>OZ021700.1:28228250-29498875 GCA_963978495.1 Athalia circularis | reverse complement strand
GCCAGTAACAACGCCGATCGATATTTAATCATCGCGAGATCTCAATGCTTTATTGCTTATACACCCGGCGAATTTCAACTCTGAGCGCTACGACCGCGCGGATTTAGGACACGGAATCCTATTTCACGACGAACTACCTGCGATGCATTGAATACTACAATTTCAAGGTACTACTATTTTCTTCAACTTCTATAAAATGCAGGTTCCTGATCTGCAGTGGCATGAATTTCGCAAACCTACGACATTCCGTCTGAAACTTATGATGTAACTTTGTAAAGTGTATGTATATTAAACTTCCCTTTAGTCAAAAGATTATTTGATTAAACATCTCCGAAAACGGAGCCTCGCACTTTAACGTCTTGTGTATATCTATACTGCGGGAGTTGGTTTCGCATATCGATTCTAAAGGTGTTTCGCGTGCCTAATCCAGATCAGCGAATACTCGAATAATTCGGATAATTCGGTTATATGTACAACGTGGGGTAAACTGTTCGTTATATTCCTTACAATTTCGTCGCTATAAAATCTGACTTTATAATTGTAGCACGCAACCTAAACCCTCCTCCCCACACTTAAATACTTAAAAAGATCGCCGTGATGATTGAATGCGTCACAAACTCTGGCAATTTCCACCACTCACACACATAGTAATTACATCGCTAACAACTAGTGGGAGAAGTTTGGTAGGTCAGATTCGTTGATAAAACTGCTAAAGAATACCAAGAGCTAGAATGAATAAAAATAGGAAAATGATTTGGGCAGTTTGCTCAGTCTTTAGTTCATTGGGAGCATCTCTGGGGTTCTCGAACTTTCAGTTTATGAACATCGTTGCTAGCTTTGTGTTCCTTCCAGGTCAACAGAAATACAGACACTCTGGGCTGGGCCGGGCGAACGATTCCTTGCATAATGGAATATATTTCATTTGAAATACCTTTTTCTTTAAATAGTGAGCGGTATTGTTTGAATCCGATCTCTGCTAGCCACTGATCAGCTTCAGTGAGTTCTCCATTGTTACTAGTTCCTGCTGCTAGCATGAGTAATTTTCCAAGCGACAAAATCATCGACAATGCCAGGAATACCCCTGACAGCACCGTCGACCAGCGAGCCATTCCCAGGCCAAAAGTCTCCAGATTATCGCAGTACTTTCTCCATCTGGAAAAATGGTCTTGATTAATGACCACAGCGATAATGACTCGAGTATTTTTCAGATGGGTTGCTGTTCCATGAGTTCAATTTTACTTGAGTCAAAGATATATATGTTTTGCCTAGTAGATTAAAAACATTAGGTGTGCAAGTGACTGAAGTAGACATCATGACAATCCTGTTAGGATTAGGAGACGGTTGACCCTCAACCTGAGTTATGTTGTCTGAGTTATGTTATGTCATCAGATAATAGACTACTCTATTTTGTTGTTGTTCTTGAAATAAGTGGAGATGTGTTTCAGAATAGTTTCTATCGTGTATTATTTGATAGTTCTGGGACTAATTAATCACCTATAGGTTAAGTACTAGTGTTTGTAAACAAATCGATAAACAAATATTGAATACAACATTACTTCGTATGCTAATTAATAGCTGGCCACTGAGCAGGTTTCATAAATTCATAATGATCGAGAGTGCATCCTGCATCAGACGAGAGAGTGGCCGAAACGCTTATTCAAACAACTAGCAACACTTCCTAGCACACATGTAATTTGGTGAGCCGTCAAAATAACGAAACTTTGACAAGTCGAACCGCTTGGGATTTAATCCTGTAGCTTGAACACCCATACCACTATGCTCACCAACCGGCCGGCTAATGAATGAAGAATCCTGACTGAGAATCTTCTGTGATGGAACAGTAGCGTCATCTATCTCCACCAATTCTCACCAGATAATTCATCATTGATGTTTCTAAAAAAATACCGATAGACTTCACTACCGTAACCAAAATTTTCAAATGCCGCAAAACTTCATCATCCGCGTAGGATTGCACGCGGTCTTCTTGTAGTAGCGGTTAATGTTTGTTTAATTAAGGTTGGTTTTGACCGACACGAGTAGAATTTGACAAAGAATGAATGAGAGAAGTAAATAAAGATACGAATAACGATCCGAATAAAACTAGACTTTGTCTTGAATTATCAGTGATCAGAAATGTCGGGGCAAGACTTGGTGTCAGACCAAGGACTTCGGATTGACGGACGGCGAGCTAATGAGTTGAGACAAATTCGTGTTCGCATGGGTGTCTTTGGGCAAGCAGACGGCAGCGCGTATCTAGAACAAGGGAATACGAAGGTTCTCGCTGCAGTGTATGGACCACACCAGGTATTTCCATTTATTCTGTGAGCAAAATTCTCACCAATGTTCTAGCCAGATCCTAGCAACTGAACTTGTTAAACGAATTTTTATCCTATAGCCTCGAGGTAGCGGTCGTGGTGGCAACAAGGGTGCTGGAGGGGTTGTAAACTGTCAGTATAGCATGGCAGTTTTCAGTTTTAGTGCAGGTGAGCGCAAGAAAAAACCAAGGGGTGATCGAAAGACCCAAGAGACTTCGATACAGCTACGCAGAGCAATAGAAGCAATCGTGCAAGTAGACCTCTATCCACGCTCCCAAATAGACGTATTCGTAGAGGTTCTTCAATCTGATGGCAGCGACTACTGCGTCGCAGTAAATGCAGCCACACTTGCTCTCATCGATGCTGGTATTCCTATTAAGGTACAAAATCAGCTCAAATTCCACAGCTATCAAAAAAAAAAATCACTATATCTAAATCCTCTTCAAAGGATTACTCGGTCGGATGCACTGCCATGATTGCAAGTATGGGCGCATCAGAGGAAGCTGAAGGTAAGGAAGGTCCTGGTGCAGCTGTGGGAATAGTTGATACAAATCATATGGAAGAATGCACAGGAGCCACAACACTCACAATTGCTGCTTTGCCTGGGGCTCCTAGTTCCAACTACGAAACAGACACTCAGAATGCAGGGTTGGTGGTAGTGGCACAGGGTGGTGGGCAGCGATTGCATCTTTCAAAACTCGAAGGTCTGCGACAACGGGCGTTACAAGGTTGCAGAGACACCAGAGTAATACTTGACCAAGCAGTGCGGACCCATTTGGCAACACACGCCCCACATTTCATTTAGATTTAGAATCAAAATTAATTCATAAATTTTTACTGTATGGCCCACCTGTAAAGTACGTCTGGGGACATAGGAATAGAATATCGCGATTGATTAAATGCGATTTATTCTTCTCACTAAATTTTCTTTACTCGATAATAAGTCTTAAAAAATATATTTTATATATTTACACGATAACAGGTATTTAACGGCTGTAAAAATATAAATTGTTTCACTCTGCACAATTATCGAAAGCGCGTTCCACAGTTGTTATCTTCAAAAATTGTCAATGTGCGACCAGCAAAGTCTATTATCCTAGGATTTTGATTCAGTATCCTTGGATTATTACCTTTAAACTTTAGCATCTGGGTGTCTTTCCATGATCATTCCGACTCCCTGAGAATCAAAAGAAATAATCAGTCGAGTATTCGGTTGGAAAAATTAATTCTCGCCAAACAGATTAGATTATGTCTAACCTGACCACCAGCCGCACATGCAGCAATCACTCCAAATTGCTGGTCTTCCTTAATCATGCGGTTGGCCGTGTGTGTAGCTAATCTAACTCCAGTCGCAGCGAAAGGATGTCCAATTGAAAGAGAACCACCCCATTTATTCCACTTGTTTATCTCAGGCACACCCACTTTACTTGACTTGCCTAGGTACGTTTGGGCAAACCAGTCAGAGTCCAATGCTTTCAAATTAGCCAAGATTTGAGCTGCAAAAGCCTCATGCACCTCCCATACTCCGATGTCTTTCAAACCTAGTCCAGCTTTTTCCAATACCTGCAACAAGCTTGAGATTCAGAGAAAACAGCTCCCCAAAAGGGTGGCAGAGCAAAAGTATGAATAAGTATCTATACCTTAGGAATGGCATACGCGGGTCCTAGAAGTAGTTGATCGACTGGATCCTGTGAGACATAAGTAAAATTTCTGAGATACGCTTTGGGCTTGAGTCCAAGTTGCTTGGCTCTTTCCTCGGTCATAATCAGAGCCGCAGATGCTCCGTCAGTAATAAAAGATGCATTAGCTGCAGTTACTGTTCCATAGGGCTTAACAAATGCTGGTTTGAGCTTGGCGAGTTGATCTGGCGTCGAGACTCGAATTCCATTATCTTTGGTGACAACGTCATTGACACCAGGTACTGTAAAATAAAAGAGCAAGCAGGCCCCCCCACGTATGTAAGCATTAAGTTCATCAAAAAAGCGACTACTTGAGCTGTCGCTGACTTGAACAAAATGAAGAATAATTAATAACCTTTGAACGGTACGATATCAGACAGATGCCCCTGCTGTTGAGCCTGAGAAGCAAGAGCGTGTGAACGTAATGCATATTCATCTTGTTCTTGACGTGATACTCCAAATGCAGCAGCCAGCCTGTCTCCACTATGACCCATAGTTTCCCCACTGGAAAACTCGGCTACAGCTGGCAACTAAAGGATAAAAATATCAGTATGTCACCTTCCAAATCTTTACGATTCACTTCATTGATCACAATGCTGAAGATTTAAATCATTAGCTCCATATTAAAGCTTGTTCAGAAAATCATGTTCTCAAACCCACCTCTGGAACGAAATGGCCAGGCCTGATGCTTGCCAAGAGTGAGAGCTTTTGAGGTATGCTCTTGGCTTTGCTGGCACGCAACATAACCGATCTTAAGCTGCGACTATGTCTGATCGGGACATCAGACATGAATTCAACACCACCAGCAACCACAATGTCGTAAACACCACAAGCAATCAATCCTACGCCGGTGGTCAAAGCCTGGTTGCTACTGATGCAAGCCATAGTTATGGTGTGCGCGGGTGTTTTTTGACTGAAACCAGCAGCTAACGCCGCTTCCCGACCAACATTAGATGTCTTCACTTCCTGAATCACTGTCCCATAGGTTATGTATTCTATCAAATCCTTATCGATTCCAGTCTTCTTCACCAGACCCCTGAAATAGATGATTCAGATTATCAGAATGGAAATTGTCAGGTATAAAAAATTGTTGTAAATATCTGAACTGATTCTTATGATCCAGACTTACAGAAGGGCATGCCTAGCAAGATCATGAGGCATGAGCTTGCTGTAATGTGTTCCTGAGAGGAGGAATGGAGTACGCACGCCGTCTACATAGACAATATTCTTTCCTCCAGGGCTTCCGCCCTTTGTTGCGTAGCCTCTGACCTCATTCTTGGTGTCACCATGGCTTTTCCATGACACAGGGAGCACTAGGTGAAAAATAGGAAAAATATGTTGAAAATATCCGACTGTACATAATTAATACAATTTGTGGATGCATGAAGGTATCGAGGAATACTGGTTTCTAAACAGAAACAATCATGAATGAGAAATATAATCAGTGGAATAATGAAAAATCCATGTAGAATTTAAAACTAGAAAAGAATTATTTGTCACAGTGGTAATTCTGTTCTGATGACTACGTCCAACACAAATTGACGACGTTTAATTCAATCAAGGCGAATCTGGGACGAGCCCAAGTGTGCACTTTGCACTTTGGCAATTCATGCTAGGACATAGTACACATTTGTGACGAAGCTCATTGTTATATTAGACAAAATACTTGTGATAAGTTTTTAATTATACCAGCAGTCTGTGACCTGATCCCATGATTAACACGTATCAAATTCCTCGCTAAATACGTGGCCATTTCAGGAGAGTTTCTCAACTATTTTATCAATTAATCGGACGCACAGTTAAACGAACCATAAACACTCAGCCACGGTCGACACAGAGAAGCGAGATTTAATCCACTATCAACTTCGAAGGTGTGCTTTAAAACTACGAACCTAGAAGTACAAAGTGAAAACTAACGGCCTCTAGCGGAACATAACGACGAACCAACGTCGACTTCCACGCCGAATACCTCCGTTGTCCGACGAATTTCCAAAAAAAAGCGGGGCAGAATCGAATTTTTACGTAAAAAATAAAATTGAGTTTATTGACATCGCAGCTGTCAACCGAAGATCAAGCAATTATTATCGATTTCGAGATTTTCTATTGTGTGATATCGCGATGGTATTTATTGAATAGTCAGACAGCACTATGCGCTATCAACAGATTCCAAAACTATTTCACTTATACCTCATATCCCCGTCCCTCAAAGAAACCGCAATTATTAACTATATGTGCACATATTTTCTGTCATAAGAGGAAAAAAACGTTACCCAGATCGAATGGCATACTTATGGAGTTCCACTGCGGTAGGGTAATCTGATGCCAAAACCATGCAAAGCGAATTTGGATCTGAACAATCAATCCCGTTTTTCCAACAGTAGTTTTATTTGCGATCGTATCGTCCCACGAGGATCTCGAACCAACAAAACCATTTTACCAGCTAATCTGAAAATTGAGAATCAGCAGAATTGTTTCAAACGGAATCCCATACTCTGCATAAAGTTATTACGTATTCAACTATAACTTCATGTCGGCAAGAAGCCCTCGTGCAACATCTAGTCCGAAATGTATGATTTTCCTCGGTTGATGCGGGAAAGTATTACACGTTACGTTGAGGAATCTATGAGAATATGAGATTGTTATTTGTCAAAAGTGCATCACTGGGTGCGCATTACCATACGTATCTAATATTAATAAGTATGAACGGACCAGTTCCGTAGCAATATGAAATGCCAACATACCTATTGTAGATGCATCAAGGGTTTATCTTACAATTAGTATATAGTGGAATTACGTTGATTATTCATCTCTATAGGTATTACTAACTGTCATTAGGCTTGCACGCTCGCATAAATCCCAGAGCTTTCTTGGGCTATGAGCGTCGTGCATTAATTGCACTGTAACAAATCTTACTGCACTCTGTATAATTGCCTGAACAGATATAATACGCATATATCGTAGTATACGGTTGCCATCGATATTATGCCGTATCGCAATAAGGCGTGGTGTCTGTAGAGAGGCTAAACAATATCATCAATATTCAGAAGTGGAAGAAAACCCGCTGCTCCTTTTGCATTCCATTACCAGCTCGCTGATATAAAAGCTATATTCTGTGAACAGATGAGAATTGAATTAAATTGAATAATAAAAAATTCGAACGATTGTTTCAACTTTTTCCCAACACTTTTATAGTTCTTATTAATTTTCCAGCAGAAAATTGGCGATAACTCGATCAATTTTATAAATAGATCAATTTGACTTTCAGATTCGGATTTCTGAGATCAAAATACATAAGAATACCATAGAAGCCCCCCAAAAAAAAAATGTCGATTTTGGGGTCAAAAATCGACAAAAATCTAAGGTATACCCCTTTGAATTTTTTCGATTTTTGGGCCAAAAATGAAGTATTTTTAAAATCGATCGTATGACGCTTTTCTAGCGTATTTTCATCTCAGGAACACGAATCCAACAATTAAATTGAGCTACGAATCAATCCCACCCGGATATTCTTGATTTTTCACTTTTTAGATCGATAAATTGGCGATAACTCGATCAATTTTATAGATAGATCAATTTGACTTTCAGATTCAGATTTCTGAGATCAAAATACATAAGAATACCATAGAAGCCCCCAAAAAAAAAAAATGTCGATTTTGGGGTCAAAAATCGACAAAAATCTAAGGTATACCCCTTTGAATTTTTTCGATTTTTGGGCCAAAAATGAAGTATTTTTAAAATCGATCGTATGACGCTTTTCTAGCGTATTTTCATCTCAGGAACACGAATCCAACAATTAAATTGAGCTACGAATCAATCCCACCCGGATATTCTTGATTTTTCACTTTTTAGATCGATAAATTGGCGATAACTCGATCAATTTTATAGATAGATCAATTTGACTTTCAGATTCAGATTTCTGAGATCAAAATACATAAGAATACCATAGAAGCCCCCAAAAAAAAAAATGTCGATTTTGGGGTCAAAAATCGACAAAAATCTAAGGTATACCCCTTTGAATTTTTTCGATTTTTGGGCCAAAAATTAAGTATTTTTAAAATCGATCGTATGACGCTTTTCTAACGTATTTTGACCTTAGGGACGCTAACCCGTTGAGTAAATTAAGCTAGAAAAAACTCCCATCGAGATATCCTTATTTTTTCACTTTTCGAAAAAAAATACTGTGGTCTTTTGAAGGTAATCCATAATTACTCAATCATCATATTGTCTAAAGTGCAGCTGCTATATCTTGTAGCCAATGGCGATAAAGTATTCTCTGTGAACGACTTCGCGCGATAGGACCATCTACTTCAATCCCCGAGAATGCGAATCGCTCGATCACTCGCGCATTGAAATATCCAGAGATATTGCCGAGAGTATAAGGGTGGCGGCGTGGATTACGATTACTTGGTACGTGGATGATGGTATATATTGGTCGGCGGTGGGGGTGGCCCCTTAGAAAAGAAAACCTTCACCACCTCGTGACATTTCGCGAGAAAAGGCATAAAAGTGGCGGTGAGGACGACGGCGGTTACATCGGTGGTGTCAAGTCAAGTTTAGCCGCAACGCTCGGGGGTCGTCGAGGTTCTCGGGATTGTCAGGCGCCGCAAAGACGGAAAAGCGCGCCGAGGGCGAAGTGACTGAGAGCCACCTAGGGATAGTAAACTTTTGTTTCTTTTTCTCCTGTTTCCTTTCCGTTTTCCCACCTATTGCTCTTGCTTTTTACGCCCGCGCTCCTCGCTCCGTCTCGATCGTATAAAATATATATTTATTCTTATATTCACCCTTTATTCTTAGGTTTTCCCCATCGCTGCGCTGCTGCTGCACTTTCCCAGATTCATGGGTCTGAAAGTGTAATCAGCGGTCTTGTGGTACAAACTTGAATTCCGGAAGACTTGCGAAATACGTTTGGGGCCCTGCTGTAATTAATAATTGCATAGAAAATAAGAAGGAGTTTCTCACCCTAAAATGCCATCAACATCAAAGTATAACTACCCACCGTTGAACCCCGTAATTTTAAGGGCCGGAGCTTCACAGAATTACCCGTAAATCTGATCATTTCTTACTCCTACAACTTTCCTGATTATTTCTCCTGAAAGATATTTCTTCGAAGAAACTTACGCACCCTCTTTTCCCAATTGGCAGCTGTTTGTGTAACCTTCTTCCATCGATGGTCACTCTTCCACAACCCAGCACTGCCCCTTGGTGAAAATCACCTGATGCTCGGCTCCCTTGTAACGACATCCGAAGATAAAGAAAGGAGGAAAAAGAAGAAGGAAAAAGCAGATAGTGATGGAGAGAAAGCGCTTAGAACTTGGGTTCGTTGAGATCGACCTCGCGGGCGCCTCGATCTTGGCGAGGAGGAAAAGGGGCCGCGTCGCGTTGAGGGCTGGGAGTCGGAGGGCCTCGGAGTGGGTCGGGTTGTTCTGGTCATGAACGCGGTTGAGCTGCTTTTTGGTGCGCGAGTCAGTTCAGTAGTCGGCCAGGCACCGCGCGCGGCGTTTCTACTTGCAAGGGTTGTTCGGGACGGTTATTTTAGGTTTCGAGTGAGCACGTGTCGTAGCTGGGAATGCACCATGGACGTTTCTTCTTCGCCCATTCAAAAAGCGGCGTCGTACCCTCGGTTCTAGGCCGCTCCGCGTCTCCGCGTCCTTTGGTAGCAGAATTTCGCTCCTGCTTCAGATTTCATCGCCGTTTGCGCCCTTGAACTTCTTATCCTTTCATGAATAGATAAGGGATAAATGAGTTTTGCAATTCGCATTTGCCAAGTTTTAACCGACAAGAGACACTACCTTACAGACGGCGCGTTTTTTGCGAGCCCAGAGCGGGATCTAAACTCCGCGACTAATTAAACTCGAGAACCAGAGACGAGAATACATCGGGCTCCGAAAAATATCCGAGATATTCAGGCACTTTGCCAAGTGACCTCGAGTCGTAAAAATATATGGCTGTCTGAAAAATGGATAATTAAAGTCTCACTCCGCGGGACTCGCCTCTCGCTACCCGCGCGCGTTACGCACTCCGATATATCCCAAGTCGCAACCCAATCGAAACGAGTGGAGAAATTCTGAAATTTCAAGACGCCGGATCCTTGCGCGATCCCAATCATCGTCCTCGTGATCTTGCGGGTTCCGATTTTTATCGGGTTAGGATCATCAGCGGCCAAAATAGCGACCGCCGTTTGGTCTCTGGCTTGGGACTGAACTGGAACTGATCTTTTATTTGATTCGGAGAATAACGAAAAACCCTTTCCGATCATTTCTCCGCAGTGAAACCCGATGGGCTTCGATGTCTCACACTCATCTGTGATGATATATTTTACAAGAAGTAAAAGAGAAAAGTTTTTTCGGAGTCAATTTACCCCGTAGTTTCTCTCGCCCACTCGCGAGCAGCTGTCTGCAGCGATTTCTCCGACCTCGGGTGCATCGTCCGCCGATTCGAACAATCATCGTATCTCATCCTCTTGATACTCCGTAGGAAACGTCGGTAGTTGTTCGGAGTGGAGAAGGGTGATTTCCTGCCCGTTATGTACCCGCTTGGATAACGCGAGGAGAGAGAAACGGGAAAAGTTGAGCGCGGTGATAAGCAGCTGAGCGCGTCAGGAAACGTAAGAACATCCTGGAAATGTGAAGATGTAAAGAAGCGAAAGCAGTTGAAAAAAGAACTCTGTTTGAAACTCCGAAGAGAAGAACAAGGAACTTGGCTAGTCGTGCACATAGCGGGCTTCCATAGCGAAGGAAAAAATAATAAAAAAAAAAAGGAAGTACAAGCGCAAAAACAAGTGGAGAATACCGAGCTATAAGCGAGGGCTTATCTTCCCTAAAACAACGGAGAGGTCAGAAGTGTCCCGGACTTGGGTGGGGAGAAAAAGCGTGCTCCGAATTCCACCCGTTATACCGGTTGAATGTACCCGGGGGTTTCGTGGTGGCCCGGAGTGTGGCTTGCGAATTTCCCTCGCGTGATAGTGCGATAGTGCAAGAGGGAGTCGAGTGAAAGTGAGTCGTCGACACGCGGCACCATCGGCTGACACCGGATTTAAATGTCCGAGTGGAGTGCAGAATGGGGGCGGTGGTTAAAATCCTGCGCCAATTTTTACCCCTGGTCATTCTCGGTGAGTATCTAGATAGAATTATCGCAAAAAATAAGCGACAATGTCATTGCGAATGGAGCTGAATAGTTTACACGATAATCTCGAATGTTCTTGGTCCGAATCAAATATGAGAGGAGATCAAAAATAGTTTTTTCGGTTATTCCATCTTCAGCGATCCGTTTTACCATCGGTATATCCCGTTTCGGCAAATAAAATGTGAGAATCGACTCGCTTTATCAATCAAGTTCTCGATCCCGTCGTCCATGTGTGAAAAAAAAATTAGAACTCTATGTGCACGATATACCATTTTCCAAAACGTGAATTACAGGTGATAATATTTTATCAATCTCTGTGAATTGTCCTTGAAAGCGACAGGGAGAAAAAAAAAACTACATTATAATGCACGTGGTTCCAGGAATTTACTAACAAAGCACCCAGTTAATTAACATGATTGTAATTCGCTGCTGCAGAGGTACGGGGTGGATTTGAGATGCGTGCATTACACGTTATAACTGTAGGTAGAAAGCGCGTAAATTGTGAACGCGTTTGCGCACACGTACACGTTCTTTAGATAGGGGATGAAAGTTAGGTATGTGTACAGGAGTAGGTTAAATTCATGCTGAAAAATTCACACGGTCTCGTAGCCTTCCGCGGTTTTCCCCGCAGCTGATGCTGCTACCGAGTTCGTGGGGTTCGGTAGCACGTGGCAGGTCGGAATTGCGAATCGTACGGCATTATACGTTACACACAACCCCGCGTATGCTGTGATTTTTTCACCCTGGGGAGTAAAACATAACAACGGTTATAATGATGAGATATGTCTTGGTTTCCGTCGTCGGCCAACAAATACGATAGCAGTGCAGTAGACGGGGGAAATTCGCGCGAGCTGTGCTCGGAAATTTTTTCCTCGTGAAGCAAAGAAAACGAATACAAAAGTCGAAAGGAGGAACGGAGAATGAAATTGAGGTGGCCCTCTCTATATTTGGCTGTCGAAATACCGCGTAGACACCTGACGCCGTTATCCTGCCGTAGGACGTCCGCGTTTCTAGCATTCTCAACATTCCTATCCGTAGTTCCTAGGCATGACAATGACGTTCTGGGCACGCAGATACCGTTACAGGGAAAAAGCTGCCTCACCCTGTTACTGATGCTCAGGAGGATCTTGCCGTATAATCTGATCTGCGCGTCTTAAGGGTTGGTCATCGCACAGTTACGTATGAGTTCTAGACAAACCGAATTATTTCTGACTATACGATTCTTGATTATTCTATAGCGAAACGTGCGAGCTCTTCATGTTTGTTCTCATCAGTATAGGCATGTGTTCTTGATTGGACACTACGACTTTTTCAAAAAAGTTTCTATTGCTACAATTACGATCGAGCGGTTAGGGCCCTACACGGGTCGAAGTAAATTTCTTCCGCGCAGTTTGTCTAATTTATTTATTTTTTCCATTTCTCTTTCCCCAGCAACTCCATGCTTTCCTCGTTCCGTGCTTTTTTTGTTTTAATTTTGTTCTTTAACATCTCTCCCCTGTACAGTCGGTTCCGGGTTCTGCTTCCCGGTGGCCTCGTAGGTATAGCACTTCCATTCGTTCGCCTACCATGCTGCGGGGCATAGCCTAATTAATTGAGGTCACAAACTCGTTTAATTTTCCCGAAGGTCGGATGGCTGGCCTAGCTTGGTCTTCCGATCCTGGTCCCGATGAGCGCGTTTCCGTTTTCGTTTTCCCTTTCGTTTGCTACGTAGAAACTGTTATGAGAGCGCCTATATACCGCGCACAGAGCTTTCCCTGTAATGATTTCAACGTCGAAAGGGCGGCGGAGCGCGAACTGGGAGTAAATGACATCTTTTATTCACAAATGACACCGGTCAACCCGCCACTCGGTTGGTTACTTGACCAAAGCCTGCCGTTAATGCTCGTTAGCGTCCCCGCGATCCACGCCACTTCCTCACTTCGTCGTCGACATCGTTTTACCCGCTGTTATGTTCCACCTACGCCTGTGCACTGTATAATGTATGAAATGAGTTCCCGTCATCACCTACAAACGTTTACGCAACCACCCGACGTACCGCCCGTACATATATGGGTATAATATGGACACTACGAATCGCGACGATAAACTGGGACGAACCGTGTTAGGGAGAAAATCATGCAGAGAAGTAACGAGGGAGATCAAGGATGGAGGTGATAATTCCAGCATGAATCGTAATATTGTTTTTATAAACGTAAGGTCATCGCGTGAATGTGTTTTTTGTGAGGTGCAGCTCGGGTTTCTTTCCAGGGAGCAAAATGACAGTTTTCGCGCGAGAATTCCGATACAGCTTATGTACTGTAACCTAAGCGTTAACGTAGTTGACGTGGGGGCGGCGCGGGGGACGGGAGCGAAACCATTTCCGTCGCAGCCAGCCAACTTCCGGCCGGTCTGTTCCGGTAGCGGAGCGTTGTACGGGAGTATCCGCGCGGAACGTATGTCTGCAGAAACTGCAGCAGAACCACGCGAATCGTTTTGTTACTCCTGCGCGCGATATACAATAAATTAACGCTTATATACCTAGCGAATTTCCATGGATATGCTTCGGAGAAAAGGAGGAGAACAGAGCAGAGGTAACGGGAGAATTGCGAAGACTGCGAGAAAATTTCGCGAGCGAAATAAAAACCCCGCATTATTCATTCATTTATTTATTTTTTCATGCACGCCATATATACATACAAGTTGAACTCGAATCGCGGTTGTGGAAGAAAAAATATATTTGGGGTACGTGGATCACGTGGGATGCAGTAACAGGGTGTCCGTTACATACTTCCCTACCTTGTTAAACGAACTGTGTATAATTTATAATTTAGGTTGCTTTGGGTTCGGCTGTCGGGAAACGGAACTGCGAGCGCGAGTAGCGCGACCCCCGGGGGGTGTGAGCGAAGGTAGAGGAGGAAAAAAGTACCTCGTCTGCTATGCATCATCTCGTTTGCGGTTAAGAGTCCGCTTCCCTGACCACGGCGGAGTAGGTGTACATAAAGTTGGCGGAGATGAGTTGGAACGGAGAAAAACCAAGAATGAAAAACCCTCGAAACGCCCCCTGCGTCGTAGCGAAGGAGACGCTTCTAGCTTTCCCGTTATAACACAATGTCAGACTTGCAACTTGATACGTACGGGTTGATGTTTGTTGAATCGACCCCACACCTCCGGAGTGCAGACGAAATTTTTTTCCTTTTACTCATTTAGTTTCATTCACATTTCACATCGAGTGAATAGATGGACGCAAAAATTGCTGACGCAAAAAGATCATTAAAGTGTCACGTTCTAACGGTGAATACAACAGGGATTCTGTGGAAATAGCTTCATGAATTCGTGAACGTTCATCATCTGCAACAACAAATCGCGGATATATAAATATGAGAAAACATTTGATGTCATTCCAACAGATTTTTAGATATAAATATTATTGTAAAGGGAAGTGAAATGAGAAAATACAAAACCAAAAATCAAAGAAACTTTCCACACTTACGGTTTATTGAGAACGGAGAACGCGTGCTATAAGTCAGTCGAAAGGCTCTTCGGGAATATATATTTTCTTTCGTATTTTCTCAAGATTTCGGGAGAAAAATTCGAGCTCTTGACGAAGCATTGCGTGGGCGTTGAATAAGAAAAGAAATACGGATTTTCTCTGTAAAAACATAACCATACCTATACTATACCATATGAACCGTGCGCTGCTGTCTAATAGTCGGCACTCTCTGCATCGAGCGGAAGTCTTGAAAATTCGAAGAAGTTTTCCTTCGAGTCGAAAGCCGAGGGAAGAAGAAAAAGCGGGAGGGGGAGAGAGAGGGGGTGAGATACACGGAAAAGATGGGGATGGTGAATGAGATTCGAGGGAGCTTGCGAAACCATCAGGAGCGCCCGTGTCTTGCAGGGCGAAGTCTACCAAGTACAAGCGGAGGGCGAGCATGAACTCGCGGGCTGGCGCAACTCGAAGCGACTTCGAACTTTAATAAATTTTACGAGCGGTGTACGTACCAACTCTACATACGATTAAATTGCACCTGGCACAAGCGACGGCAGGCGGGGTAACAAAACCTGTGCAGGTGCAGCGGCGGTAGTTTCCAAATGAACGGAGCACGCCCCCGCCTCCGACGTCTTCCGTATAATTGCGCCGATTACAAACCCGAGGCACCTAAAGAACACAATTATCGTTACAAAATATTATTACTTCCTTTCACGGAGTAAGAATAAATCTGCAAGAATTAGCTGTGCGATGAAATTTACGACGTTGGATGGTATGTGTAATACCATAGATATATTGAAGTAATACGTAATTCTAATTCTCGGGGATAACAATCAGCGAGAAATGAAGAAGCGCGTGACGGTGGATGAAGAATAAGTCAATTACCGCTTACGGCTCACGGTTTTTTTCCCCCTCCTCACTTTCTTTTCTCCCCTACATTATACTTACATACCAACCCTTGTCCGCTTCCGGCAGTTCTTATCTCACGCCACCCGTAACCGCTCGCGGTTTTCAGGGGTTACCTTATACTCCATGCAGATTCGTTTTCCGCAATTCTTCAGGCGAAAAGAGAAGAGGAAAGAAGATCTGGAACCCTCGAGTATGTTGCGGCCCACATGCTATAGATCTCTTCTTATCTCACTCGCTGTTATTCTGAGGCCCTCGTAATTGACGTACGTAATCATCATCAACACGTATGGGAATTAAGGGGATCGAAGTCATCGGTGGTTTTCCGTTGTTTTCTCGTTCCGGGAAAGCACCGAGCCCCAGTTGCTTTTACTACGGAAACGTTGCAGCCATCGCTATATTCCAGCTGGTGTACTTCGGTCGCCAGTCGGCGGGGACGATCGATGCCCGCGCGTAATAACTTTGACCGTTTGCGTTCGTTGAGTTTTGGGGAGCAGACTAGCAGTCACGTACCCATATACGGTCGCTGTAAGTGCAGAAAGATTCGCGTTTCAACACCTCTGTATAAAGTGAGATTCGCGCAATGAACGCCCGAACTTTCTTTACAGCTGCTCTTTCTCGTCCTTTTTCACGTGTGGCGACGACGAGACGATCGCGCGAAATCCACGACCGCGAAAGGATCAGCGCACAACTATCCTTATGCGAACGAACAAACCGATGAGCGGTTTTTTTCTCTGCGTTTTTTTTTCTTACCTTATACTTTGCCTCATCTCCCTCGATCTCCGTGCTGAAATTTTCGACACTTCGCAGCGAGGATATAGGCGCGCTAGAGCTTAAGAAGCGGCGAAGTTGGCGCAAGCTTTTCTCGCGACTTAGGTCCCTTGGGACCGCGATATAAGTTGGATAGTGGCTTGATGCACGAACTTAAGGGTAAGTAGACACCGAGCAAAGTCGAGAAGGGAAGCTTATTGGCGCCTGTCGCGATGTTCTTCCCCTTACTTATGAGATTATCCATATGGGTATATGACTGTAACGTGCCGGAGCTCCGGAAGCTGCGGTTCTAAACTTTCGCGTCGGGTTAGGATGCGAATCTCCGGAACATTAGCGGTGACCCACGAAAACACTTAGCCTTTCATTCTTGTCGATTTTGGGGTAAAAAATCAATTTTTATTTCGCAGGATTTTGGTGGATTCTTACGTAGTTTGAGCTGAGAAATTCCAATCTGCGAACTGAATTCATCTGTCCATCGAACTGATCGAGTTATCGCCAATTCTTGTCAATTAAATTTGTTCGTCTCCTCATACAACTGCAGTATCGGCGAATAAAATTCCCGGTGGATTTTTATGGAACTTTTTTCTACATCCCCTCCGGCAGCAAGTTACGCTGACTGATCACGAATTCGTCTCATAAATCTACTTCACCGAGCAACCCCATGATTCTCCCGATTATTTTATCAACCAGCAGCTGCATCAGCTTCTTGTACTTTTCAGTGCTCGTCGTCCGCTTGGCGTCGGTTATGTCTGTATCAGCTGTGTATCAAAATACATCTAATTTTAAGACCTCACTCACACCTTTAACCTGGGGAATTCGCCGAAACATCCCTTTATTCTTGTAAATCTCGGCAGTCCCCTCCCTGCTTTCCGCGAATATGGAACGACGTCGGGGGAAAGTTTCGTCCCAAAACTGAGCGCACGTGGATCGAGGTGCGTTTTAAAATATTCTACGGGTATTTTCGGTCATAGGTACCATAATACGGAGTTCGAGCTGACGCCGGGGCGCGCGCCCCTTCGGGCATAAAACGGAAGTCGGCGCCGCGCCTCGTATAGGCGTCGTAATATTTCATATAATACCGAGGGCTGCTGCTGATCCAGGATGAAATTGAAATCTGGCTGTAGCTGCGACTCAAAGCTGAATATCAAGATGCGAGAGTCAATTGATTCGCCATTGATCGTGTCGGATTCGCGTGTTCGAAAATCGAAATACCCTGCACACCGTAAGAAACCATATGTGTGTGTAAAAGAGCATTGATTTTTTGCTACGAGCTTTGAAAGGAGGAAAAAAAGGAGGTAGCTTGTCTGCTCCCTTTACATATATGCAAATATAATTTGCATGGATGTGGCTGCGAGTTCCAAGACGCTTTCAGGCGACTCGGGAGCGAAGCGCGGCGAAGAAGTCGAGGCGTAAGTTTCCGACGATTTGACAATGCGGGCCATCCGCTTGACTCGGTGGTTCTAAATATACGGTACCTATACGTTGTCGAGTCGAAAACTCGCCGTCACATATATACGAACTGTTCGGTGTTCCGAAAATGCACGCTCACATTTTTCGACCTCAATTCATCCGGTGCCAGATGCAGAATCAGAAATCTACGCCGAAATAGTGGCCGCCGCCGCACCTCCACAGCCGCAACACTATAACACCTACGTTTTCCCTACCGCTGCAAAGTCTAGTCGCCAAGAATCGCAACAGGTGGATTCGTGGATAAATTGTATCGCTACACAGCCTATACGTATCTTCACCTATACTCATATATGCGGCGTTCGCGTCTCCTTTCCACGGCAATGCCCGCTAAGTTGGACGGATGTAATTGTACCCATACATATGCATGCGTGCAAATCTTGCGAATTGACTAGCAAGAAACGAAGATCGCGTGTTTAATCCACCGCTAAACTCGAGTATCATCTATGAATCGATGCTCACGTGATGAATTATGAAAAATCTTTCCTCACAGAATTTTTAGCCAAACAAAAAATCAGGAGCCCTCGCTCCGCGACGGATTGAGAAATTTCGTTTTTCCGAGCCCGAAAAACCGAAGCACCGAAATTTGAAACAATTATCTCTTTCACGAAAAAAAGTGATTTTTCATGCTCATCTTGATCGATCCCTACATACAACGATTTGATTTTTGTTTATTCTTCTCATAGCCAGGAATTGATTCGAATGAATTCGATACATTTCGTAATAGTTGTGAAATGAATAATAGGTTTTCAGACAGTATTAGATGCCTACATTATACGGGACGTTATACGCAGTTTATGGAGTAAGTTCAAACGGAATAAGGATCTTCAGCACTCATGCATGTATAACAAACAGTCACAGACTTACAGAGAATTACAAAGTTCTGTTAAGTGTCTGCGGGTTCCCAGCCGCAGACGTATATTCTACGATAACTCCGACGAGTTTATGTTCCCTAGCAAAATTATATCCCCGCATTCCTGGTCTGATTGTATGCTTATAAATATATATTCGTCGACTCAGGACTTGCAGATCATGGAGCAGCATGGCGAATTTTCTATTCTGTATGTAACCTGCCTCGTCGCCGGATACAATTTCCTAAATTTTTCGCTATTTTATTACACGAAATAAAAAAGCAACCAGCCACCGTTTCTCATACCATGATTCACAAGGCAGCGCCCCGAAATTTACGCCACCCCTGATAATAAAAAATGAAAATAAAAAGCCGTAAAAAAAAACATTAAATTAAATTAAAAAAATGTATTCGCATAAGTTACTTAATCTTCCCGAAAATTTGGGGTCACTGTATACGCGAATTTATATCCGACCCGAAAATTTAGTGCGGACTAAGGTTGATATACACTTACCTACATGGTTCGTGTAATAAGCCTGGACTACGCGCAATAGAATTACTGCCCTGCGACAATTGTGGTATTAACAGGATTTGTAGGTTTATTATATTGTGCAGTTTACTTCCAAAGCACGTTTAAGAATAGTTCCTGTATTTCTTGTTTGTAAAACGGCACAGAGGCGTGTTTATGAATCTTGGGATTATGCTCCAGAGGCTCCCGGGTGTCAACCGCCGCGATTCCATTTTCAACAGCAGAAACTCCGCGGAAGAAATATTCCCTACGCGTGCCACACGGTCCAGCTGGAAAGCACATAGCAGAATATGAGAGCGCACCTATACATGCGTAAGAAATACGCACAGTGTACGAGCGTAATTTTCCCGGGTGCTTCGTCTTCTCGAGTGGAGGCTGCGGGGAATCGGGCGCGGATATCCCGCAATTAAAATGAGCTTTTACGTATAAACCGCACGGCTCGAGATTTGCGGAATCCATCGAGTGTAACGAGACCCGGAAACCGCGAATTCTACCTAGCGGTCCGGGAAGGAAATCGTGGGGGAAACACGCGGCGGTCAAGGCAGCGAGAGAGAGACGCCTGCCGTCGAGGGGATAAACGACGCCGGACACGAGGAGACAAAAGACAGGAACTGGAATTAATTGAAGGGTGCAGTGCGCCAAACGCCCCGAGGCTGTAAGCTGATCAATTTTTAATGCGCTCATTTTCGGCCGAAAAAAATTAATCAAACCAGCCTGCACGCGCTTCTGGTTTGCACATCTGTGAAAAAGCAAAAAATGGAAATATCGATGCCTGTCCGCTTGCGAATTAGTTACCGTGGAAATTTAAATATACGTACATCGCCGAATTTTTAGCACAGAATCCGAAAGCAAAAAAAGAAACATGATGAAATTTCGCAAAAACTTTACCGCCGCAATGCGAGCCTTGCCAGCGTTAGCAAAAACCAACGCGAGGATTCTCGCATCCTCTTGATTTAGACACCGCGTATGGGTCGCGATTATCGGTCAACTCGAAGAATAGTTTCTGGGTTAAATTACAAAACCCATAAGCCCATGTAATTCCATTAATTACACCGGACTGAAAAACTATCTACACATTTTTGTTTCAGTCTTTCCAGCGACTGCGGGAGTGACAGGAACGGTGTACAGCCATTCCAAGGAATTGCTTCCGAGTGACGGAGTCCAGAGTTCATCCGGAGATCTGGGTCATTTCGATAAGAGGTGGACACATTCCGTGGTCGACGAGTCAATCGGCGGATCACCGGCCGCAGTTCTAGGTGAAGCGTCGTCTTCGACTTCGCCCTCGTCTTTTTCGGTTACGACCGTCGTCGCTCTTTCTCTTTCCGTTTCTGCCGCCTCCCGAGGACTCCGGGGAGAGGAACGACCCTCGACGTCGACCTTGATGTCCGCCACTGTTCCGTCTACGACCCCCACCAACGAACTCGGCTTTCCCAAAAACGGACCATCCGCCCGGGGAACCAGAGAGGCGACGGAACATCCCTGCGATAAATTCAAGATTGGCAATGACGCCAAGCACGAATTCTACAGTCCAAATTATCCGGATAATTATCCAAACCAGACAGACTGCGTCAGGGTCCTCGAAGGTGGGTGAATATGAGTTTTAATTTCTGTTCGAGAAAAACTTTCTGTACTCACCGATTTCGTCTTTGACGAAAATTATCATCTCTTCTGGCTACCGCTTTTCC
Source organism: Athalia circularis (assembly GCA_963978495.1). Lineage (NCBI taxonomy): Eukaryota > Metazoa > Arthropoda > Insecta > Hymenoptera > Athaliidae > Athalia > Athalia circularis. The sequence goes on along the minus strand of OZ021700.1, from coordinate 29,478,085 downwards.
ATACGTTCCTTCACCTCCTTTACCCTCGCCCTTTTTCTTTATCTCCCTTTTCAGTCGGCGTTTATAAAGTATTGTAAAAGTATAAGCTGCAGCGGTCTACCTTATGATAAAACGTGCGGTCGGTTGAGCCGGCGCTTTGTTGGCTTATCGTCCGACTAGCTGGTGACGTGGGGCGTAACTCTTATTGTTAGGGCCCCATATAATCCTCGGATCGGTTTTATCGGACGGCGGTTATTTTTTGTAGTTCTTTTTTTTTTCTACTGTTTTTTCCTTCTTTTTGAACGCGATATACGAGGGCCGTAGACAGGACCAAGTGAAAATAGGAGGCGAGAGAGAGGCGAGTATACGACGACGCGACGTCAGGGAATGAGGACATTGAGTACCCCGTTGGCGTTGTGGGCGCGAAGTTCTCGATCGACTCGGGCAACTTGTGTCGCGTGCGAATAGACCGCCGATGAATTCAATACCTAATGGACCCATCCCGACATGTTTATATACCCGAGGTGGAAGGTTCCACGACAAAGGATCTTCTCGACCGGCACGTCGCAGTTAAGGCCATAAAACAATCTAATTCCAGTCGGAGACCTACCGAACTTGCGGAAGTCTGAGTTTACCTGAAACTCGTCGACGTTCGACCTTTAAATCGAGCGTTAATTGTGCCGATCAATTTCCAGCCCCGAAGACGTCGGTCGTCGCGACGGCGGTTTACCGACTCGATTCGAGTCCGAGCCTATTTGGAGGTCCCGAAAGTTATTTATTGGAAATCAGGCTCCCGATGCCCCAGGGGGAAACCCAGCAAGGGTCGAAAAACGGCGCGGCGGCAACTCTGGGAGTCGACGGTACGCGGGACGCGATTTCTCCATCCCGCAGCGAATTCTTTTCCCGACACTCCGAGGGTGCCGGCGCCTGAGACAGGAGAGATAACTCCGCCGCGACGCCTCCATCCCCTACCTTCGAGTTTAATTGAACCAATCATTGTCCTCCGCGTATCAATCCCCCCCGGATTTGTCGGAGACGATCATTCAACAGCTGCTTCCCCTTAGTGTCGGAATTCTTTCCATGGAAACGCGTAGAGCTAATTACCGCTAACAACGACGACGGCCATGTATGTGTATAGTCGCCGTGTATACGTAGGTCAATACCGACCGGTACACTGGGTCAAGGAGGTTCGACAAACGCCTGGATTAAACCGGATCAATCCTCATTATCGGTAATGAACCTGTCGAAGGTAGCGGTATCCTCTTCTCGAGAGCGGAATTTTACACGCTAGCCCAACACCTGCTGCGATAAGGACTTTTCTCGGAAATTGGTCGGTGGAACGGGAGAGAGCTTTGCTTTAGTTTTTGTACGTCCTCGTGAATCGCGCGTGACCGATCAATCGTGGCTATTTAATGAGCTCGACTACTCCGTCGTCTCACCTGCCACCGCGTATGCGGCGATTTTCAACGTGTCACACGGTGACGCATTTTAACCTCGCTGCAGACACGATTTCCTCCTATCCGCAATGTCGTGACTAGATCCAGCGGAGAGCGAACGTGCAGCGAGGATTTCAAGAATTTTCTGAAAAGCGAGAATCGTAAAACTCCCGAGGTATTGCGATGGGAGGACGAGGGCGTAAGGAACTCGACATTCTTGTTATATAATACCTCCCGCCAACAGAGATTCGAAATGATTAATGGTTGTTTTCCAGAGATTCGTTGCAACGATAGTTGGAAAGCTTTTAATAAGGTGAACTTTTCATGACGTTCCAAATGTCTGATCCTGTGTTAATTCGAAATAAACTATGTGAAATTCTGAATCAGCTGAACCTACTATTTCTTTTCGTAATTGTTTTCGTAAAAATTGATATTTGATTATTCACGCTTAAAATTTGATTCTTTTTTTTTTCAATAATTTTACAATTTGCAGTCCACAATTGTCACGAAATCTGAGGTCTGGTTTTTTTATCAGCTTTTTTTTATCCAAAATCGAAATCATCCCGAAGCCTCTTTTCCTCGGTTTTTTCCTCAAGGATACTCGCGGTGAGATTTTTTCTTGCAGATTCACCGGTAGAGGTAGGGAGGGCGTCGGAGCTGTGCGAACTGCAGATTACATGAATAGACAAGGCTGAAGCTCCAAAGTATATTCGGATAAAACACGCGTATAGCGTTCCAGCGATACAACCGTGCGCTTTGCTTTTCTTATCTCAGTCAGAGACGCGTGCGATTCTTTTGTGACATCCTCGTGACCCTGATAAGAATAACCGAGAGGACGGCTTCGATTCGGAAAGGTCGAAAAACTCGACTCGGGGGGAAAAAAACTCCGAGGAGAAAAAAAAAAGTAAATAATAAAAGGAGAAAGAGGTAAGGAGTAGGTATCGCGTAGCAGTCCCGGAGATGGAATCGGCAATTCGCATTCGGATTCGGGATGTTTACCCTCGTATTCGTAAACACGAACCTCCAACCCCGAAAATAAACTGCGAACCAAGACTCTGCGTTCGAATTTCGATCTGCCTTTTCTCCGTATTCTCTCTCTTCCCGTTCTCTCTCTCTCTCTCAGTCTCTTATTTTATTTCTTTCTTTTTTTTCCCGTTCAAATGGAATCAGCAGAAAAATTTGACGTCTCCAGGTTTCACAGCGTTCCATCTCTGCGTTCCCGGAGCTCCAGCTGAAGCGAAACCAGTTAGCTATCCCATCTAACCGTCCATCGATTATAACCCATAGCTACAGCTGTACATCATCCACCTATTTCCTGCCTCGTATCTATCAGAAGTTTAGTCTTGATCGGTTCCTCATTCGCGTAATGCGTCCATCCGCAACAAGTTAGAGTTTCGGCCTTGGAGCGACCCGCGATGTCCTCGTTCAGAATTTCAACGCCAGGGAATGGCTAGGTGAAAAATATGAAAGCCAGAAGAAACTCTTGAGATATTTTCAGTTATAGATTATCGGAGTGGCCACTTCGTAGTAACCTTACTGGCCAAGTAGCTGGTTCTATGCGACCGGAAGTAGGGCAGTTTCAAGTTTACGATCCATTAATTCAGCGCGGATACGATTTGCTGCTGTTGGAGTATATGTATTTCCACGATCCGGGTACAGATATTATGAACTTTTATTATCGCGTAGGTAATTCGCAGCGAGCTCAGTTTATCTTACGGTATGGCTGGCCGGCCGGCCGTCTACCGTATATAGTTTTGCTCGAGGGAACGGCTCGCTGGTAATCTTTAACGACGATCTTTGACGCTTAACTTTTCCCTTTAACTCAGCTGATGCAGCTTCTTTCCACTCTCAAGTCGTGTTTATTTTAACCATCATTTTGTTTGCCCGGCCGTTTTGTACATTATACATATACAGCGTAATGCGGTATGGGGTGCAAAAATAGCTACAACGAGTTTCCGCAAAACTTTACTTTCTTTCCGCGAAACTATCGCAGCTGTAAACTCTATCCGCGTATACTTATATCTTACACACAGTCGTCCCCTTTTTCCGCATCGTCTTTGTAATAAAAACAAATAAATATCTTTCGTACTTTCTTTCTTTCGTTTCTTTCGTTTCTTCCCCGCGCCACTCATTCTCGTTTCTTTTTTATTCCCCGCCTCGACTACTCTCTCATTCTACAACACTGGCTTTTTCTGGCTCCCGCACCTTTTCTCGACAACTCGTACTCCCCGCGACACCAAGTCCCACGGAACGTCTGTCCTCTTTGGTTATCCAGGGAATTATTCAACCCCGACGGATCGTTAGGATTCACTTTATCTGCCGTTTCCGCCTAGCCAGAATCCGGGTCTAAGAGCCCCGTAAAATACGGGGATGATGGGGCGCCGGTATAGCGCCGCTTTCCACACGCTCCGCGGCTTTTCTACAAAAATATTGGCATAGTTTTGTATACCACACATAAGAAGAAAGAAAAAAAAAATCAAAAAAAAAAAAGAAAGGGAGCAAAGAAATAACCCTGGTCAAAACTTTGTCCTCAACGTTAACAATAAGTCAGACGCTCGGGGCCACAGTTCCATGGGTCAGTTTACAGCGACTGCGTTGTTAATAATGATACAAGGAAGATCGAACCAAAATGTATAATACCTGATTTAAAGGAGCTGAAACGGAGACCATAAAAACTGCAGGACCAAACAAACCGCGTCTATCTATCGGCTCAATCGCGTTGCAAAGGATTTTTTCACGTCTCTCCGTAACCAGGAATTATACGATTTTATCGCTCGGAACGTGGGCGCGATTACCGTGGGCGTTGAGTTTACAATATACCTGATAAATACCTAGACAGTGAGGCACATACCGGCGTGGGTGGAAATGCGGGAGGTAGTCATGGGCGCCGGTTGTTTTACATCTGGATTCTTGTATTCGTTTCGAAGCGGTTACCAGGGAGGGCAGGACTCGTGCAGGATGTTTATTCTTGTGATCAGCAGCGGCAACGGCAACGTCAGCTCGTGTCGCCGCGTCGCGTCGGCATACCAGACGGCTGGGCTGATCGGACGAAAAATAAATCGAGCACGCGTTGCGAGAACGATCCAGATCCGACATTTTTAATCGGCGACAGCCGCCGACGCGACGTGCGTCTGCCTGACGAGACCCACGAAGACAGAGAAGATTTGTCGTTTCTACGTAACTGAGAGAATCGGAGAAAAAATCCACGAAATAAAAAGTATCGTATTGCGCGAGGAGGAAAGTTCACTACAATTTTATGTGCTAAAACGGTTTTTCATTTAGCTTTATTGCCCCGCAGTTAAAATCGCGCGAATGAACGTCGCGAACGTATAGGTGTACGAGGTGTATAGGTATAAGACAATCTCTCGTTCGTAGCGAGGTGCGGAGGCGCGGCCATGAATGGGATCTAGATTTGGCCGTCGGATCGGCGGGGGGCCAAAAAAGCCCACGCGAAGTATGCGACGGGCGTAAATTCAAGATTCATCTCAGTGGACTTGGCTCGGTGCTAAGATAGACTACGATTCTGATGTGAACGGAGCGACTATACCGGACATACCCATCGTACAGTCTTGCAGTGACGTCTCGCTACCCCACCGCGTTGTTTATCGAAAATCAAAATCTCAAACTGTTTCGATTACGAACAGCATGACGACGGAGTATTAATAACATCGAGAAACGAGCCGGAATATTTTTCTGCAGCTGGCAGTTGATGCGCGCAATAATTATTTCTATCTTTCGAGCGCACAGAATAATCGATGCATTTTCGCAGCCCTGTTCTCGTTATCTTGCAATTAACTTAGAGGCGAGCAGACTCGGGCCATTTGCAGCTGATCTCTTCTTCTCGAATAAATCTATGTCTAGGTAGAAAGTTAGCTACACAGGGGGGTACGGGCGTCTAATTTCAAGACATACGTTCATCGCCCGCCTGACTGGATACAGAAAACGCTGATCCCCTGGCGCAGCTTCTTCTAAAGAAATCCTTTTAGCCGTTCGGGGATTAGCCCCCTCTTGAGATCAATGGTCTGGCGTGTGGCGGTCTGTATGAGTAGGTGTAACACCCCAGGTTGGTGAACCCACACAACACGAGGGAAGTTATCCTTCCGCGTGCCGCAGCGCTGCAGGTGCTTGCATGTATCGAGCTTTGGGCAGAGTGCCGTACCACATGTAATGGATATGCTCCTCCGAACATCGTAGTGGTACGTGCAGGGTCGCAGATGCCCACAGCAAAATGCAGTAAATTGGACGTTGTTCGAATACGAGCGCTTCGATTTATGGGTCTTTGTCTCAATTGGGATAATCCGCCCCGTTGACAAGCTGCTTTACTCGAACTCCGCTTGATTCGGTGATAATTGAAGTTCCATTTTTGAATTTACAATCGGTTGTTCGTCTTGGAAAATTGTAATACGCTCCATTTAATGCACTGCATAGATAAGGCGAAGTGAAGATTCCGTTTTAATGGCGGGGTATATCTTTTCGAAAAAGTTTCATCCGTTCTCTGCCTTGATGTGGCTCGCGAAGGGCCAGCCGCTGGCGGTTGCTGTTCAAATTGAGTTACCGTCCACTCTGGAGGCAACGGCCCGTCAAAGAAACTATTTAATGCCATCTTGGGTTCAGTAGTAACTAAAGTCGAAGGCACGTAGCTGCGCGTGTACCGATTATTCCTCTCGCAACTCCCACTTGTTTCTTTCTTTTTTCTATTCTCATCCAGTAAAACGGTGATCTCTCGAATTCCGTAGCGGACAAGGGGATGTTACTGAAGCTCGACTTCCGGGACCGTTTTGACCTGGAACCAAGCGACGATTGCCGGTTCGATTTCCTCGAGGTACGAGACGGACAGCACGGATACGCCACGCCCCTAGGCTTATGGTGTGGCAAGCAATTCCCACCGGAATTGACATCAAAGACCAGATTTTTGTGGCTCAGATTCCGTAGCGATGAGAATATCGAGTACGGTGGGTTCAAGGCCGTTTGGAGCATGATACCGAGACCGACGCATGGTGAGTATTATTGTTTTCCGACCAGTTCTTTCTGCTCGTATGCCAAACGCAAAGAAAAATCTCATCCGCTCGTTCCCACCTCTTTTTCAATCTCGCACTATATCCACTTTTAGCGGGAATCCCACCAGAGCCGGAGTCCTGCCTCATCAATGTCACGGGGGTCGAGGCATGGATGGGAAGTGCGGACGTTTTAGATCGAAAAAAAAATTCTGAAAGGGACAGCCTACCCCTGGACTGTATGTGGGTCGTGACGGTAGCGACAGGTTGGAAGGTATGAAGGATCGAAGCCGTCGGAGTTTCCCACCATTGTTATTCATCGACATTTTTCTCAATTCACTCGTACAGATTCAGTTGAACTTCACGGAGTTTAAACTCCAAAAGCCAAACGAGTGCGACGCAAACTTCGTCGACGTTTTCGGCGAACGAACCGATATACCGTCGAGACTGAATAACTTCTGCGGGAGCATAGCTGAGCTCGTGAGCAGCTCTACAAACACGGTCTTCATACGGTTCTACGTTGAACCCAGGGCCATGAACAGCTCCTTCAGGTGCCTTATGACCGCATTCCGCGAAAAGGGATCCAATGAGAAATGTGAGTACCCGATATTAAACGGGTGAATGCTTGTGTCGAATCATCGGGACGTTGGAGAGAAGTAGTTCAGAAATTCATCGATGGCTAGGTGTATGTTTGCGTACATCGAGATTAAAATTCGATTTCGGAAAGATGAGTATTTTTTTCCGACGATGTGGCACGCGAACTGCAGTGACTCATGGTAATGGCGGTAGGGTGGATATGTTCTCGAGATAAAAAAAAAGCGTTACTCAGGATTGGCAAAGAGCCATTCACCGGGGGGCCACTGCAGGTTCCCGGTCAAACGAACGTCGTTCTGCTACTAACGTCGAATGACGAGTTTTGGCAATGGGGGTTTACTTCACGAGATGCTTCAACGTTGCGACTTAGGTTCGAGCTGATAATAAATAAAAGAAAAGAGCGGAAAAAAGTAAGGAAAGGATCGTCAGCAGTGATTTACTCATTAAATTTCCAGCCTGCCGTGACGATGAATATGACTGCGAGGACGCCAGATGCATAGCGCAAAGTCTCCGATGCAACGACAACGTCAACTGCCGGTTCCGGTGGGACGAAGACGAGCAATTATGCGGCGTAAGTAAAGATTCATCCTTTCTACGGGTACGCTGATCCGCTTCAAACTGATTTCCTAAATTTGTCCACCCTGCATGATGATGAGCTGGGCCTCCATGTGCGCGTCATCGCAACTCTCGATGGTCCCATCAGCGTCACGCCTCGATTTTCTCGACTCTCATTAAAAAAAAAAGAAAAGGTAATTACCCGTGCATCGGGTGCGCAATGGATTACACAATAACGCGTAGCCATGGACTGTGAAACGGATTTCGCTGCGCTTTTGTTGGGGTGCGATTTGACGTTCGGCGCACGTTGGGCGATTAGCGCCCTATTCTGTTTTGAATACTTACGGATATAATGTGGTATATACATCCTATTTTACACGGGTATGTGCATAGGCATGTATATAGACATTTATCGAAAAGCGATCGAGTAGTTCCGTCCCGTACATAGGTTGCCGCAACAATGTTTGTTATCTTCGCAATGGAATCGGGTCGATACTTCAGCCCCCCTCGGTTTTCCTCTGGCGTACGACCACGAATACGCGAATGTACGCAGGTGGTAAGTGCCCCGAGTTTTGAGCAGGCAGGAACATCTGCCCTCGAGAAACATCACTTGCCACTCCGGTGCTCCCCCGTTTACGACTGTTACTATTTTCAAACAGTATTGTATAATTCAGAAAGCAAAAACTCGAGCCAAATTAAGTTTGAGAAAAAAAAAAATTTTCTTCTCCATTCCGCCCGCGTTAAAATTCACCATTATTTTTCGATTTCATCTCGCGTTTCACATTTGACATTGTGAGAATTTCGTACTTTTGAATTTTACCAACGCCATGTTGTTCCGAATGAGCAGCTCATAGGTGTGAAAAACGATGATGAATACAACAAAAAAACAACATAGTTGAGCGGACAACACTCGTGTTGAATTGATTATCGAGTTACTTCAAGTCCGTTGTACGTGGCGATAAATAAACCAATCGAAATTTATAGTCCCGCCCGTAGATATGTGTATAATAAATTTTTTTCGAGAGGTGCGCGCACCCCTTCGGGCGAACTTTTCTACACCGTAGGTACGAACAGATGTACCTCGGCCTAGTTGTAAACGTTGAGGGAACCGACGTAACGCACACGAACAATGTCGTATACCTATACGGTCCCCGGGGGTGGACATAAAACTGGCGGAGGGTGTCCCGAGAGAATCGAGCGTAAATCTATCAGACGAAGATATTTTATCCTTTGGCCTCCACGTTTCAACAGTAAATTGTTACCCTGTATTTACTCCCGTCCCGTCAAGCTTGCGTCAGCATCGAATCCAAACAGATGTGCAATTCTGTGCCGTAGACCGCGAACGTCGGCCTAGCCATGGACTCGGAGCACATCATAATCATCCTCGTCGTATTTTCGCTCATCATTTTTGGGATGAGCTTCGCATTCGTCTTCAACTGCGTGAGAAAACTCATCAGGGACCACAGGATAATACAGGTGAGTTTCTATAACATTTTGCCATTGATATAAGGTCCATTGTTCATATTTCTGGCAATTTTAAGAAGTTCATTTCAATGGCTACTGATTCGTTGATTGATCAAGATATGGTTACGTCGAGGAATGAAATCGTCGGAGTAGTTAATCCCAAATGGAATCGCTAGAGCAATCACTCTGCAATTATTGGTTCACTAGCGATTCACCTTCAGTTAATTGAAATCCGGTCTCTCATCTCCGTTCTCCTTCCTATTCCCGTCCCTCTTCGATTTATCTTCGCACATATTTGCCATCCCTCCCTTAGTTATATCATGTAGTTGTGATGATATAAAGACGGCCCATATGTCTGTATAATAACTCCGCATATACCGCAGCGAGGAACTCGAGTCTTCGATTTACCGACGGTATGCCTATAAGCTAATCGTGCCTGTCTGTACAATTTCCGCAGGAGCACATCCGGCAGTCCCGGGAAAATCGGCTGGACGAAATAGGTCGGAAAACTACCCCCTGTCCTCTGGCCGCCACTCGAGTCGATTCCCGCGAACATCGGGGTTCCAGCGAATCTCCGAGTCTCGAGGTCGTCCCGAGCAAGGAACTTCTCCCACCGCCACCGCCCTCCTCCTGCGCCCTTATGGCCCACGAATACGCCAGGGAATTGCTCTCTCGAGAAGCCGAATACTCGGCGATGGAAATAAACGACATTCACCGCAGCAACAACGCGAGCAATGCGACTCAAGAGCGGCTCCAAGAGTCCAGCGAGGAGCCGGAAACAAGGGACAACTCTTGCCAGACGAGAGAGAGCCTGTTCGATGGGGCGCCGCTCGCCAGAAGACCGACCCCAGGTTCTCAGTGCTCGGGATGTGGGTGCAACCCCTCGTCGACCTGCCTCCGTCACAGCGCCCTTATCGCCGCCAGCATCCCTCCGCCCCCCCACGGATGGTCCGTTCACGACGCGAGGTACCCCCCGGCTGAGCCGCCCGATTATTCCTGCAGCTACCAAAGATTCCAGAGCCCGAAACCCGCGCCACCCAGAGACAAGTACCATTCCCCGAACAAATATTCGAGACAGAGTACGCTGGACTCTGGAACGACGGTCGGGAGCTCGCATAACTCGACGGGAAGTGCACCTTCCACTCAAGGGACTCAAGGACCACACGGGGGGCATGGAAATCAAGGGGGGAAACATCACGGCGACCCGAGGTACAGAGCGGAAGCGGTGATCGAGCTTCCGGAACAAGACAGACGCCCTTTCAGTATCGAGAGCACAAAGAGCGCACCTGACGTTATCGCGACTCACTGACGACGGAGCGCCGGGGGCGAGTGGGAGCCGTACCGCCGACGGCATCCACGCCGCGTCAGCGTCGCGACGCAAAGCTCCCTGGACGACGACAACGAGGAATTAGGACACCCCGCGGATGATGAAGAGGACGAGGAAAAGGATTCCTGATCCACAGCCACCCAGCCGTTCTACCCCACGTGGCCCAGGGGCAGGACTGCGATTTTTCGGAAGGACCGTGCGATGGTCCAAAACGCTACGGAAAATAAGGAAGAAATCGGTGCTTCCGTAAGATTCTAACCAGAAATGCGTTGCGGGTTTAAACTAAGCGACAAGGTCGATGAAGTCGCGATGAAACACTGGGATGAGGACTGCTGTCGAGACTTTTGTGTAAGAAAAATGGTTTTGTTACCGAATTCGCGAAGTAATTCAGAAAATAAAACATTACGACAGACATTCGTATAATAATCCTGTGTATCGATAAATCGATTGATTTATCACGTCTCTTTCCGATGAACCGGCATAGAGTAATTCGTCGAACCTGGCGTTATTAAAACCACCATAAATCAAACTGCATACCAGATTCTTCCAACGCAAACTTTTGACGCACAGTCTACGGAGTGTTCGACTGATACGTGGCTGTGCAAACCTCCGGTTGAATACATATCTTTGTAATTAGCAGAGAAATCTGCTTCCCTGGGACGATGTTGCGAATACGCAATTTTATCGGTAGTGTACAAAGCACAAGCACACGAAGAATTTGTGCTCCACTTTCTCGAATGTTCGCCAATCAGTGCCGCCGTTTTTCAGCGCGAGTTTACGGTCACGGCACTTTGCTTTGAAATCATATTGCTACATGAAAGCAGGTGGAAACGACAATAAAATACGGGGCCATCTCGTTCCACATCGTTTTCGTCAGCTCACGCGCGTAGGTTTCGCGAGACGGAAACTAATCAGCAAATTTAATACGTCGATCGCGCAAGCTCCGCGTATACGCAGAGCCATATAGCTGTATAGGTGTACCCTTCGACGGATCCGCGGAGTCCTTCAGAGTTTAACCTTCCGCCAGTCCCTTGCCCATAAAAATCGTCGCGCGTATATTTTAGCTCTCATCGTTCCAGTCGTTGGGCACCTTTTTACTACCGCTCGTCCACGTTATCATGCAATTAGGTGCAGCATCTCAGGACTTCCAGGGTACGTCTGGAATTACCCTTTACTCGGTCTTTACGCAATTCCAAAAGATTATACTTCTTCAATAATTGTTCCCCGGCACGTCCCGCTCATCAAACCACGCCTGCGTCGTGTATCGAGGGGGCTATAAAAAAAAGCTTTGAAGAAAAGGGTCAAACGGAAAATAAAGAATCAGTGCTGAGGAGGCGGATTAAGTGAGAGTGATAAACCCGGGGAAAAGCATTTATCGAGTATTCGACGGGCGAAAGAGGGAAAGAAAAAAAATATATCCCATCGAGTGTTCTCGAATTCGCAGGGAAATTCGAGTACCTGCCCATATACATTATATTTCTAGGTTCGTAAAATCCTTATGAATTTTAAGGATTCGAATAATTTTCCATATATTCTCATGCTTTTCCTTACCGATGACCTTTGAATTTCCGTTCGAATTATTTTCACGCGTTTCCAACTTCTACGACACCTACGGGTGATGCCTAAACCGAAATATTGGTCACGATCCGATCCTGACCAAGTTTTTCCAGTTCACTCGGCAAATTTCGAACGCGGGGCGAAAATATTGTAAGTAGCCATTGGAATTATGCAGTAGAATATAACCAGACATAGCTAAGAGTACCTAATATTTTTCCATTATGAGATTCTAAAAATCCTTATAAACGGCCAGGGTGTATGATGGATTTCATGCCAAACCGCCGAGACATCGGAATCTATTTTTGGTGCGTTTGGCATAGAATCCATCATATGTAAACAAAAAATTGCAAAAGAAAAAATCTGCGCTCGTTTCATTGCGAGGTAGAGTTGCGTTTCAGCATTTATCCATCTAAATATACCTAACCCGACTAACAAAACAATTTTATGTAGTGCGATACGATAAATGGCCGAATCGCCTTGACTTTGGCTTTTTAATAGTAATAATCGCCAACTCAATACCTGAGCTCCATTTCAGAGACGCCGCGCGTAGCTCGTTGATAATTTAATCGATATAAATTGTACGTACTATACAATGATAAGGTATGTGAATGACACATGATATATACATATATATATATACTATATAAGGATATCCATATATGCGACCAAGAATAATCAAATTAGTCAATTACGTACCATTAAAGATATACCTATACATACGATAATTTTGTGTAACATGTAAATATACAAATTGTGAAACATTACGTCAGGTGAAATAAGTTGGAATGATTAATTAACTGTATGAAATTAACGTAATGCACGTACACCATTAGGTGCAGTTTATAACTATTATTATTATAAGCCGCATATTCATACTCTTATTCTTATTAATATACATGCCCATTGATAAAGTGAACAAAAAATTGTACACATTTGTATATAAACTGTTATTGGTAGATATGATAACATCTATGAATATGTTACACGTGTAAGATAAGTTTATTCCGGGCAGATCGAAATTAGGTGGGAAGAATAAGAAGCTAATGAAGAAAAAAAAAAAAAACCAAAGATATAGATATTAAAAGAATTATGAAGATTTATGGTTATGATGAAATAAATAACGGCGAGTGAAAATGTGTTATATAATAAACGGTACTTTTCAAATATGAGATGCTTCGAATTTTTCTACCAATTTGATACCCGCCCATTATTATTGATCAATTCCAACATCCCGTGGATGGTTCTTGCCGGCGGCAGAACTCCGACGAAGGTATTCGAGGATCAGAGCGTCGACCGATGAGAAATCCACGTCGCTACACCGGCTGAATATTAAGGGGTGATTTTACAAGCGAAATTATGGAACTGGGTGAATTACGTTATATGTACGTTCGTCGCAGTGGGCACTGCCGCGCGGGTCCAATGGGGGCGGAAGCCAATAATTGGGGAAAAAATCACAGCGAGGAACCACTGGATCAGGTAGTAAATAATGGGGATTCAATCGCTGACCCGGATATAAAAATTGACTGAAAATTACCGAGAGCCATTGGGTTTAACGTGTTAAGTTTATTGGAAAAACGCGTCCGGCAAGAGCCGCTGGAAATTCTCAGCATTCGGATACGACACGTATTATTCCGACGAAGACGATGAAAATGAGAATCGAGCATTGAGGAAGTGCGGGTGACTCGTCTTCCAATAAGCCGCATCCTCAGCCCGTATTATCCCCTTTCCCTTCTGTTCTCGCGGTCCTTGTCGCCGCGAGGAGGCAATTTTAATTCACCCTGTCCCCCGTCGAGTATCAGCCGAAGAAGAGACGCGAGCTCGGAGCTTCGCGAGACACGATAAAGACCCCGCTATTTGTCAAGACTCGGCACGGGCGTCGTACCTCATACACCACGCATGTAGATACCCACGTGATACATGGTTGGATATTTACACCGATACACGGAGGGTAGCTATGGGTGGAATGTACACGATAAGAGAGAAGATCGAACTGGTGTCGCCGTTGAGAGAGAGCGAGCGATAGACGGACGTCGTCTTTCCTTAGAATTCGATGGCTCGTTGTACAAGTCTTTTCGAAAGATCGATTTCCCGCTCCACCTGATTGGGTCGTCGCTGGGGTCGGGGGTGATAAGGTGGGTATTATCAGGTGTGTAATTGCGGGACGTGCCTCTGGGATCGTTTTGGCTACGTGCGTGGTGTGGGCATCGCACGTTTTACTCCCCAGCTGTACGGAAGACGGATAAATAGAGAGTCGGATAACGGCGCGATTCATGCATGAATAATCGGCCGAGAAATTTCATTACACATTATTATGTGGCTGAAAGAAATATTTCAAAGGATGAATATACGTATACATAGTATATGAATAAATATGTGAATAAATAAATCGAGGAATCCAGAGTTGAAAATAATCTTGTATAATACACATGTATACCCAACTTGAAACTCGCACATAATTGCGATTCTTCTGTGAACTTTTCGCTCGGCTATCGGACCACCTTCTTATTATTGTTGAACCCGGGGCCTTCGCCAATCCCCTCCTCTGCGCCCCTAAAAAATCTCATTCTTTGGACCAAACTCAACGTCACTTTCCGGCCGGTATACATAAATTATCAATTAGGTGGAAGAGATAAAATTCCGCGGTAAGGGAGGTGGGGGGTGTAGATTCTCACGGGAGTAGGGGGTGCACGGAATCTCGTCCGTCTTCGTTAGGCTATTCAGTTTTGTTTCTTGATCGTCCGCCCCGATGTTTTTCGCGCGAACGACTCCCGCTGGTGCATCTCGTCCTGCTGGTACGTCGTTCCTGTTTTGTTATTCCTCGACCTCATTATCCCGACGGAGTCATCACCATCGTGGAAAGCGCGGCGGAAGCATTTTCTGAAGAAGCTTCAACTACACGGTTACGTATACGTATGTGATCTACATGCACGTATACACGATACCACCGACAGGAGGGGATTATTGCAGACCGGAAACGTGGGGAACGAGGTCGAGGTGTGAAAAGGGAAATTTCAAAGATCGCGGCGACGCGAGATAACCGCCACGTTATAGTCTCATCCTCGTTAAAAGTCCCATCTCCTCCACGCACGTTCCGGCTTTAAACCCGCCTTGGAATTAGTCGTAGCTCCTGATCACGACTCCGTAAAACTGAATCGCCCGCAATTGAAATCCTCGCGGCGCCAAAGCAGCCACTCTGTACCACCGTATAGTTCGCCCATCTCTGCGGTTAGATGAACACTTTCAGAGGAAATGTCATACACATCCAACGCGGAGACACTGGCGTCCATTTTTGCCGCGACGGCGAATACGTAGTTTTTTTTTGTTTTTTTTTTCGTCCGTTACGTGATCCCTCCTGCGAAACCGCTCGTTTAATTCCATATGCAATTCCGTATTCCTTGTCCAAAATTCTAGACAAGCTGCGTTACCCATCCGAATTTGAGTTCACGCATCGTTGTTGAGAAAAAAAAAAGAACACCGTAGCGACGTCACCACCCGGATGAATAACGTTGTGGATGAAAACCGCCGAAGATTAGTGCACAAAAGGACCCGACAATAGAGGCGCTTAGTAGCTACTGCCCCGGCTTTTCGGAGAATGCAAAACCCCAAGGGAAAACTGCTACCGTGGGACGTACACAAAACCACCACAAACACCCCATAGTTGTAAAGCATTGAGCAAATGTTGCAGCGTAAGCCTGACTAATAACAAACATTATTCTTGCGCCGCCTAACTACCGGCAGTAAGTATAACTCTGCCTCTTTCGTTTAGTTTTTACCACCTTTGCATTTAATTTTTTTTTACCGCCTAATTTTGTTGCGGTAACATTCGTAGAGTATATATTCGCGTATATTGCTGCAACGATCCGTTCGTCACGATTTCCCACCGTCCACAAATCGGAACCAAAGAGTCCCGTGCGAGTTTGTTTTCGTTTCGTAGTATACGCGGATTCACATGGGAATTCCGCTCGGGGGTGCACGGTAAATTTAACGCAGCTAAAGCAAAGCGATCAACAATAAATCTCGGGAGGTTTGAACGGTCGAAAGGTGCGAAAAAACCGCAGTCGATACCATCGCGACGCTTTATATTATATACCTATACCGTGACGCCGCTAATGGCCGGGTCGATTAACGATTACCAACGGTTCACGACCACCGGCTATACGGCACTGTGGGTGGCCTCCGCTTTACTTATATCATCTTATTCCCTCGCATGGCGTACCAGTTTCCCTCCCCCTTCGCCCGACTGATTTCTTTGCGAACAACTTACAACGGCGGTGGACATATTTTTTTTTTTTTTCGGTTTCAATTTTTTCGCTCTTGTTTCCCGTACGTCAATGTGTCAGCGGGATTTGAAAGACCGGAGGTTCAGGTTTCGTTGATAAAAACAGGAGGAAAAAAAAAATAATTTTGTAAGGGGGTCCTTTGAGCCTTGGATCAGAAGCAGGACTTTCGGTTCAATTCCTGAGTTGTGGTACGAGGAGAGGACAAGGCCGATAACAAGCCGCGATATCGGTATAGAATCACCGATGAAAAAAGGTCTTCCTCCGTCCCCCGAACACCGAGAAGGCGCACTCGTTAGAGCTATCGAGTTTGACGGCGCGAGCTGCGGCTTTAGAAAAACAGAGGACAGGAGAACGGAAAGAGCTCGACGCCAAACGGCGCGTGTCCCCAAAGCTCATTACGCAATGGAAATGAGCGAGGGAACAAAATATACCTATAGTATAAGCGTACCCAACAATCGATAGCGCTTTGATTAGTGGACTATATACATATACATGTACCCGCGGGCAGGGAGTGAAGAGTACAGTGCCTGTGACTTTCGCATTGTAAATAACAGGCTCTCGATAAATTCGCGCCTTTCTATCGCCTGCATCTGTACGAAGCATCGATAATTTTTCTAGTGCAGATGAATTATTCCGAGAGGTTGAAACTTTCGGGAGGTTGCAGCACCTCCTGCGACCGTTCAACGAGAAGTTTTCATGGGAACTCTCTGGCAAATTCACCGTATAATCAGTGGGTCACGACCCTGTATACGATAAGTGAGGGTTGAGGGTGGTCAGACTCGTACATAGAAGGCTCGATGAAGTAGCCGCAGGAGTTTTGCTGTACATGCAGAACGTTTGAATTCGGGACGCCTACTATATTCGGAGTCGAACGGGCAATGGGTGCGCGCGGATGGCCCGGGGCTATTTCCACATGGTGGTCGGGAGTCCGCTTCAGCGGCGAGGCGAGGGTTGCGCAAGGAAGTTTAGGCGGTTCATTCAAGTTTCAACTTAACTCATTGTCAGCTTCGAAGGCCCCGCGCGTACCAAGAACCACGAATATAATATTCCTTCGTGCGGTACAACGATGTTCAAATATTATTTCTCCCTCGCAACCTGCAGCCAGGAAAAGAACGTAGTTTAAAAAGTTAGCATCGCAGAAATGGAGAATAAAGCGGTGGAAACACAAGAGTAATTAGACAGCGTGAATGAAGCATGAGGTAAATATATGGAAAGATCTCGGGCGCGAGGCGCGTCACGTGATCCTTTGGGACGTTGAGTCGAAGAGGAGAATCAGGGTGCGGGAATCGGGCGCGTCTGTAATTACGTTAATATACATGAAATGCGATTAGCCCGGCTCAGTACCTGACAACGAGCCTGGGGCGCGGTCTTACGATTAGCGGGCTAACTTTTTCCCTCTAATGATCTCCGTCGAATTAATTATACATCGAAAGTCGAGAGTCGAAAGTTCTCGCTGCTGCTGCCGCCGCCGGTACCCCCGCTTCCCTCGATCTTTGACGCCTCGGCTTCCAGCAACTGCTTAAGTATATTCTCGTCCACTTGAATTAATTCACAAATAAACATGATGGCGGCGTAACTGCAACGATAAAAAAAAAGGGGAATCAATGTTGTACGCGAAAACATAGAGGTTTAAAAAATAACACAAAATATAATTCTGTGATGTATAAACGCAAGTTCCGAGAACGATGCTTGGAATTCTTTCCTATTTTTTTCGTGCCCTCTTATACGGACGAATATATCAATTTCGCTATCCATTTTCTAAGCGTAATGGCTGCCATACATCGCCACGCCGTTCGTCCTTCTGCCTCTTCCACACACCGGGGGCTGTTGGCTGTTTAACAATTTACGAGTGTTATACAACACGTCGGACGAAGACGAATAGCGTCGGACGTTGGGGCGAGTCGACCGCTTCCCCGAAAGATCCTCGCCCAATTTCTAGGGGGAACAGTTTCACCTATATAATGCAGGTGCACGAATATATATCCCTTAAATTTTATGCCACAGGGACGAGCGCCCTGCGTAGTTTGTTTGAAAAGAAGGCCATGGTATTATTTCTCCGGGAGTCATTCCACGAATCGTACTCCCCGCAGCATAATATTTAACGGATTGCCAAAACTTCGCTATCATATCCTCGCGACCCTCGCTGCGCGTTTCGAATTAAAGTGATGGATGCTCTCTTCTCTTGAATCCAGATTATTTCCGGTAGTTCGTTACTCATACATATAAAAGGATATATAAACCCACGTGATGAATTCGACGGTGAATTTACCGAGGCAGGAAACGCGCCGTTCGTACAATACACGAGCTTAGCGAAAGGTCTAGACGAATCGCGAAGACGTCCGCGAGGATCTTAGATAAATAATAAAAAAAACAAAAAAGGAAAAAGGAAAAAGAACGAAAGGGTTCGCGGAGTTTGGAGTCGGGTGCGTTCTATTTCGGCTGATGAAGTCCTCCACTTTTCTCTTTCGAGGCGGTAAGGCCATCCAGTAAATGAATTTTTGATACGTTCGATATTTCCAATATCCTCTTGCTTCGTGAACCTCTGTGACAGACTCCGACGTCCCGACCCCCTTCTGCTCGCATCTCCGCGATGGAATGATTTAAGGGGTGGCAGAAAGGAGAGAAACTCACGCAGATCCCCCTCTTTTTCTTCTTACTTATCTGATGATCTCTCGGGAGTGCAGGGCAATCCGCATTATCTACTCGGAAATCTTTATTCATTTACACTATACGAGAGCATCGCGGGATGTTAAAGTGATTAGTGAATCACCCCGACGATTGTTCGAATATAATCTCCACACGGTAAGATTCGGACACTGGGTAATGAATCGCAGAAGATTTACGAAGTCTCTGTACTCCGAAGCGGCGCGGATCGGCTGATTTGAAAACATCGCCCTTTCTCGGCGTGGGCCATATAAATGCAAATTGCTGAATATCGCGACGACGACCACAGCCACCGGGCGCGGGGATGGAAAATCAACCCCTGCGCACCTGCTGTGACTGCACACGTCGCATTTGAAAAAAATTAACCGACAATTTTGGTGGCTTTCAAAAATGGCGAAAAATGTATTTCGATAAAAGCCACGTATCCAGATCTTCGTCGTTTACCCCGAAAATCTCCGTTAGAACTGAAAACAAAAGAAGAACGGGAGAGAGGGTGGTTACCACATATGGGCTGGTCTGTCAGTTAAGCTCCGAGTGAAACGGGCGCAGGTTGATTTCTCCCTATTTGCATACCCACCGCGTACCTACCCCGTTTGGATCCAAAGACTCGCGGCCGCGGTATTGTCTGGCAAGCTAGAGAGAGATATGCCGAATGTAGCGATCCGTTCCGAACGTATATGACGTATACACATAAACGTAAATTCTATACGTGTGCACGTAAAGCCCACACCCGTTCCGGGTAGCTTCTCAATTCTATGCATGTATTCGGTGTTCCCCGACTCCGCTGTACGGTACGGTAGGGTCTTTCCGGGAAGCTGGGGACCCGGTCATAGCAGTCTTGTACGGGCCGGTTTATTCGGGCGAAATCCTGCAGCTGGATTGCAGATCCGAAGCTCGGCTCTAAACTCAATTACGAACCAATATTATCATCTATTCCGAACAGGTGTGTATTTAGCCCCGACGTCGGAATCAAAATTTTTCACAAATCTCTACAAATCCCCATAGAATTTACAGCTTCTTCGGCCTAAAATTATTGAACGTTTTACACACAAAATAATAGTGCGGAGCTTTTTCATTCCAGCAAATTATAAGAGTGCTTTACATTTTTCATTTTGCATTCTTCGACGACCTTCGAAATCCTTAATATTTTTTATCTGGCTAAAACTCCCGCGCGAATATGTACTTTTTTTTTTGTTTGAAGGAATGAAAAAAATTAATTTAAAAATATTTTCAACTCGATATTTCTCAACACTCGAAGCTGTGCCCATGTGCGAGCCCATATATAAGTGTAAAAATTTTTATACCATTCAGTGAAAAATAACATATGAGTCTGTCGCAATATCACAATTTTATTCATCGTGTTATTACTGTTGTCATTATTCATTATTTTCTTTCGACACCGCGCAGATATTTTATCAGATATCGGCGGTGGTTTGAAAAATTGAGTAAACGGGTGTAAAACCGATAGCGAATTTTCGCGATGTTGGGTGCCCTGTAGCCTCCCAGCCCCTAACCTCATATCGTATGTGCGCACTGCAGATTCCGTTTACAGGGTGTTTTTTCCCCCGGTGTGGGGCGACAAGGACGAGGAAAGATATATCAGTCTTAATCGTAAAGAGTGAGCCATGCGGCTTCGCAGATCCGCGACTACTGCGACGCTGGGAGTAAAGCGTTTATTGAAGAGTAAAACCGCACCATGAGTCTCTCTCTCTTGGCACTTACCGCCATTTTCCTCCCGCATCTCCTATGTTCGGCTCTTCCTCCCGATAGCTTTTTACATTTTCTTCTCTCAAGGTATAAGAAATCACCGAGTAATTCTTACCTTTTCCACCCCTCCTCTTCCGCTTCCTCTTCCTCTTCCTCTGCCCCTCTGCGGCAGCCTGTAAATCGAAAATACAAAAAAGGAGGGAAAGATATAAAATCGCAGGATTATTGCATCGACGAGTTTTTATTTATTCATTTTCTTCTGTTTTTTGGGCAGCGTCAATTTTGGCTTCGTACCTACCTATATACAGTCATACCCCATACACGGATGTGCATTAAGCGCAGAATCTATCGAGAGACAAAGTAGTCAGGGCCGAGGGGATGATGGGTAGATGGAGCGTAGTTATAAAGGAGAATTCTGATGGGTTGGAGGAAACTTTGGGGCGCCGTCGTCTGCACAGGAGAATTAATTTAATGGTCTAAGAGTACGCGTACATACCTATATACCGATGTATTGTATATAGGTATAATATGCACGGATATACGCTTATATACGTGAACTTGAAGGGTGAAAAGGGGGAAGCACCCCCGCGTTACTTAACCGTACATACACTTATATTCGATTCTCTTGTAATTTTATCGCAGCTTTATTGTGATTTTATGGCGACTTTATAGTGATTTTATCACCACTTTTACGACACACAGGTATTACAAACCCTACGAGTACCGCTACGCAGTCGTATTTACCGCAAAATACTGTATTCTTAACCATCATCCATCGATGCCACCCCCTACCTTCCTACCGTAGCAGGGCAGGTAATTGGTAAGAAAAAGATTTATGGATATTCCTACCGAGGCAAACCGTATTGGCCACTTGTTCTCTTTTCTCTTAATTTTCCGGCTCGTGCATAAATTAATATTATTTCCGAAAAGAAAATAAACGGCAAGAAAAAAAAAAAAGAAAAAAAGAAACTTCCGCTCCGAGACTCCGTTAAAGGTGGTTATACATTAATATCAGGTAAGAATGGTTATATAATATAGGACGTGCAGATACCTCTGGGTAGATGAAAATTTAACAAGAGGTGAAAAAGCCGAGAATTTTTCTCACCTGTGCCACACCTATTTTAAGAAAAAGTTGCACTGTTGCTTGGCAAAAAAAAAAAAAAAATGGCGGCTACAATGCGTACATTATACAACCAACGAGAATATATGTGATATAATATTCAGGTCGATAGAAAACGAAATCGCAATTAAATGACATACTGATAAATGAAAAGTTGAACTGCCAGTTTTTTTTTCTTGTTTCAATTAAATTCGACCCTTTTTTGCCTGGAATTCTCCTACGCCTGAATATGACGGGATTTCACCTCCGAAAGTCAGAGGTCTTGTTCAACGGTGTTATTAGATTTGAATTTTCTGCGGGATGGATGCGCATTTTTGTTGGCAGGGGTTTAAATTGCCTCCCTACACGTGGCGTACTTGTAACTCTGAGGTGTAATGCAATGAAATGTTACATATTTCGGTGGAATCTAGAGCGACGGGTCGTTACGCTTGTTAGGGTATATCGCATCGCACCGATGTCTACGAGGCCTCTTCTCGTTCGATCAGACGCGCCTCGGTGTGGATGGAAAACCAGCGGGAAAATTAATTGTCAGTAACGATGCTAATTTGGGGGTTGAGAGAAGGGAGCGTACAGGATGAAGATGGAGATGGAGATGGAGATGAAGGGTTGAGGGTTGAGGGTTGAGGGTTGAGGTCCGGAACTCATCCGGCATCCCATGTCTTGTCGACCGCCCGATGATAACATTGCAGACTCCCTATCGGTGCTCGTAATCCGCGTTTCGTAGACGGGCGGCTATTGTCGTTGGGATACTGGCGGAATATTAATTTCAATTCGCGAGAAGTTTCGCGATCAAATTAGGAACGGCTCGTACTCGGGAGAAGTCTTATATGATACAGGAGGGAAAAAGAATAATACACCGAATTCCAGCATTCTGCAAATATTACGGACTCATATTCGTTTTCCCCGATGTTTGTTCGATCTGCCTTCTATACCACCTAAATACACTCGAAGGGAAAGTTTGTCGACGATCGATTCCCGAAGTGAACTCACGCGGTTCAACCCTTATGCGATGCTAATAAATTTCGGGATAACTGCAGCAGCGATCTAAAATCGTATACAATCTCAACTCTCCGGTTGGAAGTTGCGCTGAGCTTGATATTTGTGAAGCTAAATCGCGTCGCGGGTGTTTAACTAAGATTTTCTACAGTGTAGCTCCCCGTACTCCGGTGACTTGGTTTTGGTGGAGGTTGACGTTCAACTCGGTGCAGCTTCGTATTTCTCAACAGCTGCGAGTAGTTTGATAACGTGGCGTGTTTTCCCCGCGACTTCGTCAAGAAGATAACGCAGCGTAGCGCGCCGCTTTTCGCGCTCACCACCGCGGATCTCGCGTAGATTTTCATACCGCACCAGCTATCCCCACATACGTCGCGCTCTACGAGGGTGTTACATCGAATTAGATACGCCGTGTACACGAGAAAACTCCACGTAAATACATACATGTTATACACACACATACGTTCCTATGTACGTTGTTGTATATATTCTACCAAAATGAATCTGAAGAAGAGTTGCCACAAAACACACGTACACAAGGTAGCGTGTAAGAAAACTCGTACACACAATACACCTACGTAGACCAGGCTCAGCGACAGGGATGAATTTATTTCGCCGCGCAAGGGGTTCTCGCAAAATCGAAGCCACTCGGTAAAATTGGCCGGGAGATGGAGAAGGCTGAGAGAAACAAGAGGACGTTGGTATAGAAGAAGAACAAGGGCGAAGGAAGGAGGGACGAGATGGGGGGGAGGACAACCCTTGGCAAATTATTCCGAAGGAGGGAAGATGGCCCGTAACGTCGAGTTACGGAGTTACGGTCTCACGCCTACCACCCGCGCCGCTTTCCAAGGACGAAAGCGAAGAAAAGTGAGAGAGAGATATTCGCTGTTCCAAGAGGAAGGCGGCGGTTGTTTATTCGTATTAGAGGGCATGTACACACGTATAGTATACACAAGCCTATTTAAATACATCCACACAACACGGCATACGCTATCAAATATACAAATACAAATACGTAAAGATGTATCGTACGTACACACCATAGCTACTACGGGTTCACGCGTATAAACCTCCGCGGCAGCGATCGACTTCACTTCGGGGTCTTGATTGTTTGAGGCATACAAGTTACTACCATCCAGCAACACCGGGTATGTGTGTAACAATGGACTGCAACTACAACGCGAAGCAGAGGGTCGCAGGAAATATGCAGATGGCCGCGATACGATACTCCGAAATCAGGTTTGTACACAAGGTCGGTACACGGATCTGCTCGAACGTCAACATGGTCGACTCATAAATGCCCTTCGATTATTTTAGACCGAGAGGAACGTAAAATCATCAATTGGAATTACCCCGAGTTATTTTTTCGAGTTCATAGGTAAAAAGATCATATTTTCAACGTGATCTACTTGCTTTTTTTTCTACCGAGTCCTGGAGAGTGTAGGAAAATACGATGCCTACTGTTTCTCAGGAACAAACCCTTGAGCCTCGATTTCGGAAATCTATACGTAAATATTCTTTTCGCACAGAAACTGTTTCTCCATATCCATCGGGAGGGTAAAAAGGCGATAAATAGGTACCTGGAGAACGGGTCGTTGCTGTCGGCTATGTAAATCGAGAGACAAGCGTGAATTTATTTATGTGCACTACACGAGACCCTCGCAGCTGCATGTCTACAAGACCGCCAATATCGTAACTGCAATGTACCTGCCGAACTCGAATTGATGGGCACGTATTTACGCCTAGTATTTGCGCGAGTAGAATAGCGGCACACAAATATGTTATGCGAATGAAGCGACTTTGCGACTTTCGTATCCGAAGATAAATATGCAACCGCAATGACGCGCTACCGTTTCACTTTTTGCTCATTCTTTTTTTCGTGAACGACGACGAGACAAGACTCGGCAATCTATTCAATTTCTTATCCATGTTCGAACCGGTGTAAAAATAATAATTTCGAAAATTCGGCCCCAGAAGTGGAGAATAACGGCGAACTGCTCGCAATTTACTCCAGCGTGAGAGGGGGTACTAATATTGCGAAGGGATAATCGGGCGGCCGTTTTAGCCTGATTTCAATTTTCCAAACCTCTCCTTCGTGTGACCAGCTATAGATATAAAGTAAGCACGCAGGGTTATAGCGAATAAATACCGATTCCGCGATTTCCTCGTCCCGGCCATAAAGCGAAAAATACGAGGGCCATACTTTAGGCAGGAGAATCTGAATAATCCGCAGCGATTCTCTTTCGGTCTACGATCCACCGGCTCGCCGGCGTATACGTACGCCGGATGCGGCGGAGCTAAAGGGATACGACGGGGATTTTGACTTTGTTTCGCGCCTTCCTCCCTCTCGGTATGTCACGTATAAGTATAGCGCTGATACAAACCTTTTCCTATACAAATACAAGAGAGTGTGTCTTCATCTGTGTCTGACACAGTTTGCCGAGGGAGTTCCGATCGATGAAATCGCTCACTCGACTCATTTGAAACTAGATTGAATTTATAAAGACCCAAGGGTAACCGGCCCGCCCGATAACACGCCCAAACGCGCCCTACGTCGCTTTTATCTCCATCGCCAATCGGCGCGTCGCGTCACGATTCTTTACAACATTGATAAAAAATGAAACAAACAAAATATATGTACATACATACGAACCAACCAGGCGAGAAATCGTGGAGAATGAATTTTTTTCAACTGCAGAGTCAAATTGTTCGGTAGCGATAGTGATCCGTGTGCAGGGTATGGGTAATGTGATGTACTGCTAACGTTGGTCTGGCGAAGAAATGTAGGTGACGTTAGAGGAATAATAATCATTATCGTATCCCATTATCATTCCCATCCTATTCCCATCCCGAATAGAACCTCCAACCCGCGTACCTCGAGTACAACGGAAAATTATATTTAACGGAGGAACGGCGAGGATTCCGTTACAGACGTATGCCGATAAATCCAACGACGACGTGCCACCGTGGAAAAGCTCCTCCGCACGCCCTTACGTACAGCGATCATTGATTTCGATCTTATACAACGTCGACGCACCTACACATACCTTTCTCCACATTCCGGGGTGGTGTATTTGTACAAAACATGAAGCAGGTGCATGAAAAGGGGACGTGGAACACCATTAATTGCTGCGAGAGTCGAAGGATAACCTGAGCTCCAGACAGCGTGCGTAAACAATGTCGGGGGGAGGGAGGTCAAATGGGGTGGAATTCGAATTGCTGGAAAAGCGGAGTTGCTGGGCCAGTTTAGGGCACGAAGCCAGTGAGTTCCAGCTGGCCGTGTCGTGTGGGCTCGTATAAATGTCGGGAGAGTGGGTGGGCCGTACCACGCGCACTTTCGAAAGCGCGAAAATATATTTGCAACGGATTCTCCGGCAGCCCTTATTTTTATTGGCACGCCAGACCTCCACGGACAGGGCAGTGCAACGGTGAGTCGGGGACGCAAAGTACATAAGGTATAGGTATACGTGTGGAGTGTATATGGACATTTTATTCCACGGTCAATTCGTTATTCCACGGCTGACTATAAACCCGCGTTATTATACAACCGTGTAAATTACTTTCAGAATTTACTCTCCGATACATTTATAACATTAATTACTGTACAAACGATGTGTCAAAACGGAAATTGATCGGTTCCCTAAAATTTCATGAATAACCAAGGTGTATCGATTATAAACTGACGCGTTGTAATTTAACGTTGATTTATTTTATACGAAAATGAACGAATAAAAATTGAATTAAAAAAATCATCGAAGCGATGACACATCGGAAAAAAATGGGAAAAAAAATTATCCTCACGTTTGATCCAAATAAAATTGAACTCAATTCACGTGGATTCAATTTCAAAATCACTCGACTTTTTTGTTCGATACATCTTTATGTTTTGCCTCTGGTTTCTCTTCCGACTTTTTGTATACCTTTTCATTCGTGTCGTGACCGTAATACGAGGATAGCTTAATGATGAAAAGTTGAAGAATTTCTAAGTCCAGCCCGTTAATATGCGGGTGTCGTCGGCACCCACGAACGATCATTACCTCATCATGTGTCCTTCCGTTCCAGGCGATCTGCAACGTGGGACTATTTACCTCGAGATACCAACACCGAATTTCAACGAAAGCTGCGAAAGCTCCCCCGCGCATCCCGAGTCCGAATGAAATCCCGTTTCCAAGGGGATTCCGATTCTGAGTGACTGGTTGATTGTTTTCCCTGTGAAGCCAGCTTTGATATAATTCACAAAAGCCTGTGCATTCGTTGTAATTTACGATACTCGACGGCCGAGAGGCTCTTACATTAAATCCGTGGAATTCAACCACGTTGAATCAAATATAATTCTCCGAAAGTGCAAAACTGTAATCCGCTTTTGGATTATACGCGAGCAACGGTCAATGCATTATAGGCATTGCGTAATATGATAGAACAACTATGCTGCAACCTACTCAAAATCGAAAACCAATTCTATTTTGTTTTTTTTCGTTAGCCATGAAATTCCAATCCCAATGTGTCGATGCGCTAATTAAAACTTCGCCGGCGCAATAGCACCTTTGATTAAATCGCAAGTGCAGCTCTAGCCGGTGTATAGGATATAGAGCAGGTTGATATCCAGTAGCTGAAAGCTCAAGAGGTGATGGAAAATTAATTCACTTTGGCACAGGTAATATGCCTTGTATTTCTTTTTCCATTCATTTCTCTCTTTCATTTCACTTTTACTTTACCTTTTTATACTTTTCGTTACTACGTACTAGCTGGAGTAAATAGTACGTATACATCAGACACACGGTATTCAACTTTTTCAAAGTCATTTCAGAAGCGAACTTGATTATAAAAAGGGCCAACCAAAAATTCCTCATAAAGTTTTTAGATTAGTCCGCGATGGGCGAATTTACGTTCAGCCCCCCCCCCCGTTTTTTTTTTTTTTTTTAAGTATCGGATCGTTAATTAATTTATAACGAGTTTGAGATTAGGTATATAGTGCACCAACGGGGGAGTTGTTGAACTTCTTGTACATTACGAAGAATGGAAGGTCGTTAATCACCGAGAAAATATTCCATATTATAGTGGTGCTAAAAAAAGAAAATAAATAAATCAAAAATATGGACTGTATTAGACTAACGAGAAGCGGAGGTTGGATAACGAGCGATCCGAAAATTATCGATGATGCTCATTTACAGAAAGGAACATAACGTCGAACTTAGTATATCCGGAACGTATCGGAGAAACGCTTTTTATAATAAATTCGAAGGGTTCAGAATTATAGGAAAAGCGATCAGGCGTGTTGGTTCTGCTTCGTATATTTCTTTGCCGGTTTCGCGGAGGCGAATGAAACTATAATATTTCTGAAATTCGATACGATTATATTGGTCAGTATTTTTCTCATAAGACGTCGCCGGATATTTGATCGATTATTTCGTTCAATCCCCGTCCGTGGACGTTGATCTCTTATTTTCTTCAACTTCCTACGTAGCTTTTCTTCCCCTCACGCGGGCGTTGATCACTTTCGCGCACCGCTAGCTGTGCTCGGACCCTATCCATGACTCGAACTCGGACTCGGACTCGAAGTCGGCGAACGACGCTCGTTTAATAAATTGCCCCCGGCCGAGTGATCCCGGTGATCCCGGTGATCCCGGTGATCCGGGTCGTACGCTCACTCGCCCGACAATACCTCATAAATACAGGAAGGTTGCTCAGTCGCGTAGGCGTGAGTGAGAAGGGGCGAAAAGAGGGGGAAGGATCGCTTGACCAAAGCCCAAAGGCTTCGGACAAAGCTGACATCCGCAATGTCATGCAGGATCGAGACGCAGCGTACCCCGCATCTTACTGCAGGACTCATCTTCGTACGATATTGTATTTCTTTCTTGAGCCGAAACCACCCCTTTTACCTTTCACCCTCGACCTCCATCCCTTAATTGCACACACGTATATATACCCATAGCTATATAGGGGGCGATTATTCTTCTTCTTCTTCTTTATTTTATTCATTTTTTTTCATCTCGTTCTTTGCCGAAGCTCTCCGTCGGCTTAATTTCGAACTGCAGCGAGTGCACAGATACCTATGCGCAAACCTAGCATCTGTGTTACACGCATATTGTAGCAGATAAAATTCAAAGTGCAGCATGTGTAGTCGACGTGGAGGTACGTGGAACTGGAAGAACTTGATCCGCGTCGTCTCTCGACTCGATCCTCGACTCAACTAAACTCAACTCGACTTGTTCGCGATTCACGACTCGAGTCCTGCGTTCGAACTCGTCTCCCAATGTTCCTTCAGCTTCCAGCCCTTGAATCATCGACGAAGGTGATTCTACTCTCGAAACACGTCGAGAGCCTCGGAGAACGACGGCGTAAGAGGCGACGCGGTAATCACCACTTCACATCTCGTTTTCCTCGACCACGATGCGGTGAGATGGGGGACGTTTCTTCTTTTCCTTTCGAAATTTGGTATATCGGTGCGGAGTAAATTAGCAGCCGAGATACCGAGCACAGTATTGTACAATAACGAAATTCAACATCCGTAAATTATACGCCGGACTGCGGATCAGACACTCGAAAAATCGGACTGTGATGTATTTGATTGGACGATGTGGAAGGTCGCTGAAAAACTGAGCTTCGCGTCGCGATGTTGATCCTCACCGGTTGTTACGGTGTTCTCACGGACTCCCGGACAATTTAATTATATCCTATGAAAAGTGGAGACGAGCGAGCATGTAGACTTTACCTCTAATTAATTGTAATTCCCCTTAAGACCAAAAAAATAAAAATACGAGCTGTTTTTTTATCGTCATTTTTCTCTGACAAACCCCGAGGCTATACACGTATACGCGGGATCATCTCGCAGAAACGATGTGCCTTATTTGCTCAACGACCTCCTATTTGTCGTTCGAATGGAAAAAAATTTGAAACATGTCCGTCGTGACAGCGACGACTTTGAAAGGTCGTTCTCAAAGATAATCACACGTCGTGTCACGGCATATGGCATACGTGAATAAAGCTCGGCGAGATTTTTTCCTTCATTTTTTTTATTTATCCACTTTCTCTCCCCAGGCTCGAGGCCGGGCTACTTTGGTATGCACCACGCTTCACCGCCGTTTTATTGTATTTTTCTGTAACAATAATCCCGGTCGACGCGCGACAGCTTACCCTGAGTATAATGCCAGCTTTCGATCCAACAACAGTAAGTACAGTACCCGCAAGCTACAGTGAATCTTGAAATCAGATCCCCCGAAAAAAAGTCACGCTCACCATCAACCGAAGGGGAAAACACGTCGGATCTCCCTTATACACTCTCGCCTTATAGCTGTGGATATAATACAGGTATACAAACGCAGAGAAATTGGTGGCGGGCATCGCATTTTACATTTACAAGCTGCTGCTGCTCGAGATGCAAGTTTTGGTAGGCATATAGATATAGGTATGGATGGTAGATACGCGTGTACATAATAGGTATCTGCAGTGCACACCTGTTTTGTAAACGTAGATGTAACACGTAGCCGCGTTTTGTTCTCTCCTCCTCGCCTCACCTCCGCGTCTGGACCGACGAATATTACATATAAGTTATTCAACTCCTAAAATATTAGCGCGCGACGTCGGCGTCGGCCAGCTTACTATACGTTCAGCTTATTTCTACAGAATTATGAAGTGTCCCGCTAAAATGTTCTGGCGCAAAATTACCCAGGATAATATTCGCTGAGCAGTGAGTGCGGGAGGCGAAGGAGAAGGGGAAGGGGGGGTGTAAAGTAGAGGGTAGCAACCGGGCGGAAACGACAGAAAGATTTCTGTGGCGGAGGTGAGAAAAGGGAGGGAAGACACTAACAATCAGGGACAAGATAAAGAAATGTACGACCTGAAGCGCGCGAGACTCTATAACAGTTCCAAAATTCGAAAGCTCCACCCGACGCTGCACTCTCGACGATTAGCGCGACCCCCTACTTACGAGATGAACGAGAAAACAGACCCTCAGTACATAAAAAAGACGAAACAAAGATGCGTAAATCGAGAAAAAAAATATAGATAAATTTTATCAGATCCTGGAACGCGGAACTCGCAGTTAAAATGAATAGTAAGAAAGAAAAGTTAAGGGTACCTATATTGTACATCCCTTCTTAGATTTGCTAGAGTCATAACTGGATAATTTTGCGTTTACTTTTCGAGTACATCTAATGCTAGGTATTACGGTGTTACTCTCTCGCATAGCTTGGAAGGACAGGTAGATGGAGGCGGGTTACGATTTGTGGCCACACGCCGCACGCGTGACGTCCCTTTCGCGGGGACGAAGGAATTTACAGAGTGAGTAAATTTGTCCTTTGCCCTAGATAAATGTAGGTATAGTTATACAGTCGCGGTACATTCCAACTTTCAATAGCGACGACCCGAATCCAGGGATTCATTGCGCGAATTAATTAGGGGACGCAACTTATCCTGAGAACCACCGCAGACGGTCGTCAAAGGTGGACGAGAAAAAGGAGGGTTAATATTTGCGAATGTCGTTACAAAGATGGACTTTTTCTTTGTCGTGAAATGTTAGTGAGCCAGAAGATAAAAAAATTATAATTGGCTCTATAATCTGAATACATCTCGCACGTACAGGTATACCGACTATAAATCGTCGTCACGTTTCGCGAATGTCACCGAGCGAATATGAAGATAAAAGCGAAAATTTTTTGCGATTGCTGGAAATCCATGAGTAGAGATTCGTGTAATAATAAGTTTCGATTCCGAAATATGATTCTCGACAGCAGACTGGGATTTAATTGAAAAAGCCCGGATTCCGACGACCCTCTTCCATGCGAGGGACGGACCTCGGAGTCCACAGGGTATTGTTCATCGTCGGAAAACACCGCGTAGCTCGGTAGAAATTTCTGAAGATGTATCAAACATTTTTCGTCAGGTACAGAAACATTTTCGAGAGTGAAAACAAAGCAAAAAGTCAGAAATGAAACGATGAAAAAATCATCCTGCAGCGAAAACTCGATGTAAGTACAATATTACGTACGCCGTACAATTTATAACTGTATTCCTATATGTAGCCCAGTGGATTTTATTGCGAGTTCCTTGTCACTCCCTGGGGAACCGTAACGGTCAGCCGGTACCACGCCTAGATATACGCCACGGGGCAACGCGCCCTCAAGACGTCCCCAGGGGACAAGGAATGACCGAGCCCTACTTGCCGCGGTAGCCACCGAACTCCGGGTCTTGGGAACTCTGAGTTCCAGAATCCAACGGCTGAATTACGTCGTCGGTTAGATGATCCAACAGTTTTCCATGTCTTCTCAAAAAAGGTGCCCTCTCCCAATCTGCGATAACGAATTTAGCAATTCATAAAGTATTAGAATTAGTCAGGACACGATAATCGTCCAGATTATGAAATTCGTATAACTATTAAATTAGACCAGGTGCGACAGCCGGGTCTGATCTAAAGCTCTGGTTTGGTGCGGTTTGGTTTAGTTTTGGTTGGGTTTGGAGCAGAGCGTGTTCCAACTTAGTGGTCTAAATATAATCGACTATACTTAATCCGGGTTGCCAGGCGCGGCAGGAATCGGGGCAGCCACTGTGGCACTGTCGTATGCGCCATACCGTATCTACGTGAACGAACTCTGCAGCACCGGACACGTGTTGTAAAACTGAACTCGACAGACAGAACAAATTTTCGTGGAAACTTCGCCCGAGGCATCGGGAATAGAATGAAGTTTATTTATAAACTATTCCTCCGCCATACTCACCGATGAAAAACGTTATACATCAATTGTCCATGTCATACGACCGCGAAGCGAAATCAAACTTCAAGTCTGAAAACTTTTTCTCTCAGTTAGATATTCACTCCTCTTCTTGAACAAAAATTTAGTTCATGCATACCTGTACACGCTCAACCTCGATTCCTTCCCAATGCCATCGTCATCGTGACACGGTGTTGGACCGTGCAGAGACGCGTACCTCGTGAGGTGCGTATAATTAATTATACTTTTGTAGTTGGCTGAGCTGCACAACTCGGAGCTAATTAATCTGAGAGCGTTTCGGTGATTACCTACTAACTACCCGCAACTGGGCGCTATTAGTTGGCTCGTTAATCAAACAACAATGCGAGTGCCGCGGGCGCGCTCCAGCGCGGGGCGGAGTCCGGTTCTTCATAATATATTATGATAAGTTGCCCCCTACCCCGGGAACTCACTCTCTCGCGAAACGCCGCGATTGACCGAACCGAGACGACCGATGATCGGAAAATGAACCCCACCAAATATTCCGATATTTTTAACGTTGGAAATTGCATCTCGTAAGAAAGAAAAGTGCGGAGGAATGCACGTGTGTATCTGCAGGGAGGATTGAAAATACAACGCTGCCGCATTATATCAGTTCGTTGGCCCGGAGGAATAGCTAGGAAGTCGAGGGCAACTTGCCAGTCGCTGCTCAAATGATGAAGAGGCGAGGAATCGACGCGATGGTGCCCGTATCCCGAGGGGTGCACTTAACCGCCGCTGCAGTGCCGGATCCTCAGGCGAAGAACATCTTGCCTTCTTATAGCTGATTCTAGAAATCGAGAACTTGAGTTTCTTCTCACTTTCTGCTTCTCAGAGATCTCATGAAGAGATCTTCTCATCTCATTAAATAGCGTAACCTGAGTGTAACTCCAATAAAACGATTTCAATATTCCTCTAGATCGAATCTCGTTCACCCACGAAGGTCGCATTTCCACCGGCGAAGGACTCAATTTCTAACCGATAATCTACAAGTTTTTAGACACAGACGTTTGACAGCGAATCTAATTAAAAAAAAAAAAAAACAGTAACGGAAGAAGCTCACTAAAGTCAGTGTTCTACTGTAGGGGGGGTATGAGGCAACGAGAATTCCATAATCCTGATATTCTCTATAATCTCGCCAAGTTTTGGCCTGTTTCTTTGTGTGCCCAACGGCGGGGCTCGTGGGGATTTACGTGCCAATTTCAACGACCCACGCGGTCGTAACAGCGATGAGAGCACGCTACTGGAGAAATTTGTTAACTCCCTGAAACCGAGAACGCAATTACCTGCGCGGCTCACCCCTCTAATTACAACCGCACAACTGCGACGCGTGGAGACCAAATCGCAAATGCACAACCCGAAACCGAAGAGCCAATTGCTATAGAAACTCGCTTCTCTTTGGATTCAACAGCGCAGCTCATTGTCAGCCTGAAAACGCAGATCCGTCTCGACGAGCAATGGAATACTTACGACGAGGACACGACGTGTAGAAAGTGAAAAAATGAAGGCCTACCGATTTAAAAACGACAATTACTCTCGGCTTTTCAAAATCAGATGCCAACACGAATCATCATGCCGATTCCAAAATGTCATCTTTGCTAACTGTAGAACAGTAAAGTTTTTGGGAAATCGCATTAGAAGTTTGAGATGCATTCAAAATTAGACTTGCATGCTTTAATTCTCTTCGGCTAGCATTGCATTAATTTTTGGAATCACAGACTTTCTGTGCCCAAAAAATGCAGCTAACGAAACATGTGAAATCCGAAAATCCCAGTCGACTCGTTCCGTTAAACAGATTCCTGGGCCTTTCTGTACTCGTAGACACTTCCGCGTTCGACAAATTTCCCCGCATTTGATTTCCCGACATCCCCTGTAACCCCACTCATCCCAGGGACCCCGTAACCGCCAGCCCCTGGCGTTTCCAGGGTGAATATGTCCTGGAAATCAACGTCTTCGAGTTATGAGATGAAACTTCGATATTTGAAGCACTTTGATGTGAACTAATTATTAATCTTAAATTACTTTCATGTACGTATCTTTATACACCTATATTGTAAGGTAGTTATAAATCGAAAGCTCTTTAAAAATTTCAAGGGGCTTCGAAAGATTTTGCAACTGTCCGTTTTCTAAGATTCTGGGTTTCCAGGAATTCTGTTATTACAGTTACGATTGTAAGACGCTACTCACTCCTGGGTAGACGGGCACCGCCGTCTTCGGTCCTAGATTAATGCACCTGCCATCGGCCCTTCTCAAGGTATTCTTTCCGCAGGCACCAGGAAGTCCGCCCTCCAGACCCGGAGGACGGTGAACTCGCCGCTCTGTCAACACAGAGAGTATCATCGGTGCTCTAAAAAGGATCTCGCGAATCACTCCGTCTCCACCACGATACGCCCCCTCCCCTCCGGTGCCTTCTCGAAGTGTAAATTTCTTCAATATTAGGGGGTACCGCTGCTCTAGAATCTCTGGATCGGTTATTCGCGTGTTCGTCATGTGCGTGTGAACGCCGCCTCTTCCATTCCACGTAGGACCCTGAACAATAGAAAGAGGATTCGTCAAGAAAGGAGAAAACGGAAAAGAGTGGTGATGAAGTGAGCAAATAAAAATAAAGGACCGGGGAAGAGATATGGGGAATCGACTTACCGCTCCGCTGCCACCGGCGACTGTCTCGTAGTAGCCCCACTCCTCAGTGCCGAGGGTGACGTTGTTCATGCACCCCTGGGAGGCTGCGCAAGCCTTGAAAGCGGACAGTACCACATCGACTACGCGTTGGGACGTCAGGACATTACCACCGACGACGGCAGCGTTCTCAGATGGGTCGAGAAGAGATCCTTTTGGGATTATGACTTTCACAGGTTTCAAGCACCCCTGAAACCGAGCGGTAAAACCACGTCGTCACTAGTCCACCGCCAGATCCAATCGTCGTTCCGAATATACGCCCCGGTAATATCTCGAATTCGACTCAACGCAAGTTGAAGAAAAATTTTCTCTAAAATTTCGCTCGTTTAATCAAGTTTCCGATCACTCGGTGTGAAAACTCACCTGGTTCAGCGGCATGTCTCGGCCGACGATACTTCGCAGGCAATATATCAGTGCGGAAAGGGTGATTGCCCTCGGAGCATTACAGTTTCCCCAAACCTCGTACCCCGTTCCCCTGGAACCAAAAATGTCAAACATTTCGATTTTTTTAACGCTCATCAAGGATGCTTTTAAAGAATACCCACGTGAAATCGAAAACCGCCTCTCCAAGCTCTACGTCGATGTCGACGCGCAGTTTGATGACGCTTCCGTCGTCCATGTAGTCTTCGGAGTATAGCGTTGTAGCTCCGGTCTGCGCTCTAGTCCTGATCCCGACCTCCTTCAGGACTTCCCTGACCGCGACCTCCGCGTAGTTCTGTATATGGGCCATGTACGCTTGGACCACGTCCAACCCGTAAACGTCGATGAGCTCGTTGACGAGTAGCGTGCCCTTGTTATTCGCTGCAATCTGCGCCTTGAGGTCACTCAGGTTGTCGGATAAATTACGCGTCCCTGAACTACCGGGTAATTTACCAGGCGCCATCAACTCTTCCGTTAATTCTTTCTCCCTGAATACGCCTTTATGGACCAACAGGAAACTCTTGAAAGTCGCTCCCTCCTAGGGGACGAAACACCCGAATAAATTACGGACAAATCAGCAGTCGCGAGAGGTGAGAGATGAAAAGATCAGTAGGTACCGACCTGAAGTAAGCTCGTGGAGTTGGGTGGCATAGAGCCGGGTGTAATACCTCCGATATCCGCATGGTGACCTCGACTAGCGACGAAGAAGACGGGGTCTTTGAGGTCACTTGAAAAAAAGTCGTTAAGCCCCGTGTAAATATCGTCAAAAAAAGGACGTGGAAGAAATAAAAACACAAAAAGCAAATCTGCTTACCTGCGAAAGACGGGAGTGATGACGGTGAGATCCGGAAGATGTGAGCCTCCGGCGGACGGATGGTTAGCGAGGATCACGTCCCCCGGGGTGAACTTCCCTTTGAACACTTTGATCTGTATAATGAGAATGAGCAGAAAATAAAAATGTGTACGTAAGATGGTCGGATATTATTTGTTCGTCATGGTTGGTTTTATCGTACTAATCGTAGCTATTTACGCTGCACGGTGAGTACCTGGAACTGGACGGTTTCCTGCATTGCGCCTAAGTGTACCGGAATGTGAGGAGCGTTGGAAACGAGACCACCGTCTGGACCGAACACTGCGCAAGAAAAATCGAGCCGTTCTTTGATGTTCGTTGATATGGAGGTCCTCTGGAGAATCCTGAAAAGCGTATTAGGATCGTTAAAACCACGAGAAGTTTCGTTTTCTCTTTGCCAACGATATCGTTACTCCGAGGATCGTGGGATGCAAATCAACGATTTATGATTCCGCAGTGGAATCTTGTCAACCGTTGCAGTATCATTCCAAGCAACAACAAATAACAATAGAGCTGACATGCCCATTAAAATTCGGGTTCGTTCTATTCTGCCCCGAAAAATTTTCAAGAGGTCTCACCTGCCCATTTGTTCGGCGATGCTCATGAATCGATGGGAGAATATGCTCAACTGAATTGCGTCCAACTCCGGCGTAATTTTACTTCGACGAGCAGCCCCAACGGTGATCATCGTGTCACCGCGAGGCGTAATGACCGCAGAACAATCTGGCTCGATCAAAAGGGTGCCAAGACCGTCCATTATGATCGCGGGACCCTTGATCGCGTGTCCTGGTGCGAGACTGTGCAGCTGATAGACGTTCGTATCGCGGTGACCGCCGTCGAAATACACCCGAGTACTCTATGGTGACAATTGAGAAACCCGTGAGACCGGTAATTTTTATTGTAAATTTTTTTAGTACAGTTCGTCTTACCATATCTCAAGATCTCCGTACCTTTTCTGGTTTCGGGGATGATGAGGAGGGTGGCAGGGCCGGTTCCTCGGTTACGGCGGTCTTACCAACTCCCCGAACTCTAATATCGTCTACGTAGACTCGTCGGCCGGGCATTGTGA
The DNA here is from genome assembly GCA_963978495.1 of Athalia circularis. Lineage (NCBI taxonomy): Eukaryota > Metazoa > Arthropoda > Insecta > Hymenoptera > Athaliidae > Athalia > Athalia circularis. The sequence goes on along the minus strand of OZ021700.1, from coordinate 29,440,675 downwards.
AGCCAAACTCCGACTGATATCTGAAGCGATCAGTAAATGCAAAGTTGTATACACGGAGTCGAATCCAATCGTAAAAAGTCGAACATGAAAATCGGAATATTCGATGCAGATTGAGAATTCCAACGACCTTACCTCTCGAGGAACGTACCCATGAAATCACCGTGGGCGATACCGGTACTTCCGGTTTTCGCTGCGCACATGAGGGCACAATCGGTGCCGTGGTACCTCATGTGGAGAAATGGCTCCGTAAATATCAACGAGTCATCGAATCCCTGCTCCCTCAACTTCTCGCGCACTTTGGCAGTCAAAGCTTGAAGTCTTTCGTCGAGCCGTTGGAAAGCCTCTGAAACAGCGAAAGTTCATGCTCAGCAAACACCCCGGGACCCATCGAATCTGAATAAATTTAAGAAAAGTTTCACCTTTCTCATATACCTCGATGCTGGGCTCCTGCAAGTCCTCGACGACATCGGCGAGGGCCATTCCGTAAGCCGAGAGAATCCCCGCGTATTTGTGAACAAAGACCGTTTGCATTCCGAGGGAACGGGCGATCGCACACGCGTGCTGACCACCGGCACCCCCGAAGCAGGCCAGCGCATGACGCGAAGTGTCGTACCCCTTGGCTTGCGTTAATGCTCTGATCGGACGGCACATTGCTTCGTTTGCAACATTCACGAATCCCATCGCGACTTCTTCCACCGTCATTTTCACCGCATCCCCCTCAGCGCCGGCTTGCTTGCTTAGGAACGAATTGATCTGAAGAACAGAGATAAAGTTTTCCCAGCCATTGTAGATACGCGAGTCGAACGTTCATTTCTGTTATCACATACCTCGGCGGTTAGCTGCTGGAATCCCTTTGATGTCGCGGCACTGTCTAAGGGCTCATTTTCGCTGGGTCCAAAAATTTTAGGAAAATATTCGGGCAGCAGACGACCTAAAGCCAAGTTCGCGTCTGTCACCGTCAGCGGACCCCCTTTCTTGTAACACGCCGGCCCAGGATGCGCTCCCGCGCTTTGGGGACCCACCTCAAAGAGACCCGAGCGAAAAAACAACATCGAACCACCCCCAGCCGCCACCGTGTTCACATCGAGCTATCGAGGGTGAAATTCGTCGACTTTTTCACATGGTTTATTTCGCGACGCAGCAATTACGATGGACTTCATCCCCCGTTATTTTTCACTGCATAAAATAAAGTCACAGCATACCTGAGCGGCTTGTATCGTTACACCGGCAGTGGTGCTTTCATAAACGTGTTCGAACGACCCCGCGTACCGACTGACGTCCGTCGATGTCCCACCCATGTCAAAACCGATCACCGGGAGGTCGCTTACTTTTTGGTACGTCGTCATCGCGTACCCCACGACCCCCCCAGCCGGACCGGACAGAATGGCACGAGAACCGTTAAAACTGAAGGAGAAAATTCATTTAAAACCCGTCAGTTGCAACAATCGCAACTGTAGTATGGGGAAGTTCTACTCACGACTGCATCGGAGTGAGGCCGCCGTCGCTCTGCATAAAGAGCACGTTCACCCCGGCCAAATCATTCTTGAAACCAGCAGAAAAACCCTGAAGTGAATAATGAAAATCTTGATTATATAGATGCTTCTCGTTGCGAACATTAAAGTTTCCATCAACATTTAGTTGGTTCTAATTATTCCATTATCATGTGTTTTTTGACGTTATCCTCCTTATCGCATTTTTTCCCCCCGCTTCAAGACCACGTTCGGTCTCCGCGTACGCTTGTATGATTTATCCGTTGCTAGGTGAGAGGTATGTATCAGGGCGATTTACGATGTGCGGTGGTATCTACCTGTAGGTACTGCTTTATGTGCGGGGTGAGGTACGCGTCGGCTGATGCGGTGAATCCTCGGGGCACGATTCTCGTCATGGCCATCACGACGTGTGAAAGAGATATCTGAGAGAAACCCACCTCGCTCGCAAGTTCACCGACACGAATCTCATCCTCAGCGTACCTGCGAATCCAATATTAATCATATTGTACCCGTTATATAGCGTAACGCGTTTATACCGTTTCCGACAGGCGCTCAATCCGTTTTACAAACAGCTTAGAGCGCGTTGCAACCTACTTTTCATCATTTGGCAAGATGAAATTTTTCAAAAGCTTGTATGGAAATAACTATTTATCAAGGAATGAAAAATGAACTCACGAGTAGCTGTGGGCGAGGACGACAGCGAGACTTTCAATGCCGCGTTCCTTGAGTCCTTTCAAGTCGGTTTTGAGTTTCTCTTCGTCAAGTTCCTGTACAACCAGAAATTCTTCACCGGTCGTACCCTTGACGCGTTTCCACTTATGACCGACGTTATCTCCTAACTTGCATCTATCTGGCAAGGCCGGTACCACTCTTGATCTGACCTCAACGACCTCGGAGTACAGAACGTCCGGTGTCACTACCTCCTGTACGAATTAATTTCTTGACTGATTCAATAACATTTGGGGTAGAAAACAACGCAAGTTTCATAACACATACCAGATCGAATATGTTGGGTCGCGCCTGATTTCCGATGAAGAGAAGGTCCTTAAAACCCTCGTTCACAAGAAGTGCCATACGCGCACCTTTTCTCTCGAGAAGGGCATTAGTCGCAACGGTCGTTCCCATTCTGATCCAGGCGATCCTTGACGTGTCAATAGCGCCGTCAAACTTATCGCCGGTCTCCTGAACATCACCAGATATAAACGTGACATTTTTACGACCCATACGTCGGATATTGGACAAATTAAGCGAAGGATCAATCATTAGAATCGACTTCTGATTTTCCAATTTATGATTACAGCATTTTGATGATCTGCCTGAGAGCGATCGAACGCGGAGTTGATCAGTGAACGACCGCGGTAAACTCGATTGCCCGTACCCTCGTAATTTCCTTTATTTTTAAAAGCGGGATAAATCGTCTTTGCGCGCAAGGAAAGTACTCGTGTATAAAATCCCGTATAAGTACGAGTTATACCTATACTACCTATACGTATAAACGGGATGGCTGAGCGACGTACGATAACGCGTGAAACGATCCTGCGGACAGGAATCACGTTCGAATCCTTCGCGACACCCTCGCCTTTATTTTTTCACCTTGAATAACATTTTTATTGGACCACAAAAGCCATGAAAATATTTTCAACGACGTGATCATTCCAACAGCTATCCTAGTATTCAGAAAGTTTCGTATCTCAGATACATTCGTGCTTTTTCCTTCGACTAATAAATATACGATCATGAAACTTTCCTCTCAGGCAGTATCTTGATGGAATAGAGTCGCGGTCCGTAAAACGTGCGACCATATATATTACCAGCACTTATCTTATACTCGTAGAGGTATAGGTATATAAATATAAAGTAGTGCTACCGTAGCACGGAAGGTCAGGCACGCGGCGAGAATCACAGGGTCAGGGTAACGTTGGATGAGGCGCGAAAATTTTTGGGGAAAATAGATCACGCTATATTCGTGCACGGATCTAAATGTCATCAGAAAACTCCGCATGCCACAAAAAAACCATCTTCTTCGTTAGCTCTTCTTTCGATATCAGACGATACGGTTGGGGATCCTGGCCGCACAATACGGCAAGAAACCTGAAAAGACGTTGTTCTTTAGCGGAGAACTCCAAGTGTCCCAATTTTACTCTATATGCATGCATCGGCGTAGGTGTATTCGTATAGCGGCGTCGTCCTGGCTCCCGCCCGCCCCCCAACCTTCAACTCCGTATCCTGGTCCAGGAGGAAAGAGCGTTATCGATTTTCTACTGGCAGGATGTTGAAGTTCCGGGGGATCGCGTAGTCGAGACGAAGGCGTCAGAACTTCGAGAGAAAGATTTCTGTCCGATGTCAAAGAGAAAGGACAAACGCGCTTGCCTGCGGTGGTTTTGAAACCTATGAATAACCGACTTGATGCGCGGGAAAAAAGTTCAGAGGACAAGAAGAAACGATAGGGATAGCAGGAAAAAGGAGGTTTAGGGAGGGAGATTTGACAAACACCTATGGCCTGCGGTGGCGATATGACACTTCGTCTGACATCGATTAATAGCAGGTGGTAAAAATGACTACCATAGAAAAGAGCTATTCTGAGAAAAGTTTTGCTAACGCAACTCCTGCTATACCTGGATCGGCGGATAAAGTTCCGTGCGACTTGGATTTTCCGCTTAATTTTTATCGTTCACTTCGTCGCACTATACTATTTTAGTTCATTTACTTCATTAGATTACAACGTAATTCATGAAGTGAGACGACAGCTTACTTCTTCCAAAGCAAAAACTTGAGAATGAACCGATCTAGCTGAAAGCGGAGATCAAAAGTTACGGAAATTTTACTTCTTCCAGTTAATTGTGGAGCGTTGACATTGGAGACTGACCTTTGAATTAGAGGGACTGACCTGCTCTAGAATTCTCCGTATTCCCTCGCGAGGTGCGTCTTCATAGTTGGAAGGATCGACCGAGAGAAGTTTCATCACACGGACCTTCCCACCAGGACACTCAGCGTAGACGTCGGTGAAGGTGCCGCCGCGATCGATGGCGAAGCCGAATTTACCCTCAACAACCATCCTTGCTTACCGCAAAATAAATTTTTATTCTTTCTTCAGGGACTGGAAAAGATGGTCCCCTCCTCGACTCCTTAAGAGCAGAAATATTATGTCTATTCAAATCGATACGATGATAAAAATTTTCACGAAAACATTGGCAGTAAACGAAACTGAAGAATGATTGAAAAAATTTGGAAGACAAACATGAAGGTCTAGACTCATAATATACCAGCTGCTAATCGATCCACATGTTTTCAGTAACACGTGTCCATTTAGATTCAACAGGTATGGGCTGTCGGAAAATATCGATCGAGTGTTATTTATAACACGCATCTACATTTTCATGCTATGAAAATGTACTCACAGTCTTCCTTAAAAAAATTCCGTTAACAGATGTTGTTATCGAACGTTGGTTGGCGACGCCGATAAAGTGTTTGACGTATCACTCCGGCTTTACGTTTCTCGAGCCGGTAAACATTCAAAGAAACCACGTGAGAGACGTGGTTGTATGTATACCAAAGCCACGTTTTATGCGCAGCGACAATCCGCTATGTGGGTCACGCGGCGCCAACTCGTTGACTGCCTTCCGTTCTCTGCACACTTGCTCGATGACAACGACAACCACTACACTAACGATAACTTCGTCGAGGAACTGTACAGATATAGCATCGTTCGATTTCAGTGAGTTGCCAGTACTTCGGGTGTCCCACGTATTCGTCTTGTGTATAGAAGAAATTTCGTATCAGCTATCCGCCTGCTTATACCGCACCTCGAACTAAACTGAGCGAGTCACTCCCTGGTCCCCCCACTGGCGTATCAGCGAGACGACTGCGTTCGCCAGATATTATGAAACAGCTATAATAGCCCACGCATCGTAATACTCGGCATTCGCACACAGTAAATTGGCATCGGCGAACACTTTAATAATACCTCACCATCACCAACAGATGCAATCCCACAAAATTCGCGAATATGCTATCAACCTCGTCACCGGCCTTCCTCGTCTCTTCTGCGTTAATTCCGTGTTATGAGCCGCAATTCCAAGTAGGCTTACGATAATCTCCGAGTCAAAACGTCGAGAGATGAACAGAGAAGCTTTTGGCGAACTTTTATTCCATACTATCACGATCTGATCGCAATCCTGTAGGAATGGAACACTTCAATGCAAGATACCCTAGGATTCGTACCGTAGGATCTGTCCTTTAATTATACTATATGATTATAGAACTTCATCTTTATTCGCCAACAATTCGCAATAACATGATGAAATTTACACTGTTTTAGTTAAACATGTATCCATTAAGCTATAGGTGTAAAATATCCCATGTTTAATAAAATAAGGTCGTGAACGACCAACATTCGACTTTATCCCATTGCAGAGCAGATAAAAATTAAAACCCTGTGCAAAAATGTTGGAAATTGTAATTATGAATCATAAGTGGTTGTCGGAAACACATGGCGGATACGACTTTATTTGTTAATTTTTTATTCAATTTCTCGTTTTGAGAATAAAATTATCCAACTTTCTGTGACCAAACTCGTATTATCAGCACTTACGACCTTAAGTTATTAAATTCGCGATATGTACCCAGTTACACAGTAGACAATACCTGACACGAATCCGTATCGCCTTACTAAATTGCTGTTCATAATATTATACCTATACGCATACTATAGGTATGCCCTATCAGCTGCTATAAGATGCCTGCACGTCTTCCCATTATCTGAGTCAACGTAATGTCGATCATGACGATGCATAATTGAAACTGCTTATTATAGTGAATTAGACACCATGTATCACGTGGCGCATTCCCATGCAGAGTAACGAGTGTAATAACTCTCGTTCTTAGGGAACAGAGGGAGAAGAGGTAAAAGAAATGATGTGGAAAGGAAACAGTAGCGAAAAATTTTCATTAATAATAATTGTAATTTGTCCGATTGTCGTGGTGCAATTGAAAAGTTCCTAAAATCACGCTAAAGATACACGAGTATTATCATACATATCTATTTGCAACACGATTACCGTAGGCTCCAATCGGAGCTGAGAACAGTGAAATAAACTTATTCTATTTTTAACGCAAATATATACATAAAAGATAACATTGAAACACAAACAACGTTTCAATTAGTCAAAGCCCTCCGAATGCAACTGCGACAAGTTAATCTTTCTGTTCCAAATAACAGAAGTCACGCAAAAGGCTCGGAAAATTTTTACGAGTTTCTTCAGAGACTTTGGAATTGAGATATCCAGACAACCGAATTTCCATAACAGACCTGAAATCCCTCAACAATCATCATCTAATGGGAATCAGTGGGAATTCTTCCCTGATACTACCTCTCTCATCGATCCAATAACGACACTTGGAACTGCATGTTATATTTACACTCTGACTCTTTGCTCTACGATGTCACTGTGTAGTTTATCCGTCAGCCTGACGTAAGATCCAGTTCTGTCCAGGAAGTATACGGGATCCTTTATCTGAACAACAAGGCACATTAATAAAGTGTAGTAGTTCTCGATCTCATTTTTCCGAGACAATTTTCAAAATGACTTGCTCTTGGAAACATAGAATGATTGACTACCTTAGTGATGTCGAACGCTTCGAGCTGCAGATCCTTCTTTTTAATTTTGAAAGTCCCTGCAAAAAGATAGAAAAATATCAGATGAAAAGATATTAAATGAAGAGTGTAATCAGTTTTTATATGGAGGCTGTGCGGGAGTAAACAAGACTGACAATGGGGAGCGATAAGTTATCTCAGCGGCAGGTGCAGCACCGCTCTCCTTACCCGTCATGGATAGCTCCGTGAGGACCCTGACGAAGAGGGGCCGCGCGTAGGCGGGCAGAGCATGTTTCACCGCTTCTGCTAACTCCGAAAGATTGAGCGAACGCTCCGGGTCGTAGATCGCTGCCATTCCGGCTTTCCCTTCGGTTCCCGGGACCTTAGAAGAGAGTGATCAGTTTTACCTACGTATATATAGTCGAAAACTATATAACTGGGACGAATCTTGGTGAAAGGGGGAAATGGAAGAGGAAAAGACGGGTGCATCATGTAGATATTCGCGCATGATTTACCTCGACACCGTAAACTGCAGCGTCTCTGAGACCTACGACGTTACTGATGACCGCCTCGACCTCTGAAGTCGCTACATTTTCACCCCGCCACCTGCGGAGGAATGATTTGTGGGAGGATATTTATTTTCAGTCATTGATGAATTTTTGTTTTCATTTCATTTACCGTTCGACTTTTTTTATCGCTGCACGTACCTGAAAGTGTCTCCCGTTCTGTCTTTGAAGTAAAAGTATCCAAAATCGTCCATTACCAAAATGTCGCCTATGAGAAACAAAAAAGAATTGAATTCAATTTAAGAAGGATAAAAAATCCAAACCAAAACTCCCAATTTAAAATTCTCAACTCTGTACTACGATTGAATGTGATGTTCGATTTCGGATTCAAATGGCCGAGTACATACAATCTCAAAAAATGAGGCTCAAATGTTATTTTTTTTCGATATGAATTCCTAAATCCGCAAATGTATTATATACCGATTATATGCGACTATGGATTATCATGTCAAAGAAAATTATTATTCGCTACGTCCTCTGCCTCCTCTATACTACAGATAATACGCAGCACGCCAACTACGCGTCGAGACTTGGTCCAAGCTGGGTCACGTGACTGATAAAATATCACAAATTACGACTTCCTACTCTCAAAGTACAACGTGGTGCGATTTTGTCCTCGATTAGCGCGCCTACAGCAGAACGAGCGGCAAAAAAAAATATTCGGCGGTATCATCACAAAATTAGAATGCTATTGTCTCGTTTCGGACAATGCAAAATTTATCGAACATTTGCGGACTGAAAGCAAAGGTACTCACCAGAATTAAAAACCCGATCTCCCTTTCTGAAAACATCGCGTATGATTTTTTTCTCTGATGCCTTCTTATCCGCGTAGCCGCTAAAATCATTAACTGCCTTCTTCGGGTTTATTTTACCAACAAAGACACCAGCCTCACCTATGAAACAGAGAGCAGGAGATCGTTGATGTTATAAACGTCCTCACATTTTTTTTTTCTTCGGTGTTCTTGCCGATAATTGATTTCTTCATTGACCACAAATTTTGTGTGGACGTTCAGTATTTCCATCAATCGACATAAAATTTGAAACACGAACCTGGCCCGCAGGGAATGCAGAATCCATCTGGACCGCGGATCGGTTCCCCAGTTTCTTCGTCGACTCTCAAAAGAGCGACTGGATAAAGAGCACCGGCAAACCTTGGCACAAAACCAACGGCCCCAACGCGGCTGTCAATATTCACTAGGGAAAATCAAAGTTGAGTACATCGTAGGTCGGCACATGAATCGTCGGTGGTGATTCCCTGATAAGGGTGATCGCGACAACGCACCTAAATTAGAGTTCCCCTCAGTGGCGCCATAAAATTCACCGATTTGCTTCACCCTGAATCTTTCGACAAAAGGTCCCCATATTTGTGGCCTCAGACCGTTACCGAACATCAATCGTACCGAGTGCGACGTGTCCGTCGGACTTGGTGGTACCGCCAACAAGTAGCGACATATCTCGCCGATGTATTGCGCGACCTGAACCGACGAAGGAGCGAAATAACAATGCTAATTTGTTGTCCCATTAATTAAAGTCTTACAGGAGATCACGCGTCTTACCGTGCATTCGTAGTGCGCGCAATCCGGCCAGAACTTCGAAGCGCTGAAACGTCGTCGAAGGACCACAGTGATCCCTCTGAGGAGAGATTGACCCGCTCCGACAACACCACCTGCGGTGTGGTAGAGGGGCAGCGCGTCATAGATACGGTCAGTTGTTCGAAGACCCAACATTGCGTGGACGCCGCAAGACATCAGCATATATCTGCACGATATTCACGACTTGAAGCTTTTTGACTTTTCTTTTTTTAGACATTTTTTATTGGACAGGATTTCGGAATGAAGCCGGTAGAACACCATGGATCGATCTCAACTGAATTGTGCGTCGAGAGGAAAATTGGCAACAAAATGCTCACCTGAGATTAGTGACGACGGCAGCTTTCGGCATTCCGGTGGTACCTGATGTGTAGATGTATATCAATTTATCCCTGGGACTTCCCCTGACAAGAGGTCCGTCGGAATTCAAAGACTCCCCGGAAACCTTAGCGAATTCGAGGAAAAGATCGATGGACCCGTTACATTGCGACTTGGGGGGAGGGTCATCGGGCCACCGGTAAAGATTGAGGGTAGCAATCTCGTCTTTGATTTCCATGACCGCTAAAAACGAGGTGTCAATTTTATGTGACCCATCTATTCTAATTTCCACTCTTCCATTTCTTACCGTCCTCGAGCTCGGAACCAAAGATCAGCGCCTTACAGCCCGCCGCGCGGATGCTGTGGACCAATACGTCGCGGCGAAGATTCGTGTTAACAAGGGCGGCCACGAGACCGACTTTGCTGAGTCCCAGCCAAAAGCCAATGTACTCGAGACGACTCTCCATCACCAAGGCCACGCTGTCCCCACGGACCAAGCCTTCCCGAGAACGGAAGTATCGGGCCACTTGGTTGCTGAATTCCTCCAGCTATGCGATGCGAAATTTAACAGTCAGTTGTAAGACAAACGAGTGCTACTCCGAAGTAAGAGTTTTCAGGAATATTATGGGGTTGAAAGTGTTTTTTAGAAATGTTGCGAATTCATCCGAAGTACCCAATCGGATGTGTACGCCCTTGGATTATTATGAATTATAATATCAATGACGAACACTATACGCGTTCGTTTCAAATGCAGAAAAAAGCGAAACTTTTCGCTGAAACCGGATAATTATTATTGCTATTCGCGGTTTATCCAACATACATGCAATGTACCTGTTGATTCGTCCATGCCTTGTCCTCAAAAATATAGGCAACATGATCAGGCTGCGCTGCGGCCAACCGCGAGAATACCTCAGCGACTGTGAAGCCCCTCGATTCCCACCACCAAAGGAGAATATTGACCCTGAGAAACCTGTACGATCCCCTGTAACAGAAGTTCAAAGAGTGCCCTCATCGTCTGCTATATTTCTCGCTCTTGCAGGCACCAAAATGTGAAATTCTCCATCCAGGAATTACACATAGAATTTGACTTTCAAACTACAAATCATTCATTCCACATAGTTGACGAAGAAATTGCAGCACGAGTTCCGCAGTGGTCCGACCCAAAACTGATGAGTTTCAAAGGGCCTGGCATACCAACCGCCTTAGAAAACCTACACCTATACACACATAATATCTGCGTCTAAACGAGAGCACTGACTGCAATAGTATAACAGATGGAGATCCATCGTTTAATCAGATCGTCAGAGTTATCATCCGTTTCCGAGTTACGTCGTAGGGTCTCGCCCATACACGCATACACTGTCCGAATATAGCGTGTATAGGTACATAAATTCCTATGGCTATATTATATAGGCACGTAAGTCGTCATTAGTCAACGTTTGTCGTACCGTGAGCTATCGCTGTTGAACTGCATTGCAACGCAGTAGATGAAAAATTATTTTTTCGAACTCAATACAACGATTATTTTTGGCCATCTTGTACGATTGATACGTTATTGTTCGAGATTCGAATCTAAAAAATCATGATGATTAGGAAGAAACTATAATGGCATGGCCATATCTGGTAAGAATGGATTATATCTTTGACTGATAGACGGTCCAAAGTCGATCGAATCGCTCCCCCGTTAGACTGTTGTGACAAACAAAGTTCTTTAATCAGATTGCAAACCTTTAATATTGTATTCCAGGAACGTAATTCATTCGAATTGGAAATGATGTGGGTATAGGAATCAACTTATATTCGATTACTGCGAATGGAACGAATAGTGCATTCATTGAAATCCTTCAAGCTTATTACTGATCATTCGTAATCTCTGCAAATTGCAATTCTATAATGAAATATAATTTTATGCGTTTCCAGTTCAGCTTGGTTTAGTAGATCGACAACTTCAACTATCAAGGATTTGGTTTTCAACTTTAGTAATTTGCCATATTTTCATTTATCATACGACGATGATCGTATGGACGATGATCTTTGAACATACGGCATTACGTCTTCGACGCAGCAATTGTACAATAAAAAAAATACTTATGCGAGTGGATTACGTACGTACGCATGAATTATTTGGCGTCAATTCTTAACTTCTTATTGCTGTCATTGAACACCTCCACGACCGCTCCACAGTCACTTGGTTATAGTTAGCTGACCGGTATTGAAATTACAACGGCGTACCTACATTGCGGCATAGGTATACGGATCTACACGTAATACGGCTAGGGTATCTAAATGTAAGTACTATACGTGTACAACACCTTGCCATTACTACGTACTTTACATACACCGACATCGTCTGAGGCTACACCTAGATGCATTCAAATCCATGAGCCCGCGGGAATGTCCGTAACGATGGTTGTAACCGTACCATGTTATACCTATGTTGGTAAACATACATACAAGACCGTACCAATGAAACGGTACCTGTATCATCATCGCGGTGTAATGTCCTGCACGTACGTGCACCTATAGTGTACATCCGACACCGAGTTATCGTCTCATTATACCCGGTTTCAATTCCACCGATGCACCTGATCTCGTATCATCATCCGCAGAAATATAGTATCTAAACTTCGAAGACATCGCGTCGCTGCCGTTGTCAAAGAATAAAATGAAATAATGTACTTTCGATACATCGCAATAATTTTATGACTGTATACCGCGACAATCAAGGAGTTGAAAGTGGACAGGGACCCGCGTTTAACAAATTCAAATTCTATTGGAAATTCAAATGAGGTGTATAGGTATATAGGTATACCGATATTGCCAGGTCATGGACAGACCTCGCTATCGGTCTTATAACTCACAATTAGTTTAGTTTTATCTGGCAATTAGCTACCGCGAGCGCTGCTGATGTCGGTTGCGTGCTGCAACTCTTGAGCTATAAACTGTCGCAGTACGACGCTGTACAAGAAGAGCCTGACGTTAACAGGCTAATCGGTGTATACCTATGTATGTATCTCGAACAACAAAATCCTCGTCGAGCTGCCCGTATATTATCTACATACTAGCCGTATTCATATACACCAGATACACACACGCATGAATAATGCGGGCACACACGAGGAGTATTAATAAAAATATACGATACAAAACTCACCGAATATCCCTCGGTAGTGTTTTGTACAGGACGTATAGGAACCTTCGACGACTTCCGGTGAACAGAAAACCTCCGAGTAATACGGCACCGACGGAGAGGAAAACCTTGTGGAGCTCCGTCATTTTCAACGAAGTTCCCCTCGGTCACCCCGAGTGCAGATCGTTCGGGTTGAGCTTAGGATATGACTCCCAACAATATACAATAATTCGAAAAAAAAAAACAAAAAAAAAAAAAACAGATATGTCGTAATAAACTCGACGCGTAAGGGGCAACGGTGCAATTGCGACTGACTCGGTACGTGCGATACCACTAACAGCGAATCACTGCCTGGCCAAGTCGTTTTGTCATTGAACCCTTCCACCGCTTCTCCGCTATTCCACTTTTCCACTCTTCCACTGTACCACTCTTCTACTCCATCACGTACGAGTTGGAGAGATGATGCGTCGTCCGTCGTGTATGATAATGCCGTTGCATCGGCGTACCCAATGTACTCGCACTTACTCGTACCAACTAAACTATTCGTCGACTCTCCGCGCGGGTATACCGAGCGAACCAACGATCAGCGTCAATTACCGTTGATAACAATTTGCTGCCGTGGGACGACGACGACGACGACAACGACGCCCGGAGTCCGTAGTCCTATCTCTGCAATCGCCCCGCGATGACCGGCCCATCCGTTGTAAGACCGCGGTATTCGGTATGGTACACTCGCTTAGTCACACCCATGAAGATACGACAAAGTGGGAGACGACTTACCCTTTACTTTTGCAACTCTATACATTACTTTTACTTTCTCTTCGCGCAGATATTAGCGAGGTCCAAGTTTGGTACGATTTTCTTAAGGGCGTACGATTGATGGATCTAGATATTACGTTTGGCAGATGGTGTATACTTTATTTACAATTACAAGAATATAGTAATATTTATTACAATGTCATTTGCATTAACAGTAGTAAAATCGAATATCACAAAATATATATTACACTTTCTTTTAGGGATGATGCATGGTGATCCTCATTGCGAATTATAAGTGATCGTGACGTCAGGAATACCGTCGAATCAAAGTGCCTGAAACACGAGAGATTAAGCGTTATTTTCTTTTGTTGCCATACCATGCATACATACATATATCTGTCGATTATAAACGCCGCAAATCGCACGATGTGATTAATTTTTAATTTTTAATTTTTCTTTCGAGAGCAACGCCTTATTGTACTCTACGCGATGATTATATTCACTACGGATACAGTACTTTTCTGGATTCTAAATTCTTTACAGCTCCAAAACAATGAACATATTATCGAAAATCTTCGAAATTGCGATTGAATTGCGGAAATGAGAGCTACGATTGGGGGAGTATAGCGATACAGCAGATGCTATATAAATGGCATGACTAAATCTACACCGCCGTCGAGGCAACATTAAATGATAGAAATATTCAATATCTAGGTTCTCAATACCTCGAGTTCCTATTAGGCTGTTTCACCGGTCCAATTTATTATCTGATGACTAGGTAAAGCACCATGATGTCCAGAACTGAAAATGATACAGGCCAAACGATCAGCTTGGCATTAGAGATGAAGTTGGACCAAAGTTATGGGTAAAAAGAACTTCAGAATTGGAAGGTAATACGACCTAGCGACAACCACTAACGTCTAGCGCTTACTTTGTATACGTCTATAATTATTTTCTACGGAATAAATAATGGAAGAAAATTTTAGAAAAATCGAAAAGATAAGTAACTAAGCGCGCAAGACGGAAAATAAAACATCAAACGCTGTGTCAGTGGATCGCAATTTTGCCTTTGCAACGTGAGTGACATAAAGAAGACTTTTTTGAACTCTAACTGTAGCTCTCTCTGTACCACCGCAACGCAAGACGCAGCGAATATTATTTATGCCTTTTTCCTGCACGCCAAGGTATGTTGACATCTAGGTATATTCGAAGAAATGAATTCCGCCAGTTATTGAGTCGGAAAGCGATAGCAGTGTTTAACGCATTAGACTGCTTAATTATTTGCAGTTTGACCGCGCGGCGTCAGATAGCGAAATTTTGAAGAATTCTGCATCTTTTTGAAGCTCAAAGCATTGCAGATAACATTTTTTGCAGCCAATTTTAATAATGCAATAAACAACATTTCGAACAATCTTTTTATAGCAGCACTGAGAACGCTAGAGTTGGGTGTGGAGAATTAATTTGCAATGCCAGAACAAATCCTGTTAAATACTATATAGCAATCAGTTAAATACCACTTACCAAGAATGCTTAGAACTATGATCAGGACAATAACGCCAATGATGATTCTCGCCTTCATGTTTTGCACCCAAGCTCTGCGATGTGCTTTTCTCGCAGAGTTATGAAACTCCATCCCAGCCGTGGTCAGCCGTTCACTGGCAACTTGCAGGTCTTCCATTTTGTCTCCTCGCTCCATGACTCTCTGTACATTTTCTCGCATCACATCTGTCACCTCTTTTATCTGAATTCGAACACTGGAGAATAATTTCTCAATTAACAAAACAGCACCTTACTCAAGCTTTTAAAAACTTTGAAACAAAAAATCAACGAACTTTGACGCTAATGCAATAATAAAATTCCCATGAAAAGTACAGCGCTACACACCTTCAAATTAAGGTGGCGTCAGATGACAATTTTGAATTTGATCTCAGTATTACCAAGATTGTAACAAATTTTGTGGGATCATTCTACGAATCTGCTGTTAAAAACCGATCAGTTTATGAATGTTCACTTCATACAGGCAATCTGCATTACATTTTAATGATATAGTGAACGAGTTCTTCACCTGTCCATTTTGTTATCTCTGTAAGGTTCACTGTTCGAGGTGCTGGGACGGCTGCAAAACACAATGAATATTACTCATGAGTTAAAATGGCAACATGATCGTATCACACTTTATAAGTGCAAGAAATATAAATAGTAGCCTTACTTGAAAAGCATCTCTTCGTCTGGATCGCTATCATGATCGAGCAATGTCTCCTGAAAAACCAGGGATTATTTGAGAATGGAAGGTTTAGTCAATTGTCATTTCAAAACTTGCCACCAATCTTTCGAAATTCAAAATGATAACAATGAATTGGACGGTAATAAGCAAATCCATCTTAACCAACAAAAAAATGTTTTTCTTCCAGTTATTGAGAAATACGAACGGCAACCAAAATTATAAGAATGTACCAATTGTACAATTTTTCAAAAATATTTGCGTTACAACATTATTGTTCATTGTCGTCCAATTAGGATTATAATCATTGAAGAAACAAAAACGCACCTTTTCCACATCGTCCGCTGCACTCAGGTCCTCGCGTGACACACTCCGTCTAAACTTCGGTGGCATCTTTGATAACGTTATAATGGTAGTAGTTTTTCTTGGTTACTATAAACGATCCTCTGATAGATAGGTTCTCAATCCGGACTTTGCAGAATAATCAATTGATAAGAGCCAACGGACTGCGAAACAACACAACGTCCATCTTTATCAGACATTCCGCGTTGACTATCAGAGCGTCGCTGATTCAACAGTCACAAAACAGACAACCAGACGACGCACATTTGGGCCTAGATTTGGGAGTGCGTTGGATGTCGCTGCAGGCCTCCGCAAGATGGCTTGTGGAGGGTGTGGAATTCGAAGGGGAGCGCCCATTCATTAAGATTTCATTTGAAATTTATTAATTCATGAAATAACAAATGCCAAGACGCGCATGAAAGTTTGGTTTCTCAAGGCTAGTCATGACTGTCACAAGATGAATCGTTTGTAATAATTGATGTCAACTTGGTGCAAATATTCCATCCAATTTTCAGCAAGAATATTGACCAATGACACAATTAAGTTATGGTATTTTTAGGTACACACTATCTAAAAACAGTTTCTCAAAATTTCTACCTAGCTTCATATTAGGAAGAATGATCATCCTGATCATTATCCTAGACTGGGAAAAAATACGCATTCGAATCACAAAAGAAATACTAGCGTATATTAACTGAAGTAAAATTTCTAAACCTATACCAATCTATAACATACCAGCTACAGTAAACTAAAACTATTCACATCTAAGAATAACAATGATAATAAACATGATAGTAATAATGATAACAAGAAAAACAAAAAGTTTTTAAACCCCAGACAAATCACATTACAATCTTTGGTATATGATCTAAAAATGTCTCGGAACAACAGGTCACGGTAGATTATGGCGAATCTTTCACACAAGAGTTTTTCCATATCCTCAAGTTAGTAAGTAAATTCTCTAGAGATGCGTTGTATGGCTCTAGACTATAAAAAGAACTGCTGCAAGAAGTTTTAATTCAGCGTCTAATTTCGTTTAAAAGAATGCTATGTGTGCATATCAGTTCTGAACTGCTAGCGCACGCAATCATTAAACTGCTCGTTTCTTGGCATCCAGCGAGCAGGCACCTGGACAAATCGCTGAAGACGAATTCTTATAACCGTCAGGATTCTTCTGCTGCCATCTCCACGTGTCTTTACCTGTGTACATTATTTTCATTGTTAAGTCATTCCAGCAGTTTTGTTCTTTGTCAAAAAGCTGTTAGGCCAGTTCACAATTAACTAATAAACTTACACATGTCATCGATGTTCCGCGACGCATGCCATGCTAGTTCTTTATTGGCGCGACTAGCATCGGCATAACTCGAAGCAATATCACCGGGCCGCCGATCTACAATTTCGTAGGGTATGTCCTTGCCAGAAGCTGCCTTGAATGCTTCTATCACCTCTAACACTGAATAGCCTCTGCCAGTGCCCAGATTATAAATTTGGAGCCCAGAGGGTTTCTGATAGAATATTGCCTGCAAATGGCCAACCGCTAAATCAGTGACGTGGATGTAATCACGAACTCCTGAAATTTAAAATTCAGTCCAAAGATGAGTGAATGGTGATTATTCGGATCTGCTACATTCATCAGGGTTCTATATAGGCGTACCAGTTCCATCAGGGGTATCGTAATCCTTGCCATAAACGGACAGTTTCTCTCTCTTTCCAACTGCTACTTGGGCAATGTAAGGCATCAGATTATTTGGTACCCCGTTAGGATCTTCTCCAATATTTCCTGAAGCATGAGCTCCGACAGGATTAAAATATCTCAGCGAGGTTATAGACCAGGCCTAGATCGTGACATTCAAATTTTTTTCACTGGCATCAAACAAAATCTTTGAACGGAAAATATTGGAAAAAAAACTGAAGACCAGTACCTTATTAGAGAAGCAAAGATCCTGCAATATTTGTTCAACCATATACTTGGATTTTCCGTACGGGTTGGTACAATTTCCAGTTCTGGACTCCTCGGTTAATGGGAGCTTGTCTGGTAGGCCATACACAGTAGCGCTGCTTGAATAAATCATGCGATAGACACCGTGCTCGCGCATTACTTCCAGAAGCAGTATCGTACCAGTGACATTCACTTTATAATAATCCAGTGGTTTCGCGACTGATTCCCCAACCGCTTTTAGTGCCGCAAAGTGGATGACATTGTCAAATTTGTACTGAAAGTGAATGGTAGGTAATGGCGATCGTTTTTCTTCATTGTAGGTCTTCATTTCTTAATTCTTGAAATTCCGAATAATGTGATAAATTTTGAAAAGCCGTACTCACCTTTTGGAACACACTAGTCAATTCCTCTTTGTTTGTTATATCGATTGAATGAAACGCTACGTGCTTTTTTGTCAGTTCTTCTACCCTCAGTAGGCATTCCGGTTTTTGTTGGCTGGATGCTAGGTTGGAAAGGAAGAAAATATTTTAAGATATGAATTATTCAAAAATTTCTTCAAGTGCTAGAAATATATTGAGTGAAACAATGCAATCTTGCTCGATCAATGTTACAGAAGAAAAGATAAAGTAATAATATCAGGCTAGTCGATAGCATTTGAGTAGTAAAACTTAGTCACTGATTAGGGCAGTCATTTATGAAGAGCTTGTCGAACATTAAGTGCCTGAATTTTTCAACTTTTGACTTCCTACTTTCTTTCACTAACTCTGTCTTACCTTGGTAAGCATTAGAAAGATTGTCTATAACCACCACCTCGAAGTCGGCATTAAGAAGTTCCAAGACGGTCAAAGCACCAATATACCCAGCACCACCTGTCACCAGTATTGTCTGCCCTTTGCCCGACATCTTTCTCCTTTTCTTGAGATGTTTTTTACTTCCCAATAATACCCTCTAATCCAAGCTACTGTGAGAATAAGCTTAAGTGTTATTGTTAGTGAGAATTAGTTAGTTAATAGAATGACAGTCTATCATAATTTAAGGTGTTAGTAACTAACATATTACAAGTAAAAAGTCATATTCACAACCCTGTCCAGCTTACTGTTGCAGTAGTCTGTCAATGAAAAACGTCAGTAATTATCAATCAAGTAACAAAAATACGTCAACATTACAATGAACTATAACTTATTACATCAAAGACCATCAAATGGCATTGGTGAACAACTTGTTTGTATTTATTAAATTTAATTGAGAACGACTTCTTTTTCTGTACCTAACTACTGGACATTGATAGATTTTAATTCTGTAATCTAAACTACTCACACCGTAAACTGCGTACCTAACACAGCAACTTCGGTTTTTGAACTGAATACGTGCAAGTCAGTGATAACTGATAAGGTCAATGTGACCTCGCACGGCGTGTTCGTGGTACGTGGCGCGGATGCAAAATCGTAGGCGGGAGCAGAAGACGATAGTCAAGAGTATCAAAAGGATTCCGTGCGTTATCAGAGGGAAAATGAAGGCGACACGATAATAGCATGGAACACGAGTCGCGACGAGCTGACGCTCACACGTAACAGAGTTGAATTTAGATAGAGAAAATATGTGACGTACGCGACATAGATACAACGCATGTATGTCGAGCAAAAATGTATGTACACCTGCAAATAATACACACAAACGTCTGCACTGGTACACGCCGGTTCTGCAAGGAAAACTGAGAAAGGCTACTGTGTCGGTTGTGGCACCCTTGAGCAACGGTACCAAATTCTACTTACACAGCTTGATTAACTGCACGTCCCATCTTATCTACGATTCCTGAGTAAAACTTATTCTCATGTCGTGAGATAAATTACTTTTTTCTCAGCTCACGGCTTGCCAACATTCATTTACCGAGAATCCACGCATATTAATTAATTCCAAAAAATAACGTAATACCATAACGACGATGACATAACCTCGTGCGGACTGCCGGACACAGTGTAAACAAAAGACGTCCTTCGACAGTCGAATTTCGAGGTTCCAATTAGTCGATCGATCGCATTTCAAAATTTGAACATACCCACTATTCGCGGTATTACGAGTCTGTCAATAATCTAATAGAATCACGGTCGCAGTAGCCAATTGCAGAGAGCAGAAGATATATTTGAGGTATAAAATGAAAAATTATTCGACAATAATAAATTAGTAATCGCAAAGCCCTTATTTCATCCCACCAGCAGATTTTTGCATCTGATTTTCATAATAGCTCGATCAAGTTTCTCGTGAGGAATTTCTCCGATACCTGATTCATTTTATATCAGCATATTTCTGCACATGGTTTCTTTTATGGACGGTTGAATACGTCAGCTGTTGTTGTGGTCGTCGTTGTTCGATCCAATGTAATCAGAGAGCGACAGTGCATACAGTATAGGCATGCCATGCAAGTGCAGAGAATTAGCGCAATGATAACCTTTTCACGCTCGCCAGCTATTATGTATCATCATGAAATTCCTGGAAACAAACTTTTCTCCTTGTAGTTGCATAACTATGATTTGCCTATGGAGGCATCTATAAATATCAACAATCACTCGCGACGCGTCAGATTCAGATTTTTCCCCCCTTTTTATAGATGCCTATAAGTATACGTAGCTGCGTCACAGACTACTGGTCAATATAAATTACCTAAGACGTAACAGGTGACGGTCCCGCAGGATTCGAAAGGAAGGAAAGAGTACGGAGAATCGCTCGAGGTGCGCGAACAACGCTTCCGGCAATCTGTAGGACTCGGGTACTCCAGCCACCCTCCTGCGATTGGCGGTTTAACCGTTCCCGCAAATCGTTCAACTCCGAACTGAGCAGTCAAAATTAATTGAAAGTGCAAATCAATTCGAAAAGTTGCATTATGCCAACTATAAAACTCACAGTTGCGAGTTATAGGCGGCTTCGAGGCGTCGTAATGCAGCGTCGCGATCGGCGAGTTCATTTTCAAGATTAGAGGCGCGGAGAGTGAGGAATTTTCCGGCCTCTTGACTGACTTGTAATTGTTTTTGTAGTTTTATCGTTTGCTCAGTCTTGAACTTGTTTTCCCTGAAAACCGGAGTAATGCAAGAATATGATGCATAAATATTGTGTAGGGAAACATAAATCACAGAAGAAAAATGAATAAAATAAAAATTTAGTTCCAGAATCGTATTTTAAATCCCTTTTCATACTTACTCCGCAATCTTCGACTGCTGCTCATTGGTAGTGGAAAGTAATGCAATTTGGGCACTCAACCGACCCCGCAGATCGTCGATCTCAGACTCCGCAGTTTCCTTCATCGCTAGGTGCTCCGAAGCCCGAGTCTCACTAATCATCACCTATCAGATGGTATGGGAAGGGAAAAAGAAGGTATTATCTTTTCAACGCCAGAGTATAAAATTTGAAAACAACAATGAACCGAAGAAATGCATGATATTTTCGATGGTAATCATAATATTCACCTTTTCCAGCAACATCTTTTTGTCCTCCCTGAGCTTGAGCAGCTTTTCTCTGTCTCTCGATACCTGCCCGTCAAGAGCTGCCAGCTGGGTTTGTGCGGATAACAATTCATTCCGCAAGTTTTCGGCCGACACAGTTTTTTTTTCTGCCGCATCCCGCAGTTCGTTCACATCTTGTAAAGCCTTTTCTTTCTCCTATTGCACGTCTCACAGATCCTCAATTTTAGTTTCCGATCTGTTGTGACAACTCGATTCGTATTATACCTACCAATTTTAGGTGGTCCCGTTCGCGAGTAGCCTCCTCCAATCGAAGTTTGGCCTGCTGCATTTCAGCCATGACTCTGCCGACACGTCCATTCTCTGTCTCCAGAAGCCGCCTTAACACGACAATCTGAATATGCAGGTGTTGCACTTGTTGAGTGAACTGTCGAATAGTCTCATACAGCTGGAAATTTTCTTCGCGCCTTCGACGCCAAGCGTTCACCACCAAAGCTCGACAAACGAGACTTGCTGCTCTCGACTTGGCGCCTGGTACCATTGATGCCTCACCTTCCGGATACAAACCCCCCGACCACAAGGCCACGTCGCTACTCGGAACCGCCGCTGTTTCCAGATTCCCATCCGCCTTCCGCGACCGTCCTTGCAGGGATGCGGCGCTCTCGGACCTGCTACAGAATCGTGTAAGTGGATGGAATTCTTTATTATAAAGGCAATCACTTTTTTTCGGGTCTGCAACGTAATTCCTATGCGTACCTGAGATCCGCAACAACCGGTTTTACGGATACAGGTGAGAGGTCTACCATCGATAAGCTCTTCTTAGACGCGACGAGCTTGGGAATTCGAGGCGTGATGTTGTATTTTGTTTTGGCGTTGTTAGGACAGCTTGTGGTCTTCTTGAGGATGTTAATGCGGGAAGAGGTGGCGGGGGCAGTTCGGTATGAATTAATGGGGTTTCTGATAGGTCCTGGAACGGGTCCCCGTCGAGGGGCTCTTACAAATGCGGGTTGCGGGGGGTAGTGAAGACCTCTGCGACCTCTGAGGGAGTGCGCGTCATACCTTCGCCGGTTGATAGCTGCCCATGACGATTGGCTCTGCATCCTGGCGACTATTAGTGGTCCTTGAAATTGTTTTCAATAACTATTATTTCGGAGATTTCAAAATGTTTGCATGTGTCAACTTTGCCAAGGGGATGGTGAAAACAATTGACTATTACACCGACAAGTGAGGGATGAGTAATTTTTTCTAGCAGCAAGCTTAGACGTTGACTGAGGCGACTGAAGTAGCAATCTTCAGTCAACGTTCCGCCGAATCTCAACCGTCTATTATAATTGCCGCGCGTCGGCCATGGTCGTCACGAGGTGCGCGGTAAATCCATTAGAAATTGCGCGGGCTGACAGTGTCACGTGACAGATGTCGTCCAATGGTAGCACAAGTTCGTTACGCTTCCCCGAAAAATGTTGTGGTCATCTTTGCCAAAAATAATTTTCCTCCGCTAGTTGTGACGAAGGGGTTGGTACCGAGTGTTGGAGCGTGAAGGTTTATTTCTCGTGTACATCGGTGTGGTGATAACATCCCAAGCGAGGTGGCCATGTGAAGCTAGACTATCGTCGTGCGGCTCGATCAGTAGAATATTAAACTTTGGCCTTTTTCAGAGGCCTTGACAGGAGCAAGTTTACTCCCAACTCATAACCACTCGGAGCCAGGAATCAAAGGAACAATTATCAATCGCTCGAGCATCCGACGATCTCAGTTGCTTCGTGCCATGACACGGGCCTCGAACAGGCGAGTCTCACATTGTCCTACGATAACGTTTAATTATAGCTGAGGAGACCTAAGCTCTTGGTTCTCCCAAAATAATGATTGGATCAGCGTTGCGCGGTGCGGAGTGCGGACTCCCGGAATCGCCCGGAATACAGAGCCAGATTCGGTACCTCGCATCTCCAAGCTTTACTGCTCCTGTATGAGGCTGCGAATTATCTTTCCCTTCTCGACAGTTTTGTTATTTGTACTTGGTGTCAACAGACGGATCCCTTTGCGAGAGGATCGCTTTATAGGTTAATTTGAAACAGCTGTTTATCCAATAATTTGCAAGTTATTTACGCCTCAATCTGTACGGTCGCGTTTCATGTTTCGGTGTCTAACATGTTCGGATAATTTCCTTGCTCTGTCTTACCACAGTATTCTATTTTCTCATTCTCAGTTTATATTCAACCAAACATAAACTGTTTCAAGTTTACCAAGAGCCATAATGCTATTCCTTTCTACTTGTGGGCACACCGCCAAACTGAAATCCCTACTGTGGTAAATGTGCCATCAAAGATATATCGTAATGTCAGACTTCATTGAAAAAAAATCACCGCCATCTACCAGTGCTTGTTATTCTGATACAACACAGTTCCAAGTTACACATTTTAAAAATGAAACACATGTTTATCCTTAGGATGAAGTAAGACTCCCTAATACCTCCAAAATATCCATTTAACTTAGCGATGTCCATACCTTTGCTTCGATGGATAATAGTGTGCGAATTTTTTGAGACTTATTTAATTATATCTTCCAATGACTATTGATTATCGATATCAAATGTTTTATTTAAAATGAATATTTTTATTAAATTATTTTGTTACCGTTCAAAATGATAATATATTTTAATTTTGTTAATATTTCTTCCACCTAATTCAGATTTGCATTTTGTTCGTCATTTGCCTATAACGATGATCATGTATGTTCACAGATGGGAATAAAATCAACTATCAACTAGCCAAAGGCATGGAACATATCCATGGAGTACCAGATGGGAATACAAACATAAGTGATGTCCGTAAGTAATATTAGTATTTAATCAAAAGTATTGGAATAAAACGAACATTTTGTAATTCTTGGGATCTAACTGTTACAGAATCAAATTCATTAACTATGCTTCAGAGAATTTTTTTTAGTGTACAATTTCCAGATTATATGAATCAAAATTTAGATCACTAGCCGATGTGTATTTTTAGCGTTTTTTATCACCTTGCTGAGTCAAGGTTAAAGAAGAGGTTCTTTCACACACAAAGAAACTAGACTCTGAGATCTAATCCTTGATACTTACAAAATATTAGTCATCAATGTCGTTTGTTTCTTGCATAAAATTACTTATGCAATTTCAGTCCACAAAATAATTTTTCTGGTAAATGTTCATACATGCTGCCAGCACAATTATTCAAAAGCAAGGCCAAACTGAGAAGGTGCCAAAACAGCAACTCTTCCACAAACTAAGTGGCTGCTGAATGATCCTTGGAGATAAGGGTAATTTTTTGGTCTTTTGTACACACAGTTGAAGTCATCCAAACAACGGATCCTGAGTTTGCAGAGTGCAACGGTGACGAACGAGGGCCACTTGCCATGTTCTCTGGGGGTGGAGTTGAGACAGTGGGCACGGGAGGGGTTGCGCCAGGAAACATGAAGAGGGTAGCCTACGTCAAAATTCTGGAACAACCTGCCAGTAAAGCCCTCCGTTTTCGTTATGAATGTGAGGGTCGATCTGCCGGCAGTATACCAGGTGTAAATAGTACACCTGAGAACAAAACGTTTCCAAGCATACGAGTAAGTTCAGAATCTTGATTCTTTTGCTCTCTGTGATCGGTTTTTGTGTAATAGATTTAATTTCCGCGTTGATACAGATAGAAGGGTACAAGGGTAGAGCGGTGGTCGTGGTGTCATGTGTCACCAAGGATCCACCATATAAGCCACATCCGCACAACCTGGTTGGCAAAGAAGCATGCAGAAGAGGTGTTTGCACAGTTGAAATAGCTACGGAAAGCATGACGGTAACTTTTGCCAACCTAGGAATCCAGTGTGTCAAGAAAAAGGACATCGAGGATGCCCTGAGAGTTAGAGAAGAAATTCGTGTCGACCCTTACAGAAGTGAGTGCTTCTCCAAGAAATTTGAACTTTCCCAACCAATTTCCATCTTAAGACTGAAGATAATCTCTATTCTATCGTTGCAGCGGGGTTTGCGCATCGGGCTCAGCCCACGAGCATCGACTTGAATGCAGTCAGGCTGTGTTTCCAAGTATTCTTGGAAGGGGCTGAAAAAGGAAAATTCACTGTTCCATTAGCCCCTGTTGTTTCCGACCCCATTTATGATAAAAGTGAGGATTATGTTTCTAACGTGTATTAGTTTGATGCACAAATATTGTGTTGCAAATTTTTTTTTTCACCCACGTGTTATCTATTTTCACAGAGGCAATGTCAGATTTGGTAATCTGTAAGTTGAGCGATTGTTGCTGCACAGTAGCAGGTGGCAAGGAAATGATTCTTTTGTGCGAAAAAGTAGCCAAAGAAGATATACAAGTTAGATTTTTCGAGGAACGTGATGGTCAACTCGTCTGGGAAGGTTTCGCAGATTTCCAACCTACACACGTTCACAAGCAGGTATTAAATGAACTCATTTTACAATCCCGACCGGATTTCTATCCTATTCAATGGGATCGGCGCTCCTGAAATTTTAAGCATTCTGTTGTGCAATATGGAATATGACTCCCTCAAACACTTGATTTTACATTTTATCTTCATTGATTGATAATCTAATCCTGCACAGGTGGCGATATCGTTCAGAACCCCCCGCTACCGAGTTCTGGAAGTGGATCAACCAGTGAAGGTGTTCATCCAGCTACGCAGGCCGTCGGACGGTGCAACGAGTGACCCCCTTCCCTTTGAATTTCTCCCCTTGGATTCAGGTAGGCCTGCATTCTGGTCACTACGTAAAGCCTTCACGAGGAAGAAGGCCGACTACAATACATTTGATAAAATTTTAGCCACTGAGGCTGCGCTTCTCTCGAACGCTACTCCAAAAATTACTCGAACTATTGACGAGTTCAATAACAATGACCTTGAGTTCAAAAAGTCACATAATAAATTGGCCACCTTACGAGCTTTAAACGATCTCTATAACATTAAGAGTAACCAAGAGTCGCGTAGTAGAGATAATACTCTTGTCAGAGATGACAAATCTGTAAACGATTGTTACTCTGACAATAATAATATAACAGATACAAAGTTAGTTACTGATAATTACGGAAGCAATGCTCTTTTGGATAGCGAACGGGTAGGTAGGAATAGTGACGTAGGATTCGACTCGAAAAGCCATGTTGTAAATAGTAGTATAGAAATTACACCAGCTAGTCGAACCCCCAAAGGCGGTAAATCCGATTGGTTCGATTACACTGAAGTAAGCAAGTGGGTTGAAAAGGGGCAAGAAGATAAAAATATTGAGAACGATGAGGTTGAAAATGCAGAGGAGGGTAGCAAGTCTCTTAATGAATTACTATCCCAAGTAGCAGAACTCGACCAGATTTACGCCGACACCCAGACAAAACTGTTGAACGCGGCCCTCGAAGGTCAGCCCATGGACGTTGACGTGTACGACAATCAAACTTATACTAGCCTCCAAATGGCCATGAAAAATCCGATAGAGTTGCTCGAAGTTCCTGATACTCCTGAAGAGCAAAAATATGAGGATGTTGCCTTACCTGCTCACAGTCCCGTTATATCGATATCCCCACCACCTTTAGTTGCAAAAAGAGAAGTCAGGCATGAATCAGATGAAAGGCTTCCACCCCTCCCACCAAAGAGAATTCGGAAGACACCGTCGATGCCTGTTTTGCCAATTGCCCCGACCCTCCCACGCCCGTCGTCAACTCAAACTCTTGACGAATCTACTTCCACTGCTCAGGCACCTCAGAAGACTTTACCCTCTCTTCCAGGCACTTTGCCCAAACAATCGAAACCTGGAATTTTCTCAAAAATTTTTGCCAAGAGAGCAAAAAAAGACAAACCCGAAGAACCAAACATAGGGGTGCATGAAACAGGCAGTCAGCCCAATATAAATATAGGCAGCAGCGTATCCACTCTATGCAAGGGTAGCTTTAACGATATATCTCCATCAAATATCCCTCGCCCAAGCATGACTAGCGTTACTAGCGTAAAATCTCTGCGACTCGACGGTGATGAGTCCCCACCCTATGGCATAGAATTGACGGAGGCTGAACATTACGCTCTATATACAGCTATGGCTCCCCACGCTACTGCCTCTGAGTTTGATGAAATGTCGTTTTATTACAGCCCAGTGGAAGGGGGTAAGATTTTGTCGGACAAAATTGATACATAAAACATTGTGTAATATTATTGTATGTTGTGATGCCATTGGATCAGATGTTGATAGTTGAAAGATAATGCAGCAGCTGCTGTCCACAGCTTGAGTATCTAATATCGTCAGTCTGCTTGACGTACTAGTACTGATTTGATTCGCGTGCTCGAACACTGCAGACAAATTGGCAGATTTGAGCACATTGCAGATGGCAATTGTGCCGTAATTTGGAAATTCTCCTGATGGCTAGCGCACATTTTTCTTCAACTTGCATTTTTCATACTCAGAATGATTTGGAGTACGTACTTAATTAGTAGTTATTTCGGTGACTTTTGAAAATCAATTGTTACGTTAATTTGTTACTATTTTCCCCAACTTTATTAATCCTCGTTAATTTAATGCGCAAGAAATGTATACGTGCAAATTCAAATACATTTCGTTGCTACATCATGAACCAATGACGGCAGCTATTTTCTATCGGTGCTAGGTCGGAATTACAAGAAATACAGGTTCAACAAGACAATAGGAAAAAACCAGATACGGCTGATTAGCTGTTCAAAAGTTACTTAGAGATAGTCAATGACGAGCATATGCTATCTACTAGTGATTTCCATAAGTAGAATCTGAGAGAGGACAAATAAACTCAGCTAAACTGAAATCAATAACTATCGACCGTTTTTGATTAAATGGGTCCGTTTAGTTTGCTTTTATCCATTTAGTTCTTTGCTTTGAGAATTTATTTTCTACGATGCAATGATCTACATAGTCACAATTCAGATTATCCAAATTTCCATTGTTCTCAAAATGTCGTTACGTTATCCTCATATTTTACCGTACTTTATTAGGGATATCAAGTAGAGTCATTTTCTAATTACATCATTTGTCATCAATCATTATTTAAGAATAATAATGCTATTCGAAACATAATCGTATTGATCATGTATAAATGAATACACGTATCTTGCCTAATATTTAGACGACAGCAATAATGATTACTGTAGTTTAGGTTTAGATTTTTCTTACTAATTGGTCGTTGCTCTACCTACGTTATTTTTGGTGCTATGTTTGCGTACAACGATAAATAAACCCATGATATCTTGATAGAGTCAAAGTGATTGCGCTCAGATATTCAAAATTATCTGAAACATCCAAATTCATAGTGTTAGCAGTTTGCGGATTCAGGATCGTTATTTTAAATCATTTAAGGTAGTGCGCGCATGATAAAGCATCAGCTTGAACGGGGATGCGAAGGATCACTATTATCCATTATGTTCTTACTTTGGAAATATTTATTCATTGAAAAAAATATACAGTTAACATATAATTCGCGGTGCGGAAAGATTTAATTATATTTCCACTGCTAGAAGCAGGTAGATTTTATTCAAAATTAGTAATGTGCTAGTCAATATTTTTGGAAATATTTTTGAAATTATTATATGATATCGAGTAAAAAAATTTTGTTAAAATCGTAGTTATTGAACTCGGGGGTTTCTTAGATTAATGGTTGCTTTGTAGTGATATCATAGTCATTTAATTTACGTGGAAGTTACCTGGACCATATTGCTTTTTAGCTGCTTACCATGAGACCTGCATTGATAATAAATTATATTCTGGTTTGAGCTATGAAAAGACCAAAGACTCAATCTGATAATCTCTTGCAACGACAAAATACGCCACTACTATTTTACTTTATTGTAAAATAATCTGCGGTGTTGTCATTAGATGTAAAAGAATAGAAATATGTTACAAATGTCTCGCGTACACAGTATCACTGTTGCCACTGTCCTAGTCGCAACAAATTGAAGTCTCTTCAATTCACATGTATACACTGGTGAAGAATATTTTGAGAAGTGCACTTGAGTTGTAACAGGGTACAGAGTACTTGGTACTGGATATTGTTATCGGTCGCTCGAAATTCGCAATAAGCAATGTTACCTTTAAACTTTGAACTGTGTGGCCTTCTTTTTTATACCGATGTTCTTAATATTATTACTAAACTGTAATATGACGTGCAAAGTCGAGTTGCACGTCACACTTTTGCGAGCTGATAGAAATTACTGATGATTTAATTTAAAAATATTTGTCTCTGCATATCGCACAAAGCAAAGTGTCACGTGCAACTCTGAGTAGTATTCGTTGCTATATGGTCATTTGTAGTTGTGGTTATAGATCCCAAGTCAAAACGAAAGAGAAAATATGCTAATGATCCCAGCGCCCATGTGTTGAGGCATTTGCAGGCAGAAGCTGAGAAACGTAAGTATATAAAAAAAATTGATCTTATTTCGCTATTGCCTGGGTGCCTGGAGCTGGTCGGTGCTGGTATCTTTATGATTAATATTCATGTATACATGCCAACGAATAAAAGTCGCAGGATTTTGTATTCCTACAATCGATTCAGCTACTTTACATTATCTTCATGCCTACCGGTGTTCTGCTCCGGACAATGAAAAATATTTTTATTAAATCATTCAGACCTTACTTGAGACAAAGAAGAAATACTACGGCTTTTAACGTTGGTTTCATACCCTGTCTAGATCATCTGAAATCAATTTTACACATTTATAAACTGATGAGTATCTAGCAATCAATTTTATGCTCTGTAAATAATATCGCCAACGAGAAATCAGCAATCTCGAGATGTAAACGTCGATAACACAAGCATCATTATTGAAGGATTTCCACTAACTCATGAGGTCGAACATTTGAACTCTCGAATTCACCACAGACATGTATATTTAACTTGTGAATCGTTCACATTGCCTGACCGCTCATAAATATATATACATTAAGAAATTCTGCTAACTGGTCAAAGTGACGAGCAGCATATATATATATATACATATATGTAGGCATATATACATATATATATATATATATATATTCACACTATACACATATTCACACAAGTGACACCTGAAGCTATGAATCAATTAAAATGAAGAAACTAGCTTATTATTAGTATCATATTAACGGACAATGATGATGGTTTGATATTTCTGAAACATTATGTTTGAAATGGTTGCTCTTATCCAGTATGTGCAGATATTTATCGATAGAATTTAATGTTTATCAATTCGAACTACTACCTATATGTTTGCATCAGAAATAACAATTTGCAATTTAGCAGTGGAAGTAAAAGATGTTACAGAAACGGAAACAGCTAATTATTCACAAAGCATTACACTGCTTCCTAAATTGGATCATAGCTACCTGATGCTACTTTGGTATCAAACTTCAACCACTTATTCCTACACTGTACGTTGATATGACTTCCAGGATGTTCAATGAACATGATTTGCTTTCTAAATATAAAGTATATCCTGCCATTGAAAATTTTTGTTAATTTTGATTTGTTCAGGTGAGCTTTAACAGTCAGAAGTGGGGGCATATTAAAATTATCATGTATTCATGAAGTTGATATAGAAATATTACACATATTTTCTCATGGTGATCTTGTATTTTGTACTTTTTTAAGAACGCATTTTATACGAACCTTCAATAGGTATTTGTGTCTTTTCAATTTGAGGGCAGCAGCCACCTGCACGCAAAGAATGTCTGTTATCGCGGAGAACGTAACTGAGAGACCAGTGTGACATGGATTCCTTGCAAGTTCAAATTGTTGCAGTCTCATTGAACGAATGTCATCTTAGTATTCACTTTTTGGTAATATCCTATTTCGAGATAAATGACAGTTTGAAGTGGCCAGGCATTATGATAGATGACTGGTGTCTCGAATGTTGAAAGTTCTCTAAAACAATGGAGGCTCTGCTCTATTTATATAATGCTGTGCTTTGAAACTATATTAACTACATAACGAATAAAATAATTTTGTGCAATATTTGTACGGAACCTTTTTACCAACGAAAGCTTTCTGAAAAAAAAACATGATAAAAAAACAAAGTATATATTTATTATCTGTATCGATTGATTATATATAATATATATTATTACTTGCTGAGCCAAAGAATCCACTGTTTTCTGTCCTCACCCATATCACAATTTCAGATTAAGCAACTGTTACAAACAAACCAGGTACGACATCAGCGTGGTAGATTATTTAGATAGATTGTTCCTGCATATGGTTTTTCAATTATCGAATAGTAACGTCCTGAGTTATTCTGACTTCTTGTACCCAAAAATTGTTACGCATGTTCAAAATAATCATCGACGCTATAATGTATTTCACTCAGAATTGTGAAATATTTTTGTTACGTAAAAACTACTAGGACATCCATGTATTTATTGCAAGAGCGTGCACTTAATTTAATTTTGCTTACCTATTTCACCCTGCTGATCGCATTTTACTCATCTTCACACTAATTGGGTTCACATGCATGCTGCTAACTCCTGATTTTGCAGGTCAACTACTTTTTCAGTACTGATGATTTTTACACAAGGTTCAGCACTCATCAGATATAATTGTTTGGTCATAATCTAGTAATTGATTACTTCTTTGCGTTTGTTCTATTACTAATACAATTATTCACCGCACATTCCGTGTTCTGAAACAAATTTTGCCAATTATAACGTCTTGTCGACTGCTTCTTGTATGCATGGTTTTCTAACTCTCGATGCTTGATTTAAAAAATGTGTGGTACAGACAACTAACAATAATGATTCTCGATAATAACACGAATGCACATTTGCAGATGGTGCGATGCAGTACCAAAATTTTGGACCTTACAGTTTAAACCCCATAAAAGCTGAACCAGCCGAACGTGGACCTTCGCCCTACCAAGTGGCAACTGGAAGTGGCATTCCACCTGGTGGTTTTTCACCACATTATCGCGTGGAACGAGGAAGCCCTTCGCCACAGCCTTCCTCAACGTTGCAACCATACAGGTAATCATTTTTTAGTAACATCCACAGAATTTAGCAACACAACTGAAATCCGGACTTGGAGTCTACAAAAAACTGTAACCAATGAATTTAACTTGAAGTGGTATCTGTGGACAACCATCACCGGGTCGTACTCCGTCACCAATACAATACACAGCGCCACTCGGGATCACTCAGTACAACATTTTACCTGCACATCTCCAACACCAGCAACAACAGCAACAGCAACAGCAACAGCAACAGCAACAGCAACAGCAACAGCAACAGCAACAGCAACAGCAACAGCAACAGCAACAGCAACTACAGCAGCAATACAGCATACCACCTCAATTTCAACATACTCAACAACATCAATTTACAATGCAACCACAAATGATGCTGAACAGAGTGAATCAAGAACAGGCTGAATCTGCTTTTCTCCCACTTGACAACCCTGGTGAGTTTTGTGATTTAATCCAGATTTTTATCCGGCTAATTTAAGAAATTAGCTAATGAAAAACATACAATTACTTAGGAATCCAAATGCCCATGGAAGGAACAGTAGGTGTAAGCAGCATGCTGAACCTGGACAACCAGCAGTGCAACTTCGAGCTGGGCTCCTTGAACCAGCTGGACTCAGCAGATCTAGCTATGTTCGATGATAACTTGTCCCAAAATTTATCCAGTAATCTCTCTCTCTCCGACATCAGGATCTCTCAGGTAATTTTACACTCTGTAGAATTAAACAGCTCTCAAGTGAGTGAATCTATTCTAAAACCTTAATTACCGTCTCTGTTATAATCACTTCAAAGGTGGAAACAAGCCGGACAACGATAACAGAACCGGTCAACATCGGCGGTGGAAATGGCAATAATATGACAGACAGCTTCACAAGGCTGACAACAAACACGATCCAAGATATCTGCTCGCTAAATAATATGTACAATCCTACGAGAGATAACACCGGTTAGTCCAATAACTTCAGAATACGTTGGCCGGGCAATTGTGCAACGTCAAACAAACTTGAAACCCCGCGGTGCTTTTTGTCTGCTGTAGCGACAACTTTGTCACATAATGTGCATTTCCAAAGCTCGTACTCGTACTCGTCGACCGTGACCTAAAAAGGATTTCAATTGGAATGAGAGTAATTATTTCTATTAGATTTATTATGTTAATTAGGAAAACACAACCATGGGCTACAACTAACCACTCAGGAATAGCTGTTGACTCAATGATGTTCAAATATTTTTATTCATGTTGGAGATTTATGACTGACCTTTATCACCGAATACAAGCAGCACCGGTGATAAAGTGACAATAACGCAAAATTATAGTACCTGTATTACTACCACGGTAGTAGGTGCGTGTAGGATCTTACCAATATTTTCGAAATTACTATTCTAAGCGGTAGTGAACTGGAAAACGAACAATCCCCTCTTTGCTTTCGTCCCCAATGAGAGCCCAACAAACGTAGTGCGATGAGCGGGACTTAGTTGATGTACATTTCAATTGCGTTATAACAGGGTGAGTGTTGAATAGAGAGTTGATATCATATAATGTAAATAGATCCAAGACAATTGTGGCTCATAGAGTTATAACTTTTTGTTGGTGTATTAAAAGAATGAATGATTCTTAGATTAGCCATGTTATATCTTTTTGGAGTATAGGAATAATGTATGCACTTTTGTGATATTTATATATTAATATTTTATAATTGCGAAATGAACAAAACCTACGTGCATAACTGCACAGACTTGGTTACTCCAATTTCTGCTTTTGGACCTTTGAATAGTCGACGTTAAAATATTGAATAAATTAAATACCATTTTTGTAAAATTGTAATACATGCCAGTGCATGCGATGTGGCATATCAGATTTAATTTTTGTACACACGGTGTATTGTCGAGCAATGTACGCAATCCCGTCGTTGTGTAGGTGTGCATGCGCGTATGAATGTGGAGCCCATGAATGGTGCGAGCGAGATGACCAGAGAGAGAATGAATTTATGTATAGTATACACGTCTTTCTTTAGTATTGTTACTATTAATAATATTAATATTATTACTACTCTAGATATACCATATACTTATAACTTTATACAATCTTTATGGAGAACATATACTTATGAAAAAGAAAAAAATGATGTCTTCCCAACGACGTATCCATATGTATTTCTGTCACGGGTATCCCTGTATCTCGATACGATAATCCCGCTGATTATAATACGAAACATGACTATTTCACTAGTAACAATAATTCGCAAAATGGAAAAATAATACACAAAAAAAGGTTCTTGAATCTGTATCCGACTCTACGCGTCATGTTATTGATACCTTATACTTATGTATACGTACGCATTATACATACGTATACCGTAATCAATAGACCATTTCGGTCTGCCATTCTAAACTATATCTGTGTTGAAATCATCTCGTATTAGAGTAAATGTCTGCCACAGTTCTGCTTTTGCAGATGATATGAAGAATCGTAGATCAATAAATACGGGCGTTATGGGTATGCTGGAAATCTCAGTAAATACAGAGAACACCCGATACGTTAGTTTTTTGAGACACATAATTCCTCTTGAAGAAAGAAAAATATCAAAGTATCGGGATGGTACAGGTCGATTGACAAAAGGAAAAAAGAATAGTTCCAAACGAAACAATTATAAGGAAATAAATACTTCTGGAATTAGGAACATCTTTATTAAATAAATGATTCAATTATCTAAATGAAAAATGCTCGTGTAGTTTTTGAAAAATGTATTTTCTTAAAAATACAATGAAAGTGATGAAAGTTATTTTCAAATCTGATGGAATGGGCAGAAATATAATCTGTAGTGTTTTTTTGTTGAAATGATGCAATAATGTTATCCTGTACAAAAAGATTGCCTGGACAAGAAGTACGAACACACAAACCAAATTCTTAGCCTAGGGCCTCATTACGTTAGATTGTAAGATGTACGAAACCATAATCTTTGATCGGCGGGCTGCAATGGCATCCAACTTCTACCTTCCTACGAGTACATAAGTATGTACATCATACATACATACATAGGTACTTGTTCTAGCTGGCTTTATTACAAACTCTCGACTCCTTTCACCTCTCCGCACTTCACCTCATTTTCTCTAGTTTCATTTCATTTCACCTCCTCCACTCTCACCGCACCTGACCAATCATCGCTGGTATTCGCGTCCGAGGGTCTTCTACAGCTGCGGTACTCGCAAAATAATACATGGGCTTTCAAAAACTAATCACATTTCTAGGGGTAACTAATCGGGCCATGCCATTTTTTAAATTAAACCCCTATGCTTTTACATTTTAGTATTTTCAACGCAATTTTCACTCTCGCACAAGTGATTCTTTCAAAGTACATAAGATTGTATGCATGTGTTACAGCTGTTATACCTCATGTTCGTATGAATGATACTTACTTGAGTGCTATTTCTTTTTTTTCAAATGAAGTTATTTGAGGAAATTAACATGAGACTGTAGCCCCTTCCGGATGGTCGGCACAGTGAATCACGCGGTGTGAACGTCCGAAACGACGTACATATTTCATAACTCGTTACAGAATCAAGAGGTAGTATGGACTATATGAATAGTATAGCTGGAGTAGACCTACACCAAACGGGTAACTAGGGTATGCGGGAGGGTAGTAGAAACGCACGATTAGCACCGTTGAACCTCGTTGGTTGTGAAAACGGCTATTCGTGCATACATACAAGGGGGGGAAAAGTGATTTTTTTTTCACTACTGCGAGAGGATCGTAATTTGTGATAATTGTCATTTTTTTTATAACTGGATATCGAAGTTAGATCCTAATAACACGAGAACGAACCCATTGGCATTTATATCATCTTCAATCTAACTGCGATTTATTTAACTACTTCCTCGAAAATATTTGTACATTAAAACGTGGGACATTGTCTCGCATTCAAATTATCATTATTTCTTTATCATTATCATTATTATTAATATTAATATTATTATGCAGCTATGGTACAATGGTATCGTAACCGCAATGTCTCATCACCCCTCTTGCCTACCAGTCTCCCAGAATAAGTTACGACATTGTAAGATAGTAGATCTAATTAACTCGTCAATCATAAAATCATAATTTTCATATAACCGAATCATTCTAATCTGGATCCGCAGTTACCTTAATAATTGTTCAATTGTCTTGATTTAATTGTCAATCGACTACAATTGGAATCTGTGGGAATCGTTATTGAAACTGTGTATATACCTATACCTAGACCTGTAACAACAATCGCCAATTCGAATGTTCTTTTGGAAATGAATTTTTTGTTAAGGGCTGCAGCAGCGTGTAAAAACGGATGGATCGCGCGGTCGATGAATTGGCCCCCCTTTTGATCGTTGTCCGGTGAATCGAAACTCAAAGTTGATGTTACAGTAATCGTAAGTAATCATTCATCAGGCAAAATTCATTAATATTGGGTACACCGGATTCGCGAAAGTGCGATAACTTCATTTTTTACAAAGCCGCGCGTCGTTTCAAGATCCCTTCATCTCCATATACCGCACCCTCTGTCTGTACCAGCGCTATATATACAAGAGTTGGCGATATATTAAAATACAATGTCTACAACGACGATTAGGATAGGACAAATTAAAACTGTTTTCCAACTTACGTTACGAGCGAAATACGCGTAACGATGTGAAGTGCAAACGAGCTCTGCTGTAGAATGAGTATTTTCAAAATTACACCCACCTCACAACATCCGGTTATATCGCCAAAATTGAGGACGTCATTCTTTTTACCATCTTTATCTTTATCATTATTATTATTACTATTATTCTTATTATTATTATCGTTATCACTATTCTACAGTGCGAGCATTTAATGAGGAGGTTGGAACTGACACATGTTTGTAAAAAATGAAGATGCTCGGAAAACATGAGTAGAAAAAGATGATTCCTAAATTTGAGTTTGCTCTCTACCCGGCTGAGCCACAACGGTGAAATGCACGATTTATTGATTGTAATCAATATGTGAGTATAATTGTATAATCGGTTGTTGAAATGAGTATAATAATAATACTCTGTCCATAAAAGAGCTCGCTCCCACATGTGACAATCTCTCTTGACGTTACGCGCTATTATACGTTACGTAATATATTCATTAATAATAAAATGTTCCTTAGTCCATAACTTTATACATGCTATGTATAGTAATTATAATGCAACGTTAAAGACACACAATATACTCATCCACACTGCTCGGCGCTTGCATAATTCTATATTTTCATCATGTCTCTATTTGCGGTTGAAAAAGTGTGAAATTCAATAAACAATCGTATTTATTTTTACATATTAAGGCACATACTCCGCATTTGCTGCAAAGGATGGCAATTATATTACGAGTAACCCATAAGGTTTTATGGAATTTATTGTTTTTTTTTCGTTTTGTTTTTGGTTTCTTCAAAAGAATTTCTTTTTGATTAAAAAACTAAAATCTGAACAATTAAATCGCATATGCGACGGCAGATGCATAACGGAGTCTTCTTCCGGGTTCGTTACATAGAGGTTTAATTATTAAAAATTTCAAGTAAGTTAGATTTATTTAAAATATCTGCGAATTTCACACCCCCGCTTATAACTGCCTATTACACGTCCGTCTGAAATAAAACTCTAGTCACACGTGCTAGGTGAGAGACATTCGTCGAACTACGAACTCAAATTTGATTTCAAATGTAAAAAAAAAAAATCATCACCCCACAAATGTCCATTTTACACTATTTAAATACAATAGAGTTTTTTCTTTCTGTATATCTTAAATAAGCTTGTTTTTTCCGTATTTATTACAATCATTATCATTATTATTATTTGTTTTTCTTTCTTCGTTATAAAAGTGTCCCGTGCAAAACAGCCAGTTATCGGACAAATACAATTATTAGGTTGTTCAAACAAACGCGCGCAATTCAATATTTATGCCTTTCCCAACGTTACTCCGATTCACAAATCTGTAATAATTTTTTAAATTTCATTTGGCTAGTATTCTTATAATTCCCGTGTAATAGGTTTTGTTTTTTTGTTGTCGTTGCATTTAAAAATTCATCTACCAAAAGTCATTCCGATTGTTAATTCTATTTCATTTGCTTCTCAACGTGGAAGAAATTCATTTATTTGTTTATTTTCAGATTCCTTTTCTATCCTGCTGAACAATCTAATAGCATTTGATGTTGGCTAGCTGGGGGGAGGGGGGGAGAGCCAGGATTGCGGTGGACCGAGACATTGGGGGTTGCAGCTCCCGAGTATCAGCCCGCCGCAACTCTGGCGAGGTGGCAGCATTTTTTAAAATTGTAGGTATAACGGGAGCAGCACCCCAAACGGACCTGGGCCGACACGCGCCAACTGAAAAATCAGCTCCTCAATATGAGTGTGAATTACAACATCTCGCGGCCTCGACCGCTTAAGATTCTATGATGGCACGGTCCGCCCGTTCTTTTCGTAATCCATTCCTCTTCCGACCTTCTTCCCTCTTCCGTATTCCATCTCCCGCCACCCGTCTCCCGTCGTGCTTGCATACTTTTCTTACTTTCTTCATTATACGTCGTCGTCATCGTCATCCCCGTCCCCCTCCACTTCACCCTCTGGATCGTCCTCATCGTCATCTGGATAAACGACAGAATCACGGCGAATTTTAGTAAATACATTTTTGTGTCAGCAAAGACCTAATTATAGCGGCTTAGTTTAGGAAATTCTCGCTGGAATGCTGAGCTAAAATAGCAAGCATCTCAATATCGAGATGAGTGACTCACCTTCTCCTTCTTCGAGATCTTCCTCACCTTCGGGAATCTCATCTTCCTCGTCGTCTTCATCGCCGTCACCGTCGACCTCCTCCTCATCAGCGTCCACTTCATCGTCCACATCTTCCTCCTCTATGTCGCCGTCGCCATTTTCTTCTTTTTTCTGTTTCTTAACTTCGTCACTTTTATCCTGGAATTAAACGACATAATGAACATCAGAAAAACGGGAGTTCGGTTTGATTAGACGTGTGAAGCGAAGAGAATTTATAAGTGGTGCAGGCGAAAAATCTGCGTACAAATCAAACTAATAATTCGTAAGTATCAACGGCGGGAAAGAGGAGAGATATGACGTAAGGTGGGAAGATTGCGAAAGGGAGCATGTGTAGAGATCGAAGACGAACCTGATCAGAGAGAAGCGAGAAATAAGGGTGTAGGGTTCATAAAGCGGCGATTGGGAAAACGAGGATATAACGTCGGAAGGGTAGTGAGAAGAAAGAGAGAAAGCGAAGACCGAGGGAACGAAAGAGAGGGCGCCGGTGGAACGCGGAATTATCGGAGTCGGGGATGGGACGGAAAAAGAAGAGAGGGGTGAAAGGGACAGCGACAAGAGCGGAAAGGAAGGGCGGGACAGCCGGCAAGCCATGACATTTAAGCCATGCCGAGGCCGGTAAGCCTGGGGATGGAGAAGAAAGCAGTTACCATCTGAATTCTACTCTTTGTCCTCCATGCATCATCTATCTCTGTGTATATCAACATCCGCGTCGTAACGATGCGCTGTGCAACTCGAGCGAGGGTTGGCGCGTCGAAGGGATAGTGACTCTACGTATAGGTGGACGTGTATTTTTTCTCTCCCGCCATACGCCAGCCAGGGGAGTTAAAGCCTACGCTCCACAGTGGATATAAACCAAGTACGGGGAATTGGATTGGATTGGATGGCGTGGCTCGGCGTGGCGTCGCGTCGCGCGCGTCGCGACGCGTGGTTGCGTTTTCACGCCGCGACACTCGCGCTAGATCCTCATGTCGACGCTTCGGTCGCTTCCCCGTCTGTGTTTCCCGCCGTATAAACAGAATATCGGGTTAAAGAGCCTCGTCCATCGATGGAGAACACGAATATCGAATAACGTATCTAACGGTCGAAAGAAACCGGAGATGATCAAGAGTGCGAAAAAGATCATCGATGAATCTCAATTTCTCTCCGATCATAAAAAAAACAACAAAAAAACCACCCTCTCTACATGTAATTTATCGAACGTTGCTCAATCGAAACTTGGATTGTAGAATTTTCGTATCTCGCCATTGCCAAAAATCTGAATTTTACTTTTTCCCGCCAACAACGCATTCCTGGTCACGCGACGCTTCAGAAACCAACATGAAATAAAAAGCGTTCAATTCCCAAACAATTGCTTCCAACGAGGTGATTATAGATGTCATAATTTGGGAATATCGTGAATCCTTCAGAGACAGTTTCAACCGCCCGAGTGCGCTGAAAGCGGTTTCCCGCTTGTTTATTAATCACGCGATATTGACGATGCCGCACGAATTCGGTCAACTTTTTTCCACATTGAGATCACAGGAAACAAACTACAAAGTATCTGAGGAAGTTGTGGTCGCACACGTAGTTTTTCCGATTAATCTTATGTGCGTTAAGCATAACGTTACAGCGGCTCACTGCGCAGACGGAGTTCGAAATCCAGATTACCTATATGGCCCCGCCTTCGCGCGCTCGAGGTCTTCGCCGATAACCCAGCGGCAACGGGAGATTTTTCTCGACTACGAGGTGAGGGGACCAAAGTTTAGCCTTCCCCCCCTGCTCTCTCTGTAGCACCGTCGTTTTACGTTATCGAACGTGCGTTACAACACACTCGTG
This sequence comes from Athalia circularis, assembly GCA_963978495.1. Taxonomy (NCBI): domain Eukaryota; kingdom Metazoa; phylum Arthropoda; class Insecta; order Hymenoptera; family Athaliidae; genus Athalia; species Athalia circularis. Next base: position 29,399,685 of record OZ021700.1, on the reverse strand, counting down.
AAGTCGTGAATGAGGAATTGAGGATGAAGTGTCCGCAGGATCGATTCGCCGGTGTATATTAGGGAAGCAGTAGGAATTACAGGCCGATGTCCACGCGGCAGAGCGTGCACATGAATGTGAACGACGATTAAACAGAGAGCTGGAGACGGATATAAACGAAATCGTTTGAGTCGTCGATACTTTGACACGTGATGAAAAGATTCATTATTTCTTATCCCTCTTCCATTCGACTGTAAAATGCCAGGGAGCCTCTTTCGTCGGTCAAGGAAAACTAATCTATCCAAGCCGCCATTGTAATTAAATTTCGACGATATAATTATTTTTCCAAATAACATGCCGGCTACACTAGCCGATGAGATAGCACGTAAGAGATTCAGATAATAAAATGCAATAATGTATAAGCGTTGAGTAAATATAGCGAACAAAGTTTATCACTAAATTGCGTGCCAGGGGCAGGCAGCCACGCAATAGTGGGTAAGTTCGGATACCGACTTATCGCCCGCACCTCTCCCCCCAACAATCTCTTAACCAGGGGTCCGAGTCCATCTCCCCCGAAACTGGTTCAACAATTTTTCCATTTCTTTGCCCCCACGAGGTGACAAAACGGAAAACAAATAAATTGAACTGAAAAATAAAGATCTGAAATTCCAAACTATCTTGTATGGCGTAAGCTGCGTGCCATCGCGGTGAAAAGTTCGATGACTAATCGAACGCGCGCTTATACGAGTAGGTATGGGTTATTGCTGTAAAAATTCAAGCAACCAAAAAAATTAAGAAAGTTCTGGATCAGCAGAAAGCTATTAATGTTCCGAATGAATACCGAATCGACGGTCAACCATCGTTCTATATCCTCAAGTTACACGCCTCAAACTACAACTATGACTTAGAAACGCGGCTTAATAATCACAGGTATGAAGGAGCTGTAGTAACGGTCTACCGGCGTCGTAATGCCCCCATGTTACGTAGCTTTGAAATTTTTCACTTTTCAAGATATCCCGCATATAGCAGCAGCTAAGCGTGCAACGATGCTCAGTCACGTTTGGATATTTATCTGATATTTACGCGGGCATACATGCTGGAACCGAAATTTCATCTGTTTCGCGGCATTCTCGTACAACCATGTTATATACAGGAAACCGCAATTAATCGATCGAATAAGGATTTTGCTGGAATAACCATCGAGAAAGTAGAAGAAGCAGAAGACGATAGCAAAATAATAATGATAATGATGATAATATTATCGATAATAATAATTAGAACCTCTTCACGTAAAGACAACCACGAAAAAGGTGTAATGAAATACCAAAGAAATAATGATCATAATAACGAGGCGTTAGATATGGAACTTCCGTAGATTATGCGGTGTAATCAGATTAAACCGGAATAATTGTGTCGTCGATGGTACTCGGTAAGACAATTTCGGTTACGATCGGCGGCCATAGTTAAAGCGGCAAACGGCAGTAAAAGCAACGGCGGTGGCGGCGTCAGCGGCAGGCGAGGAGCACCAGTGTCGTGCGAAAAATGCGCGGGAGCCCAGAGTTTTCCAATAAAACGATAACAACAATAATTATAATAATGATCATAATATTGAGAATGGTAATAATGACGATGGCAATGGCGCCGGCGATGATGAAGACGGAAATAATGATAAATAGTAACAAAGAACGTAAGGCGTCACTTACACACGAATAACAATAATAACAACAAGAAGTCATATGTAATAATGGCGTCATCGCGGTAGGACCGAAAAATTGACGAAGTATACACAACCATGTTTCACGAAATGCGCCACCGGGGTTGAACGACCAAGGTATGATACGGGGACACGACTCTTTTTCTCGAAGGTTGTAATATTTTCTGTGCGAGGGAAACAACGGAAGGGGGGATGGGATTCACGTAACTAAGAAAAATTAAGATCATAGCGGCGATAGAAATGAGGGGGGGAGATGTAAATGTAGAAGTACAAGTACAAGTGTACTAGCGAGAATGGAGAAGGCAGCAAGCCTCGACGAAAGCACAGGCGAAGTCGAGTTCGCGCCGGCCGGCATCGCTCACATGGCTCTATCGTTGGGCGCCGCGTCGTAACTTCTCGCAACTGCCCACCACTACTTACTACTACAAGCTACAAGCTACTAGGTGCTATTAGTACATTGCTACTTATACCACGTTGGGTCGGGTCAACTTTCTTCCGCGTATTGGTTTGGTATGGGTATGATTATGGCTGAAGGTGAGATGTAAGCGACATTACGACGTCGACAGTGGGAAGCGAGAAAAGCACGTATGGATATGTAGGTATGCGTCGGTCCGTAGGCGGTAGGTGTAATAACTTTACGCAGATAGCAGCGGGGCGCGACGTAAATCACGCGGGCGCGAAAAGTTCACTCACTTTTTGGGCGAAATAACTTTATAACCACTATCTAGAAATGACCCGAGCTCGCGGTTGGCGGATGGTAGTCCGCGGCGACATGTTTTCCCATTTTCCCCCAACGCGCGCGTTCCAATTTGTGGCAAAGGGGTGTTATGGAGCGGGTAAGTAACCTACTCTTCGCTCGAACGATAGGCCCGACGACTTCTTCCGTTACTGGCGACCCGACGACTCTACGAGTAGTTGAGGAAAACAGCAAGGAAGTCGAATGATTAGGAACTTTCGAGAGGCACGCCGGTGGTGGTGCCGCTGCCCCGGCGAGATAGAAGCGGCCCGACACACGGCGACGTTGAATCGACGAAATAATATGTCGAAGTATAATTGCCGTTGCATTCGGTGAGCGCGATTTAATTGTTGTTGTGATGATGCCTTCGAAACTAGCCCGAAGGTTCGCGGATTCGCCGCACGCATACGCGTACTCGTGATACACACAATCGCACAATTACACGAGATAAAACTAAACACGGATGAGTGAACACACGACTTACCTCGGCCGGCCTTTTCGTTCCCTTGATTTCGCATTTCGCGTCACCGGAGGTTTTGTCGTTATCAATCACCTTCTCTGCCGCAACGTCGTTATTCTCCTTGGTACTCATGATTACGGCGGAGGGTCTCTGTTTGCTACTCAAATGTATCGAGTTTGAGTATTATGCGCCAGCTCCTTTACTACTCCTCGATCGGCGTGGGACACGACACAACGACGTCGGCGTCGGTTTCCGGCGAATACGAAGCGTTTACGAAAGCGGAGAGTGGCGACTTGCGCGGGCCTCGGAGCGGACTCAAGCGGACTGCTTCACTCGTTCGGACGCACGGCCAACCTGGCTTTGTTCAAAAATGAAGATGGCGCGGGTTTGAAGCTCGATAAATCCCTGATTGGTCGATCGCCTCGCGGGCCTCATCGTACGCGTAATGCACCGGTTAATAAACCAGATAATTTTTAACATTCGCTCAAAAATTATCAAAGGTCTATATCCCGCAACCGTCTAACAACCGATATAAATAAAATTAATCATTTCCGCGGACGAGGGGTTTGAGAGTTCACAGCGTACCTGGGTGCCCTGGTTCGAGGCTTAGTCGCCTCATTCAAACGCGCTTTAGCGCACCGATTCGTCCATGGATTTTTACTTGAAATACAAATGTGGTATTTTTTCAGGGACGTCCGTAATAGCCCCGGTAATTAATTTGCCGATTATGAATTAACCCGAATAATTTTATACCGGTGAAAAGACGGTTCTTCACATGTGAACAAGGGATACTCGCTGTCCTGCGTGTAAGAAGCAATTTTTATTATAACGATATGAACGTGGGTGTTATTCCCTCCATTTTCTAGACCTCGTTGCGAATATCGATTAAGAATACTTACTACCGAATGTTAAAATGATCGGAATACTTCGAAATATTGTTATTTACAACGTCGCTTTCGTCAACTCGCGCATGCGTCCGAAAGACAAATTCAATCGTCATTTCCTGTTTGCATCCACTTCCTTTTTCTTCTAAGAATCAAAAATGGTGGGTGTGCTTGTAGCTTTATTATTACAAATTATATCGGTCAACATCGGCGTAATCATGGGATGAACCTTTCGCGTAAACATAGTTGAGCCGCTATTAATTCCCAGAGGTCTAATTTTATCGGTAGTTTTTTTATTTGCAAATGCTTCGTTTCCCTATTGAATTCAATACCATGGGACATGACAGACGTACATAACCTCTGGAGTCTACACAGACGCGAATTACCACGAATACGACAGCCTACAATAACTTTGCCAAACGAGGAAATATTAAGCCTCGAAAACTCGTTATTTGGTTTCTTGGAGCATTCTCACATCTCTCAATGTTGATAAAAAATGAGAAAATTTCTGTATGTTTGGTCTCGACGTGAATGTAGTTTATGTATAACACGTATTTACAGGTGAACGTACCGAAGCAGAGACGCACTTTCTGCAAAAAATGCAAGGTGCACAAGCCGCACAAAGTTACGCAGTACAAGAAAAGCAAGGAAAGGCATGCTTCCCAAGGGCGAAGACGTTATGACCGTAAGCAGCAAGGTTTTGGAGGTCAGACCAAGCCCATCTTCAGGAAGAAGGTATGCTGTTCATTCTCCAATCATCTTTCATTTATAATTAATCATCCTTTCGAATACTGATCCAAAGATTAATGCTCTCTAGATTGATAGATTTTAAATTATCTCACTGAAAAATTATTCTTGTCGAGGGTCAAGTCAGATTTCTGGCCCGGCGCTATTTGAACACTGAGGTCTCATTCACAATATGTCTTATTTCCGCAGGCTAAGACCACCAAGAAAATTGTATTGAGGATGGAGTGCACTGAGTGCAAATACAGAAAGCAGATCCCTCTCAAGCGATGCAAGCATTTTGAGCTGGGAGGTGACAAGAAGAGGAAGGTATGTGTCGCACTCAAATCTTAAAAAATTAGGTTGACTTTTAAACTGTGAGGCAGTTGCATTGTCTGACAGCTGGTGCACAGTAAATGTTAATCAATATTTGATTATGCGATGATCACCATTCTCCTATTTGAATTGTTTTATTAATTCTTTTTATCTGTAATCTGTTATAGCTAATTGTAAATTATTTTTCTGTTCGCAGGGCCAAATGATCCAGTTTTAAGCTCTGGGTTTAAAAGTGTAACTATTTAACAGAAAAATTAAATAAATCGATTGAGATTTGAAATGTGTTTATTGACTAAATGGTGATATCGAACAGTGGTATACATTACGTATTTCTCCTCAACTGGATTATGGCAGAATTTTCTCAATAATGCCAGTATTTCATGGGCTCATACAGTCACGCAGTCAACGTCGCAGAACCAGTGATCAATCGCTGTTCCTTTTACAGCATGGTTCAATTAACTTGTTACTTTCTCCAAGGTTAATATTCACGCATCATCCTCATCTGTTGTGGTATTCTCACGTGTCACTTCGGTTATAGGAACCATGTGATCCGGATTGCTGTTAAAGATTTAAATAGAATTCAAACTTTAAAATTTGTAATTCATTGTGGCGGTGCATTGTTTGATAAATACGTTATTTTAGAAAGATAATACAATGATGGTGGATCTACTCACTCTAGCAATTGTGGATCCAGACCATTCTCTTTCATTATGAGCTTTACAGCTGGTGCAGGTACTCCAACTCGTACCTTTTTAAAATACTTGGCATATTCTGGATTCTCACTGATGGGCTGTGTGTTGATTTTGTCTTTGCTACTAACCTCAGCTGTGGGAGCTTCAACTACGGTAGGTACATCTGCTTGTGGCACCTCTTCTCGCTCATTTTTTGAGTCGACATTAGAGACAGTTTCAGTTTCTGATTTGGAGTCAGTCTCTGGTATTGACGAAAGCTGGTATAATTATTAATTGCTTTGAATCACTTGGTTTGGAGAATGTTTAGAAGCTGATGCAAATATGGCAATTGGGCTCCGACAAGATAGTAATGAGAACTCAGTCATTGAGCAGAGATTGCGAATCCAGAAATTATAACAAAATGTGCAGATGTCTAGACACTTGAATATGAAAATTTGAAATGTGAGTCGAGCTGTAAGCAGATTCATACGAAAACAAAATTTTATGCTCACCCTAGATTCGAGGATCTCTAATGAAGCTTCGACTTTTTGTAATTTGTTTTCAAACTCAAATAGTCTTTCCTCACAGCATAGGGCAAATTTATTCAAAAACGTTACCGTGTGTATAATGAAATGGTTGACCAATGTTATGGTCCTTTTTTGGTGAATTGGTGGTACCTAAAACCCAAGATCGGTCTTAATCCCAGTTTGGATAGTTGGGGCAATAGCCATCGCATACTTTGGTGATCAAGATATTTTGAGATATGTGTTAAATTTGCTACTACTATCCCTTGAATTTGGCCTAGTAAAGTAGTGGGTACAATACTTCCGTGAGTGGGCAAGACAAAATTCATCTTCCTAAACGAATGTTTGGAGTATCGGCATGTAAAATACAAATATAAATAGAAATGAGTTATAAAGAAGTCGAATAGAGTGATAATTTAAACCATTGTACAATCGAGTAGTGTGTCATTGTTAGTATAAGATAACTGGAGACAAGATGTCATTGTACTAACCTTAGTGAAATCAACTGTCGGTTCAATAATTGGGATTCCGTAATCGTTCATATTCACAACCTTTGATGCAAATTTAACAATCAACCACCTGCTCGTAACCTACACCTAAATATACTATTCCTCCGTTCTGACAGCTTGCTTTGACGGATAAAAATTTGCCACTTGGGGCCGTTGGAGAACCGTGATATTATATCAGTGTTTGTGACGCACGCGAAAGCAGCGCCGCTGAGATGGTGCGGGGCGCGAACGCGTCGAATTCAAACGTGATTTAATCGTGACCTATCATTATCCACATCAGGAATCTATATTTCAATTGACGGCACATTTTTCATCCACATAAAGACGCATATTTATAATTCATACACCAATTAATATAATATTTACACTCGACACTCGCCCTATTTAATGTTAATTATTTCGCTGGTGCGGGATGATTGTTCCGAGAATAAGTTCGTTTTCTCTGGGCTTGAGCCTCCCTCCGTAAATTAGCCAAATTTGAGTCGACTTTTGCTGGAATATGGCTAAAATCCGGTAATCGAGAACTCAACCGGCGACGCTCGGAGCCTATTGTACGCCTCCTTTCCACTGGCGCCTCCGCGGCTGACGGTCTCGATATACCGCTGGGTAATTGTATAAAATTTCAATGGTAAAAAAGTATATAGTCAAAAATTATTTATAATATATTGTTTTTACCTTATCATAGTCCGATCGTTGACGCTATTACTACGGATGTCGGAAGCTGGGGTGGTGAAAATCTGAGCTCTGTGTTCTGTGGCAACTGTGGCAGGCGACGTAGAGACAACTGTCCGGGAAACTGTGTCGAAACTCTCAACGGTTGCAACGGAACTCTCCTCGGACTGTTCCTAGAAATACTCAAATAATTTCTTGCAATTTTGTTCATTATATATGTATATAAGTACCTTACCATAATTTCTTGTCTCCACATTCTCATCATATCTAAAACGTTTGACGGATGAGCACGAACCCTTGCCTGGGTACCCTGTAGGGCGAAGGTGAAACTTTATACATCGTCATGATATTTCAATTGAATCGATTACAACGGCACTCACTGATATCCAGGGATGATTTCCGACCTCTGCTGCAGTCATGCGGAAGGCTGGATTTTTTTGGAGCATTTTGCTCAAAAGATGCTTGGCTTCCAGCGAGCAAGGTAAACCTTTACGTAGATACAAATTAAATTGAAAAAGGGAGAACCTTGCGGTTGATCATCGTTATACCTATAATGCATGAATATATAGGGGTAGATATTTGTAACGGACCCGAAAAATCGAGCTCCTGCGTCTGAACAAGCAAATGAAGCTGCTGGTCATTAGTGGAATAAAATGGAAACTTTCCGACAAGTAAAAGATACATTATGATCCCCATTGACCACACATCACACTGCTGGCTGTAGGACTTCGTAGCGATCATTTCCGGCGCTGTGTAGATACGTAGACATTGCATCATTGTTAACTGTTATTTGCGGAGAAAATTATAAATTACTGCAATTCACCCATATATGTCGGAGTGCCGCAGCAGTCATGAAGCATACTGTCATATCCTGTTCCTCCTCGTACCGCACTGAGTCCAAAATCCGTAATCTTGATAAATAAGGTGTCAGCAGGATTTTCCGGGTGCGTGGCGATCAAAATATTTTCCAACTTGAGGTCACGATGCACGATATCTATTTCGTCATTTCATGTATGGAATGTGCTGGATTCATAAATCTATCGCTCGAATCAATAACTGACCATTTTTGTGGAGGTACGATAGAGCGCCAGCCAAGCTACGTATAACAGTCAGCGTTTCTTTTTCTTCAAAACGCTTCTTCACTTTGAATGTTTTTGCTAATGATCCTGTGCAGAACTCGAACACCAAATAAATGGTCTGGGAATTCCGAAAACGATTATTCGTTGCATCCATCTGTATTCAATCAGTGCTGTACTGAATGGTTTTGATATACCTTTGGTGATTCGAAGACACGGTCCAGAAGAATTATGTTCGGATGATTGACTAACTTAAGAATGTGGATCTCTCGTTCGACAAGCAGTATTCTCGACGCACCGGCCTGATTGAAAATAATACAAGTATAATTAAAATTTAATAATTAAGATTTATCTTCTTAATTTGATGGCCACCGATAATTGATACAGGTTTAAACGTACTTGCGACTTATTGATGATCTTAATCGCCCAATTCACAGTAGATCCTTTGTAATTCGCTTTGACGACCGTACCGAAGCTACCTTTTCCTAAGACCTCCCCTATATCGTATATCCTCTGCAACTCTGCGAGGTCCGTTATTCTTTTGTGAACCAAAGTTCGCTCTTTCAATTTACTCGAATGAATGGATGAATCTTTTTGAAACATATGTTTATCAGTATAACATCAGCACACTCGTAACCTGCAGTGCTTGTCATGTCAAAATCAAAGTTCTACGGCTTTCGCACTAATCGTACGTACTACGTACAGATACTTGGATTATCGAAGGAACAACTTTTAATTCGTTCATCGCAAATAATTAACTCAATTAAATCAACTTCGACTTTACGTCATTGTCTAGTATTTAAATTTAAATTATTGACACACATCAGCGATGCTACAGCCAGTTTTTTATTTCCATAAACCTTTCTCCTTTGCGACTATTGTGAGAAATTTCTCTGATTCTATTCGAATCTGATTCTAATTGAAAATGTTCCCGCCTGCTTTGTCGATACCAAGATCGATATGAAATTTTTTCAAGTTTGGTAACCGCGCGTCATCTGTGAGGTACAGCGAGAGCTTTTTCCGGCTAAAGCATCTACCCCTGCAACCCTTCCTGCCTGCAACGTACCCCGCATATGTCGGCGGTACCGGCGCCGTTGCAGTAGAATTTCGGACATTCTGAAAACACAAGTGTCGAGAAACAGGATGATGATGACCGACATCGTCCAACGACGCCTGTAAATTTGTTGTGACAGAGATTTTTTTATGTATGGCGATACTTTAGGGAAGAGTTATTTTGTCAAAGTATGGATTCATCGCCCTCGTTGGAAGCTGTTTATCAGGCTGTGTATTCTCTCTACAACAATCCAAACCCGGCCGAAAAAGAAAAGGCCTCAGTATGGCTAGGGGAACTGCAAAGATCTGTGAGCATTGTCATATAATCCTAATATGTTATAACTCACAAACATTTGTGGAAAATTTCATCCCAATTAAGAGACCCAATGCGCCTTGCCTCAAGCGATTGAGTCACGGTGAAAACATTTGTAATTTACCATTCCTCAAAGTTGAAAGTCGCATGTACTACTCCACGTCATAACCTGCAATGTTATTGCAATCCCTGCCGAAACCCAACCACTGATTTCTATTACGGTAGAGCTCGCTATTTTCAAACGAATTCGGGTTTGCAATGCAAGTATCCTTAGCAATACGGACATCATTGAAGAGAGATCATTTGAGAAATAAAGATCTGAAATCTCTACGGCAGACACCAACAGCCCAGATATAAATCTAATTTTTTATTCATATAGCAGGATAGTTTGAGTGTAGCTGAATATCTTCTTTAATATCAAATAATAGAATTCTATACAAAGTTCTATAAAATTAATCTTTAATATGACTGTAGTTTGCTACCAATTCCCAACACAAGATATGAATTCATGACATGGAGTTGAACAATTGGTAGTTTCTACTAAAATTGATATCCTATTTCTACAGGTTTTTGCATGGAAGATAGCGGACGAAATGTTGCAGCAAAAACGAGATGTAGAGTCTTGTTATTTTGCTGCACAAACTATGCGGACAAAAATTCAATTGTCATTTCACGAACTACCTGCCGAAGCTCACAATTCCCTGCGAGATTCTCTCATGGATCACATATCTCAAATAAATGAGCACACCAGCACCGTCATCGTTACACAGGTGTTTATAATTCAGCCATCTGAATCATATCAGATTTCTTAATTACCATTGCATTTGAATATTCCTATATGACTGTTTTGGGAACTTTTTTGAATTATTTAACTGATTCCGTTGTCGTGCTGATTTTGTCCATGTTCTTTCATATATGATAATATCATATCGATTGCTTACACTTTCAGCTATGTTTAGCACTGGCAGACCTCACGCTTCAAATGTGTTCGTGGCAAAAACCCGTCGTTGATCTGATCAACAGGTTTGGCGGGGCGACTGTCAGCTTATGGCCACTCCTAGAAATTATGACTGTACTACCTGAAGAAGTCAATTCACGTTCTCTCAGGTAATTTACAAAGACTCACCCTGCGAGACTGGCGGATATTTGACATCTTATCTGTCTAAAAAGATATTGCTCAAGAACAATCATTTAGTCAATGAACCTTCGTTCTTTAGATTAGGTGCAAACCGGCGTCAGCATATCATAATGGACCTCAATGCTAGCGCCAATACAGTCACAGAATTTTTAGTAAGTACATAGTGTACTAGTTACCACATGTTCCCAATCTGACATTCAGCTTATATATTGACAAAGTTTACCAAAACAATTTTTTTTTTCTATGGCAGAAAGTTTGCCTGGAAAATGGGGGTGATAACACACAGATTTACGTTAGGATTCTTCGTTGCTTCACAAGTTGGGTAGCTGTTCACGCGATATCGCTTCACGCTGTTGGTACCAGTGAGGTTGTGGCATATGCTTTTCAAGTGAGTTACAATTTTATCATCCCACTATGCAGTGAAATTATTTTCAGGACAATTGAGCGCATTTGCTGAGAATATTTGTTTGGATAGGTCTTAGGTAACCACATGGCAGGATCGCAGCTGCATGAAGCGGCTGCAGATTGCGTGTGTGTCCTCTTACAGTCAATGAAGGATGAAGAATGTTCTAATCAGAACCAGACTAACGGCGAGCTGGAAGTTCAGTTGCAGCAGCTTCAGCTGTGCCTTTTTACTAGTGTCATGAACCTTGAACAGCCTTATCACTTATCCGTCGCACATGAAGATATGGAGAAGTACTTATAGCCAAATGTGCACAATGACAAACTCATAATTTAGTTTTCATGAATCTTATATGTATTATTCTCTGTAATAGATCCATGAATTACTGCCGTATCTTCACTGAGTTAGCGGAGTCGTTCCTAGACATAATGGTCAGTGGCTGTATGGGAGGAAAGCAGCATTATTCAATTAAAATACTGGATCTGGTTCTTACCTGCGTCGGGCATCATGATTATGAGGTATCTGGCACTTATGATTGGCTCATTCAGTTAGTAGTGAGCAAAGTAATAGCGTGTAAAACATCTCGAAATTTCAGGTTGCGGGGATCACTTTCAACTTGTGGTACAGACTGTCGGAGGATCTCTATCAGAGAAATAGCGATGACCTCAACATGATTTTTAGGCCGCATGTGGAACGACTCATAGGAGCGCTGTGCAGGCATTGCCAGATGGAACCTGACCACGTAAGCATTGAATTGAATTTACTATCTTCCAACTCCCTAAATAAAACTTGCAAATAATGTAGAAATTTCGTTAGTTGGGTCTTGTCGAGGAAGGCGGTGGGGGTGAGGACTTCGCTGATTTCCGAGGCAGGGTTTCAGAACTGATAAAGGACGTGGTATTTGTTGTTGGAAGCAGTCATTGTTTCCGTCAGATGTTCACAGCATTGACAGGCGCCATAAATCCACAAGGTCAACAGCAAACTCCAACTTGGGACTCGAGTGAAGCAGCACTTTTCGTAATGCAGGCTGTTGCCAAAAATATCTTACCGTAAGTTCTTCGTAGTTTTCTGCATTTTGCGACTGTTTTTTCCAACATGTTTTGATAGTTGAAATTGAAATTGTACTGTATTGAGTAATTATTTATTGCAATCCTTATAGAAGAATAGATGATGTTAGTTATTTGTTATTTCGAATGCTCGCTATATTTTGCAGAGAAGAAAACGATGTCGTGCCTAAAGTAGTAGAAGCAATCTTGAATCTGCCTGAAAACACGCACATTGCAGTGCGGCATACCAGCATTTTGTTATTAGGAGAACTCTGTGAGTGGATAGAGAGGCATCCCCAGTCCTTGGGTAATATAATCATCTCGTTAACGTGTCTCAACTTGACAATGAAATTTGCTTGAACTTGGCTTTTCAATTGGCATCACGAAATTTGGTTCTACCGAAAGTCCTGATCGAATTTATGAGCAGATTTCACTGTTTCTTGACTATGGCGTAGGAAGTTGGCAAAGCTAGCTTTTCATTTAAATTTTTTAATTTTCATTTGAATATAAGAGATTCATTTATCCGTTAACGTTAGAGCCGGTGTTGAACTTCTTGTTGGCATGCCTGAGCCAAAGAGGATTGGGAGGCGCTGCCTCTGGGGCACTTCAAAGCATCTGCGCTGTCTGTCCCCGGCACATGGCTGGGCATTTTCCAGGCCTCCTACAAATTGCTCGATCACTGGATAGTTTTGCAATTACCAATGAAGCTGCAATAGGGCTGCTAAAAGGTTTGTCACTTTATTTTGATAAATATCACATGGGCAAGCGCACAGATACCTCTTTACTTCCCAACATATAATCTACACTTACTCATCATTTGAAATAGGTGTTTCCATGATCTTGGCACGGTTGCCACAGGATGAAATTGGTCCAGCAATGAAAGAGTTGTGTTGGATTCAAGCCCGGCCACTGTGTCAACTTATGGAGTCCCGAGGAATTCCTATAGAGAGAGGCAGCAAGTCGGATCCTGTTGTTTGGTTGGACAGGCTAGCAGCCATATTCAGGCATACTAATCTTCGCGTTGACAACCCTGCTGAACCTCATCCCTGCCAAAGCGTCATCACCGAGGTAAATAATTTTCACTCATAAAATCAAATTACTTATTAATATTATGTAGGATGAGAAAAAGAGTTCTTTTTACTACCAACTAAACAAGGGATCATTTTTTTCTTGTTTCTGCTTTTACAGATGTGGCCCGTACTCTCTAATGCATGTCACACATATCAGCAAGATGCGAGGCTAATGGAAAGGTGCTGTCGGTGTCTACGATTTGCTGTACGATGTGTCGGCAGGCACTCATCGCACCTCTTAGAACCACTCGTCAAACAGGTATGACCCCGTAACGTGTGATTGAGACTTCATGTTGATATGAATTTCGTTGTCCGCCATTCTTTGCAACTCAAATTATTATTTAGATTGTAGAGTTATACCGTGGGCATCAGCACAGCTGTTTTTTGTACCTTGGCTCAATTCTGGTCGACGAATACGCCGGAGATCCGGAGTGTGTATCTGGGCTGCTCGGTATGCTCGAGGCATTCGTTGGACCTGCCTTTACGATTCTACAACGTCCAGATGGGCTCAAAAATCATCCTGACACTGTAGATGACTTGTTTCGCTTATGCGCCAGGTACGCGCTCGATTAAATACAAATATTTTGTCGAACGATAAAGTGAGCTCCTATTTTTTTGCATATTTTCAGCTGACTAATTATATTTATTTATCGATAGGTTTCTACAGAGAGCTCCAGTGGCTTTCCTGCATCTGGGAGCTCTTGGAAATATAGTAGAATGTGCTCTTTTGGCCTGCAGTCTCGACCACAGAGACGCTAATGCATCTGTGATGAAATTCTTCTACGATCTTATACATAGTGGACGAACCGATGATGTAAGTAGTGACGCAAAACTTCTTTTCACCTAGATAAATTTGAATGAAATACTAATCTGATGAATGCTTACATTTGTCAGAAACGACCAGATTTTGAGATAAGGCAACAGTTGGTCAGAGGAATAATAAGGGAAAAGGGACAGACATTAGTTGCCAGACTGATCCAGGCTTCCGTTTTTTCTCTGCACTCCTATATGCTGTCCGATGTCGCTGAGGTCATCATCGAACTCGCCCTTGTCGACAGAGAGGTTTGTATATGCGTTTTTTACATCATCGAGCAGATACGCGGATTCGGTCTTCTCAAATAACTATAATTAGCTGTAATACAGTGAATCGTAATGTCAGACATAGTTTAAAAGTTCAGAATACGAGTTCTTCTTTGGAGCTCGAAGATGTGCGAGTCATAAACGTTAGTTGGTCTTTGTTTAGTTGGTTTCAAGATGGCTGGAGGAGGCGATAAAAGCAATGCCTGCGCAAAATGCCGGCGGAAGTCCCACTGCAACGCCGGCACAACTTCTGGAATTTCACAACGCAGTTACGAGGTAACTATTGAACTTTTCTGGGGGCTCGAAAATCATTTATTTGTTCATCATTGCTTTGTTCTGTGCTATACAACCAAAGAGGTTGATCTTAAACTTTTCTACGATTTCAATCGTAACATTCTGTTAGCTGAAATTGATCGCTGACATAATGTTAAAAAATTGATATCAATGGTTTTACAGGGCAGAAACACCAAAACCTGTGACACACGCCCTGCGAAATTTTGCTCGACTGTTTCGTTGATGCAAATGCTCAGATGGAGAGCGTAAATTCCGGAACGCTGCAGATCAAGGTAGTCTGCTAGAACGTAATGCCCTGTTTATTGTCATCGTTCCTGAGTTCACGTTGACATTAACACAAGGAAAAATACGACGACTTGGCGTTTCGTTTAGCTAATAAATAACTTTGAGTATCAGATGTCAATTTACTACGCATCGATTCAAAAAAATGACAATTGTATGGGTGAGTTGTGGATCAAGTGGGGCTTGACACTTTACTTTAGATTTAGAGATCAAATTATTTCTTGAATACAATTATAATATTTGCGAGTGAGATTCAACCGCCGAGTTCTGCATAAGAGTCGGTGCGAACTGTGATTCGCACTCTAACAGTATCGTTGGTTGATTTTATTTTATTTTTAACGTGTTGTGCGAGATGACAGATAATTGTCAATAATTAATTCATCGAACAACATCGACCGAGAAATTAATAATCCGTAATAGCTGGTTTTGCGTACCGCAACCCAATGCCGCTAAGCCTGTAAATCTACGTGTTACCTATCACGGCTTAGGTACATGCGTCTAGTCAAAGACAAAAAGTAGGCATTTGTGTCGTAAGTGAATCACCCATAGAAATGCACCTTTTAATTGATGCGTAGTAAGTATCTAAAAAAATTCTGGAATATTATTTTTGTTCAATGGAATTGAGACAGAGAGGTGCGGATATTTTTAGGGGAATAATCTTACGCAGGTCGGCAATATCCACTATCGAAATTTCTATCTCAATTAGCAAATCAAGTTCAACACGCTGACAGGTTGCATTAATATATAATATAACTTCTGGAAGATATTCGACTCCGCTTTTCCAAATTACAAATATATGTACGAGGCTTAAGGCGAAGGAAGAAAAAAAAGGCGATTTACATTTTCACAGATGATATAGAAAATTTTATCTACCAAATCGGTAGACCGACAGTGTTATGCATTGTGGACTGGTTTTATTGGTTTTCACTGAGGAATGGCAGATGTAGTAAGTCAATAGTAGGACAAGAGCAAATGGAGGTTTTTCCATTGTTTCCTAATATCATTAGTTATCCGCTATACAAATTTATGAAAATACAGTGTAAAATTTATATTTGAGGAATTATTGTACAATAGCTGTGTCTAATCTTATTGACTAAGCTCATTAAGTCAGACATACTAGAATTTACGTGAATAACAGATTAAATCGAGCTTGCATTCTAACTTTGACCATAATACTTTCATGTTAATGCGATATTCGGCATCCCAAAAATTTACCTTATTTTTTCTATGAAACAATTATCGATCAAAATACTAGAGTTTTTCAAGTATATACGCGACCCTATAGTTCATCATCTTTATTTGTGTTTCCTGATCCCCCACCGCAGTTGTACGGTGATTAAGTTTGGATCTTCACTACACTGGAACAATTTTGCTCGAGTTCAAACCACATATCGCCTACCATATTGTAGCATGTTAGATACACGCTGGTTTTATTTTTGCTCGTATCATTTTCCCTGATCATTTTGTACAAAATGAGAAAAAAATAATAACATGCCCTTCAGTGTGGGCCGACCTTGCATCGACAAACTGAACAAGTCTGGACAGACCACAATCAAGCTTTCTTGACTCTGCTCAAATAATCGAAGAGTACTTTGATCATCGTTAGATAGAAACAATCACTGACCAAAAATGTAATATTTCCCAGAACGCGTAATCTATATTATTCGGTTCTTGACATATGGATGATCGAAAACCGCATAATGTTGGGCACGTATCTATCATGGCATCTATACTACATATACATATGTATAATTGATGTTGAATAAAAGGAGTTGTGCGTGATTGTGGTGCGGATGTGATATAGATATTGAAAGAATTAAGAATATGATTGTACGGATGGATGCATGATACAAAGACGCGAATATGAAATAAGAGTCGTGTCATAAGTATATTACGTTTAGGTTATACATAGAAATAAGAAATTTATTCTAGTAACTAATATTGTTGACAAAATTGTGTAAAATTTTGAGGCGTTTTTAATATTCATAAATCATTCTAATTAAATATCAATGAAATTGAATTCACCGATGTCTGTAACCGCCACGTATATTCTTTTATATCAAATCGCTGATGGTTTAGTTGATATCGATCGGACTTAAACACGCCCAAGGATTTTGAACCTTGCATAGCTAGAGTACCGCGTTGTAAGACGTTGGTTTCTGTCTTTCGGATAGCTATGGTATAGAATAATGAAGAGGTCATTATTCTGTAGCTACGTACACGCGATGTTGGCTATAAGATCGAACTATTCTTCATTTAATTGATTTTTTTCGTGCACATCGTCTGCATGAGCATTTCTCAAAGCTCTATACATGACGAGTTGACCGAATCACTATACCGTTTTGAATTTGCACCGCGAACCTTTGTGAGCTTTTGATCCGTCGTTTTTTAAAATGCCGCTCTGCAACAATCATAACCCGCTGACAAGGATGTGAGAATACAATTTCATTAGTGAGAAATGATCAGCGTATTATTAACGTTATCATATCATCGATGCGTACTATACGGAATATTAATCATCCAAGCTTTGTCTCAAAAAGCTCGCGAATTTCTTCTGATACCTTTTAACTGCAGCCTGCACAATGTGGATCATTACCGCTGCTATTAGCTTTTGTCACCATTTGTTTTGTAACGACAAACTCCCAAAATATACATACGAATAAAGTGATATTTTTCAACTAACACGATTCCCCCATCGCTCGCTGGAGAATCATTCTAGTTTATCAGCAAAGAAATGCAGCGTTAGATTTTTGAAACCTGTGCGAAATCGAAATCTTCATATTCCAAATCATATATATTTAACGGCACCTCAATCAAGTGGTTGACATCAATAAGAATCGCAAATTTGAACTCATCGTCAATCACGGGGGTACTTTTTCCATCGCAGCTGCAATCATTTCTTTGACAGCTGTCACTCTCTCCAATGTGGTCGGACGGCTGGAACATATTATATTAAAAAGCGATATACGGAGTTCATAATTGTGGAGCACCCCTCGCAACGGCCTGATAGAAAAAATATTTTGAAAAGACACGGTACAAAATTTTTTTAAAATCAAACGCAATATTTACAAAAATATTTGTTTATAGTATTCACAGGATTCCCATGTTTACGTAGGCATAAGATTGCACGATGTCGACAGCCGGATGTGAGGTGGCAAAAGAACGAGTCGAAAATATGCCGTCTGTCTATACATATACACATACGCGATGTACTTACATACATGTATTACATTGACGTGGACGTGGGTGGATTTAGAAAGCAGATCCTCGAGCATAAAGTTTGTGCATCACCGCAGTAGCGAAGGGTGGAAGTATATGGAATCGTTTCTCCTCGATCAAAATACCAGTTTGCACACGGTGAAAGAGATAGCAGAAAAAAAGAAAATGAACTTGGAAACTGATGCAGCTCAAGAGCTACGGCGCAACTCGGACACAAAGGTACGATGCATTCCTCTGAATACATATTCCATGATAGTAGCTTCAGGGCGAGTGCACCAGCGAATGAACATACCCATAGTTCAGAAATGTCACCAGCGAGTAGACACCCATGTTGCGGAAATCGTTTACGATATGTCTTTATCCTGTTTACCGGCGCACTCGCTATACGTTGATTGTAAATATGTAATGTGGCTACAGGCGTACATACGTGGGTATAAAAAGCGGTGTAGAGCATAGGTATACCTATATGACATGGAACTCGGAGGAACTCGTGTGAGAAATGACCAACGGTGAGTTGCTTTCTTTTCGCTTTGATCCAGAACCGCTAGGGACGAGGTCTTGGGCGCATGGCCCGTTGCCCGTACCCTTCATCAATATTCCCATCTGCTCACACATGTGAAAATTAAGAGAGATGCGACAAAGATTTTCGGCGGAATATATCTTCGACCCACGACAACGGCCGATGATGCATGAAATAATTTCAAACGCGTCGATGTTTATGATTATGCTGAATGATGCGGGCTTTTTTTCGTGTTCTAAGAATCGCAAGTTAGTTTTCTTTGTACCCTGATCAGTGACTGGGTACTCACGCAGCTGCAATTATCGTATTAGTATACGCGAGAGCGATCGCTCGCGTCATTTGGCTCGCTTCGACGCGACAGTTCACGTAATAGTTTTCTCGTGTTTTTACTCGATCGTACGTAAACTTTCAGCCCGAGGTAGATAGATTCACCCGTGTGCCTATTCGATGACTCATCGCAAGCGCTGACCGTTGCTGCTGTTGCAATTACTGAGAAAAGATAACAACTATGATCGTTGAACGGACTATCGCATGGCACGGTGGAGTTCGCTCCGCTTCACCCACTATTTCCTGCAATGTTCGTCATTCGTCATTGCGGTAATATACCGGGGGACAGCACTCTTAAAGTAGCGCTCGTGATTCTCGTTCCGAGATACCCATCGCGATCATCATTTATCTGTACCAATGATAATCGTATGACACGAATTCGTCACCATCGCCAGACTACACGATCGCCAACGAGAGATGATGCACCAGGGTGCTGCTTTGGTATTATATCTTATGTTGAGTCTTTGTATCAGGATATCTCAAATATACGGACCATACGATGCTCTTAAGTTTCTCCCCGATAGTGACTCACGCGTGACTCGCGTGAGTCGTAGGTATGTGAATGACTCAGAGCACGAGATCGCCAGCTATGTCCTGAAAGACCGTGGTACCGGGGCCTTATACACGGTCTCCTCACTTCTCGCAGCCATCTTCAACTATTCCGAAAGGAGCGCATTTATATGGATCCGAATCTTAAGTAATTCGGGATGTCGAATCGCCCCAAGTAAAACGCGGTTAAAAATTCTGATAGGCTCCTCGAATTATCTAGGAATTCTGGCGCAGGTTGTAGCTATAGGCCATAAACCGATATCGAAACTTTGTTAATAATATCTATGTTTACTTGCTACGAAATTCGGGCCGATATCAGAAACGCCTCGTGTCATTTATAATGTTAAAAAGAATATTCCATCCCAGGATAAATATTCTTAATAAATTCTACAAGATGTCAAGTCTTGTATACTGTAATTGTAAAAGTTTGAGTTTTATGCACGCAGAACGTCTGCATCAGGATGAACGTCGCGATTTCGAGTCGTTGGTTTTTGCGGCGCATACAGATACGTATAACAGGGTATACTTATAGCTCTGCGTATAATAGCGGCACGTTGTCCTTGCTGGGTTTCAAGGTGAACCGGTAAATATTCAAACACAAAAACTTTCGTTTCGACCTCTTTTGAGCGGCTGCATCGTTCGCTTTGAAAGCCCTCGACACGACGAGGGACGAGGGTGACCCCCGGACCGCCATGGCCTGGCCAACCCTCGCGTATAGGATTAACCAGACGTCGTAGGGTTCACCCATGCATAGCTATATAGACTACAGTATCCGACCACCTTTATTATGGTTGATCGTCGAAAATTTTTCATTATTGAACAACCGAATTATCGGTAAAGATTATAGGTCTTAAAAATTATACTGGAATATTCGCGACCGTCTTCTCTTTCACAATTGAAAGAAAGCTAGGGAAAATTTTTACTCGTGAACTTGTAATTCTTTCTATTTCTCGCTCATGAGCAATTTTTCAATAAGGCTGGATTCCAGTAAGGTTGCTTGCCTAACTTATGAATCGATGTTACAACGGTGGATTCGGAATAAACACCAGACGCCGCGCCTATGCGAGGCCTAAATTATTCTGCAGGTTTAGCCTTTGAGACGAGGACCCTAAACGGCCTGCAGTGTCCTGAGTCTTATACCTGGGTTCCAAACCAAATCGACACGATGCGACCGAACGGCACGCAGGGACTCAGGAGCTGACAAATATTCTGTAGGCATACCAGCTATAATGGATTATCCAGAAATTCAACACCATTGACTTTACCTGTACGAATATTATGTATAGTACATTTCTACGCTTAGATATGGCAAAACCTAGTAAAAAAATATCGGTTCGTGTCTATGCAGAATTGGAACGAAATTATTTACACAATATACGTAGTTATATCACTCCTATTACAGAGATCCGCCTCCTCCCCTGGGAACCGCTCGGTACCCGTTGACATATCATACAGAGGACTATGGCTGTGTCGCATACTTTTCTGTATACATATGCGTACATATCTAGGTGATGTGAATGAACATATGTCTGACGTTCGTCGTCAATTATAAGTTTGTAAAAAGTTGCTACAACGCGTTGATGTAGCTCTGGCGTAGAATGCGTTATTATACCCGAATGCAACATCAGAATCTTTGGAATCTATAGAAAGACTTATCAAAGTTTGTCAACGAATCAATACTGCAATAGTTATGCGATAGATGAATATTTTCATGCATATAATAAATTCACTCGTCATCAGAATTGTATCTGTTGTACACGCGCGTTGTATTTGATGAGTATATATAGATGGAGGATTTTATTTGGGTCTTTCCTCCGGAATTATCCCATAAGCTTAGACCCTCAGACTTTACATGCGACAATTGTATGGGTCGTTCGTTGAGTAATTATATTTAAATGGTACACTGTTATACGATTCAACGAACCGCGGGTTAGAGCAGGGGGGGGAGGGGGGCCCAGGGTCGCACGACATAACTCTGATTGCCAATTGCACGAGTCTCTTGAATGGAACGCTCCTGATTTCAGTACAGAAACGTAGATGGTGGATTTTTGAAACGTTCTTTTTTTCTGAAAAGCTCGAAAAATTTCCCATCAAATCACGTTTTTCCCATGAACAGATTACCATCTTACGATGTCCGTTTAGCATGTAATCCATCATAGGCGTCGAACGCGTTGTCTTATCTCTGCTGTGACGGAGGCTGCGGGGTCGAGGGTAGTGAAAATTTACTCATCCGTCGTGATATAATATTGTCAGATCTGACGAATTGATAGAGGGTGGATTTCGGGTTTCAGAGTTCAGAGTAGTAGAACTCCGTTCTTGCGTTTGCTTTGCAGGCAGTGGACAAACTTTTGTCTTAACAACGTCGCGCGAACGACCTGAAGACTATAACACACAGGCTGCAGATATCGGATATTCTTACAATTTAATCCGTTCTTTTATTCTTTGGCAACTTGAAGGCCGTCCCGTGTCTTCTTCGATCCACGATTATCCGGGGCATGGAGATCGAGTCCCCCTTATATGCTCACTCGTTTCCCACCTTCCGCAGTGCAGCTGTGCAATGAGTTCAGCAACAGCGGGTCAGACCTCGGTGCATCGTCCGGCGGGCGTTCGGTTCGTCTGGCTCTTTCTTTCTTTCATTCCTTCTTTCGTTCGTTCATTCCTCCCGCTGCATGCTGGAGCAAGAGTCGACTTGCTCGAATTGATCGGTCGGGTTCGTTCGCACCCGTCACTAGGATGCACCCGCGGGCGTCCGCGTTTATCGACGAAGAGAGTATAGGAGTATAGGTGGTATAAGCTAGACGAGGTAGGCGACCAGCCAGCCAGCCAGCGACGCGGCTCGTTGCCCCGGCAACCAGACGGGAGGACAGCGACAGCACCAGGAGCACCAGGAGCGGCGTACAGACGGACAGAGTCGACCGCGACGCTGCCGTCTGCCAATTCGGATGCCGCGGGGATGTCGGGGGCGAGGGTGGCTACGCAGACGTAGCGAGTGCGGCGAGGTCAGTTCTCCGCCACGCCCGCGTCCGACGCCCTCGTCGCGGATTGTCGCAACGCATTGCACTTTCAGCGCCACCGCATACCCATATAACTGAGTTACCAATAATGCTCATTGTTCCTTCCTCTCGCTTTCGCTCTCTTTCTTCATCGATTTCAGGATCTTTCATCTGTTACATTCGTCCATAAATTTCGAAAATCGAACGGATGCTCCCCGCTGCAGTTGTGACAAATGTTTTTTACACAGGTGATTTTTAGCTCGACGCGCGTCGCTCGACCTCGGTCTCGTCCCGTTCATCGTCAATTTCTTTGTTCACGCTATCTTCCTATGTCTTACGTACGTACATCCCGTACAAATGCCGATCATTCTGTTTCGCTCAGACGGTTCAAAGTGGCAAAACGATCCTCTCTCTGTCTGGGCCAGACGATTCCTCCTTTGCCGCTTTGTTGTTTGTTACTACGCGCGGTATGAGCAGCGAAATACGCATATGTGCATCGTGTGCCGTCGACGCTGCAGCGACCGCAAGCTCGCGCACCGGAAATTCCCCAAACTGCAGCGACTGCAACTCCGGTGTGTGTCGCGTGCCAGGAATCAATTTCATAAAAAAAAAGCGAAGAACAAAAAAAAGCTTCACCAATTCTTCGGTGCTGCAGGAATGGCAAACGTTCATGCACGTGCGCAAGTTCCGCATGAAAATAGCTATCGATAGAAACGATAATTTCAGAAGATTTTAGACGAAAAATTTGTTCCATCAATTACTTACACGTGAACAAACGTAAAAAAAATTTATACTCTCCTTGGAGTAGTTTTACGCGGTGAGGATAAAAATTCAGTTGCCTCGTATAACGACGTACACATTCGTATGCACCTAGGCGGTACACGCTTGATTGTAGCCACGGTACACAGCCACAACTACCTCCCCACACATACTTCACACCAACACTCGTACGCTGCACGTACCTATGTAAGTATGCATCGTCGTGTGGTCCGCAACGATCAATGGGCGCGTTACGCCGTGAATTACTGCAGTGCAGTGCGGAGTGCGGGGTGGGAATCGTCGTAGCGGGCCATAGCTGCAAAACGAGAAGAAAAAGAATGTAATCTATTAATGATATGAAAAAAACAAAGATGCGTGTGTATATATATCTGTGATAGGAGACACTTGTATATGTGCATGCATTGAGCTTACACGACCATGAACTTTACACGTATATATCGCTGCTATATTTTACTACCATCGACGATCAACGATAACTGGATGTAGTATAAGTCCAGCTTAATCGATGTTCGACTGCAGTCATTTCGAGTGGCTGCAAGATCTACCGATTGTAAATGTAGCGTACATATTGTACAGGATGGGGTGTTTAACTTGTATACGAGAATAACTCAAGAATGAAGCATTTCCTTGAAAAAAGTTTGAAATAAATGTTTTACGATTTGAGGCGAGAAAAACAAGGTGCTATTTTACGTACTTTTTCATTTGTCGGTGGACATCAAAGTCATTTGAAGGTCGATTAACTATGAACCTTTGATTTTTTTTACTCAAATAGGCATATTCGAATTTTACTGAAAGAAGTAAAAATTTTACATCGAACCATTTTCTTCTTCCACATCAATTTTTTCAACACAGATATTGAATCAAGATAGCGATATTCGCTGGATCGGTATAGGTATAGAGGCGGATCAGTACATTGGCCTGCTTGTTTACCAGACCTTGAAACGAGTTGAAAGGTGCGTTGGAGTCAACGGTCGTCGTTTCGAACATCTGTGAAAATGAAAAATTCATGTTAGGGAAAAAATGTTGGAGATGAAAGTTTTTTGTTTTAAATAAAATACAAATTTATTCGGAACATGATTCGCCGCAGATACGTACTACGTGAAAAGCAAAGGTTTCGCGTCCTGCTAAGAGCTGACCGGAGCCCCGCGGGCCAGAGAAGTCCAGAGAAGCTCGAACAAGCCCCAATAGGTTCAGACGAGACAAGATTAGTCGAGACAAGACCGGACCAGATTGGACCGGACGCGCGTCCTCTCACAATCGGCTGGCTAGCTACTCTATGCGCTGCGTTTTTCTCTTAAATATTCTGCACTTGGCGTAGTCCACCGCAGCATCACCATGTATTTATATATTTGTTAACCCTTTGCGTTCCGGCGCGGAATCAGCGCGAACCGGCGTACGAAATTGCGAATATAACGATAACCCTAAAGGGTTATTGTATATATGCACGCGGTTCTCAGGCTGTCTTCGACAAGTTATCCGAAGGTTTTAGATAACCGGAAATTTCAGGAATAGTGGGAATACTCGCGATGTGCTGGTCCAACGAGTCGAGCGAACCGAACGGGTGGCTTGGCGAGTAGCAACGAAATCGCTGAAACGAATCGTGTACAATGTATAGCTATGTATGCGTCTCAACGTATCTTCGTCGTCTCTCCACTTCCATGCCTTTTATACATACAGGGATATAAGTGTAACGGTGGTCGTCGTGGCACTAATGTTAATATCCTCATACGTATGCATGTATACGTATGTACGTCGGACTATAATGGAGTAAATTATCTTTCCTGTGGCATTGCATAGTTCACAAAGTGGTATTATAATCACACCGCCACGGCAGTTTTAGTTTAGATGGTTAGTTTCATGTCTCACCTTATTTCTTGACTGATCAGGGTTTTGAATAATACCGCACGGCTGACAACGAGACCACCCGTGACGATCCAGTGTTACAGTTGGTTGAGATGCAAAGAAGTACGGACTCTGTACTCTCACCCGCTTGAAAAATGGTCCCACTGGAGCGTGAATTTGGCGATAGCTGATCGCGAGTCGTAACTTTAAAATCGAAAACCGTGAACCCCGCGATCGCTAGTTTGTATACTACTTTTCTTTAGATATTTAAATTTATGCTGTGATTGCCGCTAATTAGGTGGATGGCACGTACGATCGGATCACGCATGAATGTATAACGTACCTTATGTATTTTATGTGGGACGTTAGGAACGTGCATACGCATGGGTATAAAAATGTGAATATATATACGCTGCATCGAGCGCAGCATGTATCAAATCCATGCGTAGCACATAACGAAGCGTTCAATTAGTGGATATCCCCATACTTCGATACACGTACATAGGTAGGTAATAACGATTAGAACGACGGAATCTTAAAGTTCGTTGGCAAGCATACGATGAACGAATGTTTTCTGCACGACTAGTACTAATTTGCACTGAAACCTCGTGCTCGGTGTACGTTGTACGTGTATGCATGAGGTTCATACACCATCGCACCTACAACGCACACATTTCAAAAGCCCCACTATCTTTATTTGTCTCTCCACCTCGTCCGTCTCTATTTCTCAACAGCGGGTATCGCGCACACATCGGCATCCCTATACATATACAAAGTATGGCGAGACATTGCACACCGATATGGAGAAGTCCTCCCTTCTCCTTTTCCATCCCTCTCGATATATCTCTTTGTCCCAGTCGTGCCCCTGGCGGAACATGGAGCCGAGAGAAAAAGGAAAAAGAGAGATGAAGCGTAGCGGGGAGCAGCGACCGACAAGGCACGGTAAGGGGAGCCTCTTTGGTGCGCGGACTGCGGAGCCACGTTAAGAAGGTTGCCAGAGTCCTCGGTGGATAGTCCTATAGGGTATATTTACCTATAGAGCATACATCCATGGTATAAGGCTCCATAGTATATGAGCGCCTATAATACCAACATCTATACCTACAAACCTACCATATATCGTCCTTGCCAACCTCTCGGTTGGCGGCATAAAGCTCACCCCTCCCTCGTCCCGCCGCCACAATTCGTCCGATGCGACGGACGGACGAACGAACGGCCGCTGGCAATTGGCAACTCGCAACTCGCAGCTCACAAAGAACGAACCAACGAGGATCGCGATGCGAGTGCGCGTTTCTGATGCTGCCCGTCGTCCCTCGTTTGTTTCTATACTTACATTATTTCGCGTCCTCGGTGCCGCAGGGGCGTGTTGTGTACGTGATTCCATCTCTTTTTCTCGCTGATCTTTCCCACTTTTTCTGTCTCTCTCAGCCGGGGATATGGGGATATGGAAGACGATGAACGCGTGAGCGACGCGACGGTGTGTCGGTGCCGTTATTGGCACTGGCGATGGTCGTCGCGTAGTTTCAAGTTGAGGAGCGCGAGACGACGATGCCCTGCCCGGCTGCCCGGCGGAGGCAGGCAGAGCTGCTGAACTCGGGTGAAGGACCCGCCGCGCCGCCCCAGACGCGGCAGCCGCACCGCACCCGCCAGACCCTATCCAGTATATCCACTGCGAGGCAAACGGCGGGTGCGGGGTGTCGAGGTAGGTAGAGAGTTACACCTAATACCCATACTCGAGTAGGTCCACGTACCCGTTTACCAATAATAATCCAGAGGTGCTGCAGGTTTCCACAATTACATTTCGAACGCGTCCGCTAACGTTTCATACGTCCAGCATAATGCTCAAGGACACGTGTCACTCACTCTCCATATACGCTGTGATCCATGGCCACCCGCGGTTTGCATGTGTACCGTGATTAATATTGACCCGCTGGCGAAAAGGGGGTAGGGGGGTCTTCCATGTAACCTAGGATTAGAGCCGGGTATAAACATTTTATTTGGCTTTCACACTTGATCATCGCCACGTGTAGCATCATACACTAATATACTCGTGAAAGGATGTACAATTCAAATCGGCCGTACCATGTACTGCGAATTCTTCTATTCTTGTACTATATGTGTCTTCTATTCAGCAATACAACGTATGTATGAGACACGTTGGTTTCGTCAGAGGTACGTCATCGTACAACTGTAACAATAAGTATCACGACCGTTGATGCGGACTATAATCCGAAATTACGATGCTGCGAATGGTATGTCATAGACTCGAAACGAAGTCCGCTAAATTGTAGCAGTTAGACGGGCCGGAATGAGTTATATCAGGTTGATGGTATATGCAATGTTTGGACAAATGTTTGGTCGCTTAACAATAATAGGCGTCCGCCTGCAATGTTTTCGTGACTCTTTTACGTATACTTGCCAACCAAAGATCGTTCCGTTCAACTACCCCATGTTCATTCTCGTCTTGAGATGTACTCCCTGCGCGGGTTGCTATGCCACACGTCTTGTTCTCCAATGTTAAACACGCGGCTCACAATTATAGCTCGCGCGTGTCCGAACTTTACCCACATACCTTGTACTTTACCACCTGCCTATCGCCAAAGTCGTCGACGACTATCGAATCAGTCGAAAGCGGAACAAAGCTTCGTTGCTGTTCGAATAAGTTATTTCATTCTCAGGCTCGTTCGTTATCCTCCATTGTTCCTACGAAGTGAAGGTCAAAATTGACTGTCTATTTTCGTTTTCAGACAATTGGACAATTGTCGTCGTTAATTTTTAAAAGTTTTCAAGCACGGCAGTGCTGCTAATTTCTTCACGCTACTGCTGTAACTACTAACCGCACCTTATCGCTAAAAGTCGCAAAATTTCACTTTAGATCACTAACCTTATCTATCCGACGTGACTGTGTATAATCTTGCAATGCTCATGGCACCACCTATAACGATACCATGAGAGGTCAAATACGTCGAGCGGGTAATTATCTTCTGTTTTCAAAGCCCCCGGAATTCTTTTCTTCGTCGTCAGAGCTACAATTCGAACGGAAATGTTGGGAATCGACAATTCTACCATCGAATCAATCATCGTTTGCACCGAAACAAAACGATCGGATGAACCTGTATAAAAGAGGTGAACGTATCGAGAATCGTAAGATTCTCCGGTAGAATGAGTCGAAGAAATGGCATCAGAGCCTTTGTGAATCTTTTCGTCTAGACATAGCCCATGAAGAGACGTTTGAAAACTTTCCGGAAATACCAGTGAGTCGAGCAAAAATATTTCTGCAGCGGCTCGGTGGTTCCCGATATCCCCTTTCCGGTGGGGTTCGGTAGACCTCGCTCGTAGTCGTAAATGAGTCGTAATGATTCGGGGATGATCGGACGACCGTTGCGCTCAGAACGGTTAGTAGAACGAAGGCGGGAGGCGTTTGCCGAACGTGGTGCAGCGCCGTTTGGCGTTTTGCGGCTGGTGCTTCGGGCAATCGCTCAGTTCGTCGCCGGCACTCCGCCGATCCGGCGGTGCTTACCGGGAATTAAAGGACGGTGTCCCCGGTCTCGCCGCTAAATATACGCCGCTGATACTTCTTCACCTTTTCCCCGCTGCTGCCCGCCTCTAAAGTCTGACGATAATAACTATCTGCGCTATTTAACCGCGCTGTAATTATTGGTACGAGTCGTTTAGTGCGGTATATAGTTGTCGGGGTCATTAGACACGTTGTACGTACTTGGCTGTTCGCTTACGGCTTTCGAAATCGGCATCGGTGTCGAGATTCTAATTCTATGCGAACGGTAGTGTTCGGGTCCGAGGTGACGTGGTGGATCGCCATTTTTACTCGCCCTCGAGAGAATAACCAATGATTTAAGTTCGGGGAATCTAATTATGCCTACGTGCGTAGGTATACGTGATACACACCTACGTACGCTTCGAGAAGAGAGGACGATCGTCATCTTCGCGGCTCTGCACGGGTTCGATGTCATTCCAAGGTTTCCCTGCAACGTTCGACCGGCTGGTGGTCCGAAATTTTGGAAACTAAATGAACACGTCGCGTCGCGTTGAGGATAAGGACAATCGAGAACAACGCGACGTTTACTGTGAGGGAGAAGAGGACAACGTGCGGGGAAAGAACGAGAACCAAATCGAAACACTGCGCTCTTTATTCCATCGCCGTAGCAGCAAATTTTAAGATGTTGCTGCACGTGCACGACGGTGTCAGAGGTCACGGGTCACAGGTAACGAGTAGCTCGCCACTTCGTCTATGGCGATATCGACGATCGTCAGATTTCTTGGACGATTCAAACGACCGGGAAAAATAGGTAATTGCCGGATGTATGTAGTGGTCGAATGCCGAGGGAATCGGTCGATTTAGATAGAATCAAAAAATGAATGGGAATTTCATCGTAGGTGATTGGTGAAATTGTAGATAGCCGCACCTCTATGAGGGATGTTCAAAAAGGGAATAATTACCACGAACTTAAAGGGGATGGCGTTACGGAACTGCAGCACGTTACGAGTTACGCCGCGTCTTAAAGGTCAGCGATTCGTTTTCGACGTCCCTGAGTCTCCGGGTAGCGACAAGGGGAATAATTAAACTCGTTATAGCTGTCCCGAGGCAGCGGTGGTCATGCAGTGTTTAACTTGTTGGTTTTCTTTCTCCTGGCGAAAAGCTACTATGATTCGGTAAATTCGCCGCCGGTTTGCTAAGGATTCGCGAAATCCTTCGATGTAAGATATCCCACTCAATCACCGGTTTAAATCTACCAGGGTCTCCGAATTTCAAGTACGATACGAAGTTTGCTCAAGTTCGCTCGCTCGTTATCCCGAACTGACGATGAGGAGAAACTTTCGGATCTTCGGTAGAAATTCTAGCCAACCAAGGGGTGTCGCGAGGTCCATTCTTTGGTTACGTGCCGTTAACATTCAGGTTATTATAATACGTGGGTATACACTTACTTATAGTGTATGCATGTAAATACGGGTATGTATGTAATACGTACATGTATGTATATCTATACGTAATACGGTCGCAATTCGCCAAGGCAACGCACGAGTATATATGTATGCTTAGCGAGGTTGATTCTGGAATATGTAACCTCACAGTGAGTTACGTGCCAGTTTCATCTTCGCGATATTGTTGGCTATAATTATTCCGAATTATTCAGTCAGGTTACGTGATAAGCACTTACAATTAATTCGCTCTTCGCGGCTTATTCTGCGTGTTCCATTCTTATACATTAAATATCCCCATTCTTCGCCGTGCCATCGAATCGATTATCTCCTAATCGTAATTTTAGCAGTGATCATGTTCCGTGTATAAGCTTACGTGCGTATATGCGTAATGATGTTGATATATTTTGCCTTCAATAAGATACTCGCGGTCGCCATTTTGTGGGCACGGACGATCCGATCGGCAGATGTTTTTCCGCACCACCGCTGTCGGCTGCGGGATGACCGTTGTTGCGAGCATACATGGTTTTTATTACATGTTCACTTCGGGTTGCAGTCTAGGAGAATGCCGATCAATTGCTATTCGTAGATATATGATATATTGGCTGGTAATAGAGCTGAGAAGCATTTCAAAAGTCCGAGGATCAGATTGAAGCTCAGCTGTGGCATAGGCTAACAGTCGAGTAGAAAAGGGGAAAGCTGCTAGAGAACTGGAGGAGAGGAAGAAAAGAGGAGAAGCTCTGCGTCTAAATAAATCGATGATGTGAGAACAGCCATTAGTCACATCGATGGACTCAGTGCCGGCGGCAGCTGGTGCTGCTCGCCGGCCCTGCTCGGTCGTGACTACCGACGATGAGGCAGAGGTGCGAGCTTTGCGAGTTTTACTTTCCACTTGTCTTTGGTTCGCACTGATTCGAATGTTTCTTGGGTCTTGCCAAAAACAGCTAGAATCATGACTCGGAGACAGAAGCTTTAGGATCTTCGATCTCAACATCTCCACGATCAGAGCGAGCGTTCGAATCAGCAAAAAATTCGTGCGTCGTATTGGCATGCACGTCACATACCTGGAATTCACAATTTCAACAGCCTCCTCCGTGCAGGTCGGCAAAACTTTGTACATCGTGTTATCGGGGTCAAATCTAGATATTTATACTACAGATTTCCAGATGATATACGCGTTGCGACATTGAAAATTGCGCCTCCGCATGCTGCAGCCAGAGGGTATTTTTCAATATTCTTTTTCACTTACAGGCTTCGATAGTGTTTCGTTCGCCTATCTAGCCAAGTGGGCAGAGTCGGTGAGGCTTTCCTCTGAGTGGCGGAGATTTTTCGCAAATGGTGCTGCACACGCACACCGACACAAATCGCCGGCGCGTGCGTATCTCTAAATCTCACTCTCCCGCGTTCCTCTCTCACGCCCTGGGCACACACATACAACTGTAGCTTATTCATCATACGTGCATTTTCAAACTCGTTGTGCTACCGCAGCAATCCTTAGTTAGCTATTACGAGCCTGGTAAGCGTTTCGCTGAAAAAGTATCGTTGATATCGTTCGCAAAAGTTGGCATCTGTATCATCGCGTTCGCAGGAATTCGCGGCCGACCAATACAAGCGTTTTACTTCTTCTTTTTCTTCCAATGAGATGCAGTGACGTTACTATCTGAAACGGTGGAACACGTGCAATTTAGAAACTATCTTTATTCATATTGTTCTCATGATATCATATACCATATGTATATCTATGCGCCCGACGATGTGTGTTGTGACCCCCTTGCCCACGTATGTTTTACACAACGACGGTATACGAAATCCTATATGTATATGTCCATATACACGGTGTCTCATGAGAAGAACTGGATGGCGGCATGATCCGTACGAATTCAAAGAATCAACGAGCGAGACAGATGAATAAAGCTCAGTCCCTCCCATGTGTGGCTCGCTCCGGACAAGCACACAGATTCTTAAAGCGATGATAAACTCTGCAGCGGGTTGGACTACAGGGTGTGTCTCACAATAATTGTCGAAGGCGTATGTGTATGAACATGTCGTACGTCGTGTGCAGCTTACGTTAAACACGGTAAGGTCTTGAACTATCCGACTGTAGTGCGGCAAACATCATGAGCTTTACTTAATATACGGTGTAGTCAATATGGTTGATGATCTATCACGTTTGACTCGGTAGATGCGAACGTATGTAACATGTGACTGTATGCATGCAGATATACGAACGTTAATGTATTCAACATGATAATAGATAACGGCTCAACGTTCCGGCGATCATGGCGACCTCTTCTTTTCTCTTCTCTTCATCGCGTTACCTTCACAACTATAATACCAGCAATACGCAGTAGTTGCAGCGCAGCCGCGCGGCACGTTAACTGGATTCAATGCCTCGAGGTATACATATAAGTGTGATGAAAAGTTAAATGCAGGGTACGACAGTCGCAGTTCTTCAAGATCGAATTCTGGTTTGAATTTCAGCGGATCTCGTACGCGTATGCATATGAGATCCGAGTCTCACAACCAGACGGTCCGCGGCCATATCACCGTTAGCTCATGACGCGAGTTTACAATAGAAAGGTTGTATAGTCTCAGATATTAGAATGTGCGAAACTCGATTCCGATAGCATGGCGTCGCGTTCGTGGGATATTTCGTTGCCTGTGACACGTCGCCATAGTCTATGTCACACTCATGGGCATAAAACTGCATCGATGGTCCTTTTATTCCATTTGATTCTACTTCATCATCATCACCATCATCATTATGATTGTTTTTTGTTTAATCACGTCCGCCCCGGCCTGTCTCTGCCTGTTGCTAGGCGCTCCCCGCTGTCCCTCGCCCTCTTCTGCCTCCTCGTCGCTCTCCGGAGCCCTCGGGCAGAGGCACCGGCTACGACACGACTACGTCGACGGCCCGGCGGTTGTCTCCCCACCGCCGCCTCCCCTTTTCCCCCCCAATTCCACCACACCTCCGCAAGACACGACGACCGCAGTCTCTGCTCGTCCATTTCGTACGCATGTGTATGATGTGTAACAGGTCTGCCTACGTCCGACCATTACCAGACACCCGGATTCGGCTGCACCCCGATACCGCGCAATAATGCGCTATGTGTGCTATTATTCCACTTTATTTCATCCAACTCTTGCACGCATTTTAACACGGGCCTGAAACCAGATGTCGAGAAAGAGAGGGGAAGCAGCGTCGAATTCTCGTTAGGGAGCGTCACGCATCGTTGATGCTCCGCCGCTGCATCCCGTGTAAATTACATACGTATACAAAGCCGACGGCACTAACTATGGAATACGCAAAATACGCGGACACGCTGCAGAGGTGCATAAGTACTGAAACTCCTCGTACATGCACCAGGTATTTCGACGTCGATTTCGTTTCATCTCCGAGCTCTAGAGTTCTCGTACTTTTGCCCGACCTACGTCGAGCTCGTTTCTCTTTTCGTTTTCGTCGGTTGAAAATTATTTATTTTTTTCTTTGCACTTTTCCTCCGCATTGCGAAATGCCTATGTGAGACGAGTCTAATGTAAAATCGAATATAGTACCACTCGCGTATTTTATAATCCTAATATGGTCTTTATGCTGCCGTGATTCATCGGTGCGATTTCATCAAACATTAAAACTGGTTTTCGAAACATCGTACTAATTGAATGAAAATTAGTTATACCCCCGTTACACTTTTGGTTATTCGACATGTTCGAGATTGAAAATTATTGGATCACCATCGGTGAAACCATGCACTTGGATCTGTTTGTCTTTCTGGGTTTTTTTTTTTTTTACTTTTTTTTCTCTCAAATTTTTCACATCCTGAATTAATCTACGTTGTTGCTGGAGTAGTAGGATGAAAAGAATGGGTGTCCGTGCCCGTTTGTTCAATTATAATAATATGTACCCAATTTATTTCTGTTCTCGTATACGTAGTAATTTTTTTTTTTTATTCCAGGGCAAAATGCCAGTTAAAACTTGGGACAGAATATAAATCGCAACGTGGTTGATAAGTTAATTATGTCGTCACTGCACTCCGCGGTTCCCCAGTACCCGTACCTCGCGACACGTGCAGCGTGTACACCGGGGAAAAGAAAAAAAGTAAATTACGATTCGATTTAATGACGTAGAGCTGTATAGGTGCACAACCGTAGCGTGTAAGAAATGCAGCTATTTTCTGGTGCTGCGGCAGCAGAAACGTTTTACATATATACAAGCATGTACATAGTACGAGCAAACAAAGTTGTTATATATGTGCATCTAATAAACCTAGAAACGTAACGGCGAAGACGCCGATTACGATGAAGATAAAGGAATGACCAGCCGCGCTACTTGAACTAATTGTTACCCTTATTTGTTCTTACATGCTCCAGCTAATTGTACTTCGCATTAACATTTAGTGTGCACAGGGGGTCCCCCGCGGCCTCAACAATTTCGGTATAAATTAAATGAAGCGGAGTGCGGGAGGCGTAACTTCAGGCACGTTTTTCGACGACCGATCACATTGTTGTTCAAAGTTTAATTTATTTGTTGGGAATAACATCTGACTCATTTTTCCAGAAAAGTATAGACTTTCTTGCTGTACATTTGTGAATGATCCACGTTCGCGAAATATCGAATGTATTCGGCGTCTCGATCGCTTCAATTTGCGCAGCGAACTATTTTCGCATAGCTCGACAGCATGAAATATTTCAGACGATAAAAGTCGTAGGGTTTTAGGGGGATCACCCGATGGCTCAGTTCGATCGATTACCAACTCTGATATGCATATGTGATATCGCGTTTACCTCATAAGCGTCCAGCTGCACATTGAATATTGCATTACGGCATTTTTTTTTTTTTTTTTCATTAGATCGCATCTCAAATTGTCTATAGGGTCAAATCGACCCCGGTTTCCATTCTAAGAATTCAAAAATTCTTTTTTTCATGTTCTTGCGTTATGGAAAATCGCGTTTTTGGCGCCTACGACCTCGAGTGATTAGACACGCGATTTGTTAAAACATGCTTGAATAATTACTCCGCAGAGCTAGATGGTTATTGTTTTTATTTTTCATTCTTATCAACGGCCCGATTACCACAGCGTAAAGTTATTGACACGTGTGCGCGCGTGTGCTAGTGGGGCGGTGTCATCGTCACTATTTGATTGCTCATTTTTCCGCAATGATATATGTTCATACATGATCGCACACCACTGCGTTACAAGTTATATGTATTTCGCACTCGAGTATGGAATTCTGCAAATTTCTTTAACGATGCCTCGTTATCGGTCAGCGATTTTTATCGCATGATTTATCGTGTACTAGTACAGAGTTGTGGTAACGGAATTAGATGCAGTAGTCGTACAATTTATAACGATATACCATTTGTACTTATATATGTACCTCGTAACCAAAGTAAGCTGCAGTGGTAATCAACTGTGCCTCTTTCGAAACGGTAAAGATTTCGTTCGATGACTTTTATGTTTTATCAAAGAGTTTTCGGTCTCGGATATATCCTGATGCATTATTGAATGGGAAAGAAAAGAACACGGAAAGAAAAAATGCGAAACACTGTGTCCGATGTACAGGGTAACGTTCATGGAAGCAAAATCAATATCTTTTCACAAAGTATGTTGATATCGCTTCGACACGGCGAATAAGATAGGGAGAGGCTAGGGACGAAGAGGGAGACCGGAGCGATAAAAAGAGAGCAGAATTATTCAACGCGGCCAGCGACACGGTTAGACCCACATCGATATACCAACTGGCTCGATCGGTTTCGATCTTGTAGGTTATCATCTATATAGAAGCGCGTATACGCAATGCGCATTCGGGATAACGTCAATTCAAGGTTCGGAAGTGACGCTATAAATGAAATAAAAATTTACGTACAGATTTCTTTGCGTTAGATTTGGATTGTACATTGCACAAGGTACGCGCATAGGTTGACACACACTATTTTCCATGAATTCTCGATCGATTTGGTAAATCGTTGATTCGCGATACACGGCTCAACAAAATTAAAGGGTCGCTCCGAGAAGGTCCAGCCATCTTGGGACGACCCTTTAATTTTGACGAGTAGTATGCGTAATATATCTAGATATATTTTTACCTTTGTGTACGATGTGCATCAGGTTTTTGTGCTGCAATGAGAAGCACATATAGGGATATAATATGACTCATCGCACTGTCCGGCCTTCTTACTCATTGTCGGAATCGGATGATGACTGGCACACGCTGATAAACCGCACGTGTAGATGCGTGTACAATTGTCCTCTAACTGCTGACCCAAGTCCACACTCGCGTCCGTTGATGCTGGTTGGAATCGTAATGAAAAGTTGTTGAACCAAGATCACATTATATGCGCCCGTATGGTGAAAAGTTCGCTGCTGCATTCCTGAACTTATTTTTTCCGCTCGTTATGCCGCTCAATGCCGGTGGGTAACCATCGTCAGAGGGCGAAAGAGGAGAAGCAGAAAGAGGATGAAAGATCGAGGGAAAAGTGAAAGAAAGCGGGTAGGAGAAGGACGAGATCTTCGAAGGCAGTATAAGAGCGACCGCAGCCACAGTCTTAGTTTTACCCTTCGCCTTAGCCTTAGCCAGCCCAGTCGTTGCCCCTTTGTTGCTGCAGGTGTTGAGCTCGACGGTGTCCGTGGATTTTCTCTCTCGCAGTGTTGGTCGTTTCGTACCTATGTCTGTCTCTATGCGTAATCGGCGTTGCTCTCCCGGTCCCTCGAATAGTATTCGTGTCGGTGTCGGGGCAGCCGGCAGCCGGCAATCGGCATCCGCCGCAACCTTGCCCTCCCCTTACCTCTGAAACCTCCGCGGTACCGTCGTCCTTTCTCTCGATCCCCTCGACGCGCCATAGACTCGCCGGTTCTCCTCCGTTACCCTCATCCCCTCTATTCGCTTTGATTCATCGAAATCCCACTCAACGAGGGCGCACGCTATACTACGGCGCGTCGATCCCCACCGAGGAGCTGCACCAACACCGCCGATATGGGTGCCGACGCCAACGACCACTACCGAAGAGAGCGAGTGAGAAAGGAAACTAGAGGCGCGGCGAGGGAGGGAGTGGAGGGCGGTGGCGGCGACGAGGATGACGACGCGAACGGAGAACGGCAAACGGCGCCGGCCGCCGACGGACTCGGGAGTCTCAATGTCATGACGTGTCGACGCGAAGGCATCGCACCCAGACGTCGCCGCCGCCGCCGCCGCCGCCGATGCTGCCGATGCAAAGCGTGCAACAAGAACTTCGTCCCTCGGTACCGCACGGTGCTTGGCACCTCCACGAGCCAGTCGTCGTTCAACTCTCGTCGTGACCGTCTCGATTCCATGGAAACTTTATCGATGTTCGATTCCCAGTACCGGTACTTGGACAACGAATAATTTTCCAGTTATCGCATCGGGTTATCCGGAGTAACTACTGGTACTACCATTTTATTATAATCGGCGATCCTTTTTCATGGCGCGTGAAATTTCGTCGTCCGTTCGTCGGAATCGACGTGGTTGTTGACCGTTATCGTCGCGAAGAAACGGAGACGACGTTCATCGATTGCGGCTATTATCATTCTACGATTTCATCGAGTGCGAGTTTAACGATCGTCAACGATTGTGCCGGGCACTTTCCTTTGTCATCTGGGGTTAAACAGTCTCGAGTCTCGTCGTCCCAGGGGGAGATCAGTCCGGTGCAGTGTCCGTGGTTTGAATACAACATTATTCGACGATGCATGAATAATGCAGCTGACATGCCACCTCGCTACGTATACAAATCAATTTTTTGAACTTGTTTTAATTAATAGAATGTGATGGAATAACTTTTGTCAGTGACGCTGCCGATGCGAGATATACCGGAGTGATAGTCGTACCGCAGGAGGACCACCTGCGGGTATTTATATACCATTCCACGACAGAGGGTCACGCATACTCGTGAACGAAGATTCATTCCACGACGAATACGCGTATATATACAGTGGGGTGTCGTCGCGGCGGCGATGCCAGAGGTGTGTCGTTTTTGCGTCTCGTATTACCAATATATATACCTATTGTATGTGTATGTATTTGCATAACCATATTCTTCACGATGCGTGTGTTTATAAGATAAATTTGCGATAACGAGTCGAGGGAGGTATTGCTTTATACCGTCGCGCGGTCAAGTTCAAGTTGAAAATTAAACAGCCGTTTCTGAAGCTAAAACGACGATGCGTTGATATTATTATTGTCTGACCGATTACTCACTCGTCAAGTGCGCAACACCGATCGAAGTGCGGATTATCCGCTTTGTTTCACGTATTCGGATTCATAGTCCTTTCGTTGACTGACGGGGGTGCTCGGTGCAGAATAGAAAACCGGTAAAATTCAATTCACCGCGATAATTGTGAGAATAAAATCTGAAATACGCTGCTGCGGCATAAGCTGCTCTTTCGCACATCACGCGGGTCTAGGGTTCTGTCCTTGATCCGATCCAACCCTGGAAAAAGGTCCCATACGGATATGACTATATACCTACCTACCTACCCGAGCTAATATACCTGGGAGTTGCGGTAAGGTAACAAAAAGGTTTTTCCTCAGAAGAAAAAAAGAGCCGCTGGGTGTTTGGTCGTTGAAAAGTTTACGAGTGTTGGAAGAAGAAAAATATGAAGGAGCGGGAGGAGATCCAGCTGGAATTATCAGCGCGGGGTGAAAGCAGCCTGCAGCGGGGGAAGAAGAGAGTAAGGGCGAGGGAAGCGAAGAGAGCGCGGGGGTGGCGGCGGTGATGGTGGTAGGGAACGCTGTGGGGAAATCTGGCCAGACAACAAAGAACATTTTGTAAAGAGTGACGTCTGGCGGGTGCGGTATACGGTACGGTACGGTGTTGGCACGATATCGTCGAGTGCGAGGCGGTGGTTTTCCTTCACGGTGAAAGATTCTTGGATTTTTCCAGTTCTCAGTTTTCAGTCTCAAGTTTTCCCCTCCCGGCTTTGAAAGAACTCCGAGAATCTCCTGCCCGCCCTTGACCATTTTCATTCGGGAATTACCCGGATTAACCGCCAACGATTTGTTCGTTCCTATTTGTGTACTCCTCGGTATTGCCGATGGGAGAACTTGAAACTGAAAGAATTTCGCTTGAACCTAAACTCGAACCGAAATTGCTGCAGGGGCGACGCGACGGGTAGCGGCAACGTCAGCTTATACCTGGAAGGTCGGGGCGAGCTCTCCTTTTCTTGCTGCACTTGTATGTATGTGCGACCTAACTCACTAATTCAGTGAGCTGCTACTGCCTTGACGGCTAGTGTCCTTCGAACCACGGTCGAATAGACGTCGACTCCATCAGCCCTCCGGAGTCTCGTCGTCTTTGATCATTCAACATCGGTGTATCTTAAAGGCTTCGCGTTAAAATTGAAGTTGATACAGTTTCGTCGGTGTGTGGTACTGTTCATCCTACCGGGTCGAATACGTCGTCTGACGTCTGCCGTTCGTGAACCGCATCTGATATTTCCAGATTTCGTAATGTGATTAAATTCCAGTATATTACAGAGAAGACTCGTGCGCATCGACGGCTCTCACCACATTTCCTAGCCTCGATACGAAGAACTCGTGCGCTTCCGAGAGCACAATATATATCTCGCGTGGAAATTAACATATTATGACCGGAAGCGTTTGTCGATCGAAATTTCAACTGCGAAGAACCGATTTCCGGAGTCCTCTTATAGAGCGCAAGTCTGGATCCGATGCTCTATACCCCCATGGATTCACAGATATCGTTTGCGACACGCGCTACCCAGGTGCTTTTGGCTCTGATTATTGAAAGTCAGGTACCTGAAGTAGCGCGCGCCGCGGACGAACGACCACTTCGAACGGATGTGACGGATCTATAACAACAGCGGTAAGTATATCGAGAAATTGAAGAACGCTCCAACGGGAAATCGAAAGGAAGGCTTGGAAACCTAGGCTGCATGTTAATTGTACTTCATCAGGTGCTCTGGTATTGTTGAGTCCCGGCACCTGTTGGAGCGCAATTCATGTGACTGTGCCTTATCGACGATCAGCTCATACTGTCGCAGCTATGGTTGGTCTACGCTGTGTACCTGTATCTGCATTGAAGAAAATTGAGAACTCTACAAGGTTGTGCGAATCGAGAACGGAGCTATATTTGACGCAGCAAGCCAATTTAGTTTTAGCAATTTCCAATAATAAATTGCGTTAGACTCTCCATAATCATACAAGTGTATAATAACCAGATTCTTTGTAGCGTACGTATTCACCGTTACGTATATGATACGAACTAACGTCTCAAATTTTTATACCACAAGACTCTGCCAGTAATTTTTATTTAAATTAATTGTATCTTGCGAATCGGTTAGAGGGCAATGAATTTATCGCCGAAAAAATTCAGTCAGCTTGGATTCGAGTGTAGGTAAATATAAATTTAAACTTTCAGCTTCAAAATGGATTCCAATTTTTTTCTACGATTTTTTTTCTACTATATTATTCAGGTTTTAAGATGAGTTGGCAATTTAAAGATTACTAAAAGAATCCCAAAAAGGAGCTTTTTTTTTGCCTGGGTTTCATCTTGACATTAAGTGGATACGTATTAATATATTACGTGTCACATGGAGAAATCGTTATCACCGAATTAACAGTTACGTATCATGTTACCCATATGAATGCTCATCGCGCTCACACAGGGGAATTATTATCGGTAATCGGTGTATTGTGATTATCATGGGCGTCTTTTTGGGCATCATGACGAGTACAATACCGGAGGGTATATATATCGACCAAGAACCACGCGACTTCCCGACTTCCTGTGCCCCGGCGCACACGCTCCCCGGTGTATATCTGCAGCGGTGGCAGACTTAACCCCCTCGGTAGTAACGGTGAGTCGAGGGTTCGCGTTTGGTGAGTCAATATTTTAACGTGTAGTAGGCAGACCAGCGTCCCTCGGTACCTGCTGCTGCGAGGCACAAGCTCCGTGTACCATTACTTCAAAAGCTAAGCGTGCCCGAAACGACCGACAGACTTTAACAGGATCCGAGCGCCAGCTGAAAACCACCCGAAATCACAACTTCGAAGGGTTCTGAAATGCCGCAGAAATGATGGAGTTGACACTCATATTTTCTACGTTGAGCCGGGTATATAATACGAAGTTATTTATTTCCGTGGACAATGTTATACCTCCGTTATAATCCGCTCAGGTCAGAATAATTCATAGGTCGCTCAAATAATACAAACCTACAACGCAGGTATATATAGTCGCGGTCACTTAGCATTTTTGTCTTCCAGGCACGTAAGACCGTACGTACCGTTCGGATACATAGAGCTACATACCTCTTTGATGCTGAGGTATCGAATTCGAGGTCGTGCGGAAGACCCGACGAGTCTGCGTACAACACTATGAGGTCGAGGGTTACAATATCGGAAGTTGAGGTGATAGATGAACATTTTCCACCATCATCGACAATTGCGATTCAGTTCACACAATGAATCACGGATGAATATATAAATGATAATATTTATGGACGCTGATTTTTGTTTGATAGTATTTTATTAAAATATAAAACATTTTTATACTGTAAGTTTGAACTTTTTCGAGTCTGTATATACATATACATTAAACACACAAGTTCATGGTCAGTTACAAAACCGCGAACAAACCTATCGCATGCCGATATGATCGGGTTGGACCTCGTGCCGAACAATTTGGTTAAAACAGGACTAGGTAGGGACCGCGACCGGAAACGGGATGAGGAC
Source organism: Athalia circularis (assembly GCA_963978495.1). Lineage (NCBI taxonomy): Eukaryota > Metazoa > Arthropoda > Insecta > Hymenoptera > Athaliidae > Athalia > Athalia circularis. The sequence goes on along the minus strand of OZ021700.1, from coordinate 29,357,848 downwards.
AAAATCGAATTGATATGAAGGAGTGAATACGTACATACCTGGTGAAGCCTGAAAGATGAGTTAACAATTGAAAAAGGGCATGTGGCGAAGGGGAACGGTGAGCGACTAGTTTGAGGCGGAAGGAGTCTTTGGCGCCTGGAAGGGATTCCACTTCAGGCACTCCGGATCGATTTCTTTGTAGGCGGCACCTCGCCGCTTGACTCGCTCCTTGTAGTCGTCGATTACATCCTGAAAGCGATGCCAAAGTTACACCTCAATCGTGCGTGCGGACGTAGGCAGCTCGTAAAAATTAATTAATATTTGTCAATGGCTACTTCGAGCGAAGAAAAACTTTTTTCTTCAACGGCTTATCAATTTTCCGGGTGAACATTGGAATCTTAAGAGAAATGACTTTAATGGTTTTCGCAAGCTGACATTGAAAAAATGAATAAATTAATGAATAGGTACAAGTTTGAACGAACTTCTGACTCTTCCATCGATTAAGTAACTGGATCGGTCGAATCAGATGAGCGCAATACTATATCAGAAGTCTGCTGTATATCTTTGTCTCTCTCCTTTATCTCAGAATGAGAATTTCAGATTAAATTTCAAACACGATTGAAATGTGGCTCAAGAATTGCAGCGCTTGAAAACGACCCAAATTGCAGGAGGTGCATGGCTCACCTGTTTTTTGAGTATTATGTGTTTGCCCTTCCAGTACTTCATCATCCCAAGCGCCTGCAGGGTACTCACGATGTCGTAAGAATCGATCGCCATCTCCTTGCTGATGTCTGGAACAATTTTTTTCACAGCATTTCTTTCATCCTTTCTATTCCATTCTTTCACCGCCAGTTTTTCTTATTAATTTCTTACTCGCCATATCGACAATACTTCATCCGTCTGATTTTTCTACAAAGCCATGATATGGTCGAGACAAAATGTATCACCTTTTCTGATGCTCTATTTGTACAGTGAATTTTACCAGAAAAGGATATCAACATCGCTCAATTCGGAGCACTATAACTTAATCTCTATAGTCTTTATCCGAGTTTCAAATTTACGTGAATGCCACAATCGATCCTTCCACCTTTCACTTTCTACAATGACTCACCTTTTACAGAAAGTTCCTTGCCGCCAAAGTTGCATAGGTATTGTAAGAGTACGTCCTTCCAATAACTGCGATACGAAATCAGTCCGAGATCGGACAAAGGCTTTTCCGGGGAGCCAATTTTTTTTTCTACCCTCGTGAGCAAGTAACCTGAAGCGAACAAAGGTATACGGTATGATCATATGACGTTGTATGGATCGATCAGATTCCTCGAGACTTTCAGCCTGTGGTCGTCAGCTGATCGCCGGTAATCCTCGCGCCCAGTTGTGCTCCTGTTTGTATAGGAGGAGGGAGAGGCTATTGCACGACGAGTTCGTACGTCGAACTAAATAGTTGCAAATATTACTGCTGCAGTACCGCGTGGATGGCAGGACTGAAGTAGATCGATAGATAGCCTCGTAGATAAAATTTTTACCTATACGTATGCATGTGTTAGATGTTGAAAAGCGTCAGGGTATCCGAACCCTGGCGCTGACACAGATCGAAATTATACTAGAACACGTGAGTCTCGAGTCTTTTTTGGAGTATCGTCGGATATTTCCTAGGGGGGAGGTCGATGGAATCCGGACAACTGAGGCGAGGACTGTTACGGATATCGGAGCGCGAGTCTAGACGCCCTATATAGTCAGATCGGAGTCTCGTTGCCCCCGAGCCGTTCAAATCGTCGATGAGGGAGAAAGCGCCGCTGCGCTCATCGTAGGCGTGATTAATGCAAAATTGAAATGCATCCTGATCGCGGTTACACGCGTATGCATCGTACAGTATTTGTAGATAGTAATAGGTATATGCGGTGGTACAAGATATAGTTGATAGGTTTCTCAACAGCGTCGCGATGGAGCATCTGGGGCGTGATATAATTCTTGAACGTAGTGCACGTGTGTTTGTAATTGAAAAATTAAGGAGTCGGTTAAGCGTGTATGGACGTTAGAAAATTGATCCTGATTCGGACGAGGAATCCCACTCCTGCGGTATACTGCAGTGTAGATTCAAGCGATGTCTCTTTCATGGAGGCCGTGCATGTTGGTGTACGTGTACGCATAGGTACTTTGTACGTGCATGAGCTGAATAGATATAGTACTACTCGTTCGTAGATGTATGTATGTATAATATACATATAATACGGTTGCGACACTCGCATCAGGTTCGTTGAACTCGACTAGAGTCCGACTTTCAACGCCCAGCTCTCTTGGCACCGACCGATTTCCCGATTATCTTCCGAATGCATTCATTGTAAGCACCCATCTACCACTACCTCCATCCCTCACCCCGGATGCCCCTATCATCTCGCCCATCCCTTTCACTATCCTCGTTTTCCTCTTTCTCCTCTGCAGTCCGTTCGTTCTGCAGTTGATATAGCGTATACTTCAGGCTTTCGGGATAGACGGTAGCGAGGATGAGGATGAGGATGAGGATGAGGATCTGGGGGCGGGAGGCGGGAGGCGAGACATGGTGGACGGATCGAGTACGCGAGGTCACGGGAGGTCACGCGATTGCAGCCCTACGCGAGACCCAAGCCCAACGTGGGCTCCGGCGGCGGTGGCGGTGCCAGGTCGATGCGGCGAGACGCCGGGGCGTCGCTCTTCTCGCTAAACACTCCGCTCCACTCCACGCCACTCCACTATCCGCAGTATCCAGAACCTACCCCTGCCCGCAGTCGTCCCCCACGCCTCCCGGCTTACTCCAGACACGCGTGTAATACTGACGTGGCGCGCACGGCGGTGCACGCAGCCCTCGCTGCGAGCAGCGGCTCCTCTCGACGGCGACGACCGCAAACGCGATTTCTGCACCTCCTGCACCACCGCCCCCGTCGACGGCGACGTCGACGTCGGTGTCTCCGGCCGTCGTACGCCACGTACCCTCGTCTGCACCCTCCCGTCGCGTACCGCGTATACGTCGGCTCTCTGTATCCAGTCTTTGCTCGGCACCCACCACCCCCCGGTATTGTGCCACAGTCGCGAGTTGCGATACTCGACGCGAGCACGGCATCAATGAAAATGACGTAACGGGGATAAAAACGAACCGTTATAATTATCGATACTCGTTCGGGAAGAATCTATAATTCTTGAGTTATTTACTCCTCCTGATATAGTTCGACGTCGTCCTAGCCTCTGCGGGGATTAGATTCGACGTGATCGATGATCAGGTAGAAAAAAAACCCGAAATGAGACAGGGGCGCATGGAACAAGATTAAGAGGGTGACTAGAGAGAGAGAAAGTGGTACATAAATCGAGGGAGCTTCGAGTCCGTAGAGTAGCGAATAGAGGGATTGCAGGGCTACTGCAGCAAATACGTGATATGCATGTATATGAATAACTATAATATAGCGCATGATTTATGGAGTTATGAACTCACTGAAGTCGATGAGTAGCCGTCCGTATCCCTGTCTCTGGTAGGGGGGCAGGGTCAGTATGCAAGACACGTTGTAATTCAAAAACGAGTTCTTCTCCTGTAACAAAAAAATTTGCAGTCGGCCGACTCAGTCATTGAGGTAGTGTCGCATGTGTCAGGGTTAACCTAGGTCACGGGGTAGTAGGATTTTAATCTCACGAATAAACGATAACAGCACGATTAATGCCACGCCAATTTTCATATTATCATGTTATTAACCTACATCTTCTGAAAATCAGTAATGACGAAGAACATGTATAGGTGCAAGACACATGACCGACATACACCTACATAAATATGTATTCGCATTCGGAGTGAATTTCAACGCTTCGCAAGCCGGTATATTTTTGCCTTGAATCGCTATACATGCGATGCATGCAGCTAACCAAGAACCGGAGTTTTCGACCGGTTGTAACTTTTTCAAAATGAAAGAAAAATACACGTTGATATTATACCTATATATTTTCCGACAATTTATATATTCGCCCGCTGCGGTGGTCAAACAAAATTAAAATTTGTGATCCCTGTAAGATCCCTTGGAGAAAAAAAAGGAGCAACAATTATTGCCTCTCTCGGGTTGCTTAGCATTCTCTGCAGTGTATCTCGAATGGCTCATATATATAGGGTGCGTCATTCCAAACTCCGCGAACGGGAGGAGTCTGGTTCGGGTCTCATGCTAAGTCAGCGCGCCGCATAATTGAAAATGTGAATAACCATGGAAAAAGTCGAGTCAAAAATATAGCATGCTCAACGAACGAGAAAGTGGAGTAGAGGTCGAGCGCATATCTGCCAAATCAAGCTCCTCCCAATCTCGGAGTTTGAAAAAATCCACCCTGTATATATACACGATAAATTTCTGCACCGTTGCGATGTCCTGCAATTTCCCATGTGGTCAACTCTTTAAGCGGATAGCTGTACCTACACACTTATACAAATCCGCATGTATACATGGATGCGTATCGAGGCAGAAGGGCACCTTGAGGAGGTACCGGTCGTGGCGCGGTCAAGACGCACCTTTGCAGGTTGGGGGGGCGCATGGCTCAACCGTTTTTACACTTTTGACGAGGGGAACGCGAACAAGAGGTTCGCGGAAATCACGACCCACTCGTCGTGGGTTCGGCTCATTTCGCATCCGTGCGTACATACGCGTGTGCGATCGTCGAACGTACGGCGGTGCCCGTCGTCGACCCACGTATGCTGATCTATGTACATGCCTGTTTACGCATGTGTATATTTTACACGTACTTAAATACAAAGCTCACGGATGTATACCTACGCTGTATGGTACGCCCGTGACGACACGCGACGTATGGAAGCTCGAGAGGCTGTTGCCAACTGGCTAACTATATACGCACTGACTATATAAACACAATCATCACCGCATTCGCACACCCGTATGAATAACTCCGTGTATACAACTCGATGGCATTGTACGTACGTATAAATATACACCGGCGCACGCACACGAAACTATATCGGCGGTGGTGATCGCGAGTGACCGTCCGGCACAGGGCGTAGTCGAAGGACAAAGCCTCCTCGCGCGGTCAGAAGGAGTTCGGAGGCTCGTTCCTTTGCCCGGCTGGGTTATGACCGCTAAATCCCCCCGCGATACACACATACGTTTCGTCCATACCTATAATATATATTCGCGTAGTCGGCTGGACTACGCGTACATTTGCGCGAATACACGTTCAATTTGGCGGAGGGAGGCACCGGGGCCAGATGCCGCGGACGATTGGAAGGGGGGCGAGGAGAAGTCGGACGGAATCTGGGCCCCGCGACGTCCTTGGGCCAGTAGTCTACGTGCGGCTCGGGGCAGCGTCGGTGGCTGCTCTCAACCCCCGTCCCCGGCCCCCGTTGCTTGATCCGACGAGGCACAAAGTCTGGGTAAGGCGTCCTTCTTGTCGCGGGGAAATCAAGGAAAGAGAGAAGAGGGCCGACTCCGAGTATATGCGTCCGTGGAGCCAAAGAGCTGAAAATCTTTTACACCGCCGCGCGGGTCTCCATTATATATGTGCAGATCGTCAAACTTTATCTTACGAAACAAAAATAAATGAGTAACTAAATAATATAGATAAATATATGTAGATACGCACAGAAAGTAACTACATTCATTCGAGCCTATGATATGTGTAGAATATGATGTGTGCGGATGTCGGTATGCATGTATGTGTATGACGTATGTTGGTACGTGGATAGCTGGTAAAGCGCGCCATATGCCGCGTAGCAACGGTTTATCGGATTCAAGTCCAGTAGCAATAAACAGCATCAAAATAGGAGTTAGATTCACCTTAATTAATATTTATGAACTTTCCGTGACTCAAATCTGGTGTATTATGGTATAGTACAGTCACAGCGCAAGGGAAATCAATTCGCTCGAGTCTTCGATGTACTCGGCGTCTTAGAATTTATATACGGTTGTCTTCTTATACATGAATGTATAATAAATATTATAATTAAACCTGCACACATACTAATCCAACGATATAAGTACACGAGAAATAACGTGTGGTGCTATAAAATGGAAACCCAGAACCGTAACCAGAACCGGTGAAGGACACGTGAATGAACCTTTACGCGGTGCATTGCGCATAGAGGAAGACTCATTGTAAAATTTTTAACTGCAGTTCGAGTTGGGACAAGATCTGTTGTTTGGATATACCCTACCTATACAAGTATTAGTACGATCGTTAGATGTACGTACGCGACGGAGTGCGATAATAGGTGTGAAAGTAATGCATATGGCAAACATTGCGCACCGCAACTGCAACGCCGACTAGGATCCGTGTGTCTATAATATATCCAATACATTCCCCCCGAGGGCAAACACCTCGGGGAAAAGCACATGAGCGTCGGCGTGCGAAATACCCGATCCAAAATGTACGAGCACTGCAATCGTCTGTTATCGTGAATATTTCCATTGCCTATTAATTGGAAGGTACATATGCCATGTCCAAATATGATACGCAAGGTTTTTTTTTTTTCACAGATGAGAAGATACGACGAAAATTCGACGCTTTCTATATCGATTGTATTTGGAAGTTTGCAGACTGGTCGTCTTGGCCGGTGGACTCTGGGCGGAGGTGGTCGAAGTAGAAGTGTAATTGCAGGCCGCGTTGTCCCACGTCTACCGAGGAACACTAATAATAAGACACCGAGTGGAGGGTCTTTCCAGTCGCTGTACCTAATTGCAGGGTTCCTCTCCCGCGTTGTCGTAGCGCGCGGTAGCTGCACTGCACGAGTATTATACAGCTGCGGTATACCGAATGCCAGGTCAAGTTGTAGCAACTGGCGTAGCGTACTGACATGACGATAAGTTGATCACGAACAAAGTCAGAGAAAGAGAAAGTGAAAGCAATGATGGAGATGACGAGATAGAAAGAAAGGCCGAACGTAAACGGAGCTAAAACGCTGCAGCGGAGCGGAGGCAGAGGCGGCGAGGCCTCGGACTCGACGGTCACTCCTATATTTAGACGCGCGGAGCTTCCTCCTCCACTTTCCTTATCCAGAACAAAGCGTTCCTTATTAGATGCGGGGTGTTCACGAGAGTAATTACGGCCATGCTCATACGCATACACCGGGGACAAAACCATGACGGTGCACTAAAATTGATTTTTCATTTTCTACCGCAGGTGAGGCAAAAAATCATACATGACTTATACTCGTACGGTAATCAACCCCCTTTGTTCGTCCTATCGGAGAAAAATCTCGAGCTATGTGGCTGAAAAATACGAAAAGCGTTCGTCTGACGAAGACTCGAAGATTTTGCCACGACGATGGTGCATAGTTCTCGTACGACACTGGATACATTATATAAAATCGCCCTCGGAGTGCGACGTGAAGAATTATGTTCCGTCCCTCTGTCATTCTTGGTTCTTCTTATAGTCTCGTAGTTTTCATCCCACAATCTCGCGCTCTTTCTATTTTTCCTCCATCTCCGTCTCCGTCTCCGTCTCCATCTTTGCTCCGCCCCCTAATTCTGTCGAGCTTAGACTTTCCCGGTGGCACGACCCTTTCCACCCACTTTAGGGAGGAATGACTTCGAAGGCATATTTGGCGGGATTTGGTAGTGCGAACAGAACTCTGTCTGGCATCGATCGGTCTCCGCTGTGGGTAGGCGGTGGAAGGTTGGGGAGGGACGTCGGCGGCGGCCGTCGGGACGCAGAGGAGCAAACGAGCCTACCCCAACCTCTGGCGGTCGGAGGGAGAGGCGCGCGTGTATCGACGACCTCTACGTCGCGTCGCGTCGCGCTGCACCGTGTGTGCACCGCCCTATGTCATCTTGCGGCACCAGCAACACCATGGCCAGCGGTGGTGGAGTAGACTGAAACAGAGGCACCACGACTACCAGTCATGATCCTCGTTGAAAATTAGCCCCCGAGGGACTCGCGCGCGAGGCGTAATTCGATCTGGTCGCCCGTCTTTTTTTCTTTTGTCGCCCTTCCATCAACCTTCCTTTATTTCTTACCCTCGTCTTCTGGTCTTCCCTCCTTTCCGACGTCCTCCTCTTCTCTGTGGGTGACATGGATCCGTTGTTCTTGGGATTCTCTTGTACATAGATCTTTATCTTTGGCTTGGTCCACATCTGAACATCGGGTTACGAACCGGAGCCTACGATGCGATATACCTATACGATATCATATCATATCGTAGGATATGACGACGACGTCGACTGTTGAGTGTGCATCGCAACAGCCTTCCCCATCCTCCGATCGTCTCGTCATCGGCTGCCTGCTGCCGCTGCCGGTTCGACCAGCTAATTCGATACCCAGCCATCACCATCGTCGCCATCGCCATCACCATGTGCCGCGCTATCGCGCGGTGGACCGTTCTAATTTTAGCTAACATCCATACGACGCGGTTTTACTGATTATGCCGTTATGTGATCATAGTTACGCACATGCACCGCGCGTCTATTTGATGACGATATAATGAGGCCCTATAGCCTGTTGTCCCCGACGTATCCCCTCTCCCAACCTACGTTCTCGCTGCATTGCGTACAACTTTTCCTCCCTTTATTCGCTACACAACTGCCCAACTATCAAATGAATCCACAACGATCACGACTCCGTCGCTGTGATTACTCTAAAATAAGTCCCAAATTCTAGCGAACGGAACATTCTTCCATACATTGCACGCCTGCATGAAGTCTATACCTACGGTGTTAAATCATTTGGTGTCTATATAGATATGAAACGAGTGCGGACCACTCGCGTAAGGGATGACGACAGGCATCGGGAGATATCTTGTACAATCGAGTATCTGCGGAAGATTAGAATGATATACGTAGGCCGCGAATAGTGTGCGTTACGCTCAATGCGCGTATTATAAAAGCGATGTCATATAACGCCAATCACCGCATCCACACCCTTTTGGACTTGATCGACGAAGTCGCCGTCGTCGTTACGTGGGTATCGAGGGTGGTGGTAGTACGGAGAGGTTGACGACCCGCCGTGCGGCTACGCCCTCCCCTTTCCTCCCTGTCGCGTCCCACACCCTTTGAGTCCACCTCACCCTACCCCAACGCGACCACCTAGCGCCCCTTGCGCGGCGCCCCCGCTAGGTCGTTGCCTGGCTCGATGGAAGGAAGGGCGGGGGTGGAAATAGGGATGGAGTCGCGGGCGGGAGTCCCGCAGCCAACCCCGTCGGCAACGGCCCGCCGTCTAGCCAGGGTCGGGGTCATTGAACGTCGATAAAGATTTTGACTCAACAATGCCGCACGTAGGAACCGTCCGCGCCCAGGGTTAACCCCCCTCCACGCGACCCAAGGACCGCCGTCAATTATCGACTATGCGGAGTTGGGCCTCGTTGCGGTTTTGCAGTGTGAAGAGTCAACTGTTTACGTAGGTGTATTTTAATACTCGACGCGTGTACTGCACGGTACTTAAAACGTTGACTCGACAATTCCACTTGGACCGTAAAACACGTCAGGTGTAGCGCAGGACGCGGTCAACTGAGACTCCATCAGATTCCTTACGAATACACGTCGCACGTACCACGTTATACGGGATCTCCAACTATAACGCCTCTGGATCCACCCTATGATGCATACATTTCTAGAGAGCAAGATAACGAACCCAGCGTGGGAATTTCGATCGATGTCTCGCATACCAAGAAAGAGAACGTGGTTGTGTCGGTGGCAGAAAGGTGTCTAGACGTTGCAGCCTATACATACCATCGCTGAGTATCAGAATCTCCGCAGTCTACGACCAGGATCGAATATAAGGGCGGTGATTCTGCGCAGGGAATCGACCGCACATAATACGTACACGATATCGCGAGATTTGAGCATTCGGATTGACGATCAGACATGCATGGTTTAGCTATAGATTGCACAACAATTGGGCAAAACGACAATTTGTAATGCACTGGAGAATATTCAGAAGACTGCTATTGATCGTCCTCATTTGCTCATGATTGGGTTTTGAGGTTTTATGAATTGCCAATCATCCCGATCCCACTTGTAGACGATGAAATTAGATTATGAGTGGACTCGTGAGTCAAAACAATCATCGGCATTGGGACAAAGTGTGAAGTTTTCGTGGGGTACATTTAAACCCGAGTAGCGGCCCACTCAAATTTCATACTCAACTTGTTTTGAAAGTAACCTTCGACCAAAATAACCAGACTTGACAGTTACGGAGGAATAATGGCAAATCAATGGCGAATTCATGAAATAATAAATGCTGTGGGCCTCCGCCGGAATTTTGATTCGTGAAACTTTGAAACCGAGTCTGGCAAACGGAATGAAGGACATTGCAATTGCGAGCAAACGCCGGAGATCAACAGTAATTTTTTGGAATTTTTCTCATGCATATTGAGGGGTCAGCGTGAAGCTGGGATTCATGAATGTCGGATTCGCAAGACTTTGAAACGGAAATATCGTCATTTTTCCGATAGCAGGGCCGGGGGGGGGGGGGGGGGCAGAATTTCGCACGGATCGATGGTAGCTTATGGCTGATTGTGAGAGACACTCACTTATTCCATCCATTCTAAATTGTGTCGCTGGATAACGTTCGTTAAGGGCCAACACGCGCAAGTTTATCGAAATGCGCAATTGATTCTTATGACATTTTTTGTTTCAACAGTTATTCAGTGTTTCGAACCCCCTAGTTTATAGTGGTACGGGCTACTTATGAAAGGAATTATAGGCATAGAACATTACCTTGCTAAAATATCCGACGGTGTGGCATCCTTCCGAGTCACCGATCGTCATTACGTAAAACAAGAAAGGCTCGACGTCGTAATACAGAGTTTTATGGTCCAAGAAGAACTTGGCGAGTAGGCACAAGTTTTGACAGTATTGTTTATACCGTTTCCCATCCACTTCCCACACCCCGATCTTGTCTTTTCTGTGAAAAAAAATTACACCATTATTTGCACTGTGCTTCCCTTTGCTAATGAACGCGACAGTTTTCCCGTGTCGAGGCGCAATCCGAAAGGTCGAGTATATTTACTAACCTGTATACCTCGTGCCCTGGTGGATGCCTCCACAAACATTTGTCACGATGTCGTCGTAGCACTTGACGGCTCTTCGCATATCTCAGACAGAATTCGCAGAGATACAGCTTTGGTGCCCTACTAAATTCTTCAGGGTAAGGACTTTGGTACCAAACTTCCATTTCCCAACGACCCATCTCCACGCATCGGGTACCAACGCCATTCCCACTACAGCTTCGACCGCTGCTTTCACCACCATCGCCACTGCCCAATTCCCGTAATTCTCGCTCCTTAAATATACCAAGAAAGGTTTTTCCGTACATTATTTTTGGAACAAAAAAAACTAAAGAAAGTTTGTTATACGAGACTTTCAGAGATTTGGTCCGGTTGGTCAAAATATATACTCACTATTTTTTCGCTAGCGATGGCTTGAGCTTCCATAAACAGTTTGAGGTCGTAGTCAGGAGTGAGATTGGTTACTCTAGGCTGGCGATCTTTTTCAATACCCTGATGTTCACCTCCGCTTGCACTCTCATTACCACTTCCACTGCCAGATTTGATCTTTGTTCGCATCTCCTTGACTTTCAGCTGATAATTACGCTGCTCGTTGGTCTGATGCAGACCCTTTGGCGATTTCTTTCCCAAATTTGACAGAGCCTTTTTTCGTTCCTCTTCATGTTTTCTTCGCTCCTTGTAAAATTCCCTGATGAAGCAGTTGTGAAATTTTATTCGTAGTATAGCACAAGTTACCACTCTTCCGTTTGGTGAGACATATTTAAAAATAAGGTAATGACTGCAAAAATACTTACACACAGGCCTGCGGTGTGGTATTGTGATATGTAGGACAAGCTTCGAGGGTGAAATGAGTGTCAAATCGTCCTGAAAGGTGCCCACGAGAATCACAGGTCAGAGCTAAAGGGCACTCACGTTCCTTCGTGCTGATGCGCGTCCGCGTTAGTGATCTCGTATCCTGGCCCCGACTGCCGCAATCACCCCCACCCCCACTTCGCCCGACTATTGAATGATGCCGAACACTGGTACCTGGTCCTGCTCGTTTCACCGGCGACTTGCTTGTGCTCCTTTTACTCTCAGCTGTGCACAGGATTATAAGAAAATAAGCTCCAGGTTTCCAGGAGTTTAAGAAAATTCTGGGGTAAGAAGTAAAAATTACCTGTATCAGATTCAGTATCACTAGTGGTCTTAGTCTGTAGCTGCAATAATTTACTGCCTCTCCGCGTTTGCAGTTTCCGTTTTCCCTTGTTTGTTGTTTTAGTTGGCCCATTACTCCCCAGTTCTATTTCCTTATCCGTGTCTGAAAGATCAGCTTCATCTTCACTTTTGATCAGATCTGTAGAGAGAACAAAATGGGTTCGATAATGATTTGGCACAAAATTGTGACATAATATATTAGTTCATCAATTCATACCTTGGCGCTTGGGTCCTCTTTGTGGCTTGCTGAGGGTTGACACAGCAGTAATGTTCGCAGTTGGTCTTTTAGCAGGTCCACTAGCAGAGACATTTGCAACATTTGACGGCGGTTCTTTTTTTTTATGCTGAGGTTGTAGAGTTGTTGGGCTGTCTGAAGATTCTGAGTCAGAACTGCTCTCTGTTGAGCCTGAAGATCCTGATCCTCCAGAGCAGCTTTTAGAGCTTGCAGAACTCTCCGATTTTTGGTGGTGGTGGTGGTGTTGCTGTTTTTCTTGATGATGCTGTTGCTGCTGCTGCTGCTGTTGTAGTTGTTGTTGTTGCTGCTGCTTTATCACCAACGCTAATGGGTTTTGTTGGCTAACTCTGGTTACTCAACTTGGAAGAATTAAATGTGATTTGCAAGGGACTTACCAGCTCTACTAGCTAAAACGCCTCTAGGTTTTACCTCTCCTCCCTTCACTTTTGATTGCTGCGATTTTGCTGCCTTGATTAATGGCGCTGCTACTTTGAGTACAGCAGGTTTAGTTGGCGCTGGAGTGTCGCTTTCACTGCTGTTCTCAGGACTGAATATACTCTTTTTTTTCAACTTTTTCTGTACAGGCTCAGCTGCAATTTTCGTAATCTTCTCTGAAGGCTTTGTACTTCCGACAATCCCTGTAATATGGGCAAAATGAAAGCTACTTCACTTCTTAAGAACTTACATCTTGGTAGAGATGGGTTGAGAAACGCACCCAAGGGTTTGCTAGATTTATTTGGAATAACTTTGTTGCCAGTTCCGGTTTTACCAATTGATGGTGGTGCCTTGCTAGCAATTTTTTGAGTCTTCATCACCGGAGCCACTGTAGCAGTGGCCTTGGGCTTGACAGGAACTTTTCTTTTCGTAGACTTGAGTTTGTTTGGAGATTCCTCTGATTCAGAGGAATAAACGACAGGTCGACTTTTTGGCGGAATCTTTTCCTTGGTCTTGTTCTCCATTTGTGGCCCGCCACTAGTTTCATTTTTAGATTTTCCATGGCGTGCAGCTCCCAAGGAAATCTTCTTCTTCGCTTTATCTGAATCGGAAACTTTTCGACTGTTGGCCGAACTACTGGAGTTTTCAGAGTCCGACGAACTTGATTCACTCCCAGAACTTGATGAGCTGCTCGACGATGAACCTGAGCTACTACTTGAAGTTGACTCCGAACTAGTTGTCTGTTAGAAAAGTAACTAGAGATCAGATTATTTAATGCATAGATCTGATCATGGAAAATAAACTGACTGTAGATTGTAATTGGGTGTAATGGTAGTTCTGGATTCATAGGTTAAGTTTTGTCGAAGATGGGAAATGGAATTTCTGTCAGTTAAATGACTACAGATAAAAGAACTGACAAAGTTGTATTAAAAAAACTGAATAGCAGTGCTTTGTAGTCAGATAATTAACCTATGATACCTGCGAAACGAACTGTGCCTCCTTGAAAAATTACTCACCTTACGTTTTGGCGTCATGTTTCTGGCATTAATTTTATTTCCATGGAAGTTAAATAAAATGAGTTCATTTTAATAAATTTTCAGCACATTTTTTATGTCTTAACGAACCAAAACTCCTAATATTTATCACAAACCCACGAATTCAGAATTCCAAACACCAACCAACAGCAACATTCACATCAACACTACCACTGATCTCTATTATTGGAACAATCGCGAAAACGAGATGAAGTAATCGATTACCAACCATGAAATCGACGACCTCCCGCAACGATACACATATGGCAGTGTGCGGTGTCAGCACGGTGCCGGATAACTCCTCGGTCGGCACGCTGGAATGTGTCAGATTAGCGAATTTGACGTAATTAAACAACGGAATATTTAACAGAGTAATTGACTTCACGTGGAAAAGGACAAATATTGAAGATGACGGCGTTCGAGGGTGCGTATTTCTATATTGTGTCTTTATATCTTTATTCCAAATAAATGTTGCACAAAATCCGGTTCGAAAGGCTAACCTTTTCGTTCCCGATACTCGCCGTAGTTCGTCGTAACAGTTGCTGTTTTAATTAGTAATATTGAAAGTGATCTTTAAATGATCACTCGATATGCTTTTGTACTTGTAAACAGGAAAACCTACCCCAACCTAATATTCTAATGACTTACAATTTTGAAGCTATAACACATTTGATTAGGTGATATTTTCGTATTTCAGAGATGGGTGTACTACCCGAAATCGCCAAAGCAGTGGAGGATATGGAATGGACGTAAGAAAAATTATAAGCTTTTGCAAATAAATATTGTAATCAGAAATAGTGTCTATTGAATTACAAACGATCGTGCATTAATGTATGGAGAATTAGAGCAGTCAACGCCATTGCGTCAATATATCATTTTATTGAGCCTCATTCATAAGTTGTAATGTGATTCGAATTACCAAGCAATTAATTTTCGGTTTATGCAGATTACCAACAGATGTCCAAGCGGAAGCAGTCCCTCTGATCCTGGGTGGTGGAGATGTTCTAATGGCTGCAGAAACCGGGAGCGGTAAAACAGGAGCTTTCTGTTTACCAATACTGCAAACTGTCTGGGAAACTCTGAAAGATTTGGAGTCTGGCAAGACTAAGAGTTCACAAATCAATGCACAATCATGTAATATTTACCTCTGATATCAAAATTCAACTCAAAAGCTTGATAAGATGCATGAGACAACTTTAATCATCAACTCTACAACTCTGTTAACTTTAATTTATGTACAGCTCCCTCTTTGTTTTGTCTGAGTCCTCACAAATTTCGACTCTTTCAGCTCCACACTGGTCGATGAGTTTATTTGACCGTGGTGCTGCACTAGCCGTAACCCCTGATGGCTTACGATGTCAAAGTCGCGAACAACGGGAATGGCACGGTTGTCGTGCAACAAAGGGTGTGCAAGGTGCTGGAAAATTTTTCTACGAGGCTACAGTCACCGACGAGGGACTCTGTCGTGTCGGTTGGTCCAGTCAGGATGTACGTAACAAAAAAATATAAGGGTAACAGTCGCCAATAGATCATTGGAAAGCCAGGCCCAACAATATAGAACATTTTTTCCTGCTACAGGCAAGTCTAGACTTGGGTACAGATAGATTTGGATTTGGGTTCGGTGGAACTGGTAAAAAGTCGAATGCCAGGCAGTTCGATAACTATGGCGAGCCTTTTGGAATGCATGACGTTATAGGCTGCCTATTAGACTTGACAAAAGGAGAAATACGGTTCACAAAAAATGGTATCGACTTAGGCCAGGCGTTCGCTTTGTCCGCCCAGCAAAAATCACTGACTTTTTATCCGGCTGTTGTTCTGAAAAATGCCGAGATGGCATTCAACTTTGGTGCGCAACCTTTCAAACACCAACCTCCTGAAGGCTATATTGCCGTATCAACCGCCCCCAAAGCATCCACTCGAGACAACGTCATGTCGGCAAGCAGGAGTACTACAGATAATTTAAAACCATCCAATAATGCCCCACAGGCAATAATCATTGAACCGTCTCGTGAGTTAGCTGAGCAAACATTTAACCAAATACAAAAGGTGCTTATTTCCTTAAATATCATTTTTATGCTTGCACATTGTACCTAACTATTTCAATATCCCTCTCCAGTTCAAAAAACATCTGAAAGATCCGATGGTACGAGAGTTACTAGTGATCGGGGGAGTCAATGTAAAAGACCAAATTTCTGTACTCAATACTGGGGTTGACATAGTTGTTGGAACACCTGGTCGATTGGAAGATCTCATACAGGGTGGTTACTTGTCTTTATCACAATGCAGGTAGGAGTATGACATATTGTGGTTGCGTATGATTCTCGTGTGAAGATCCGGTAATAATTTGCATCTCTAGATTTTTCGTGCTCGATGAAGCTGACGGATTGTTGAAGCAGGGATACACAGAATTGATCGATCGCCTGCATCGACAAATTCCCAAGATCACGTGTGATGGCAGGCGATTACAAATGATCGTTTGTTCAGCTACTCTACATGCTTTTGAAGTTAAAAAATTGGCGGTAAGAACAGCGATATATTCAATTATCACCTTCACTTTCTTTCGCATTCACTAAGAAACATTTTAGGAGCGTTTGATGCACTTTCCGACATGGGTCGACCTCAAGGGCGAAGACGCGGTTCCGGAAACTGTTCATCACGTGGTGGTCAGGGTTGATCCCCAAAAAGATAAATCTTGGCATACATTAAAATGGCACGTTCAAACAGATGGAGTACATTCCCGAGATAATGTACAGCCAGGAAATAATACAGCAGGTTTACGCTACTTTTCAAATAAGCGTTTAGAACCGAATTAAAAAATGAATTTCACATCAACCGAAAGTTTTTTTCATTTACAGAAACTCTTTCCGAAGCGGTGAAAATCTTGAAAGGAGAATATTGTGTCAGAGCGATAAAGGAACATAAAATGGATCGGGCGCTAATCTTTTGCCGGACTAAAATTGACTGTGATAACTTGGAGAAGTATCTCAAAAGTGTTGGAGGTGCCGAATTCTCGTGCGTATGTCTTCACGGAGACCGCAATCCTCAGGAGCGTAAGGCAAACCTAGCTAAGTTCAAGCGGCAGGAAGTCAAGTTTTTAATTTGCACCGACGTTGCTGCCAGAGGATTGGACATCAATGGACTTCCTTTCAGTGAGTTTCAAATATTTTTCATTCCCAACTCCCATCAACCGTCGAAATCTTGTACTCTCGAGGATAGTAAAACTAACAATTCATTCTCTGTTTTCATCACAGTGATCAATATCACCCTGCCGGATGAAAAGTCAAATTACGTACATAGGATCGGCAGGGTGGGTAGGGCTGAAAGAATGGGCTTGGCCATTTCTCTAGTGAGTAGTGTACCAGAAAAAGTGTGGTATCATGGCAGTTGGTGTGCCTCCAGAGGTACAAGGTGCAACAATACCAATCTTACGGATCAAGGTGGCTGCTGCATCTGGTACAACGAGCTTAAAGTGAGTTTTTCTCCACGATGTTTTATTTTCAGAGTACATTGTGCAGAAAGCCGATAATTTGAAATTTCTTTTAATATCTCTCAGTATTTAGGGGAAATCGAAGACCACCTGAATGTGACGATACAGCAGGTGGACCCCGATATCAAAATTCCGGTGAACGAATTTGATGGAAAAGTCATCTATGGAGAAAAGAAGGTAGCTGTTGGTAAGTACAGGGAAATATTTCCTAATAGTTTCGAAACACGTCAACATAGTAAAAAAGTGTAAATTCCTTGTCATGACGTTGATTTTTGTTTAGGGAGCGATTACAAGAATCACGTGACACAAATGGCTCCAATTGTTTCGCAATTAGCGACGCTTGAATCACAGGCACAGCTTGTGTATTTGAAGAGGCAGCTGAACAATAATAAAAAATTCTCAACCATCCGCGTATGAAGTGATCGCAGTTTCTGTGTTTCCAACCGATTTATTCTTCGACAAGAATCAGGATACTCCTAATATGTCGATGATGCCAAGAGTTTAATTTTTGCTGCCAGGGTAAAATATTCTTTTGCACGCCGAACTAGTTACTAATTCCAAATGTAGAACAGCGTGGCTAATCTACAGATTTGTGTATGATTAATGAAAATAATACTACTAATAAATGTAAAACCAAAAGTCTGAAAATTATAAATCAATACATCGATGAGGCGCATTCTCATTAGTTCCCATAATTTCGTAGCTCGCACGGATTAAACATTAGATAATTGGAACATTTGTACAGTAGATTATATTTTTCGTTTCAATTAGTTTTTCTACGTTTGTAGAAACTAACTAAATTGCAGTGATTATCAATAGTGGAAGAAGGAATCCCTGACGGCGGTCAATCTCCTGGTGAAATGGATCATCAGGATACTACAAAAGTGTTGGTAACTTATATAAGATATACGGTAAGTATTTATTATATTATCATAATTTGATGATGATATTATCATGTTATTAGTTTAGTTACACAATCGTATGGTACAGTGGTTTGCTGTGTTGCTTTCGTAATATAATTTATATCATATATATATACCTATATCCTTAGAATTTACTAAATAATTCTTCAAAGATACAATATACCTATGTATGATAATTACACATAACTTTTACACTTCGAAAGCAACGATGAACAAATAGTTACAATATAAACTAGATGATTTAGAAGTCGCATCTTGTCTTCGCTACGACACTTTATTATTAATATTAATATTAATGTTCATGTTGTTGTTGTTGTTATTCTTATTCTTATTCTCATTATAATTATTGTAATTATTATTATCATTATCATTATTATCGTCGTCGTCATCGTCATCGTCGTTATTATTATTATTATTATTTTTGGTATTTTTATTTTTTCATTTTTATTGTTATTGTTACTATTAATATTAGTATGATTTCTATTACCTTAACTATTATTTTGCTCTTTCCGTGTTATTGAATCATTTCGTAGCATAAGCCGCAATACCTCTCGCGTCTATCACTACTGATTCCTTATTTATAGATTTGAAGGTATATATCTCGTCTTTCCTCGGTTATTGCAGTCCCGTATAATTATTATACATAGCTTGTTAATTTTGTTTGTTCGTTTTATCTCCTTTCAAATAGTTTTTTTTTTTTTTTTCTTCATTTATACGAACTAGTAATAAATGTTATCTGTTAGTTTAGTTTTTAAGTGTAGACGTAATATATGTATATCCAGACAATCATCACAGAATACGAATGAAATATTTATTGAATAGTCTATCGGAGTCGTGCCCGTCAAACGTCTCCTAGAAAATTTTCTCCAATTTCAACTTATTCAACAATGGATAAGGATACGTTGTGGTATATAATACTACATGCGTAGCCATTCGAGCGGTCCAATTTCAGTACGATTTATACCTAGATGTATTATGACTATGAATTTACTTTCGCTGGACAGATCTCAACTACGCAGCTCAACTCGCCCGGGTATTCTGTTCGGTGATCATTTATGCTCGTCAGTTTATTCATACCTCAAGTATTCAAATATTTCACTCTCTGTCATACTCTATTATGCTCCACCCCTTCTCCTTTACTTCCTCCTTTTCACTTACGATTAGTATTTATACCTTTACTATTTGTTCCTAGATAGCTTTTACTTCATCCTCCTCTTCATTAATTATAGGTAATGATTTTATTTTCAAATCGAATAAATTTCATCTAGACATTCAATTTTTTATGCTACAATCTCATCTATATATTCATTCATGCTTTTTTTTTAATAGACACGCGAAAAGACACGCAACAACAAATCAGAGGGATGTATGATCCGATCAAGTTATGGCCAACTTTTCATATGTCAAATCGAAAAAAATTAGATATCTCGACGAGTTTCAGGGATAGCTTCATTCAGTCGACGGATTCGTATTCCTGGGTTCAAAATACATCAGAAGCCAGCGCTCAAACGATATACAAATTATTTAATTTCTGGCTCCCAAAATCACAAGAGTATCAAGACTATAGCCATACTATAGCCTTTACTTTTTTTCAATGTTGGGGCGAAAAATCGAAGTCTTCATTTGTTAGTGCATTCTTATGTATTTTGCGCTCGAGAATCCGAATTTATATGTACGCCCATACTAATTGTACAGGTTTTTTTTTCAATTTTTCTCCTGGTTCTCTTCTTCTGTTATTGCAGGTTGCCTTTGATTTGAATTTTAGGTACGACGAATAATATGGTCGGTTTCTAATTGAAAGCGCCCAGCCACTTCGTTAGATCAATTTGATAATTAGCGGACGCTCGTCAAATTAAAATTAAATTAAATTACGGCGCCTACAGAAACCCACCAATAAAAGACAGCCTGTAAAAAATTTTGGCAATGATTTCATCCATTTAGTTACATTCTCATATTACAGACGATTCACGACGGCTAGGTATAGAGCAAGAGATGCTGTAGCTTCTCTACACGCACACACACACTCTTTCTCTCTCTCTCTTTAACGGACATTTCGTTTTTTTCCTCCCAATTTCTGATTATCAATTAATGATTTATCATCAATTATTGTTGATTCAATTGGGGCGGAACGGTGGCAGCAGTAATAGGAACAACGAAAGCGACAGCGGCAATGGTAGCCTGCAAGCCTCTTTCCAATTCTATATTATTCTGTTATTTGATACGTAAGTATAATATTGTATAGGTACCTACACACCTATGGTGTACATATAAGTACATGGGTTGTACTAGGTATAGGTATGTAATTACGTATGTACCCATCTATAGTCCATACGCCATTATGTCCGCGAGGGTCGTATAAATATTTAATTTCGATACAAGGGGCGAAGAAATTGAGGGTTTGATGAGATTAGAATAATATCAAACTGATCGTAATACCTAAAATACTTGTCCGTATATATAATGATTATTACCGAGTAGATATCGATAACAGCAATGTCAAGGTATGCCAGAGAGAAAAAAAAATGAGCGAGTGTAATAATAATAAAACGCATTGATCATTAAAAGGCGCAATAGATTCTTTGATTCAAATGAAAGTTTTTCTTTGCCGATTTTTGTAGATAAGTGTAGGTGTTTTTAATTCTTCGCGTTTTTACTCCCATCATCTGTCCTGACTTACGTTCTTTATCCACATAGGTATATATGTGCGATTCATGTGATATATTCATATAGTCATATAAACGTGTGATGATGTATACAAATATGGATATCCTCGGTGATTAAATGCGTGTGCGTTAGGTGACGTAATATTAATCGGTAATTTAATCCATTTACCGAGCGGGTGTATTCAGCTATTGGATAACTATTTACAAGTATAATATTTTAAAATGTATTGTCTACCTCATATCGTAAACTGCATCAGTGGCTTGAAAAATGTGGTGTGTTTTCGATCATGCACGCAGATTTGTACGGTTGATTCCTCCCTCCTTCTTTATTTCGCATCGGTTTAAAAATTTTCACGCGCGTCTTTGACTTTTCTTCAAACGACAGCCGACGTTGAGAAACTGCGACCAATAGTTGCAGGTGATGCGATGTAATGCGTTATGCATTACTATAGGAAAGTGCGGTATTGAGAAAATTCGATCCGCAATGACGACAAATTAGATTCGAGAGGTCATTCTCTAGGATCAATAACGATATTCCGGTTACAGGGCTACAAGTTGTAATTCGGTGAGATCATGACAATAATGACAAAGATGATACTTGCTTCGAAAAATGATATTATGTCAAATTGGAGAGAATAATTCACCGTGGGCTGTTATATTCATCTCTTTCATTTATTTTTTTTTACTTGTGAATCGTTATATTCGGATAATTAATCGGAACATGACATAAAACATACAGCATATTGTATATGCTGTGGATATACATACCTATACATACATACCTATATACATACATGTATCTATACGCATGCACCAATTTCTGCGTAAATTTGCATTTCACTTGGCATATATAACAGGCGCCAATAATAAGGATAAATAATTAAGCACAATAATAATAATAAGAATAAGAATGACAACAGCAATAACAACAACAACAACAATAATAATTGTGATAATACAAATCATAATAATAGCAATAACAATGTAAATAATACTAACAATATTAAGAGTAATGAAAATGATGACGATGGTGATGATAATTATGATAACAACAACAGTATGATATTATCACGTATACCTTACGTCATGTCGATAGGTTTAATGTTTGTACGTATAAATAAAAATTAAGGTACCTGAGCACAAATTTGTGTGCACTAGGCTTGGTGGAAGTTAGTGATTTTGACGACATTTTAGCAGAAGCTTTTTATAGCACGATCTTGTCCAAATCACAAACTTCCACCGAGCCGAATATAAAAATGGTGGCCTACAAGTGTGATACCGAAATAACCATCGTAGTATAAGAAATGCTTGTGCGATTCGACTTTGAAAAAGCATCGTACATCAGTCGATGTACACATGTATGATGTACAGGTAAGATATACACATGGCTGCACATGGGTAGCGTACTATGATAATGGTAATTGCATTAACGAAGACAGCAGCGACGATGACTATCAAAATTGTACGATGAGAATGATGACGATGCCGATGATGAGAATGGAAATGGGCTTTTGGTTAAAAAGAACTTTGGATCATCGAATGCTATATAAATATGCTAATTCTTGCAACGTGGTCCGCCTGGCTACTATCATCAGATTGGTCAAAGATATTCGCATCTCATCCAAATTCCATCTGAAATGGGCTGGTTGGCTGTTTAACGAAGATTGATAACCCTCATCCAGTTGTTGGATATAAGTAAAACTTTTTTTACCGTGACGACAAACCTTACTTGTAGATTTTACTTCCGGATACGTACTTTTACTCCTTCGTATATTTCGTCTATATCCTTACAATGCCCTACCTCCCCTTTTTCTCTCTCTCTCCTCTAACGTTCATATCACCATATCACCATTCATGATTGACAATAACAATAGCTGATTGTTTTATTACTGACATACCTATACAAGGCGTTACTATTTCAATTGAACCATTTTGATTAATTGGAAGATTGGGGTCGTACTGAAGTCTTTTTCGCAGAAAAGTTTTACTGTTCAGAGGGTAAAAATAAAAAGTCCGTTTCTGTTATGGATCATTTAGAATTGGAAGAATTAGAACTTTGTCAAATTCCGTACTCTTCAGCTCACTTCCAAATAGTTCCGATATTCCATTGAAAAGATCAGTTGGCTGTGATTTCACTTTGACAAGGTAAAAACCTGTAAAAAAATTCCATGACACTCACTTCTCATTGTATCTACAACCTAATACTTTTGCATAAGATGAAACAATAAATTTATAAGATCCCATTTTTCCGAGTAACTTATAGGAATAGTTCAACTAAAATGGGATACCCGTTAATTATTATTACCACGCGTCCGCGGTTTTTTCTTCTTCAAATACAAGAAATTCTGCAATGACAAAACTTGGATAATACAATAAATATGCTTTCATCTATACGTATACGTACGTACGTGTGTATGTATTTTTGCAGTATACATACATTATGGTATACATAAATACAAGAGTTTCGAAAGTTTCAAAAGTGGTATACCTATGTATTTTACAAAACATGAAATCAATAGAATTTCAAAATATTATTATTTTTTTTCTTGTTTTTTTTTTTTTGGTTTTTTATACAAATAAAAATACTATTGATTGGCAATACTATATGTATATTGTAGCTAATATGCATAATTCAATGCCTTCTTTGTGCCGAGTGGACATTCATTTATATACAAATATGTATGTATACAAACGTGGGGTGCCCCGATTGAAAAAAGCCCGTCGAATATCCCTAGAAAAGTGAGGGATGTAATGGAGATAAATTATCAACGGTACAGGTCGAAAATTTGGAACGCAGTTAGCGCTGATGACTATAGATTATAATAAAATTTACAGCGCCAACTTATAATAGGTCTAGGATTCCACTTCCGTTTGAAATAAGTTTTTTTTCTTTTCAATTTTGATCTACATGATCCGTCGACTTATATGATAGGATATTGGATGGGCTTCCTCAACCCGTGGTACCACGTAAATATGACAAATATATCTATATATTATACGGAAAGTCAAAATATAATGTACATTAATGAACAAAGCGGAGACATAATAATAATAATAATAATAACAATAATAATAATAATAATATGTACATACATACACGTAACATGACTTGTGAAATAGAAAAAAGAGGGAGAAATAACGATATTATAGAATAAAACGAAATATAAACATCCATTGGAAATGCAACAATATATAATAATCTACAGACACGTGTATAACTAAAAGACGTAGTAGTGTATGTACCTCTCGATAATGCGTATATCATATTGCAGAAGTACATGCGTATAATATATTATTTTTAATCTTACACAATAATTTAAAATGATGATAAAACGGAAGTTGCGTTTCGGACACATATTATTCTTTGCGCGCGCGTGTGTTCTGTCTTTTGTTTGTGTGTCCGCAGGAGTCTTGTGGTTGACTTTTCTTTCTATAATATGTTGAATGATAATTGTTCGTTTACCGTATTTGTTCCAACGGTTATTACAATAATACACATCAATTTTTTTCCAAAATTAGCCCTTCTTCGAGCGTCCCATTCCATTTGTTGCTATTATAATTCATCGTCGATGCAATCTTTCATTTATCCGGAAATACAATTAATTTATATCAAACACAGTTATACATCTATAGACATACCTTGGCGTATACATGACGGGGCATTCAACTATTCCGCCTGAAATTATTTCGTTATTTCATGAAATATGGAAAGACAAGTTTGATACAAAAGTTATAGTCTCGAATTGGAATTGACCAGGTAAGAAAAAATGAGACGAAAAAAAAAGAAAAACAATCAAAATCGACTTCTAACGACCTAAATGGGCTATTGGAGATGCTCTGACTGCTTCGAAAACCTTCGTTTCATGAGTGAAAATTTCTGCAAAATTTCAGAAAAGTGAAATACTTGGTTACTTTATACAAAAATAATGTGTCGTTTCTCAACAGTTTCGTGTGAATACAACCTCACAACTTTTTTACCCCATTTTTTTCCATATCCCATAAAATAGCGTAGTTATATTCAGTGAATCAGTTATTAATAAGCCGCGTTGTACACCAACGGAGCGAACAGGAGCAATCTGAAATTTGCTCGCTGATATTCCGGCTTAGTGTCGCGATACATCAAAGAAAAGTTATAATTGGCAAGCTTGATCTACTTTATATTACTTAGATTTTGAATACTCGTCACCCATTTCAGTCACAATTTCAATAACGGAAGATCAATATCCCTCAACTCATGTATTTAATCAACTGACAATTTCATCGGAGTTCAAGATGGGGTATGGACACTAGATTAGCATCGCATTTACGTGAAAAAAAATTTTCGCAAACACTAGCGGATAGCAAATTGACAATCATGCTCATTCCGGTCGGGGTATACGTGGCTTTAGATGCCCCACCCTGTATAATATAAGTCTATGGGTAAACAAGATGAAAGGAACAAAAAAAAAAAAAGAAAAATCTCTGGGTATATGCGCCCACTTGACGCACCGTACCGTCAATATTGTTATATCTGCATACATGTAATCATATACATATGCACGTATGTATGTATGTATCAATGTATGTATGGATTTTTGTATGTATAGTATATTCATATACTAGATGAGAAATATACAATATTTTGCAGCATATCGAATAAATTTTTTTTTAGTACGTAATGACAATAGTAATAGTAATAATAATAATAATAGTAGTAACAATAATGATGACAATGACAATGACAATAATGACAATGATAATGATGATAGTGACAATAATGATGATAATAATAATATTAATAATAGTAATCATAATATTAATAATAGTAATAATAATAATAATAATAATGGTGAAAACAACAATGATAATGATAATAATAATAGCATTATGTATAATAACTTTAATGTAATACAAACGAAACAATCAACAAGGCATATATCGTGTATACCGGGTGTCCTTTAACTAACCAAACTGACTAAATCCAAAGAAACTGCAGCGAGTCCACCCTGCATCGACATAAAAGGCCATTTACTATCAATTGCCAAACGCAATTTGTAGTCGATAAGTAATTGACTCGTTGTTTCGATCTGCCGCCGGTTGTAGGCTACAGATAGTTGCGCGCAGAGGACAGCTGTTTAGTTATTTGCACAATCTGTTGGCTTTAAAACCCGTATATAGTTTCCCTTATTTTTATTCGAAAGTGAAAGTAAGGAAGGAAGAGAGGAACCGCTCAATCAAGATATTTCGTGATTACGTATGTATACCTAATTGTGTAAATTGTGATAAAAACGATACTATAATATACCAGGGACAAGAGATGATGAGACGGGAACATACGGCAATACAATGCATGTTAAAGGCACGTCTATAATACAATAGGTATACATTATACATACTATAATATATACATATAAGTATACTTGTATGTATTCTTGCAGATTAATGAAATATATAGTTGTTAATTCACGGACACCCTGTATATTTCTATACATGATCTTTTCATACATATAATTAGGTAATTAATATGAAGTTGAAAATACTGTAAAATTTGATAAAATACTCCCTCCCGGTAAATAGTTCCTAGATCATTCATTTATCGTTAGTTGATTCATCATTTTTGTGTGTGCCTTGAGTTTGTGTGTGTGTATGTTTGTGTGTATGCGTGTTTGCGTTGGGTCGCGTCGGGGCGAAGATATTGAGACTCGTACGTAGGTCAGGTCAGTGGTTCAAATGAGATTCGGAATTGGACAGATATTTATTGATTATAGTATGTATGGGGTAGGTAACTAAATGGTTGGCTAGTGTACACGCGTACACCCGTATCAAGACGATGTCAAGCCGGAGACTGGTGAAAAATAGCCTCCTCGAAACTCTAACCATTTTTTATTTTCCGGGCATTCAAAAACTTACAAGATATACGGTTATACAGTTTCGTTTACCTCGATCTGATTTTCATAATAACCTTCGAGGCTCAAAGTTGTATATCAAATAACATATATCCCTCAGTGATAGTATGGTAATAGTTATTTAGAATTTCCAAAAGACTATTTTCCGATGCTTCGAAGCTTATTTAGCCCCTCGCCGATGATATATCCGCGATGTGTAACGCGAGGCGTGCTACAGAAATTGAGAATGTTGGATTTTAACAAATTTCTTTTCATACGAAGGGGAGACCGGACCAGGAAGATCACTGACAAATTTGATTAGAGAAAAAGTATTTCTGGTTTTATCCAATTTTTAATTTTTTCGGACAAATCTATTCTCTCTCTCTCTCTTTCTCTTTGTTCCTCTGTGACGCTTGGTCAGTGGTGATTAGGATTGTATTACGGTTTTTTCAGGCACATAATCTTGTCCCGGTCTCTCCCGTATAACACATTGTATACCTTATGTGCGATTCATCGATATATCTACACTTACGCGTAGCGATTCAGATCAATAAAAATTTTCACCTAAATTTCGCGAGTTGGGTAATTTTCTTAAGATATTGTAAAATACAACGGATGAAGGAAGATGATCCAAATATACAAATACGGTAGCGCGCGTTGACGCCAATATTTATTGCGGAAAGTGCAACGATAGTACTGCAGGCCCTTCCACGCTTTGACCAGTAAATTATTCGATGGCACGGTTCTATTCCTGTCGCCGCAGATACGTTATACTCACTACGTATCAACTCGTACACATTGTAGGTGGGTGGACACCTCTTCTCGCGGTCACTCAAACTGTAATTGGTACCTCAAGGTTTCAAGTGTTCAACAGCTACTGGCCAAGGGATAATTATTTGGAACCGTGATCGATCGAACGGATGCTCAATTTGAAGTAAAGATTTTAAATTATCATGAATTTTCCTCTCATTCGATGTTATGTCGTTGCCTTGACAACCTTGTGTACTTGCAGCACCAGTTGTGTTGTGTACGTACAGATTGATTGATTTGTATACAGGTATACACAAGATGAGTTAGGGTCTACGCCGTGTCAACATTGGCTTTTTATATCAGGTCAATAATTTATTACATCCGTTCTGTGTCCTAAAAAGCTCTTCTCTCGCCGTTTTATCCCAGATAATGAGTGTCTGCGAACGTTCCTGACTAAGTTCTTAAAAAATAACAACCGGCTTGGTTTTCCGTTGTACGGTTTCTGCGTCGTTGGCAACTTCTCGAAAAGAGTCATCATGCGTGAGGATAGGGCCTCACGCGCAAGTAAAAGCGTAAGAACAGAGACGCGACTCCTTACGCGAATCGCTGCTCCTTTATTTGGTTAATGAGTTAGATAATGGGCATGCGAAATGCAGATAATTACCATCCGTACCAAATCGACGCCCCGACTCGACAACGAGAGGAGGAGATTCCACCCAAATACGTCGTGCGTTCATCAGGGACTTGATCAGAGGTCACCTGTGGAGAGGATGAGAAGACTGCAATTGGGATCGAGTACTTGATTCGTTATCGAAATTGAATACGTAACGTAGATTCAACATCATTATTTCTAATCCGTTTGCACAAATCACGGATAGTGTTTTCAACTTCAGACTATTTTCCACATCCAGCCGTCGTGAATGAAGCATCGATGAAAATTTTCATGTCCGGGTGTAGTTGGGTATGTATGTTTGATTATCCCCAAGAGTGTTACAACGTCTTTCTCTTCTCGACTCACTCGATCCCATGATCACCTTTCCCCACGACGTAGAAGATCTCACACGTTCATTATTCGCCAACTTGATTGAACGAAAATTGATACAAACAGCTCCGTTACCAATTAAATGGGGGGGAGGGGGGGGGGGAGGAGTAGGGGAAAAGGTGGAGGTAAAGAAAAGGGAGAGGGAGAAAAGGGCAGAGTGAGAAATTCTGGCCCAAAATTCACGGGTGGTTGCTTTAATCCTTATCCTTGCTCTCGCCCTCGTCCTCGCTCGCAGACTTTTTCTCTTCTCTCTACCCTTGATGGCCTGCGGAGGAACGAGACTCAGGGCCAAAGAAGGGGTGACGTTGCACGGTACTCGTACCAGGCCTACGTCGAGGCTCTGATCAACGCACGGCACAACTCCGAAATTTTACTTGGCATATCGATATCGACGATCGTTTATTATTCCTTGTCGACGTCGTGTAATGACGGCGTTGTTGGGCTCCCTGACGAAGCGGACGAAGCAAACTATGGCTGCAGGAACCAAGTCACAACAGCTCGTATTGGCGCAGGTGCATTCGCTGGATTATGTCGCGGCAGTCGTTGAACACTCTCTTTATATTTTCCGTGTCAACGGCGCATGTGAAGTGTGGATAACAATAATGCTTTCCGTCCCCACTCGCCGTGCTTATGCGCTGAAATATCATCATCAATTTTAGATTCCCTTACTATCCTATTTCGCTACTACGAAATCCCCCAAGTTTCCGGAGCAAAAGTCGGATTCTAATTCGCGTCTGATCCTATTCGAGAAACTCTAATTGATTAAAAAATAGGAAGAATTGTTACTTGAGAACACATTACGTATTTTACGTTTCGGGTAAAATCCAGAAAACTTTGGGGTCTACTTTCGCAGCGAGAATAATATTTTTGCGTCCTACATCGGTTTCGCATGAAACGGAAATTAGAGAGGAAGTCAAAGTAGAGAATATCACTGACCAGGAACTCGTCTCTGATGAAGTATTTCGCCCTGATGACATCGGGGGGTTCCGATGGATCCACAACGACACCTGGTTCAACGGGCGTCTGGTATCTCGAGAATTCCGGGAAGTAGTCCTCGAGCTTGTGTTTACCAGCTTTGATCTTCTCCGCGAGAAGGTCCTGCTTATTCAGGAACAAGATGACGGATATCGTGCGGAGCCATCTGTAAAATTAAGCACGCCCTCATGTGATTTGGAAATTCAGGAGTCGACGTGTCCATGGAAATGAGTACTAAGAACGAGAGGGAAGAGTTGCTCACCGGTTGTTCCAAATACTCTTGAAGAGGTCGAGACTTTCTCTGAGTCTGAGTTTCGTCGGATCTTCTCTGAGCACCATGTTGTAACTACTACAGGCCGTTACGAAAATTATGGCTGTAACGTCGTTGAAGCACTGTATCCATTTCCTCCTTTCGTCGCGCTGCCCACCGACGTCGAACATGCTGTAAGCAGATCATTATCACGATTCAGGACGGGCCTCACATAGCGAATTCAACCTCTTCATTCTCGACCATTTTCCGACGTCACACACCTTACACTGATTAGGAATATAATGAGGCATTTTGCTTTGAAAATAAGAAACTGAACCCAGCCCTCATGTGAAATTTTCAAATCGTCGTCTATTTTTTTTCTTCACAATTCAGCTGTCGACATATTTTTATTCGTAATATTCAAGAATCGAATATTCTGCTAGACTTTTGAAAACTAAATACAAAAAATTTTATAAGTTTAATAGAGACTGAAACATGTTCGAGGTACGAAAAACGGTTCGATTCAGGGTTGTGAGAGGAAGTAAATTGCTGGTATACCGTTATGAATGGTAAAAGGTTGAAACTTACTGAAAGTTGACTTTGTCGACTTGAAACCGCGTCTCAAAGATGCCGGAGGTGAGGACTCGACACCTCAAGATATCCTGCATAAAAGAGATGGTCATTCTAAATTATCATACGACATACACTAAATCAACTACCGATTTTAGACGGATGCCAATACACTGGTCATTGAAGCACCGAATTATTCGATCAAAAATTGTACAGCCATTTTGTTCCTATACGTGTTCAGGATATCATTAACCCGTCAGTTAAGCAAGCTGAGCGATAATTTTGGTTATCAGATATTTCCAACGTCACCGGGGATAACATTAACGTACGAAAATTGTTCCATAAAACGGTAGCTAAAACGTAGTGTAATCGTTTACCTGTTCGGTAGGCGTGTAGTCGGGTTGTTTCACTATCGCTACTTTGTCTAGGAAGCTGAAACACAGAAAAAATCCTACGTTGAAACAGATAACTCATCAGAATCCGCCTGTTGTAGTTCATAATTCAAGTGTTCCCATTATTCCGGTGCTGGGGATAGATACTTAGGTAAAGATATCAGGAATGTACGACTGGAAGATGACGACGATGAAAATTTTAATGGAGATGGTACGATCTATGCAGGTATAAACAACAAGTCAATGATATTGCTGCCAGAGAGTACCTATAGTTCTCAATATATAAAGGATCTCCTCTCTTTTGACGCTCATTTCAGGATCCCTCGATTCGCGGAAACACGACGTACTTGGTTCGGTCGTGATTTGTAATTCACCCGATCGAATTTATCGAATGAATCGCAATCTCGGAATTGCGATGATCTGAAGAAAATGAATATATTAGAAAATAAATTACAATTCGCTTCGATTCTTTTTGACGAGTAAAGAAACGCGATTGCTTTATCAGTTCCTGAGGGTAGAGCAGGGCGTAGGGAAAAGAGAGGATCACCCGAGCAACGGAACGAGTGATTCAATTGGATGGGGAAATACTGCGATAAAACGACTTTCTCCGAAAGTCAACGACTGCATCGGATTGCCCAATTTTCTTATTCTTCTGTAGAGAAACATGGAAGAAAAAACGCGTTCCATCACCCCGAGTCGCGAGTCCTGTCTCCCACTCGTATAATAATTGACCTCTAGATAATCTGGTCTCGCAGTTTTTATATCCTAATTCCGATTAATTGTAGCATCGATCTGCGATACAAAAGAACCGAAGGAGACAAAAGTAACAAGTATATAACAGAATCAAGTTTCTCTTTTATCGTTGCGCCCGAATAATTTTCTCAAATTGAAACTAATAAAAGAATTGCAGTTAGGCAATCGTAATAACCACGATGAGCGAGAGGATGAAGACGGACGGCGTTCCTCTTTTACCTGCCGTCTGTCTGGAGCAACCGACGAACACGGAATGAAACTTAACCACCCCTGAATGGTACGGCGCTCCGATTTTCGGTGGCTCGCCCACGCTTAAGGTCTGTGAGATCCCTGCGCCGCGCAGAGTCAGTCCTGGATTCGGAGAAATTTGTCGGCGGACGCAAGGTGAGATGAAACTCCCCCAGGACTACGTGTGAAACGTGAATGTTGGCAGCCCGGCGGTGGAACCGAAACAAGCGACATCATCCGCCACCATGGCCATACCGGTGCGGCCCTGGTCAGTTTGTCTCAGAACTTGAAGAGTTTATGGATGTCGAGATTTTCCGACCTTTCTTTAATCTCGCGCATTTTCATAGAGTTCTGGTAGAAGTATAAATTGTCTTAGACAAGCTCCATCTGAGTACTTCGGATGCATGAATCACGGCATTCGTGTACCTGGTTAGATTTCAACTTAATGGTGCGAAAGAAAGAAGAATGGTAAATATGTAATTTCAGTAGAGTTGGTGCGATCCCCGGCTACCCGATGGCGGAGGGGGGTGAAGTTCAGGATTTCGTCGCGATGGTAGACAGAAGGAGGTAAATCGATCGGTAGAGTCATGCACACACACCATACGTATAGATACGTATACCTCCGCATACCTACGTACGCGTGTACATCCCTTAGCCAACATAAACTAACCTGAACTTACCTAACGCAACTCAACCTTACCTAACCTTAGCCAAACAAACTCTGATATTTCTATATTTTATACCCAATATGCATATACAGCGGGCTCTGAAACCACTCGCTGAAATTCCATAAGGGATATTGAAACTCGGGAAAAATGATTGTTTACCCGATTTTCAGAGGAAAGGGAAAACTGAGAAATGAAAAAAAGCATCAGAACAAAGAGCTTCCGATGGAGCTATCGAAAGACTCGACACTATAGGCCCTCCAAGGGTTTGTAAGGTAAACGGAAATTGTTTTCTTATGGGATCTCGTATATGAGGCGGTCATCCTTGCAGAATTCGGTTCGGTGATTTTGAAACACCCTGTACGTACGTGCCCTACGTTCGTCGCTCGGCATCGCGACGCCCTTCCCTCTGCCGCTGTTCCCAACCAAGATCCTTGCAGCAAACACCCCTGAGCTCCTTGAGCCGCGGCCCCCGGCACTCGCCCAGTTCTAATCCGGGTCATGGGTCACTGCCATCGCTTTGTGTCCAATTACAGAGGAGCCGCTTAAATTCCGCGATGCTGTCGCCATTGATGGAAAGTGATGCAATTTCATCATCGTGTATCAATTACGTAGTACGCGGTATACATACGCCTAGATAGGTAGGTACACGGGGAAAAACGCATATTTATTGTTTCAATAGAATTTTTCTGCGCTCAATTTACATCTGATCGTTACCACGCATAATATAATCATTTGTGAATTTATCTGTATTTATTCATTCATGAATTTCTCCATTCGTTTTTGTTACGGCATAAACAGGTCTGACCGATCATTCGGCTTTCAGTTATGCGAACGATTAATATTCGCGGTCATCAAACCGTAGCTCATATCAGCAAATATAGGTGAATTTATCCGGACCCAAGAAAACACGAATTCGCAATTAATTATTGCCTAGATATTGAAAATTTTGTTTAAAAGTTCATTTCCATTCTTGACCGACTGACATTGATCTCATTGATCTTTCAACGGTGAGATGGATGCTGCAGAATGCACGTAGATCACGGGCGCGCAGAAAACGCTGTTGAGGACAGAGTAAAACCGCGAATGACGACATGGCATCTGTATGTAAACTACTCAATTCGACGAAATAGACGTTGACAGTGTATAACGTATTGCACTGAAAATAACAAACGAGTATACGATGATTTAAAATAAAATTTTTACACAAGAAGATGTGACGATGGCGACGGCGACGGTACAGTTAAGGTAATATCCAGACGATATTGCCATCGACGGGGACGGGAGCGAGGGTTGAACGTCTAGCGTCGAACGGTGGACCAAAGACCAGCGAAGTAACGGAGTAACGGTGCGATAACTGACTCAAGCAGATCGACCTCGAGTAGAAACTACCGGGTGTCTCCAAGTCGCGGGTTCTCCCCGTCCTCTCGTACGCCCTCCCGCCCGGGAGGGTTGCGCGTGACCCGGTTTCGCCACGTCGTTGGACACCCCCGAGGCTTGGCGACCTTGAAGCCGGCTCGACCGCGGCCATGTTTATTTGGCCCACCCGCGTGCTGCCATTTTAGGCGTCTGCGCTATATTTAAAGTCAACCTCCGCACATCCCACATGTGCGTGCGTACTTGTACAGGGTGTTTCAAAATTATACGTCACCGCTTTGCCAGGTGATTCTCTAGCTCGTAAACATTTTTTTACTTCACTCAAAAATTTCTACTCGTCGCGAAAAACAAGAATCTCAACGGGACTATACGGATCGAAAATGAATACAGCCTATTTCCCGCAGGTTTCGTTGACTTCGTGAACTTTTTTTTTTGGGTTTGAAGGGTTTCCCGTATACGGGCTTACTCAGGGGACATAGAATGTAGAACATGGATGAGCTACTATATCCAACTTAACCGACTCAACCATCGTAAGTTTCTTTTCTGGCGCGGGACATAGTGAATTGATTGCCGCAGAGATTAGAAATTTCTAGAATTTGATATAACACCAATTTGCAGTACTACATGTAAATTTATGACCTTTAAAATAGAAGGGGGTGTTTCTCCTTCATTTATTACTATCGTTCATCGGAGCGAACTATTGCAGGATATTAAAGCGTGAGTGGATCACTGTGTAGATTTTGTTGAATTTTGAGGATGCGCTGCATGAGTGGCGTTGTTTCGAGGAACAAAGAACAATGAGGGGTACATGTAAAAATGATCAATCTCATTCTCGCGCGATACCGGGCTCCGCATTATACTCCGGTAGAATGGTTCGCCGAAGCTTTCATTAGCTTCCCCCCTCCCCTGCCCCGCTCCTGTAGCGACTCTCTTACACGTGGTATATTATGTATATGAGTATTACCTGAAAATAGGAATTTGATAGGTGTGCACGTATATCTCTGCTCTGATGCCTGTGCAGTGCGATTATCTCGTGTACATACTTATAGATACATACACGTCTACGTATTGTATAATATAACGTCGTGCGCCCGTCGTCTGTATAGCTGCGAGAATACAGATATGCACCAACTTATATAGGTCTACCTATATAGTCTGTATGCTAACGTTACATATATACGCGTGTATTTCTCTAGCTATATACACTTGTATAGATGTATGATATGCAGCGCATACAGTGACGACACATAGTTGTAATATGTCTCCTGTTAAAAAGGAGGTGGTTCCAAAGTCAGTATAGTCAGCGTTTCATTACTGCTATAAATAGAATGAAAACTTTTCGAAATTTAATGATTGCGAAACCGCATGTACATCTATTATATACTTTGAAAATGTAATCGCGGATGGGCGAGAAAAACTGTAAAAAAAAAAGGAAAAAGAAAAATTTCGACAAGGTATACCCAAGGTTTGATCTTTCGGTTGATTTTTTGAGAGTAAAACTACGGTTTGTCGGTTTTATAACTTTAGGCAAATGCGATTACAATTTCTATCGCTGAACGATCGTGTACGGGCGAGTTGCAAGCGACGATGACGTTCGCGGTGATCTAGAAATGGCGTGTCTAACAATTATCTCGAGTGCCGTTTGGAGATGTAAAATGGCAAACGAACTAGACGGGATCAGGTAATACCTATCCAGACTAACTTTGAGCTGTCACGAGGGGTGAAGAGTGAGGAAACTACGTCGGGCGTGTAAATCGAGTCACATGCCGGCTAGTCGCGTTGACCGTACCAATTCCGAACGCGTGTTTACGTAACTTGTTCGCATTCGCATTTCCATTTACATTTACATTTAAATCTACATTCACATTCACCCGCCTTCCCGAAATGCACGGATATGTACAGTGTAGAGTCATATCTAATACATTATGCGGATGTTTGAACATTCAAAAATCATGCACTTTAAATATCATGTCGATCCAGTGATTCGGAGAATTCGATTCCATAGCCACCGCGACGTTAATTCGGTTAACTTCCGTTCGGATGATTTAATCATAGGAAATTCACCGCAGATTCGGTATAATCTCCCGGCATAGGACATCGATTCCAGCGTTGCCTGTTCATTCCTTCAACACGCGGAGAGGAAAATCTGTCATAAAAAATTTGCGATAATTAGATGCATACATACAACGCGGAAAGTACAAATGGACCAGCGGAAAATCGGCTCAAAGTTATTTTCGGTTTTCCTTAGCGAAGATATCCGTAGATTTGACATTACACACTTACGTATACGTAGTGCAGAAATACGTAATCCCGGTAAGCCTGTACGTCACGAATGGTATAATTTGCGTGGCAATCATCCTAACAGGACCTCCGTTGAAATGGGACTATGGAGACGTATGTGTGTGCACATAGGTACGCTACGTATCTACGTAGGAGTGCGACGACGAGCACGCGTCCGTTTTCTGTATCTGCACGTTGGAACTAGGCGATGCCCAGCCAACCCGTTGTGAGCAAGAGATAACGACGATAGCAACGATAAAGTCTCCGCGTGCATATGGCCACCTATAACGCTAGTTTAAACTTCCATAGCCGTTTTCTCCGAATGAAATCGAACCGTTTCGTGGTCCCGACGTTTTTAATTGTTACACACATCGCGTCGTGTGTATGGCATGTGATGATGTTACCTCGATATTCCATGTGTACCTACAATTGCAGGTGAACATATGTAGGTACGTGAAAACCGCACCTATAAAAAAGCAATCGCGTCCGCTCACCATCTATTTCACGTATAATTTTTGACGGGCTTATATCGAACGTATGCGTACGGGGTACAAATTTATTATGTGTCACCGTTTCACTAGGTGAACACGTTCAAAATCTCTGAGAACTCGTTGCCGAAAAATTCATTCATGTTAAGATCACCATTTTTCATTATCTCAAAAAAATTTAATTCGCTTACAAAAATCTCAAAGGGACTCAAATGAACTTTCATTACCCGGATTATTTTTGTTGACCCCCTGATTTATTTTTCACGGATCGAATAGCCTCTTCGAAACGTGGCTTCCGTTTTTCACAAGGAGAATTTTTCAACCAATAAAAAAATCTTACCCAAGTTTCAATAATTTTCGGGGCCATGGTTTCTCAGGTATCAATCGACCTCGGGCTAAAAAATTACCCAGTGAATAGGTAACGAATACAATAAATTTCCACCCTGTACGTACAAATATCGCGGCCATTTTTACTGGTACGTATATTACATGCAGCGTACATTTTATTTATTGCAGTGGAAAACACGGAAAGAAAAAATATTTATCGTAATTCGTGGCGTCAATAAGTCCTCGTCTCGCTCCGCTCGCAGCTCGACGTTAGTATTTTAATATTATAACTATCGGTATTCGATATAGCCCAGTGTAAATATTGATGAAACAAAAATAGCTCAACGGTGCTCACCGGACGGTGTACGTAGGTGAAAAAAAAAGAAAAAAAAAAAAAAAGAAAGAATTTTTTCTTTTGTATCTATGATACACGGATTAACCGTATACATGCATCTATAGGTGATCCAGTTTTGTTGGTGTTTTCGTTAGTTATTTATTGCGAGTCGAAACTGAAAATTTTCGACGAACAACGTAGTTAGCTAGAGATTTTCACCGGACGATACGGAGGGAA
Organism: Athalia circularis; assembly: GCA_963978495.1. NCBI lineage: Eukaryota > Metazoa > Arthropoda > Insecta > Hymenoptera > Athaliidae > Athalia > Athalia circularis. The sequence goes on along the minus strand of OZ021700.1, from coordinate 29,320,415 downwards.
AAACGAGAGGGGTGGATAGGAATAAAGATGAATCGATGAATGAATAAGGACGGAATGGGATGGAATGGAATGGAACGGAGCGAAATGAAATGTAATGGATGGAGGGAGGGATCGAGCGAGAATGAAAATAAGATAGCCAAGAGAGAGAGAGTGCGAAACTCACTACTTGGCGCAGTCGATGAGCTGATACTCGTTGCTCCGCTCAAAGCTCTGCTGAACTCCTCTGTCCTTCCAAAGCGTCTCCACGATCTCGTAGAACTCCTGTAAGCAACCAGATCAGAATAAACCCCGATTATCGATCGTCGGATATACAATATTATAAATATGTTAGGCACATATGTTAGGTAATGCAGGTATAGTAACAATATGAGTGTGTGCCAGGCGTACCACACAAGGTATAAGGTAATGTTTATCAATTTATCAGTACGAGTAGGTGTATATATACTCGCGTATGTATTCCGGAGATCTGATACCGTGCGGGATGGTTATAAAATAACCGTCATAGAAGTAAATCCGGCTGCGCTAATTATACCTATAAGAGCAGCGAATAAATCTTCAGAAATATCCCGCAGCATCCGCGCGGCGGAGATTGGCGGGTGGGGAGTTACGTACCCGCGTCGTATAGGTATCTAGGCAGGTGGAATGATTATATGTATATGTACATGTAACACGTACGCTGTTCGCACCCCTCTCCCTGAAGCTCTTGGCGGCTATTTCATCTCCCCGTATACATCGCACATGTTAATTCAATATCTTTCAAATAAAATACCGCCGCTGCCTCGAATGCTTTCGCTTCAAGCTTCAAAGTTTTTTGGTGAAGAAAAGAAAAAGAAAAAAACAAGAAACTATATTCATACACGAATTAAACAAAAATTTCATGTCATAAATGCAAGGAACACCCTTTCCTTTTTTTTTTTGTCATAGATTTACATCCGAAATAGCGCTTCGACTTATGCATACTCATTTGAAATGTCGGTCAAATTTTTATATGGCCGATCGCGATGCAGTTTGAGAGCGAAAAAAAGTCTTTTCGCTGTTCTCTGTATCGCTCGTTTCGACCGCGTGCAGATGGGTTTCAACTTTCCGCGTATTATTCGCGTACATAGTCGATAGATTATCCGTATTATATCTGCACACCGCAATACATGTGTGTATAATTATAGCTGAATTTCGTCGATGATTATTATAATTTGTACCGGCGGTTAATCAAAGCCTTGTTAAATATAGATAGATTATGGATAGACGGATAGACGGATATAGATCGAGAAACACGATGTTGCGCGCATACGAAAAGACATGGGCAGGCGGCATCCTCTGGAGAACGGTATTGCGATCGCATGGCGGGAAATCCTTTGGTGGCGAAGTGATTGAAGCGGAAATCGGTAGATTGAGAACCCGTAACACCAGTAATGGACAACGCTGTCACGCAATTATTTAGTGACCACCACCAGTGAACTCTATAATATAAACTCAACGGATATAGGTATGCATGATGTACGTGGCCCGATATAGATATAATACCTATACATGTAATACCTTGAAATAAATAGGAAATTTTTGGCGTTGTATGGATTCGCGTTTTTCTCGTTCCGGAGGATGATATCTTGTGCCTGTGTGTTTGAAATATTCGTATACGGTGACGTCATCAATTATACTCACCGAGGGATAGTCGAAATCCGTGGAAGAGGAAACGTCCAGGACGTAGTCGACTCTGCTCTGGTTTGCCGGATCTTCGAGGGTGACCGGTGGCGTCAAGGTGTTCATCGCGGTCGTTATCGTCTGGAAATAATCAGATTATCGTCTCACTGTCACGAGCTTGTCAACGTATTTTAGTAACGTCACAAACCGCTGCGATTCGCGACGCTCTAGGGACCCGATAAGAATAAATAATTTGTCCTGCAGATTATGGACACTAAAGTCTTCTGCAAACGCCAAAAAATGGTGTCAAATTATTTTTTTCAATCACGTGGAAAGAACAAAACGAAGAAAAAAAGTAAACTGAAATACGAAACGCGTGAAAGTTTAACGTAATCCTGCCATATTTATCGCCAGATTTCGTCGCGCCAATAAAGAAAGCGTTGGTCAATTCGGCGGCGATTATAATGAATAAGAGTCCGGGGTTGCGGACTGCGAGAGCGAAAAGTAAAATTCGGGGAAACGGAGGACGGGACAAAAAAAGGAGAAAAAGGTGGAAGGCGTGGAAGGAGGTTGGCGACCCTATAGGGCTGATGTGGCGGGTGGGCGACTCGAGAATACATGTGGAGGTGAACTGTGCTTTACCAATATTTTCGAGAGCTTACCAGGATCGCGTCCCTGATGTTCTTTTTGATGTCCTCGATTTTCTGCCGCTTCTCCCTGAAACGTGAGATGCATATATTCAGAACCACGAAGAGTCCATTTCTACTTAAAAATCATACAGACAGCATTCGTTACAAAACTTCCGGCGTATCGCCTATAGGTTGTAGTTTCCCAATATCTTATAATAATCGAAATATTCCTTTTGATTGGTAGAACTAGATAGCTTGATTCTCAATTTTTCTACCTTACGATGACAGACATATCTACGTACGGATGGATGGAATGATCTCATGCATATACAAGTTCCATTTCTTTCTTTTTCTTTTTTCGAGTTACGGACCCATAAAAAAAGGCGAGAGCGAAATCTCACGATGTACCCATATGCCGAAACAAGTGGGCGACTACGTTAATGGATTCTTTGTTAATTTTTGTCTGTGGTAATTTATTGTATAGGAAGTTTTGTCACAATAATATGAAAAAAATACAACGAGAAACTGCAGAATGATCTAAAAATAATTCATCGCGTCGGCAAGTAAATATTTCACCTATCTAGGTGCGTACCTTGCATCACCTGCGACCGCACGCGGAGGCACAGTTGGTGCCGCAGTTGGATTTATGCGGATCGGGCGTAGGTTTTATATATGTATAGTTTTGTAAACACCGAACGATTTGACCTTGACCTTGTAAACTGTTCTCAGAATGTTCAGATCAGGATCGTTGCTAAAAGCAGTTTTATTTCCACTGAATAAGTTGCGGGTGCTAATTTAATTTAATTTTTTTCTTTCCGTTCGACTGGATTTTTTTTTTCGATTTCGATGTCTTTCGCAGGCCTCGCCGCTTCTTCCGCCGAATTTTATGATATCGTTTTTCCATATGCACAGCTTTTCTGAAGGCCGGGCGACATATAATTACTAATAGCATGTAACATATTATCTATATCTGTATAATACGCACGTATAACATTGTACGTACATAGCTATGTCGATTAGCTTGTATTATACCTATGTAGGGGTATGATATACCGTTCATTCGTGAAATATTCAGGCAATTATCGAACAATCCTTACATGAGAATTTTGGTCAATCAATCGATATTATTGAATCGTTTGGTACGATAGTTAGATGTCAAATGTTTGCCGATAAATTAATCGATTGTTCGCACCAAGTTTTACAGATTGTTTGAATCGATTACGCGTATTATGAGGGGAATAGAATCGTTATGCTAATGCGTTGTGGATGCTAGTATAGAAGTGATTAACGAACGAAGCCTAATTTTTAATGCCATGAAATTTTGAAGGTTGAAAATTCTCTGGATTTCACATCCTACTTTCCTGATTACAAACTATATAGCTGCTCTGCAGAGCAACTTATGGCGGTATGGCAACTTGGCAAGGTGTTCAATCTTCTTATCAGGGTGTCTCAGCACGGCAGTAATTTACGACACTGGCAGCCATGTTTACCAAATGTTTACACGCCTTGTACAGGGTGTCAAGGAATACTGTTTCGCCGGATGATTCTACAGCTCAAGATCGTTCAAGATCTACAAAAACTTCCAGCCGCGAAATTGAACTTGACCTTGTGATTCGAGAATCCAAATTTTTACCAACTGCACAGAATAATCTATTTGTAAAGGAAAACTAAAATATCAAAGGGGCTATATGAGTCGCAAATGTACCCTTATTTCCTCTTTTTTGTTGACTTTATTATTATTTTTTTTTATGTGAAGGGTTAACTTCCGACCTATTGTTTTCCGAAACTTTTGTTTCTCTTTTTTGTGCCAAACAAAAATATTTACCTCGAGTTTTAACCGTATGAAAATGAATTTTTTCGGGGGTATGTTTTTGCAGATGTTAACCTATATCTCGAGCTGAAGAATTACACATTAATTTCTTGACACCCTGTACATGTAGTGAGTATCTAATAAGAGCAACTTGTTAATTTTCCACTTGACAAAAACCCAGCTGCAAGGACGTAAGTTCACTTATTACTTGCCCCCACATCGAGGGCTGAGGATCAAAGAGGCGTAACCCGCAAAAATCTACGAATACTGCCAGAGAGGCGTATCAACGCTGGGAAAAAATATCAAAATAACCGTGATTTTGATCTCTAGCTTGCTCATTCTTGTGGGATACGCCCGAATACCTGAAAATTGATTCAGTTGTCTCCGAAAAGTAAGAGTTGCACCTTTCTGGCTCTATCAGCCCTCGATATTATAATATTTGCACACATACAAATAGTATTCGATTAGTTCGAATTTCTGTAGAGCGCCAAACTGTATCTCATCATGTATGTAAAATCCCATAGAAAAATTCCTCGCAAACAATTCCTATTATGATAAATTTAACACCCATTGTTCTGTATACCTGCAGGGGTTGCAGAGCATCGATGTACGTGTACGTGAAATAATTGACACATTTATTTGCTTTATACTCACGCTTCGCTGAAGCCATTCACGTGCAATATCCTCATCTGTTTAACGATGGTACTTTTTCCAGACTCTCCCGCACCTGAAACACGAGTTCGAAGAGAAAAGAGTTGATTACCTGTATACCTTTAATCATAAGTTATCGGGTGGAGAAGACTGCATAAGAATAATAAAAAAAAAAGAACTTTCGCGCTTCACCCGGGCCTGTTTTAGTGTTATCAATTTTTTGTTCGAAACGATTGCCCCGAGCCTGAGTTTAATTTTGCGTCAGCTGTACGCATATCCAGAATAGTTACAGACGAGACCAAAGTCAAATTATGCATTGCCAATAGCCCCGATCCCTGTTGGGAGATAATTCTTTAATCCGCCGACCTATTCGGCTGCTGAAAGATGAACAACGCGGCGCTCTTCAACCCCGCGTCCCCCCAGACGCCGAGTGGCGAAAAAAAGAGAATATACGGATCGATCGATTACGCGTAGGTATACTATACCCATGATAATGTCTGCCGAGTATAAAAGTGATAAGGCCTGTACCACGTACGTATGTGTACGTAGGTATGCATGAGCGTATATTGAACCTCGCGTACCTGCCTTTTTTTTTAGGTTGATTTCGTCTATCCTCGCGATATAACAGGGAAGGACAAATGGAGTTCTCGACAAATTTATGAGGAAAAATATCCCTATACGCTAGCTGCGTAACATACATCGACGGTATTGGGGCGCGTGTTCGGCGTGTGCATAATTATCATATACGCTTAGCGCAGCGCCGCCAAACCAGGCGAACTGGCATAACTGACATGCCGTTCGCATGCATGTGCACATCCAACACGAGCACGTATCCATATGCGTTTGTATAGGTCCGTAGCTAGCGTATAATTGATAATTGTGCAGCAACGGGGTGGCAGTATCGCGAGAGGAAAAACTGAACCGGGCCGAATGAGTAGCGAGAAAGCGAAGAGAAAATGTCAGGGAAATTTTGACCATTGCCAATCTCGCCCGGAATTACCCCATCTGAATTTGCAGCGAGGTAAAAAGGAGCTGGAAAATGAAATGTAGAACGAGCTGCATGAATTTTGAGGCCAATAGTTACTCCGAACGCGTTTCTGGCCATCTGGAATCGAAATCGCTGTGTCGTCATCGATCAATTACAACGTGTGTATGTGAACATTGACGAGCGAGAATCCCGAGTGTCAATGAACAGTCTGAATAAAGCATAGCGTGAAGTATAGTTACCGAGCAACAGTAGCCTGTGAGTAGCCCTATACACCTGTTTGTCCTTTTGCAATTGCCTGGTGATCGCATCCGAACGCCTCTTTTGATTTTTACTGTCATCCTGACTGGCCTTGGAGCTCTGGCTGCCGAAGCACCCCATGTCACACTATACACTCCCACACTCTGGCGCTCGTATAGATTCCCGTTTTTAATCGTTCTCTCACTCTTCTTTTCGAACTTGTTATTATTAACTATTACTATTATGTAATATCACTGATGTTTTATACGTTCACCAAGCACACGCGCATACATATGGGCGCACATATGTGTACGTATATTTATTTATCTATTTCTTTATTTATTTATTTATTTACTTATTCGTCCTTTTGTTCGTTCAATTACAGGTTACAGCGTGACGCGTTTTTTGTTCCAAGATTTATGCGTGCACAGAAATTTGTCAACACATCTTTCACCAAGATCGAGAAAAATGAATTAATAATGGAAGAATCGGAGAAACAATACCGAAAAAAAATAGACTTGGAAGAACGAAAAAAAAAAAATCAAATTAAATAAAAAAAGAACGCGTTCGTTAGTTTGGTAATAATATGAGACAGAAATGGCTTGTTCCTTTCGTATCAATGTCTGGGAGTATATTTTGATCGGATTATCGTGTGTATATTGGTATTCTAATTGTATTGTATTACCAAACTGTAGTTATTTATTTACGGAGGTGGTCAATCCACGGTAGAGCGATGATGAATTCCGTTTGTGCACTGCGTTTAAATCTCCTGCTTTTGATTTAGTTTTGCTTCACTCACTATTTTACCTTCAGCGACTGCACACTCTTGCTGCTCCACAAAAACCATAACTCCAGTAAAACCACCCCGCTCCACGTTGCATAAAATCACCTCGTTGATGCACTGAAAATATTTCAACACCCAGGTATGTAGTTATAACAGGCGAATAATCGGGTGGTTCTATATTAAAGTTAGGAATTAGGTGCAACGAAGATGAATATTTATTATTAGCCCTGTCAGTCCGCGCACCATTCAGCCGCAAATTCTAGGTATACGAATACTTGTCACCCCTTCCCCTCCCACTCCCACACCCACTGTCACTCTCTTTCTCATTCTCTCGCTTCGTCTCCTCTTTCTCCTTGCGATTGTCTGTTACAAATCTATAAAATCTTACGAAGGCATGTGTTGCATACACTGTGAATACATACAGTACTTTGTTGTGGGATGGGATGTAATAACGGGACACGATACGATTTTGTTACCTTGCGCACACTCACACTTGACTTCATTTCACTTTACTCTAGTCTACTTCAGCTCACTCTACTTCACTCTATGTTACTTTACTCTGGACGACACTCTACTACTGCCACTGCTTCCAGCTGCAGGTGTGAGTAGAATAGGGTCTGTGGAGACGATGAAGGAGAAAAAGTCGCACAAAATGTTATCCGCTCCAAGAATACAAACGCATTTCTTTCGATGTGTGAATGTGCCCGACGTATACGTACGAAAGAAAGTCCGTGCGAGATGTTACGGCTCGCGAAATAGGTGGCGCCACTATGACTCACGTACACGTCTATACCACGTATATATACACGCTCATTTTACACACAATTTGTTATGTGGCGTGCAGCAACGAATAGGTTCCGATTGAGCCGACGCGACAACGTGTTACTGACACGGTGACGCTTGAATTTCGATCTCCCGTGGGCCGTAGGTAGATTTACAATCGCAGTTCTAATTGTCAAAGTGTAACGATGATCGTCGATTCTAGCAATCAAGGCCTACGGATTCTTTCTATTCCAATCTATCATCGATCGCACAGACCGCCGGCCTGACGTTGTGTTTTACATTCGTACATGTTTCATCATTTTTCAATATACTTCGCGAGTGTGACATCCCGTGCATGGCGCCGATACGGGATTTTAACATCCAGAGTATGAGTTCACGTGCTCGTTCGTACGTCCCGAGGGCATAAAATACAGAAAGGTATATAATGGGCTAACAGTCGAATAGTCCGAGCTGTAACAAGCGATGAAAATATGCTACCGATATGAGTGCCACTGTCACCGATGCGAAGGCAGATGAGAGGTCTAATCGTGATTACATAGTTGCGTGACAATTGTAACGAATCATCGAGGCAGTTCTCTTCGAAAATGCAGCGGCTGCAGATCAGAGAACTTAAATGAGCGATAGGAAGAAAATATTATTACAGGTTGTACACGACGGTGGAGTAGTGAGGGCGATTAACATTGTTTTTGGTTCAACGGGGTACGCGAGTATGTTGAGATGCGTAGGCGCGTGTACTCGTATTCAGATATCTATCGGAGTACAGGGTAGGTAGTATACATATATATAACGTATATTCTATGTATAATGTGTGCGACCGAGTTAGTCAAGTGCGATATACGTTAACGGGGATTCGTACGCATGTGTGTCTGTGTGCGTAAGGGCAGATCCCGGTCTGCCTATCCCGAAAGCCTAAAGGCGAAACTCGATTCTATTTTCACACTAGCACGATTATCAATGTTTCGCAACATTGCACACCGTTTGAACGGATGTAAATGGAGGAAGGTTCGTTCGTTCGCTCTCTCGGTCATCCATACCTTTATTTCGCTGTCGGTCTTTGAAACTTGTAACACATTGGTATTTGCAATTGAATCGAGCCACAGTAAGTCAATCCACTCACCGAACGAAATGCATAAAAATTGAGTAAATACTTTTTCTTTCGTGAAAATTCAATGAAAGCTCAGCGGAAATTATACGTACTTCGCAGAGTAAAAGTGTCTGGTACATTTTTACATGCATTTCGCCCATTGTCAGTCAGTCAGTCAGTCAGTCAGTCAGTGAGTCAGTGAGTCAGTCAGTCAGTCAGTCAGTTCCTCGGCCAGCCGCCAGCCAGCACCGATGTGGTCTATTAAAAATATGCACATCACAGATACATACATACGTTTCACATTGTATCATATCGTATCGTATCTGCCTACCCACCTATCTATCTATCCATCATTATCGTGCATGTTTGTATGTCTAGTAAATGGTAGGTATAACAGTAGCTCAATTCTCGACCGTGTTCCGCGGTATGCGCTGGGTGAGAGTGCTTTTCGGGGTCGTCGGTAACCTCGAAAAAAAAAAAATTAAATAAATGATGTTGAATCAAATACAAAAAAACAGGGGGAAAAAATGGAAATTGGGGAAAGAGACAGAGAGAGTGAGAGAGAGAGGTGGGAATAGAAGTAAAAATTGACTGGATGGTGAGCGTTATAGCTCGTCTCTGCTCCCGTGGCCTGCTGGCCCCAACACCCCCTACGCCCCGCGAGTCTCGCTCGCTCGCTCTCCCACTCAAGCTCTCTTTCAACTTCTCTCTCGCTCTCTCTTCATCTTTCCCTCTCGTTCACTCTCTCGCTCTCTCTTCTTTACTCTCTTTGGCTCTTTCGCTCTGCTACGGCGACCGAAACGTGAAAATAGATTACTTCTCGACTGGACTGTCACTCCGTTTTCACCTGAGATCCTCCGGGCTCCTTCTCAGCCGGCAAACACTTGTTAATCCTTGTAAACACTATGGCGTGACTTAATCTATTATCCGAGCACTACTTTTCGAGGCCACGCACTAAAAATACGATATAATTTTCGAGAAAATTTCCGGCTGAAACGTTTCAGACGAGGTGCTGTGTGCAGCCAACATGTCGTCTGCTAGATAGAACGATACGACCGTTCACGGCGGCTGCTGCCTGAACGAACGGGAACCCGAACGCGCATCGGGAATTTTCGGTTATTTTCGAGGAAAATCGACAGGTGCCGTGATTTTCCGGACGCCCTCGCCGAACCCGCCTTTAAACAGGAGAACGGAAAAACTAACCGGAGCGACAGCGTTTATCACCAGTCACCAGTGGTCACTGACCACACATCCTACTCTGAACTCACCCGTCGCTCCGGACGACCCTCCACTTTTTCTTCATAGCTTGACATGTTTCGTTTACAATCGCTCGCAACACTGCCCAGGGTTAACAACGTCCTCACACTCCATAAAAGCTGCGTTCGCGAATCGCTACGTTGCATACGTACTTACAAGCGTACTTACATACTTAATAATGTCCAAGAAAATGAATGAGACGCGAGACGGCGGATTCGCGCGATCAACGTGCGCATCGACCGATTGTCAGCGTCACTCGACCCTCGCGGATGGATCGAAGATTCAACGCTTCGAGGGTTGGCGTATCTTTCAATCGTCCCCATACCCATAACTACCTACTGTAGATTATCCTTTCGATCATGTTCTTCGATTCGACACCACATTACTAAGTACTGCGTATGAACAGTATGCCCGAGGAGTTGTTACGTTACACCGTGCACGTATACGTTCCGTATAATGACCATGGAGTTCTTAAGCATAATTGCGACACGAGTACTGAATACATCAGTTTAGTTTACCTGGCACTATAAGGCATCTAGCTGCAAGTAGGTAAAATACCTAGCGTATTACACCTGATCCAAATACGACAGTGTCTACCAGAAAAAAAACAATTCGAATTTTTTTAAAACAAAGATCGATGGTTATTTATCAATTCGTAGACGATGTAACGATTATAAATGAGTAAGCGATGTTTCTATTTTCTTATCTTGGGAAGAAGTATATTATTTACATAAATATATAACAAATATAAATATATCCATGAATAATTCACCGTATAAAAATTAAATATACAAATATAAGTACGTGCACGTCTTCGTTTACCTACGTATACATATACGGATATCGGTATCACGGCAATTATTGGTACAGTTACACTTATAGTGCTGAGAGAGACACCGCGACTGGAATCGGAAAAATACTCAAGAGACGTTTTATCAGATTGATAGTAATTTCCTTTGCTTAATGTTTTTCGAACGAGAAACGATGAAGCTGGAAATTAGAAACGTATGACAAAAATGAGAGCCAAGTATGTTAACATAGGTATTCATACTTAAAGATAGATGATATATTTTTCATGAATTAACCTATAGCACGCAACACGGATAGAGTTATAAATTATAGAAGACAATTCCTAAAAGCAAAAAGCCAATTTTATCAACACAAGAGTCCTTTTCCTGCAAGAATACTCTCAATCCGTAACATAAGTATATTAGGTATTATGAAATATTTACCTAGATATATATCTCTTGTTTTAGCTTCTTTTTCCATTTCCACCTGAGATCGAAACTACTAGTATTGATTTCTGCGCTGTATAATTTAACCATCACATTGAGATTTCGTTGGAAATGCGTTATATTATGTATTTGCTATACATATTTGAGTAGATGTTATGATGTGTAATCTGTATGCATGTATACCAATTTCCAAGTGAAAAATCTATCTACGTTGAATATATAGGTATTGTATATTCAAATACAGATATTTACGCCATACCCGATCTTCCTGGTCTTGCCGTATGTAGGGGCCGTGTCACATGAAAATATCCCTGTATATTGGTTTGTAATTTCGATCCAATATTTTTAAGGTAACGAAGCTGCAATTCATGTTGCACTCCGTTTTGCAAATTCCGATTTGAATATTCATTTATAGGCGATGTAACATTCATACCAGAGTTCGAGCAAGCTCGTTTCTGATACGTCAAAGAGATTCAACCAGCACTCCACCATCTGACGGTTTTTTCCTACGAGTCGATTCTACTTTCAGGCTTATTCGAACGTGAAAATCCGCAAGAAAATCCGTGCTTGTCGCTAACGACGTAATCCTGAATTTGGAGAACAGCGAACATCGAAATCTTCTGATATTGCACTTCCGGCATGATTAGAAATCATAGGAATGAACAATGGGAAAGTTCTTTTGGAACGATAGCAGCAACAGAAGGTGAACCAACAGTCCACCTTTTTTTAATGGCCATCGTCGCCCTCCTTGTGGCTGTGATTGCATAGTACTGAGAGAACGGCTGTACTCCCAATGGTTTGATGACGCCATGTAATTTCCATTCAATGGGAAGGAACAATCCTATAGCTTTGTAGCAGTTTTTGCATCATCGGAGGACCTAGGGTCATCGGCGAGCAGAGTGCTTAGATCCAAGTCCTGAATGTTGATCGTGTGCTGACTCGAACCTGAGAAAACATGAGGTTGGTCTGAATTGGATAATCTTAGAATTAGAACTGGGATGTATACATAACTGTATGTATAATATACATCGGTATGTCTAAAACAAATGGAGTCAATTGTCGACATTGGAGATTTTTCCGTGTCAAAGCAATTTATTTAAGAATCCTGTGATTTGTACCTGCATGTGCCAAGAACAAGTCCTTTAAAAATCCAAGCTCCTTAGTGAGCATCTTAATTTTCTCTTCCAACAATTCGTTTTCTGTCTTCAGCTGGTTCACTCGTTCCAAAGTCTGCTGTGTTCTCAATTTACTCTTCACCCTGGAGCGTTTCACTGCCTATGGATTAGATATGAAGAGAGAATGCTCAAACCATCTTTGAAACAACTTTGGGAGTATGAGAAAATATAATCTAAAAATCCGCGTACCTGATTGTTTCGATCTCGTCGCCGCCTGTAGTCCTCGTCGTCATCCTCTTCTGAAATTACGCGCTTCGACTTTTTCGACGCGTTTCCCGAACTATCTTTGTTCTTCGGAGCCATCTGAAGAGAGAAATAGATACACAATCATGATTATGGCGTTGCAGCCATTGATATTGTGTCTTTCCGCACTGTGTTAGACTAATGCGTAAGCATATTAAAGCGGCAAGAGTACATTTCGGTAGAAAAATTAGACAAATATCCGTCCGAAGAACGGAGTCTCGTGTCCATGCTCCAAGAGGTAGACTTAACCTCAGGATCAATGTTTTTGAGATGTGCATTGTGACATGGCCAGTGTCAGATGATGGCCCTACAACGCCATATCCGATGTTCCGATTATCAATCATTCCGTAGAAATAACATACTCCACTTTTCCTTGATCGTATTTACTCACCAGTTAACTCCGTTTTTGCCCAGCTAATTGCTTTGTTTTCGTATAAAAAGTTTGAGTCTTCCCTCTTCGATTGACAACAAAATTCACCCATTCGACACTACCATCCACAAGAACCTGGCGATAACCAGTTGGCAGTTGGCTTTGGTTAGACAGGTCAAAGATGACGCAACGCACAAAAGCTGTGTCGTTTGACGTCTGGCGTCAGCTGGTCTACGGTGCTTTTGTGCATCCGCATCGAGCGCGACTTGCGCCTCAACTGTCGCACGTAGAGTACGGCCACGAAGGTAAGCGTGGTCTACAATATTGTCTTTATATTACAGCTATCCAACGGCAAACCATTTTTTATCAGGCTCCATAATAGCTACGCATTGAATCGTTTTTCTTAATCAAAAGATGAATAAAAAAAATAGCGACCGTAGCTGGGTAGTAGTTCTTGGAGTACGGAGCAGTAGAGTAAATTCTCAACGGCACTATCATTGGTCACTACGCGTGCACTGATTGGCCGTAAGTATGAATGGCTCACGGCTTACCAATAGCACGATGGTCGCGTTACATCAATGAGACGGCGGGAAGGGGTGACTTTACTAAAGAGTATAGCACAATATACACATAAGCAATTTAAACCTCGAGGTCCCAATGTCGGCATTGTCGGCGTTTGAATTCGCACGGTCAAACCAATAAATTTACCCCCAGTTATGGGGCTTGTGAATTTTTTCAAAGCGTTGAGAAACCATTGGAAGAAATCTACCGTTGCTTTGGCCGCGATATCGTACGGCATTTCGTACGGCGTGGAACGTTATGAGTAAACATTTTTATAAAATATATGCAGTTCTAATTTATACAAGAACGTGATATATCCTAACCTATGATAACATAATTTTGATTGAATAATATTGAATGGCATCTGTTGAAAAAACCCTTGTCTTTTTTTGCTAAGGAAAGAGCAGCTTATGCGGAGGTACTGCGAGGATGCTGTCCGGTATGGAGATATGCCGCTGTCTACGCAGCTGAAACCAAGACATGTCACTGTTATTTTAAATCCAGCAGCTAATAAAAGGTAAGTCATAAGAGATTAAAATTTATTCCAATATTTATGAGAATGAAACTTGGTTGTTGATTGATTCATTAAAATCTTGTGCACACTATGATTATTACAGAAAAGCAAAAGATTTGTTGGAAAAATACTGTGAACCATTGTTGCATCTGGCTGGCATAGCAGTTACTATAATTCAGACAGAATCTGAAGGCCAGGCACGGAGTTTAGTTGAGAAGTACAATACTCAAACAGATGCCCTTATTGTAGCAGGTGGGGATGGCTCATTATCGGATGTTGTTACGGGAGTAATGCGGCGATGCAATGCAGATATTAGTATTGTTAAAAAATGTCCAATCGGCATTTTGCCCCTTGGGCAAACAAACAAAGTGGCCAAATCACTATTTAATGGATATGTAGATTTGCCAGAGGTACATGCTATGGCTGAGGCTACCATGGCGATTGTCAGAGGTACTACAAAATTGGTTGATACCATCCAGATCGAACCACTTGAGGTAATTATTGGCATCATCGATCATATCTCTTTACCTCATCAGGCTCATGATTTTTGGTTTTTATTTAATATTTCAGCAAGATACTGAAAATTCTATCAAACCAGTTTATGCAATTGGCAGCATGGAATGGGGTGCGTGGCGTGATGCTCATTCCAAAGTGAACAAATATTGGTACTGGGGATCACTTCGAAGGTAATTGATAAATCTTAAAGAGTTGAAGAAGTCCTATAGAGTCCTCCACGTGTGCGGAATATCTTTATTATTTTTAAATTATAGATATGCCACATACGTATTCAACGGTTATAAAAATGATCTGAGCTGGGATTGTAAAGCAGATTTACAATACTCAGATCCCTGTAGTGGATGTTCACACTGTTGTCAAAGACAGCAGAACAGTCATTCGACTTCCAGTGATAGGCGTTGGTGGTATTCTTTCGTACCCCAAAGAAGCCCATCTGCCGGTAATAATTATTTCTTTCATAGTGTTAACACTGTGGAGTATGACGAAGATTTGCTCTTGCAGTTGACAGTTACTATATAAGAACTGGTATCTGTCACTCAAAAATTAGGGATTGAACTCTTAGTTAGTAGGTAACTAGTTCTTTCAACTTGATAATTTCCATCTTTTCTTAGCTCTTGAAATCGATTATAGTAATGTGATAAACGAATCATGTGGAACACTTCATGCAATTCCAATATCTACAACGCAATTAGAAATTGTAACCAGCAACATTGAGCCCATTAGCCCTCAAGCTGCACCGATGATACACCTGCATTTGAGTAAGTAGAAGAACAGATAGGGATAAATATGTTCGATTTTATCAAGTAATGGACATCTATCCTTGATGATATTCGTGGGTTGTGATAAAGTCTGCCTCGAATCGTTCATAAATGAAAGAGATTCAGCTAAGATGCGTATTTCACATGTTAGGTTCAGCGAACGTAAGTTATTTGGATTTTGTGAAGGAGGGCTGGAGACGAGCCGACGGCAACAAAAAATCTGTCGAACGGACCATACATGCTAAGGAAATTGAATTACGGCCCCATGAAAGTGTCACGAAGGAGGTGAGTGAAATTTAACAAAAATAAAAATATTATATCGACTATATTCATTGAGACGGGTTGATGAAATGGTGCTTTGAACTTGGATTGTAATTTCATTGTAGGAACAAAGCAAGATGTTTTCGATAGATAATGAGGACTTTGAGGTGAAATCGATCAGAGTGAAACTACTGCCAAAAAGTGTAACAATGTTCTGTGCACAGTCTGTAAATAACGCTGTAAGCTAGTATTAATAAAAACTTATTAAGTGGTTATTGTGCATTCTTGTTGAAGCGATTTTTGTTCCATGTTTCGGACATAGTAGATTTTCCATCTTCAAACAGGGCAGACGGTTTGAATAAATACCAATGATACCATTTTGTGTTTAGGAAATTTCATACAAAAAATAATTTATTACTATTTACACATAATCTGGCACATTTTTCATCCGTTAGTCTTATAGTCTGGAACGTGCTCATTGTCCAACAGATTTATCTTAACATAAATACAGGAAGAGAGCGGCAATATATCTTAAATGTATAGAATATTGCTTATACGTATCTACGTAATCTACAGTTTCAATAGTTTTGTAGAACTATCTAACATCTAGAGCGACTCAAATGAAGAGAGAGAGAGTAAGCAAGTAAAAAAATTAAGGATTAAATTATTTACGAGCAAAATCATCGGGATCGAATGATATGCATCTTCTATAACAATAGGTAGAAAAATATTTAACTGGTATTATGGTAAAAAAACAAGGTCAATCATTCTTTTTATCGACCTAAATATCACTGTTGAGGAGTAAGAAATATGGCATGAAAGATTTACGTAATACTGCTACTTTTGTAAAAAAAAAAAGGTTATGAAGTTCCGGTCTCGTTTTTCTTTCATCCGCTGAATTCTATCTCTGGTAGCGACTCTCATCAATGACATTGGCCTTATTATCTCAACTTGAAGCTTTTTCTGTTTTGGGTGGTTCGCCATTGCTTGTTGACCTGGAAG
This sequence comes from Athalia circularis, assembly GCA_963978495.1. NCBI lineage: Eukaryota > Metazoa > Arthropoda > Insecta > Hymenoptera > Athaliidae > Athalia > Athalia circularis. The sequence continues at coordinate 29,303,919 of OZ021700.1, read as the reverse complement.
ACTGCGAGGAAATCAAACTCGCATTCGCACAGCACAGTTCTTTATCACATTCTCTTCCTGAAACTCTGAAGAAATTTAGGAGAGATACTGAGGGTTCTCTGGCTCTGCGGGGCTCAGTTGACCGGGATCTTCCAGAACGTCGCGCAGGTGTTACAGTTGCCTTCGGACTTGTTAGTTCTGGTGTTGCTGTCTTTGTTTTTTGCTCAAACTTTTCCTTCCTCATCTTAGTTAGCCAATCAATGTTTTCCTTGAACTTTCGTGGCGATATCTGCAGTAAGTGTGGTGCAGTGCCGTCTATCACGTAATTAGGGAGATTCAGAGTTGGGGAAAATGGGGCTTCTATATTTGCCGTAGAGGAACTCGGCCTAGGCTCGTCGGATTCATAGCCAGTGCTTAAAGTGTGGATACATTCGCTTCCAGGACTGAATAACCTTCGAGCTCCTCGGTTTTCTAGGTGCGGTCGTTTCGCGCTGCCCTCAAGGTTTTCTTCAACCGGTGATAACACCGACTTGAACTTCAACCTCAGATGATCTGCAGACATTTGGGAGTACCGCCTTTTCGCTGATGACGTTATACCTCTTTTTTCATTCGCATCACAAGTTTCAGCAGAGCTAACGGAACTTGGTGGACCTGAAGCCGGGCCTGCAGTCATGCCCTCATTTACATATTCTTGTCAAAATATTTTATGGAAGAGTAATAAAATTTTTCATAAACACCTACCACTGGTACCATCGGAGCCGGGCGTGTGTTCCTGACGATGGACCCATCTGCGAGAGGCTGTTGGAGTTGTTTCCAACCCACCAACAAGATGCCCCAGTGCATCCTCAATTGAAACTGGATTTGCTTCGCCCTGTATTTCCACTTCTGCGTTTTCACCTTTGTGCTCCAAACCCACACGCCATATTCTGTGTCTCGAATCATCGGAGCAAGTAACTATCTGTAATAAAAATTTCATTCATTCATCAAACTCAAGCCAAAAGCATAAATCAATGGTTGACGACTTTTTGAGTACCTTTGTTTCGCCGATACCACACCATGCAATGCAAGTAACTTCTGCGGTATGGCCTGAAAGTTTCACTAGCGGTCGTCCTGGTCTGCCAGTGTGCCAAATGTATGCCAACTCATCGCTGGATCCACTAGCCAAGTAACTACCATCAGGGCTGAGACAAGATTTCACGTAGAATGTAGAGTTTTGATGTCCATAGTATTCTGCAACTGTGGTATGTAAAACTTATTATTCACTCAATCGTGGTCTGTTGTGACTGCGCTGCTGTACGTTGATGATTATTGGAGACTTACCAGGTTTTGGATTACACGTAGCTATATTGTAAGCATATATAATGTTATCCATGCAACTGGCATAGAGAATAAGTCCGGCTGGGCAGACAAGTAGCGAAGTGAAGCCATTCCTGGTACTTCTGCCCGCATGGTGTAGGACGTTCTTTGCGACAGGGTCCCTTTTATGTGATGAGTAATTCTTCCGAAGATCCCATACTTTTATTACCCTGAAAATCGAAATGATTATCAGTATTGAATAGATAATCATACTCAATACTCAGTATCGCAGAGAAATTATAATATACCCGTCCCCTGCCGCGCAAGAAATTAGTGTAAAATCATCTTGAAATACAAGACTTGTGATACTATGGTTGCCAGAAGCTTGCGTGTGACTCCGTCGCGACTTTGTTCCGTTTGAAGATATTGCCCTGTGTGAGTTATATATGCAGTTATCCGGTTTGGGGAAGTTTGTGTGGTTTGCTCTGATATCCCACAGCATGATTGCACCATCTCTTGCTCCCGTTGCAAACACAGCTGTTCAATAATCAGAGTTTATTTTTTACTGAAGTTAGATTAGGAAATTTCTAAGAGTTGCCCAGAATAATAATTAGCTACCTTTATCTTGTTGACGAAAAACTGCAGTTTTTACGCTTCGGGTATGAGCTTGGAAGATATCAATTTGTTTAACTTGGGTTTGAGAGACGTTCCAGAGTCTTGCTGTGTGGTCACCAGATGCAGAGACAAGCTGCATCTCGCCTGGCATCCACGCAATATCAAAAATGGCATTGTAATGGGCCTGCAAAAGCAGAGAATAACTTCTAACTTTGATCAATCTATGACATGATGAGCAATCTGAATTCAAACAATAACTCCGCTGCAAATGCATACCTGCGTTCCTTCTAATCGGTCGTTAAAAGTCCCACGAACCGCTGTGTTTTGCAGAGCAATTTTTCCATCTTCGTTTGCCAGTGCGAGCAGATGCTCGTAGTTTTTAGTGGTGCTAAATTTACATGCGAATACTGGTGGTTCAGGATTAAAATCCGGCCCATCGACGCTCGGCGATATTCCACAGTACACGTCATGTCGATAACATTTCAGACGACGCAATGCGACATCATAGTCAATTAATGTTCCTGCAACCCAATTGTCGAAATTAGTGAAAGTGGCAACAAGATGTTAAATTTATCACTGATCAGTGATGGTGAATGCAATTGCACAAATTACGTGTTGCGAATCCAAGTGTACGCCGACTAGCGAAGGAAGGTTATAATCGTTAGTACTGAAATACTACGAATTGTACGTTATATTATAGTAGATTAATAATTCTCGAAGCTTACCGAAGCCTTCCTGACGATTGGTGATTGCAGAAACTACATTCATTATGCACTAGTCCTGATAATGTAACAATACATGAATCAAATCCATAGGAAAATGTTTACATCTCAGCACATAAACGCGGGAGATTCCGTTTTTAACGTTCCGGTCCTTAATATTCCGCCTATTCCATCGCTTGGAAAAATTTTCGCGCGAATTTTTCTACGCCTGCGCATTTACTTGTGTTTAGTTTTTTGGAATATATATAGGTAAACATTGAGAATAAAATGATAAACACCTGACGTCTCGTTCCCACGGTTCCCACTGAAATATGTATTATTATATTTCAATGCTCGTTCCCACTTTCCAGTTATGTAGCATGCGAAGCACTATGATCTCACGTGGAAGAGATTAGGGGGTTGGTCTTCGTGTCAGCCTTCAGAAGCACTCTCGTGCATCATAAACATTGACAAGTTTTGTTTATTTCATCGGTGTTTGTGTTACATGTTGATAAAATCAACATCTTGCATCACAAGTTATGAATGCATCGCTGCAAAATGAAATACTTCGATGATTCACTCAACAACAGCAGTCAGTGCCAATCTTACGTGCAAGGAATGAGAAGGTGAAATATAATTTTGAGGTTACGTTCATTCATAATTGATTTTATTCGGAAGCCCGGAAAAATAACAATATACATTGCTCGTAGATTTGCTGGTACTCCAGACAGCGTTGAAGATACTTTTCAAATCTCAAGAGAAATTTCTGAGGACCGTCAGAAGTCTTGGTCTTTCCTATTCGACAAATTCTCAGAGGTGATATCATTATTCAGCCAAGTTGACCCTTTCGTTCAAATTTGTACAATACATCTGGCTTTTGTGGTAGTTATCACTGTACCACTAACTATACCCGAATGGGTATCATATTTCACTTGATGTAGATTCTTATTTATTGTGCATATTGAATAATTGGCTCCATATACCTTAGTAATCTTAAACGAAACTTCTTACTATTCCACAGATTTCTGATGACCTGGAATTAAATCTTCAGACACTGAAACGTGATACTGCATCGAATCAATCAGATGAATCTGAATCATATGTATCTAAACCTCGTGTTCCAATTCGCAAATCCATGGCTCAGCTGCAGCACTGGGTTAACACTGGCAAGCCTCCTTGCCAAGTAATGGAGATTGAAGACAGCTATAAGGATGAAACAGTATTGCCTTTACATCAGTCAAATGGGTCAGATGCAACGGTTTCGATAAGTGAGAGTGAGGTGTCGGATCCAAATTCATTGGAACCTTCCCCTTCTTTCACTAAGAACCGGCAGGGAGAAGTGAATGGTCGGAAGGACCCATTTGATGGATCGTCAGGTAGTTCTGTAGATACAACCACCTATATAAAGAGCAATACAAATGTGATGAAGAAAACTGTTAACTTATCACACAATGGTAGAGTCATTCAATCGGTTCATTCGCATAAATCAAAGTTATCACGTGACAAGTTGTTAGAGTCACCTTGGTCTGGAGTGGTTTCCAAGGATCTCTTGAATGGAACAGTATCTACGGGTATAAATTGTGACAAAAGGATTGGAGGTAAAAATGGAGAATTGCATTCTTTGGTCGATAAGTCCCTTTCTCGGAATATAGGAAGCCCAGACAATGACATTAGTTGCAACAATGTGGGGGCTGTTAAGAAACGGTTGGGATCTGTTGCGCATGAAAATTCAGCTGTTAAATTTCAGTCCCAAAACTCGGAAATCATCACCCTGCCAATGAAAAGTACTAAGGATTGTGAAAATCTAGAGCTATCGACGACAACTGCTAATCCTTCAGATGATCCTATTTTTGTTGCAGAAAAATGTCTTCACCGACGGAGAAAATTGTACAATAAGGACACTTGTTTGGCTGACATAGCGTTGTTCAAAAGTAATATCAATGTTAGTAGGACTCGGTCCATTCAAACAAATCATCCCGCACTTCTTACTCCTGCAAATGTAAAAAAATCTAAATTCAAACCACGATTATTGACAACGCAAAGGTGCCCACGAGGCAAGAAGTCAAGAAATTTTTCATTGAATTTGAATGCGACCAGGATGAGACGCGGGACCGAGCCTGTATTGTTGGGACAAAAGTCGCTGGAAGATTCAGAGGAATTGCCTAAAAAAATACCTGACAGATTGGACTCCACTGGTTCTCCAACAGTCAAAATTACTGAAATGCCAAAAGGTTACACTGAAAAATCTGTTGACGTTAATGTTGAAAATGCAAGAGAAATTACCAACGTCGATACTCAGCTGTATGGAGTTGTTCCAAAATCGACGATCTCACCAGGCGGCCAGAAAATTGGTACTGCCCTATCTTCCCCTGCAATAAATTCTAATGACGTCTCTGGTATTATTGATGATGAGATGTCTGAGGGTGCGAAAAATCAAGTCACTGCCATCCTAGTAAATAAGCTCCCGAAACAGTCCGCCAGCTTAGACATTTCGACGTTTTGTGACAAAGAGCTCAGAAATGATTGCAGAAGTATCTTATCATCTGACCATCAAGCTTCCATTTGTAAATCCTTGCCCAATTCATCATGTGAATTGACTGGTGCGAGAATGCAGAATTTTCTACATTCTAAAAGGAATTTATACACAACAGATTTGCAGTTGTGTGGTAATACGGATGCATTGTCTGTAGTTTCAACGGCAAACTCCAATAAATCGAACGCCTCTGATTATAGTGGCTTAAGCATGACCCGTCGGCATAATTTTGAAAGTCACATCATCTCTAAGACATTGAGCAGGTCGAGCAACGCCGATTACAGTACCAACAGCGTACAACTTTCAGCGCAGTGCCAACCAATTGTCATTTTGCACGATTTCTTATGCCTGAGAAGTTGCTGTGGCGAATTAGAGAGAAAGAACAACGAGCAATGGTTCAACAGACAGGGTAACGTCACAAATCCAAACCCCAGTACTGTGGTGTCCAACGATCAAGCACAGAAGGGAGAGAGTTCCTCTGGGCATTCCTTTGATGGAGAAAATATTATTTCACAACAATTATCAAACATCCAAACTATAGAGGACAAGGTGAAAATGGACGATAAATTGAACCACCAAAGCAAAAAAGCAGAAGTAAACATAACAAGAGGCAAAACTGACAATTACAATGAAAAAAAAGAGATGACAAGTCTTTGTGAAATTACCTCTGCGGATAATGCAAAGAACACCATGCCCGGTTCAACTTCAAACAATATCCATCAAACTTTTTCTCAGACATTGAAACCCTCATTTACGGCAGGAATTAATCACACACATAAAGAAGAAACAAGTATTAAAATGCATACCTCATCGGTCACATTTACCGACACTAATAGTAATTGGGAGTCGATATTTGTTCGTTTATCTTCAGATGAAGAAGACGCGGTTATAAAACTGAAAAGAACTTTGAAATCCCGAGTATCGAATCGAAAAGAGGCAGGGACCAAACAAATCAACAGTGCAGGTTTGAACACAACTGAGCATGTGAAGGGTTCTACTTTTCAATCGGCAAGCACGCTTCAGAGTTCAATGTCTGTTAAAAAATCTTTTTTAATTTTATCGAGCTGTTCCGAAGATGAGGAAGAGACTGCAGCTAGAGAGGCCAGACGCCGAAGGAAATATTCTAATAAAACCAAACAGAGAGATATTTTGCAATCTAGGTCAACAATGTGCTCGCCAATAGATGAGCGCACGGATAAATCAGAAGTCATGCTAGTCGATAATGGAATATTGGAATCCCCATCAACTGATATAAACACACGCTTACATAAGAGGAAAGGTAAACAATCAACGGAATTATTCACAGCGTCTTTTCCATCAGCTAAAAATAAGGTCAATGCAAAAACTCACAGCTACAAAGAACTACGAAAAGAAGAAATGCACATTCCAAATGACTCAGAAGTAGGTGTTTGTAACAAACCCAACAGAATCGGGGTTTGTGAATCGAATCATGGAGCAACAGAGAACGATCTTCTGAAAACGCCAGTTGACCGGACATTAAAGTATTCTTTAAATAAATCTGACGATACTTCGAGGAGTAGACTTGAAGATGTTACTTGCAGCGAGCTGAAAGAGATTAATTCACCAAGAGGTCGGAATTTCAATAATTTGCTCAAAAGATCAGGGAGATCTCCGAGAAGTACAGAGACAAAATCTTCACGAAGAATTTCTAGAGCACGCGTCAAAATCTCTTCATCCTCTGCTAGTAAATCGGAATGTAAACAGGAAGAAAAAAAAGGCTTGGTTGTTAGGCAGGTACCTAACTATAAAAATGAAAGAAAACATAAGCCCGAATCGATGACCTTCCGAAAACAGATCTCGCTTGTTTTCACGGATGAGTCTGCGGACGATGATGATGCAGAAGTTACTTCTAACTCCAAGGATTATACATGCACTGATTCTCCTGGGAGAAAGGTGTCGCCACAAAATGAGAAGAGGAATATGACAGCTATAAGCAATACCCCTAAATCCTCTTCAAAAAAGTATCGGAGAAAGACGCGCACAAATTCGACAGTTGTTTTTAGGACGAAAGAATATTGGGAATCGGATTCTGATAATATGTAGCTTTCATGATAATGGATTAAGTAATTTGAACATAGTTTACAATTGTAGGTGTAAAAAAATTTGTATCAATTTTGTAAATTGGATGGTAGTACCTCTGTATTATTGAGATTAATATAATTCGCGGTAGTGAAATTAAGTCGGTACACGTTTAATTATAGTAAATCTTGGTTTGCATCACCTTATAGATAGAAGAATCTAAGTCTAATTCACCTTGGGTAAAGTACATGGTAAAATTATCTGTAGGTATTTTTAGTTCTACTTATCACTCATCGTCAAATTCGCATTTATTTGTAATTATTATGAAAAATAATATCAATTCGGCATTATATAGAATACGTGATCCGCAGTGATCAAGTTCTACGATTAAAATTTGTTCAAGTTGAAAATTCTACACCAAAATTTTTTCCGCATTATTTCTATTCCATCAAAAATAATTAATCAACGAATTTGTGACTCCTTGTGCGGGTTATCATTCAGTCTTCGTACTGAATGTTGGGAATAAAAGATTCCAAAATGGCATAAATATTAATGGGAAAAAAAACAATTCGGTTACAACAACTTAATCGTATTGATTTATCATATAAGATCGTTCTTGGAAAGTCAGCTGTTAATTATTATGATCGCTTATCGGATCGCTGTGCCGATAATATGATGTCGGGTTAGCGCCAAATGATGGGGTCGAGAGGTGTCACCGTGCAGGGCCGCTCTTCGCCAGGTAACTTGTTTGAAGCCGGCCGTTTCAATGTTTGGAATCGGATCAAAATCCGGCCTACACCCACCGTAAAGCGATGGCCAGATTCCAGACCGAGACCAGAACATCTGTAGCCAGCGAATCAGGGTTCCCTGTCTGGGGTCAGGTGTATGTTCCATGAAAAAGTACGTTCCACCCTGATTCGAAGATGGCAATTAGAAAAAGTGTTTATGAGGGGCTAACAACTGAGCTAATAAAATAGACGAACAAAACAGCAACATAATGGTGAAAATGATTAGCGGAGCTATTTCCTTATTTTTAAAATTAAACCTTACAAGATAATTCTGACCTGCACGAGAACCCGTCGAATTTCACGAAGAACTGCCGCAGGTGATTCCACGGAGCACAAAGTCCTGGTCGTGACGACCGCGTCGACACTCCCCGAGGGTACGGCGTGTCCTAGACGACTTCCATCTCCAACGATCGTCTGCTCTACGAAGATGTGACGGAAACGCCAGGCGTTTTCATCGTGGAAGAGGTAGTCGGCTAATCTTTTATTCAAGTCCACCCCCACTAAGTGGCAGTCGTCGGGATAAAACGCTATGTTTTCTCCTGCAATTGAAAGAAACGCGTCTATACGGAGAAAACAATACACATTACTATCGTTTTTTATAATGCGTAGCAGAGTTACTATTTCCTCTTTCAAAAATGATACTAAATTTTTTTTTTTCTATGTATAGTTCGAAAGATTCTGGGAGCATCTAATCAATATTCTTATTAGCTTTGAAGTGGTCTCCGAATATTAATATGCGGGTATATGCTTAACGATTCGAGAGCAAAACAGTGCTGAGGTCATAGCTTCCTCGCGGACCTGTCTTGACTCCGATCTCAAGGAGCCGGATCCGTCCGATATCCCGAAGGGTTTCGTCGGCGGAAATTAGGCAGTGCAGGGGCTCGAAAAGACGGCGTTTGTGGAAGGCTGCAAGGTCCGAGCATTCGGCTTCGAAACCGATCAGGTGATCGCGATACCAAGACTCACGTATCTTTGGCCATCGTGACGCCACCCAAAATAGGATCGCAAGGATAGCGAGAAACGGGACCCCATAACGCGCGCCCAAATCTCTAATCCACAAATCGTTGCCGCTCATGTCTGGCCCGTTACTTTTATCCCTTGATTACGACGACCCTGTTATATCCAAGTATCAACTATTCATTCATGTATGTATCGTGTCTGTTGGTTGAATGAGATTTTTTTTTCGTTAGAAAGCGATTCAATTGTGGAATATGCGGTACATATTTAATAAGAGTGGACCATATGGTAGCTCGGTTCGCGGTCCGTAGTAAACTGTCCGTTTTAATCACAACTTTGCCGACCCGGGCAACCTGGGCGACCCGGTTTTATTTATATTGCGCGTTTATTGACTCAGACAACGACACTATCGCACCGGATAAGATAAAAGCGCCCCTATGATTCTCCGGCATTTGCGTACGGTTCGTACAGTTCTTATACGAACTGGAAGAAGAGGCCATGCCTCGTTACTTTTGCGCGCACTATTGCATACCCTATATGACATCAATAATGTTTGAGTATCTCGTGTACATCCACGGGCATATCATGTGTGTGCGCAGTACTCAAGTCAGCTATAAGATAACGTTTGTGACGTCTAACGGGGCGATCAAATATAATGGATATAGGTATACATGGTAAAAGTATGAATTGCGGATTTAAATACCTCATACGGATGCATTCAAGGTCTGCATGGCGGATGACTGTAGGTTTATACGCGATTCGAGTAATCTGAGGCTGCAGGGCTGCTATAGGGTCTACCGGAGAGAGACCAAGTGGTGACATGTGTCCGCGTTATTATAGTTGCGTCCAAACTTTTGTAAAACTGATGACGAACGATATTCGATGGTGATTCTGATGATGAGGGCAGACCTCGTGGCAGTTTGATCGTTGAATGTAACAAGCCAGGTGTAACGCTTTTGTTTTTGAGGCTGCAGCACACGTACCTATATCACATAGTTGTGTCATAGTTGGTACACCGATGCCCGTTATGTCCTGACTCAAGCGTTACTACAATCCCCGTTCTTGATCGCAAATCGATCCCATCGAACAAAAAATTCCAGCTCGCAGATCAACAGCGTTAAAAATATATAAAGAGATCTGTAGAGAAATTAGGAAATAGCAGTTGGAAGTATTCCACTTATACCACGGTGACCGTGGCTGCCTTCAGTATATTTAGGGGTTCGAAACTTGAGACTGGGGCATGGGGGGCAGAAAAATATTTCAGGGTAAAACATTCAACGAAGCGGGGATCAGTCGAGTGAATCGCGTGATTCCCGCGCCCCGCCGCACCGCGTCATTGCCCCTTCTGCGTACCCGTTGCCCGTACCACTTGCCGGAGGCGCAGAGCGCACCCCGAGCCCACGATCAGCCCTATTCTTTTGTGCGGATTGAGTCAACTAAAGAGTGACCACAAACAACGGAATCGTACGAATTACGTGGCTAACCGGTCCCCGGTAAGAGATGATCGCGCCAAATCGGGTGCACCCCGACGTTTATACGCGCAACACTGCACGGCACATAGAAATGGGATTCAATTCAAAGTCATATCGCCGATCACGAAGGCGTTTTGTTTTCAGAATCTGGGCGGGGAGGGCAGTCCTGCTTTGGTAATGGGTCGCTGACTTGGAGAATAATCGTCAATACCTGAGATGTATTTCGTGCAGCCATGTGCACTTGGAATAAATATACCAATCTTTATATAAGTATAGGTATACGCGGCACATATGTATGCATATATACCTGTAAAAGACCCACGCATGAGGCGTAATATACAGCACGTATTTGTAATAACCGCCATAAACTTTTCTCTGCCTTTGCACGATCTATCATATTGCAGTCCCATAGTATATCAACATCTGCACCTGCAGGTATAGGATTTGATTGTGGAATCAGCCGAATGTTCTACGATCCGTGGACCAGCGCATTTCGGGCACAATTTTCTCACGTTCAGAAACCCAGTTGATGACGGCTTGTGAATATTCATCGTGATCCTCGATCGTGAAGCACAACCGTGCGATTGCACGATCATTTTCTATACGAGAATCTTCAGTCCACTATTTCTGCAGCCTTAAATATATTCATTTGAAGGCACATGGATATGCGCTATACCTATAGAATATGCGATGTTGTATACCTACGGAGGTAAAGAACATTGGAATATAATATGCATTCCTATATCTACACATGGGGTTGGTGAACATCGGCACATGCCGCGGTGGGGGTTCGCGTGTCGATTGACCGCGGTGAGCGGGCGACAGCCGGTACAATTAGCCGGTCTAAATGTCGCCACACTTCGTTCGATCGTTCGCGATGCAAAGGGCGCATGCATAGGGTTGATACGTGGATACGTACGAAAACGGCCCCCGTCCTAGAGCGGCCTGCGGGTGCCTCCGGACAAGCAACGGCACCATCTGGTGTGCCGCGTCGCCGGGTGCTCGACGCGTGATGCGCAGATATAATTGAGGCGGCTCTACGTATAGATAATGAGACGTTGTAACAATGGGGGAAGAAGAAATAATCTGTCGAAAATTAAAAAGATCAGGAGTTGTGTTCGATCGACGCTTTCATTCGGCATTCGTCTCCAATCGTTCCGTCGATTCCGCGGCCGCCGCCATCCAAGATCACCGTGGCGCGGTGCATTATTATTAAAGTAGGAGGGGGGAAATTCGCCTCCTCAGTTTCTTCTGGGTGTTGAGAAGCGTCAGCAGATTTTACTTGATCGCCCACGTTTAAAACTGGAACGGGCCCTGGGAGGCTGCGTTGGGGTGTAAGGGGCGAATCCCCTCGCTTACCAGCTACCGTGCCATCTTATTTCCGAGCACGAAGCAGTTGCACACTTTATCATCGGGATCTCAAAAGGGTAAAAAGTGTCAAAAAATGATCGTTCTCCTGCACGTGGAGACTCCGGTCCGTTCGCTCATATAAAATATTATGAATGCAGCAGAGCCTGACGAGTATTACTAATTGTAAGTTACGAATGGCAAAATATCAGGTGCATGTTTCTAGAATTCTAATTTCAAAAAATGACTGATTCCGTGATTTGAGCAATAGCCATTTTTCAAAATGATACACATGGACCATGTGTGTTATTTGTTCACCTGCGGTACGGGTCGGAATCAGCCTGTCGTACGCGGATATTCATCGATGCCCATATGTGCAGAAGGATTTCCGGATGGTTTCGGTGTAGAAGGCGTGTTGATGTCCAGGCGGGTACAAGCTGCGAGTGCACTTTGCATGAGCGAACGTGTAAAAATGGGCGGGTATAGAAGTCGTACGAGGGACGAGGGACGAGATACGAAGGTATAATATCACAGGCGCATGTATGACTGACGTTATATAGTAGCGCGGGCGAGTACGCGACTCCCGCGGGTGCTCGAGCGAGAAAGACGTCGTTGGTTGAGAGTAGCTCGCATTGTCTCCATTGTTGGCGAACTCCAATCAATATTTTCACAATATGGCGGCATTGTCCGGGACACGAGCGTGGAGCGCCCAGGCGAGAGTCCTCGACGTCTTCGTGACTCCGGGCTACGGCTACCACCTCTTTCCACGAACTCCTCGCATCGCGAGCAGCTCCGCAAGCATTTTAAAAATAACTTCCGCCACTACTTGACGCCCCTGCACCGCATCGACGCCCCCGCACCCCTTTCGACGTCCACTTAGCGTTTTTCTCGGTAAATCGTCGCGGTGAAAAAATAAAAAGAAATGGTGAAGAAAATTTATAGAAATTGCAAGAACGAAAATTTGTCAACCGTACATCATTGTCAGAGCCGGTACCCAACAGGTATACCTATGCGTATTCATTTACATCTGGATCGATGGGAGACGAGAAACTTGGATAAAGAAAAGGTATGGCCATACGTGCAACGAGGAGCGAACCGAGTCGAATTCGACCGACACGGTGTACGTCGTATAACCGCTTTATACATTGCCGAGTCGCTTTCAAATTCAATGGTGCTTGAATTCGGTCTTTTTTTCTTTTGACAGGGCGACTACCATTGCCATATCGACCGCGAAGAAAAACCGACTGAAAAGGGTCAGTCGTGCTCGCGTATGATAATTCTACGGAGCCGTATGGACCTACCTATTTGTACCCGAACTATTAACATACACCCACTTACGACTTACGCGGTCACGACGCGGATATATAGGTATGCACGATTACTCGAGTTGCGTATTTCTATGCGAAGAAACATACGCATGTAGAACTAGACGTGTCAATAGGTCCAGTGTTTTCAAGAATTTCTCTCAACATTCAATTTACCATCTGAACCTGGGGTGAATCCGAATATAATGGCACTCCTGAAAAGACACTGGCAATTTTCATCGTCGCGCGTCGAGTCGAATCGTGTGCTGAGACGACTCAGTTAACTCTTATTGCCGAGCGAAGGTCGATACCGGGGGCAGGAGGAGGCGGCTAGGATAAAACGTAAAACTATAGGTAAAACTCCGGCCCTCGCGTGCCAGCTTGGAGATTCTGAAGCTCCGAGGGTCCGCCAAGTCTCGTGCGCGTCCTTCGGATATATTGTCAGTTACACATATAAGGTAAGTATTACGGTAAAATGTTGGGGGATTGTCAGATGCGGATCGTAAATCAGCTCTCGTTTCGTCACCCGCTGCTCCTTCAGCATATCGTAGTTGGCCTTCTCAGCTCCATCAGGGTTTTCGCACATCTTTGCCACCCCGGTGTATCCGGCTACTATCGTTCCCTGCAGTTCCCGCAGGATCCATGAGGCGAATAGCTCGAATTGCAAGTCGCAATGTACCCATTGTTACGTATTCCGACTTGTTGACGAAACCTCGTTGTTGCCGGTACTTAATGCCTTTATTAGTTTACGATGCTATAAATTACCATCGGTACTCTCTAGTTGTGTTTATTGTACAGGGATCACGCGACCGTCGACGTCCCCAGCTATGATGATATTTATTTCAACTTCCAACGCAGATTCCGACTGTAAGAAAAACCTTGGATACACGCTCCTTAACGTATGACGACGCACACGTCCTTCAAACTGGAATCCGATGGAATAATAAGGACTTTTGCTCCTCGTAGCTCTGAGAGTGGGGGAATATAAGGGCAGAGTTATGTCGTAAGCTGTGAGTATGAGGTTGCGGTGAGAGAGTAAGGTAATAAAATTTGTCGAGTCGTCTTGGTGGGAAAAAAAAAATTGCGAGTTAAGCGTGTCAGGCACCAGTCAACGGGCACCAAGCATCGACGGTCGTCCGTCATCCGTCATTTCGATATCCCGCAGGCGGGCTGCTAGCTAAACTGTGCAGAGTTCGGCAGGACGAAGCGAGCTGCTAGCGTGGCGGTTGTATATCACTCGTACCAAACGTGCAGGCGGTCGTCCGGTGATGTCCTGTAATTGTTTTATGACTGCAATATAGAACCCTAAATTCCTCGCAGGGACATGGACCCTGATTTCCCGCCAATTCCTCTCATGCAGTTCGCTAAACGTTTCCGCACTCCGGGACCGAACGATGAGCGCACCGGTATTGATGAAAAAAAAGTTCGACCTAATTCTTCGGTTATATTCATAATGAGGTCGGAGGGAGGGAAGTTCGAATATGGTAGGTACGTCGAATTAGTCGCGATGATTTGAAATTGAAATTTCTGCAGGGTGAGGGGATGATAAATATAATTCAGAATTTCTATGATTGATCACAGTCGAGTAGAATCGGGGACGCGAAGAATAGTGAAGGAGAATTCGGCGCCGCCGCATGTGTAACGAAGAAACGAGGTAAGGTACCTAATTATATCACCGCGATATGGGTATTCCGTTTTTTCGCTTAGTCACCGAGGAATTTCATAACGAGTCTTTTACGCGGCTGCAGCAGCGGCAGCGATACCTTTTGTCATATTCGCTACAGTATACCAATTAGTAACTTTAAACAGATTCCAAGTCTCGGCATTCCGTCTCTGAGCATCTGCGGCGACGATACCATCGGATTCTAGGCAATTGTTCGTCACGGGACAACCCCTTCTGGAAAATATCATCCGCACATAATCTTGCAGAGATGACGTACGTTATCCTCCACCACATATGTAATTGTAAATGAAAAAAGATGAGTTTTAATTTTTACCGTCTCGACGAACGTACGTCCCAAGTTGGTATAATTGATTTTCAATATTTTCTCACAATACTGTCGAACCATTGGAGGGGTGTAGGCATTCACGGCAAAAGCAGGGGCCCAGGTATATAAGTATATACTCATAACGTGAAGCTCTAGCCCCGGTTAGTTTCCCGTATTATCAAATCGACTCGACAAATATTTGTAAACTTAAAAGGTGACGTCTCAATCGGGGCGACTTTCGGTCTTCCCTCTCGGCGGTGGCGGTTCTCTGCCGCTGCAGCCCCCCGGGCAAGAACCACGCCTCTTTTGCCTTTGACGGATTTTTCGGAAAAGAGCCGAACTGCCAGATGCCGCTAATTTCGCCGATTTGCCGTGACGCCGGTTGAAAAGGTCACAGGGACCCGATCCCCCCCCATCTTCATGGTTCTACGGCCACATCCGAAAGAAGGAATATTACGGATCCAGAAGAGATCGGTCACACTCGCCGCGGGGGAGTTTTCCACCGATAATCTATTTATTGCGTGCATAATCGCCTTCGACGACTCTCTTTATTCGTCTCTTCCTCGGGTCAAGCGGATTCGGCGTCGAATTCTGATGGGGTATGTGCGACGAATATTTGCAAAGGTTCGTACATCGAATACGTAGTGATTTGATCAGCGTCAATTTCAATTTTCAAACCCTTTTGAATCCCTCTCACATCGACCCCTTATTTTTTGTTCTGTTTTTTTTTTTTGTTTTTTTGCTTACGGCCAGTATTTCGGATGCCCACGCTAGTTTATTCGCCGAAAAGCTTTCCATTTCAAAACGTGCGCTTCCATCACTCGATTATCGGTTATTTTCTTATTTTTTTTTTGAAATGAAAACACGCGAAACTGAAGTAAGCATTAGCTCTTGAAGCAAGAGTTTGTCAATTACGGAGTGGCGCTGTAGTGAGTACAGATAGGGGTAAGTGAGGAGCGAGTGGCCATTAGCGGTACAATGACAAAGTAGAAGAGCGCCGAATAATCACAAATACAAGGGAGGGCTCGGGGTAGGGAAGTTTGCGAGGAGCGTTGTGTAGTGCTAATATTATACTCTGGGGAAACGCTTGCCTCTTGCAGGTCATTGTTGGTAATTCCCTGGCGATCCTCACCGTTGTCCACCTCCGTCTTAATTCGTATTGTTCCTTATTGTTTCGTATATCCGTGAAACGCATTAATCCCGTCTCGACGACTCCTGGGGGTCTCCCCATAATAGTAGCAAAGTTCCGACACGCCCGACCCTTATTGGCTTAGCTGTGTCGTTCCCAGGTCTCCGTGCGGCTCTCGCTCAAGAATTAAATTTGCGATAAAAAAATACGAATCATTTCAATACATGAATTCTATATGCAGTATAAGCCAATTATTTGAGCGATATACTAAAGTTCACTCATGGCACTGCGAGCAACTCTGATCGGATGAACACAATCGGAAGAGAATCGTTATAGTCGAGCTGTAGAGATCTTCGGAAGAAGTGGAAGAGATGGATGTATAATTACTCCGCAGGTTGACTTCCCAGGGGTCTTCGGAGTCAGCATAATTGCAAAAGGCGACTTTGACTCTGAGGATAAGGTGGGCGGAGCGGGTGCATCGGAGGTTCGGTTCCGCTAGGATTTTGTCGAGAAAAACGAAGAGAGGTTGTAAATTAGTAATGTTCATTGCGTCACGGTCGCATTCAGTCTCTTCCGGCGCACCGCGAGCGGCCTGCAAAGTCCCATTACCGAGGCTGCAAGAAGAGACAGCATGCAACTGCAGTCGTCTACCTATAGCCCCGGAGTACGGAGTCGTGTGACCGACCGAACGTCCGTCTGACAATAACGAGTGACGCGCGTGACGATTTCCTATAATGCAACGTCGTAAAACACTAATGCCCGATCACGAGGACCGCTCTAACTGCCTCAAAACTCCAAAGGCGCTCCAGGGATCCAACGAGTCCAGAATGAGATATGCGTCGCATTCTCGCCGAATTATACTCGTTCTATGCATCGGCAATCCGTGTCTAACACCATCCGTACAAAGCAACCTATACCCATAGATGCAGCTTCTCGATTCGTCAATCGTGATGATCGTCGTTTTGAAAAGAAAAGAAAACAAAAGAGAATAGAAAAAAAAATTTCAATTTACGAAAATTTTTGTAGCCACAGCTTATACTACATTCTTTGTTTCCCCTATTTTTCTTATTTCTTTTCGGTCTTTTTATTCCGTGTTCATAAGAAATTTTTCGTGGATTCAGAAACTTCGGGATGCAGTGAAGGGGTGGGAGGTGAGAGGAAGGTTAGCCGAGGCTCCGGAGAGATGTGGGATGCGGGATATACTGGAGAAATGGAGCATAAAGCAAGGTAAAAGAGAAGTGTATGGATATAGAGAATTAGGATAGCCGAAGTGCTCCGCCTTCTGTAACCCCACCGAGAACCCTCCTCGGGCATCAGAGACCCAACAATGGCTGGCATGTTTTTCAATATTTAGCCATCGTGACTCTTCGACGAGCCGTTCGGGGAAAATCTCCGCGTCGAATTGGAAACGAGATAATTCAATTATCCGACAGCTGCTGACGGCGCTGGTATTCCAGCCGACAAGGTACAGCTCCAGGTACGAATAGCTGCTAGAAAACTCTGTGAAGGTGATGGCAGGACCGGTGATCATCGCGCTACTGCTCTGCGGTCCAAGTACGTGCCGATGGGGATCGCCAAGGGAACCCGAACGAAAGGAGACGCCCAACATTTTTGACGTATCTATTTATTCCCATCCAAGAGTGCAGAAAAATCTCGGTGGTCCTGTAATTTTCCAACCTTTAATTCGGATGTGCATGATTTTTGAATTTAAATTTCAACTCCACGACGTCCGCGCTTGTCGGGGAACTCCGAAGACAAGGTTTCCTATACCGTCACTACTCAACCTCGTCCTCCACGTACGATTTATATTGGATGCAGGCGTTGGTGTTGTACCGGGTCGTGCGGTTTGGTTAGAAGATCAAAGTATAACGTTCAAGGTTTAACACTCTAGCGTCTGAGGATCGTCTGCGGTTCGAAGCGTGACACCTTCCGCCCGGAAGTCTCTCGCCCTCGGTGAATGGGTTCTCTGTGCGAAGGCGTCGGAGGATGGGACCGCGCAATTCACCCCCCGATCTCCGGTACACCCACGCGGAAAAGCTCCATCGGTCCCGGATCGTCAATGACGCTGCCGCTGCCGCTGCGGCGGTGTTGATGCAGAGAAGGGATCAGTTTATCACCCACCAGCGACACGACGGCTAGGGGTGTTCTTCTGCACCCACCCTCGGCGAACCACAATGCACCCCATTGACGATTCATTCCCGACGCTCCGCCCACGATCCGGCTACACAGGGCACCGACGCCATACGTCGCGACGTTTCACGCTTTTCATATGTGGAATCGGAACGCACGAATACCGCGTAAGGTCTCAGAGAACTAGATTCCCTTGAGGAAACGTACGAGACCGTGAGCCGGTTGCGAAAAACGTGCGATCCATTTTTCCATTTATGACAACTGTCCGTAAAACGACGGGAAACGTTGACGAAAATTGAGCCGCGAGTTTTAGGGAGGATGAATATTTTTAGACCAGTGCTGACGTGGTTCGATGCCCAGGCATCAGCGATATTTCAACGAAAGTCTATTTCCCCTAGCTCTTCATGATCCGATACACAAAAGAAAATGCGAGCGGAAAACTTGACAGCAGTTTCTTTACGACGCGCTATATACGCGCCACGGAGCGGAGGGAGAGAATTAATAAGTAGCCAACGAGTGGCCTCTTGAGTTTTCCACGGAGAAGAGCCTCCGATTGTTCGTCATTGGTTTTTTTTCTTTTCATTCTTTCTTATTCTTGGCTTTTCCTTTTCTTAGCATCGAAAAATCACACCACCGATGCCACGACGAATTCCTTGGCAGCTCCTGTCCGCAGTGGATCAGCGGTTTCGACAAAATGGCCGAATAAAGAGTGCAGACCCATTGAGTTTCTTCTGTTCATGTATACCTGCGGGGATGTAAGTTCATTTTGCCGTTGAAGAAAAATGAGAAGCGAAGGAAAAAATTACATGATCACCGTATAAATATGAAAATGCAATCGAGATCCCTTTACTCCTTGAGGTATGCTAAACTTGACGTTGCACTTATAAGCATCCGAGCTCCAGTACAGGGTCGTGCCGCGCCAGCTTCCCCCTGGATAGGGGCGAAGCGAAGTTGGAACCCGGAAAGCTGCCGCGTATAGAGATGAAAGGTACCGCCGCACGGGCCACCCTGGAAGCCCTCAGGAGCTGGAATCTGGGATGCCTGCATGTGTCTGGGCCGCGGGGTTACGGGCGAAGGGACAAACACGTCCGCAACCTATTAGCAGAAGTTGCCGCGGCCCAGCGTACCTCGACGCTTGACGTAAACGAACCAATAACTCTCGGCTAACAATTCCAGTGGCAAAGATAAGCTGCGGTAGAAAAAAACGAGCTTCTGGTCTTTATGCCGGGGGATGGAAATTTGAAAAGTAGGGAAAAGGGACCCTAATACAGATAGGAGTTTAATGGCGACGAAAAGTATACAGGAGCGAATGGGTCTTCAGAGATATCGCGTATACCGACATCGGTGCATCGCAATTCGACGTCATTGTCTCCGAATCGTCATTCAGGCGGGAAAAGGATAAACGGCCGGGGGGGAGGGGAGGAGTTAAGAGTGCATTGCGGGGGTGTCCAGTTGAGCGGTTGGGCGTTTGGGAGTTTGTGCGACGCCGCTGGGTGACAAATGTGTCGGCGAACTGAATGTCCTGTGTGATCTGTTGTGGCGACAGGCCTAAAATGGCCACGGTCGCATTTCGGTCGTATAGAGCCAGGGTACCTATACCTATCCGTACCCTTACACCCGTGCACCCGTACCACACCTGCCTCATGCCTACCTATATACCCTTGTATGTCAGTATGTTATATGTATACAATATTATACACACTGTGGTTCTACGTTGTTATTATTAGCTGCGGCCGCACTATGCGGCTCTATTGCCCGTGTAGGTATATAGCCATGGAAAAACGCTCCTCCCCTCTTTCCGCTGTCCTCTTTCGTCTCTCCTCGTTCGCTTTGCTATGCATTTGTGAGCCAGTGGTGGAGAGCGAGCTGCACAAGGATCGCCATGGCTGAGGTATACGCCGTGCTTGCACGTATTATACATACATACAAGGGGTCTCCATTGGGACCCCGGGAGAGCAGAGGGGTACAGTGATTAATGACAGCGTCGACAAGCTCACGAATTTTAACCGAAAGATACGAACCTCTCGCAAATCCGCGCAAATCGCGACGAGTCCTCGACGGACGCCGATCGCGGGTAGTTCACTTTTTGGATCGAAGCACGGCGTGTATAATATAGTTTTTTTCGGTCCTCTCCCGTCTCGCAAACGCTGAAGGATGAACTTGAGATAATCCACGATCAAGTGGGATAGTTCAGCGGACTAATTCCAATGTAAGTTGCGACGTCGTTCGGGCCCTCCGCTATTTATTATGCTACAGCATCGGGACGCGAGCGGCTTACCGATTTTGTTGGCGGCTTACGCGGCATCGGCCTCGCACGTTGCTTTGCTGGACGCGTTTGTCGTCAATTGTTACGAGGTGTGCCCCACAAGTTTACACACAACAGGCTGACGTGCAGTTTATGCGATTCCATTGTCGAAGACCGGTTATAGTTTCCCTCTCTCCAAAGTTACGTACCGTGACGACGGCACCGCGTCGAACGTCGAGGCGGCCCGGCAGGACCAAACAACCGCAAGCCAAACCACTGCACTGGCTCATCGACGTCCGTTCAGCAGAAAAATAACACGTCTCAATCTCATCCTACGTTGTGGCGCACGTTACGGTACCCGGTTTCGGAATCGGGATCGGGATCGACGAGTATTAGGACAAATGAATCAGGCGAGAGTCAACCTGGAAACCGTGTATAATGTTCGATACTTTCCGCAGACTCTCATTAAGATAAGATCCCGGTGCGCCGCAGGCGTCGCATAATCGGGTCATCGCAGGGAACGACTCTCGTCAATGTCGCGTCGTTATCCAACACCTCTTTTTTTTGGTTCCCCGAGTAAATTAGTCCTGCAGGATCCAACGCTGGATCCCACGTGAACCCCATTCGGGATGTACTCCTGTCATTTTCAATTAGTAACACGATGACTGGCGCGTCACGCGAAACCTAGCAATGGCATAAACCACAATGAACACATGCGCGTCATGTAGGAACACTTGGTTGGTATCCATTATTTTGGTACACCAGGTACAGTGTGGTATACATACATGTACAGCATCGCGTCTGTACCTGCGTGAGAAATCACTGTCACACTAATCATATATATACAAACAATCTACCCATGGTCACCATTTTTGACACCATTCAAAAATGACATTATGCATTCACGCCGAAAACCGTGCGTTCGAAAAAAAGAACACAAGCGGCAGAAGAAGTTGTTTTTTTCTTCTAAATGTGGTTTGGAAAATACTGGGAAGAAGAACTTCTACAAGATTGACAATCGATAGGTGAATAAATTCGAGCAGAAAATTTGTGAAAAAAAATAAAAATGGTGGCTTTCGTTGCCACAGGGGTGGTTTTGCTCAAGTACAGGGTATAGTAGGTAATAGACCAATCATTTACGACACGATTCCGGGTGAGCAGTGCAGTCACTTCGGGGTGATCGGACCGATGCGACGGGGCCGCATGCTTTACACTGAAAAGGATCGGTGGGCTTTGCACATTTCGCGCGCAATTTCACAAAGGTCCCATAAGTGGTGCATTCTCACCTGAAATTGCATCGTGGATTATCCGTGGCACAGCCGGGTCTATACAGGGATTAAAGTTATTCTCACTCTATAGTCATGGGGTATGACTACGGCGTGGCACTCGACGAAATCTGGTCGATGATAATTCGGGATCGAAAAGAAGTGGAAAAAATCTCTCGCATAGATCTTGAAAGGGATCTCACTTTACTCCTAATGCTTGTATGTATACACCTACTTCGCGATAGTTGCATCGTATTTAAAACTTTTATGGATGTTTTAAAGCAGGCGGCTTTTACTTATCCGTAATATAAGCTGGATCTCGAAAAAAAAAAAAATAAAAAATGGATGACGTAGTTACGGACCAAAACCACCCTTCGAAGTTAGTACAGGTATGGCGGGTTGGACGCTGCACGCGGTGGGACGTTATGTTATACCTATAAAGGTATAAAAATACAAGAATACTATATGGTTTATTATCAGTTTTCGGAGATCGCTACATCCGATTTTGGAGCGATGGTCGGATGTCCATTCATATGAGAGAGAGAGGCGAACACGGTAGAACATTCACTATTCTACGTGCATAGCATATTGGAACATAGTGAACAGAAGTTTATTGTGGGGTATGTAAAAACAAGTGTGAAATTCGATGCGGCGGGTTGCCTCGGTGGGTCTCGTCGCACCCTGGGCCTTCCGATTTACCCTGCAACGTTAGCGAAGGAACACGACCACCACGATCTCCGTGCGCCATTGACGTTATATGCTCTTTTGTGGGCAGTTGCTTGCAAAATCCGAGCCCCATTGTACTTGCAGTGTTCGCAACAACTCGCAACAAAACAGGGCCCACCATTATGGAATTATGTAACTGTAAATTGAGCAAACACAACGGCTCTCTTCCACTTCTCTCATCCTCGTTTGCAAGCAACGGTCGTGGCAGTTCCCGTCTATATCCTCGAAGACGCATAACAGGGGCTTAGGTTTGAACGCCGACGTTTATTATGTTATTCCTACTCGGAATAATTCCTCGCTTTCGTTTATACCAGCGCGGTGTCGAGTTACGATTGTTGCTAAATTCTTCACTTATCTCAACGGACCATCTTTCTTTCCGCATCCCCTGGCTGTACCCCTGGATGACCGGGTAACCCTGCGCTTGCTGCGAGGTGGAACTTTCGGGATGGGGAAAGAAACTTTATACATACAATGTCGAGCACGCACGCTACTCTGCAGTGTTTGTATGTCGGATACCGAGAAAAAATTGAGCGGAACGAATTGTATGAGATATTGGATAATTGCACCGTTAGCGTTTCTTGGGCCTACATATTTGTACGGAGTTACTTTTATCACGTGATCCGCAACATTACGTAACATAACCGTGCAGATATGCATCGGCGTGCGTTGCACTTGAAATTTAGAGCTCTGCTCGTCGTCGGTGCGAGTCCATTCTCATTCGAAGCCGCGTAGAGTAGGTATTATTAAGCCGAATGAGTAATCACTCGGTAAATTACAGGGAACACTCGCGGAGCGGGCGACCGCAGACTGGAGGACCAAATAATATGATGGAAGAATGAAAGAATGAAAGAATAAAAGCACATAGGTATAATATAATGAATAGCGGGGCATAAAAGATCAGCGGAGAGGTGTTATTTTAGGGCTCACGCTATAGCTAGTCTTCAACTTCAACGGGCCACGGAAAATGGGGGGCTGCAGAAAAGAGAAAACAGCCTAGGAAATAGGGTGTGAAAGGCGGAAAACACTGGAGGTTCACCTCAGGTAATGAACCTTCGATATCGAGGGTCTAAAAATCTGCGATCCAAATTCGAGGATCGGAAATTAGCTCGGAATTCCTCGTAGATTTGGGCCTTTTTTCGGAAAAGTCCATATTTTTTAAAAGGCTTCGGGTCTTCCACGAGAATTGAAGAGATCACGCGGCGTTTAAGAATGGACATACAATGACGCGCTGATCTTATTGTCAAGGTGTGACCCGTCTGATTGGGCCTGCCATCTAGCAGCTTGTACGGTCGATTGGAGGTGCGCGAGGCCACGGAGGACGACCGTGACGGAAAAGACTAATCATGACAAATGCCAGCCCTTACCGCTGCCGCGCGTTCCTCTGCAGAGCTTATATACGCTTTCCGGAGAAATCATCTCTGGGCGCGCGGTGTCATCGAGCAGGTATTTACACATCAACGCTTTCTTTTACCATCTTTTTCTTTTCCGCCGCACTATTAGTCACTTTGCCATGCGGTGCTTAGACAAAATTTTTATACAGGTACGATAGATTCAGAAAATTTTGAATTTCTGCGATAATCGTGTTATCGCAACCCATCAAGGAATGAACGGGAATCGCGTGGGAAAGAGAATAAAAGGCAGAGGAATTGGATCTGAAGAAGAAGAGAATTATAGCGCTTTGTTGCTCGCGTGTGATGCATTCGTTTGACCGTGATGCGTCGAATTCCGTCTTGCATTTTGAGACCTAGCAATTTATTAATTAGAATTATGAACGAAACGGCCGTTAATATACGAGCCGTTCCAGGCTGTCAGCGCGAACGGTTTTCAACTCTACGAATGCCTGTATCCTACAGTATCCTTCTATCCACCTACCTAACCGCGTATTATATCGGCGATCCGAGTTTCATTCTTGCCAGCTGCCCGGTGTTCGGTCAGCAAGTGTTCGGAAGGCCGAAGCCGCTTCGAACGGAGGATCCAGAAACGCGCGGACGTCTTAATTTGGTTATAATTTCCTAATTGGTGGTGAAGTAGCAAAAGAATAATAATGAAAGGAGAGAAAAAGAAAGAAAAAAAAAGAACTAGAATGCATAGAATGACGGAGCGGAGCGGTAGAAATTCTGTTGAAGGAAGTCTGCGTCATCGGGGAACACATTTTGAATCGCATCTCTATAATACCTACCTCCCTTCCATCCCCCCATACCTATACGGGGTGATGCAGATATTCTCGCTCGACAGTCGTCGGTCAGAAGCCATCCGACCGACTAGTTTGTCTGACTTGAATCGCACACGACAATAAAGACAGTGAAAAGGATTTTGATGGTAATGAACAAGGATCAGGAGATGAGTCAAGGGGGTGCGAATACAAGGGCCGTTCCGCCGTGCGGATGCGTGTTCGGATGGAGTAGCGGCGAAGCCAAACACATGCACATGCAGGAGAGTTTTGCAATGTTTGTGTAGTTGACCCGGAGCCTACGGCGCCCCGGAACAATATTAGCAGTGTTGTCCTTCCGGATTATATCCCTCAGCTGGGATACAGAGGTTGAAATTCGTTATTCCGTGAAAAAAGGGCATTATTGCTTCTGGACCCAGTTACCTCCTCTCTTCCTACTCGGATTAATGGGCCGTTTGTTTATTTTCATAGAGCGGCAAACAGTCCGGCGATCTGTCGTGCATGCGCTATAGATATACGTATACCTATTCTTCGTAGGTTTACCCGTGCATAATACAACATGATACAATAGAGCCGTTTCAACTCCGGTCGACCGATGGCTTTGGTAGAACGAAAATGTCTTACTTCAGCTTCCAAGCAATCATCGCCAATTTCCACGGATTTCTTATTCTCCGCGGACTAAGACGTCAAGAACCCGACGAAATCGAACTGGCTTCGGCTCTTGGTCTGGTTCAGTGGCCCTCCCCTCCCTTCGCGTGATGCAATATTTTCTCTCCCCGACGGAATGACCGCGTCCACAGTAGCATATGGGAGGGGCTATCGGGTTCCACCACGTTTGTCATCATCAGGACGTTCATTGTTCGCCGCGAATGTGGCCACTGAGGGCATACATGCACCACACATACGTATATATGTTGTACTATACATTATGTGTATCATAACGTAGTTAGATGATGTTGCCAAAGCCCACTCCGCATCCCGGTAATATGCCCACCGACTCGGCCATGAATGAATGAGAACAAAATAGTACAACGATATACACATGTACAGATGAGCAGCGCAGCGAAGTCGAAGCTTATTCGATTACAATAGTTTGTCGTACGTTCGTGGGATGGATAGAGTTGAGCGTCCGCATCAACAGCGATCTGCATAGGACGGACTTGTGTAAGTGACGGAGAGGTTTCAATTCGTTTACCCGTTGGTTTCAGGGAACAGAAATATTCCCGCAATTTTCGAAACTTGATCCGGGCCAACGAGCCACCCTACTTTCCGAAATATTGGATGAATTTATCACTGAAATACCGTTTTCGTGGTGCGGGAATGGAGGTTACCGGCTTGTCCTCGGTGCCGGTTCCTGGGTAACCCGATCCTCTCGTTCGTCGCCGTCCTGATTGATTCAAATGAAATTGACGATTAGGCAGAATCGACAATCAATCGGCCTCGTTCAGTTCTGTACCTCGGGGATCAGGTAGATTTTAACCGAGACCCAACAAATCCGTTCGCCTCATACCTGCCGAGCCGTGGCTATAGACAGCAGCTGCGTCGTTTTGCACCGTTTTATAGTAAATTAAGAGGGTTTTTTTTTTTCCGGAGTAAAATCTGAGCCGCTTTTAACCCCAATTTGGAAGCCCATTGAACTCACGGGCGGGTCCATTGCTCGCTAATACAGACGTCGATCGAAGGTCGATTCTTTTGACATTTACAGGGACTGCAGACGGCACGGTGGCTTTGCGGTTGGACCGGTTGTTCGCGAGAAACGCCTGCACCGTGATCAGTCAACTAGAGCTCTGGAAGATCATTTGCTGTACAAGCTGTGAAAGATGGGCTGCCAGGATGACCGATTGCTTCGCAAGTCAAAATTAACTTCGTCTTCTTCAAATTCCACGGGTTGTGCATGCGCGGTGCACCGTGTGAAAACCTTATTCAGGAATTTCGTATCACAGGATCGAGAATTTCGAGTACCTACGACGTATCGTAGGTATAATGCACAAAGATGTTATTGGAATCGAGTACGAGGGTTTTCTTCCTGCGTCTGCATGGCCAAAAATTTCTCTGATTTTTTCTTTCGCACAAGTATAAGGTAAACCGCAAGCAGTAAATAATTCCGAACAAGATCTTGGGGGTTGGTCATTGAATCGTTCTCCCTAATTTACAGCTTCAGGTTCGAGGCGATGGACCGGCGTGGCGTACAGGGGAGCGAACAGGGAAAACCCTGGAGCTATGGAGGGATCTGCAGCTTCCCGTTCTCGATCGTTTCCGTATCGACGTGTACCTCAATGTTCACACCTTAGAATCTTTTTAGATCTCTCTCGGTCCTACAACCTCCATTCATACCATTCCGAATTTTTCATTTCGTAGTACATGCCGTAAGCCACAAATCACGCGCGTGACGAGTCACAATCGCTGTTCGTTGCCGTGGTATTATAGCCCTTACCGACATCCTCATCTCGCACCGCAATAAATCTGACGGCGACTCCTAATAGGGTTGGGCGTTGCGAAGTTATACCACATCGCATCACCTGGTCCCCGTCAGGGTCCAGAGTGCAACCGCTCTCATTGCGAAATCTCACTTGCAAATTATTAAAATAACCAGGATCTATTCGACGTCTAGATTCTGAGTCTACTTTGTCCTTGAGAATATCTCAATCGTAGGTAAATATCAGCTATTTTTCCGGTGTCCTTGGAATCCCGCATGCAATTCGTTCGCCTCCGGACCGCGAAGATCGATGTTTCCACGATGCGGCCCAAGGGAGTCGGTCCCGGTTGGTTCACGTCAGGATAGAGTTAATCTCGAAGTCCAGGTTGAAATTGAGTTGGGTTTGGTAAAGTTAGGTTGTGAGGAAGCGTCCAAGTCCGAAAAGGAGGGAGCTGGGATTCCAGTAGCACGTGCGGGTTTCGCCGGCCCTGCCCATCGTCCATCGATCATCATCCCGACGATTCGACATCCGCAAAATGACGAATAATGGAAGAAAACACAGAGAAATAGAATAGAATCAGAATAGAAAGAACCGGTGACTGATAGGTGCATGTTGCACTTCTTCTCGCGTCAGTCCTGAGGGACGAGATGAAGGAAGAAGACGCAGGAGTGGTGTCGCGGCATCTCACGCGACTGCGAGACACGGGCAAGGAGATACCAGCTGCAAGAAAAAGATCCTCAAATACGTTGCGTTCGGCCGAATTTAATCGGACAAAGAGTTCGATGCTGAATGCGCGTCTAGATCGACGAACGACGTTACCTGATAGCGATTGGTATACTCGTAAAGACAGCGAAAGCTCTGTGACGTATTTTCTGGGGCTGAGAATCGGGTCGCGGGTCTGTGAATCTCAGGCGTCGCGTCTCAGCGGGACGCTAATGAGGATCGATTACCGTGTACAACTCGGTGTACGAACGATGAGTTTTTCAACGTTTCAGCTGAATGCTGACTGCTGAGTCGAGCCGCCTGCTCCGCTGTACCTATACATTCGTTTTACCGGACACATCGCGGGCCCTGACTTATCGTTCAGCGCGAACCTATTGGACACGGAGACGACATAAGTCTCGTAGCTGTATGGTGCCTCGGCTATAACATGCCCATGCAGCATCCGTTGAGTTGTAGGTCTAGCCGCGCTCCGCATGTCTCATTGTTTGGTTTTTTCATCAGAAAGTGGGGTCGACGCTGCGAGCTTTTAATATCACGTGACTAATGCGCCTACACCGATGTGAGAAACATGCACGTACGACTAATTGCGTATTTCTCTATCAAGTGTAAACATGGGCAACGCGAAGCCCGTTCTCTGAGCAAACATCGCCTATTTCCTTGTGAGCAACGTCCGTAGAAATAATACCGTAGTCAATCGCGAAGAGTGTCTGAATTCTGAGCGTGTCGAGATAAAGGGTAAGTCGGCGGTAAGGTGGGGATGCCGCTACGAGGGTGCAGTCTTTGGTTGGGAGCGACGTGTGCCGAGGTGGGGTTTGGATCAAGGTAGCAAACGTATCATTATCTCGCCCCGTTCTCACTAATTACTGTACTGCAGCGTCACGGCCGCAGCGTCAGAGGCGAGTGACTTGATTTCGTCGGAAATTCAATTGTCTACGACGTATAAGGCAGGGAGGTGAAACGGGCGGCCATTGCCATCCGCGCTATTATAAGCCTGGAAGAATCGAATATATGATGTAATTGTTACCGACGCTTACCTGCGACCCCCACTTATACTATACGTTTATTTGTTACCTAGCTGCCGCACAAACTCTTGACGCGTGACACACATATCCGCCCTGGCGCAGCTCTGGATTCGTCCTTTCATTATATTTTTCCAACTTCTGCTTCGCGCCTGTCAGTCACTCACTTTCGTCGAGGTAGATGACTCGGTGTACGTCCTACATATGATACATATGGGTACATATGTAAAGTACATATGATACACCCATCCTCCCGATATATAATTCTATATACGTCTATAATAATAAGTGCTACCGAATGTGTTATACGCGCCAGCCCATAACACTCTTGAAATTTCTTGAAGCGAAAACTCACCCCAAAAGAGTGAAAGTTTACGTCATGGAGTGAAAATCGAGCCAGTCTGGAAAAAGTGAGAATTTCCACAGCTAAATGAGGAAGAAGGAAAAATAATTACCCGCCAAGCACCATATTAGATACGCATTAATTACGCACATTCGGCATCGCTCGTTGTGCCTTTATATGCTTCCTCAGGTTTAAGGTCAGCGCCTATGAAGCGACCGTTATAATCGCCGTTCCATTATTGAGTTGGATTCCAGAAAATTTCAGTTTTGTTTGACAAGCCAGAGGCTATTATTCGCGCATAATCCCAGGGGATGACAATATTTTTAATTGTGGGACAAAACGTAACAGGATCACGGTGTTCGGGTAATGTTATACCTTTCAGAAGGGAGTCTGGCGGGATGAGCCTCACTTTAATTTGGACGACTCGGATCTTGTCGTGGGCGATGTTAATCTACTTCGAGTCGCAAACGAGTCGAACGAACGGGTTGCGACCGAAACGCGAGGTCAAATCCTTAATCTACGGCTTAAATTTCGTCCGGTGAAACCACACCATAATAATACTAATCTCTACAGGTTTCCGGAAAGCACCATTTTGTTTTCGGTATCAAGTAATGCCTAAGCCTTTTGACAAAGATATGGGGCGGGTTAAACGAACGTCAATTTCCTACAGATTTCTTGAAACATGAATGAATCACAGACGTTCGTTAAATGCACCCTGATGAGTATCTGAGAAATGAACGGTTCATCCTAACGGCGGAGTCAGAACTATTTTTTTTTTTTATTCCGAGAAGCTGTACGGATTAATTTACTCAGCAGATTCGGATTCTTGAGCTCAAAACACAGAAGATACCCCAAAATTAAAAAAGTCCGAAGAAATGAAAGAAAATGAAAAACAAAAAAAATTAAACATTCTTTCCTGTTTCAAGTGATACAGATCCAGAAGTCTTCGGGACGCAGTATTTCAGGACTAAGGCTCTGTATCGAAGAACAAGAATCGATCTCACGTCCGATCCATCAAGTCCACGGGTATCGGCATAATACGGTAGCCCTGGGGGATGCCGCCCCCGTAGCAGTTGGGCATAGGGATGAGCATCGGGTGAATTGGCATCGTCCAACCTCCGGTTCGCGGGTGACTATTTACGTGTGAATACAAAAATACCTGCCCAACTGCGACCCTGCCAAAACACTTCGCGGCTGTCCTCAGAGACGCGTGTCCCGAGTGACCGAAAGGAGGTGGACTTCCTGCGAGGAGGGCGAAGGACATCTCGTACCCCTTGAGGAAACTGGACAATCGACGGTGTCCGTCACCTTGACGGATCATTGCGGTACAGGCGAGTCCAGGCGAACCTCGAATCGCAGGTATTATGCGAATCGAGGAGAGTTATAGGGCGCGGTGAAGGGTGTGCCTCATTGTTACTCGACACAATATATACGTATGCATCGGCGATACCGTGGCACCTGATGCGGTTGTTCGGAGTTGAAGTCGAGACAACGCGAAGCGACGGTAGATTCCCCAGGGATGTCGTATTTTTGGCTCCAAGATGCTCGCCGTACATCTCGTTACGCTGTAAAAGTTCTCCTGGTACGCGGCGTGACGGGAACGGTTTGTGTTCAAGTGTTTTCGGACCGCACGATAAGTTCCGGGTTTCGGTGCCTGCGCGTTTCCGCGTTATTGTAGATCGCCGAGAAACCCAGGAGAATTGGGGAGCGTCGCGGCGTTTCGGAATCTGAAATAAATCGGGGAAGAAGCTGGATTGACGGGAGTCGTCAGGTGCCGGGAGTCGACGGAACTGTCGCAGAGGGGGGCTCTCGTCGTCGAGGGAAGAATTTGTTCTTTATTACCGTCAACAGGCCATTGACGCCGCTTACGAAAACGGAAAACAAATCGTTAAGTTACGATTTCGAGCGGGGAATCCGATTGTTTGTTTTTTCGGGGCCTCGTAAACCAGTCGACTATAACTTGGCCGATGTCGCTCTCTCCTCTTCGAGACTCCTCTTCGTCAACCGAGCACGGAGTAGGCTAACAAAAATAACGTCGAGTTTACGATCGCTCGAAGCGCAAACGTTGTTCCGCCGTAAGGATTCGGGGTGGCTGTTGAATCGATCGCATTATCCGCCGCCTTGGGCTCATTGTTACTCGACGTTGTTGCTACTAGTTTACGAGACGTGAGGTCGCAGGGTCGTCCCGTTACTTCCGCCTCCCTGATCCCATTATTCGTTTGTTTCTTCTACGTAGGAACCACCCCGCTGCACCTCTTTTTTTAGTGTTCTTTTAGCCGTGCTATCTCCACACGCCACTGAGACCGGGGGCTGCGGGCGAACCCATGTAATGTCTAGATCGGTATTTCAGAGAATGCTCAGGGTTCGAGTAGAACTTGAGGAACGTCTTAACTGTCAAGGAATTATCCCTCGAGTTCAATTTTTTCATCGGCTGCCAAAAGACGGTTCAAAGTGTAGGGAATACCACCAGTTTTTTACTCGACCCAAATTCGCGAAGGAATTTAATTCTCGCTTTTGTGGAGTTTAATTGTGAAAAATTTAGATCACCGAGACAAGGATCGAGAGCGTGAAAAAGAGAAGAGGAAAACAGTCGGACGAACGGTGAATCACGGGTGAAAAACCACCGCTACGATTGGACGCAGTTCCCCACAGAACCGTCAATATTGATTATCTAGATTTTGTGGCTCTAAAGAGTCACGGTCCTCCGGACTCTTGACATCCTTTCCGTATCCTCTAAACTCTAAACTCTGAACGCAGAAGCCACGTGCGGCTCGTTGTAGCACTCGGTAGGCACGCAGCAGCGGAGTGGAGTGAGCAGGAGAATTATTAGCGAGGGAAGCAAGGACTCGATCCGATTCGGTACCAACCAGGTAAGTGTCCCGCGCCCACCCGCGCGAACGGTGAGGTCCGTTCGGCGTGCCGTATCTCCAGTTATCTCCCCTCGTCCGATCTCTTTTTCCACCCCGCGTCAAGATCCCCGCGATCGTAGCTCGCGCGTGACGATTGACGGGGACCCGGAATACCTCACCTTTTCTCCCCGCGTCCACGTCATTTTGTCCTCGTTTAGAATAATGTTTATAATCGCTTCCCCCCACGACCGCCCGATGCCCTTATAAACCCGTACAAAAGTTACGTCGATCAAGAGACAGAAGTGCATCTGTTGCGCCAGCGCAGCCCTGCAGCACTCGCCCCCCGTGTCTCATATCGCAATAATCGACCCTGTCGGGTATCGCGATACGCCTCGACTCATTGTTACACGCACGTGATATTCTTACCATCATCAACATCGCCCGTTATCACTGTTACTGAAATATTGTTAGTTCCCCGGTATCTGCGATCATCCAATAGAGATTCGAATCTTTTTTCTATTTTTTTTTCTTTTCATATGAATACGTAAAAAGATTACAGAGGTAGTTAATCTGTTTAAGGTCTTCTTACTTTCTTTCTGTATTTCTCATCGAAACTACCTAGGTTATCCGCTTATCATCGTTGACGTTGCATTGTGGCGTTGCGTCTCGGGATGAAAATCCGAAAAGATTTACAAATTCAGCTCTTGTGTATATTATTCGTATAATATGCCCAATAGACGAAGGAAATTTCTCCAATGCTCGCGATCGTAATCTGCCATCTTACGTGACGGCACAATACAGTTGTACACAAAAACTCTGTTACTGTTGCATTAAGACCGTCCATCGGCACTCGCCTCAAATTGCGTAAAAATGTATCTCGTTGCGACAATGCCGTGAGAACACTGGGCGAAAGTTTGGGAAAAATTTTACAAATAATAACGTCACTTGCTACTCGAATTACGAGTGATCTCTATAAATCCAATACGAGCTCGGAGCTACCGGCAAGTGTCTCGGGGTTTCCGGAAAAAAAAAACCTCGGGAAAAAACGAGAGGAAAAAATATCCCCGGAACCCCTCGGTTTTATTTGCCGCTACGACGTCGCATTTCGCAAACAATGTGTCAAGTTTTATTTGTACCTATTTTTTCTTTCCTTTTTTTTATTTTTTTTTTTTTCAAGTCTTCGACAAAAGTGATTGGATAATTTTATTTTTCTCGAATAACTTCCTTTCTTGCAAAAGTAAAGATAAAGAAGATCGATGTATAGTTTGCCGAAGAGATCCGAGGATCGATAACGAGTCTTCGAGTTCTCGTTATGCTAATGTTTTCGAATTTCTCTTACCCCGCATGTCCCAGCGGCGAACGTTCGATCGTCGTAGATAAGGGTTGAAATTGCAGGTATCCCTAGTGCGGTACTCGCAACAAGGACAAGCCGTTATTGTTCGTAGCGTTGTTCGCAGCGGTTCCGTTGTTCAGCTTTCAATGCTCCACGGTATAATAATGCCCTCAGGATGTTCTTTTCACCGGCGTTTTTCTCTCTTCGCCCTTTTTTTTTCCTTTTTTCTTATGCCGTATATCTAGATCACCCGCCATTATTTTCTCTTTACCGTCTTGGATTCGGGGGCCTTGGGTTACCTGTAGCGCGTGCGCTTCGAATTTTCGACGGTCGATCGGTCGTGAGAGAAAAAGGAAAAATTTTGCTTGCTCTTCTGGGTTTTTTTCAGAAAAAAAAGAAAATAACAAATGATAAATAAAATAGACTCTCAACCGGATTTCGGTGCGATCGAAATGCGGCGAGCGATCATATACATGGGTTTCGACTACGACCCTCTATACGAGGGGTGCGAGTTTGTGTTACATATGCACCGGGTGTTGTTGCATTTCAGAGTCGACGGTTTGGTACCCGAGCCGTCAAATATAGACGTCAATTTATTTCTTTGCACGGCTCTCTCTCCGTCATGTAGTTCCCTCCCTGACCCGCCGCTCCTGATGGGTAAGCGTCGCGCAGGGCTTCGCCCTTTTTGCAGAATGGACGAATTATTTAGTATTAGCCCTGCATAGACTGCTCGCATAGACTACAGTGCCCACCGTGAAACCGCCCCGCCTAAACACCGCGTTAACCGGTGATTTACAACCATTTTCACCCCCTTCTCTCCCCAAATTTCTTACAACTCGTTCTTTATTAGCACCCCATCCTCATCCCCATCCCCGTCCCTATTCCGCTCCCGTGCTCAACCCCTTCGAACCTGGCGCAGGCACTTCCTGCTCCTGTTTCTCGATCTAGTTATGAGGACGTTGTCGAGCCGGGCGTACAGGGATTAACAGCATAATCCAGCCTAGTTCGCACCTATTAAGCATGTACCGACCCTCGAGATTTATGGACGTATCGGTAGCGCGCATCTCAACCGCTCTATATTGTGGCGTTCCCTGCACTCTCTCGAATATAGTTTTTTACTCAAAGCTCTTTACTACATAATCCTTTGCTTTCGGCGCAGCGGCGATATAACATCAGCTACTGCAAATTGATTGACTTTCACCGTAGAGCGGATTGTCCAATTGCATAGGTATGGATCGGTGCAAAATCATCGCTGTTGTGGAATGGAAGACTAAAACGGCTGCCGATCTCGACGTCTCTTTACTGCAGATTATTGCGGCGAACTTAGCTCGCCGTAACGACCGCAGAATCTGATGATATAATACATGTACGGGTGAGCATATATCTATACGTTACCAAAACTCGAAGACCTTTTGAAAAAGCCATAAGCCAAGAGGTCCGGAGATGCTCGAGATCGAACGCCCTTTCACTGCGCCGCGGGCGGTGTCGGTCGTTTTCTAATCGGCAACGCGATTGCGTTTGTGGCGAAAAAATGTTTCACGGCTGCAGATATAAATTCGTGAATCACGAACGCCTCGGCTCGATGATACAATTAAGAGTCATTGCGGAAGTTTGTCAGTCCTTTACCCGCATCCAATACGCATAGACATACCTATACACAGCTATATGTAGACAAGTATTCATACCTGCATGATACACTGCAGCGTGGAACGAAGTCCGCCGCACGACACCGCGCCGTACCATTGAGGACGAACATCGCAGGCATGGTAACGACTCTATCCATCGGAGAAGATCAGAGGGAATCCATAGAAGCGGTACCTTTGTATCATTTAATATTTAAAAACAAGCCATAAATATGTCGACGCCCAGCACCCTGCAGCGGCCCCTGCGATGAACGTAGTGCCGCAGATGAGTCCCCGTGCCTGTAGGAGGTACTGAGATCTGAGTCGGTCCTTCTCGCGTCGCCGCCACCTTCCGCATCATCCGCAACCTCCTCTTCGTCCCTCTCGTTCGATCAACGGAGAGCCAAGGAACGCGAGGGGCGCGGGAGGGGAAAGGATTAGCGAGAGAAGTGTCGAAAGCAGGACGCATATTATACGCCAGATATATACTCGACGGTGGAATGAAGGTGTTAACGGATCGAGGTCCCCCATTCCCCATTACCCATTTTTCATTCCGCATAGGTACAGGAACGTATCAAACGTCCCCCGATCCAGGGATACGGTGTTAGATCGCGTCTTCGGACTCGTCCATCTGAGAAAACGTAATAAGGATCTATGATCGTCCGAAGAATTTTGGCAACGGGAAATTTCGGTGCATGTTCGTAAAAATTATCGTGCATGTTCGTAAAAAAGATTGAACAATACAGGCGCAGTGGGGGTCAGCTTGTGGATTTCACCTGATCTCGGTGCGGTTGCTTCGTGGGATTCTGTCCACCTGTCAGTTGACCGGCAAAAAAATGACACGGTGTTCCCGTACGGCCGCCGTTCCTCCCCTCAGCAAATATACCCAGTACGGGCATCCCACGCGGCGATCGAAGGAGGAGGACGTTATGTCTTTCACAACCGTATCGCTATACATGATTGAAATACAGCGCGTATAATAGACGTTGCTAGTCGTGCGGGGGTAACAGGTGTATACCACGTGCATCTATAATCATTGATCCGAAGGATTATTACCTACCTAACTTGCGCGAGAACATGTTGGTGCAGATATCCACGTACAGCTGTTGCGATCGGACGTTCCTCTGTGGTGAATTATTGATCAACTATGTATGTACACAGTGTATGACGTGCGGTGCGGAACCGGAGGTCGGAGATACACGGGGAACTGTCTTTATTATTACTTTATATCGCCAACGTTCGATGATCCGATGTACTGCAGGGCGGCGGTGCAGGGTTGAATCGACGTGAAAAACAAGGCGGTAGCGCGGGCGTTTCTTTTCCCTCGGAACCGTTAACTCGCCGAAAGTGCAGACCAAAACTTTGACGAACTCGGCAATGATGAGGATAGATTCGTAATTTACTGAAATATATGTACATGAATAGTTGGGCGAATAATACCTGCACTATATAATAACCTCATGCGCGAGCTGTACGCTCCGTATATGCGTAATACAGTCTGCCGTCCGCCGGTACAAGAAGATGAATATTTAATGACAACAGTGCGGTGCAAAACTTTAACGGATGTACACTGCGAGGTATCCCATCGTCTTTTGTTTTTATACCTGCCCCTACCCCCAGGGATTTACATGCTACGTCCGTTGTATCGAGACATTATCGCGACCGTGTTACTATTTATTCGGAGTAAATGCAAAATCAAATGTAGTTCACAGACAGAAGATATGTGGTATCGCCATCGGTCGAATTTTGAGTAATACGAACGCTTTGGGTGTGAATTCGGTCGGTATAAGTGATCCACGCATATGCGAGTATCTTTGGGCCCTGAAAGCATGGGACTGACATCGGAATACAGGGAGTCAAATGTACCGGAGTGCGATTCATGCCCTAATTTTGGTTGACACACATGCGGACGTGCATGTTATTCTAACTAAGCCATTATTTGGGAACTTTTGACTTTCCGAGGACCATCTGCCCCGTTTGATTTAACGTTTTGGAGCCCTCGAGAGAACCGAGCCCTCAAAAACGGGGCCTCGCCGCAGCGAATAGGGTCGGATCATTCGGTTTCACCCATCATCTATTCGAAACGTGTCGTTCCGTCGCGTCGGACCTACATTAATACACCAATAGCCAGATACACAGGTATGCCGGCGTCCGTTTCCTTCGAGCTCATCGCTGCAAGAAAATCTGAGTTTTTTCATACCAAAAATTTTTCCACGCTTGAACATCGAAGACCCAATCGCGCGAATTGAGAAAATCAAGTGCAAAAAAAGTCATGAGCGTAATTTCAGCGGATTTGGTGGGTTCGTGGGAGGCCAACGGTATTTGGGGAAATAAATAAAAATTTGAAGAAAAAACTGTCGTGTAGAATTTTATACTAAGCGCTTGTAGTTTAACACGATAATTGGAATCGCGGTTTTTATATAGCATATATTTCTATGAAACCGCACGACGTTACAGCGGGGAAGTCTGACGTTTCGTTTATTTTCTCATGAGGGTTCCTCTACTTTCGGGCCCCCCTCCGCTCCATGTATATGACTCCTGGAACACCCTGTACACAAACATAAATATACATAACTGTAAACATACCTATGTACCCGTATACCTACACCCATAGGGTGCAGCGTTATATTATTGCACATTGGTAAAATTTGGCCTAGGCCTGTGCGTGCACGAGATGCATATAGGTGCACGTTAACGACGGGGCAGATTGAATGTTTTCGCACCCTATACTCGAGCGCCCCAGTTTTGCCGAGTCATCAAGAGGTCACGACGGGGGTCGCCGACCCGGTCGTTCTTCTATCCCGCGCCGTGAACGACGCAGCATCGTAATACTTACATGATCCATTCGTGCCAATACAACCAAGTAGGGACGCGTCTGCACGATTCGCCGTAATGCGCGCCACATACATCGCCCTCTAATGCACAAAGATATGCCGTATAAGTGCAGGCACAGTACCAATCAGCGACCTGGCACCGCGCTGATGTAATTGAAGAAATTAGATTCGATGAAATGTTCGATTTATATACATCGACGTGCGACGCGGCTCGTATTATTTATCACGTCGCTTAAGCATCCTAATTCGTTACCCTCTTGAATTGACCTCATCGTGGCCGATTCATACAACGACAGCCTGTACACACGCTGCAGTCCTTCGGCTAATCCATCGTCCGAGGACGTGTAGGTCGAGACATACCTGATCCAGTTATAAAGCTCCGAAAAAGCACGGGTTCCGGGATTAAGGAAAGGTGTGAAAAAAAAAAAAAAAAATGAAAAAAGAATGCAAAAAGTTGGAGTGAAAAAAAATCCAGCACCACGTCCCACGGGTATACTGTACATAATAGTTGTACAGGCGCATACACGAACGTACGTGTAACGTAGAAAAAAAAGTTGAGCTGCGTGGGAGGAGTGAGAAATTAGACGAGGTGGCTGATGTAGCGAAACCTCAATAAGGGAACGATTGGTGTAGTAAAAAAGTGCAAAAGTAACGAGAATTATCGAGACAAGGAGAAGAGAAGCAGACACGCGGTCCGACTCGTGGGGAGACAGCTATTTAAAATGTATCGCGCGTGCAGCAGACGCGCGTGCGTGTGCCGATCGGTGGCCGCAGCAAATATACGCCCACGGTCAATTTAACCCGGAATTGAGCTATTTAATACAACTCATTGTCACGATCATACCGACGCCATCATAATTCGCGTGCAGCCGTCTCTATATTGTCACCGCCGCGAATCGGGCGAGAGGTAGCGAAGCGCGGTTAAAACCGAGCTTGCGGCCGAGACGATTTTCTACGACACACCAGGTGGCTGGCGTTCCGAATACCAGTCAATGAGGGAAAATGCAGATCGCATCGAACGATGGGCGGTGTAAATTGGAGACGAATTCACCCCGGCAGCGACGCTTTGGTATTAAAAATTATTGTATTTGCAGTATAATGCAAACGAGTTGCAGGTACACTGCGGGCATTTGATAGATGCAAAGAATATTATTCTTACATATATAAAACCTTATGTATCGGCCATGTTCGGTGTTTTAATTCGATCAAGGCGGATAGAAGCCGTCCGGTCAGTTCGACCGTGGCCCGGTAACGGGTCACCCGGACATTATTGCTATGCAGTCGATTCAACGCGAGTCTTTCACGGTTCTGTTTGACAAAAGGTTGCTCGTATGTTATTCTATGTGCGTCGAACCGTTCATTGCAGAGTGCACCCTTGTACACACCGACACGTCGCACACGTACGCGATGCAACTTGGCGGACAGAAATGCGTACGTGACACACCGCGTGTCTGTATGTATTCATACAATTTTACATGTGTGGGTATGCATAGGTACGTGTGCTTGCACACGTTACATC
This sequence comes from Athalia circularis, assembly GCA_963978495.1. Classification (NCBI taxonomy): domain Eukaryota; kingdom Metazoa; phylum Arthropoda; class Insecta; order Hymenoptera; family Athaliidae; genus Athalia; species Athalia circularis. Next base: position 29,264,575 of record OZ021700.1, on the reverse strand, counting down.
TGAGGGAAAAATGGCGGCGTCGCGTAGTTTAATTTACTCGGTTATACGTGCACGAGCAACCCTTCCGAATGCTTCGCGTCGTCGAGATTCACCATTCCCCCCGTAGCCCCCTGATCCTGGAAAATCTTATTGTGCGTTTTACTGGATTTCGAAATAACATAACAAATAGTCCCGAATGTAATCCCAGATTAGAGAGGCAAACATGTTACAGATGCGACAGGGGTGCTTCGCTACGAGATGAGTTCGCTCCGTTTTCGACCCTCCGAACCCTCGTCGTCGATTCCGCGGCGAAGACGTTGCGCCGGTGACGTTTGACGTATGAATCGCTCGTTTTTTCTACGTAGATACAGCGACGTGCACACCGCCCTCAGGATGTATAAATATGGCGCAACCGCAGCTTGTAAAAATAGAAAGACTCACGTATTCGTGTCAGTACGCAACGGATAATTTGTTGTAATTGTTTAACTCGCGGGTGTTGATTCAACGTCGAGGTTCCAACGTGTTCGTTCCGACCGCGCGGGTAACAACAGCCAACAACGCGCGACCAGGTCTGTTCCATTGAGAGACTCTGTCGCAGCATCCCGGCGAAAGCCGCACAATGCAATAATGCTGTCGCGTTGTGGCTTTCATACATAGGTACCTGTGTTGTAGAAAGTTAAGTAAATACTGTGGCAGCAGTTCCTCCATAGTGCCTATACGGCTGACAAAGCCCGCTCACAATAATCCGAATGAGGAGCGACGCGCGGACACAAGTGGACAGATTCGAAATTCGGCCTTTATGGGGAACCCTGCCCACAAATATTTTCTAAAAAGGAATATATCGCAGACAATCCGTGTCAGATTCGGTGAGTGGCGACAATGAACCGCGTAACGGTGCGTCTTGTTACCGCGTGGAACTCACGCAACACATTCGAAACGTTACACGCACGTCGATGCCGCAGCGACAAAAAATCAGATCCTTTCATCCCTTTGCGATTCATGCGTAGGTTTCACGTCGGAACTCCGGGGTGTCGAAACGAGGTCTTTACTTGTTAATTAAATAAGGAATGGTGAAAAAACGAAGTGAGCAGGGCGCAGTTCGGTGCAGTTGCTACATCGACTACGTCCTCATGTATTTGTGTCTGCGCCTCAGGCGTACGTGTCATCATCTTGTGTCATGTGTGCGTCGCACGGCACCACCTTCCTCATGTTATTATATTATACCGCTGCCGCAGTCCTCATCTTTTTACACAGCGCTACGTTTGCTTGCCTGCGTGCCTGCCTGCCTGTCTGTCTGTTCGCCTGGTTAAATCTTGACGGTTAAGCTGGATAGAGGACCCCAGAGTTTCCAGTCCGCAGGGTGGCATCCCACCTATATATCTATAAAGGTTTAATTTAATATCTCCGAACTGTATACGGGGTGACACGTTTTTCTATGGGTAGTTCAAAGTTCCCCGGTGTCCCCGACGTATGGGCACCGTATAACCTCCGATCGAGACTGCGCGGCGTTTGGAAACGTCAGATTTTTCAGTCCAAAGGTATCTCTGAAAATTTTCAGATTCGTCCGTAAGGTGGACGAATGAATCTCAGAAAAATCTTTGCACAAAGTGTTCCACCAGGTATAGAAGCTCGAGTTGCTGAGCTACTGCAGTTCTCGAGGAGACGTGTGACGTACCAACGTTCCCACAATTTCACTTTGTCCACACATTTCAGGTGCAACCTCTCGGAGGTTCGCCGCTCCAGAAAATCCTATAAATGTCCTTTTCGATCCGTTAATACGCGGCAGCATGAGGCGTACCTGTGTGCTTATTGGATTGAGCTGCCCAGTCCACTTCAAGGTTGCTTCTCTCGTACCCGACTCTGTAATATTCTCGACTGCACTCGCGGGTCCAAAGATCAAAGTGAATCGAAGTAACAATTATTTCCGCATTGGCACCTTGTCGGTGCTGGCGCAGCTGGAGCCCCGGGGATGATTCTTTGGTGGTTCTTCACGTTTCTCCACTCCTATAATTCCCCTTTCTCGCACCTTTTGCAGCATCGAGTGCTCGACGAGCGGGACAAACTCTCACGCGACCGTTCCAAGGGACCAAGGAAAACGGGCTACACCGCTCAACGACTCCCGAGGGATGTCCACCCTCTTGCCTGCTCAACGACCTGCAGTGCCAGCTATGATTGGATTATTACGGCCTATCGACACGATTGCCAATTATACCGTCTCGATTCTCACAGATCTCAATATTATTTTAACTTTATTCTAAATTCACCGCGACGCCGTTGCTAAACACCTGAAATAATTAGGAAGAGAAGATCCAACGAGTTCTCAAATTTATTATCAAGATTCCCCGCACAGGGTCTGTCTCGCGGCAATCAATGTCTGCTAGAGTGACTGTCAATTAGAGCTCCCAGTTCGCGTTAGTTGCTCCGTCTGATTTATGGTGTTTACACTTGACATCGACGTAATCCACTTTAATGAGGAATCAACGGGGTGTAAGAGGGTAGCGAGGGTCGAGGGCCACCGAGGGAATACGTTGGCTGTGCCAAAGGCTATGGGCGCTAATGGCATAGAAGGAGAATTAAAAACGTGAAGAATTTAGGGGATGAGGCGTCGAGGGGGCGGAGTTGTACTGTGGTTACACGGCTTAACGGACTCGCGTACAACACTCATTATGGCGAATTTATTGCCACTGTTTCTGGTTAAATTTGCTTTCGCAGACGGGGGCCGGTGCTCCGCCTCCTAGGAGCGACAGTTTTGCAAAGTTCCACCTCAATGACGAAATTATTCGGCTCCCCTTATTGTGTGTACGTCATGATTGAGTGGCAGGCAGAACAAGGTGAAGACACAAGATGAAGACAAGCAGACAGGACGGGTAAAGAGTATACGCGGTAGACTATGGAACTGCGTGAGGATGCGCGGGGCTAACACCAGCCGCCTAATAAATCTTCCTGCGGTTTCACCACGTCATACTTGTTTGGCCTTCGATGAAAACTACCGTGTAAAATGGGCTTCTCTTCGTTTTGTAAATTGAACCAAGACAGCCATGGGCTCCGACATCACCCTATTCGTATATGTGTGGTTGTCAATGAGTTACCGCGAGGATCGGATCCCCTGGCATCCGTCGATTCAACGGAAATAGAAATAAAAAAAAAAAATCAAAGGTTGTTTGACGTATTTATAAAATCTGCTCCAACTCATCGAGATGCTGGGTGAGTAGGTATAGTTTTGTATGTTCAACCACTTTCCTCTCTTCCGTATTTTTTTTTTTTTTTGTCACATCCTTTCCCTCTTCCTTTGGACAGGCTTTGGAATTTCGATGTCACAGGTACAATAGCCGCACTTATTGTCAGCAATGGGCACAATGGGTTGGATATTGATATTCATAAAGTTGACCACAGATCTGAATTTTTCGCATAGGAGCAGAAGAGAGCTAAAGATATTATGGGGAGAGACGTGTGGCTGCATTTGGTGATGCGACCCTTAAGCTCCCTGCTGCAGATTTGGTTTCGGTTTATACCGCAGGATCTTCGGATCCATCTGCCCCGTTTATTCCGCATTATTAAGCCCGGGCGAAAAAGAAGCCTCTCTTCTTATAATAACTTATATATACCTTCGAGAAGATCAGCCGCTCGAATAAGCGGGACGAGATGAACGTCTAAAAGCGACATCGTAAGGACGAATTCATATTCGTGAATCCCGCGACCATACAGGTAGGTATACATAATGATGCGTCAGATCGTGTTTTCGTACAACCGAAAATCGAGTCGCTTCTTCTTGCGGAAAGCATCGAATTAGTGTCCTGGAGCGAAAATTTTTCGACTTTATACCGCATTATATACACCTTGGGGACCAAAAAAATATTTGTCGAGTGAACTTACTTCACGGATCCAACGACGTCGGTCGTCGGCTGGTACCTTCGTACTGTGCATCTCGAAGGAGAGAAAAACCGGATCTGCAGAAGAGAACACCTCTCGAACCGGATTCGTTGATTCCTCGGTCGAACGCGTTGGCGGGGGCGTTTACACAGGTGTTCGCATCCGGTGCTCGACTCGATCCTCCTCCTATTTCTCCCTCTTCATTCTCGTGCAATCAGCCAGCTCACCGCGGTTTCTTCACTATTCCGTCCGCTTAGTTGCCGCAGCTTCCCCTTCTCTTCGATCTCCCCTACCTCCTTTTCTTGGTATCTTTTATTTGTTTTTTTTTCTTTTAATTCTTTTCCTCAGCATCGTCCACTTCGACTCCTGGTCTGCCCACTTCTCCGACTATCCCCGCCTGCATTATACCCACATAATACGTGTAACGCACCACTAAACTCGTACACCTATAACACGTCCACTATGATTGAAAACGCCATGTTTACGAAGCCTATCGTCTCCTATGTGTAAAGTTTGTGCAATCACATCCTCCGCACTCGCGATGATGACTGCGAGAATCCCACATTTTTATTTTTCCTAATGAGGGCAGCAATAAAATTGGGCTCCGAAACTATTAATCTGTACGTTAAGCCGGTACAAGTCCATATTGAATCGAAACACCTGCGGGCCGATTAATAATTACGGACCAAAGCCACTGCAGGGATTCGTAAAGTTAAAAAATCCTAACGTCGATCATCGAAAGAACATCGTCATCGTCGCTCCCTCGTTGTTGACTCTGAATTCGGAATTCGAGAGCAGTTACATTGTTGCGAACGATGTTTATCCTAGACGTCGGCGATCATTCGTCAGACTGTCGGTATTCATTTTGGAAGCGTAAAAATAAGCCCTGAGATCACCGCGTGGTCGTACGATATTGTTATTTGCACTTGGCGTTAATACAACGTTGGAGCGTTGAAGTGAATTTGTATACGGCTATCGCACGACACAGGCGCTACCAACAAGGTCGACATTTTAACCAAATTACAGTTGCTCGTCTTTCATATTTCGTATTCAATTATTCGCCACTTTTCGAAGCCTCAGGATGATTTGGATGGATTTTTTCACTGACTCTAATCATGCTAATCTATCAGCCCACAAACGCTCCGAGTACCTGCGTGGTGGACGAAACCTGTGGCCAACTCATACCGATTGGACCCATAAGTCCATCTGCAACGGTCGACGATAAAAGTCGGCGGTTGGTTGTCTCGCGTAATCGCGTTGCGTCACGTTGTGTTGCGTTGTTCTAAAAACAACGAAGCGTAGGACGTCGCTCGTATGTCCAGCCATATGAATATTTACTTATGTGTAAGTTCGGCACCATACAGTATCACGCTTCTTCGCCTGCGCGACGAACGGTGGTCGGCGATCGTGCTCGAGCGTTCCGCGATGCCCGAGCGTAAAGGATCAGCGATTGGTGTGGGCCGGCCGGTTGACTAGCTAGCTGCCTTATTACTTTATTGCTTTATTGCTTTATTGCTTATTGACCACTGTTGACTCGTGTTGACACCGCAGACCTTAGTTACGCTCGGAACGGATGGGCGGTCAGACGAGGTGCACACATCTGCATCGCGCGCACACACCCGAATTCAAATTATAAACACCACGTCTCTACACAGTTTCCACACGTGCACTCGACCGCCGACGGATCTGCACCTATAAAGACGTAATCATGTCAGCGCGTGACTCCGCGGAGGGTCAAATGTGATCGCCGTCATAGTCCGCTCGAAAACGTTCGCCGCGGATTGCTTTCTATACCGAGCTCTGGCGTTCCAGCCATAGAGATTTGACTTTGTACTTTACTCGTGTGACCTACTCCTGTATATATTTTGTCATATTATTTATTGATGTTATACTTGATTCTGAAATCGGCAACAAATTTCAATCGGAAGAGGAGCGTCGCTCCGTCGTCTGCCTCGAAAAGTGATGGGAAAATCCAAGCAAGATGATAAAACAGACCCTGTATGTTTCATTGAACAAGTCGTTGAACGAAGTATTCGGTTATCCCGCAACGAAGTTGGATTGAATGGAGAATGAAAATCCGTGGTAGTCTTTGAATCAGGGCGAGGGTGCAGGCGGGAGGATCGGGCGAGTATAAGAGAGCATCAATCCATTTGGAGTCTCGGTGATGATGGCAATTATGATATTTGTCCCCATTAAGGTGGAATTGGGTGGGGTGGCGAGTCGCCTGACCCCGACCGATCGTGGCAGTCCGACTGGCGTAACGGGCTCGGGGTCAAATACGCGCGCCTCTCGACGCCGCGGTTCAGCGGATCTCCTCGGCCCCCGACGATCCGAGGGCACAGGGAGAAGAACGAAGGAGGACAAGGAGAGGGCTGCCCACGCGGCCTTGCGTCGTATGCGTCTACGACGCACGTTTAGTTGCTTGACTTTTACGTCGACACTAACTACTTGGATATATAATTAGGAATGCGTCCGCGTCCGCGTCACCCTCACCGAGTCGACTACTAACTGACCTCTTCGGTGCGTCAGCTGCCCCATGTCAGTTACATACCTCTGCTGCGAAGCACTTATGATCTGCTCGAATTCTCACAGCTAGCATATTCGTAGGATTTGGGTATGGACAACGTCCAGCGCAACAGAAGGGGAATCGCGCCTGCGGGAGGAAACCGCGGAATCGGATTTAGGAAAATGTAACTTTCCAACAGCATTATATGAATAGTTCTACGTGCAGATGTGTTATGCGCGTGGTAACCGATTTTCGCCGATTCCAAGTATCGCCGGGGTATCATGATTTTCGGGTTCTGGTTTCACGGACCGTTTAACGACCCGTGAGTATAGAGCGGGCCCGGCTATACCACGTTGTAGATGAAGATGAAGCTGATGCTCAAAGCTCAAAGCTCACACGGTTAACCCCGCAGCACCCGGGTGTCATGCGGTTCACGTTAATTCGTTCGAATTAATAATTGTCGAGCGAGAGGCGCTGCAGGAGTGAGGGGAGGCGACGAGGAGGCAACACCGAAGAAGAGGGCGGCGAATATAACGTCGTAACACAGGGCAGAGACCCGCGCAGTGCCCCAGGCACGGATTTATTGAATCAATTCATTACCAGGCCAACTATACATGCACATACTATACATCAACGCTCCGTTGAACACCAAACGCCGGACTATCTTTACGCTCCGATCGCGGGCGCACGTTGGAACCGGTACGAAATTACGAAACGAATCACTACAAAGGATCGAATACGAGTACTAAATTTCTTCCCTCGATCGGCACAGAGCGTAGGTCTGTAAGTGTTATACGTCACGGCTGACACTCGTTAGCGCAATTTTTGAACTTTCATTGGGCCGATATATTCGCGATCTGTATCGCTAATTGCGAGAGGGAGCTGAGAAAGTGATCAGAAGTGATGGGCACATTGTATCGGATAATGTGTACACAACAGACGTATGTATATCGGGCGGTGAATATATACAGTCTGGGATATAATACGGTTCTGGCAATGCTTGTGTTCTCGGTCGTAATGAAATTCGAACGGTCGTGGACAAACAACTGGATGTTTGTCCGGAGGAACGGTTAATAAATAAATCACGTGTACTAATGGCCACCTGGAGCACGCGGTGACATGAAGTGGAATAGGACGATTGTCTTGCTCATTGTAAACGCGTAATAGGTAGATATGTATGCCTACATTCTGCGGGATACCCGCGCATCAATATGCATACCCGTAATTACATGCGCTCGCAAGTACCTCGCCTCATCCTCCTCCCTTGCGGGTAAAAACGTGCGCCCGTCCCTCGAATCATCGCGCGAAAAAATACAGGAGAGAAGGGAGAATATTACAGGTAATACGTTACCTCTCTCATAGCACGCCGCAGTTTTTCAGGCCAAACTCTTATCGTGTTTTTCCATTTGTTTTTTCAGCCCCCCCAAGACGTCGGAGATACCACGGTGGTTGCATGTAGCGTGTGTATGAGGGGTCGGTTCCTAGCCACGCGAGATCCTCCCCGATCAGTAAACTCCGTTGCAGGCCCATAATTTGTCGTAGTTTGCATTGGAGAGCAAAGAACATGGGTCAAGTATAAGTCGTGGCAGCGCCTCGGCGCGACGAGGGGTTTTCCCCGCTATTTCACCTGCTCAATCCCACGATCTATTAGCCTCGGATCATCAATGATTCAGAGATACGCGCGACCGGCAAGACGTCCGCCCCTGGCCCTCCGCATGCTCAGAACCAGGTATTATACATACCTACATGGGTCATACACGTCGAGTGTGTCGCGGTGCTTCTTCACCCTATTGTAGTAAGCGTATACCTATACGAAGTAGGATCACGATTACTTCCTTCCGACCATCGGTAGGAGACAGGGTGTCCCATTGGTCCGGGACCCGCGGCGATGAGGAATTGAACTGATTAGTAGGACAACGTGTTGAGAAAACATCAGGCAAACATTCACGTGGCCCGATAGCAATGAATGACAATTACGGGAAAGAGCGGTTGGTAATTATTTGTTCGGATTAGGGAGGTTGACCGGAATATTTCTAATACCGTAGCACATCATATACATTACGCGCAGGATTATAAACGCCGTAACGTTTGTGTATAAATTGCGCCTGCGGGGCTATAATTGGATCCGACTCGGGGACATGTGCATTTGCATAGCGTATTGCCGATCGTTCAAATAGAGCCCAACTGGGACCGGGACTGGGCCCGATCCGGTGAAGCGATTCGATCGTGGCGTCATTCGGATTCGAGTGTAAACTGGCCCGCGGGGACTTATGGAGCGCAAGCGTGCAGTGGATATGAGTATACATATTTATATCCATAAATAAATATAGCTGGTATAGAATCAGAGCTGTGAAGGTATAGGCGTCTGTATCTGCAGGTATAGGTGTAATTTATGCGTGTACGAGGAGTAAGAAGAGGAGTATAGAGGTGCAGTAGGTTGGTATAACTTTGGTGTGTTGAGCGATCTGACCAGCGCGGACGTCGCATTACCGTCAGCTTAGGATAAACCGACGAAAACGACTCCTCAAAAAGCCAAACTCAACATCGGCCGATTTCATTTGAATTTATGCACCACATAATATCCTATATCATACAGATGGTTATTACCTTATGCCGCGCATTGGTAAATAGGTAAATAGGTGCTCCATAAGTTGAACTTTCGCTCGAATTCTCCGGATGAGATCAATGACACCGACCGAGGTGATAAGAAGAGAAAAAAAAACGAAAAAAAAAAACGGAATTGCAGTCAGTTAACCCGGAGCGAAGTCCTACATAATATATGCGGTATACGATGTAACGTGATAATAATAAATCGTTGAGATCCGGACGAGTTTTTGGCCACAATGGGATTATCGCGGGCTGGCGAACACCGATCTGCTTACGATGCGTCGGTATTTCTTGGTTTCGTTGAGCGCTGAGTGGTATAACTATATATGTATTTATGAAGTAGGAGAGCGAAGTATCAGGCGGAAGGGGATATAATAAAGGGTAAGGGGAGAATAAAGGAAGAAGAAGGGAAAAAGGGGGGAGGCGAGGGAGCTGTCAGAAGGCTCGTCCCCCGCGTCGAGGAACTCTCAAGATGATCTTCTTAGCCGAAATAACAGCTCGGCTTAGTACATCTTGCTGCGCGGCTCGCGTTGTGCTCGATTTTTGAGCGCCGGTATGTATCCCGCACCATGAAATTTCGGGATCGGGTTAAAACGGATTGGATTGGATTGGGCTGTTCGACTGACCGGACTAACGGGACCGAAGGGTAATCTGTTTATAATCTGTTTAGCGGACTTAGCGGGCGAGCTCCGAACCGAGGAGCATTCGTCCTATATTATACCTAAATCCTACTTCCAACTCTCCACCACTCGCAGGACCTGATTACTATTGAAACAAGTCGAACCTTGCTCTACGTACTTTATTGGGACGAGATCGTTTCCGGGTCTACTTCAAAACGACGAGAGAACTCCGAAAGTTTTTTCTGCACGCACGTTTGGTTTTGATTTTTGATCTTCGCTACTTGCTTTCACGTTTCCTACTTTTTTTATTTTCCCATTTGTAAACTGGATCAAATTTCGACGCGAGAACGAATATCGGCAGAGCTGAAAAAAAACAACATTTTATATGTTTAATTCTCCTGCAGTGGTTTGCTGCTACCGTACAACCGTATCTACAGGATCTTAAAACCGAATTGTCGTCCTTATTCCGAAAGGATCGTCGCAGGGCAAACATCCAGCAAACGGACGTCCCGAATCTCCCCTCGAATACCACTCGACGTATCAATGCCGTCAACGCGACAATCCAAATATTTGCTAGTCAGATTAGCCCCCCGTCCCCCTCCTCAAATCGCGCACACATTCGCAGCCACAATACCTCAACAAAGACGGACGCAGAAGAACGCCCGTTTCCTGTTTCGCAAACGCCCATCATCCCACAGCAGAGCTACTTGGGAAGCGGAGTAAAGACACGCATCTGTCCCCCAAATAATACAGAAGACGGAGGCGAGAACGACGAAGAGAACTTTGTAGCCGGTGGTATTTCGAAGCGAACTCTTTTCGATTGGGTAGATAATACCGGGTAATCTCTGCGAATGATCTTATTTCGGGGCAAAGTTTAGCTTGTTTGTGTCCCGGTTGCCGATGCTTCGCTCGAGTATGACCGTGATTCAGCCAACGCACCTGGCCGAACACCGACAAGGAGGAGAAGAGGAAGAGCAAGTGCTGCTGCGAACTTAAATCCCAAAGGATTGGCAGTGCCCACTACTCGGGCACAAAAATTTCGGTGCCGTTTTACTTTCGCTTCTGTACTCTTAATATGATTAAATACAAGCAAGGCAAATATATAGCTGGGGTAGCCCATTTCGGTTACCAACCGAAAACTCAAATGCCTAGAATAAATCTCGAGTGGCGAGAAGACCTTTCAATTGCCTCGGGTAGTTTGACACGAGAAAGCCACGGCCTTCTAAAGGGACTTTTGAGTCGCTAATAAGGAGCAAAGAATGGAGAAATCCTCCGAAAGTGGATAATAAAGCTAATTACCCGAGGGCTCTATAGAAAGTTCGAATTTTAGTAAAATCGAATTAGTCTTCACGATCACGATCGACAAGTGTAATTTCATCGATCGAGAGATAACCCGTTTCTTTCGATTATGAGTGGCTCCATTTCTCGAAATGAGATTTTCGGAGAGCCGGCTAGTGAGTCTCTGGGATGTGAGACAGCTGCCGCTGTTTGTTGATTTGCTTCGGGGGTTATTTGAGGATGTCGCTGTGCGGACTGCGGCACATGGGGGCTAATCTCGATGATCCTGCAACGCTATACTCGAAGCTGTACAATAACATTGCAGGTAATCCTGGATCCATCCGCATTAATGATCGGGAACGACGATAGTTCATCGATCGGATAGCTTGGCATGTTTGCCAATGGATTTTCAACCGTGTAGTAGCAGAGGCCATCCCCATACTCCGTACCATTATACTTTTCTCTCCCGTGACAGCACCGCGCTATAGGTATTCCGCATTGTCAGAGGTGCCAGTCGCGCACCTTTTCACACACCTATCTGAAAATGTCGAAGGTACGAGAGATCGTCTCATCTATATGAAAAAAAAACAAAACAATACGAAATGAATCTGTAGTTCCGAATTTTTGTACCCGTTAAGAAGAAGTCAGGAAGTCACAGGAGTATCTCACAAAGTTGGTCGGATTTTCCAAGATCAAATAAAATGTCTGCCGACCGAGCTGTACCGCAGATGTGGTAATTGATTTATTCAATTAGTTTCTGTATACCAAAGTTCGGTTTGAATGGGCGTACCGCCTTTTGTTGTTATGCTTCTGCCTTTCTTAGTTTTTTTTTTTTTTTTTCTTCTACCTTCTGTGAATCACGCTGTACAAATGTAACAAACGATTCAGGTATAGGTACATATTTGGTGTTTTGATAAGGCGGCCGACATTGAGAGCAAGGGCGAGGGAGCGCGGACGTTGTCGGCGACCGAGGGAACATCGCGACCGTGTCGTCGTACTTCAACGAAAGACTGCAGCGAGACTGGTACTCCAAGGATTTACATAATTAGATTCCCATTATTTTTTCAGCTTCTCATTTGACAAGGGTTTCCCTGCGACAACTCCGCCATGTTATGCGGACGTACTTGGACACGTGCACGTGTAAGCAACAACCACTCGCGAACTCGATCCTCGATCGGATTTACAGCTCAGCGTCATAGTGTGCGCCCCTACTTGGATTCCCGCCTCGGGGGCAGACCAGTGGTCGCAGCTGGGTGGCCCCGCGCCTCGTTGACCTGGTTTTCCGAAATTCACTTGCGGCGATAATCATTCACATTCCAAAAAACACCCGAATTTACACAGCCGATTCGATTCATCCGGCATCCGAATGGATTCGATTCTATCTCGTGATCCGAGCGGCCTGATAATTGAACCGTGTCGATAAAAATCCTAGCGTGGGGATTGAGCGGGGTGATCGGGCACGTACCGAACTCCATATTCATCCCGGTATTGTAACCCGTGTCGCACACATGCAACCGCGAGTGCTGATATACCTATATGCAGGTGTATTATACACGGGCATTGTACGCGCGTTATATACACCCGCTATATTATATCAACATATCGTATGTTCGACGGTATTATACAATATCTTAAGCAGAGGAGTTTATCTGAAGAGCGTTTCTGCAGGAGTGGGTCGTCTTTTGTCTAGGAGACCCTCGCCGCGATTTCTGATTTCTGTTGCCTCACCCGAGGGTCGTGCGGGGGTTGCTCGCTCGCGCCTATCGCCACGTGCCCAAGTGCCTCGATCGCCGAGTGCTTCCCGTACCCTTCGTTCCTAACCACGCGCCGATCCGGAAGCGGACGTGGCCACTCCGGGTGCAACCTCTTCCTCCTCTCCTCTTCGTCCTATAGGTGTGACAGTGATCCTTGTCCTTTCCGCGATCATAGGGGCCCCCGGCAGCCACTCCATAATAACCCGACGCTCGCCAACTTCGAGGATCCTTACAAGCGACGCGAAATTCTATATCCCCTTCCTCGCAAGGTCGTCGATAACGGGCCCTTGGACAATCCGCAGCTGGGCCCCGAGTCCCTGAGCTCGCCGGCCGACCAGCCAGGTGAGACGGTCGGGGCGGAAGAAATTGCGGACGCGATATCTCCCGAGTATTATGGACACCGCTGCGAAGCGCTGACGGGTTGATTTAACCCCCAGGGAGCGGGGAATTCGCACTTAGTTGAGCGATGTGCCCGCTGCACGACACAGCGGGCACTACTAATTTCCTTCGGAAGATCGGAACGCATCATAAACGAATTGCGAAATACTTTTGTTTCGACCGTCAAAAAGCACTTCGAATATCTCATAAAATCAGACTCGTCCTTCGAAAAAGTCGCTCAAATTTTTGGCGCCAAAAAATCGCAGAAACTATACCAAGACTTTTGATTTTTTTTTACTTTTCCTCTACCGCAGGAAAATGAAAATTATGTATCCGTACATCCATATTCGAGTTTATGTGTATTTGTTCGAGAGAGAGAGAGAGAGAGAAGGGTCTGGGTAGCTGGTATTTCGGTAAAACGCAATTACGAACTGACGACGCGTAAAGGGCAATCCAATTTGCATAACGCGGTTCGCGCCACAATGATATCTCCATTACACGGGTGAGTCTCGGCTGTAGATCAGACGCAGTGGATATTTATATGCTTTGCGTTAAGGGGAGTCGTGGGGCGTCAGGGGCGTCGGGAGGCGACGGGGAAAGTCCCCACGGGGGGGCTTGTTTCTTATGACGTCATTTATTCTCGCGCGTTGCATTCCTCGCTTGCAAGATATGCGTCGCGTGCAGCGAACGCTAATTGCAAACAGATTTATTGCTCGTGGGATTATTCTTACGGAATGAATGCGGACCGGTGAACATCCGATCTCCTCGTCAACCAACACGCCTTACCCCCTCGTGCGTCTATGGACCTTTGCACTCGGATCGCAGACCAATTATTCGCTCGGGTTTCGATTAAAGAGAGGGTCCGGGATCTATGGATATCGATCTTGATGCCACGTACCCGATAATAAGGAAAGTAAGAGCCAACAGTTTAGTTCGTTATTCATCGAATAGCAAGTTGTGCCAAACGTGAATTTCAACCATTAAAACCTGCGTCGTGGTCGATTGATCTTCTCCAGGTTAAACATCTCACGCTGACACATGGCGGGGATCAGTCGATACTGCCTGATCTGGTTGCGAGCTATAAAGCACAGTTTGGGTTCGCATGCTTTCGACGATGGTTCGTTTATTTGGAGATCGAGTGACAGGCTATATGAGCCCGATCACTATATTCACTCCGGGATTGGTCCACACGATCTTGCAGCTCGACCATCCAGCGGCACATTAAAGCCGCTAATGCTTGCTCTCCTTTTCACCTTCCCTCCCCAATATCACTCGCTCCCTCTTTTTCCCTCGCCCTTTTAATTCCCCACCAAAATCCAGCGGCATGCGGCAGTGAAATTTATTACATTCTCGGGCTGAATGTAACGCCGACGATACCAGATAATGCGACCACTTACCTGCAGTGCGCTTCCCCGAGCTCAAAGTTTTTTTTTTTTAGATTAGAAGATAATCGACATTCAACCGGGAAACCGATTAGTTCCATCTTCGTCGCCGCTATCTGCTCGATTATTGGTGGCTGACGACGAACCCCGCCGCGTCCCGACCCCTGCGGAGATGATCCGTTTCAGCGGGACGACGTTTTCGGTCATATATGTTTCGTCGATTGGGCGCGTGTTCCTAATCCTAAACAGTAATTGAGGATGGTCATTATTTTACCGCGCTCAGCGGCAAAACGTCTGTTTTCTTGAGTGTCAACGTAGACTCTTATCACTCACGAAGTAGATGCCGGGAAAAGTAGTAGGTGAATTAGACCGCTCCACAGGTACTTCAGATTCAGGGAATAAACGGAGGTGTTTCACACCAAGTATGATTTTGTCACGACTGGATCGTGCAGTTGTGTTGGCCCCGTAAAATGCTACGAAACAAACGCACGTTGTATATTCGAGGTTCTTTTGGTAATTCGGAGGTTATAAACGGCGAAGGGTTGAGTAGGACCCACTTTCCTCGTTTTACTCCTTCCCCCAAATTTTCTACCTCTTTTACTCTGTCCTTCGTCTCCCCGTTTTTTTCCCCAGTTTTTTTCTCTCTTTCTCTCTTTCTGCACACGGGGGTAGCTGCAGGGGCGGCTTTCTATAAACGGCATTGTAAGGTGAGGGCGTACCGGTGCCGCTGTAGAAGAAGCGTAACTTGATCGACTTATCAATAACCGGGCGTAATTATTGTAATAAAGACTTGGTAGAGCCCAAAACAAGCCATAATAAGACGTAGGCGTCTTTCCCACAGTAACTTTATACCCCTGTCGCCCGGGCCCGCGCCGTCACAGCATCTAACGCGCTTTCAATTTCAACTTCGCTCCAAAAGCTTCGCCTCGCCTTATACTCCACTCCATTCAATTCGCTTTTCTTTCCACCCGCCACCCGCCTCTCGCCTCCTTCTCCCTCTTCCTCGTTTCTTCGTCCTCGCGATATATCCTCGCGCACTCCGGACCACCGCACCGATCAGCTTACGTGACTACGTATGCGTCCGCCGCACATGTGTGCGTGTTATTGTTTAGATGTGGGTACAACATACCTATATCTGTACACAAAGCGCTCGGCTCGATCCGGTGTTATCCCGCGCGCATCACAAAGCCCGTCCTCTTCTCTTTGTTGGCAAATTAATTTATTACGGACCAATTACCAGCCTCCCACTCACCGCGTCTCTTATTCTCGCTATGAGCGGATCCAGCCGGACGACACGAGACGAAACGAGACGAGTGTAGTTTTCAGTCTACAGGTATCGCGGGCCTGCGTTTTTATTTCACACACCGACTCGCTACGCATATTTCCGATATCCGTGTCCACCTGCAGCTACACCCGGTACATTGTACCTAAAATATGGGTTGCACTCGTTGTACCTACCCCGGAATCAATACCGATTCTCCATCCCATTCGAACCGATCAAGACTCCTTTCCATCTCGACTCGGCAGCGCCGGGCTGAGCTAAAAGGGGATACCTGTACCCTCAGACATCGAAGATCCTTTGTTTCACCTCATCATAGTCGGCGATGAGACGTACGGAGGTATCTGAGATATCCATCGGTCTGTCAGTCGAGATTCGTCGATATAGTGCCATTAGGAAATTCAATAGCATTATTTAATATACCTTACGCCTCATTGTAATTTATATGTTACACCTTAAACTACCTATGTATATGCCAAACTTATCGTGTGTTTAATCTCGAGTTGTTGAATACGGCGTCGGCGTTGTAAGTATAACATCCTTACGTGTATGGTGCATTGGTATTGTACGGTACAGTATCGGGAAGCTGCCGGTCCCGCCGCCGATCCGATCTCGGGACTGTTTTAGGATGTGGAATTTTTTTTCATCCTATTTCTTCGGTGAGAATTCTCATCTAGCTGCGGAGTCTAGGTATAGATACCTCGGATGTTATCTCTGCTTAAAATCTGGCGCTGGATCGGCCAACCGCGAAGTGATTCACCTGGACAATCGCGCGCGGTCTCGAGATGAGAGAGACGCAGCGAGAAGAGGGAAAATGCGAGATATTAGGGGAGGAAGTTGAGAAACAAAACTACGGAATTTTTTTTTTTACTTATCAATGAAAATGAGAACCAGGATAAGGATAATTTCATTTTCAATTTTTTCTATCAAAGTTGGAGTGAAACATGTCAGAAAATTCTCCATAAAAAACACCTGAATGTTTCAGATATTTCGAAGACGTATTTTATCAAACAGCGAGTGCAGCTCATCTGAATGAGAAAGGAGTTCGTACGACTTTAAGCTGGCGGCGAGGGTTTGATTAACGAGCAGTTCAAGCGTAGTTAGTGCGGTGGCCGGGAGTGGCCGGCTACCTGAAGACTCGGGGAAAGACGGTAATCTTTGAAGATCATCGATACATCGAGGGCAGCTCGAGATAGCGAGGAAACCGGGAGAAGAGAAAAAAAAATTGCCGCGGTCTTTGACGCGGGGAGGACGGGAAAAAATGCAAAGTTTAATGACGAGGATCGATCGGGTGATGCAATGACGATTGTCGGTGCATTTTTACCACGTAAAATTTTTACGACAAGAAGCAGCTGCCACTGCGACCTTTGATCACATGCGTGTCAGAAACTTGGATACAGAAAAACAACCAGTTCAGCTTCGGTTTCCCGAACCACCGTTGATTTTTAGTTTTGGTGCCCCTTATATTGTTGCGATGTGATGACCACTCGCAGAAAGGCTTCGTTGAACAGCCGATCCAGACTTTATTTTGTTTCTCTGTTTAGAAATAGCGCTGACGTTTGGTGTCTATTAATCATGCGTGATTCGTATATGTTTGCTGTGTGTCTCTTAGCTGGGAGCAGTTTTTTTGCATAATTGTAATGATGTCGTCTGCATGGATTCTTCTTGTCCCCATTAAGTTCTCGTTATGTGCCTCTTGTTTTTTTTTTACGAGCGCGCACATGAGTACTTATTATTGCTGTGTTACAGATACGTATATAGGTATATACTTACCTACAAGTAGATACGTTATGCTCGAGACTGCGTATATCGAAACATCGCCCAGACGTCACCCTCGGCATATCGCCGCTCCGACAAAGACGGATCATAGGTGTCGGCGCATCTGACGCCTCGTTCATTGCATCAAATCACCGTTATAACAACCAGCGGCAGCGGCAGCAGCACGGGGAACATTTTCGTTCTTTCACAACCTGCAAATCCACACCTCTTTCACGTCAGAATCTTCGGATCGAAGAGCCTGCTTCGCATCTGGGTTCGAAGGAGCAAAGTTGCGAGTTCTCTGTTTTCATTTTATCTCTTCTTTTTTACCCTCTCGCTCCTGTTGTGTTTGTTTTTTGCGTCCTTCTGTCGGCACCTTTTTCACGTGAAACCTCGCCGAATTCCATGATAGTTTTCACAATACAGGCAGTTTTCTTCTCGGGCCAGAGCTACGGGTACTCGACCAGAGTCTCCGAAATAGAGGGATGGTGTCAATCCACGCGGGGGTGTCGTCTCACAATTGTCGGGGAGGGGTTGTCGTCGGGATGAAAGGAGCCGCCGCAACGCTCCCACGGGCAACAATACCGATCCGTGATCTCAAGCGTCTACATCTTCGCTGGTCCAGAACTCGACGTCAGGCCGCTGCTGTTATGCCGCTGCCCACCCGTCGACAGAGTTGTGACTTTATTTAGCGCAAAACCGACGCCTTAATTTTCCATTTACGGTGCAACTGCCCGTATACCGCAAGAAACTCAAACCTTTACCTTTCCGGCAACCTTGTACCGTTTTACCACGTAACTTTTTTTTTCAGTTGCTACTGTGTGCCTGCAAATTAGTTTAAGCTCCCAAAAAAAATAATTTGAACAGCCAATAACGAGTTAAAAATGGAAATTTAAACGAAATATTCCGCTTTTTTTAGCGTCTCACTCTTCAATCGCTGATAGTCAGTTAATGTCGATGGAAAAAAAAAAGAATTACAGGTATGACATAATATGTTTTTGAAATACGTGAGTTTATTTGAATTTTTGATGAATTTCAATTGTATCTATCAGACTATTTGCACATGAAAAACAAAAATATTGTTAGTGTATAGAACGCAGTTAATATTGAAATTATTCGTGTAGAGCAAAAAATAAAAAAACGCATTTTTCGTTGTCGTAATTCCATTGAAATCGTCAACTATACACAGGCATGGATCACATGCAACCGCGGCGTAGCTTATCCCATATGGATGGTTTATCTGTTTATATCAACGATGCGCTCTGCTTAGTGGGTATCTGGCAGTAATCATATAGGCGTCGGGCATTCACAATAGGACTCGCTTTATAAGAAGAGTGAGTTCCTCGCGTCCAAGGACAATGGGCAGCGATGACTAGCAGATGTTGACGATGGCGTATCCTTGTACCCCGCACTCCGGTGCAGCCGCACCAGCAGCACCGCCAGCAGTTGCACAAGCTCGCGCAAACAGTGTAAAGAACAGAAGAGCAGAAGACCGTGGCGTGTGATCGGACTCGCTGACGATGATATCGGCGAGCGGAAAAAGCGAGATCAGCGATTCGTTCGAGACGCTGCGATCTCTGCGTTGCGGTTGGCGCAGGTGTTTGAAGATTGATAGCTGACAATGGCCTTGTTCCATCCCACGCCCGTGCTCTTTGGTTGCGACCACCAGTTAGTCGGCACCTACCCACAACCGACGCGAACGTCTCATTCCGACAACGCGACGCGGGCCTCACAGCGGTCTATCGGTACCAAGAATCGACTCGGATTGATCCGACGGATCGACGGATGGACGGATACGAAGATCGCGTCAATGTGCCTGGCTAATGGAATTATCGGGGCACCCTCCGACCCCCGTGCCCTTTTTCATCCTACCAAAGTGGTGGGAGATACGAGAGGAGTTGAGAAAGAGATCACCGGTTACGTCGTCTTGCCGCAAGCGCGATCTCGGCAGACGCTGACTAATTTCAAGTTTGAAAGTTGGACCACCGCCGCGATAATGCAGAGCTCGATTACTCGCCTCGTGGGCCAGATCTATCCGACTGTATCGCATAAGCGACCGCTTCACAAGTCAGAATACAACGCGACGTTCAATGCTAATCCGTGATAAAAGGGGTTCTCTCGCTCTCGGCTGCCTCGCCGAACAATGAACACATCGACAATTATAAAACTCCTGGGATGTGACGCGTCGCCTCGCAAGGAAATCGGACGATGACGGTGTATACTTTTGATATTTTTCGTTTTTTGGACAAGTCGAAGCAATCGTTGTGCCGCTACCCGAGTCCATCGGGCTCCGATAACGCACCAAAAGTATCGTAATCGATCGTACCCACCTCAAACCGCGCCCGCGATCCAAAGGATCCGCTCGATGGGGTAGCGAAATGCAGAATCGGAACATCAATTTCCTGCGCATCGATCGATCCGAGTCCCGAACAGGGTTGTACGTATAGGTATTCCTACGTAGTACGATGGCGGGTAGGACGGAGATTCGGGGTATGGGGTAAGGGGGCCGCGGTCATTAGCGGGTTGTGACGTGGCTTACTAATAGGCAGCGGACAAGTGAAGATGTCCGAAGTTGGTTCGCCGCGCCGGGCCCAGTGATATGACGTTGACTATACGAGCGGCTCCTTTGAGCTCGGCTCGCCTCACTTCACAGAGCCGCGACAGATACACCTCCGACGATCCAGCTATAGTACGCGGCCAGAGTTACAGCTCTTCCATAACCGAGCACACGAACCACAAAGCACGGTCCAGAGTCTAAAGATGCTCGGCACCATAAGCCAATACCCCCTTCCCCTTCGGAGAACGTCTCTCGACCCGTCCGCTCTCATAATCTTTCACCTGCATTCCAACCCCCATCCCCACAACCACCCCCGTCTCCATCTTCGTTTATCTAAGAGCCGTATCCGTGGCCATTTACGACTTTCTCGCTCGTTCATTGATTTAATTATAATTCAGCTATCGTTCGCTCATGTGCTCTTTCATTCATGTATAAATATCGACATTTCTTCGTGATCTTCGATTGTTGTGGTAAAAATCAAAAGTCTGACGTTGTCGTATACCTATGTATACCTCCGTGCCATATTATCTCCGTGAGATGACGGGTGCTGATTCCCGGTGACATTTTAGGCGAATATATTTTTTACCGTTTTTTAATAGCGTGGGGCAAGGCAGGTATATATTTGGGGCCTGTTCGTCGGTCCCGTGGGACTACTGGGAGTCCTGGGAGCCGTAGGATCTCGGACTCCGGCGGTGGTGGTGGTGGTGCGGCAAGAGCTCACGGACGAACGAGCCAAAAGATGGACTCGGAGATGATGTAGCAGATAGAGAACCGCGGCGATGTCGGATAGTAAAAAAGTCCTAATGGACGACAAGACTCCGGGGTACAAGCAAGTGTGTCTAGCCACGAGGTCCCAAGGGATACGTCCACCGGTTCCCTGAAATCGGCTCACTCCCTCCATCACGGGGGTCCCGTTCGCCTCTGTAATGGATATCCCTTCGTCAACGTTTTCGGTAAACAATTCATTTGTCATTTCACTCCGCGGACAATTTCCGTTTCGAAAAGACGTTCCCCACTCTACGTCGCTGACATGAGCCTCGTTCGGGAGGGATGAGAAATGGGACGAGGGGTGGAAGAAAAACCAAGGAGATCGTGAGCGCGAGATCCGAGTGTATTGTGCGGATATATGTTCAAGATCCATCCTTCATCGATAGGCCGAGAGATACATGAGGATTCATCTTGCGAGGCCGTGCAAAGGATCGTTACGCGATCATGTTTTCGTTTGATTTTCATTTATTTATTTATTTATTTATTTGATTTGTTTATTTCTTCGCCACGATGGACGGCGTCGACCAGAGCTCCGGGTTGGTGGGTGAAGAAGCGTAATAAGAGCTGGGAAAGGGGCGCGGGATGCGAACCACGCACGGAGGGACTTGGGAGATCTGAACGGTGAGCGTTTCGTCGTCAAAGAAACGCCGACGTTATAATCCCACAGCTACTATGCCTCGGTGCGGCTGCTGCTGATGCCGAAGCCACGCGGCCAGACCCTTTCGGAAATATTAGTAAAAATATTTATAGGATTTATGCCACAAAGACCCTGGACGATCCGCCATTAAGGGCGATTAGAGGGACTACCCCAGCGATTAGGGACAACGATATTGTTTGCCAGATATTTACGTTAAAAACCATCCACTGTTGGCCGTTGCTGTCCGAATTGCGGGTGCTCCATAGAGTAGCTTAAACTGTTTAGGGCTGAGCGAGAGTGATCCTGGAGGCAGAAGATGTTTGCACAAAATTCTCCGCTGTAAACCAACGATTATACTCACGAGCAACAGCAGCTTTAACTCGATCGCGTGACCCGGATGGACGAGCAACCCCTCAGGCAGCCGTCCAAAAGCCGATAGAAAATTGAAAGGGTTACCCGCCGGGCGGCTGGACAAATATTTATCATAATTATGGGATTCAGACTCGATGGAAACTAGGTAAACTCTCGAAAAATATGAGACTATCCGGATTTCCGCGGACGGAAAAATTCTTTTTCATCGAGTGGTCTCCTCCAGGAGGACTCGGAAGACGAAATAACCAACCCTTAATTTTTCTTTCAACTCTCGGTCGTGACCGGACGACTTGAAATAGGCATTCCGGTTTGGCAGCTCTTGGAAATTTCGAAACATCTGCTGCGAAATAATTTTTGTCAAGTTTTCCGTTTCGTTTCAGTCGTGTAATTGACAAACTCGGCAGAAATGTCTGCGGTTTGATTTCGATAAGCATCGAAAAAACGTTTCAACCGATTTCAATTGAGGAAGCGCGGAGCTACACGTAAGCAGCGAGCGATAAAATGCAGCAAATGAAATAAAAACAAAGAAGATACAAACGATTCAGAGAATAATAATAATAGAGACGTTCTCCGGCCCCAGTGGCTGGTGGCATTGGCGCGGCGGGTTAACTTTGAGGACGACAAGCCGCTCAGTGATCCATCTTAGTTCCCGTCTCTCGACCTGACCCGCCGACTCCTCTTACTCTCACCGAAGAACTATTCCTAATACATATACTCGACTATGGGTATGTCGAGATGTAGGTAGACGCGGCATATGTACCCTGCGTATATCGAGTATACCTTATGAATATACGTACAACTACACGTGACTCAGGGTAAGATCCGGATGGCATTGACATTGGAAATCTCGGTGTGTAAAGCCCGGATCCAATTGCTCTGGAAAAAACCAAAAGGGATTTCGAAATATTCGTCAATTGAGTTATATCCCGAAAGTCACGAAACACCCTCAACTCACCACCCATCACAGACGTGGGCCTTGGAACTAAAACAGTATGCGCAGGGGTGGTAAGGGATGCGAGGAAGGGCGGCGGTCGCCTGCAGCAGGCAATCGCTCGATGATAATTATAATCGAGATACTAATTGCGGTTGTAATTGGTACAACGAACGTGAGGAATGTTTCACGCCCGTCCGCCCTTATCCCTCAGTTCGATCTTTCGACCGAGTTAAAAATTCACCGCCATTACAGCGTGTGTTTTTTCGCTCGCGCGTACGTGCGATATACCGAAACACCCGTATCGTGACACTCTAATAACTAACAATGTTGCACCTACGTGTACGAGAATGCTCATTGTTAGGCATCGGCATCGAGTGACGTACGCCTGTACGCACAGACACGAAGAGAAGCACATTAAACGCCTACCGTGCACCAGATATATACCCATTGTATAATATACCGTACATAATCTACGTGTCCCGAGCACGCTAGAGGGGCGCGGGCGCCGCGATTACCCGCAAGGCTTCCGGAATGAGCCGGGTTCTCCTGAGAGCAACGCATGGCCGAGGGAATTAGATCGTCATCTGTTCTCGCCCCGTAATGCTGCGTGATTGGTTTAATTGGAGCAGCTAGGGCACGACGATCAACGATTGTGAACCACCTATGCAAATGCATACGAACAGGGTATCGGTATATAGGTATGCGTACACACAACATGCTGCCTTCGAGGCCCGTTCGATCTTAATAACAACACAATGATATAATATCGAGGTGGAAAAATTATAGAGCGCGCGTGCAGAGCTACGATAACCTCGTACGGATTACTTATGCCTCTAATTGTACAACCGGGAATAAATAAAGATGAAAAGTTCGCTTTCGGCCCGCGTGTATCTCTTCGCTGCTTCGTACCCGTTGCGGAAATGAATGATATATGTTGTTCCCCCGCGTTTGAGCGACACCCGAAACTATAAGCGAGACCCGTACGATATAATTGCCTGGTGATTCTCGTTGCCGTGTTGGTCACAACATCGCTGAGGTGCGATAATGACACTGTGTCAGATGAGCTGCTGCCGTCGAGGGGGCGACGGAGATGATGGTTCTGTCGCGTGCTAGTCGGCGTCATGTGCGCCGCTCGGTGCGACGCCTCGAGGCAACCCCTTCTGTACGACGACGATCCCGATCGCTAGCTGCGACGATTATATAACTGCTGCCACAATTATTTATACCCTCTCACCTTTTTTATTATTTTCGTTTTCGTTTTTTTTTTTTTTTTTTTATGTTGACACCCCTGCTCGTGTCTTTCGTTACACGCGTTATTATAATACCACCGTTCTTTGTCATCCGATAATTTATTACATCAACGCAAATGTTGTTTGGTTTTCCCGAGGTTTTCCAAATTTGAAAATTTTAAATCGAACCTCATTTCGTTCGATCCGCCTGATTATGTTAGAATGAGGAATCGATTCGATCACGATCGGTCCAGGCTACAGCTGCCACCTCTCGTTCCCCTTCGGCCGCACCAGCGAAACCTTGAGATTCGGGTGGATTATTTTGGTCCATTAGACATGGAGGGTTTCCGAAGAGTTTTGCGATACGCTCTATATACTCGTATCGAGGTGCGCCCTCGGGCAATGCGAGGCAAACAACCGACTAGGAAGCTGATCCTGCGGGGTCATTGATACCCGATCATCCGTAATCGCGAGGTGCGGTGGTACCAGAAATTTTCACCTATCGAATCAATAACGACGCCGAAATACTCCGGGCCAGTTTCTCACAGTTCCCATAATCTTGAAAAATCGCTCGTCTAAAACGGTTTAACGATCTTTCGACACAATTATACTCTATGTTCCATTTGAATGTTCGAGAGTCAACTGTCGGTAATATATTTTGGTGCGTTGCGCTATACGACGTATCGCATGATATAAATTATTAGTGGGGACAATCCGCGTGCAGGCGTCTCGGTCGATCCTATTAAACCGGTCATTATTAAGGGATTGAATCGAATTAGGCTAATGAAATATTTTAATACAGCTCGTAGCGAACGAGGGAACGATCGCAGGCACGAGTAGATGCCATGCAGCTCCCACCCCGCCTCGCGCGTAATTCTTCGCTGCGACATCAACTTTGCGTCTCCGGATTGGAATCGTGCAGGAGCCGAGCAGTCGACGATCCCGAAGTCCCGTTTTTCCGTGTCGATCTGACCCTCCGCGTCGCATAAACTTGTTGCGTAGCCGAGTCGAGAATTCGCCTAAATCCCGCGGCACCCACTTGTTGAGCGGAAGGAGATCGAGGGACGACGAGCATCTCGACCCCCGTTGCTCCCGAGATCGAGGCCTCGAGGAGGCTCTATGGTTCAACTTACGCGGAATGAGAGTTGGAGTGGTTGGTTCCCTGGGCATATAAATTCCCGCTGCGATTAACGGCGGGACACTTTTCCCGGGCGAGTAGACTCAAATACGAGGCAAACCTAACGGGAGACTGGCTACCTAATCGCGCGGTTTATTGGGGGTTGAAAAACGACGCCCGTAACAATTAAATGTCTCGATCGTGCGGGATATTCACAAGTGACCGGTTATCAAAATTCGATTTTCGGCTGCCACAGGCCGGTGTGAACTTGCTCGGGAGGCGTTTCCCAATGATCTCGCGGGGGCCTTTGACCCGCGGGGTATACGCATACGTATGTATAGACTCATGTCACGATTCACCGAGTATGTTGGGGCGCCTTTTTCTCTCTATCTCGCTTCTCACTTTCCCTCTCGCCCTTTTCCTCTTGTATTTTCTTTTTGTCTTTGCCTTTGCGGCCGCTGGCCGAGCGGTTAAAAGGAGCTGTGTTATAATAGTGAGCGTGGCGCGGTATACTTGGGTGACTTTTATTGGGACTTGTCGGACGAATACTTGGTCAATTTCACGCACGATTTCAGCCGATCCTGTAGAATTAGTATCTGCAGTATGGAGTCGCTCAAACGGTCCAAATTATATATTCGACGCGCGGTACAAAAAAACATCAGCTGTACAAAATAATCCGGTACATTTATAAATCTATGAAACCTATACTCCGAGGACTTGAATTTTTTGAGCTCTTATTAGCCCAACTTATATTCTAACTCGGCGAAAAATTCGACGACTCGTCTCCCAGGTTGATATCGTTAACTGCAGATGTCGAGCGAGCGTTTTTCAGATCATGCGATGATCTCCGTACTATTCGTAATTATTTTGTTCTCGATAACCGGTACAGAGCAACAGTAGAGCGTTCAGCGGAACGGAATGATGAATCATCGCGTCGAAGTCAACGTGAGATTGAAAGATGCAGGTTGAGTCACCAGAATCAGCGTTATACCATCATCTCTTATTCATACGAATAATGTGCGAGTTCACCCTCGGATAATTGCTCTGAATTCCGAAGAAGAGCTTTGGACAGCCACGCGATTATACAGAAGCACTGCACAGTTTAATAGGGTTGAAAAAATTGAATGATGATTATCATTGCATGAGACGTATTCTTTTTTTCCCTCTCGTTCCACTTGTTCTATCAGTTTTCCTCTCGTTGCCATTAGCGGCACATGCAGTATAAATGAGATGTAATGTAGGGAAACCTCATAAAAAGATGAATGAAGCGTCGGTCACAGTTTAGTCTCGGAGGACGCGTATAAAAACAAAAGGATGTTTTCTTAAGCGCGAGCATGAATTAAGGCGGAGATGACCGTAGAGAAGAACAAGAGAGAGTGAGTGAGAGAGAGATAGAGTCGCAACACGCGACGAATGGAGGCAAATTAATATATCCGCTTTTTAATCCCAATGTAGAGGTCAACTTCGTAGTCGGGCCACGCGACGGGAAGCCGCTCCGCTTTGTCTCCTCCTTCTTCTCCCTCGACTTCGTTTCTCCGTTGTTTCTCTCTCGGCCCCCCGATCCCCGCACTTGGTGAAAGTCACGAAAACGAATGAAAAGTTTTGCAGCCTGAGTCCGCCGGTGCATCGATTAGATCGCTTGCACGATACACGCCCGCTGTCATAACGTTACGTCGAGCCACGAATGCTCATGTGTACGCAATAGCGATTTACACACCCCCAAATTTAGCGGTCCTACATAATCATACGTGGTAGTCGTCTTATTGTCGGTCGTGACTTATTGTGACGAACGTCGCAGTTTCGAGGGACCCTGTCAAAGACGAGGACGGCCACCACGTCCAAGTCTGCGTCAGCGTCGTCTTACTTCTCCACACGTCACGCGCCGCGCCGGTCAGTTAAGCTGATCGCGACGGGCGCGCGCCGATCTGTTTTCGTTTCCTGTGAGTGGGCGCTCCTTGCCGACCCCCACCGACCCTCGACGTAAAAGACACACTTCGTGATACGAACTAAAGTTGCGATCCGCTATGTACACTCGGTAAGGTTGATTCTGAATCGCTTCGCGGCCAAGCGCGCGTTTGGACAAATTTTTCGCGTAGCTGAGAAAATTTGTCCAGACTCGCTTGGCCGCGAAGCGATTCAGAATCAACCTAACCGGGTGTACATACAACTACACACGTCCATCATCCAGAGTTCACGTGTCCTATAACGTGTAATATTACATTATACATTTCGTAACGCTATGTATTAATGAACAATTAACAAAGCTGCTTCATTACCCGGTCAGTAATTGGTGGTAAAGAGGGTATTAACGCTGAATTCAAGACTTCAACAATGTTGGGGGGAGGGGGGCAGCGTACGTGCGGATTAAAAATCCCGTCAATTATGATTTGCAAGAGTATATAAGTGCGGATTTCCGAACGCCAATCTTATTTTCCAAGTAGTACAATTAAAATTCCATTCCGTGGATCTCCTTCGATCCCGATCAGCGCGACGAAGTAGTTTGCTTTTTAGTAGAGCTCGATATTACTATACCTATACACAAGAATATCAATAATAGTTGTTATAACAACAACCGCGCGGGTACACAGAAGATTAAACAACGTGATCGAATGACAAGGAGGTAGAATAAATGGTCAACATCAGGGCATAATCGCACAATGGGTGAAATTAAAATCGTCATGGGAAACCCTAGGCCTCTTACGGTCCACCGCACTGGCTTCCCCATTTCTGCAGCTTCGCATCGCCTCTGCGACCCTTTTGTCACGTGACCCAGCAAACGTCAGAAATCCAAGCGCATCGAGATGTGTGCACTGCATACACGTATGTACCGCGCACACGTAGTTTCGTACTCGCGTATTACGTTGATATATCTTTGGACAGGCGAACGTTGCGATCGTGTCGTCGTTGACGAAGCCTGTTTGCTACGAACACACGGAATAGATGAGTTAGTCATCGATTAGTCGCGGTACCCGTAGGCATTATTTACTTCCTCAAACCGAGCGAACTCGATCGCGCCAAGACGAGGCGACCTTCGGTGACCGGTCGATTCCTGGGACGATTTTCATCCCGTTCTGCTAATTTCCTAGGCGATCCCGCGATGAATCACCAAATCATATAATGAGACTGAACGACAGCTGTCTACACCGCGAATCTCGCGAATGCTCCGTACGTAATTATCATAAATGTTCAAACATGTCGGTGGTGGGAGTGTTATTTTGACATACTTGTGATCCGTTTTATATAACACACCTCGACTTTTCGGCGGTATCATGAGATCAAATCGGGGGATGCAGCGTATTATACGAAGATCGTTTCGTCAACGCTGTGATTTCCGATTTTTCTCGATAGGAAACCGCATCGGTACCTCGTCGACGATGGGGTCGCAGCCCCGATGTCGATCCGCAGTTATGTGGGTTACGTAATATGAAATAATAAGAGTTATACTTGTGCACGCAATGCGCTAATCACCTATACACATGGGATACTGGTGAAACAAAAACAGCTCCCGTAGGGGCTAGATCTTGGGGTTCCGAATAAGCGGGAAGCTATTAAGCGAGCAAGGAATTAAAAAGGATGAAATTAACCAATTTGTCGAGAATTAGACAAGAATGCCGGTCGTAGAGTGTGTGCTACGAGTTAATTGCGGCTTCTTTAATAATGGAAAAAAAAGAAAAAAAATTTGGAAATTAAAAATTAAGAGCATGATCATCAGAAAAACTCCTATAATCCAAGTCACTTATTCCCGTCAATGACAAAATTGACGATACGTCCGGTTCACTATGAATGTTGGGATCCGTCTCGATGATGTTCCATAATAATCCATAAAATTATTCGCACCTTCCGTAGCTCCTCTGCAATTCGTAAACCCACGTCGAGGGTCGTGGGTGGTGGCCCCCCCCGTGCTGGCAGCTGAAGCTGACTGTCTCGTTTGAAATAAAGTGAAAAGGAGGCATCCGGCGCGCGTCGCAGGGTCAAGTGGGTGCCGCGAGCGGGACTAGTCGACCTCGCATCCTTTACTTGATTGGGGGTCGTCGAGGAGGAGGCCGGGGGTCCGGGTCAGCCAGTTGACTCCTACGAGCTCAGCATCGCGTGCATCTGCCTCCTGGACAAGGACTCCTCGGAATCATCTCCGGGTCTCCTCGCTTCATTCACGTATTACACGCCCGCTTCGCTCTTCGTCGCCCTTCTCATTCACTCGGTTTACATGTGCCGCGCCTGCGACAATCCATTCAACATCGCATTCATTCACATTTTCTTGATTCCGCGACGGCGCACTGCACTGTCCACCGCTACGATGAGACGCGGGCAATTATACATACGGGCGATACGTGATCGTCTGTGTTTTTCATAAGATGCGAGTCGCCCAGGGATCACGAACGGACGTCGGCTCAAATTCCGGAGTTTTTCCATCTTACGATGAAGTTTTTCACGTCGTAGACCGCGCCGACGATCGCCGGTGGTCGTAGGTCAAACGGCTGGAGCGCCGAACGTAAAAAACGACGCTCGGTTTATAATTGACGATCAGACGCGGTGAGACTGCGAGAAAGTCGATCGGGAATCACACGTAAACGACTAGGTATGGAGCAGTCACGTACGTGTATGCGATGATAATAATAACAACAACAACAACAACAACAATATTGTTAATAATAATAAATGTATGATATGCGTATACCCACCGTTGCCCATTTAACCAGCACTCGTCACCCTCTAAAACAAACAGCATAGAACCGGCCCCCCTCGTCCTTCGAACAAAAGGACCCGATCGGTATAATGTAAACTCGGAGAGCGATGTGGGTTATACGAATGTATACGATCAAGAGCTGCGGCACAGCTGTGCGGCAGCCGCGTGTATGATACGTACGTTTGTACGTAAGACGATTCGAATCATCGACGAACATCGAGCCACCAAGTACTATTATGTCGACGCTTGTATTGTATTGTTTTTCGAAACGCTTATATACCGTTGGGAGAAATATAATTACTACAGCCCCTATACATTTCACTGTATAATATACTCTTCAACCTCGGTGTACGCCACATAGGTATGTGTGCATGGTGCTGTATACTTGTAATATAAGATATGTTAAACGGGTTCACGGACTCGCCACTTACAGCCCGCCGCAAAATCTGTAGGAAATAATTTGCTGCGCTTCCAAAGAAAACTTTGCAATTTTTATACCTGCGTATATATCGACCCTCAAATTCGTCCTCGATTCGATTTCTACTCGGAACGAACATAATTTGGTCCTTTACTTTATTTGCGCTCGATGGTTATTTAATTAAAAGCGAAACGATGTTACGACCGCGACGCAGTAATTGGCACGAGCCAAATACTCTACAGGTACAGTAGCGGCACCTGCGAAATTTTTTTTGCCGCTTTTCGATCAGTTTTTTCGCTCTCCCTATGCATAGGTGCAACGTACGGTATATAGGGGAGGAAACGAGATAAGGGTAAAAGTAAGAAAAATCTGCAAAGTCCACGAGATGCGACTCGCGGTACGGTGGTGTGCGTGTGCGGTAGAGAGCGAGGGCGAGGGTGCTGGAAGGTATGGAGAAGAAGTGAGAGGGGCAGGGGGTGATATAAGCACGAGCCTATTTTGCCTCGCGTTAACTCAACGACGCGTTCGGAGCCGACGCTGTTGTAGCTGGAGATTCATCTTCGTGGCATCTACGTCGCTCGGCGATCTCATTCGGACAAATAGAAACAATTCGCTCCGCTAAGTAGGAAGTGTCCCCCGCGCGACCCTCCGAAACCCCTCCACCCCCTACTTGTGCTTCGAAACACCCTGATTATCACTGATTACCCCCTTGATTGATTACACGCTCGTTATACCGCTTATGTACATAGTGTAGGTACGAGTACGCGGCTATACAGTCATGCGGCCCTCGTTACTCCGCCTGTGCGGGGGACACGCGTATGAGGTACGAATTGACCCCATGAGATCCGAACGATGAGATGTGTCGAGGTAATCGCGGCCGATAATCTTTAGGAATTTTTTCAAGTGGGAGAAAGTCGGACTGCAACTGACGATGTATAACATTTATTGGTCGCGTCGTCGAACAATTCTGAGACAGCGGATAAACTCATCTTTTTCGGGAGGATTTTTTTCGCCTCCGATTGAGGCGTACGAGGCACGATCGCGGGTGTTGAGATAGCGCTGCCCCACGGGTGGCGGAGCGATGTATATATACGAAGCCGTACGGAAGCTCCGTTCGTACACCATACACAAAGAAGAACCTCAAAGCATAAACACGACAGGCCTGATTAACTCGAAGCAATTAGTCCACCCCTAGAGGAGCGCGGTATATTTATTTGATTCATAGCGTTCGCCGTTTTATGACGCGACGAACGTCGCACGTATATAACCTTTGAATACGTATGTACATATGTGTGTCTGTATACCTATGTAACGAGGGCGTTTTTGCCCTACTCGTAGGACTTCTTCGATTTCTCGTCTCTCGCCAACGTCCTCGCTATAATTGTCCTTCCGATCAATTACGATTTGCCGCAGGAACGAGCGTGAGATTTTCTCGTCGACCGGAGAAAAATGAGAAAGAAGCGATCGGAAGGAATAGCCGAGCAAATCTTCGCACAGTTCGGACCGCGTTTTCGCGATCATTCGCTCGTCCGAAGCACTCGCGAGCAGCGGCTGCTGCTGCAGCTGCATGGGCATAATGTTACGCTAACGCGGCTTGCCAACACACAATACGTGACGTACACCCTCAATTGCAATCTTACCATTACATGCAATTACATAATCGATGTGACCCCGTGCAGGGCAAAAGCGATAAGGTTTCCTGACTACCGTATCTAGAGGCGAACGATGCACCGAAAACTTCTGGGATGTCAGCTGAGGGTGGGATTCGCTTCGAATCGAAAAACCCAAAATCCGAATGAGCCGAAATGAGCGCGACGAATGCCGGTGGTAGAAAGTGAGTGAAATTCTCCATCTATGTGGGATCCGTTCCGAAAAACTTCCCGTCACATTTGGTTGTATATACCTACGTTCCATATATCTGTGTATATTTATACCGATTATAGGTGGGTTAATCGTGTTATACAAAACAGTTAGAGGTTCCCAGCCTCTCGACAGAACGCCCGTATGTCTGCGTCACACAAAAGTGTTAAACGAACGGTATGAGCCGCTGCTTATAGAGAACGAGGGAACGAGGGAACGGCGACGAAGAGAGGACGACGCGAAGAGGGGCGAAGAGCGAGGGAGCGAGAGAGCAAGTGTCGAGATGAATGGGCAAATGAATGGTGGCCACCGGAAGCGTATCACTACGCCACTATGCGTGTTTTATTACAACGTTACGTCTTTCATCCATTTACTTACATATGTACGCTTCCATCTACGCAGACGCATGTACCCCGGACCACACCGCGTACGCCGCACAATATCAGTAAATAGAAGTTGTGTGAGTTTGGTCGTCGCTTCGACTCGACAACGACGCGATACCCAGAGACGCTGCAGATCTTGAATGAATGGGTTCAATTAGTTTCGTTAGCCGGCAAACCCGGGCTACGCGTCTTTAGATTGTTTCTTGAGAATTGAACGTCTACCTATTCGTCACCGACGTATTATATGATTCCAACCATATATGCGACCAACACCCACGACCGGCACTCGGCGGTCTCCTCGTCCTCGATGATTCGTCCTGCGCCGGGGAGCAGAAGGAGTCGCTGATCGGACGCTGATTGGTTCGAGGAAGACGTAGTATGAGACACAGCGAATTTATCCTATTTTCTTTGGACGCAGGGCTTCTGAAAAAATCAAGCTATTACAACCGTGAAAAATCGCTCTGATGATCGAGTGGTGCACACAGCTGGTTACAATTCGCTGTGATTATTTCTGTGAAAAATGAACTTGTTTTACCGTATTTTCCACAAAATCCTTTCCACCGCCATGTCTAGGTGAGGTACGGGATGCTGAACTCGAGGGATGTTCAGAGTTGGTACGAGGCTCAGCTTCGGTGCGGACCACGAAATAACCGCATCACCGATCTGCGCTCCAGATACATACGCTGCAGCACCCATTTCCCCTCAAGGACGAATACATATAAGGTGTACCCATCATCTATGCGCTCTGAAAATCTGTACGATCTTTCGCTCTGCGCAGTCCAGCCCCCTGCAGCATAAGCGCGCCCCCCGTTTTAATGGAAACCAGTCACGGTATAGCTCGTATGTTGGTACAGATTCCGGTTATAAAATGTAGCGCGTTTCGATCTTAGCATGTATACAGTTACACATGGTGCGTATAGATCGGCGCAGGATGGATGAAGTTTGGACTCGGTTTGTTGCGGCTGTTGGTTTTTTCGTGTACTATATCCATTTAATGGCGTGTGGGTATAATGCTTATTATGCGTTAGGGGAATGAATGTGTGTGCAGCCCCACAGCCGACCGCGTTATATGGCCCACCCCAAGTTCGAAATAATGTCAATTGTAACGACGCGCCGCCACGCCGAAATCCATTCACGCGGCAACCAGCCAACCCCGATCTTACCGGTCCTGCATAGGTATAATGTCGGGGTTTCGAACCCTCGCCCATAAATACCTTACAAATCGCCGAGATTCAAGATGGCGAGTTTTATAAATTTACACACCGCACCCATACCTGCATGTATTACGGTACGAGGTACATCGGAAAAATTTTATACACCAACAAAACGTATTCGAAACTGTTGCTAATCGAACCACAGCTGTATGTCAACATTTGCGGCAGCGAATCGCCGCACAATGAGTAACCCCGGGGATGCGAGTATGTAAATATAATCTACAATAGATTACACACAAATATTTATAACGGTGTTAAACGCACGTCGTTCATCGCAATTATAATTGTTCCTCTTGTATCTTGATTTTTTTTTCTTCTCCTTTTTTCTTTTTCTTTAATTTTAATCCTTCTCTCACCATCGCATTTCTATAATCCTGCTGCGGTGTGTACGGCTGAAGGGCCGACCAATTTTTTCGATTCCCTTCTAAGGAGAAAATTCTCCAAGTGCAGGAGAGATCGTACATAATTTGTAATAATATCATCAGCTCATATAATATACCTAAAGTTTTTATATTAGGATACACAGCTACGTGGTCGCGTAAACGATAACGAGATACATAATTCGTGTAAAATTGTCCTTATAATATCGTATACCTTTGGATATAGCTGGTTATACTCGGATATTGGAAGACCGGCGTATGACTGTGTATAAAAGGTATACCAACGATGTGCGCGCGTATAGATCATCGGTATAATCCAACGATATATAACAGCAGCGCGCATAGCATCACGTATGCCTATAATATGTATATGTACGGTATGACAAGTATAACTGCGAGGGGTCAGCCGCAAAGTCGGCATAAACACTTGCCCTGCTGTAATATAAATTAGTCCAAGCGGCGCGAGCATGCGTGTCCACGCGTACGTCGCGACGGCTTCCTTGCTTATTTCTGGGCCCAGCGAGGCGCACCTAAATAAGCATATAACGACAAGAGTATCGCCTAGGAAAACAGATGAATTCCCTTTTCCTCTTCTTCGTTACCGAAGGAGCCTATTTGGCGTATAATAATTTTTGACCACCCATATAAAGTGCAATGTATTCGTTCATGACACTAAAATTCTTCGAGCGGCGAATCGAGCGCTCATTTTTAGCCTTCCATCCGAATCGGAGATCACGAGAGAGTCACCCATGCAGTCTACGTCGGGTCTGCGGAGTCAGTGAGAAAATTACGTCGGTCGGTTTTTGATTCCTGTGGGTCCGCATCCCAAATCATTGGGCAATGCCGATCGGATCCGTCGCCATCGTAGCACCGATCAAAGCGGCAATCGCGTCTCGCTGACCCGCGCGCGGGTCACACAATCCCATCTGCACACCCCTTTAACCGCTTTAAACGCTTAAACGCTTTAGAGCACCGAAACGTTTAAACGCCCGTCCTATAACTGCGCCGTCTATACATCGCATGTGTAATGTGCAGTATATAACGTATGAATAAAAGTCAGGACTTGAACGGATCGATCGATAAATGTCAAATGCATGCGATGCGCGGAGAGAATTTTGCACGAACTATAATCGGTACAGAATTCCACCAATTTTTACTATAATTGTATTTCCTTTATCAACGTCGTTGTCTCCCCATATATTGGGCATGAGATTTTGCAAATGTGACATGCATAAAATTCAAGTCATATCAAATAATTGTAACAAAGTATGTACAAATCTGTAGTTCGACGCCGTCCGTCGCCTCGCCCGTCGTACCGCATATCGCGTCATAAACCATTTTCCGCATCTACCAACTACCAAGGTGAGGTAATGAACGTGGGGTACCGGCGCGCCCACAGACCCAAGAAAATGCAGGCGTTATAGGCTAGGCAAGGCAGGGCAGTGAAGGAAAATAAGGGAAGGTCAAAGATCGAATTTATGTCTCTATATTATACCTGCAGAAGAAGTGCAGACTCCGGAACCTCGTGGGTTCGGCCTCGGTCTGGCGATCATCGGCACGACCGAGCGCATGCCGCGGAAATATGGTTTATGGTTGTATAGACTCGGAGCAATAAACCAATTTCCGAAAAGTTTCTTCACCTTCTATATACACAGTCCTGATGTGCCTGCATAAACCGCATCGCTGTCCGCCCGGGTCTCTGTCGTCCGTCTCGCTCATCGCAAGGCCGCAAGGACGAAGTCTCCGAGTTTTTCTTCAACGACCCCGCGCTTTTACTTTTATTATTTCTCGCCGCTGGCGAAACTCGCTCGAACCCCCGTGTTATACAGCTGCTTGTACAGACCCTGCACTCGATCCTAGTTAAACTATGCAACCCATGTACAAACCCATGTATTTATTACGACTAGAAATTTTCGGGCCCGCTGCGGAGCGTGTTTTGACAAGCCGCGGGTTCCGCCTGTTAATTTTACGACTTTGACCGAGTTGCTTGCACCACTGCAGTGCAAACCTCTGTACACGGGATCCTATATACTTCCTTTTTATTATCACACAATATACCTTGTGCGTTTTAAATTATGTACACTTGCGGTATGCCCAATCGGATTATATGAACTCAAGTTTTTTTCAACTCCAACTGTAAAAACTAGATTCCGGGTGTCCTGGGTAAGGTGGAGATGATAATTTGTTGAAAAATAAACAAATAAATGAAATAAACGACACGTCGTTATATTAAAAGATTTCGACATTTATTTCGCAATCATCATATTTCTCTTCATCTATAGTGTTCAATTATTATAACGTATAATCTTTTATTTTGTACAAACAATATAATATAGTATATGTGTTGTGTATATATCTATATATTATACATACCTATGTATATAATATACACATATCATAAGGTATATAGGTATATGAGAGATTCGTAAATGCTATAGCCACCTTGCGTATATACCATGTAAGTATGTAAATAGTATATAGTACAAATGCTGATAGCGTTGCAACTTGACATCAGAAATAATCAAATTCAATTCACAATAACAAGATTCTCTGAACAGTTTCTATGGGTAATAGTAGATTTGCTGATTTTAGTACACAATTATTTAATGAACCTCAAGCAGAAACTGTAACGAATTCCGAACGGGTTTGTAGTGTGCAACGCGATAAAGTAAAAATGAATCCAATTTAACGAAATTGTTAAGAATTTTTCATCTATAGAGAACAATAAAATCTATTCGGTTCAATCGAGAATTTCTTTTTTACCGAATACGCAACAAACTTAATTTTGTACGAATTCGTGATTACCTATTACGTGGCTTCTGCCGATGCATGTAACAAAAATGATATGTACACAATATATTCAACTATTAAATTTCTATATGTATAATGAATTTGTACATATACCTATACCTATATATCTGTTGTGTAATGGCGCGCGATATCCGCGTTGTTTTTTTGTTGTTTCTTTTTCCTTGTTTTAAGTTAATATTTGGCTAACTACAATTAAATTTTTTACAAGTACAGCGTAATTATACCTATATATATGTATACTGATATTAGTCCTTTGACGTAAGGGTGGGGAGATCACAAATTGTTTATCAATTTTGGTGCAGGTCATACTGCATCAAATATATTTACACGAAAACTATACGATAGCATATCACTTGCGGAGCTACCGACGTGTATACTTATTTACAATGTATTTAGCTCTTGGTATTTTTCGCAAATATGTAACACGCACAGTGTGCGACAATGTAATGCGACGAATCGCGCGGATGCGATCGGTGCCATTGTACATGTTAACATTATGCATCGCAACTATTAGAACGTAACATGTGTTTCAGGTATATAAGAGTATTACACATACAGCTCGGCTCATCTATCCCTTCGTCGTTGAATCACTGGGGCCACGACCCACCGCAACCGTAATACCTATGTTTGTATACGATGCGTACAACTCAGTCGTTATCACCTTGGCGGACGATCGCCGCCGCACGAAATTTGGAAATCTGCAGTCCAGCGTCGTAGAATGAACAACACTGAGGTGAACTGTTCGCGCAATTATCCAGAGGTGGAGAATTATCTGCGATTCAGCTGTGCCGCGCCGTGAGTACGGTTATCGGTTTGAGCAGGAGCTGTGGCGGGCTACGGGGGTGGGCAGGACGAAGGGGTTGCCTTTGGTGCGAGTTGGGCGAATGTGGCGAAGGTGGTTCCGGACTACTTCCGGGGGAGGCGGTGGTGGACGGTGTTTGGCTTACGGGTATAACTGAACCACTCTGCGACATGTGATGATGTTGGTGGTGATGGTGTTGCTGCTGCTGATATCTCTGCTGCTGCTGATGATGTTGGTGTTGCTGTTGCTGTTGTTGCTGTTGTTGTTGGAGAACGGCCTGTTGCTGTTGATGCTGCTGGTGAGCGGCGAGGGTTCTTAGGGTCGAATAAAAGTCGTAAGCCCCCGCGGAGGTGGCCGCCGCGGGTGAAAGCCCCGCAGCGGGGTGGTACGCAGAGGTGGGTGCCTGCAGGAGCCTCTCCATGGAAAAGGCGCCGTGCGCCGGAGGCGCCGCAGCAGCCGGGAGTGGTTGAGGTTTGCACGGTAAGCTCGCGGAATTCGCCGCTGCGGATCCGGGCAGAAGGCTGGCCGGGTATCCGGAGGGTGTCGAATAGGGTCCGGCGGTCGCCGTGTATCCGGCGCGGTGGAGATAAGGGAGCGCGTAGATCGAGGGTGGCCATGCGGGGGTCACGTAAGGCGGGTGATTCAGACCTGGATAGAGACCGTTGAGCCCCTGAAGCCCGTTGAGCCCACCGAGGACCACGCTTCTTTTGAACGCTGCGAGCCTCGACCTGGAGGCTGCGGTTGTTCGTCGTCTGAGCTTCCCAGTCGTACCCCCGATGAAGACGTCCTCGCTGCTGGGGTCCAGCATCCAGTAGTTGCCCTTCCCTGGGTCATCGTAGTGCCTCGGGACTTTGACGAAGCACTTGTTCAATGAGAGATTGTGCCTAATGGAGTTCTGCCAGCCTTGTTTGTTGTCGCGGTAGTATGGGAAGTGACGCATTATGTACTCGTAGATTCCGTTCAGCGTCAAACGTTTCTCGGGACTTTGTCGAATCGCCATCATTATGAGCGCGTTGTAGCTGTAAGGGGGCTTCTCCGATTTCTTCTTGTCTTCCGCGTCGCCACGACCGAGGTCCTGTTCCTTTCTGGACGTTGGGCTACCGCCCGAACTTCCTCTCGAACAGTCCAACGGTGGCGTATCTGCCCCGTCGCAACCGGTCACGTCCAGATCGCTACCATCGTCTGTGTCATCGGCGTTTACATCGGGGATAGGACTCGGCGATTGACTGGTCGGGGTGAGACTCTGGGGTCCAGCCGGGGTGACGGCGCAGGCCTCGGGGAGGATGCTGCGGATGCTGAAACTCGACTTTAGGGTCGCTCGAGGAGGTGGCGGCGACACAGTCACGGTGTGCTCACCGGATCCCTCCATGTTCACCATAATGACTATCCTTCGGCGTCGTTTCTCTGCCAGGCGTCGAAATCTCCGGCGACCGTTCTTGCAGAGACTCGTGTATCCGCGCGAGCCCCGAAAGTGATCGATTTCAGAAATAATTTCGTCTTATTTAATCAACGAAATCCTGCGTTACCAATCGGAGGCATTGGCACTTGATTTTTCCAGATCACTCCACAATTCATCCAGAGTTTCAATATCTTTCTGTGACCCTATTATGCCACAGGGTGAGTCTTATCGTACGGATTCAAATCTGCACAGCTTCATGAATCACTGTTGCACCATTTTCAACATTGGATGATAATAGTTCTGTTGCTGTGTTGTAATTGTTAATTATTGTAATTATTATAATTTCACGATATCGCCGTAACAAAAATATCAAACTACCCTTCTGACGCACTGAACGATGACGATTATATCACTGTAGCTTTTGTCCGTGTTTTGATGTTATCTTATTTCCGCTGTTCACTGTATGTCACTCGTTGATAATTTGGGATTCCGGCGTAATTCGATCCCGCGAATCTCTGACTGATATTTTTTGTTGCAGCCACTGTGTGTGTTGCTTTTTTCCAAGGAAGCTACTACCTACGGTCAAACGTAGGATGCGAACGGTACGAGCGTTTACGCGACTATGCCGTCTCCCCGCATTTGGAGGGGACTTATATACCGTCGGTTCGTACCGCCCCTAGACGTCTCGGGCCCGCCCAGCGTCGCGACGCGCCAACAGAGGATCGACCAGTCCGCAACGCTTGCCGTCGCCGCCCTCTTCGCTCCCCCGCGTGTTTGTGCCCAATGTTTGACATCAAACAATGCAAACAGCTGAAGAACGGGGAACCATCCAGCCTCGAGCGGTGGGGACCACGGAAAAACTTCCCTTGTCTCGCCTGCCGTCCCGGCCAACCCCTAGCGGCGACCGACGCCGGGATGCAACGCCGCCGACGCAACGGACCGGCGCAAGAGGGGAAGGGGAGGTCTGAACGCGCGCAGACGCCAACAACAACAACAACAAGCCCAAGCGAGAAATCCAACAAACAAACAGGTATACCGTATACACATCCTCGTTTCGTGATTCAGTATTTTCCTCGCGCACACGAAGACGAGATTCTTTTTATCTCGAAATGTCCCACCAACTACCTTTCTTCCGCTTCTCCGCCTATTTTTCTTTCATTTTCTTCATTAGTTTCCTTTGTTGTGTTCTTCATAGTTCTCTCCTTCTTATTGAACTTTCCGCGATTCGCCGAATATAATTTTCAATTGCATCGGAAATCCAAAAAAAATAAATTCCAATTCATAGCACAGACTCTGCAGTGCTTCCAAAGGCTCCATCGCTGAAAAAATGACTTTTCATGACAATGGCCATCGTTGTGAATTTGTCTTTTGGCCCCCAGAAAGAAGGAGAATTAGAATGAAAAATTCGGAAAAGCCTTGATGCTACATGTAT
This sequence comes from Athalia circularis, assembly GCA_963978495.1. Taxonomy (NCBI): domain Eukaryota; kingdom Metazoa; phylum Arthropoda; class Insecta; order Hymenoptera; family Athaliidae; genus Athalia; species Athalia circularis. The sequence continues at coordinate 29,224,167 of OZ021700.1, read as the reverse complement.
AAATTAATCGTCTAAAGCAAAACTGCCGAGGGTTCGTGCGAAATTTTATTTTAATCGGATGTTCCCGGTTTTCGGAAGTTGACGGCATAATTCATCCCCAGCGTGACGTTGAATATATATTTTTGTTGTTTTATAATGTAGGTATATAATAATGTATGTAAATTATAGGGAGACCAGAAATGACTTTTTCCTCTTTACGTGCACGAGCCCTATTAATTTTTACCTGCCAGCTATATCTTCTACCCCGAACTTGTGGAAATCCGCATTGTAAACTCCTCATTGTCTTACTAATGGGATTATCGCTTTAAGAAACGAGCTGCACCCCGCACTGCGCTGGACTCTCGTGTTATATACCTATACGTATGTATTACCGTGTACTAGGTAACTGAATTTCAAACACGGGGGAAAACACCAAATACTGAACGAAATTGTGCCGCGTAGGGTTAGAGGAAAATGTTGCCATTTAATCAGGCCAAAATATAGTATACGTCTAACTCAGAAATTTTGACCAGTTTCAAAATTTATACTTTTTGTTATTCGAAGTTTTCAGTCTCATTGCAAAAATCGCTGATAATCGTTTACATAACGCAACCATGTTTTTCTCACTATTTCACGCGTGTCTTTGGTGTTGGTAAAGCATAAGCGTTTTAGGGATCACGATGGTGGGGGATACGGGGAACAGCAGTTTTAACTCCTACTATAGGAGTTAAGCCCATACAACACAATGCGAAGAAAATGAAAAAGGGAAAAGGGAAATAGGAAGTCGGAATAAAGATCTAACGCACTTTAAAGAAGCTATGTCAACCAAATGTGGCTACGTAAAAAAATACATACACATGTTCAGAACCCCATAGCTACACCGTACAGTTCGTACCTCTGTTATACCTGTCCGCGAGTCCTTGTGAGGGTTCCCTTTCATGGTTTTGCAGTAACTTTACATAGGTATGTAATATACTTGTCCTTGTCCTAGGTACGCATACACATAGGTCTAGCTACCATGTATAATATATAGAGAGTCCTCATTGTTCGTTGTAATTGGATTAACAGTATAGAACAATGAGAGCGGTGCCGACCGGGCAACACCTGCGTTAATTGTTATTACAGGCTATACACGATGTATAGGTATCGCAGTGACAGCTCAATTCATGATTTCATAAACAGTTACGCCCGCAGTATTCTACATCGCCTTGTGCCGTTATTTATGGCAATTATACGAGAGAAAGCAAATTCTGGATTGTGGGCCCCCCCTCCCCTCACCCCTCACCCCCCTCTCGCTATAACTTGTCGTGCTCGTTATATTTCGTTGAGTTAATGCTTTCGAAGTTTTGCAGCAGGTGCAAACATGTTGAGCAATATTTTATTTATCAACGTAATATTCATACAAGTATGATAGCGATAGCGAAGTGAACGTCCATGCGCTAAATTACTTTTCGTTCATTGCTGTTTCACACGATTCTCCGACTAGATTTTTGTAATTATTTTGCAAGATGTGCTCCCCCCCCCCCCCCCCCTCCCCCCCCTTACATGTTCGTGAAAATTTCTATTGTCCGAAAAAAAAGCTGCGACGAGAAGGTTGGAAAATTGAACAATCATCTGAGCCGTTTTCCGAATTTGGGATGCTGATTTTTGTAAGGGATGAGAGGTGTAAGATGTGGAACGGAGTTCGAGGGCCGAGGGCCCAAGCGGAGCCGCAAAGGCGAAGCGAAAGACAGATCTCCTTTCGTACGCGGAATGACATCTTTATATGCGGGTTGCCCCGGAACCCCCGCCGGGAGAGCGTCGTCACCCTGCAGAGATCCATAGATTTTTGTCGCATCCCCAAAAATACTCATCGCCTGTAGGGCCCACGGCCACTGCAGGAGTGAAGGCTAGAAACGACACCACGGTCCAGAATATGTGAACAAGTGTTTCCGCAGACGTGGAATAACGAAAGAAAAATTTATTGTATAAAAAAATTTGCAAAACTGCCTCATATATTCCTAAAATTACAGGATTCAGTTTCAGCGAAGATTATTTAGTCTAGAAAAAATATGAGACAAAGATGCGTGAAGAGCTGTGCGGTCGATCAAGAAATTTTTTGGACAAGTTTCGCACTCGGCCGCAGTCGTTGATCGAACCGCTGGTTCGTTCCAATCGTTCGGTAAGGGTTGCCCGCTGGACGCGGTGGGATTCGGCGTGTCGAATCGCGGACCCAAGGCGCTCATTACGTCATTATCGGCGAAGCGGGCCATGATTCGCCACACCGCTCAGCATCTGAGCACCCCATTGTCCGATGATATTCGGTCCGCACTCCACCTGATACTCTCGCACCCTATATACATAGTCCTCGGCTAATACTTAATGCCTGCAAGTTGGTGCCTTCGTCGCTTCTATGGTATCAAATATGCGTCCCCTGCTCCATGGACGTGGGCATCTTCGCATGTGTCGTGTTCACCGGTTCAGACACACCTATACAGATATACGATCATGCGTGATTTTCATCTCGCGGACGTTCGGATCAAACAGTGAAACAATCGGTCCCATCCGAAAGATCCGCGATATTTGATTTGTTGATTGCGAATACCTCGCTTATCGTTGGACAGAACTTGACGACGAGGTATGGCTAGTCGAAGTGATAGAAGTAGAAGAAAGCTATGGGACGGTAGAATTTGAATGTAACTATAGGCGTAGAAGTATCAGTAGTTCCTAATTCACACAAAGCGTGGTCCGCCCTGTTTAGAGCGCAACTGTTCTCGGGACCACCAACTGAACGCCCCGAGCTTTTGACCTTTCGGTCGACTCTATAACTCGTGCATATACTTCGTGGGAGAGGAGAGTCGATTCGTTTCTGATCTTATTGTCGATTTCTATAAGATTCTCAAAACAGTACGACAGAGTATCGCTCACAGGCTTACGGCGTGGATCTTGGGTTTAGCTCGAGGCTTATAGGTTCAACTGCTGCGCGGTGTAAATACCTTATAAGTATATCTGTTGCAGCGCATATGACAGGCGTTCCTGCAGCTATACCTACACGAGAATGCCGATATGCTATAGACGAGAGTCTCATTCTGTCCCAAAGCCAGATTATAGAGAAAAGGCAAAACCAACGGCTGTCCAAGCCAAACTGTACACGACAAACGACGAACCGAGGAACCAAGGAAGCCAAAGAACGGATTATCCCGAGCTAATCGGTGCAGAACAGAGAGGCTCCGCAAGACATTCCCCGGCCACCTATATAGACATCGCATATGCTGAAATTCCTCCGAAACTTGAATCCCTCTTACCTCTTTCACGCGCAACCTTCGCCATGCAGGGCCGCCACTGCAGCTTATTTGCCGTTGAAAATTCATCGAATTCAAAGATCGCCCGATGCAAATTATCCTTCGCGCTATGCTGTTCGAAATTTACAAACGCAGGGCCTCAGGAGCGTATCGAGAGCGAATGTCTACGATTATCGCTCACCCATCTATTATTCGAATCAGCGATAGATTTGCCTATCCATTTCTGTTTCCATGTCGGTGCAATATTGCTATAGGTATATGCGCAAGTTGGTATACGGTGTAAATATTATAATACCTGTGCAACACATATTGTGTTGCAGGACGTGGATTTCGCCAGATTAGCTTCTCGCTTGGACTCCGGGTTAACCTGCTTAACTTTTTAAGTTGGGAAATCGCATTACAGCTGTCCCGTAAATATTTCAGTATAACGTGTATATGTATACGTGTGGAGAAAGCTGTCGAGCGACCCGAGTTGGGGATGAACGACGACCTGCGAGCCCTCTTCGACGGACTTTGCTCATTTTGTTCTCGGAAGAGAATCGTCGAACGACCTCAGCTCCCTCTCCGGCCTTCCCTCAACGCCAAGCCCTTCCCCCCACCCCCCCACCCCCCTGCTTCCCGCCGGATTTTTCCACCTTACCACTTTCCCACTATTTGCATTTCTCATTTTTTCATTCTCAGTCGAGGAGAAAAGCTGATTTCGCGGCAGGGTACCGGAGTAAAACGATTCGGAAGCCGGGCGACCCGAAGAATCAGCAATACGCAGTCCTTGACTGGATCGATTGAAGTTGGCATTTCGAAGCTCCGTATATCGCAATTCGAGATAGAAGTAGAACCGCTGCGAATTGCGAAAATGTTTCGAAGTAGGTGAGACAGAGTCAACTCGATTTGATCTCGTGACGTCCGTACACGAATTGATAGAATTATAACCGTTAGTGGACCGACTGGTTGATTCGGTCTTTGAGAAGATGTCGTGTACCGCGGATGTCTTTTGTACGCGCAAACTTCGTAGCGAACCGAGTGGCATCTTGTAGACTTCCCCTTCGATCGCCTCCCTGCCCCGGTCCACGAGGGTTTATATGCTCGCTCGCCTCAACAGCTCCGTCAACTAGATACGCTCAACGATGGCTTTATTCTTCAATAAAATCTATCAGGCCTGATAGCACCGAGTGCGTGACATTGCTTTAGATTAACAGAGCTGCACGCGCATCTCTGTACTTGCAGCTCATACTATTTATGTTTGAGTATATCATTCATACTCACATATACATTGTATTTACACACAATGTGCACGTAACATGTAGGTATATTATTATTATATTATCGTCCGGTGATGGTCTGTCACATGACATTACATGACGTTATTGTATTGTATGTACAATTGAACCCAATAATTATGTCGGAAGGCCTGCATTATTGAAAATCGATCATTTTGATAGTTTGTTTCCGCACTTGTGTAACCCATTCGGAATTGTACGAGACTTTAAGTTCGAAAGGTCAGGCTGAAAGTTTTTGGCCCAAAAATCGAAAAAATCCAAAGGGGTATACCTTAGATTTTTGTCGATTTTTGGGCCAAAAATGAAGTATTTTGAAAATCGATCGCAGGACACTTTTCTAACGTATTTTGACCTCAGGAACACGAATCCGTCGATTAAATTAAGCTAGCGATAAATGCCATCGAGATATCTTGATTTTTTCACTTTTCAGAGCAATAAATTGGCGATAACTCCATCAATTTTATAGATAGACCAGTTTAAGTTGAAGATTCGTATTTCTGAGGTCAAAATACGTTAGAAAAGCGCCATACGATCGATTTTAAAAATACTTCATTTTTGGCCCCAAAATCGACAAAAATCTAAGGTATACCCCTTTGGAATTTTTCGATTTTTGGGTAAAAAATGAAGTATTTTTGAAATTGATCGTAGGACACTATTCTAACGTATTTTGACCTCAGGAACGCGAATCCACGAGCTAAATTTATCCATCTATAAAATTGATCGAGTTATCGCCAATTTATCGCTTCAAAAAGTGAAAAAATAAGGATATCTCGATGGGAATAATTCATAGCTCAATTCGCGTGACGGATTCGTGTTCCTGAGGTCAAAATACCTCAGAAAAGTGTCCTACGATCGATTTAAAAAATTGTTGATTTTTGACCCCAAAATTGACAAAAATCTAAGGTATACCCCTTTGGATTTTTTCGATTTTTGGGCTGAAAATCAACAATTTTTATTTTGCAGTATTTTGACGTATTCCCATGTATTTTGATCTCAGAAACACGAATCCGTCAACCAAATCAAGTTACGATTAAAACCAATTGAGATATCGCAATCTTTCCACTCCGAAAAGGGAAAAATTGGCCATAATTCGATCGTTTCGATGGATAGATGATACGTGATGCTCACACCCGCACCCCCGGAGGGCTCATAATTTTATGCAGTAACTTGATCTCACCGTACATATTATGTGTGTATATACCTATACATTATAGGTATGCAGGTGTACTCCGTATACCCACGAGAGTCCATAGGTATGGGTGAGCTAACGAGTGTCGTAAAAGTCGGAACTGGGAATTAGGAAATTGGCATTATCGGTCGCTAGGGAGGTCGCGGATCACGACCAGATAGCATATCGTGTCTTTCGCCGAGGTTGGCGTCAGCATCGGTGCGAGCGGCGTCGTCATCGTCCTGCCGCTAACGAGCTGCTATAAATATTGATACGTCTCTTTCGCGTGGGCGTCGAGATTGATACGATGGGATGCTGGGAGTTGGGTTCGCGGTGGACCGCGAGAGCGGATCAACGGCTCGGAGGTCTCCGGTCTTGTTCGCATCTGATATAAACCGCTCGATTTATTAGGCATAACGCTCGCTACGCCGCACGCGCTGCTTACTTTGCCGCTTTGGATTCGCAGGGTGTGTTGTATAACGCTCGCGTTCCCGCTCATGTCCTTTTATCGATGTAACCGGATGCCAATTATTGGAACCCTCCCGCTTCCAGCTTTTTCTCTTATAGATCCCGATCGCGTAGCAATCGCTACGTGAAACGCGAGAACGCGCCGGATTCGAGACACATCGGCAGCATATCGGCCCAACTTTTACGCGCGTCCCGTAAACGAAAACCGACGCTACTTGAGTTTCCCCATATGCCTGGTGAATTCGTATTTCGTGATTCGTAAAATTACGAGCACATAGAGCGTATGCCACGAGAAGGTGAACAAGAAATTATTTTTCCAATCTCGAATTCCGATTCGCGGTTAAAAAGGTGTCGATCTTTGAGTTCCAAGTTCATAAAATACCATTTCTTTGGTAATGAATTTCTGGGATAATATTGAAAATTGAGCACGTGATGCCTAAAATGCAGGGCACGTGTGAGACAATGGAGCATTGTGGACACGATGAGTATAGGGTGCAGATTGTAAGCGGAGGTCGTTACTCGTGACATGAAACAGAAGACAGAAAACTATCATCCTTTTGCCCGGCAGCACCAATGCTGCCGGTACTGGGCGTTTGTATCGCCTTACCGCACCGCTGCAGGAGGCTGGAGTATAAGTACCGTCTTTCGTCTAGACTCTGCATGTAACAAAAACAAGCGCATCAAACAATCCAATAGTCGGTTGAGATGCTCCTTGGAATCGGGACTCCCGAACCACCGATCTCTACGGCACGAGTTCAGTCGGAACAGCAGTGATAATAAATAACAGAAGAACGATATATCGGGCGACGTCGACCAAAAATCAAATGGAAAGCGCGAATTCCAACGATCAAAAAAAAGCAAACGCTCGTAAAGCGCTCGGTGCCAAAAGTTTATAGCGCAGGGAGGTCTCTCGATGCAGTAAAAAAATTTTTTTACAATGAAATTGTTTAGTAATACAAACGCGGGTATGACGCGACCTCCGAAGAGCGCTCGCTCTCATCATCGTTCGAGTAGCGAGTTATATTCTCCCGAGATGATTGTAGAGTAATTCAATCTCGCATTGAAGAGGCGCCCGTTCAAAGATGGCGGTGTTACAATGTTTACTCAACGGTGCGGGCTCCACAGAACCTCGCGATAAGATTAAATAAATAAATTTCCCGTAAATGCTTGAGTATATTTTTTCACGTTCAGCTGCTTAGCGCGCGAGTTCCTTCGGGAAGCGCGGAGACGAACGTTCCCGCCTCGCCGGGGTTTCTTGATAAAAGAAATCTGGATTCCACGGAAGAAGGTCTCGGCAGTGTCGACGTTGACGTGTACAGGACTAATTGATGCGCGCCAACTCTGTGCGCCCTCCAGAATTTGTTTTCTTCTGCTTTTTTTTTTGCTAATAAAGTTTTGTGACGCGAATCTCGGTCTTCTCTCCCTTGTTATGTACATCCCACCTCAATATCCACACCTACTTCGAGTCGCCGACTCCCTCATTGTTAGTGCATCGGAACCGCGAGGGACGAGACGGATCTTTTGCCGCGTTTCTCGCGCTGGGATTAATCAACGCCTAACCATCAAAGAACTGAAGAGACCCGAAGTTTGTTTATCGTTTCTCGTCGGCGAGGTGCGGACTCCTTCAACGTGCCCGATTTCTCGTCTTCGCATACAGACAAACCAAACGACGCGATTCTATAGTATACTGTAGCCAATGCTCCGTGTGTACGAACATGTGCGCCAGCTAGGCAAGGCTGAAACATTTTCCATTCATTTGAATAATTTCTAGAAAATTGCCCATATTTCTTCCGCATCTCTTAATCTATGGCCAAATTGATTTATTCCTTTTCTTTCGTCTGTGATCAACGTCCCAGGATCAATCAATGACATGACGTCTTTTCTCATCCGGGGATAAGAAAAAATATATCGGAAATTCGTACCGGTGCAGTTGGTGTCGTACTAATCGGACGTATAATTTTCGGGCGGTATTATAATTACCCCTGGTGAGAAAGAAGGAGAGGACCGAAAGAGCGGCGAACTAGAGAAGGATCGGCTATGTAAGCTGTACGTCGTTCTCGGACGTCGTTCTCACTATTCGTGCACGAGACGCTTGGCAGGCAAGTGTAACACGAGCGTTAAATAAACTATCCGCATTCACGGACGTGTATACACGTTTAAAATTTTCGTGCACAGAGGAGCGAGCAGAGCTACGCGGGCGTGCGTGCTAGTTAGTTTACACTTTGTTTTAAAAGCGTCAGCCAAACGCTGGCGGTTGCTTTGATCCGTATCCGACGCCGACGCTGACGCCGAGGCGACGTAGCCCATCCGTAACTCGCGCCAACGAGCGTCCAACGGCTGCGGACAATCGATCGCTACATGTGCAGACGAATTGAGGATTTATGGCGAAGAGCGGAATCGGCAACGACAAATGATAGCGAGTTAGGGTGTGGCGGTTCTGGTCTTCGCGGTGGTTGATTCGACCACTCGGTCGGTCATTTTTCACATAATCACTCGAACGCTCGGCGACGAAAGCTCTGAATTAGCGGTGAATCATCGCCTTTTAAGTCGAGAAGTCGAAAGCCCCGTGGGCTCATTGTGGCTCTTCGGTGATCGACCGTTCACGTTCGTCCCCCACGGTTCGGGTCGCAGGAAATAACGGCCCGGTAGCGAACAAACGCCACCATGAAAACTGCAATCGTGAAAACATGGACAAAAGAGCGCGGTCCTTTATCCAATCATCCACCCATTCACGCCCTCTCCGATGTTCAAGTAGCTCGCCTTACCTGCACGCCTGTCCTAAAGACGACCCCGTGCAGAAGTGGATCAAGGATACCCTCGGCTGACCTCGTATCCATCGCTCATCTTCTTCGTACACGCAAAGTAACCTAGTAGTAGTGATGCTATTCATCATTGGCGTGCATCCGCGTGACTCGAGGGTCCGACCACTTCCGCGGAAACTATAACATCAAGGAATGTGCTGCAGATCGTCTCTTGCCAGCTCCGTCGACTCAAATGCACCTTCGCTTGCTATTTCTTCCACAAAAGGTACACGACGACGGACACAACAGCTGCATTTTCTTAATGGACTCCTGATTGGTACATACGATCACATTTTATTGAAACGGTGACTCGTACTTATTGTTAGTTAAAGAAAAATGGCGAATCAGGGAAATATAGTATGAGACTATAAAAATCCTATAATAACTGAACCGAGGTTAATTAGGAACCGAAAAATTTTCACGAGTAAATGCGGACCAGCGTAGCTTCGTCCATGAGAGGATACGGTAATGACAGCGGCCAGCTGGAGTTACCTCACGCTGAGGCGTTCTTTACTTCGCTAGTCGTCGGAATTGCACTGCAGGGACACGCGCCCTTCTTCTCATCTTCTCTGTCTATTTTCCGGGTCTTCTCGCCCCTATTAGCTACCGTGCTTCTCGCCGCACGTCTCCTTTCCTCGCCCTTTCCAAAAGCTGCAGGGGGTTGCGCTGTCCGCGTCCGCGATATCATTCGCTCTGCGTCGAATTGATAGAAAGCCATCGGCTGATTGTCTATCCGGTTTGAGCAGAGCTTAGAATTTTTAGCGCCAACTTCGCAATGCCGAACAAGCGTCGACTTTCGCCCTCGCCTAAATCGGATAAATAAGCTGTAAGTGCGCTGAAAACGACAAAAAATTTTGCTCTGCTTTTCTTTCTCGTTTCAACACCACGAAGACGTGCATCGGCCGAAGACACCGCGGGGTGTCTTGCCCCCGACAGTTACCCCCCACCCTCGATTCCCGACTTCTGCACCAAGATTTTAGACAAAGTACGTACGGAAGTGTTCAAAATCGGACCTGGAACCTGGTTGCGCTGACATGCCTACAAGAGTATACGCATAGTACGCGATGCCTTTACAAATTACGAGTTAAGACGGACGGTCACCGTGACCGAAGGACGCCCTCCGCTCTCCCGCAGATGCTGATGTCTTTACGACACCAATAAAATGCCCCGGGTGGCCTTACTGCTGCTGTTCCTGATGCTACACTCGCAAATTTCCTCCTCCCGCGACCCCCAGAGCACGCGCGGGTCAGCCTTCGACGGTTCCATCTTCCTCTCGGAGTGGCGGAGAGAAAGACGGAAACAGAGACATTCATCACGCATATATGAACCGGAATGAACCTCCTCAATCAATACACCAAGAGCGAAAGGGAGAGTGCGAAAGATTCAAAAGTAAGAATGTGACGAACAAAGAGATGCAAATGTCCAGTTTGTAGGCGAAATTCGTTGGTGAAAATAAATCCAAAGCTTCCAAAATCACGAAGTATTACAATTATGTCCTGTGATTTATTTTTTCGAATGTTTGCCTTCCAGGTATCGCAGTCCCGGCGTAATATTTGGAAGTTCGATGTAACAGATTACGACAGATTTCGTTCCATCAGATCTTCTCGCAGAAAGGCCGTGATTTCTTTATATATTTGTGTATTTTTTACATTGTTCGCTCCGATTCTCATTATGATTCTTTTTTATTTCGTCTGTGACAGTCGTCAGCTGTGCGCGTCAATTAATTGTGAAGAGGTTGCCGCGGTGATCCGACCGTTGGGCGAGGCGGCATACGCAAAGTGTCGAGGATTCTGTCTCTCATACGTAACGTGCGTCGGGAACTCGTTGTACAAACTAATTAGATCCGAGAGGATAACCAATCTCCATTGCCCAAAAGATAACGTGGTTAACGTTTTGTAGCCGACACGAAGATGCTCGTTCTAATTATTAATTTTTCTTCCAGACGGATCAAATGAGGTTCGGCAAATTAGCGAAAAAATCTGCAGCGAATTCAATGAAATCTCGTACTCCGTTAGACCCGATCTTTGATTTGGAGGTGTTCCGAGCACGTGCGAATCTGCAGTTCCTCAGTTGTTGATTTTCGAGGTTTTCAGCCGTCTTGTATTTTCAACTATTTTAAAACACTTGCTCGGTAAATGTTTTCAGACAATTTACAAGGTATGAGGGGGGCTCAAGTCCCGCATTTGCGATGGCTTGCAGAGGGGACAACTAAGAAACTAGGGGTACGGGAAGCCGCGGCATAAGCTTCCCGAAGAAAACTTGGTATTACGTGTCTAAAAGCAGAAGGGCGTATGCGCCGTACGTCGGCACAGAGGATACGATTTTTTTGCTTTGTGACAAGCGACATGTGTGCTAGCTTATAGAGACCGGCTATCACACGTAATATCCATCGTGAAGTATGGGGCGATTCTAGGGCTTTTTGGCGTTCGTAGCTCGCGTCCGGAGCCTGCAGGCGGGCTGCGTAGTTTCATCTTCTCCCGGCTACTCCGAAATTCCTTCGTCTTTTCTCCGTCTTACTCGATCGGCTTCTCCTTCACCGGCAGCGCTCTGCTCTTCCACCGTTTTCTACCCCACTGTATCACGTTAGCGCCTATTTGTAAATACGATCCACAAGGTGGGTCGTGTCGTCGTAAGGGGATTAAGGGATTCGAGGATTTGCTTTACCGTCTCCAAAATGTAAAACACACTCTCTGACTGCAGATGTATTGGTTCCGGTCCAACCGGGCCACACCGCAAAGCAGCACAGCGGTTCGCGGAACCTGGCACAGCCGATGCTATGGCCTATATAAATTTAACCAACAGATCGGAACCGAGCGGAACACTCGGCACTCGGGTCAGATCCACTGCATCGTCGCGGTAATTCGGTAGCTCAACTTGTAAGCTCAACTTGTACTACCCACTGTTTTCACAAGCGTATATATAAATTAAGGGGGGCTATTGCAGAACCTCATCGCTGCGAAAACGCGATTCGTAGTTCCTTCGAAATGGAGCATTCTATTATTACGTAGAACTTTGAGAATCGAGACGTTATCAATTAATGATATTTTATTTGTCTGATGTCTAAAAAAAGGAATCTATCGATTTCCAATATTCGATTCCTCAGAGTCCTCTGGGAAATATATTCGAATAAATTACCGATGAACCGTAGCACGAATTCGATGTCAATCACCCGTACTGTCGATTGACTACCGAGTAATTGCTTTCATACGTATGTGCCACCAATTACGCTAAATCGTGGATCATCTTCGATCTTCTCCGGGTGTTACTCTCGCTTAGCTGTCGTGTCGAACGGGAGGACGGGGGGGAAGGGAGGGGGTCAAAGGGTGGTGTCTTTATAAAGTGAACCAAACACGGCAACGTCGCTAACCTCTCGTTAAGGGGATCAGCTGCGGCGCATTGTCGACGTTAACAAGCACTAAATAGAGAAGTTGTAGCTTGTTGTCGGTCTGCGGGGTGTCTCCACGGGTGCCCCGGGGCGCAGAGATGCTGCACTCTCTCGATCCAGTTCCCCACCCGTTTTCCCGGATTTTTTCACCAACGCCGCATTCGCCAATGCATCTCCTCTTCCTCGCCGTTCTCAATAAAGCTCGGTATAACTGCCTCGGAAAGGGCCGGTTCATTTCTATATCGGGGGTAGGTTCTCGGGTTGTTAGGTTGCCCGACAGATGTCTCACCACGTGAGACCCCCGTCCAAACAACCGAATACCGAAACCAAAACCACCCCCGGAGTGCGAGGCCCGCGTGCTCGCCGTACTCGTGTTTGCGATCTCACAATCCAATTCTCGCTGTAGCAAAGGTGTCCCTTATTCTTGTACGCGGCACGGGGCTCTTTGACGCACCCTCTGGGGTTTCGCAAATATATATACACACGCATACGTGTATTCATGTTCCTGTGATATACATATGTATCTGGTTGTTTGCATCGAGACAAACGCAGCAACACCCCGGTAAACTAGATGAAGCGAGCAGGGTGTCGGCACAATACAGCGTGGCACAGTTTTCCTAACGAGCTCGAAATCTAAATCTACCAATTCACGTCCCACTCCTGCGGTAGGGTCGACCCTGTTTTCCAACATCGGCGTTCTCTGCTGTTCTTCGATTCTTTTTCTGTTTTTTTACATTTCGCATCGCGCGTACTTCGGTCGCATTTTTTCACCCCCTCCTAATCAGGGTATGTCGTTTTCAAACTTTTTTTTATCACCCCTACTTCCGTCATCCCAAATGTTCGATTCAAACACCGAACAACTATTTTTCGTGCAAACCGAATAAAGTTCAGAACGATGTTAATTTTTTTTTCTATTATTTCTGCAGCCAATTCGAGCAAGTTCTTCGTGAAAAGGTGTCCCGGGGGGTTGGCACGTACCAAATCAACGGTCGGTGTAAACCCGCAGGTTTTGAGTCAGGCGAGCAGCATCTATGCTACACTAACAAATAATCCAAGTCGGGCTCGCAGGTCCTGTATACGTACCTCTATAGACACCATGGGACGCCACTCTGTAACTACCTAGGCAAGGTCAAGGGAGCTAATTCCCTCAACATCATCTCCTCGCTAAAATTTCGTCCACAATGGCTCCGCAGGACTAACAACGGGTCCATTCTGTCGTCAAAGGTACGCGCGCGCCTTACGGGGGCCATGACACCGCTGTGGGGGCGAGCTTTCTACAAAACGAACAAACTAGTCTTCAGATTTTTCTTCGGTCACGCCCGACGGGGACCCGGTTCCAATCGGCCATAAGGACTACCGAAAACCATCACACTTGATTAAACGCATTACGTGATTAGAGGGAAAAAAATTTATCGAGAGATCGGACAGACACGGGTGACGTTAATTTTCGCTTAAATACAACTTTTAGCGATTTCTACAATATTAACGACACGGAACTTGAATAGACATTTTCTAAAACGGATGGCATGATTTTCTCTTCCGTGGTCCAAATAAAATTTTACGATCCAACATATCCGCAAATCCCAGAGTCTTTTGCAGCGATCACCTCGTTATTTCCGTGTACACAATGCGACGGATTGTATAGGTGCGGGAAATGTATAACCATAGGTATGTACAGAAGGCGCACGAACGGCCAGTAAAAGTCAAGTGACGAATAGAAACGTCCGCGAGTTATCGAAACGGGTGATTTACGATAGGTATATGGTATTATAGAAAAAAGACCCGGCTGATTTTTTGGGGCTTTTTTTCAGCTATGGAAACAAGTCGTAAATGTTCCCTAAAGCGGTGTAACGCATTTAGAATTACCCCGAGCTGATGAGAGACGAAAAATTTTACAGAAACCGACCCCATCAGGTATGGCTATAGATATTTCCCGAACTTTGACGTCCTCCGACTCGACCACGACTGCGTTTAATCCCCAGAAAAACCAATCGCCAATCATCGCGGAGGCTTCGACAGAGTAAGGTATAAAAAATAATCTGGAGAATGATCGAGAATGAGGCGGAAATTACACCTCTTCTCCCACAGGTATAAACAAATTTATTCCAACTTATCGAGAGACGGATGATGGAGTCTAAATTCTCGTGCTTCGGAAGTTGAAGAGCGATGTACGACGTGATAAAATAGGCGCTGTTGTATGATGGATGAAAATTGGTTCGTTCCACGGGCGTAATGAAGAGTCGCTTTTCGGTGTAACTATTATTGCTTACACTCGTTGACCGAAACTACGACATTATTATAAACGCGCGTTTTCGTTGTGTCTTTCGAGCATCGTCAGCGGTGAAGATAAAAACAGTGTTTGAAAGCGCACGTGACAATGACGCGCGGCTCCCTTTAGTTTGGGATAGAAAGGTACGTTGGGCACGTGCAGTATAACGCGAATGAGAGAATGCGAAACAAACTACCTAACGTACTGGAAATCCAAATCGTAAAAAACTTAGAAAACAAAAAAAAGTGGAAGAGCAACACGCTGATCTTGTAAACGGGGTGCGATAAATTTTTAATATAGATTGCACCTCGAAGGAAGTATATGAGGCGCAGCAGGTGATGCGCGGGGTGCGTGTGTATTATGGGGCGATGAGGAGAATAGAAGGAAACGGGAATATAAGTCGAATAAAGATAGAAATGAGAATGAAAATCTTCTTTATAACGAGGGCGGATGGTGTCCACGTGCACTCGTCGTCGGTCCGCTGTTACGTCGACGCGTAGACCGCGCGCTGTCATTAAACTCCTCGTTATCGGGGGAATCCCCGACCCGACGCGGCAGTGACACGACCACCAGCTGCACACCCTGATTGGTTACATTACAAATCCGTGCGTACGTAGCGTGACACCGGCCGGGGTCAGGAAAGGGAGCAACACCCCCTCGGCTCTCCCTCTGTTCACGGGTGACGATGCGGTGTGCCTTCGCTACATCCTGAAACTCTCCAAATATACGGGTCAGGGATTCGGATTTCAGCAAACAAAACAAAAAGAAAAGAAGGACGCATTCCTCAGGAATGAATTACAATTACCTATACGGATACGGAAATATCGGACGAATATTCTCGATCCCACCGACCCCGAAAGCTCTTACCTTATAGATTTTCGATTGCGACTCGATCCGATCCTCGGGGACATTTTATTCGAGAATTGATTGTGAGAAGTAAATGACTGTCTGCGAAAGGCACGCGGCCCGCATTATAGTGTGAAGTGAGAATGATTCGTTTCCCTGCGGCGTGGCGTTCAGCGCTTCGAGGGGTTGTTGATTTGCTGCTACAAATTCGACACCTAATATTTGCGCATCCACGCACAGATGACATACGACTTGCATGTTACTAGATGCGTATATAAATAAAGCATAGCTCTAATTGTGAAATTATAGATGTCAGAGAGACATCGTTCTGCCGCCTTATAATGTTCAGATGTGACGAATTTTCAATTCATCGTAGACTCTGCGCTGCAGATGGGAAAGTCCGAATGAAAATGAACAGAGTTCCGCCCCGACCCACGTCGAATGGTCAGATGAAATTTTTCTACACTCGTGTCATCGACGGGTCATTTTTCGACTATCGAATTCCGTTCGACGGAGATCGCAAAAAATTATTCCTCCCGATTGACGTCCGAAAGAAATGTTGAAAAATAGCGTCGTTGGTAACTTCATGATTTGAAGACTAGAGTGGGAAAAAATCAAATCTCATTATTCGGTGGGGGCCGAGGCGGAGCTCGATTCACTTTCCATTGGACTCCCCCACGTACGCAATGTAAACTGTATTGTATGCCAATTAAACGAGTAAGCGAGCTAGCGATGCGATGCCACAGGACGTAGGACGTTGAGAAAATTGAGAGCCCGCGGTGAATCGTGACATCCCAACTCCCAGGCGGCGACAAAGGGGCCTAAGGGGAAAAAGGGGGTCACGTGTCCCCCGAGAGGTGACACCAAACAGGCCACGTGCCCTCTCGACGCGAAGCCGTGTTTGGCCTATTATAACGGCGAGGGTATCACCCTCGACAAACGTAACTGATAATTTGATATCAACGGAGTACACAATAAGATACAGTACGCTGCAGTCCTAATCGGGCGCCTCTTCATTCGATGGAAAGTAATAACAATAATAATGATAACAACAACGGCAACAGTAACAACATCGATAACGATGACAACAACGCGATGATAATAACAAAATTAATTGACAGAAACACGAGCAATTTGCGTAAGAAGCGTGCACTCCCGGATTAGATGGGGTTAGGGGTCGAGGGTCCGTCGTGTGATAGAAGAGCGAAAGAATCGAGTGGCGAAAAACAGAAAGCGGGCGAGCCGTTCGTTACGACCTTCTCCGGACTTGAAACTAGATGCCGGCGCGGGCGTCTGGGCGTCACCGGCGTCGTTAAGAAACCCTTGTATGCTGCAAATAACGTTCACTTGGAAACAAACAAGGGAAGATAGACCGGAGATGGACAAATCGAATCCCTCCCCCTCGGACGTTTCGTAACATTCGGTCTCAGGAATCACGTACGTCTTGTATCCGATTGTAACAAACCGAATTAGAAGGGGGAAAATCGGAGTTCCGCACTGAAATTCTCACTGCCGGTGATCGAGACCGAACCGTTGCGGGATTCGGTGAACTCACGGGGAGGATGAATTGCGGTGTGAACTACAGCGTAGTTATATGGGAGTTGCGTTAAATTACGGAGTTATATATGGGGCCGAGTATCGCGGCCTCACCCCTGCTTACGTCCATTGCGGTCATTGGAGTGTCATAAATATTTATTATTTATGAGCAAACGTAGGAGGGTTTTATATCAGGTAGCTGTGTGTACGCTCCGTGTGGTTGGGTACGACCCGAATGCAATGTACAACTATAGTGCGCAGACCGAGATCTGTTGTGCAATTTTATTGCGGTTCACCGGTTTACTCGTCAAAAATTTGGACATGCGGTATATTCCTCGCTCGGAATTCCGGTATCGAGAGCCTCGGCCCCTGGCACCGTACGAAAATGGTAAAAAATCTCTCGTCTCTGCAGGTGCCCAGATTTTGAGGGAAAGGATGTGCCCGAAAAAACTCGAAGTTACTTTACGCCTGGAGCTTCCTATACAGATAAAATAAAGCGAGCGTAACCGATATGCGGAGTATGAGGAATCCGGAAGTAATATTACGGGTTTGTGTATAGGTATGATTCCAATGCATGGATGCGGTTTGAAAATTTTACAGCCGAACGACACGCTGAAATCTTTGGGGAGCTGAAGGCCCGCGGTTTCGGTCTCTCCCGAGGTTTGGTCAACCGAGCAATTGACCGAGCGGTGGTCTTCGAGCGGAGAAACGGGGACGAAAATATAATATAACAGCTATAGGCTGGGTGCACCCAGGATATAAGAATCGGACCGTAATATTCCTAGTTATATGATTTAGTGTACCCCGTAAAGTAGAAACCGACTGAAAACTCCTCGAGAGAATCGGTGGTTGCCGCAAAGGGCCAAAACATCCTACATTTTTATTACCGGTATCGATTGTTCTCCTGATCCTGGAGTTATTTTGCCGTCTGTTGCAGCGCCCGAGAAAGTTTGAAGAAAGTTGATTACGTTGGAAACTCGTTCGGCGAGGCCGAGCCGTAAATTTTATTTGCCACGAATGCAATCCTCAGTTCCGATGTTTACCCTCATGGCATATAAAAGTTTAAACAATTCAATTCAGGATTCCGCGAACCCGATATTTACGACTACTGGTTTCAGAAAAATACAAACCCGGATATCACGCCGATCATGTCAAACTGCATCTGGTCTGTATCGCAAATTGAAGCGTACAAACAATTCGTCGATCCAAATTCGCAGGACTATAATTTCTCTGGAAAAAAGTGTGAACAAATGAATAAACGACCCTCACATTTCGTTATTTTACATCCAGGTTCTTAGGCATACAACCACGTGGAATTATGTTTTTTAGCGTCGAACGAAAAAATCCCGCGTTGATTCCATCGATGAAAAAGTTGCATTCCTGCATTTCAGGTACTATCCTATGAGCAAATATCCTATTGCACCCTCAACTAGCGAGTTAGTTTTGATCAACCCGCATGATTTCCTTATTTTCGGCCGCATGGGGATGCGGATAATGCGGCGGACGTATAAATAGTGGGCAGAGCTACGAGTATAAGCGATGATTTATTTCAACACACACACTGCGCTACACGTATGGATGTGATCGGTATTTAACAAGAATTCGCACGTTCTAAAACTTTGTATACTTTATCCGCGCGTTCGGCTTACACAATACAAGGGGCGTTGCTCCATCGTCGTAATTGTACCATGGCGACCATGACCCATATGATTCGCAGCAACGATCTTCTTCTTCTTCTGCCTTCCACTTTGTCCCACGGGGGCGTATTGTTCGCCAATAGACCGGACCCTTCCCTTTATTAGCGTCGGGGGGCAACAAGGTCTTCGAATTATTATAGTACATATAAATAGACCCCTATGTATTCATCCAGGTATTATACACAGGGGCACGATCGCCTGCGGAGGCCGAATTGATTCTTCGAGCGGCTGGAAACACTTGTAGATATGTGCATACTTAATACTTAGAGGAATATTGTATACGATTCATCCGACAAGGAAATTAATGAGACATTCACTTGGCAACGTATCGAACAATTGGCGATTTATCATTCACATGTACGTCTCTGATGAGGTAGCCTCGTACTTCATTATGCAAATAACGAGTCCCGTAGATTCGGTAAGTCACATAAACATAGCTTAAAATTTACAGACGAACGTCTTGCCCGTGCTTAAGAAGTGAAAGTCCAAGTTCAAGTTTGATTTACCTGCGCTGATTTGTTACTTTCCTTTACTCTCCGTTTCACCACGATTCCTAACTCGATTTTCGAGGGACAGCTACTGCGCTGTAACCGTCCGATTCGTATACATATTTAATTATGGATAAAAAAAAGTGGGTAAATACGTGTGAAACATGGAAAAAACAAAACATTGAGTTTTTGCGCCAAGAAGATTTTATGCTGACAATTTTTTTTCTACATTCTTGTCTCCCCCCTTCCGGTACACATACAGTTTTCTCTAAATCTTATGTATAATTTGTAACGAATATGAGTACGAGGTTCGAGTTCTACTTGCGATAAGTTTAGGCGGCGATGTGGAAGCGAAGACTATTTCTGTACAGGCTATAATACTGGAGTTGTATCAGAACTCGGCACGGTGCGACAGGCGAAGATGTTACCGCGTGGCGCGTCGAGATGAAAAGGCTGACAATGAATGTGTCTCGTTCGGGGTTAATACTAGACAATTGAAGAAGACATATTTCCGCCTTTTATAAGCGCGAGTAAGGATCGTCCGAGGATCAACAGGTGCGTGGCCGTCCATCAGCTCCGGATTCCGAGGCGCGGACGCGGTACGACGGTGTACCGGACACACACGAACGATCTTCTCCAAGGGCTGCACTAATCCTCGATTTGTCACCGGTCGCACGGCCGATTCAATTTTTCTCGGCGAATCTGTCAACGTCTCCGCATTCCACGATGTCTGTGTCGCTTCGTCGCGGCGGTTCCCCTTATTCCTGCACGGTTCCCACCTTCCGCCACCACCAGTCACCGTCACTTTTTTTTCCAATTGAATAGAATTACCGGGTGTATTGTCGCCGCGAGAAAAGCAAGGGCTGATCTTCCCTGATTGATAACAACAACTATTGAAGGCACGAATGCTTGTCGAGCATTCCCGTGCACCCCCGGGGTATTATTGTAACCGACAAACGCAGTGTGAAGCATTCGATTCGAAAGACTTAACAATCTCTGATTATTAAGGGCATTTGTTTCGACTGATAAAACGAATGTAAGAAAATTATGAGCCAAGTTAATGGAGGACGGGGAGTTGACTTCGTGGATATTTAATTGCTGAAAGATGAACCTTTGGGAGCAGCGGGCGGCCTGAAAAGGAGGTCACTGTACCCTCTGGTAACATCCTGACCGATTGTGAAAAAAAATAGCTTCCTTGAGGGAGGTCGCAGTCATGCAGGGCTAGTTTATCGGCTACCGAAACTTCGACCGGTCGAGTAACCCCGATACTTTCACTGAACATTACGTTGTTCCCCCCGATCTGCTACAAAGTTCGATCGAAGTGACCCGCGGAGAAGACGATAGGTATGAATGATTTACAACTGCTTTGAGAGCAGCACGAGTCTCACTTCTCTTTCGTCTTCGCGTTTGGCTACAGTGTCCAGCTCCTTGTGGGATCGGTAGCAACCACGTTGACGCTCCAGTAGTAAATTATCCCCTGAAAATGGTGGCCAAGAGAAATTACTTTTCTCTTTTCTCACGGAGCAAGAGCAGGAGGAGGAAGCAGTCGCGGCGAAGGAAACAGCGAAGTTAGAAGAAGAAGGAAGAGAAACGACACGAAGAACGCCAGGCAATGAAGGGGTGGAAGCTGAACGGAGGAAAAGCGAGACTCTATGGGATAGGAACAATGTATCGAGGCAGCGTTTCATCCCCACCAAACTGAGGGCTTGCCACAACAATTTCTCCGTTCACGATGTAGGTTACTGAGGCAACCTTCGGAAGTCACCTTAGGATTACCTACTGGTTTACTGCTTCACTGAGGTTGACTGCTTTACTGCCCGGCCCTAAATCATTTCTCTGCGGTGTAGTTTCTCTTCGCAGTTCGCACTGGTGAAACCATATTTATATTCCAGATCTCACCTCCTCGAACATCGATTTATAAGGGAAAAAGCATTGGGATAACGCAGGTAACGAAAAGATACTGCAGAACTCCTGCCGAGACTTATACCGCTTCCCTGTATTCAGTAGAGGTGAGGATATAAACCGCTCGCTGGTACGATTCTTTGAAATTGCATTATTTTAAAAGATGATTTCGGTGGATGCAGAACCGAGATGCGATTCAATCGCATGACGGTTTTTTTGGAAATTAATTAGGTTCTGAAATTACAAAAACCGAACAATATCCACATCAACTTAACACAGGCAGAATGTATGGGTTTTAAATATTCTGAGTCCAAAATATTGTTTTTCTTAAAATACATTGAAAACCGAATACTTTTCAACATTTTCAAACCTAAGTATGCAAACCCCGATTCTTAAGGCAATTTTCTTCATTTTTTTAGCTTTTTCCGAGTTAGTCTGAAAATTTCATTTATTTTCCTCGTATACCCGGATTTTAGTTAAAAAAAAATTAGACTTAAATTTTCAATTTTATTCCTTTTTTGGACCCAATCCACCCATTCATTCTGCCTGTGCTCAGTTGACGTGTAATAACTCATGTAGAAAATCAGCAATTGATAATAAGTACAATTTCATATGATATAAAGATAAACTATATGGTATAAATAATGTAAAGCCAATAAAAACACGCTCCTTTTTGTTACGAGAATCCGATTTTGAAATCGGATTCGATCGCTTCGGCATGCCGACTCAGGGGTCGAGGTATCCTCTCTCGTCGAAGAGGGGTAATATCCGTTTCATGAGTTGAATGGTGTCGGGCTTGGAGTAAGCGTTGAATGTCGTCGTTCCGTGTTTGAGTAGATCGTCCATGCTCTCCGTTTCCATCTTGTCCAGCATCATGCGGGGGAGTAAAAATAGTCCCGACATCACCGCGTAGATTCGCCTCCGGTACATCGCCTCTTTAAGCTGCCCCATTGTCGGTGGGCTTATCTTGCACCGCAGCTTTTTCATGGTCATTGTTAACGCGTCGAGGTAAGTTTCCAAAAGTAGTTCTTCGCCGTCTCCACGAACCTCCGCCGCCGGATTTATACCCAAGAAATAGAGGAGGTCAACTGCCGGCGAGGAAAAACCAACCATCTGGTAATCCACCTGAGAAAACGCAAAACGGACCGATAAGTAATGTTATCATGCTTCGATGCATCATGCATCTGCTGATTTTTTCACGTACTAAGGCCATCTCCAAAGGGTTCCCTGCATCGTCTTCCGTGAAGAGCATGTTGTTGACCCAAGCGTCTCCGTGATTCAAAACACAGAATTCATCATTCCTGTAATGGTAAACCTGCCGAACCCGCTTATCCAAAGACCCGATCGTATCCCTCAGCTTGGCTGCAGCCGCAGCACTCTCTGGGTGTCCCCATGTAGTCGCATCGTCGCAGAGTTGAGTCAAGCTATTTTTCGCCAAGACGTAAAAATTGGGATGCACACTGTCGTTGAAAATACCCTGTTGGAATCTCTGCGTAAATTCCGGATTCTGCGACGGTCAAAAATATGTTAATTATGCAAATCCGCGTAACGGCGTGTATATTCGCATCTTCAATTTACTTTTTCATCCACCGACATTTTTTCAACTGTACATACCTCTTCAAAGATCGTCACAGATCCTGCGTGAAAGCTGGCCAACTTTTGGATCGCCAGCGTGGCGTGAGCCGCGGAAAGTCCCCGTTTTCGGTCTTTGACGAGAAATCCTTCGGGTGAAAGGTCCTCCATGATTACGACACGCGGTGGAGTGTCGGTTCCATAGACTAGTTTCGGTCCGAGTCTGATGCCCAGGGTTCTTTCGATCCGGGGTAGGACGTCCTTGAAGACTTGAAACTCAATCGTAAAAAGCTGTTGCGCCCGTACCAGCTCCAACAACTCGGGACTTTCGACGGGTTCGCGCTTCACAATGAAACTCCGCGTTTCTGTGGCTGTGTCGTCCACCGTGCCAGGAGTGATCGAATCCCCGCTGAACTTCAAATTCACGCGTAACATTTCACTTAGAAAATTGTCACCCTTTGCAGTCGCCGGACCTTGCTTGAAGGAGCGAACTCTTATCGTAGAATCTGCCAAGTGTCTCTTGAGTATTTCCTCGTAAAAAGTCTCGTTGTAAATCATTCTTCTTACGTACGTCGTCACGCTCGATCAGCCGTAATATTTATGGTCTCTGCACGCTCACTTTGAACGTTGCGACTTTTCTCAAGATACACGGTCGACCTGTGATTCGATTGCCAATTTCCAATTTTCACTTTCCACTAGGTCCTTCTTCTCCGCACGCGGGTTCACCGAGGAATACGGACGTCACTCGCCCTGAGAAGCTGAAAACGACCATCAAATATAAGCAGGATGCAGCCATTCGCCGATTAACTCTCTTGCATGCTGATCTCAAATTGTCCAATCAACCCCGTCACTTTAGAATATGAACTGATTGAAACCTATGGTATGGCTACTTGTAGCCTATGCGTCACTAACACGACCACACGCAGCACAAATAGACTTCACAGTTCACAGTTTATCTGAATCACGAATGTCAACACCGATGCAACTGCCGTCGATGGTTGACTAAACAACGAGGAATGTAGGACAAACAATACAGCTCGGTATGGTCAGAAAACTATGTCGGAGAATACGCGAAAAGTTTCAGATCAAAACGCAGGTTTTTGCGACGGAGAGGTGACGGTAGTGGTACATATCACAATGTCAGCATGGACGAATTGTCTCTGCTCTAATTAAAGTTTTTTTCCTCACTGGAAATCGGTGCGGCTGTTGAAATGTTCAAAACCACATATCGCCCCACGATATCATGTTTACCAGCGACTCAATCGTCGGTCACAACGAGTCGAGATGAATGAGGCAAAAACTCAATAATATTCAATGTCAGTCGAGACAAATGAGGAAAAATCTCAATAATATTCAATGTCAGTCGTGAAGATGTAAAAGTGTCGCAATCGGTGTAAAAATAAAAGTAACGAGGTGGAAACGGCGTGGATGGCCTGACGAAGTTGCTGCAGCGGGGCTGTTGCATAGATGATACAATGTCATAGTATCATATCTACTTGTACTGAAAGATATCCGAGATAAAAAATCTGTCGGCGGCCGGCTTTCAGTGAGATACTCTTGGTGCAGTATCCTAATCGACCACATCGTTATCGGCATATTCGTACCTGTGTAAATATACATGTACATAGTTTATATTTATACGCAGGATCTGAACGCAAACTCAGCCAATCGGATTTTTACAAAGTCGGTTAATATGAGTATGAATTTTTGAACTTGAGCGATTTTTCCACCTACAATTGGTATATTGGCGATTAGAAGTGGCGACTCTCGTCAGTACGTGAATCTAGCCGAGAGTTTCTACCAGTTAAAAAGTCGAATATTTATCGGGACCGAACGATTACCGTTGGCCAACCATCCGTAACCGCGACGTCGTTATCGTGGCCGGTGTAGAGATTACAGCGCCCATGGCCGGCATTGTGGAATTATCTCGAGTTCTTCTTTTCTCTCCAGTTTTTTGCCCTCTCAAATTCTCAAGCATTCCGCAGCTTCGACCCTACGTAACCATCAGATATACCACTATTATGCGACATTACGGATCGAAACAAAATCTAATGCAAACCCAAAAGCGATCTTGTCGCAAAGAGAGAGAAGGGTCAAATCGATCTGTTCGATTAGCTCGTGAGGGAGGGAATGAGCGTTCTTATCTCTCGGAGCGAGACCCACCGCGGCAGGTGCTTATCGCAAATGTGGAATTTCGAGCGATCGGCGCGTTCGGGCATGTTCGATGTTCCGATATCGGAAGGATCGCTGTGTTCCATACCCTCTTTCTTCAGCGGACCAAGCTCGGTGAAGGTGCATGCCAGTGCTAGTGCGGTGCCATAACTGGTTGGATGTACGTATAGTTGGAAAAGTTCGCATCGCGCAATAAACGGTGCAGGTGCGACGAGGGTTACGAGCAAATCGAAGAGAGAAATCATGCAGGTCGAGCTTCGGGTAAAGGAGAACGGGGCTTCCGAGTGAGTGCGCGTTTTTTGACAGTATTATAACCCGGCACCTCGTGTAGCCAAAGAATATCCAAAGAATATTGGAGCTGCTTCTGCGCCTGGGGGTTTGTTTCGTTGGAGGAAAAAAAGTATGAATGTTCAATAGAGAAATTTAGCAGAATATGAATTTTCACATTTTCGCTAACAAATTACACTGCCATGCAACTCTGGGCGCAAGGATCAGCTCCACGTGAGATAAGCTGCGTCGCAGTTTGTGACGTTGGTATCCGGCAAGCAGGGGATTTTTGGAAGACGCAATTTTTCTCACCCCTCCGGGATCGATTAAGCGGCTTACAATTAGAGCCTCGGAACAATAAATTCCCTGCAGATAAGATGTGAATTTAGTGATATGAATTACCTATGGCCTCGATTTTTTTTTTTCGGTTTTTGATTATCGGTTAACAGGGTGAGCCTAAACCTGTAAACAATTTCAGTTTCTTGTATTTCGGATAAGTACATTTTGGATTGATCAAAAAAAGAGAGAAAAAGAAAAAGATCGGGGGAAAAATATACCAATTACAGGAGTTATATCACCACCTGCGCCACTTGTTATATGTATCTAGGATAAGCGAGTTGCTTCAAAGATTAGTGAAATCAGATTGCAGTTGAGGTTTATTTTTTCTGTGCTGCAGCCCTACGAATCAACAGATCCCAGAATGGCTGGATGAGGATTTTTTCCAGCTCTGTATGCAAAGCGGTGAAGGTGATCCCACCATCAGAGTAATTAACCACAAGGTGGTCGTGGTCAGACCATCTTCCAATTCACACAGCACAGCGATCTATCGCGTCTCCGTCGAGTTCAAACGACGTCCTAGAAGCAGAAATATCCTAGACTTTAAACCACAAGAAACTCGATGGCTCATAATCAAGACCTTATCCACAGAGTCCGAAGAAACTCCTCAAACGAAGGACCTACAGGTGAGTGACTACGTCTTCCGACTTGCTTATGTATAGGGCGGGTGATTGAAAAATTGAAAACATATTTGAAAAAGACCAGGAAATCTTACAGAACTGATTTCGCTTCAAACTTCTAGAATTTAAAGTTCTTGAAATTCTTGGCAGAAATGGAAGATTTTCGATAAGGAAATCACAGCACTATCTACAACGTTACCAGCGATCACCAGGGTACTAGGTTTCTCTACTCTGAACGCGCAGTGTTTTTACTCCGAAAGATCACCTCGTACTTTGGTGGTGTTGAACGACCTTACAAAGAATGATTTCGGGCCGGGAAAAATGGCACGCCTTCGAGGGCTCGATTTTAACCACTGCATGTTGGTGATGCAGTCGATGGCATCCCTTCACGCTGGTTCGGTCGCTATCTATGAAAAGGTAAAGATTCATTCGTCCAAAATCCTTTCATCCTTTCAGCTCTCGTTGTCGACCCGAAGCCCTCTGTGAGACGGGTCTCTGGTGAACATCTCGCGTCGGCCGATGCGGTCGGCTCAAAGTCGATGACGAGTAAGAAAGTTTACAGATGGATCGAGAAAAAGAGGAAGCGGAAGAGGAAGCGGACGAGTGAGATCTGAGGATATTTCTATTTGGAAAAGACTTCATCATGGGGCCCTTTCGCCGAAGTCTCAGATACAGATTGTTGCAAGAATGTGAAGGATTAGGAAATTTCAAACAAACATTTGCCTCCTCTTGATTTCAGGACAAGTCGTCAATGGATGCCTTTGAGCGTAACGTCTGGTCTGAGGAGGGCAACACTCTGGTAGAGGAGTTCGTCGACAGAGCGGTTTCCTACATCGCTGATGAGGTTACTACGTGGCCAAGTTTTGGCGACAAATACACCGAGAAAATACGAGCACTCAAAGGCAATCTCCTGCAACGCGTCAACGCTGCGGTGTGCAAAGAAAAATCGATCTTCAACGTTTTAAACCACGGTGATTGCTGGTACAACAACATCCTCTTCCGATACAGCAACACCACTGACCGCGTCGAGGAAGTTTCGTTTGTAAGTGTTCGCATCCCTTATCACCTCCATACTCGTTTGCCACTTGATGTGGACTTTGAAAATGCCGCAACTTGATTATCTCGCGGAGGTACTCCGATCGATCAGCGACCTTGTCTGACGATCCGATTATATTATACCCATTAAAATTGGGATGATATCGTTCCGCGGTTCCACGACCGAACGACTGGCAGTGACCTCATGTTAATCGTGCAAGTCGTAAATCAACCGGAGACCTAATCGCGACGTCACAAATGGATTCGAAAATAATTCCCCCTGCACGAACCTGCATTACAAAAACTAGATACCGACTCTTCTGAAAAGTGACGTAAGCGATGGTATTTCGAACACATCGCAGTTATTACTCAACATTTGCTCTGGACCGTGTTCAGTATATTTTCATCCTCAGACGAATGCTCTTTCTGGGCTCTTCATAAAAAATGCATGCGCGCTGGGGCCATCAAGAATTTCTGATTTTTCGCGTAAGGTTCATCGTTAGATATTTACGGTCTACTCTACATGAATAACACCCGAGGTATTTTGCTCTTGAGTTGTCAAAAGAGATTTTGATGTGGCGTGATATATACGCTCTCGACTTATATCAGACCCGCAGAACCCGCGTCCGCGTTATCTTGGAGGTAATAATTAAACATATATCGGATAGCGAGCGAAATCTCAGCGCATGACTGCGCGAGTTTTTCAACTCGGTCGAAAAATCGCTCTGCGTATAACGCGGTTGATCGGACATATTCGAATCTACTAAACGTGCCGTTGGACACAAACGATCCGTCCGGTTATCAATTCATGACAGCTATACTAATTCATTGGGGCTACGATGATTAGATTCCGATCTTTCGAGGTCATATTCTTCATTTTCAGATATTGACACGCGGTTCTTGGGGCAAAAAAAATAAAATACCATCAGAACGAAAATAATAAACCGGCATAAAATAACGCAATGAAAATTTTTGACCGTCTCAATGCAATAAGTTGGCGAAATTTTCAGGTGGATTTCCAGAGTAGCATCTTTGCTTCGCCAGTTATCGATTTGCAGCATTTCCTCTATTCGACCCCAACCGACGAGGTTCGTCTTCAGAATTTTAACAGACTGATACAACACTACCACCATGAATTGACCGCCAGCCTTGAGAAGCTCAAGGTCGAAACAAAGCCTCCCACAAAAGAGGAGCTCCTCCAAGAGATGGACAGACACAGTGCCTACGGCGTTCTCGTCGCATTCACCCTACTTCCGATCACCCTCGGCGAGGGATCCATCACGTCTGCTATACTCCGGAATTCGACCGCATCGTCTGAAATAAGAACCATGCTATCCGACGAGCAATTCAAGGCGACCTTCAGAAGACTTATAACACATTTCGACAGCAAGGGATACCTTGACTAGTCGCTACGACGAAACAGCTGTAAAATTTACAACTCGCGATAACGTTGGGTTCAACTTTGAGAGGGTGAATAATCGGACATGTGCCATTACAACTAGACGTATATCACGTATATCCTCACATGCGTAGATATTCACCTGGCAAAGTTACGTATAGATACACGTCACCCATGTAGGTGGAGAATGTGCGGTCGTCGAAGGCCAGGTATCATCGGGGTTAGTTACGTCATACGTTGCATCGGTGTGACAGCTGATTTAATCGATGGCTGATCGAATGGGTCGAAAAGTGATAAAAGTAGATGCAAAGTAGAGTTTTATAATAAATTATAGCTTTGGTCAGATATAGGTATAATATTTGAGTACGTGTCTAAAGCTCGACTAATTCAGTCACTTGGACAAACACTTTCGTCACTGCAGGGGCTATGGAATATCGTTATCGATTGAATTGATTGGTATTCATCTTGATTACGATTTAATTCCGCTGAGACTTGAACATTGGAAGATTTCCACCACATTCCTATCGAATCCCGAGCCCATCGTCGTCCACGTAGCCTGCTCTTTATCATCGTTGATTCATTTTCGCCTCTTCTTTTTGTTCCATAATTATTAATTAATATACATATGTGTAGAGTTAGTGCTTGTACTTGGTCATGTCATGAATTCTCAAGTTAACACGAAATCATCGTACAATAAATAAAGTTTCAGCCCATATACTTACATTCCATGGATTACAACAAAACGTTGCAGCTTTCAATTTTGTTACTACTTTCTTTCCCTCTTCCCCCCGTATCATTTTACCTCGAAGACTGCGAGGACGCAGAGAATATAATTGTGCAACACATCGTCAAGGTCCCATTAGTTTAATTACAATGATAGCGTATAGTTATTGTTATTATTCGATTACATAGATAATATGCGGTATTATAAATGACATACGATATTATTATCGACACATGTCGCGTTGTGTTGATTGGATTTTCTGTATAGATATATATTATATTATGTCCATTCAATCCAATGGTTTAACCTTCTTTCACTTCAGATAATAATTCCCCTTACGTAGCCGAAGTCAGGCGTATGCTGGAATCTGCCGTGGCGTGTTACACGTCGTTCCATAAATCGTAAAACTTCAGATTTCGCTCGGTGAGAAAAAAATTTCGGTTAGCGCAAAGCCGGAATCCTTGGAGTTCCTGAGTTATAGTCTCACGTGAATATGTTAGAAAAACAGAAGTACTGTTACCGGATGACCTGCACTTTGGGTTAGCTGAAAACTATTCACTCGGGGACGGCGGTTCAAACGAAAAATGGAATGTGCACAAATTTGTGCAAAAATGCTAAAGCCAGAAAAAAAAACTTTGTGCCCATTTATAAATATGAGTTTTACGAGATCATTCCAATATGATGTAACAATTTCTGGACAATTCAATACCAAACCAATGTATGGGTACTAATTATAAAATAAGTGACTCGCTTGACGCGGAAGGCGCAACAAGAAATTGTGGATATTACGAAAAGGTTCGAGCAGGAAAGACTCTTCTATTTGTGGTGACTCGAGCGGCGGCGGCGTCGGGGCATCGGCGTCAACGATGCAACCGCCCCCGCGACGCCGAGCTGCGCTGGCGCGTTATCCACCCTCAGCCGCAGAGTCAACGCGGGCCGTAAGGATCGAGTCCGTAAAGAAATGGCCGACCATTCGTCCGGACATGCGCCGCGTGACCGGATAATATATCGGACGACAATATGCAGGCTTAGGTCACCGCATATAAAGAAATCAGGACACGCTTGATATTATACGATTAAAACCAATCGAGATATCTGCATTTTTCTGCTCCGAAGATGGAAAAATCCGCGATAACTCGATTGTTCCGATAGAGAAATGTATTTAGTTGGTAGATTCGAATTCCTAGGCTCAAAATACTGCAAAATAAAAACTGTCGATTTTTCGCCCGAAATTGAAAAAAGTCAGAGGTATACCCCTTAAGATTTTTGCGATTTTTGAGACAAAGATGAAGTATTTTTTAAATATAGCGGGTGACATTTTTACATCGTATTTTTATCTCGGGAACACGAATCCATCGACTAAATTGAGCTACGACTATAAAAAAACCAATCGAAATATCTCAATTTTTTCGCATTTTGGAGCGGCAAATTGGCGATAACGCGGCCAATTCGATGGATAGATCAATTTATTTGCAGGTTAAAATTTCTGAGCTCAAAATATATGTTGAAATATGCTAAAAAAATAAATACCGATTTTCGACCCTAAAATCGAAAGCAAATTAAAGACGACAGCATTTGAAAAACCTCTGGTTACAAATAAATTGAAGACACAATTTTGTACGTACGTTCGATTCCTCGATTCTTCTAGTTTCTTGTAAAACGTGTGCGGTGATCGAGTGACTATAACGCAACTGCCTCGCATGAGGCGGTGAAAGGTTTCTTTCCAGATCGCCACCGGGAACAATTTGCAGTGCAAATAAGGAGGTCTTTCGGTCGTTCTGATGCTTGACGGAAGGAGAAAAATCTTATCTATTTGATAACCATCGGTATCTCTCTGTAACCTTTAATTTTTATTAGTTTTTCCGGCTGCTGTGTAGAGACTTTGTTTTACTACGATCGTATACAAGGACGCACGCAAAAAAAGTACGCACATGTATAAACATGTAGAGTAGTCAGGTTTAAAGATACGCGCTTATCATTTGCCGCCTCTAGAGCAGTGAAAGGCAAATATTTAAATCTTTGTATAATAAAATAACTCAAGTTGGTATCATAATTCATGCATAAGCTTGCAAATGTCTTCAAACTCCCTATGATCGGGTGAGAATAAGAGTCAGCTTTTTACAATTTCAGTAAAAAAAAATTACCGCTGTCTATTGAGTACTATAGTATTTTCGGTATTTACTGTCATTTTACTTCGGTTCTTTACAACGGGAATGTAAAAAAAGCCCATTCCAGTTCCAATGTCATGTGCAGTCCATCCATCCCGGGTATACCCCATCCTGCACCGGTTTTTTCAATTTTCGGGATACTCGGCCGTTCCGCAGTTCCGTTTTTTTCGATTATTGGGGCACCCCATCGTGCCCCGCGTATCCCGTTTTGCCTCGGACTTCCCTACATGTAAAAAAATTTTACCTGACAAGCGGGTATTTTTAACGGGTTAAAAACTAGCGGAATTTTTACTCTTGACTTTTTAACTGCGGCAGTATAACTTTTTGGCAGAAATTCAAATCCGGACCACAAAAAAACTGTGGTTTTTTTTTTCACCCCTCGATGTTTCTTGTGAAACCCTCTTCGTATTCCGTTATATACACGCTAGAATGGTAGGAATAACTCAAGACTTCATTCGACGAATTGTTACAAAAGTTTGTACATTTTCCAACCGGCAGATATTTGGGCGAAAGCAAAAACATGAGACGTTGAAAAAATGTAAAAATGTGGACGATCGAAATTCACTTATCATCGATTGCAATTAATTGCGAGCTTGCTTGGCTAACGGGGTATTTGAATATGCAGGCCTCTTATCGTTATGTGACTGACTTTTCACTATATCGACGTATTTTCATGCTTATCCATAATACCAAGGGGGGGGGGGGGGGGGGAGAAATAATTCAGCGATTTTTCGCTATTTATAAATATACGTGGCAGAGTGACATACGCGACTGTACCATTAGACGCGCGTTTTAATAAGCTTTGCCACAAACGACGGACTCCGATATCCAGTCGTGACGCCCGGCACGACGGCTTTGCTCATGTATGCGATTTCGTAGTCGAACGACCACGCTCTGACGAATACCAACCCATACGGACAGAGTCGGGTCCATACATTAACCGATGTGCACTTAGCTCGGTATTATGTCTCCAGATACAGGATCATTGCCCAACGAAAACCGGCTTATTTTAAAACGAGAATGGTAGCTGCAGAGAGCATGGACCGAGTATGTATAAATACCGTAAGGAAGAATGATCCTGGCTAACATTGTTTTGATGCGAACCATAAAAATGAAACTTTTATTACGGCTCCTGAGAATTCCGATGAGATTTTCATCCTTTACCGAGCAACATGGGGCTTGTAAAAAAGACTTTGACAAAGTCGCTCCATGATCAGAACGACAACCCTATATCGTACTTATTTATTCTAATTGACGCTTTATATACTAATATACGTATGCGGAATGTTGGTATATAACATTGTATATATGTATAAGCATAGGAATGTATGTATACATGATTTTATGTTGGTGCAGTATGCAGGACGTACGCGTCGCGGCGTATAGGTGAGTAGATATAGGTATGTCCGATACGAGGCAAAGGAAAGGCGGGTAGCTGTTATATTTTTGTCGGCTCGTCGGTGAACGTTCCGCGGTATGGAGTTCTCTTTAATTGATTCAATCGGTGAAAAACACGCGGAGCGTACGCCACCGCCCCTGCAGGTATAGCTGTTAGCACTGTGGCAGTGTAGCGCCCTCTTTACCGCGAGCATCGCCGGGAGGCAGCGACGGTCCTGGCGTAACGAGACGCTGGAGCGAAACTCTAGCCCCCTATTTCCGAGCTGATTGTGAACCCCAACCCCCGGCTCGCGTCCGCCGAACCACCGACCACGCGAACCGTCCATCGCATTCCTATATTTCTACCCACGTAGGTATACATTGTGTGTGTACTATATCCAATTGTGTACGACGTATCGGACATACCTACGTAGGTGTATGCATTGTAAATTGTGCAGATTTTTGTATCCCATGTATCGCTTTTGAAAAAAAAGAAGAAATTCGAACCGAAGTTTTACGGGCACCCCAAGTCCTCGAAACGTACGTAGAAACTATAAATACAGCTGATAGGATACGGGGTGAAATGTTATTTATATAGCTATAGCTTACTATCTGTACCTATTAATATTACACCCAATAGCTGCTCGTGAGTATAATCTCGGTCCGCTGCAGCGTACAGGGTGCGACTACCTACGAAGTAAATAATCCAGCTTCAATCTTCGGTCGAGCGATGATATTATGTTTAACGAACAAGCCGGATGGGAGGCTTATGGAGATGCAGGTGAGGTAGGGTTACGAGGGTCCTTCACACGCGATCCAATGGCGATTCAACGCCCGACGCAAGTTGATACAAGTCCCAACCACGCGGCCGCGGGTTTCCGTAATTAAGAGATTAAACTCTGTTGCCTAACACCCGCTACGCGCTCACGTTACCGCTATAACCGCCCAGGTATACGTTATACACCTACATATGTGCTCCCAGGCCGTAGCCACTGCTCCACCGCCCTCCGCGGTCCTCGCCATATTTATTGTATGCCCGCCGATATACAGGGTGTGCCGTGTCAATTGAACCGTTTCAATTACTCGGAAGAATGGACCAGTCGTACTCCAAGAAAAAAAATTGCATTCTCTTCATTTGAAAAAACAGGATCCAAGGACCATGTCTAGAACTGATAGTCCTCAAACTCATCGCGATCCGACCCGTGATTCCGAATTATCGCTGTATCTCGGGATCTGAAAGTATACAAGGAAAAAAAATTTATTAGTATACATATGTATACAATGTATACATTATACACACCTGTAGATTGCTCTCCGAAGTCGAGTCAGCCTCATATAAATTTAGTACATTCATATTCATCGCCCTTCATCTATGTGTAACACTATATACTTATCGCAGCCGAATGTCATTATCAACACATATTTCATATGCATGTCGTCGCGTATACATGTGTATTTATGTACCTATATATACTCATCGCGGACCCATGTGTATATTAATCCTATAAAGCCGCTCGACGATCGTAAATTTATACACATCACATGAATAGTACGTATATAGTATAGACTTATAATATAATTACACGTATGTAATGTATAATTGTACATTAATGTATATAGGTATACCTACGTACGGTGGCATATAAAGGTTTCGTCGTTCCCCAGACTAGAGAACAACGCGATCTCGAAGAAAAGTCAATTCAGCATTTTGGTTCAACCCCTGCCGCACGTCATACTTCGGTGTGGAGAATTGAATTCCTAATTGACAGATCCGCCAGCGCGTGCGGAGTCTTCGTCTAAAATGTCATAGTATACTTCCGAGGCTCGACGATAAAGTGCGCGATGCATTTTTAACGTAATTTGTAATACGGCAAAAATTAGAAGAGGTAAAAAAAAATAGAAGAACTGAAGAAGGTGTCCCGAAAATGACACCACTTTGCAATCTTGGTCCTTCTTCCATCGACGAACTTCTAGCCTGAATAACGAGCAGGTTGGAGTGCACATGGTAAAACGGATTAAAAAAACTTATGCTAGCTGCATGGACGACCATCACCTATTAAATTGTGAACTTGAGAAAAAAATTTGGGCGGCTGTGGTGGAAGAGGAGAACTAGGAACGGCGAACGCGTGTGTGAACAGCTTTTATGGTCCTGGAACTATTTAAATGAGGTGTAAAAAATTTTTCAGGTCCGGAACCGGAAATAACTTCCACCTGCAGTTCTGCAGGAACTATAATCGTCACGTCACGAAGATCGAAGTTATTTTCGTACACCCTGCGAAACATTGTAGAAATTTATTGCAATAAATTTTTATTATTATGAATATGTGCCTGTCATATACCGTAACGCGCTTAGGCTTATGGAAGCACAACAAGATGGCGAATAAGCTCGTTACAGATTCCCCTGTCACAAGGGAGTGACATAGACCTGATAATACGGAGATACCTTACGACCGCAACATGGCGCATTTAATCAAGTTATATATATAAATTTGCTGTAAAACATTATCGCAAGATTATGAATAGTATACGGTACACATGTGACAACCGATTGCATAAACATGCAAGGGAAGCCAGATAGCGGTATAACTCATCGTATTAGGATATAGGCAGGTATATACCTGTTACCTATATCTATACCCATATACCATGTGTAACATGACGTACCTAATAAGCGCGACACGTATGTGCTATTTAACCACCGCGCTGCACCTGAAGCCATTCAGAAATCTCACGGCGGATCTCATAGATATAATATGCGTAATAAACTCATGATGCGTGGTATCTACAATAGACATATCGCTTGTAGGATGCCAAAAATATTTGGAGTAATAGACTCTTTCAATGACAATGACATTAACAATGATAATAACAAACAATGCACCGGCATAATAATAAATGTTATACGTGCAATAATGAATCAAAAGAATGCAATGGTTCGGTAGGGCCCGTACTATTAGTCTATCTAGGCAAAGGTCAGGTAGGTATAGCGCCGTAAAATGGAGAAATCAAGCCGATTTTTCGATGCTTTGATCTCGATTTCTTTCACATACACGCCGCAGATCTGCTAGGTTCCGAATACAATGGAATTGCCGGATAATGTAGACATGCGAGCTGAGGCTGATTGTCCTATAGATGTGCACGAATAGTATAGGTGTTGGTATGGGTGTTTTATATGAGATTTGCTTCGATACATACACCGATGTACCCAACAATTATTCAATAGAAGAGCGCTGCTAGCTATAGCTATGGCTATGGGAGGAGCCATTATTGATAAAATAGAACACGGAATATTTTGAAATCTGATCTTTTAATTCGTAAATAGAGATATTATTTCTATTAACGGCAATAATACCTGCCTTATGCCATTCTTATATCCTTTACCCAGCTACGCTACTTACCCACCTACCTACCTTCCACCTATACGGCGTCGTCGCATACATATAATATAGCCGGGCGTATACCTCGCAAAAGAGTTCTGAGGAACCGCTTTTAATAGCCCGGACATGGGTGGTGCACCAAGCTCAGCGGCTCCTGCTGGTGTCGGATGAAATTTTATACTCACGCCCTTGTGTAATTCCAAGGTCATTAATAACCCTTACAATCATACTCGCTGATCTGCAGAATGTAAAAATAAATAGCGTATATGAATGAAGAGAGGAAAGAAATCCGGTCATCCCTGATTCTTACAAGTTACAACGTTTCTACTACGTGATTTTCCGCTGCACGTTCCTAGACTCGGTGATTATTATCATTATAATTGTTATCATTTATCGAGGCTTTTTCTTATCATCAGTATCATCATCAGCATCGTTGTGTCGTTATAAACAATTTCAGAAATTGATGAGCCAAGCATACTGCGATTATATTAGTATTCTAAATCCTTGAAAGGGAAAAAGTTCATCTGCATCAGCATTTCTTCTTCGCAAACATCAAAATTCGAGGAATTCGGTAATCGACCAATTATTGATCTATCGCCTTGAGCCCAAGAAACGTATCCACACGATACTTGGATCTTGACTGAAGTTCAGTTCGGTCAACGGTTGACTCTTTACGGAAAATATTTGATTCACCCTTCAAGCGCCATCTAACAAAACTTGCAAAAGGATAACCGTTATTCGGCTGTCGACAGAATCTGAGGTTATCCACCGCAGACTGTCAAAAAAGACACTTCCATCGTCAGTTTCCTCGAACAGTGTCGTTGGCAGTACTGCTCGGCAAACAAATTACTCGTTATTGAATAAATCATTGGTGATTTATTGGGTGAATGACAAAGATAGAGTGACTCCATTCGAATTGTTACGTAATACGTTAGTGTCTCGATTTTAGGGTGAAAAGTAAAGGATTTCATATTGCCGACGCGAATTATCGGTAAGGTGGCAAGCAGAGACAAGTCATATTGACTATCAAAATCTTGAATCGGTAAATTCCGGAAATAATAGCCCTCATGACGCAGACCAGTATTCTCGGCAAGTGTTTGTCCCGCTTCATTCTGCCATCGCCTGTCGCGCAGTTCGCTCGTTCTATTCATCTGTCGTCAATTAACAATATGGTTATCGCTGTGAGTACGAATCTTTACTTTTTAACAATACCTAGCGTATCTATGTATCTGTAACGATTGGTCGACAAACAGGTTGGAGATAAACTTCCTTCGGTCGACCTCTTCGAGGATACGCCGGCAAACAAGGTCAATCTTGCTCAACACGCCGCCGGAAAAAAAATCATTATATTCGCTGTTCCCGGAGCTTTTACTCCTGGATGCTCGAAGGTAATGTATAATATTTCCGTTTTTTTGGAATTTTCACTTCCATACTCAAGTGTCACCGAATACTCTTCGGGTGTCACGACCTCACATTTTCGTTATGCTCACGTTGTATTGTGCGATTTATGTAGTTGCCACGTGCCTGAGACTTTCGACCCTAGATGACTTTGCACATAGTTATATTATAATGTTTCGGTCAACAAATCTACTTATTGATGGTGTTACAATAACAACATGTAACACGCATGTTAGTAACCAATATTAGCCAATCGACATTTCAATAATACCTGTTTATCTTCTGTTACATCTTCTGTAACAGTAATCTTCACTGTAAATATTCTTACAAGCTTACAAGAAAAGTACCTACTGAGATATTCAGATCCGGTAGCTTCACACTCAGCATGATTTCATACTTTGGATGTCAGAATTTAAATTTGCCGACATAACTTACAAGCAAGCGATTTATTTATGATGGGGTATTGCGCTATAAGTTGACCACTCAAAAGTCTTTCAAAAGTAAAGGTGTTTATCAATGCAACTTTCTCCAGACTCATCTTCCAGGATACATCCAAAAGGCTCCTGAGCTAAAAGCGCAGGGCTTTCATGACATTTTCTGCATTGGTGTCAACGATCCATTCGTTATGTCTGCTTGGGGTAAAGAGCACAATGTTGAAGGCAAGGTATGCTATAAAATTATACATTTTAATGTATCCTTATCTCGAGCAATGTAAAGTTTAAGATGAAATTTCAATATCCTCTGAAAAAATACATCCTTTAGTGTAAAATGTAAATTATTAGCAGCTTTAGATCAAAAAATAATGTAGGTATTTAGATCCACAATGTAAAGTCATCGACGAATTATGGGTCTGGTAGCATAAATTATTATATCACTCTTCTTCTTTCAGGTGCGCATGCTCGCTGACCCAACTGGTACATTCACCGATGCCTTGGAATTGTCAGTTGATCTTCCAGTGCTTGGGGGTAAACGCAGCAAACGTTACTCTATGGTTGTCGAGGATGGTGTGGTCAAGGAACTCAATGTCGAGCCAGACAATACTGGGCTCTCCTGTTCCCTGGCTGATCGCATACGTTCCTAGACGCATCTACAAGACTTAATATAGTTCTATACCAATATTGGCAATATTCTTTATCTATATCTACTACCCGTACTTCATGGAAGAAGTTGGGACATGGGCTCATATCAATTTGGAGTTTCTCAGTCATTTTCACTTTGTTCCTCTTCATTTTCTCCACAGTCTAGTCTACTTTGCTTGAATCTCATTTAAAGACAGAGGTCAGAGATACAGGCTGGACTTGTCAACAAAAATGAGTCCTGAAACTCCTCATTTATTGCTGTTCAGTTTTTCTTCTCCCTTTTCTGTAGTTTGCTACAATGTACTGTGAACTTGCGGCATTATATATTAGTTGTTCAAGAATAATTCAATTTGTAGCAAGAGCAGTGGTTCGTTAATTTGAAGCGATTTGAGTATGAATCGACCTTGTTGAAGAAAAATACAATAGAAAGAACACATTTATTACAATGTTAACCATTCAAAATTGTCATGCATATACGATTATTTGCCTTCTCATGTTGTGATGACAGTCCGCTAAATAAATATAGTGCGTTGTATATACTATTATTCATCGTGTACTTGCATTCAGAGGAATATTCATCAAACTTAGAATAGTACCTGTAATCTAAACAATGGTAAGAGAAGAATCACACGAAGTTACCATGAGTAGCTTCGTGTGACATGCAAACCTCTCAAATGATTATATGGGTATGTGGTGAGATAATAGAAGTATTTGGTCGGAATCGTCCAGAGAATGGTGACCACATTTGCACACGAACTGTCGTCGAAAAATCGCACTTTCGTAGATGTTAGCCAGGTCATGGATGTATTCTGAAGCAGATATATCGTAGATAAAAACCCGCTACCGGCTAAGCTCACGACTGTCAAATGTACGCGTGCACGTAGTATTGGAAATCAACATAACCGCAGAACTTAAATCATATGTATTATTTTTTATTTTGTCCAAGAGATGTCCCACGTCACAGTAACATAATTTGACGGCACGGCTTGAATGGTGATGACGGTGTAGCTTGTTTGAAAGAGGTTTATTATTTATTTCTTTGCTTCAGAAACAAAGAATTATTGAAAAAAGGCGACACTAAGTGGCAGATAAATATGACGAATAAATTTTGATGAGGTAATTTGTAGATTGTAGTTAAAGAACTGCCAGGTGATCATGTGAGTGTGAGGTTACATTTATTTGTCAAATTCGTTGAAATTCCGAAATTTTTATTTTATTACCGTACGGTGAAGCGAATTTTCGCCATGGTCAATCACGTTTGTTTATAAATGAAATTTTTTAATTTTTATTCAAATAGGAGAATCCTATGCGCCTTGGCGTGGAACAAGCATTGTTCAAATTAGCAATTTTCTGTACCTGTGAATGACTTAAGAATTGAAGTAAGAAATACCACAATGATTCAAATTAAATTGATCAATGATTGTGTTTTTTCCCAATTAAAAAGCAATTATTCTTAAGACAAAGATTTTCAGGATGCATGTTTTAAACTGAGCCCTGAGTTAAATGTCTGTTATTCAGACGCTAAATTGATTGAAATGGACTCTATGTGGATGGACGGAGATGGCAATAAGCGATGGCATTGGAACTGGACCGAGCTGTGTGGAATCAGAGGCAGTATTACACCAATTAATCCAAATACAAACGACCTTGGTATATGCTTTCAGCAGTTATGTCTGCAGGTAAAAATGAGTCACAGATATTTTGTTTGTTTGATAATGTAACCAAAATGGTACATCAACCAAAAATGGCTATATGCTGACGAGGAATGCATCTGTATATATTCCATCAGTTGTGTAATTCACTGGAAACTTGTTCTGAAAACTTTCACTTCTATTTTTTACCTCCACAGGTCCCGGTATTGGTCTTGTTAGCTCTGATATCATCTTTCTATTGCGGGAAACA
This sequence comes from Athalia circularis, assembly GCA_963978495.1. NCBI lineage: Eukaryota > Metazoa > Arthropoda > Insecta > Hymenoptera > Athaliidae > Athalia > Athalia circularis. Next base: position 29,183,644 of record OZ021700.1, on the reverse strand, counting down.
TACAGCAAATGTATGTCGAGGAAATCGTAGCTACTATGCGATCAATGTTAGACTTTGCTTGACTGCGTGCTTAGTGTTGCTTCCCATAATTAAGGCGTACATAATTCTCTCCAATACAACGACTCTTCCATTAAATATTCAGATCTCAAGTGATAACAGCCATAGCAATATTCTAAATAAGAACTTAATTAGCAAAGTTACTACTGAATCCAGTGCACAAAAGTTTGTAGTAGAAGCTGAGAATGTAGTGAAAAAAATCGAGGACGGCTTCAATGAAACTGCTATTTTTGTCGAGGGTATTTTTGGAAACAATGATAGTATCACGCAAGCTCAGAGAAATCTTCGTGACTTTGAGAAACAGCCAAGTATTTATGTAAATGTGAAATACGAGGACAAAGCTACTGCGGCCAAGCCCATCGATTATTTAGTAGCCGGTACCGAAGGCATAGCATGGATGGTTCACTTTTGTTTTCTGTTCGGTCTATTGCGTGGAAATGGTTGTAATCCGCGGGGTCCCATTTCCGTGCGTGTTATGCTTTTCTTGTTAATTGGTGTTTCGATATTGCTATTACGTTCACATGTCAAACATGTCTCTGAAAACGAGGTATTACCAAATCTTTCACTTGGATTCAGCATAACGACAGTTACACTTTTAATTCTGTATGGATTGACGCTGATCCCAGGCAATGACAATAATACCCTGGCTGGGCGTGGAACAGGATATGGACAGGTGAGTAATCATTCCTCAGTTACTTATGATCTTGAAAATTTGATGTATCAATTATCTAGGTATTGCAAATTGTTCAGCGCTCGACTCGGGCACTTGATTTCTACTAACAGTTATCAGCAATATGGTTCCATTTTGGTCCTCTCAAATTACTGAGAGTGCTTACAGCTCTGTCTTTCACCAACGATTATACCATTCTGTGATACCTACTGACTGTGATTCTAAAACAAACATAGATACTACGAATCGGCTCAAGACAAAGTCTTGTTGCAGATAGGAGAGAACACAGCTTTGTTGAACACTCCCAATTCCTCTTATATACGTTTTCTTGAAGAGCAGGATCCGAGTTACCTCGGAACTGCTATGGAAGATGTAACATTACTCTCCAAGCTATTTTTCCATTGGGTGACACCGCTTATGCAAAAAGGTGTAAAAGGTCTGCTGAATCATCCTGATGATCTATATGACCTTCCGGAACATGTCAGTACTGCCGGCATCAGCCATGATGTTGATGGGTACTTGCGTATGAAGGTAAAGAGATTGGAAACGAGATTTTCTTCATTCATATAAGCCTCGTGCAAAATTTTGTTTCCCATTTCGCTCCAATGGACTAAAGTTAATTAAAAGAATTTATATTTTAGACAGCAGTACAAAGAGAAGGCTACGACAGTATAGCTACCTCGTCGATCGCACAGACTCCAGAGACGGAAATTGTTTCTATAGAGACAAACTTCTCTTTATTAAGACTGTTGCACAAGTGCTTTGGTGTCCAATTTTACGCCGTTGGATTCCTGAAATTTGTTGCAGATTGTTCTGGCTTCATGGGTCCCATGCTGTTAAACAGATTAGTTGGGTTCATTGAAGACAAAACTGAACAGATATCACTTGGATATCTGTATGCATCGTTACTTTTTTTCACGACATTGATAGGTAATTGATGTTATTATGGCTATGAAGTTAATAATTACCCCTAGTGTATGGATCCGTGAGATGTTATTTATACAAAATCTTGTTTCAGGTGCCTTTTGCAACTCACATTTCTCTTTTCGGATGTCAATTATCGGATTAAAAATTCGTGCTGCAATAGTCACTCTGGTTTACAGAAAAACTTTGCATTCGTCAAATGTGAAATTGACCCAAGAATTTACCTTTGGTGAAATTGTTAACTTCATGAGCACAGATGCTGACAGAATAGTAAACAGTTGTCCAAGCTTTCATTCATTTTGGAGTATTCCTCTACAGGTGAAGACATTTGCACAGTTTTTACTAAGCAGTAGTCTTAATTTCAAACTTTAAATAATTGCTAATATGTTCGTAGCTGGTGGTGACATTGTACCTTCTGTACGTTCAAATAGGAGTGTCGTTTGTTGCCGGTGTTATCTTTGCCATAATTCTGATTCCCATCAATAAATATATTGCGAATAAAATTGGTGCCTTGAGTACAAAGTTGATGGATTGCAAAGATCAAAGGGTCAGGCTAATGGGCGAAGTGCTGCGGGGTGTCACAGCAATAAAATTCAATGTCTGGGAGGAGTACTTCCTAGGAAGAATTTTGGGTAAGTACAGTACTGTGTTATTATACACATAAACATCCTTCGGGTATGGAAGAAAAAAACAAACTCCCATTATTGTAGAACATAGAGAGAGTGAAGTGAAATACTTGAGGGGCAGAAAATATTTAGATGCCTTATGTGTATACTTTTGGGCTACAACACCTGTACTAATATCTATACTCACATTCGCCACATATACTTTACTTGGAAATGAGTTGGATGCTAAGACAGTTTTTACAAGCATGGCATTATTAAACATGCTGATCGGGCCGCTGAATGCTTTTCCATGGGTATTGAATGGCCTCACTGAGGCTTGGGTTTCAGTGAAAAGAATTCAAAAGTTGTTAGACGTAAGTAACGTTTATTATCCCAAGTTACTCTTGAATACGAGTTTCAAAATGTTTACGAATTTTATTCACAGCTACCGGATCTAGATACGTCTTCATATTATACGGACCCACCTGTGGGAACGGATGTTATGTTGAGAAATGCATTCGCCAAGGTAAATACTCAACAAGTCTTCTTGCCTCCTGTTGCTGACATGCCCAACGTAGTTAGCCCGACATCTAGTTCAGATAGTCGAAAGAGTGTCACTTTTCAGGATGAGAAGTCATTCACTTTGCAAGACATTAATATTACAGTTCAAAAGGTAAATGGACTACCAACAATACATAATGAATGTATCACAGAACTGATATAATAATAATTCGTGAACATACAGGGCCAATTAATCGGGATTATGGGAAAAATCGGAAGTGGGAAGTCTACGTTGTTGGAGGCTATTTTAGCCGAAATCACGAAAGAAGATGGTATTATTGCTGTGAGTGACTTGGACCGAGGCTTTGGTTATGTGAAACAAACTCCGTGGCTGCAACGAGGCACAATTCGTGATAATATTTTGTTTGGCAAGGCCTATGACTACAACAAGTATAAGTAAGTGATTCAAGTGAAAAAGGATTTTCTGAGAATTACCTCAAAGCTCATTATAATTATAACTTATTTAGGACGATTTTAAAGGCTTGTGCTTTAACCGATGATCTGAACAACTTGCCGAAAGGCGATTTAACTGGGGTTGGTGAATCTGGTGATACGCTGAGCGGAGGTCAAAAGACTCGAGTAACTTTAGCTAGAGCCGTTTACGCTGACAAGGATATTTACCTTCTCGATGATATCCTAGCAACTCTAGATCTAAAAGTAGGAAACTATATCTTCCAAAATGTGATACTTGGTCTACTTAAGGACAAAACAAGAATTTTGTGTACACATCACATCCAGTATTTAATACACGCCGATCTAGTGGTAGAAATGTCCAGAGGTAGAGTCATAAATCAAGGACAGCCCAGCGATATCTTACCAGACTTGGAGGATTACTTGATAGCGTCAGAGTCATTAGAGTCCGATCTTGATGTACCCTCTGTGAAAGAATTACTCGAAAATATTCGCGACTTAGATCAAACCGACCAGGATTCTTTGCTGGAAGAAGAACATTTCGAAAGAGGAACTGTGCAGTTTAACGTTTATACATCCTACTTAAAATCAATCGGCAGTTATTTGGCCGTATCAGTCTTTCTGTCGATGTTATTGATGCAGCTCTCCAGAAATATTACAGACTTATGGCTATCCTACTGGGTTACTCACATGAATACTACCATCAGCCCGCTTAATAACTCTGACCAAATGGTTGGAAAATATTTTGCCTTCTTAGACATTTCTGAAACGAGCGGTCTCAATTATTATTTGACAATTTATGGAATTTTTGCTGCTGTCAATTCCGTTTGCACACTCTTGAGAGCATTTTTATTTGCCTATGGAGGAATTCAAGCTGCAGTTACCACTCACAGGCACCTTTTGAAAGTGATATTGAAGGTAATTTTGAAAAAAATGAAATTCTGCTTCGTTGCAAAGTTTGTTCAAAATATTGAAACAAAATTTTTGTTGATTATAGGCAAGGAGTACCTTCTTTGATATCCATTCTCTTGGAAGAATATTGAATAGATTCTCATCTGATACTTATACAATTGATGATTCCTTGCCATTTATCGCAAATATCTTACTTGCTCAATTTTTCGGCCTGATGGGCTCAATTATCATCACCATCTATGGCTTGCCATGGATATTGTTAGTCTTGGCACCTCTTGTCCCTATGTATCATGGGTTACAAAATCATTACAGGTAATTTTGGAGAGTCTTAGGATAGGCAGAGTCATTAGTTGCCGTAATAATTGAAAGCAATATATATTCGCATTTTCAATAGGCTTACGTCAAGGGAATTGAAAAGACTATCAAGTGTTACTTTGTCTCCAATGTACAGTCATTTTGATGAAACTCTCCAAGGCTTGACAAGTATCAGGGCTTTCAGAGCAACGGCTCGTTTTAAAAGAGAAAACGAACTATTCATAGAAGCCAACCAGAAATCGCAATTTGCGTCTGCGGCAGCAGCACAGTGGTTAGGATTGAGACTACAATTTATAGGAGTAGCCCTTTTGGGTGGAGTTGCGGTGATAGCAGTTCTCCAACATCAGTTTGACATTGCTGATCCAGGGCTGGTTGGTTTGGCTATCGCCTATGCTCTCTCGGTAACTGGCCTCTTGTCGGGTGTTATTAACGCCTTCACTGAGACTGAAAGAGAAATGATTGCAGTCGAAAGGGTGAAACAATATTTGGAAAATACTCCAACAGAACCCACGGCTGGTGCTCACCCACCTTACGGCTGGCCAAGCCAAGGTGCTATTGAATTCAAAAATGTCGTCCTAAAATACAGGTGAGAGAAAGTAGTCTAGTTGCAAGTATATTAAAGTTGGCAAATTGTGGATTGTGTTGTGATTGAATTGCTGTCGTCAAATTAGAGAGGTAAAGCAAATTTTTCACAGGGAACACCTAACACCTTCACTGCTCAGAGTTTCTTTTATGACAAGGCCTACGGAAAAGATCGGAGTAGTTGGACGAACGGGAGCTGGAAAAAGCTCAATTTTGATTGCGTTATTCAGGCTGCTCGATATTGAATCAGGGGAAATACTGATTGACAATGTGAATACTAAAAAAATTAGCTTGAAGGCGTTGCGGTAAAGTACATTATTTAATGGATCGCTTATTGCACTATTTTGAGGATAATTGTAAATCTAAATTCAGATGAAGAATATGCCGGCTTAAAATAATAATTGCTGTAATTATTTATATTAATTTTTACAGGTCTCGTTTATCAATAATTCCACAGGATCCATTTCTGTTTTTGGGTACGATTCGCGAAAATGTTGATCCATTGAATCAGTACCCTGATGCTCAAGTTTACAAAGCATTAGAAAAATGCAAAGTCCACTCTTTGGTCCACCGCATGGGTGGACTTGGTGCGCTGGTTGATGAAGGTGGCAAAAATCTAAGTGCTGGACAAAAACAATTGTTCTGCCTGGTCAGAGCTGTTTTACACAATGCAAAGGTGATTGTCTTGCTCTTACTTTGTTCCCTTCTTTCATTGCAGTTTTTTTTCTTACTTGAAAAATTGCACCTGTAACTTTATTGATCGAAAGTTGATTTTTTTTCACAGATCTTGTGCATCGATGAAGCAACTGCTAATGTCGATCAAGAAACTGATAAATATATTCAATCGACGATAAAGTCTTCGTTTAGAAGCGCGACTGTAATAACAATTGCTCATCGTATACGGACAATCATGCACTGCGATAGGTGAGTTTTTTCATTTAATAAGATGTACAGATACACGTTAAGATGCTACAGATCTATGAGTTTCGCATGCTCGATGGTGAGTGTATTTTAATTGAAGATATTAATGGTTAATAAATATTGCTAACAGGGTTTTAGTAATGGGTGACGGTGAAGTTCTTGAATTCGATGAACCAGATCTGCTGATTCAAGATCAGACTTCGTATTTTTATCAGCTAGCAAGCCAAGAGTTTTCAGACAAAGAATAATGTAATATGACCAATGTTGAATCATTTAATCATCTTACAAAATGTGAATTGCGATAGTTCCTGTTTATACATTCAAGAAAATTATGTTTGTTTTTATTATGATATGTAACAAGGAATATGGATGAAATGAGATCCAGAAGCAAAAAAAATTTATTGATTGAATTGGAGTCTCCTCATCATCCCTACAATTATTCCGAAAGTCCGTTAACGAAGTATCTAAAGTAATCTAAACTCAACGAGCCGTGATAGCTCGTAAACATTGTATGAACGGCCATATTAGTATTACTTGACGTTATTCGTAAAAAAGAGATTATTGTTCTATATATTTATACATATTTTTAATCGAAAGATGAATAAAATAAAACGGAGAGAAGATATTGCGGTACCATCTCTGTCTTTGCCTTACAACTCTTGATCTCGCATCATTGCTATGAACTCGTCCATTCCTATAAATCCTCTTCTGCAACGATCCAATTCTTTGAAAGCACTCTGGAGAATTGCGGTTGATATTCGCAGATTCACGTCTTTTGCTGCGGTCAAAAGGTCCTCCAAAACCAGGTAGCCTTTAACTATAGAGAATATACTTTTTTATTTTCATCTCTTCGTTTCTCTTTCCATCATTCTCTGAAAGTTGCAATCAAATTCTACAACAACCGCGCTCCTTTCACTTACCATTCTTATCGAGGCGGATAAAAAGGATCTCGGGATCCACCAAATCATTGTTAACGTCAAGTCTATTTCTGACGCACTTTTCAAATTTATTTAATGTGATTAAACCCTCGGGATTCGTAGCTCTGGCAAATACCATCTTCACATAACTCTGTCGTGGTGTAAAAATATTAGCGATTTTCCAATCTGCTATTATCTGTATTTCCGAATGCTTACTTTTTCCGGACAATATCCGAAGACTGCGGTCATCGCAACTTTGAACTGGTGTCTCGTCAGGAAGTTTTTTCCCTCTACATCAGCGTATCTAAAAGCCTATAGTGTAGAAAAAACGTCGTGTATTTTTAACCACCCCACAAATTTGTAGCGATTATTTCAAATTCTGTGATTCGCAGGGTTGCATTCCGCCATTAATTTTGTCTCACCTTGCGGGTGCGGTCCATGTTAAGGGGTTGACTGATCTTGACCGTTAACCCAAGACCCCGAAACTACGTCAAATTGAGCAGAAACTCCGAAACTTTAGCTTGGTCGGCCAAACAATTGTTTCGTGACGGGGAGATCTTCCTAACAAATGACGTCGTTAGCCGCATTGTTCTTGTTTGTCGAAGCTGTAATGGTATAGGGGGTAGTATTGCTGCTATCGTAATACTTTACTCCAATCGCGTTCAGTGTTACGCATGTAATAAGGTCTTCCAGACTAATTCTAAAAATAATTTTTTTTCTAAATACATTTCAGACCATCAATGGATCTTTTTTTTTTATAAATACTCAAGGTTGTGATTAATATCGGCGTTAAAAAACCTTTTCCTACACATGTATACAACTAAATGATCAGAATTAGCGAAGGGGGCTTAAATGTTGGCTGTAACCCCATTGGGTTTATCGCGCTAACTTTTGCTTCCATATCCTCTGTTGGATTCTCCACCTAAATGATGGGCAATTAAAAAAAACGATCCGTAAATTAGCCAGCGTTGCAGCTCATTAGTTTTCATCGCCTTATAATGAAGACATAGTCAGCGAATGCCTCGTTGAAATCTGCAACCGAGTCTAAATGAATACTCCGGGAACGAACCGATATTGTAAGTCGAATGAATGAGAAGCGAGGAAAAGTGCATTTCAATGTATGCGCTATACACACTTACCCCAAGGTAACTCATCACCCACACATGTTCCCTCAGGCGTCGCAAGCTGCATTCGAAAAAAAAAAGTAAAAAACAAGTAAAAATAGTATGGGCGTCGTATTTCTTCCTGCGAATCGCGGGCGTCTGCCGGATAAAATTGTTTTAATCGAGGAGCTCCTGTACCTACAGCAGTGGTGTCACAGTTGAAGTATTAAACAAAGAGTTGCAACAGCACATATATAGGTACCTGTACCTATAGTATATATGTATATGTCACACGTGTGGTTGCAGACGCATTTGCTTTGTATAGATAATGAATAATAATCAAGAGTCGCGAACGAATCTTGCGGTAATTGCACAAAATACGTACGTAGGATGAGAACTGTTAGAAAGTGAAGCAGATGTTTTATGGCCAGATACATGTACCTATGTACACATACTTATAAGTACATATTTTCATGTGTTTGATATCCGGAGAAAAAATTTTAAAAAAATTGTAGGAAAATAATAAAAAGTGAAAAATAAAATTGGTGAGGGAAAAATCTCGACGGGTTTAGTCAAACGCACACGGCGTTTGTAATTATACGCTTGTAATTATACTATAAATCCCACCTAACTACTGCAACCGCGCTCTATATATACTAGGCCTTGCTGCAGGTTCGTCGCGAGTCATTAATTACTTTGCAAAAACGTATCAATTATTATTTTAATGACGTCTTACAGGCGTCTGTATATTTACGTATAGGTATATACGTATGTATATATGTTTTATTAATTTTTTCATTTTTAACGAGATTCGTTGCTGCAATATTTATACGTACATACCTATATATTTGTATATGGGGATCACGTACTAGCACCGCTCTAGGTATGACTTTTTTTGTACTATATACCTGCGTTATACGCACTTTGTAAAAATATACACACATGTATTTATGTAGAATAATAACGTACGCATAGCTATCTTTACCTGTAATTATCTCGTGTATATGGTGCAGAGCATGTGCTCCCGGGGCAAAACTGCATGGATACATCAAAGATCCGAAGGTACTAATTGATACGATCTCAACCGAACAAGGGGATGATTAATTACGTACCTTACGGCTCATTATTATTACATAATCCTCCGGCGGATTTATGAGGTGACGAGATATTACTCATTCCCATAATAAAGTTCGTCGATAGATGTATTCACTGCTACAGAAGGTGAGAATAAAATCACATTAAAATGAACGAAAAGTTTCAGATTTCACGAAAACTTTCCGTATAGGTCGGGTGAGAGAGTTGATTTTCTTTCGCACCCCGCCCCTCCCCCCGTTGAATTCTGGTAATTTGATTAATGACGACCGATTCAACGTCAGAATGTCGTCATTATATTAATCAAATGACAAGTATACACGAAACAAAAAGCCGGTGAAAGAAAATCGATTTTCCTGCCCATCAGCCTCCCTTGAAACACCATAAAGCAATCAACTGATTCGTGTCGACTTGTGAGATTCTTACTTCAAAATTTTCTCCCTATTCTTTTTTTTGTCATCAAGTTTTGAAAAAGTGCGGTTCATCCCTGGATTTGACAAATTGAGGACAAATGAACAGCTGCTACCATTTAGCGGTCACGGGGCAATAGGCGCGCATACCTCATTAAAATTGACTTCCCGCAGATGCTGCAGACCAAAACCATGAGCATGAACCAATTCCCCCTGGAGTAGGAACTTTTAGTTTCGAGTCTTGGGATAATTTAGAAAGTGCCATGTTGCTTGAAATAAATCCCCCCCGCTTATGCCTGCGGCATGGTTATTACCGTACGCGATGGTTTTTTCTCAGATAAGTTTTGTTTTTTTCCTCAGGAGAACACCCCGATTTTTAACCATGCCCTGTCCATAGCTCTTTTTCGTTGTCTAGGTCACGACCTATATCTATTATACCCATAATTCAAATCTTTTTATACCACGTAAAAGTGTTACAACATAGTAACTGTTAGGCTCAGGTTCGAAAAAATATTATATCTCAGTATATCCCCTACAAATACACGAGATATATGGGCAGGAGTTTTTCCCACATTTTTTTATCGTCCCAAAATGCGTCTTTGATATTTTATTGGTCTCACTTGTTTTCATTTTTTTTTTGTTGGTTTCTGTTCCCTGAGCTTTCCAGACGTGAATATCGAGAACCTGCAGGATCAGCGACGTAGAATATTTTTGACTAATAGCCGAAATCCGAATTTAATGAAGCGAAGTTTCACATGCAGGATATCCGATCTGATTGTTATTTATTTTGCTCGGGATGTTAACACCCCTGTGCAGACGGATAAAGTTGCGGAATACCGAGAAGAGGATATAAGTTAAGCAAAAATCTTGAAATATTACGTGAAACGTTGTTCGTTTGCAGGCGGACTGTTTCTGGCGCCGTATAGCTGAGGTGAAGTATATAGTAATAATAATAAGGGAAGAAACATCGGCAGCTTCAAAGAGCGTGCGGGTAACCTTATACTCGTACTTATTGCTTTTGGTGTATTAATAACATAAATATTTGAGTAAGCTGTGCTGCTGCTGCCCTCCGTACTGGAAAGTAAAACGTCGGTAGTCGTTTCTTCGTTATTTTCTTACTCCTGCATAGCGTTCTTTCTTTATTTAATTCGTTATCCTTCGCGCTATTTCTTTCTTTCCAGCTTCTACGGCACGTTCGTAATTCCTGCGGTTTCTCAAGCTTGTACTTTATGGGAAGAATACATAGGTATATTTTTTAACGTTTCACGGGCCGTTAGATTCGTCCCCCATCCGCGCACGGTGCTCTGCTCTTCACGTTGCGCTGCAGCATATGCGTTGTAAATTTTTTACTCATTATATCCAGTGAATGAGTAAATGAGCTTGGTAATTTTTACAAAGTGTAATAAATTCCTAGTTGATTTTTCCTAAGAAAAAAATTGAAAAAAAAAATTTCTCAAATTCAGAGGCGGAGAGTTCCCCGTCTCGAAATATTTCCCTTGGGCGGTCGGAAAGCTCGGCCCGTTTCTTGTACACATAAAACGGTGGCTCCCCAAGGCATTCTACTACGAAGAACCGATTAAACCGTTTTCCACAAAATGGCGTATAATTGTCCGTTCGATTTTTATAAAGTGAGTCGAGGATACCATCGACCTCAAATCAACAGGGGCGGAGGGGAGATCAAAGGGTCGCTTCGTCGAAAATCATTGACTGGAATTAACCGATATCTCACGGCGAATATTGTATGGTTTTCCGAACTCGTAAGGCCCACCGGAAGTTCGCCGTAATTCCGGTATTCGTCATACGAGTGATTTTTGAAGTTGGTTGACTTTTGCACGAGCGTTTTCTTCGGCGGTAAGTGCATTTTTATTCGATAAAAACTTTGTTTTTGCGAACATTTTTTTCATCTGCCAATGGATAATTGGGGTCGCAGGGCTGTTTCCTTCTTTCGACTTTTTTTTCTTTACTTCCGCTTCCTCTTCTTCTTCATCTTCTTCTTGCCGCAACCGCGGAAAGTGGCTTATTTCACAGATGAATGAACCTCGTGCCCCCGTGACCCTTTTATACCCTAGTCGCTTATACCGATCGCGGTCATTGATCTGGTCCAAAAATCCAATATTCACACGTGAATATTCCTCGGAACATCTTCGAGGATACGAAAGCTCGCGGCAGGTTGATTTAAATCATGAAATCCGAACTATAGACTCCTGAGTTTAAATTTATGTACGTCGAGATTATTTTTTGTAATTGCAACCGAAATACCCCAGTGACGCCATGATTCTTCTTTAAAGGCAGCTCGCCCGACTGCTCATGGAGGACTCAGGACACCCTCGAATTTATGGTCGGACGAACGGCTGACCCTGATAAAAGGAACGAATCTTTTCTCTCCCTTATAGTTGCTGCTGCTGCTGCTGTGTGTTAACCGAACAAAGGTAAGACTCGTATTCACGGTCGACGAACGGTGTTCGTTTCCCCTTCGTATCCTGAGGGAAAGGTGAATGAAAGAAGCTTCAAGACTCTCTACTTCACCATCTCATCCTACTTCTCCAAGACTTTAGCTCCTTGAATTTTTAGTAGGTGAAATTAAAGTGATGCGAAAGGATGGAACGATCCGCGATGTGTCGTACGGGTATAGATATCGAACCTCTATAATTTTTTATCCACCCTGGATCATCAAAACTTACTTCCCGCTAACTTTTCACTTGAAAATCGATAGATGTTAAGCCAAGATGTATTCCACCTGAATTTCACCTCTCGCGAAGATGGTAAAAATAGTTTGAAATAACTTGTGCGCTTCGCTGTTTGCCGAGAAGAAATTAAAAAATTCCAATGTTCCAGAAGGTATGTGTATTACATCAGGTATATACAACTTGTAATATGAATAATGCAATTAAGTTTTTTTTTCCAAGTAATTCTCATTCTTTTTCATATTATTTTATACAAGCAAGCTGCAGTTATTATTGTTATATTTTGATTCTCTTTTCGTCGTTCGCATGTGTTGACCCTTCCGTTTCCGCCGCCGTGTAGATACACCGTGCATATAAAATCTGCTCGGTGGTGCTGCAGCGACGACACGACCCAGGGTGAAGAGTGTTGCGCACTTCTCGGTGTCCTCGCCTGTTGCAAAATCTGCTCAGCCTCCGAGGCGGCAGTTTATATCGTTAAACTCGTTAAATCTTCATGTTTCAAGTCTCATGCGCCGATATCCGTGTGGACCCAAGTCAGGCTTAGCGATCGATAAATTCACACGGTGCAGGTTAAAAATTGCCATTAATCACATTCGAGGAGTCGGAGATTCCGAAGGAATAGGAAAAGTTGACAAACATTTTCAAAGCACTTGTTGATATAATCTTTAGGGCACATGTGGGTGTACTTGATACGAGTTAGGAGAACTTCATAGTCAAAGGGTTAAAACGGGAGCAGTTCAACCCAGGGTAATGGCGTGGTATATATAGTGCACGTAATATACATTTATACGATATATATATTACACGCATATATAGTCGAGGAAAGCTGACTTTAAGCCTGAAACAGCCGGCATTTCACTCGACTCCTATATGCCCTTAGGTATTTCCGTTGGCGGCGTTATTTTACCCGCAAAGGAATTAATTTGCGAAGCGAATACCGCGTACGCATTTATACCTATAACTATACGTATATGTCCGTATACGTTATATAGGTGTACGCTGTACATGTTATACATAAATTCATAAATAAATAAATAAATAAATACATAGCTATATATTCTTATAATATACAGGCAAGAAGACATCGGGAGTAATATTCTAAATGCGTCGGAGATGATACCGTCCGGAATAAAATTTGAACGAGTAATAATAAGATATATGGGTAGTCGTTGGGTAGACTGTGAGAAGGAGTAGATTGGAAAAAACGAAAAAAAAACAAGAAAAAAGATGAGAAGAGACGTGGGTTTCGAAGTCATTTCACTAATTCACCGGAATCTCTCGACTATACGCTCGAGCTATGTGCTACGTACGTATTATACGTAATACGTAGTACGTACCACTAACAGTGCAGTAATAGTGGGAGTAAGCAGCAACAGTAGCAACAAGGGAGATTCCACCCACCTCAATTCTAGAAAGAAGAAGTCTCAGAAGGTATGAGCTTTCGGAGTAGAAAACAAAAGAGTAACGCGTAGCTCGGTATATGGGTGTAATACGTATACATATACAGCTACTGCGAAGAAGATGAGGAAATTCTCTCTCACTTTTATCCCCCGAGCCAACACCGCCGTCCTCCCCCTCGCCCCTGCGCCCCTTTGATTATTATTTCTCATAGGTTATTTTACCCCCGCAAAACTATGTCATAACTGATATTTCTATTGCGGGCACTCATGTACGCATCGGCTTTATTCATACCTTACGCGTAACTCTCGGAAGAATATAGAAAGGAAATAAGAAAAAATAGAAAATAAACTAGGAAAAAAATTACACTCGCATAAATAACGGTTTTCCGAAGAATAATAATCGAGCCAACACATTTTAACATACATCCGGGACGTTTGTGTGCACGTGTACCAGTTTATTCAAATACCAACGTAAATATCCAGCATAGTTCAGAAATCATTGTTTTACGCACCAATGCGATACGAACAAAAATCTTTACCAGAGACTGACGAAGCGGATGGAAACTATGATTTCTCCGGGTCGGTGATGCTCGATTTTTTCTCTTCTGTTTTCTTCCCTTCCACAACGTAGGAAATAGAAAAATGAACCTCTTGGTTGGATACTTTGTGCAGAATGGAAAAAACTATCTGTTTGTTTGTTCGACATTTCACTGCTATTCGAACTCGTATTTTGATGGAAAAAATTTCGCTTCAAAAAGGAGGAAAAAAAAGATGGGGAAAAAATTAGGTCACTTGGTTTTCTTTCTAGTTCTGATCGTCGTTGGTTTTTTTTTTTTTTTTTTCTCGTTACGATTCATGTAAAATATCCGAGGCAAAAACATAGGTTGTTAAAATGAGGAGGGATAAAACGCTTTTAGTTTTTTCAAGGTAGGAAGGTATATCTATACCCAACCTATACTAAGAACCCTTTTGCACCTTGCAACGGAGTCTCGACGCAAGTCGTCTCGAGTGATTCCGTTTCTAACTACTACACGACCTTTATACTCGTAACTTCGGCCCTCCTGTAAACGATATCTAGGGAAAAAACCACCGACTATACATCCCCGCTACAAAAGTCAGCAAAACATAATACCTCTCTCCACCTATACAGCATTCTCGGAAGAAAAGAAAATCGAAAAAAATTTACATCCCTCTCGGGCAAAACGTTGTAGCTAAATTAAATCGGGATTTATCGCACAGGTGAAAAGTTCCTTCGGAATAAACTTCGGATTTGAATTAATAAAATAGATAAATAAATGAGATGTTTCTTTTCACGGGTCTATGTGGCAAGTAGACTATAGGGTTTCAATTATTTAGGTCGCGCGCTATTCACGATCGCAGTTATAATGCAGCGGCTTAGGTATATGGTCTGTTTTCGTATACAGAACCTGGTGCTCCACTCCCGAAGTGGGTTTGTTTTCGTGGTTTAGAGGGATTGGAGAGTCGTGTCTCCCGGTTTTCCTGGAAGATTTCTCTCGCTTGGTTTCCACAACCTTCATCCCTTACCACCGTATGTCGTCGTTCCGTGTTTATACGGATTACGGAACGAGGCGACACATCTGTAAATACAACTCGTAAATACGTTACTCAAAGCCCTACAGAGTGTTCCTATACTTACACGCCGCCTCTCAGAGCGACGATCAATCTCCCGATTGTCTCTGTATATCTACCTGCGGGAGAAAAAACAGGAAGAAACGGCCCTTGTTTTTTACCCTACGTATAGTAGAAACCAAAGGAAAAAAAGAAAGGAGAAATTGACAATCGCAAATATCACAGTCGCATCGCATGTTCACATTTTTCTAAGCAAAAAAAAAAAAAGCAGGAATTTATTTCTCACCTAAAATTCGGCCGTTTGGAAAAAAAAGAGTGGAAAAAATTTTCAACCCCCATATAGATATAGATCGAGCTGCGGCGGATCAGTTTGTCTAAGATGAATTTTACTCCCGAAAGATTTTACGTGCTACGAATCCTCGATCGACAGCCGTGACTCGTAGCTGTTTCTGCCGCTGTTAATACGACGAACGAGGAACCGTACGGGGTTCTCCGCGGAGTATCAGGCACGTGGGAATGGGATACCGTATACTTATTTCCACACGGGGTCCGTAATGTTGACGGGGTGACGTTGCAACGAGGACGTAGTTTTACGCGTAGGATCGCGCATTCGTGGGTGCACGACACGCGTGTATTTGAAGGTGAGTTTATGTGGGTGTATAGCATATAGGTACGTGATTTATATACTTATGGAAAAGCATAAAATCCCACGGGACGCGTAGCTCCGGCAGCGTTCGAATAAGGGGTACGCGGCCTCGGCAGCGTGCATGATATTATGGGCATGCATACGTAGGTACGTTGCGCTGTCGCCAAGTGGATGAGTGCTGCAGCCGCAACGCAAGTGGCGTCGTCGACCGTCAGAGTCCGTCGTCGGTCCGTCAGTGAAATAAAGCTAGACTCAAGTGTCGAAAAATATACGAACCGAAAAAAGGAAGAGAGAACGAGAGAAGGAGAGAGAGAGAGAGAGAGAGTGAGAGAAAAAGAAATTCTCACAACACGTTCTAATTAAAAACGCAACATTAAATACCATATCCGACAGCCCCTGCACAGTGCAGCGCCCGGTATTATAGGATAATAATTATTAAACGCATAAATGGTGAATATCATACCTATGCCCACGTCATTAATTGCGCGTGTAACCATAAATTAATTATTCCCTTCCAATTAGAATGACGACTCGACGATCGCGTATGCGTACGCAGGTATTATATGATACGCTACAGAATTTATATATTTTTTTCATTTTTTCGATTCGACGTATTATCAGAAACATTCTGAAATTATTTATATACACATTCATTTTGCATATTTTAATTGAATCTCATTTGAAATTTCTTTTTTAATCACGTAATTTTTTTTCTCCGTACATGTCGCGGAGCGAATATATTCCTGCGTTGTAAGAATTTTCCTCGATATCATTCGGTGGTGTACGATACGCAGGTATGTACGGGGAGGAGAGTCTCGCGGGAGTAAATCAGTCCGGTATTTGCTCATTTATTTGCTCGTCGATCGCCGAGGGTCCGCGGTCGGCGCCGTTTGGGTCTGTATACAGTTCGCGCAACACACTTACTTTTTATTACAGTTTGACGCCGAAATGACGATCCCGCCGAACCCTACAATTTGCTTAACCTAATTAAGGAACCCCGACAGGAATCTTTGACCGGCCGACTACTACTCAGCTGTGCTCGGCCAATTGGAAGTTACACGTGTTTCGACGAGCACGAACAACGCGTGGAATGAGGGAAGTCAGTCCACGGGCGCATTCGCCCTCCACACGAGCCTTCGTGAAACTCGAGACCAGGGCGTGTATCTACGCGGAACTCTTACAAGTCTCAAAGATCACTGAACACGTCAAGATCTCCAAGATCCCCCCGCCCGCCCCCCCAGCCTTACAATGGACTGAGCTCCGGCGTCCTTCCGTCCTCGGCAGACCCGTTTCGCTTTATTTCTAATTAACCATCGGGGTTAGATAACTAATCAGCAACTGCGGGAACTAGTTTTCATGGAAACAAGGGTTCGTCGAAGCAGGTATGGTGAATTCCATGTAAACGATGAGCTCGCCTCTCTTTTTTTTTCTCTCTTCTCTTCTTTACGTCGTACAACTTCCGAATTATTAATTAAACGATAGCTCGTTAACTCGCCGGCACACTGCTTAATTTTCGTGAGAACGTAATCAACTTTATATTACGGTGCCCAAATATATGTATAATGTATATACCTGCTTTCGGGCTCGCGACTGCACGGGTATAATATGAGAATTAATGTAAACAAAGTTTGAAATTAGATGTCAGAGATTTCTCATCTTCAAGTTAACGTCGTATAGTAGTCTCCGACCAGTTGCTGTTAAATTAAACGAGCATAATGATAATAATTTACCACACAGCTTCTCAGCATCATCGTTTTATAGATTTAAAGACCTTTGAAACCATTCAATGAATATTCCCTCCGATTCCATCGGACTCGATGAATTGTATCATAGAGGATTAAAAAAAAGAGGGTAATGAAAAATTTGCATTTATTCGCATTCGCAAGTGTCGCAAAAAAAATCCGCAAAGATAACGACGTGTGAAAAAAAAGTAGCAGCGCTTCTTCGCGTAAGGTTTATGTTTTTATTTTTTTTTATTTCTCATTTCCATGTCACCTTTTCTTCGGAGCGAAGGCTTTGCTTTCTCTTCGGCAAAGAAGAGTTCGTTTAACGACATTACGGAGGGACCCGCACATTAAAATATTACTTTACTCTAAGCGCACCGTGAAACTCCATAAAGCTTAATGTTTCTGCAAGGAAAAACGTTGGACGTCTTACGCCAGTTGCTCGCTACACTATACCACGCTCACTTGTCCTCTTAAACTTTTGCCCGTAACCCGCCCACCCGCAATAAAAAAGAAAAGTATTTCTATTTCTTTCTTTATTTATTTTTTTTTGGAGCTACCCTGGCGCTGCGAATTTTTAGAAGAAAACGTATAGGTACACCAGGAATTTACAGGATCCTTGGAACGATGGGAGACTCAAGAAACGGCAAAAGAACTCGAGTATTTCAAATAACAATGATATCGAAATAAAAGGCTGCTACTTTTCGAAGACCCTAATGGATTCCAACATCTGTTTCCGTTACCCGGTTACGGTTCTACGTTGCTAGTCAAAATAACATACCCATAAAACAAGCGGGCTTGTGAAAACAAAAAGAAACGAATCAAAAAAAACTTGAATCGAAAACAAAAACGCTCAGACAGGAGATTAAAAATTCTTCAAGTATACTTATAATAAAATCAATGTCGGGTAAAGATGCTGCGGATGACAGCGAAAAATCTGGAGGAAGTTGCAGCGTCGTGGCGTACGAAGAGGCCAGAATGGATGAACTTCTTGCGGAAATCGCGCGACTCGAGGAACAAAACGAAATTATTCAGAGGGATCGCACGGAGTGCGACGTAAAATTTCAACGGGTTTTACTTCGTGGAAATAATCCTCGAGTACAAACGGAGCCGATAAAGTCGCTGAAACATCCCGTGGCCGTCGAACAGGATGACCTTAACATACCTTCGATATCTTCATCCGAGATCGACGAGTCCCTCAGCCCCGTGGCTGCCGGGCAAAATAACCCTGCGGCTGCAGTATCGGTAAAAAAACAAGGCCGTGCAGGAAAAAATGTTAATAAAGTTCAGGGAACCTGCGGTAGGAAAAAAATTTTGAAAAACGATCGCTCCCGATCATCTGGAACTTGAAAACCAAAAAAAAAAAATTTATGATTCCGATCGTAGTTTATTTTGAAATAACATTCCCCATCGACTTGAAACTTGCGAAATGTTGATCGAAAATCGCAGGTCGACGACATGCCGTAAATAATCTATATTCGCGTCACATCTGAATTTCAATAACCCTTTCGGCGATGAATAAAAATATTTTGGAATATTCGATAAAAGGTATGAAAAATTTGTAAAAAACTAAAATGAGTCGACTTGACCCGGAAGAAGTCTGCTGTGGTTTGACCGCAAATTCGAAAACTGTGAAGCCAGAATCCCGCAAAGAAGATCACGCGGCTAAAAAATCTCCCTCGGATAAAATTTCGCAACGTAATCGGATAGAGCAGCTAGAAATCCAGGTGATACTATGATCGGGTTAATTAAATTCTGATGATTTCCAATACTGATATAATTTCATAATCGGCTATTTTCATCGATACAGATGGCTCGCCTGGCTCATGACGTCGCGGAAATAAAAAATCAGCACAGTCGCTCCTCTGCCTTCATTCAAGAGGCCATACAGCGCGGGATGCGTAGCCTAGGAGATCGTTTTTTCGTCAGCTGTTCGACCGATGAAAATCTGGGCAGATCTTCCGGAATGTCCTGTTGCTCAGAATCCTTTAACAGCGACTCCTCCAAAGTGGCTAAAAAAGAGCAAAAGTCTAGAAAAGAAAAAAAAGATTGTTCCGAATTCTAACTCGGTTGAATTATTTTATTTATTTATTTTTTTTTTTAGAGATGACCGAAAAAGGTCGCCGCAAAATTTTTTGAACGACTTAAAAACAACAAATAGAATAATGTTGGCAATTTATGAAATTTTAATTAAATTTGTTCGGATGCCGGTGGGCATCGGTTGAAAATTGAACGTAAATATCCATGACATGTTTGCCTTTAGCGCAATGTAGAGGGATTTTTTAAACAGTTTGCAACGCAGGTAGGTATGTATATACCGCATTTCGTACATATAGCAATGTAGGTATCTCTATATACTATACATGATATTCAAATAATATCGGGTACGTTTGACAGGTGGTAATATAGGTAATCACATATTCGGATATCTATAGATATATGTATATATAAATAGATAGAGATCGCCCCCGGCACGAACGTTGCGATATAACATAGGCGACTCGGTGCCGGTGGTATATTTTCGATACCGTTTTAATTAATAAATAACACACCTAGACCAGCACCAGCAGCTGAACGTCGAAGTGAAATTAAATTCCACGCGTCCAGATACGCGTGTGATATACTCTAGTTTGACCCTCGTGTCCCGTAGGACGAAACCTCTGTACGTTTCAAACGCTTTTTGATCAACGCTCATTTACATGAGTCAAACGAGAGTTCAATCGACTTTAAAGCAATCACAAATATAGTATATGACAAGTGACGGACACCAGATTCCCATTTCGCAGTCGCATACGACGTTGCGACCGACAGACGATCTCTTTTATAAATCTAGAATTTTTTTCTACGTTTTTTCTAACACTACGTCATTTCACCGATCGCGTTCAACGGCCGAACTTTCCGCGTAATAATTCCTCGAATGTCACGTCGATCGTCTTCATGTTGCCCGATACCAACTAATGAAGAAACGAACACGGTTCGAAGACGACGTTAGGGAACGAATTATAACTCGATAAAAAGTCTAAATTATCGAGTGGGTAAAAATTGGTCCTCTGGTAGATAGAAATTATTGATTATATTGTCTGCAGATGAGCCGCTCTTCAGACTCCGGCTCTTAGCTATCTCGAAGCAAATACATCCGGTAGTCTCGAAGGCTGGTTAAACAATAAAAGACGCGGTTAAACCCTAATGATCGATTATTATAATTCAATATCGAAACTCATTCTCGATAATCAGCCATAATGAAAAGGGGTAGTGGTGAGACGCATACGCGCACATATACATATCATACACAGAGCCGTCAGAATCGAAGCCGCCATAGAGTGACTGGTAGATCTAATCAGCCGGTAGCCAGTTTCGTACCCCCATCATGTATAACGTTGCGCATGGTGCATCGCAGCATGAACTGCAACTATATATTGTATACCCATACCTACGTATATATTCCCAGTTCCTACCTTCAACCCTTAGGATATCCTCGTTACTCTGATGATGATGATGATGATGATGACGATGATGATGGAGCCATAAAGTTGCGGGGTCCATCATGTGATGGGATATAGGTAGGCCTGATTCTGAAACACCAGAGCCTAGTTCATTAGCCCGCAACTATTCTCTGCAGGTAGAAACGAAGCTTAGTATATAATTATCTACTTTATATACATATTCCATCTCTGCTATGTGTTACAAGGCAAATTTCACCGAACCCTCTGCTTCCGGAATACCACCAATTATGCAACACCAGGGAATGATAATCGATCATATAATATTATTCAAAACAAAAAACGAAAAGCAAAAAAAAAAAAACTGTCGAGTTTCTTCGATGGGAGAAATTTTAATGAAATCATAATAAATACATCATGGTCACATCGATGTATAATAATCCACTTGGAAAATATCGATTTAATTATAACTCAAAAAAGGAAGAAAAAAAAAACGAAAAAAAAACGTGGTGGAATAAATGACTGATGAATGTCACCCTCGCGGTATATACGTAACCAAACGCACCTCTAAGGGAGCTGGTTTTTTTTCTTCTTCTTTTTTTGTCTTCACACTTTTATTATCCTGCAGCAGGACGAAATCCTTCATGCGCATGAGGTTCCTCCGAATAATTTTTTTTTTAAGATTATTTGTACCGAGCCCGGTGCCCTGGATTATTATCATCATTATTATTCACGATTATTATTATTATTTTCCTTGTTAACACCTCCGTTCAAAATGGCGCCGAAAGAAATTCTCAGCGTATTCTCACCGCACTGCGCGGGTGTAATCGAAATAATTTTCGGTCCTTTTTCTCTTCGTTTATAATAAGAAGAAAAAATCGAAAAATAGTAATGTTATTTGCGACTATAATTATCGTCGTCAAGCTAGTTATCATTATCATACTGTTTCTTGGAACTGTAGCATAGAAAACTGTACGACATGGTGTACGGAGTAAAAAAAGGGAATGCGGGTAAAAGTTAAGTGACTTTTGGTCTTGTTTTTTAGCTGCAAAGTAGCACGCGGTGCAGGCTATCTGAATAAGTACAGTTTATATACCATGGATGGGGGGACGGAGGCTGGTGGTTTATGGAAGACCGCAGATTCTTGCTTTGTGATATCTCTGAGTAAATATTAGACGTATCTGCGGAGACGAGCTTCCTAGTTCTCAGCTATACGCAGTACAAGCTTTAGACTGCTCTACGAGAAAAGTAACTCCAATGTTTTCATTTAATATCCAATGAATGGCCGACTGAAAACTCCGCGAGGATATGCATTCAGAGAAAAGATTGCGAGAGCCATTTCCCGGGTAGACAAGATGACGTCTTTGAGATACGGCTCGGCGAATATCTTGTGGACATTGCACCGTTGCGCTGCACATTACATGTATAGCCAGCTGATGCTGCTGCTGCCTGCTGCTCAGGTACGAAAAGGACCGCGCGACTCAAGGTGGTGTTCCGAAACAGGAAGACCACCACCAACCTCCGCATTGCACTGGAAAAGAAAAAGGAAAAACACAAACGAAAAATGTCCGTAGTCAAATAATTTATTGGAGAAAAAGCTCCATCGGGACTCTCAAGGATGGAAAATCACAATCGTTTGTGGCGTCGTTGAATATTTTGAGCCCCTGATGTATTCGTCTCTTCCGGTATCCTTATCTGCTCTGTAGGACGCGTCAAAATTGCGTATAATTGCCAATTATCTTTGAATATTCAACCGATAAGTGTCGGCCGGTGGATGAGTGGAGGATGTCGTCCCGATATTAATATTGTAGAATTTCGAGAACCGAGAAATCGTTTGTCCGATGAATTTGCGTGTATTTTTTTATTTTTTTTATTATTGCTAATTGTTATTCAGGATTTAACTAATTTACGTATTTATTCCCGCCGCATGAGGATCGTCGACGCATCGAATAATAAAGCGTGTTTTTCGTTGTCAAAATGACGGGCTTGAATAATCGAAAGAAAATAAAATAAAAACAGCGCCAAAAAAAAAGGAAAAAACAAAAATGTCAAAAAAGAACAGTGAGCCAACAACGGTTACGTGCGTAAGTCACGTGGTATTGACAGATTCCGTATATCGTACGCATTATACATGGTATAGGCTTGTAATACCGTTTGCAAAACCCTCGGCTTAACTTCGAGCTTGCTCAATGCAAGTGTCAAAGGCAGTTGTTTACCGTTGCACAATAACAGCATCGTTCCCTTGCACATACGCTACAAACATGCGTGAAGCTCCGCGCATTATTTTACTCCGCAAAGTATCCGAAAAATTAAATTTCACAACCGAATCACGAGTATGTATCAGATTAATTGTTACAAAGAATTTTTAGATTTGGAGAGAAAATTCTGAAATTCCGAATTACATCGTAATTTGAGAGTTTTTTGTTTGTTTGTTTGTGTATCGGATTTTCAGCTTGTTATGCAGCTTTGCTCGTTTAAAAAAAAAAAAAAAAGAAACAAAAAAAAAGTCCTGCAGGTTTCCTTGAAAGTTTGAGACGAGCACGAAGTACGGATTTTTATGTCGGAGGCATCGAGGGACACCTGATGTAGTTGGAGAAATTGGAATATTTGCTATTCGTTAAACTTTTTCGATTTTACAACGCTAGTAGTTTCTTGCATACCTATAGATACCTGTATTTTCGAGGTGCTTCTTGGACCGTAACAAAATTGCAGATAATATTCTGCCGGAAGAGATGCGAGTGAAATTTTATCGTGATAAAATATTTTTCAGGGTATTATGAATACGTATAGAAATTCATTTTACATTTCGCTAATGGTATAATATCAGATTTTAACATTTAAACGCGTACGTCGTGACACTGTGACGTTGTTCCGACGATAATTTTCTTCTATACAAAACCGGTTATCTCATATCATCTTTGGATATATTGTTGGTAGCGTACAGGTATACGTAACAAATGGCTGGGTAGGTAGACGTGTCGTTATTAAATCCTTTAAACTTGCGCTTTGACACGAGTGACAATGGGACAGGTTTCGCAGTACAGTGCAGCGGTTTATCGGAGGCTAGAGATCTGCGCAAAATTCTACCGCGTATAACCTATATATTCACCTGAATAATATTCGCGGCATAAAAAACCACCCATATCTTCACAAGTGAATGGGTCACTCGCTCGAAACTTGACAAAGGCTCGAACCTCGTGTTCTGATTTTTCTCCAACTGCAGAGAACTCAATTTTTTTTTTTTTTCTTGTTTTTTGTCTAAGCAACGCCATAAATAATTCAATCGGTTGATTTGAAAAAATTTTGAATTCACCTCGAGTCATACACCTCAGAGTACGTGAAAGTTGCCTGGAATGAAAAAAAAAAAAAAAAAAAATCCGAGACCATGAGATCCGGACCTTTGTCGGGTCTGAAAAGAATTAACCATATGGATAAAACACTACACGGAGTTATGCTCTGTATTGTACAGGACTTAAGTATAATAACAAAGATAAATAATACCAAACTACACGTATATGTGATATTATTTGCGACATTCATATTTATTACCCTGAGTACATACGGCGGGATTTCGAGATCAACATTTCACCGCTCTCTTATATTCAGTGTGTACACCAGCAGCAGATGCAGGTTGTAGAATAGAGTAGTGGGCAAACCAAAGTTGGAAGAAGAAAAAAGTAAAATCTGCACGGAGAAAAGAAAGAAAACTTCGCGCGTATTACGTGCGGTCAGAAAAATGTGTTTCAATTTTCACCCTCACACATATATCGTGGAGAAGCTTCCGCCGACTCAATTCCATCCTGTCCCGTTGCAGTTTTTTTTTTTTTTTCCTTTTTTTTTTGTACGATATTCATATACACGTTCGGAAGGACTCCGTGCACCGCACTGCAGGTTCTGCAGGGGAGATAATAATCTTGTAGATAATACCTTCTCCCGGTTGATACTGTGGGGATGCTGTGCAGCGGTGTTGTGCACGATGAGAGAGACGGAAGAGCCACGCGATGTCTGGTCCTCGTGTCCTCAACCCTATTTCTCTAGAGATTCCCGCGGGAGCCACTGCGTCAGATGCATCTGCTCAGAACCGTGAAATGATGCAAAACAACGAAAACGATATCCACGCGATATCTGTATGTATGTGTACAACTGCAAACACGTTACGTCGTACCTGCTGCACTGCTGCGACGCTCCGCGCGAATTTTCGCGTCAAGTGTTCGCGCGAATCCTGTCTTGAAAAGGAGGTGTTCGTCGGAACTTCGCGATGAGAGAAAAAAAAAAAAATCCAAACAGGCGGAAAAATAAATTGGTCCACGACCAAAACCGATCGAGATGTCTCGACTTTTTCGCAATGAGAAGTGAAAAATTAGCGATAACTCTGTTATTTCGATAGAATGAGTCGATTTAGTTAGCAGATTCGGGAAATTTCGCGAAAAATGAAGCCAAAGTAACAACGGAACGCAGTTCATATGTTCCATGAAAGTTCGACATGCATAAATCGAGGAACTTATTCTTCATCCAGTTCACAAGTACATCACGAATCTCGCACTCTTTCCACACCCTACGCTGCTGCAGAAGCAACTGCTATCTACGTGTAGCAGAATATAGTAGAAAGTTATCGCGCAGTACACGACAATGATA
The DNA here is from genome assembly GCA_963978495.1 of Athalia circularis. Lineage (NCBI taxonomy): Eukaryota > Metazoa > Arthropoda > Insecta > Hymenoptera > Athaliidae > Athalia > Athalia circularis. The sequence continues at coordinate 29,158,045 of OZ021700.1, read as the reverse complement.
ATATCAAACGGCGAGAACTCGCGTCTAGACGTAGATAGAGAAGGTCGCTCAAACGCACGTCTACAATATTTAGTTATGCTGTTGCATTTGAACTCTGTAATAAAATTACAACGATCCCTCTGCCTCCACATATACTATACGCGCATATAGATCAGATTTCGCTACTTTTGTATCCATGTTTTTTTTTTTTTTTTTACCTAAAGTTATCGCTCTTCATCGAATATTTCAATCACTCAGTTTTATCCTGTGTAATAAATTGCGATTGAGGTGCGAACGGCACAAAAAACGACCGTAGAAATTCTCGGGATCAGAGAAAATGTTTTTATGTGGCTCGTGCGAATGCGTCTGAAGTTGCATGTTTATAAATAACTCGGTAGATATAAGGGAGACTAGCAGTGATTGAAATGTAAAGGGGTTGTAACGCGTACCGCGATGATGTGCGTCAAGCGTACCTGTAATATTTATGAAGAAAAGTAAAGTGCTACGAGCCCATCGGAAACGACTGCACGGATATAAGTTCAATCGGGTGTAAACCGGTGAAAGATAAAAATTGCATAATCAAAGCGTGCACGCAGTTCGGTGGGGAGGGAAAAATGACGATGGGTATGAAAATGAGAATGAAAATGGAAATTGGAAAATGGAAGAAAAAGTGGGAATCGCGGCAACTATTATATACGCAACCCACACGCTTCAACCAACCTGTACAGGGTCGTCGCTGCGGTGCAGCTAATAATCGGTCCGAGGGCTGATTCCACTTTTGAATATCAAACTGAAGCCGATATACGTGAATGCCGTGGTGAAACGCGCGCATTTTCACTCCCCCGGCTTATAACCGAAGTCGTTTCTCCCGCAGGTTCTTTCTATCAACGGATTAATAAAGATATAGCTATGGTATATTACGTATGTATAAATTTTTTATTACATATCTTATGACGTTTGAAAAAAAGGGTTCTGAATCCTGAAACTGATCCGCAGGGGCCCCGGACGCAGAGATCCTTCGTTCAAAATTATGTCGTCCCTGGATGGATGGAGAAAACAGAGACCGAACGGATAGATGCAAAATAATGAAGGCTCGGAGACCACGAGAGTAATCAGACTTAATAATTGGAGATTTCGAATCCTCAAGAGCTCTACCATTACGCCGTGAACCACCGCACGGGCGGGACGACGGTGATGCGAATGAATGAACGCGAATGCCTGTCAGCTATAGAGTTATATATATTGAGATTTCCCCGAGCCCCCGGGGTCTTAAAACCTGCTAATCTGTATTTGGTCTACGGATATTTGATGCTAATATCTGCGTACATCTCTTCCTGCAGCTCTTCTCTCTTCTTTCCTCGGCTCCATATCTTTGTCTTTTTATTATTATTTTCTCATTTTTCCATACATATATTATACATCTCTTTCACTTTTACTTCTCCACATCCTGCATCCCGCCCCCCCCCGGCCACCCCCATTTTCCGACTCAACATATTATCATTATAATTGTTATCTTTATTACTCTTATTGTTATTTTATACACGCGCATAATATGTACAAAAATATATATCCTCATCTCTCTTCGCTTCGCGTGCCACTCAGGCACGGTGAGGATTATTAAAAAATCTTGCTGTATGGGTACAATACGGAAAACCAACAATAATAATAACAATATATTATAATAACGTGATGGGTAGTGGCTCGAGGGGTAGCCAGAAGTACAATACATACATACTTCATATGGTATTCGAATACATCGCAGCTACGATCGCGTTAACTTTTCTTTTTTCTTTTTTTTCCTTTTTTGTTTTTTCAGAAATATCATGCAGACGCGTATGAGAGGCGTGGCCCACGCAGTTCAAGGTCATGCACAAGTACACGTGTAAATGGCTATGCAAAGTTGATTTGGTACATGTATATTACGTCGGAACATATGCAAATTATTGTAGGCGAGCGAAGTAGATGCGTTGATATCCGTCAAAAGTTTTTTATTTTTTATTTTATTTTTTTTTTTGCGAATAAAAAGTTTTAAAAAAATATATAACTTTTTTTTACATAATATCGCGTCGTGTTATATTCTCCTCGCTTATGGTGGTGGCGATGGTTGTTAAGTTGTAAATCATATAGAAGCCGACTTTTCTTGCGAGTTATTATTACTGTATTGTATGTACAGTGTAGTGTATAAATATATTTATAATGGTACTACAAAGACAGCTGCGGAGATTTTAATGCTTGTGGAATAAAATTAATGGCTGCTCTCGCCCTCCTCCGCACGACGACGATACTTGCATACCTATGTGTGTGTACGAACGATGTGTAATATTATGTAGAAACTCGTCGTAATCACGCGTTGTAAAATAATAATAACATTATAAGCGAATGTATATTTCCTGCGGTAATGAAGAAGCGTGCAAATCGTCTGTACGTATAAGTTTATAAAATCATCGAGAGCGAAGAGCATGCGCACAACGAGAAACATTAATAAGCTCGTGATCATCGGGGTGGGAAAATATATCGCGAATTTTTCATCGCATGGAATCGTTCGGAATTTCATCACTATAAATACTCCATTATCCTCCCTTCAGAGCTCCAATTAGCTGTTTTCCTTTTTCTTCTTTTCTTCTTCGTTCTCTTTTTATCGCCGGTTGAAATCCTAATGCGTGCAGCGAGTGGTGACGTCTAACCAAGTTAACTTCGGATTACCATGAAATCCTGACGGGTAAGACATCGAGGTAGATAGTTTTTTTTTTTACGATCCCAGCTTCAGTTTATAGTCGAGGGGGTAGTTTTCTCCGGGTGTCTAGGCATAGGTCTGGTTTAGTTATAATGTCATGTACCTACTACACTTGGATACACCCGGCACTATACGTCTGACAACTACGTAGCTCAAGTGGGCGTTCCGCCGGCTAACGGGTGCTCGAAAAACGCGGTCGAATTAAATTTTGCCACCTCACAGGCAGAGAAAACCTTTGATTTAGGGTCAGTTAATACGGTCTGAAGTGGGGCGAGTGGATTCTGTTTTCCTTGTCTCTTTCGCGTGCACAATTTTTTGGCTATTGAACAACAAGAAATAATTCTGCGTCTGGACCTCGGCGACATTTTCTTGCGAAACTAAGTCTTGGAGAACACCGCGTACGTGCATTACGTAGAAAAAGCTCTGGTTCTATACAGAAAACCTCGAGTATTTCTGACGCGAATCAATCCCATTATGATCTCAGTGAAGTAGGGATTGGTATATACACGATATTCCCGCGATGCGCGGAGCACTTCGCACCGCAATTTTTATATTTTATACAAAGTTGTATAAAATACACGTCTTACGCGACAGTTCAACAAAAATCAATGAAAAAACTGGCTCCCTGCGCATAATAATTATCATAGGTACTCGATCATTGATCGCGCGGTATTATATATTAATATTATTATTATAATTATTATATTTTTGAAACGTGCGTATGGATAAGGGGATGCAAAGTTCGCGCTGTTAAATAATTTGCTATAAGTATTACGCTGATAGAGTTTCTTTTTATTTTCAATTCATTTCAGATTTCTCTTGAATCTTGTCTTGATATTTTCACAAAAATGTAGGTGTGTACTACATAACGGGGACGATCCAGCGATTTATAAGATAATTTATCATTCTTTGTAATTTCGTTTAAAAGTTTTCTTCTCTCTCTCTTTTATAATTCTTATATTCTCCCGCGCTTCGAGTATATAAACGACAGTTTTCTTTCCGCATAAAAAAGAATTTGAATTTTTATCACGAATTAGCGAGCCCGTCGAAACTGGAGAACAACTGTTTCAAGATTAAACTGTACGAAAGAGAATAAAGCAGATGAAGAAAAATAAAATGAAAATTGAAAATGGCTCAGGGATGCTTTCTCTTAGTTTCCCGATGATTGAAGGGTAGATATTATTATACAGGTAGACGAGAAAAAAAAAACGAAAAATTGGAGAGAAAATGAAGCTCTGTTAAGTCGACTAGGCATATATGTATATGACAAGATGCACTGTAAATATTGACAACCGGTGTTGACATAAGTTCGTACGTAGGGCACACACCCTCATCTGTCTTTCTCTTTCATGCTATTCTATTCTATCCCTTTCCCCTTTCTTTCCCCTTTCTTTTTTCTCTCGAGATCGTCGTAACGACTGTGTCAGAGCGGGAAAAATGTCGCGCGTAGTGCCATATGAGCCCACTTTACAGAGTAAATTCGTAACATCGTAAAAATGTCGTCAACTACAAGCAGTACATCTTAAAATTTCCTCATAATCGATATCCGGCAATGCATATTTCGTGAGATAAAAAAAAAAGAAGCAAATATCTATAGGCGTATAATAATTGTGGACGACGGATTCACCCGGTAGGTAAGTCGACGAGTTACGTAAGTACGGAGAGCGAGGGGTCGCAGACTGGCTTTGTTTTCTGGAGTACTTCTAGAATCGCGTATATGCGTTCGTATTGCGTGCACATACATGGATCCTACGTACATACGCACATACGTGTACTCGCAGCGACGTGCGTTCGACACCAGCGTTATGCTTCTTGCCGAAGGGTTAACCGAGCGTGTATACCTATGTAGATATGCAGATACAGATGAGCGTGTAAAGGACAAAATTACAAGCGTACAGCGTAACCTGCAGTACGCACCATATGAAATAAGCATGGTATTTCCACCTGTGTAAGTACATCCGTGTACGTTACTTTTCATGTGGAGACAAATGTATGGACTTTGTACAGGATGATCTGCGTCCGACTTCCGAATTGGGAACAGCCTCGTTCAAGCTTCTTATCCAATCGACGCGCTACGCTCGGGAAAAATGAGAAGAGGGGGAAAAGTCGAATAAACTAATGAGCGAACTTCCTCGGCCGTAAAATTAGGCTCCTCCCAGCTCGGATGTCGGAAGTGACTTACCCTGTATACTGCGGTATAGAGAAACGCGCGCGTGAACGCTTTTGAACGACGGCAGACGTCTCGACGCCGATGACGCGCAACTCTCGTCACAATAACTACACGACGCAGACTCCAACGATTCCAATATACTTCTGGCAGTCACTTTAGGCGCAGTTTTATTCATCATGACTTTCGGGAGATGTTATTCTTCCCTTTCTTTATGTGCCCTTTTTATTAACAGGATGTCCATTAATTTTGAGGTAATATATCTTCTGATTAGCCACACGGGATGAATTTCCCAATCGTACCATGGAAGGCGATAATTTTAATTTTTTGGTTGCTTATAATATAATCTGAATAGCAAAATGAACCTTCGATATCATACGATAGGTGGTGACTTTTGTTACCAGTAAGGATGTGATCGATTCTGTCGCTTTCCGACGAACGATCTACATTGTCCTGGATAATGTCGCACCGGATGAAAAATGAGGGGTGATAAATTCGTTGTCGAAGAAAGAAAAATGTCCGACTATACTTACGCGTATCCTTATTATATATTCAGTCCAATATCTCAAAATGTGAATTTCAAAGTCCTTGGTACGGGTACGTTTTTCAAATTCTTTTATTACGATTCTCCAACACGTGCAACAACCTTCGGGACGTACGAAATTTTTTTCTCAGATCTCGTTGCTCCTAGATTGATAAGTTCTTCGGCGAAACGATCCGTTAATATATTTTTCTCAATGAAGATCTTTGGTGGAGGTTTTTCGAGTCGTTTTTGAAACTTCAGAGTACACAAGACTTCCAGACCCGTCTTAGACGTAGAAGCCTCGGTGTCAGATTTTCATCTCCTCTGTATGCTTACCTTTGAAGTTTGACCACCGCATTTTGACCGCACACTATACTACATGACGACGACTAGTTTCAGCGTCTAGTGCAACGTTAAAGCTGCCGCTGTTGTTGCCGATGGTTAACTACAAGGATCTCATTTGCGATGCGCACAGGAATATACATCCCTCAAAGGGAAGGGAATTACACGCAACATATTCAAGGAATGTTCCTGCTGCAGCTATACCTACGTATGGGGTAACTTTCCGCAGTGTTTTCTCTGCAAGCTCAGAAAACTTGACAATATCCCCTGCGGGAACTTCTAGTATTATAAGAGAACTTTATTTCATTGTTTATTCCACCTTTATTTTCGAGTCTTTCAGAGATGAACCCAAGTTCTGAAAACCAGTTCTTTTGGGTGTACATATTATAATGCCTATAGGTATATTATACACTGGAGAAAAAAATTAGAAAAAAAAAGAAGAAAATCACGTCCTTTGAATGTCATAAATATCATAATTCACCTCTGGTAATACAAGCGCTTCCGGAACTCTTATAAATTCGATCTGGAATATAACATAGGGGCGATGTATGCCGTCGAGTCTCATTAAAGAAAAAACAGATTTTTTTTTTTTATTATTTTATTTCTTCAAAGAGAAGACTATTCGTACGTATTTGTTTTTTGTTTTCCCTTGTACAGCGTAGCAGCAGAAAAGACAATAAGAAACACGTTAGCTCCGCGTACCTGCAGGGGAGTAACGCCGTTGTAATTAAGAACGCGAAGTGAGGAATGAGGTATGAATATAATACAAATATAGCGAGTTGTCAATTTCGTTGATCCGTAGAATAAATAAACTTCCTTGTTACTCGCAGAATTTATGCAAAATGATGTTAAATGCGTGTATACGTAGTACATCCGCATGAGATAGGAAACGGTATTTGCGGAAAGAAATGCGCGGCGGAGTTTCTTATACATAATGCATTTACTCCCAGCTAGCCCTATTGTTTTCTGCAGACCGTCTCTGTCGACACTCGTTAACCTTTTGCGGTCCTCCTGGCTGCTGCTTGCCTCGTGCCAGACTTCCAGACCCTTCATTAAATTTACAGGTGTTTTATAGCCGACCCTGAATCCACTACGTATAATCTAGCAAATCCTCTGCAGCAGCAGCGGCAGTTACAGTCCCTCAACTCTTTCCATTCCACACTCGTCTCATTCAGCCGCGGATGGGTCATGATTCAAAGTCCCAGACAGCTGATTTTTCCCCCCTACGCTCATTATTTAAAAATGGAAATTGTCATGTTACGGATATACCTACATTCACTTCGGAACACAGTCGCGAGAAGTTACTCTAAATACATTACATATGCACATAGAAACAGCTAAATTATTTCACGAGATTTGTTCGGGCTTTCCTGCTGTACGTTGCAGTTTCATCTTTTTTCTTCTATAACTCAAAACTCAAAACACACAGAATGTGTAGCACGAATAAATAATCCTTATACGTTGTACACACGGAGAGTAACAACCGGACGATTTGCCGTACAGCTGAGTACACGCAGTACATGTAGTAACGAAACTCGTTTAAACTAGAATGACCGTAAGGTTCTAGTCTACTGCTTCAAAAATCTTCGTTGCGCCGCCTTCGTTTGTATATCTATGTATACTGATACCTGTGTACTTTATGTAATATGGCATTGTACGTGGGTGAATAGATGCTGGCGGATACGCGTGTATTTTATGAAAGTGAAATAAAAACACGGTAATATGTAATGTACGAGTATTTATTTATTTTACACATATTTCAAGGCACATACTTATGCACAATACTCGTACATGTGACTGATCGTAGATACGTGTATCGTAAATGCTCCTTTGTGTGCCCCGGGTTTTATTTCTTCCTCGCGAAGATGTATTATGTACATACATATATTTGCGTAGAGACAGCACTGCGGAAAAGAGAAGTGAGAACATTAAAAATGATTTTCTTTTTTTTTTTTTCTTCTTTTTCTTTTTCTAGCTGCGTACGCGTCGGGGATTGCGAATATTAAAAATCATCACAAAGATTCGAGGATGATGAGAAATAGAAACGGGGGCGTGAGATCGGATCTCTGTGATAATGATAATAATAATAATGACAAAGTACGCGGTGAAGTGAAAATAATAATTTTTGAGAAATATACACAGGTGCATGCAAGAAACAAGTTTTTGGGAGCAAATCCTGAGCAGGGACTGCGCCAACTGCTCGACGGGTCCAGCAACTCGGAGGCTGAAACAAAAGAGAACTACACATGTGTACGTACGATATAATTATAATACTGCCGAAGCTACAGTTTCTTTTTTCTTTTTTTCTTCTCTTTTTTGCGAATTTTTGAATTGGACTTCTTCTTGCAGCTTGTTTCGAACAAAAGAAAACTGGTGTGCGGAGTATAACTCGACTGTAGTACGAATTGTTAGATTTAAGTGGGTGTTTATTTCACGGTGCACAATTATCATTCTTAGGCTGTGGGATTTAATATATGTTTGGCGTGCATTTTAAATGTGTTACGCATCCGCATTTACATGTGCTAACGCGCATAATACAATTCACGAATCGATTAATCGCGTAATGTTCGACCATAGTTCAGTTTTAGCTGCTTTAATACGAGCCAGCTATCAGTTTCCACTTACGGCTTCGCGATCTGAAATGGAAACTAAAATAATGGGAAACCTCGCGGATCGGGGACCCACGTAATCCGATACACTACGCAGGACATGCATACCTAGAAAGTGGACTCCATGTACTCCATATTACTGATAGACACGGAGAAAAATTAATGACGCCCGGGGCGCCACTCAGACTCAAAAATTATAATCATTATTGATTTATAAAAAAAAAAAATTACTCAGCCGATCAAAAATAGTAATAATCAAAATTCTTGTTGGAATCGGTACGAAATACATCGGATGAATGAAATTATGAATGAATAAATAAGCGAGAAGAAAAAGAAAATGAACGAATGAAAAAATAAGTAGAGCGCAATACTTGGCGAATAAACGATGTGTGTGATATGAGAAATATTATCAATGCGATGCAATACAGCAGCGGCAATATCGTTGTATACTCGATGACACAACGGAGGCCAAACTCGGTTGTAGAAAGGAGAATATAAAGTCGCCTGGGGTGATGTGATGTATGAGATCGATTTAAAACCCAGCGTTTAAACCGCGCACCATAATTCAATTCTCGAAAAGCGACAGCCCCTGTACGGCAAACCTCGTCATGCCTCGCCCAAGGGCATGTTTCGTACCCTGCCCTATGCCCTGCCTTGTTATGCGAAGACCTTATGGGATACACCCAGAAATACAACAACTCCGCTAAGAATAATATAACATCGCCCCGGATATTTTATCACGTCATTATTACGTACTTATACGTCGGCATCGCGATCGATCCTTAATATACCGGTTGAAAACAAAAAAAAAAATTTCGACGAATTTTTCACTTTTATGTTCCTCGCAATTTTAGTAACCAATAATTATCGTCGCTCTCTAAGAAAACTTTTCTCTGATTTTCATACGGCAAGCTTTGAGAAACAAAATTAAAAATTCGTGCTCTTCGTAGTGCCGATTTATAATTTCCTTTTTCGCTTCCCCAAAATTCGGAAATTAAAAAATTCGATCGATCAGACCAGTCGACGATTTATATTTTCGGTAACACACTTGATTGCAGCGTTTGATTTTCAGATTAATTCAACGTCAATCTTACAGATCCGAAAATCCCGCGTTGAGAATTTTCTTCTTATACATTTTTTCAGTTTTCATTTCTAAGGAAATTAAAAAAATCTCTGAACCTCTTTCCCTTCACATTTATTCTCACACAGCTTTTAAATGTGAGATTATTTAACGGATATAATAATACTGGATTCACCGGAAATTGCGTGAATAGAAATATAGTACACGTATATTATGCGGAGTAGCTCTGTTCATTTTCACAGTAAAATTATGATTAAATCCGTATCCCTAAGCCCGGCATAGAGAGAAAAGAAAAAAAAAAGGAAAAAATCTGCAGGAAAAAAAGTAGAAGAAAAAAATATTTTCAAGATAATATGAAGAGGCTACTGCAGAGTGAGAGATAACTTTTCCGCATTTTTTGCTTCCATATACCTACGTTATCCACAAGGTAAGTATATAAAATGCTTTTCTTTTGTTTCGTGTATATTCGTTGTACGGCGGGTGTATAATATAATTAAGCTGCTGATTATGCAGCGAGACTCGAATCTCATCGAGGTTGGTGCCCTCGCCTTAGAAAAAAGAGAATAGAAAAAAAAAGAAAAAATGAAAAGCGTAAGGGAGGAAAAAATAGAGATCCTCGAAATTCTTCACACGAATATTAAGTGATATAGGAATGAGTATGGTCCGGCGTAAAAAAGCAGGTATGCGGACCAAGCTGCAGATATTCCCGGCCTATACACTTTTGTAACAGTTAAAAAGATTTTTGAAACGAAATAAAGTGAAGTAAGTCGTGTCCGATAAAATGTGGAACTATTACATGTACGTGTGTGCACAGTATGTGTAGGTAAGGCGCGAGTATACAGGGTGAGTCGCCACAAAGGTCTGATTTTGGAGGAGTTTCGATTGGCTGAGGCTCCGTCTTCATCTATTAGTACTTCTTATTTTCGGAATTTCTGTTGCCGATCAGCGATTAGGTGGCACGATATTCGAATATTTCTTTATCGGAATTTTGAAGATAACGGGTACGAACGGATGAAGGCGGAGCCTCAGCCAATCGAAGCTCCTCCCCGATCAGACGTTTGTGGCGACTCACCCTGTATAACCTGCAACTGCGAGCGAATCCGAATCCTGAACTGCATCGCGTTTACCACCTCGTCCAACTCGATACGTCTCGCAAGTCGTACGTGATTACCGGCGAAAGGGTTCAGTGTGTAAAGGTACGATATAGGTAGGCACTTACATGGTGTGTCTATCGGTGGGTCGTACAGGGCTTCGTAGGTATAGTGAGATCGGAGAGAATCGCCGGCGTCAAAGGCCGAGAGAAATATAAGGGATCGATTTTCAATAGAGAAGGCTTTATCGAGGCGTGCTTTGAGTTCTGATAGTTTACTTACTATCCCAGACACGGTGTGCGAGCGTCCCGCAAACGGTGAGAGAAATTGGCTCAAAAATAATGAAAAAAAAAAAATTGAAATAAGAAAAACGATTTGAAATTTAACGCGCGTGCCGATTTGTAAATGGCTGAACATCTCATCGTATTACCAACGCATATAATTCGGCTACATTATGGTACATAGGTATGTAATGAGCTTCGCGCGGGCCCGCGGGTTACAAAGGTCGGAACGAAAAAAAAATAGAATCGTATACCTGATCGGTAATTTTCGAACGGACCACCAAATATGGAGAAATTGGTGATAAACTTATTGGAGGAAACCATCGTAGTGTAACGAATCTGATAAACACGATACCCGTGTTACAGCGTGCCGAATAATTTAGTTTTCGTCAGTTTTTTCGTTCGTTTTTTTTTCTCTCATCGAACCGCTGCTCGTTGATATTTCTATGTAATTTGTATGGAATATGATAATATTCACTATAATGACGCCCGCGGCTCGGACTTTAATTCGTGTTTTCTACGGTCATTACCTTATACCATATATACCGTTAATGCGACTACGGGTTCTGATTACCTTAAAATTAAGACCTTATCTCTCGACGTTGACTTAGGATTTGCTGAAATTATAATATGGGTACCTCAGTTATAGTCCGTCAACCTGACACGAAGTTTATTATTACCATAATATTATATACTCCAAACGTCATTTGATGGATTAAAGTATGACGTGAATAAATAAGCTGCTAAACTCGAAAAGCAAAAAAAAAAAAGAAAAAGAAAAATTGTATTACAAGATCTCCGTTTATCGTCGTCTCCATCTTCTCCCAAACCAGGGACATCACGTACTTCACTTCTCAGTTTTTTATAACCAGACACACTCGGGATATCAAGATTCTTATTCCAAAAGTAGTGTACGAATATAGTTATAATAATTCGAATGCCGATGGCCTCCGCACGTCAGAGTATCCCGCGGAAGCTGCAGCATCTTCAACGAGCGTTTTCTGCTCCTTAGGTCTAATTGTAAGTCTTCCGGAGTCCGTCGCATTTCTGAACCGAGCTAGCAGGCAGAGTCGCGCCGGACCACGTAACGTAAATATGTATAAAGTTCATACCACGACACGCATTTACATCGGACCTACACCGTACGATTCCTCAGGGTCACCGACAAGAAGAAAAAAGGGAAAAATGAAGAGAGAGACGAGGCTGAGAGAGCAGTTTCAAAAATAATATAAGGGGGCATCGTCGCATGTGTGCGGGGGTCGGGGTTTGTTGGTTTCCCGAGGGTTCGAGAGGAATAAAGGAAAGGGTCAGAGGTGAGGAGGAGGGGGAGGTCAGTGGGTGCCAGGGAGGGGGATTTTGACGCGCGCGGCAGTCCACGCGCAGACGCCGGAACGTGCGCATCTCTCTGACGGCGTTGGACCCGCGAACCCTAAATTTACTGACATTGTGCAACGTGCTTCGGGTCGCGATTGACAGGTTGGGATATCACCGGGTTATCGCAAGGGTTGGTTTTTTTCTTATGGATTGATAAGGATTTTTTCATTATTCTGTTCGCTCCAAAGTTTATTCCTCAGAGCAAACTCGTTCGGATGTTGGATTATTTCGTTCTTTATAATCGTATGCGAATTAGGAAGAATTTTTCAAGACAAAATTAGGGTAAAAAAAGTGGGGAAATTTAAAGGATTCGATGAACTTTTGAAAAATTATTTTTATCTCTTATTTCAAAAAACGAATGACAATTTTCCAATCAGGATTTATTTTCATTCCTAGTTCTGCGATCTTCACATTCCTCACGATCTCTAACAATCAATCGTCTGTCTTATCGGAGGATAAGACGAATTCGTTTTTTTTTTAACCGTTCATCATTTTTTCTTCTTTTCCTAATCATAATTGGGTCAGTATACGTTGACGATGTCTCGGACTTGAGGCGACGATCACCCTTTAGTTGGTCCACAGAGGATTCTCAGGGCATTGTGATTAATAGGGTAATGTGGGTTCGTTTGTTTTCCTAATTTAAAGAACACTTCACGAGTGTCGTCGAATATAGCTCATTCAAATACCACGTATACACAAATGTGATTAATCGCGCAAGAATTTTTATCCCTCTCATGATCACGTGGTACAATAACTGAGCCCGCTTTATATCGTGGAGTAAAAAAGCTCGCCGAATTCTATAGACCTTTTGATAATTACACAATTACTCAATCAAGCTCGTATAACGTATATACATAAAATTACGTGTGGACAGCAGATAAACAAATGTGCAGTCGTATTATTATCTCTAATTCATTTCATAGATATTATACGGATTTAACAGTGATGACACAGTGATTGATATAAAATTTAATTATAAATAACTCAACGTATCTATACGCATATTAAAGAGTTATTCGATTTCCATTGATAATCACACTAGTATAGTTGTAAAAAAAGTGTTTATACAGTTCGAGTGTTTTCGTACGAAGATTATCTGCCGGAAGAAGATCTTCTCCTTCTTCGAACATGTGCAACTAGACCCGGAAAACCGGATGTGCAGAGATGGTGCTGCTGCAGGAGTAAAAAATTGGTAAGAACGAGAATTCCGATATACGATTTTCATTTTTGTATAAACCGATTAAGTTCATTGCGGACGATATGTGAGATTGAAATATTTTTAGCCGATCGATCTGACCTACCGCAACAAATTTTCTGTAACCTTCTATATGAAACGCGCGTAACTCTATGTAAGCCACTCATAATACAGAGGTTGGTTTTTTGTTAATTCAGGAGTCCGTAATGGCCTGTATTTTTTTACAATGAGAAATGGAGAATTGTTGAAGTGAAGTTTTAAAACTAATCCAGCGTTCACCACCTTCGGCTTTTCGCTCGCCCGTACAGTTCCTTTAACTCCGGTATACGCCCGGTTTATATAATTTCGCGTTGTTCCAACATTTTCGCTGCTGCCACGGTTGCTACCGGTCCCCAATTAGCGATGTAATTAACCGTCGGAAATGCAATAGTACCTACTACAATTACATCGGGGCTTTACGGTGGATATAAGAAAATCTGTAGCAAAGTTAGCCCAGATAAAACCAGACTCATTAAACGCCCCTGATTTCGAGCGACGAAGAAAAAAGAGAACAGATCTTTTGGAACATCCCCCTTGTCTATGGAAAACAAAAAGGACAATAATAACAATCGCGTCTTCGAGATCTTTTTCTTCTAACAATAAGTTATTATTTAGGCACACGTGGTGAGAAGCCAGAGTTCTTATTACGAATAAATCTGTTTTCGAAACAAAAGAAATGAGGAAAGATTTTTTTTTCGTTTAAAATGGCAGCCAATGTCTTCTGGAAAAAAAAGAAGAAATTTCCTGAAAGCTCTGCACCGGATGTAATGTACGTATAATGCTGTCATTCTTTTCACAACGGTTCGAAGGATCCGGAGACAACATTTGGAAAAAGTTGAAACAAAAAAACAGGAAAAATGTACGCGCACATATTTTTTCCATTCTTCGGCATAACGCGCTATCAGCGCGGGCATAAAAAAAAGCGTACTTCCGGAGTTTGTTATAAAATTTATGTGACGTAGATTGACATTTCGCGATTTCCACGCGTATCTATAACATTAGCTCTGGTTGTATTTTTGGATGTTCGATTTTTAAAAATCCCCGTATACGATCCGTACGAAAACGACGCGAGATATAAATGATAATATAGCGTAGCGATGATCGAATCGTTCTGCTTCTGCACACATATTATACGCAGGCATTCCACATGCGATACATCCGAAAAAAGTAGCTACCGCGTACTTCTGTGCTTTGTTTTTTGTTTTCTCTTTGTTTTTTTTTTTTTAATCAACATATATAGATGTGCCAGAACGAGCTTACCCACCTGCAGATCGAGGCGAAAAAAAAAGTTCTTCCTGATATTCGCTGTGTGGAGGGTTTATTATTTTAGCCCAGGCAGCCAAAAACAAGTATATTGTTATCTGCTTTTGCTTCGACCGAAACTCTGCGTACAAGCGTTGTACCCCTAGGTATATTACAGTTTCATATTATATTCATCATTCTGGGACTGGACCATAGGTTTATCCAAACCGTCCGCTATTCGCTCGTTTCGCTGCTGCTGTTTCGGGGTAGCTTAACAATTTTTTTTTTCATTCTTTATTTTGATTCCGCTCAACCCCGCGTCGCCTAATTATCTACAAGGGATTAAAAAAAAAAAGAGAGAGTTACTCGTATTACTCATAGGATTTTAGGACCCGGTCGCCGCGAAAAATTGTACAACTATAATTTAATGTTTCGATTCCCATGGACTGTAATTTTTTTGATTTTTTTCAATCGACTTTCGGTTGGCTACAGTTGGATGGGTATAGATACGATCCCCTGTCGATTGCTTTCAACAAAATGGCGTGCAAAATTCATCGCGTAATGAGCGAAGGGTGCAGAGGGTTCATTGTGGGAAGGACTGATAAATCTACCTAGGTACCTGCGGGTTTATTATATATTCTATCAGGCTTCATATGTTATAGGTACATAGGAAGTTTCGTTCCAAACTATTCAATCTGAACATTTTCGGTTTCCAGAATTATTTTTTATCAAATTTTTGAACAGACCAGTTTCCTGAAAATCTCACTCGAAGAAATAACCAACGGTAAACCGGCTGAACTGGTCATGACGATCGTCGATTTTGCCGATGTCCATGAATGCACGATATTCTTTGCGAATCGGTTGAGGAATTATTCTCGTCTTCTATTTGTTAATTGCAAAAAATAAACCCCATTCAAGGGGTTAGTGTACATAGATCTCGAAAATTGTTATTATACTCTATTACATAAAGACCCGCGACCTATAACACAAAGTCGACAGCTGTCGTCGAGAGTCGGAGGAAATCGTACGTGCCGTGGAATAATTAGCTGGACATCTGCTCACGGTTTCATTGATCAAGAAATTTATGTTCACGTATATCATTTACCGGCGATCCGTTCTACATACCCATATAATCGTATGTCCGTACCTATACATGAAATTCCTCTACGTTCGGATAATATTCAGGTGATTCATGAACGAAAGATTAAAGGAGTCAGTTAATAATAGTTTAGAAGGAAAAAGGGATCGGGGGAGTCGAAGATTGTCGCCGAATCAGGCGGGCGTTTATCCAGAGATTAATGACTTTGGATTATTGACAATTGATCTTATCTCGAGGTTCTAAATTTGTCGCCCGCTCATTAGGACTCTGAGAAAAAAAAAAGAAAGAGAAAACTTTTGGGACGCTTGTGTGGCGGCGGACAATATTATACAGATACGTATACTTATCGGTTCGAAAGTCGTTGTAGAAGATATCGGACAGACAAATGATGAAATTACGTCTCTCAGTCTCACGTGTCAATGCATTTCAGATAAATAAATATATATGGTAGGTATGTAGGAATATGTGTGTCCACGCGCGTATATTTCCTTGCGGTGTAGAATCTTCGACGCTCGCTCGATTCCCAGGGGATCCCGAAACGGAGGACGTCGATACACGAGTGAGTGACTGGCTGATTGAATTTTCGGTAATTGCCTAATTACTCGAAGATAAATAGCAATTAGCAGAGCCTAAACATCTTCCAAAATATCTACCCTCTAGGTCGTCGAGTTTACTTTACGAAATGAGTAGAAAAGGAGAACCGTATCTACATGTGCGTAAGCGCGAATCTCGAGTTTATTCTCCTATTGCAAATCCGACATCTAACCTAAAAGAGTAGAAGTAAAACTTCGGTATATTTGATTATTTTACTTTCATTTTATCGACAATGCGCGCGATAGGTTTTATTATAACATCATCGGGTTTCAGAAGTATACTCGACCAACTATACCTAGCGAATAATGTACCCACGGTTGGGGCCCATGTATAATTCTACACCAAAGGGTTATGTGCCTATAATACACACATAGCGTATACATATGTATACATATATTATGTGGATGGATCGTATACATACGTATGGGCATCGTTGAAGCGCGCGTTCATTGATATTCGAACCCTTCCGGACACCACGCGTATTTGAGTGCGGTCTAAATATTCGGTAGACTGATTTTCAACGGATTCACGACTACATTCCATTAGAAATTTGTCGAATCTGTTGAAATTCAGATAGGTAGAGCGAGATGGCGAGAAAGAGAAACGGAGATGAATAATAATTGATATAAGGGAGAAAGGAAGGATGCAGGTCCGCGATGCCGGATCTCCGCTCGCGGCTACCGCCTGCGAATTTATTATTTAGACGAACGACCCGAGAAACTATCGAGTTTTATAACGCACTAAAAAAATTACCAGTTTCCCAACACGCCTGAATATTTGAAACACAAAAAAACAAAAAAAATTCGAAACAACTATGAAGAAACATTTTCGGAATCAGTTTTTATTTTCTTTCTTTTTTTTTTATCCATATAGTCATGTGTATAATAATTTACATTTTGTTAAATAATCTACGGTAATATTATACCTCGATGCTTTTTGTGCATTTCCCTCGTTCTCTGCACGGGTTGGTTTATTCAATGCAATATACATGTACAGAGTGTATAAAATAACATTCATATCTCGATTATATTATATTATATATATATGTTTAATTTAATTATACAAATTGTACATATCTGTAGCAATCCTACTTTACCTGAAAATTTTCTGCCCTCGTCGTCGGCGCATAGTTGGTGCATTAAAGCTTCGAATGTTCATATGCATGATACGCCAGCGGCATGCAGATTCCAGTTTTTCTTTACCCTGCGCCCGTTATTCTGTTAAAACAAATGAATTAATCGGCCATCCGCAACGCGTCTTTTCCTCTCACTGTCATAACGTGTAAGTCAGTCTTCCGAACTTTTCTTTTACTTTTTTATTTTTTTGGAGTTTTTTTTTTTATTTGTTTTTTTTCAGCTGCCTTAAATAGCAACGTTAACTCGAACGAATGAACGGAGAAAATTTACGATTCCAACTTATTCCAAGTCCGCAGAGAGAAATTCTCGTAAATAACTCAAGTTTACCCAACTGTAAAACTGCCCGCTTATCAACCGGGCAGCGTTTCTTTTATCAGGTTAAAAGAATTCTTCGCGTCTACGTACTATAGATATATTGTACACAGATAGTTTTAAAGCTGCATCAAGAATCAGTAGCAGCTTTGCTATCTCCAAACTTCTTTCCATACGGTATATATTTTCGTTTTTCTTTCACCCCATGAATTTACCCACATTTTACAATTCGATTTCACGCTCCATTTCACCGCACTATTTTGAATATCGCGGGGTTTCCTTCGAGAATTTTCCGTGACGATAATCCTCGGTTACTCTGAAAATCCGATTACAATTTTTTTTCTCCAAATCTGCATCACCGACGACGCGACTGTATTTCTCTTCGTATGTTCATGGCTAATTTTGACGGAATAAATGAGAAGAGGGAACGGGGGAAAAAAATGAAACACTATAGCCTACTAAAGCGGACGTTGGTACATTTCTCATCATCAGCTGGTTGCCACCCATTCAATGCAAGCACATAAGGTGTACGTACGTGAGCTCCGGTGCTACCTGTGCGAGTTGTTGGCAGGTACTTGAAATTTAACTAGTACTGCATTCATTACGTAATTAAGGTCCCGTAATTATGGTCATATATAAGAAGGCAACCGGGTGAACGTTTCAAGTTTCCATAACAGCCTGGTGAATACAGAGAGCGGAACTGCCACGGTAGGGTGGCATGGGGTAGCTGCCGCGATACGTCGTCGTAAGTCGACCTCTAAGATCAAGTCCGGAAAAAGAAGTAAATCCAAAGAATGTTTCATGTACCTCTTTTCTCCAGGTTACCACTGATATTTGCATGAATGCTGTTCTGGATGTGCAAAAAATGAGGAAAAAAGAAAATTAAAAAATAGAAATGAAATAATCTCGGACAGAAACTTGCGAGACTGAATTCATACACTCGACTCTTGTAAGATATTTAAATCGTACATACTTACACATTCAGGAACTCGTGAGATTATTTTTTTTCATACAATCGGTGAATTCGACAGTTCTTTTTTTTTACTCTAATTATAAACGTGGTTATTCGATCATCAAACTTTCCCGCTTTTTCTCACCCCTTCCCGTTGTTATCGGCACTGAATTTTTGTGTTCGATGATTATTACAGCGCGAGCTGATTCAGATTTATTAATTACGGAGCGGCGGCTGTACTGTACGTAGATGCGTTAATTAAATGTGGGTGGGAATATAGGCGTATAAGGGAAGCTCGCAGCGGCAGTTTGCCTATTACATACACAATAATGTACATATGTAAGGATGAGCAGTTGGAGAACAACAACGAAGCTAATTCGGTGTGGATTTAGCGAAATTGTTGTTCACTGTTCATTTATCCATATCCTACCGGTTTCCGTGAGAGTCTGCAGAAGCTGCCAGCTGCAGCTGGGCATGGGGATATAATACCAAAAGTTATACATTCTCGACCATCCATGTTGCGCTCTGGAGATTCTGCAGCAGTATAGCTACCGATACTCATAGATATACATATATATATATATGTACATCATATACATATGTATGTCTTACATATAGCGCCGGTGCAGGATGTGCATTCTGCAGTAATTCGGAGTTCCGAAGAGGAGTTATGTGTCTGGATCGTGCCTTGGTTTTGTTTCGCGTTATATACATATGATATATACGAGAATATATACATCTATATATATATAAAAGATACACCTAAACTTGCCTTACATGCACATTGCACCGACTCGCGGTGCCGGTGCCCGTAGTCCTTGGTGCCGGAGATCTTCGTCGTACTCGTCGATCCTGGGAGATTTTTTTGCACCAAGCTGCTCGGGTATTACCGTAGCAAATTTTAAATTCACCCCTAAGAAAAATCGCCCGAAGCGCGTCAGCGGCCTATAAACGCGCGAAGGTGGATCGGGTACAAAAAGAATTGACTGCTCTTCTTTTCTCTCCTCTTCCAAGACGCATTTACAGTTTCCGGAGCAAATATACATGCGAAAAATATCCCCGGAAAATTTGTGAGAACATCTTTTGATTTACATTCGTGCGGGATAAATGAATCCCGCGGATTTATTTTCACTGAAATTCGAATCGGTTACGACATTTTGTATTTTTGAAACTATAATTCGATTTATTTTTACTACACCATGACGTTCGCTCGGATCCGGCCAGTTTAAAAATCCATGTCGTCAGCTGTGGAATACAACATTTTTTTTTTTTTAGAGTTGAAACTGCTAATGCTGCACTTACGTACGCACACGTATATTTTTTGCTAGTACATATAACTCTCTTCACTAACCTATGCGCAGAGGAGTGAGTGGTTTAACGGGCATAGGCCGAGTTCAACGGTATTTAATTAAAACTGCAGAAATTAATTGCGGATATTTTTATTTATTTTTTGTTTGAGTCACTGGCCACAGAGTTGATTTTTACTTTTATTATCCCGTTTCTGTTTTCCTGTTCGTTTTACATTTTGTAATTTTGTTTTCAATTTCTTTTTTTTGTTTTTTTTTTTAATAAAAACGAACGAATAAAAAATTGAAACACGCCGCGGCGAATACGTGCAGCTGCATTTCAATCCCTCCAACTTTCTCTACCACATCTATGACGTTTATAATCGTGGCCAGGAGCCGCTTAGAATGCAATTATAGGCATCGCCACTAAATCGTGAAGCGAGAGAGTTTAACACTCTGTATTAATATTATAACATTGTGCGGAGGATCTCGATTATGATATTTTTTATGAAATCAAATATTACAAACTTTAATATAAACCTACGTCGGCAGCAAAAGGTATAATAATATCGGCACAGGATTATAGAGGTATGGGGCAAGTATACTTAGAACATAATTGCTGGGCACGACGTCGACGAGGAATATCTATACGATGTTGGAGAATCGTCGAACGCTTGATTTCCACAGAGGTAGATTAATATCTGGATTAGGGCGTAAAATGGCACCGCTGTATATTACACAATTTATATCATATACCTATACCTCTGTCGCGTTAAAGTTTAGGTCTAGGTTTAGTTGCTGGTTCGGGTTTGGGTGCGGATCCCTGTGGCTCGGTATCGTCGAGTTTTCTTGCTTATTCGCTTCCGTGCGCGCGTTGGACGCGCGAAATGAGGTTCCACCGCAAAGATTCTTCCCGGTATCACCCTTCCTCTTTTTTCTCTCCTCCCCTCCCGGCTCCTCTTCACCTAGTGGACGGGAGAATTTATTGCCACTTATCTGCAGCCATAGAACTCTCTTCTCAATGAAAGCTGCGCCGAGATACCAACACACCCGGTTCGCTCTACCACCGCCACCGGCAATCTTAATTTCAGGTCAATTCATCGCTACATCTTTTACCTAGAAGCTCGAGAATTTTCTGATAATGAGTCTGAAGCAAGAATGAAAAAAAAAAAAATTGTACCAAACAAAAAGTATACCGTGTCGGGACTTCGGAAAACTTTTCAGATACGATCGGCGAGTGCCTTGGATTTCGTGAATTCTTATCAAATTTTTGAAATGCGTGGATAATTTTTTGTTCCAAATCGGTCGGTAAATTCGATTTCGTTATTCTCGATCGGGATAACCGTTAATTATTTAGTCGTGTTCGGTTTTAGACTTGGAGTCGGAATTTTTTTTTTTTTAGGTACGAGTTTGTGCACGGGTATTATGCGCCGGGTTGCGGCTACGTACATAGGCGATGATCGGACGGTGGATATAGTTATCGATTCGGTCGTCGTTTACCGCTGGTTTGTTTGACGAGGGTCTTGAGAGAGAAATATAATCGCAGTTCGGAGAGAATGAAATATTCGAGTAGTTCAATCTCTGGAGAGTGAGGAGGTGGAAGAGTGGTATGAGGGGTAGAACGAGGTGGAGATTTTGGGGTTAAATCTTGAACGCACCATTTGTTAAACAATGCGCAAGCTACCCCCCGCCGATCGCTGCATCGCACGGTTAGGAACAAAAGACATTATATGTGTATGTAATATAAAAAACCGAAGTGGTTCCGCACTCGCCTATATATTCAAGTATATTAGGTATACGTATCGATAGGTTGAAAAATCGCGTTTACTAACCAACGTTGGTATAGATACATGAAAAATGAATGCTCAAAAAATGGGTAAAAGTAAAAGCGCTCCGATAATTTTTTTTACACGCGCGGTACAGTTGGGTGAGCTGTCCTGATCAATCGGTTGATGTGTGTATCTACTGCACATGACACATAGGTGGAGTAAAATTTTGATTACATTGGCGTACCTTATGTACCTACTTCTTGCCTCCTACTCATTACACACGCGATCCCGATGGTGTAACAAAACATTTTTAACGTTCCTCACGGGCGAGGAACACGAGTCGTTATTGAGTCGTAAAATTGGTCACGTGGCTAGAAATGTTTTGAATGCGAGAACGGTGAACGAGATGACGATCGGGATGTGTGTGCGTGTAATTTACATACATGTACACGCTTGACGTACACGTGCATATGAGAACGGCGGTATATGAGACCACTGGGGGGCGGGGGGGACTCCATAGCCTGCAGGAGTCTGGACCCCCAGAGGAATATTACATGTGTACACATGTGCTGGATATGGTGTAATTGATTGTGATTCGTTACGCAACCCAAAGGTGTCTGGTTCGAATTGGTTCGTATCTTTTTAGAAGCTGTTTTCAATCTTAATCGTCGTGGCTACCAGCTTTTGCTGTGCGGCTAAGGCGAAGTAAACGAACCTTGAAAAAGATTCGAATTTATGATCTACAGGTATAGGTAGTGCTGCATGGGCATGTAAAGGGCGGATAATGTGCGAGCGAAGAAGAAACAAAAATTATCGCATTCAAGGAATTTTCGAAAGAAGCATTCCGCTCTGTTCTCCATGGCTAATGGGGTGATAACGGTAAGGACGCTCCTAGCATATTTTCAATGAAAAAGTTTTTCTAAAGAGGAAGTTACGGCGCGGAGTTTCGTCGCCAGTTGGATATGAGCTATGTGTATAACTGCCCTTATAAATAAAGCGACGGGCGGGCACGCTTTGGTTTTGCATAATTTCAGTTTACTCGTGCAAAACGAACCGGAGAACCGTGTTTCCTGTCTGTTAAACGGCGGTCCTCGCGACCGTAACACGATGCCACACGTACGTCGTGTCGCTTCGAGTTTCCTTTCGTTACGTTACGTTACGTTACGTTACGTTACGTTACGTTACGTTGTGTTGGAAACCGTAAGACAAACTAGCCGCTGCAACTATAATAATATACCGCGTACGTGTCTGTCAGTCACAGTCTACTTTGGTGAGGATCACAGGCCTCGGCTCTACCTAGACCGTGCGCAGCTCTATTCGAATGCTATTTAGTAATTGAATAAAAAATGTTGAAACGCGCTGTACCGAGATTCCATTCCTGCAGCGGCAGGTTCAGGCACCACGTGATCGAAAATATTTGATCCCTCATCACTCGTGGCTCTGATGCATCCGTATTATACGTTAGAAATTTTTCATACCTGCTTGGCTAACGGTCGATGGTCGTACGAATCGACATTGATGCGCTGACGCAACACGAATCTCAGCCCATTCCGTCTCGTTCGTGTAACGCACCTAAAGGGTAATCACCTCTGACGTACGAGCGTACATCGAGGTGCAAACGCAATT
Organism: Athalia circularis; assembly: GCA_963978495.1. Taxonomy (NCBI): domain Eukaryota; kingdom Metazoa; phylum Arthropoda; class Insecta; order Hymenoptera; family Athaliidae; genus Athalia; species Athalia circularis. Next base: position 29,134,614 of record OZ021700.1, on the reverse strand, counting down.
ATAAATGCTCAAAGGCGAAGTAATCACGCTGTGATTAATGGATATTGATTACGATCACGGAAAAGGTTTTTTTTCAATTTTTCTTTTCTTTTTTTTCTTCTTATCCGGACGTGAGAAATCTTTACCAATTAGAGACAAATGAACTCGACGTCGGAAATTCGTTTCGTCGGTTTTTTCTTTACCCTCTGAGACCTGCAATTAAAAAATGTGCACAGTTCGAATTTGAGGGGGGCCGAATCAGTCTGCATTTTTTTGAAATTTTCAAGAAAATGTGAATTTTTTACAGTTTCGGATACCCATACCGCACGAATCGCGGGGGATTTGATATTTGAGGTATCTATGGTGGCAAAATCAATCGTTGGAAATATTGTCACTTGAAAAACAATTTCGACTCTGCGTTCTTTCAACAAGCAGGTACTATCTGCGTATATAGCCAGGGCTCCGCAATAACGTCGACGACACGGCCCAGCCGCCGCAGCTCTTTCGGATGCGTATCGGAAATGAAAAATGCCGAGATTCGATTTCGGTTCGGGCCTTCCAACGACGTAACAACACCACAAAGAGAAGAAAAAAAAATCGTACCGGCCAACCGTGACGCGTATATCTTAAAATTTTCCTGATTCTTTTTTTCTTCACGGATGTATTAATACTGTGAACGAAAAATGTTCAATGTTAATCGAATGATTAACTTTTGGAATAGCAGGTGATGAAGATTTCAAAAGCGCAGCTAACGCTAATCCGTCGATTGTACATCCATTTTGTAATGATCAGTACACCTGTGTACGACGTGTACGTGTAATACGGTGTAACGTATTCATAATGAATATACGGCGGTGCATAAACTATATCAAATATTTACACTGCTACATATCGCGTAATCGCGTGCGGCTCGATTTTCTATGCGCGCCTGGTTTTGGTTTCTGGACGAATAGATACGCGCGCTGTACGATATTATACCTAACTATGTGTACTTTTCCTATGTAGATATACAACCGACATAACCTTTATGCGCATACATACCTGCCTATTCTCAGTCTGTAAACTCTGCTACGTCATATAGGAATCTAGTAAAATATTCCCCCGTCAAAATCACCCACAGTTGAATTTTGAATTTTGAATATCGACTCGGCCGACCCAATCCTCCGAATGATCCCACTGACAAAGGCTGCCAGTGATGTTCGCGGAAATTTAGTCGCTCGGAAAATTCATGTATAGATAATGCACGTACACGCGTACGTGTGCAATGGGGATTTAAAAAATTTCCAAGCGCAGCCACACGCACGATGTAAACGCCCACATTTTTCCCGTACCGAAATTGAAATCTGAAAATCTTTTTCTTATTTTTTCCCTCGTTAGCGAGCCGCGCATTATACGTGGAATACGATGCGATCTAGATCTCCCCGCCAAAATACCACCGTGTTTAATCAAACTGTGTACCTTTCGAAATGTGTACCAAAGTTATGTGATCTATAGACTACGACCTTGCGTACTTGTAACACCGGGACTATGTCAATTTTCGATGAAATTTGGAGTAACGGATATTCTATGCTTGTCATTTTTTTTTTTTTTTTTTTAATCACGAACGATCTTCATTACTCGAATATTGCGTGATAATCATATACATCTGTACGTACGTAAAATGCGTGGGATAAAACTTATTCTAATCCCTGGCAAATGAATCTATATGGATGAAGAGTAGAATATTTCTGAGGGTTAGATAATTCTTTTTGAGTATATAGGAAAGACGTCAATTGGTTGAGTCTATATGGTAGAGGAGTGATAATCAATTGGCGGACGCGTTCTAGTGGCACGTGTCGAACGGAAGACTCCACCGGTATATATGGGGATACCGTCGATTCATCCCTGCGTCTTTCACAGCGTCCTGTAGGGTCGAAAAATTCGGGGTACGACTGCACCGTGCACGTATACATGACGAGTGCTCTTCCTACTCGCGTAGTATCTGGTTTCCTATTGGATTTTACTCCATGTATGTAAGGCACGAAATCTACGCACGTGCATCGACAATGGCGTGTGAATAAATTCAACCATTCATTTCGAAGAGAGAGAGGGAGAGAGAAATTATTTTTCTGACCCCGCTGCAGGGGCCAGACCGGAGGAAATCGCCGACGTTCGTCGCGTACATCTATACGGGCACTGTACCGTGCTCTGCTGTAGTGGGTGTCCCTAAATTCGATATAAAAGGACGACATCACGCGTCCGGATTCGATATACCTACCCCCAATCATCAACGATGCGCGGGCAAAAGAAAGAAAAAAAAAAATCAAGCATAGATAGGGAAAGTCCATGTAGGATGAAAAATCAAAAAATATTCCCTCGAATTGTATCGATGCGATTTATTCATTTTTTCCTCACGAAATTGAAAAATAAGTCCTGCAAGGGTCTGACCAGTTCATCAATTATCTTAATAATGTATATCTTGAATTTCGTGGCGTGTCACAAATTTTTTTACGAACTTGCAAAAAAGTCTACAGTTCAATCGCGTATAGGTTTGTAGATCTGTGGGAGAAATATACACGGAACACGCGTTTTGCCTGTGCAAATCTCTATTTCGTTTATTATGTTTTATGCATCCGACGAAGGGAGGTGCGTGAAATTTTTAATACACCATGAAATTCGTGTCTACCCTCGACGATATTTCATTCGGCATCGTTTAATTTTACCATATATCTTTCCAGCTGTTCGTGTTCACCACCGCATTGATTGATTCGATTTTTTATTTGTCGCTTTCTCGGTACACTTCATCGTGTACGTTTTCGCGTAATATTCGTGACTTTTCCGCTGGAAAATATAGAATTTTTTTTTTTTTTCGATTTTTTATTTTTTAGCGCAATCTGTGCTGCACGATGCTTCTTCAGTTCCGATATTACTTTTCCCTATAGTTTCCGTTGTTTTTCTAAACACTTCATCGTCGAGGCTGTTGTCAAGTTTTATAGCGAAGTGATCGTGTGGGATGAATGAACGGCTGCAGGGGTAGGATGAAGACGAGAAGAGAAAAAAAAAAAAACAAAAAAAATTACGCAAGTGCGCGTACGACGTGTCGTTGCCTAGATATAGAGAAATAGAAATTATGCGAAAACTTTTACGACGATGTAACAGTTTCGCTGTCTCGATTCTCGCGGTTTTAGTTCTGGTTTTTGCGTTAAAACGATGTCTGCGTTTCAAAAGATTAATAATAATAATAATAATAATAATCTCGATAATGTTTTTCTGCTTCGTCCGTTTCTTTCGTGACCAACCATCGGTTTTTGTGGTAAAACTCGAAATTAAAAGACACGATTCGAAATTTTGAATATTGCCGGTTACCTGACACGTACATTTTTGCAATTATCGTTGAGATGATTTGTAACGCCTTAGAGGAACGGAGAATACGAGAGGTTTTTGTTGAGTTGTAAGCGTGATAAATAGAGCGAGATAAGTAGGGTAGCAACCGGAAAGAATTAATTAAATACAAATTCTCAAGAGGATGGTCCGTCGAGGGGGGGATAGTGGGGTATCTACATCTATCGGATCGGCGAATTAAATGAAAGCGCGTGCACCGAATACGGAATGTCCGTAGTATGCGTGCGGGAGAGGAGCTCTCGGTGCAGAGATTGGTGGATAGTTTTGAAAAGCGAATATGCGTAACTTGATTTTATTGCCAAGAAAGCGAGTCAGAGTCGTTGGAATAAAACCACGGGGCTGGGGGCTTCGCCGCTGCATGGTAGGCCGCAGGGTATAATGCACGGCGTTCCGCAGGTTGTTGTCTGCCAGAGTTTCTTCTCTTCGATCTCCCTCCCCCGGTCTTTATCGAGAATTCGAATCTATCTATCCTTACTTTTATTTCATTCGGCTGTTCCTCGGGCTTTATGGGAAATTCAACGTTCGCGTCGGCGTGTAGCTGTGCTGCTGCCGTTGTTGCCGGCACACCGCGAGGTGCACGTCGCCATAAATCTCGCGGTTTATGTACGTCCATTCCTCTACATCTTTCCGGAGATGAGATTCGATATACCCATAATGCCCAACCTTCACCGATTACCGGCGTGATTATAAGAGCGAAGCGGTGGTTAATAACGTTCACATGCGTTATCCGCGAAACGAAAAGTGTCACGCTCGCCGCATAGATTCGACTTGTATCAGAATCTGTCGAAAAAATCAATGAACCTACTTTCCCCCGTCCATTAATCAGAGAAAATACAGGATCGCTATGATTTCCAATTTCAACAATTTAAGTTTCTCTTTCCCATTTATTCTATAGTAATCGCTCGTTGTACCCGATAATCGATCATCATTCGGCTGAAGAGTTTTTGAATTTAGTCATGTTTTTTTTTTCTCTTTCCGTGTAAAATAAACTTCGAATGATGGGGTTTCTGTTTCCTTGTACGAAGATATTTTTCTTCACTTTTTTTTTTTTTTTACGTTTCCTTCAAGATTGTCGCATCCCGAACTCTGCCAGCCGTGCACAGGGGAAGAGTCTCGTTGGAAATGGCGAGAGAAAGGTCCTCGTGCCTCGAAACTGAATAAAATTCCAAGCGTCGTTTTCGGCGTCGCGGTCGCTTAGCTGTTTATTATTCCAGATCAAATACGCCAGGGTGTTTCGCGAGCCACAAGACGCGCCCAGCATCCACACCGATAAATATTTCACATCGATACGCACCCCCTCTGTATGCACATACCTGTCTATGTACCCAAATATATATCACAGGCATCCATAGTCGTCGACTAATATTGTCGTAGCAGACGTACCACGTATATATGTTATTCCATGGTGGTTATGAATTGACGTCAAACGTCAATATCACGTACTTGACTCGGCTCTAGTATCTAAGTGTATACAATAAATACGTACACATAAATAGCTCGCGTTACGCTGCACATGATAAAGAAAAAAAACGAGAAACAGGATCGGAATCAATGAGAAAAAAAAATAAAAAAAGCTCCAAAGTTTTTATACTTTCATTTTTTTCCCCCGTTTCGTTTTTTTTTGTTTTTTTTTTTTTTGGTCCACACGATGAGACGGCTGTAATTTTTGTGGAATGAGGTTATATGCTTCGGAAATTGTTTCCGGGTTCCATGGAATTCTATGCGGGAATTGAAAGAATGTGTAAGATCGATCGTTGGGATCGATATATAGGTGAACGAAAACTATCGGCGTTGAACCGTGTGGTATGGGGTGTCCCGTTTGCAGGCTGATATCAGTTTCGTAAAGCCGAGTCAGTCGGACATATATTATATACATTACATATAGATGTATATATACCTATTTACTCGCTTTGGTTCTTCGTTCGGTGCGGTAGTTGAGTAAAGCAATGTGATCGCCCTGCAAGTCGCGACTGAACTCACACAAGTCGAAGACAGGATGTTTGGATTGAGGGCGGCAGCTTTTATTACTTTGCGCTCGCATGGGTTCTCAATTCTATAACATAAACATTTTTTATTCCGCATGTCGCGTACGGAAAAAATTGATTTCGTCGAAAATTCATATCGATCGTATCGAATCGGGACGGAGATTCTCACACGGGATCGATGAGGTAAATTATCTTGGATCGATTTATCCGTTTTCTGGAAATTAGAAAAAATCGATTAGCTATTCAGAGACGTTTGGTAAAAGAAAAGTACTTTGTGCTTTCCATTGTAGCAGCGGATCCCGAATCTGAGAACCGTTTAAATTTCGCAGTTCAATTCTCCGAAGTAACTCTTGAGCGCAATAAGACCAGCATAAATCACGCGTGATACGCCGTATATGCATATTTTACACACGTACGTCTGGTCTCGCATGTACAGTCGTTTTGAAAACGAATAAAACCGATAGTCAAATAATCAGGGATGGTTCGGAGTCGTACAGCGCGTTACGGGATCGAAGATCGGAGATCGGAGATCGGCGAGCTTTTATTTTTCCAGCCTGGTAAATTGAAATGAAAAATTATGGCGGACGGGTACATAGAAAGGATGTGGTACGTATATCCGTCTGAGGGGTTCGGCGAAGAGAGGATGGGAACTGGAGAAAGAAAAACACACTCGGATGAACCAATAAAATTATTATCTGATTCTTTTTGAGCTCTGCTGCCCGTACCACTAGCTTCCAAAGCTCGTTCGCTCACATCCAACTTGCGGCGTTCGGATGAAACTAGATATATAAATTTGATGTGGAAACTTTGGAGGACTGCTTTTGCGATGAAACTAGATAGAGAAAAGATAAAAGTCAAGTTCCACAGAGTGCTGGGGTAAGAATATTAGTTCATCGGGTTAGTAGTTCTTCGAATCAGTTGCGCTCTACGAGGACGTGGCGACATATCCTACAATTACTAGTTCCGCAACGCTCTATAGGTATAGTACGTCAAATATGTGACGTCCGCGTATAAAACATAGAATATAAAATATAAACTATATACACGTTGCGGAAAGTGGTTGTAAAAAAGTTTTCGGTATCTGGCAGGTTATATACGTTATAATACCCGGAAGGGAGATTTTTATCTGGCAACTTACGGCAATGAAGAACCCGCTTTTTTATATTAATTTCTTAGAAGCAGGCGGGCGAGCGCCGAGTGAGCGAATAGATAATAATAAAACTCCGGCAGTAGCAGCAATCTTTCAAAGTCGGCATACATTCCTTCGGGTATGAGGTATTATAGTCTATAGACGTGTACAGCGTGAGTTCCTTCGAGCTCCAGCTGCAGCGCGAGGAGGCCTCAGGTTTGTTACTCGTCTTTGGAAATATACGGAGCTTGAAGCGATAGAAAAATCGAAATAAAGGAGAAGAGAAACGAACAAGGCGCGCCACATCACGCAGAGTTGCTACTCCTTCCTCTTCGCTATGTTTTTATACCCGTACACTGTACTGCCTCGAAAAATATTTTCTTTTGCTCGGTTATTTTTTTTTTTTATTTATTCTTGTCTTTTTTTCTTTACAGCCAAGGTTGTTTACCGAGAAATTTGCCATTCGATTTTGCATCTTCGCCGTGAAAGTCGAATTCTATTTATCTTCTTCTCTCATGTAATAACGAGCATGGCTCGAAATCGACCCTATGGAACAACTGGAAAACTGTCTCCCTCGTTCAGACAAACAAGCAACCCCTGCTGTCATTTTGCGTGAGAGAAACGCAGTGGTCATGAGCCATGATGATGAGTTAAGGGATGCTGCGACCTCGTATCGGTCGTTGCGTCAGTCGTCGCTAACCGCAAGTGGCGAATGACGTTTGACGCGATCGCCGAACCGTGATCAGGACAACGTCGGTAACTTCCTTAGTATCCGAATGACGTCAGTTAACTATCCCGCAGTGTTTCGTTTCATTCCCCTCGATATTATGCCTTTTCCTCTGTAAGGGTCCCGCCAGAAGCCCACTGATCCGAACTACCCCCTTTTCCAGGACGAATGAATGCGCAGCAACACTGTACAATGCTCAGGATTTTAAGATTATACGCGTATGATTGGACCCCAGTCAAGGAGGAGAATATTGTTTACCGGACTCCGTCCCCTCCGATCGATGGTCGTGATCTATGGGGCTCGGTGCTCATTTTCGAAAACACCGTGGAGTTTTCTCCGGACAATCCTTTTCACATTTTCCTACACTGTTCGGACGCGAAATGCTCTAACCAGAAGCTGAATCTACCACCTCCACAGTGATTCAGCGAAGCATTGCGACGGTTCACTCGGCGCCAGACCAGCACTTGGTAATCCCCAAGGAGCGATTTTCTTGCGCGTGTCCTCGTCACCCTCCTACCAACTCCCGTTGAAGAACAAGGCTTTAACTCAGGCGTAGCTATAATACGCGGAGGTATACGTTGCAGCACTGCACCGTACTGCACTGCGCTGTGATTACAATGCAACGACGAGCTGCCGGTATAAAGGCTTATTGTGCCGTCGCTGCTGCTGAGCACAGAGGCTACGGTAGTCAATGGACTGGTTGAGCAGTGAGCTGTGTACCGGTACAGGTTGGGATGAATAAAATCCTTCGATATTATGTGGGTCAGTTTCGTTCACAATGAACCTAGCAGTGTCACGTCGGTTACGGAAGCTCCGTAGTCAGATACGTTAGAAAAGGTGATCACGGAGATTGGCCGCAATTCACTCGGCAATTATGCCTGCACAAAGTTTTACTTTTTTTCTTTTTTTTTCTATGAAATTTTCCACGATATAACCCACACGTACAACCATTAATCACGAATATCTCGAGTGCCGCGCTCGTCCCCAATTTGAAAAACTTTGACGATTCCTTTGATAGCGTTAACCCGGTTATCCTGGCCGCACATTAATCAAGCGAATGCAATTTCCTAATAAACGTCGCTTTACGGTTCAGACGATTTTTCATTTCCGGTAACGGAAGAGCCTTGGCGTGCCGAGGCGCAAGTTAGTTACTTAAATTGCTCGTAAAATTAGTAACTGTTAGTTTATTTATGGGTGTAAGGCGAACCGCGCTATACGGATTTACCATACGCTGAAGAAATTTTACTTTGAGAAAATTACGTGCACCGGAGTTTTACCGATTAATTAACTTGTGAAGAAATTTAGAAAGTCTTGCTCAACTCGGAGGGCGTTTTTCCCCAGACCCGGACCCGTATAATTTGTCCGATATTTTTTTTTTCGTGTTTAGCGCAATTTCCTCCGATTAGTTGATTGAAAAAAAAAAAAACAAAAAAAAACTGGTATTAATACAACGAAAAAGAGAAATGCGATATTCCCGGACTGCCAGATGGCCGGGTTTTTCGGGTTCCGCGAACGATGTACGCTTATCCCTATAGTTATCCCTGGTTATCCCAAAGTTTAAGGGGATGCGGCCAGTATGTCACGAGGATCAGGACAATGGGATGACACCGATCCGCGCGAGGTGTTTCTCCGCTGCTGCGGCGAGGGTGGATTCATCCTTTGCTCAATTCTCCCTCGGGATCAGTCACATTGGGTTAGGTTAGTCCTGCGTGGATATATCCCGCTCACTTTTGTTGCAAAAGGTTTTTACTTCCTCCCTCGCGCTCCCGTCCCTGCCTTTCAATGCCACCGGTGGAACATTTCGAAGCGGCTTGGAACAAAAAAAGATGAAAAAAGGATCCGTGTCTACATTTTTTAAAAAATAACGTCGATGCGTAAAGTTTTGAAAATTTATTTTTATCACGCTTTCCAAACTACATATCCTTCGATCCTGCAGCGATATTGTTCGTAACACTATCGATTTATACACGTCAGGCACGTCGGGAGAGAGAAAAATGATAATGAAGACCAGCTAAGGTCTGTCGTATATTTTGGCTATCGCGGCAGGGTATAACTTTATACGAGAAGTTTATAGATAAGAATATTATGTTATAATACTACTTCTCAAACTGCCTATATCTCGAGTTACGAGCAACTGGATATAATATTTCAACAACACGTACGAGGTAAACGATCGCGGGGTATTGTGGAAAAGTGTTCGTCAAAGCGGAAGGACGAAGGATGAATGGCTTTTGAGCAGGTGTTGGCGAGAGGACTATATACCCATGCATGACAATGACAACAATCTGGAGGTTAAAAAATTCAAAATCTTAAAAACTCAAGAACTTGAGCGTCTACGTTTAATGGGGTGATTATCTGACTCCCCGTTCTTCTACCCCCAGCAAATATTTTTACTTCCTCGTCCTTTTCCCACGTACCTACATTTCCCTTTTTTTCTTCTCTCATTTTTGTTTGTTTTTTTTTTTCTTTTTCCTTTTTTTTTTACGCCAACTCCTTTATCCTTGAACGATGTGTAGAGAGGGTTTCGCGTTTTTACCGCGCTGAGCTCTTAAAAACGAATCCATTAAAGTTTTTTTCCCGCCAGAGACTCCCATGCGTACCCCAAGATGTCTTGCCAACTCTCTCTAAAAATTCTCACTTTATTTTATTTTTTTTATATTTTTTTTCATTCCTTCGTTTCTATACTTCTCTGAGATTTTAGAGTAGCTACGCTGAAGTCGTGTTGCTTAGATTTTCTTGGCAAAGAATAAGAACGCCAACACACATTTTTTATTATTCTTCCGGGAGTGAATGACTTGTTCTTATGTAATGGTAAGAATGTAATTTCCATTTTCAATAAAAGCAATAGGATGTGATCGGCATTGTCTTATCGATCGACGTTCTAATTGTGAGTTTTTAATTGGAATATCTCGACAACTCTGTGAAACACAATTTAGGAAAAAAGGAAAATTTTATGAGAGAACAATTAAAAAAACATAATTAAAAAACAACGAAGACTGAGATCGGGCGACGAACAATTAAAAAAGATAAGCGTGTTTATTATAACGACTCATGATATTGGTGTCCCGACGCCATGATGATAATAATTATTATCTTTATTATAATTATCTCATTTCCCGTTTCGCCTTATTTCATTCTTTCTCATCTCGTGTTCGTCTTTGATAAATCGAAGCTCCCTCGGTATACACTCGTTATTATATTTCGTCGGATGACAGGTACAAAAGAAATTTTTTTGGTGACTAAAATGTCCGATTCTTCGTACCAATTAGCCCTAAAATTTGCAAAAAGCTCTTTCAACAATCCTAAGTAGACAGACTTTGGAGATTAACGCGAGTAGCAGACATCGGGAGGGTCGTATTCACGCGGGTCAAGGTCATAGAAAAAATGAAAAATCTACCCCGCAGCGACGACAACGTTAGATCTCATTGTCAGCTTATTCCGTTTCATCCCGCACCGACTGCTTTCCCTGTAACCTCCACTTTCATTTTCACTCTCCTCTCCCCAGTTGGCTCAAAGGGGTGACGACAGTTTCAAACTTGTTTCATTTTATTATACTTATGCCCTTTAATCAAATGACGTAATTCCAGAGTTCACTGGTAAAGAAAAAAAACAAAAAACAAAAAAACAAAATTGATAAGAAAAAAAGGGAAGCGAAGATAAAGCTGATGCCGCGGTCATACACCGAAAGCACTATATTACCCGATTATTTTGATAGCCATAGGGTCCTTTCGTCGGACGAAAAACGTTCACAAGAAGTTCCGAAAACTCTAGAGTGTAATCGAGCCTCGTGTAATCTAGAGGGTAGATCTTTTTTTTTTCTTGCCATACCGTACTTTGCGTCGAGACGTCGCGTCGTGACGTTCAGAATCGTTGGATCGTTGGAAATTATCGTGGCGCTGTTCGCTTCTCAGGATGTCTAATTTGACGGAGACAGCCATTTTCTTATTCCCATGTCATCGTTGGGCCGGAAAACATGAAAATTTCGCAAACTTGATCGCTTCATCGGAACACGCATAAAATACGTACGTATATATAGATAATATTTTGGAGCAGAAAGGACGTCCCGCTTGTTGCGCGCCCGCCTGAATGAAAAGCAATGTATATGTATAGGTTCGGAGAGAACGTGAGAGAAAGAGATGAAGTCATACCATAACGGACTCGATTTCTCCCCTCGAACAACGTCGAAGCTATAAACTAATTCGTAAACGACCCCAACCTAGTTTTCTCCCGAGGGGTGAAACGCACAGGGATTTGCGACGAAACCACGACCAGGACATAGAAATCCTTGGCTTTTATATACGTCTCTATATATATAGCGCATTGACTGTATGGTACATAGTTGTTTCGCGATCTATATTGCGGAGCTTGAATGTCTGCCAATCGTCTAGACCGCCAATCTTTGGGCGACCTACCGCAACGTAAACGTAAAGAAAAACGCAGAATTAAGAAATCAGAACTTTCCTTTCCACTTCTTTGACGGGCTCTTTCCACGACCACAGCGTCTTTGATTTCTTGATTTTATACCCCTCAACTATACCGTATAAACGTTCGCGTCTCTAATTTCACTGCACCTGTGACTTTCTCCACCCCCTTCGCCTCTAGTCTTCTGTCTGGTCTTTAGATCTCACTGGTCTGAATACCTTCATCTGTTTTTTCTTTTTTTTTCTCTCTTTTCTCCGTCGCTGTTATACATTTTATGACAAGCAATAAAAATTATCATTATTATTATTTATTACTCCCTCGCTTTTCGATCCCTACGGTTAAATTACTTCACCAGATATGTATACGTAACGTTGTTTTACTACGTATGATTAGCGCTCTATGAGCGTGTAATTTTTGTTCAATTTGTCTATCGATTTTGTGATCAATTATGACGGTTTTTTTCCTCCTGTTGGTCGCGATGTTTTTTTTTTCTGATAAGCTAGCGAATTACATGACGATACGATCAAACCACAAACTTTCAGAGTGCGATAAATTCCGGAAAAACAGCCCCGATAAAAATCAGTGGTATGTTGTTGTACAAGTGGGATCGTAGGAGAATGAAAAAACAAAAAACAAAAAAAAAAAGGCTAAAGAAATAAATCCTCGGTGGAAGTTTGAGGGAGAAGAAATAACAAATTCTAGCTGTCGATAATCCTTTGGAATGCTTTTAACTGGATCTTCGTCGACGGCTGGCTGTGACACCTCAGTTCAACTCTCGTGTTCACCTTCCCTGTTGATGTTGGTTTCTGGAAGGTTGAAATTCCCTGGGTTATATAGGTAAAATACCGCAAAGAACGTGGAATATCGGTGCGGTATAAATGTGGAAAAAAAACCTCGTGGCCTATCTAACCCCACGTCGATTGCACGGTGGTGAAACTGCGGAGTATGAACGACCGAACTGACGGGTTTGCTTAGTACCGAAATCCCGAGAGCTACGCCATCGGTAATTGCGAGGAATGCTTTTAGTCTGACTTATTGTCAGTCGCTGGACTCCGCTACGTCATCGCATCTCTGGTCTGTCTTGTGCTGTACATTACATCTCGGTTGCATCTGGGGTTCACTAATGGCCGATAATCCACGTCCGAAGACGTGGGTCACTTCCGCTTAACGTCAACGATCCTCGGCTAACGTCAGCAAATGTTTCTTCGGAACGTGTCATAAGTGGATAACGCCACTTCGTTTCTTTTCTTTCCTATTATATTCTTAGTTTCTTTCTTCGTTTTTCTTCTTTCGCCAGGCGCGTTTTGGAATAATGAAATAATAAAAAAAAGACCGAATTTCAGACCGATGAAATTTCTATGACGTAAAGTAGCTAGCTCTTCGGTTTCTATAGGTTACATCATATCCCAACTCTCATGCGCGACGAGACGCTATTAGATGAGATTTACGGTTTCATCCCGAGGAACGAATCGCTTCAGCTTTTATATTCGGGGATTTATACAAGATCAAATCCTCCCAAGTAAATAGTCGTATTACCGCGCACATGTAACGTGTAACATATAATACATCGTGACGCCTCGTGCGGGGCACAAAAAACGAATATAATCCAATGAGGAAAAATGTTTCAGAACTCACGTTGTGTAACCCCGACGTGGTGTGACCGGGCGTAATCTTTGTAAAAACTCCGAAATCGAGGATCAGTTTTTCCCCTCATGTGGCTGATTGGAAAAAAAAAACGAATAAAAAAGAAATATTCCATTATATAACGTATAAATCGCGTCATGCGCGATAACCGCGCGTGTCCCATGCCACGAAAATATAGGTACACTTTTAATCGTGGAGCGAATCTTTGAAATTATTTTTTCACCCTTACGCCATGTGCCTCGAAAAATCTACACCGATGTGTACTCTACGTATGTACGGTACGTCACATACGCGACGCCGTAGACGCCTCGACCCGCCGCACCGAACCATAAGGGTGCATTTTAGAGGGTCACTGCAATTTCGACGAAGCGCGAATCCATCCCCCTGCCCAGAAACTATTTTATCCCTTATTCCCCTTCTTAAGTACCCCACGCGGTGATCCTACCCCCAAAGGAAAGAAGGGGGCGGCTAAAATTCACCCCGGGTTAAAAAGGGTCGATTATGTTTTTTTCAGGGGGTCTTCAGAGGCCTTCCACGCGTACCCTTTGATATACCTACGCAACCAGCTGAAATATGCCTGTTATATATCAGACGCGATTAATTGCTCGAATTCTTCGTTTACGTTCTTCGAGTAATTATTTTCTCTTTTCTCTTTTCAGTTTTTATTTTTTTTTTTTTTGCAAATTTTCACCCAGCGAATTTATTATTACCGAGCGTGTGACCGACTACACCGTTCGCCGTATATAATGAAATATACCTGTTTTTCAAAGCCGCGCATACTACAAGGTACAATATGCACAACTTCGGAGGTCTATTAATAAAGCTTAAATGTGTAGTTTCTGCCGGTGAGTCTGTTAAACTTTCGTTTAACTTCAGAACCCTACTCGACCCGACCGGCTCTCTCATTAGCAATAAAAATTCCAACAGTTTTAGACTCATGTACACTTGCACCGCTGCGAAAACACACACCGCCGCTGCACTTAAATATACACTTTTGCCCAAGTTGAGTTACACATATATGCACCCTTGTTCGGAAACTGTACAACAAAGACAAAAAAATAAAGTAGAAAAAATATGATAATAATAAATAGGGAAATTTTTTTTTTCAACATTCATCGAATTGGTAGTTGATTTCTTTTTGATCGTAGCTCACGGGAGAGCCGTTGCGATGAAAGATTCATAAGTACATAAGGAAATGGATAAATGAGGATAGAGTTCGAGGACTGCAGATCAGGGCGGAGGTATGAATTGAGACAGAACTGCGACCTATAGAATCCATCCAATCTACTAGCAGTAATTAATTTCTCACTAGTGAAGTTTGCAGTTGAAGGTATAGAATGAACGTCGTCGACGACTTTGCCCCATTATGTAAGAAGGAGCAGCAGCAGAACCACCATCACCATCACCATCACCGGCACCATCGGCATCAGCCGCTAGGAAAGCCGTATTTAATTCTCCAGTCTGAAAGATAAGTGCGGAAGGATATGATGATCCATTCCCGGATGCACCTTGCTTCCTGGATATAGAGATCTGGATAATTTCTGCAAACGGAATATCAAATCCAAAGAATAATAAAAAAAAACAGAAAAAAAGAAGAACTCAACGACGCCGTTGAATTATTCCTACCCACGCCGACTACCAAATGAACTGGCAAACTTTATCCCCCGTCTCTATCTGCTGGCGAACTAGGTATTTAAAAATAAAAATATCTTCGGTTTTTTTTTCTGTCTTTTTTTTCTTATCCTTTTGCTCTTACCAATCTTCGTAAACTTTACCCTTAAAAATTTTCATTCTTTCGAATGACTAAAATCTATGAGAAATTAATTTTTATCCACTTTCCTATCGACTCGATACTTTCTTATCATTTGATCACCTGTGTTGGAAACAATAGAGGCTTCGAATTATCGCGAACTGGTGATCGGCTAAACATTTATTCTCATTCTTGTTTTCTTATATTTTTTTTTCACATCGTCGAAAGGATCATTATAATTTGTACGAAACAATTTTTACCCGATCCTTTTTATCTCAGTGTTCAATTCCTTTATTATTCAAATCATTTTTATCATCCCTTATATTCCAGCTTCCTTCCATTAAACACGTTTTGTAATTCTCTTTATCAGTCTGGATTATTTTTTCATTTTATTTGTTTCTTTCGTTTTTCAACAAAACGCGCATGGTCGGCGCTAACGAGTCGTGTGGAATGGTGAATGTATATATACGTATAATATACCTATGTACGTAATATGTAAATTATTCGTTGTCGTCGTTGCGGATCGAGTATCGATGCCCTTATTTTCCTTCGCCGCACCGCGTTGTTATCCTTTGACAAATATTTAAAAAAAAAACACCATCGCGATCGGATTAATCTTTGAACGGGATATCCTGAATCTGACTAAATAAACATCGAGATCGCTGTATATGGTAAGTTATACGTATAGGTGGCTGGAAGTCTGCAGCTTCTGTTTCTTCTTTCCTTTTCGATATAAGTAAGTTCCTAGTTACGCACCGGCAACTCCGTCGATTAACTTTTCTATTTTTAGAATCTCATCGCTTATACCGCAGGACTTGCGACGAGGAGCTGTTGGCGGCTTTACAAGCTTCGCGAGTTAGATCACCGTTAGAACCACTTAGGATGGTCGAAAACAGGATGAAACAAAAAGCTCGAGAATTTTCAACCGCGCATTGTCTCGATACGAATATAATTGAACATCACAGTTTTCTTAATTTCTTTCGGTTCGATTAACGCGCGGGAGTGAATGAAGTTTGAATTTATCAGAGTCTGGTAAAAGGTCCGACAAAACCTCGAGTCACGTTATCGAGGATAAAATTTTACTCGTGAAGGTCTTTTAATTATCGAAAGTTCGGTGTAAAAAAATCCTAATCTCCTATGTAAGCCTTCGAGCATGATCCGAAGATAGGAAACGGAGTCAGGTTGGTATGGGTCCAGTGGGCACTTGCCTGCCGGATCTGGAGCCTTGGAAAGCCGTTGGTAAAGGTCATGCTAATGGATCCTAAGGGATGTTGTGTAATGGTCCGGAATAACTTGCCATCAAGGTGTTTACACCCAAAACCAATTACGACCAATTCAACATTTATTTACGACCTGATCGGTGGAATTCATTTACCGAGACCACCTCGATCGCCACCACCCCGCAACCTTTTTTGATCTCTTTATATCCGAATTTCAAACTCGCCTTCCCGACAAGAACAACTTATACCGAAGACCATCGCGATGTGTCCTAACATTCCGCTCGGACACATGCGACTCGAATAAACAAGCGATTTCGATTTCTGACTCATCGACGCGCTTCGGAACTTCTTTCTTTTTCTCCATTTTGCACCGATCGACAGGATCTATAGATCATTCTTTCGCACGGTAACGAGAAACGTCTGCTAAGATCAAACCGGAGTGAGGATCTAATTTATCGTTATCGATTCTCTTATCTTCGAAGGTTGAAAACACGTCGTACCAAAGCTCTTCGATAATTTGAAGCTGCAGAGAATGCCCGAATGCACTGCGCTGACTCGTCGGCAGAATTCGGCGACTATTTTTAGCTCGGATTAAAACCGGTACGAGAATGAGATGCGTGATAATTATCATGTTAATTGATTTGTTGAGGATCGTCGAGCTCTCGCGTGACCGCGGTGCACCGCCGAAGGGCATCGAGAAGCGTGTTTCTTGCACATACATCTGCTATCTTTTCGCGAATTCAATCTCATCCGTTACATCCGTTATTTTATTTAATAGTTCTCCGAACTAAAAATCGGTACCTACAACTTCTGAATTTTCACGATTGCGGTAGCAATTTTTTCGCAAATTAAGATAAAAGTAACGTTCGATATAGGAAAAGTAACTTTTATGGGCTTTTGTGACTTATTTTATTTTAGTTTATTATTTTTTGTTTTTTTCGCTTCCTCCATAGTTGAAACGGCGGGCTAAGTATTCTGCAATACGGTCGAAAGTTTGTCCGGACTATAGAAGGAGGCGAAAAATAAAATACAAAAAAAAACAAAAAGGTAGAGGAAAAAAAAAACGAGAAAGAGGAGTTGGAAATTGAGCAGAACCGTGGCAAGTGCTGCGAAGTGTAGATTCCGATGTTATAAACTATCTCTCGGTGAAAAATTTTCCCATGAACTTTTAGAATCCGCAAGTTCATTATAATCTCCAGAATATTATCTTTACAGAAACTGGAGGATAGGGCTGCGCCGTTTCAAACAGACTTCTCTGATAAATCGATTTTTACTGCAGTTCAAGAAACGAGGATCGGTAGAGAATAAAATATACGTATTAGAGTAAAAAAGAATTGTCCCTCTACCGCAGATGTTGGCTGTTGGGTCTGACGGCCTAATTTGGCGTTCGGCAAATCGGTCCATCGTGTAAAGGAATGTTCATTAAGTTTGTCGCATTTGGTAGCGCTCGGCATACCATATAATCCGCGTATACGTGCAACCGGAGCGTGACGTTGATCTGGTATACGAGTGACCTGGTGAAATGAGCCGCTAAAAGTCGACGGCACTTACGTACCATGATGACATTACCATTTACATTAGGCTTTTGGGTTGCCACTTTCGATACGCGATACACACGTTAGCTGCAACTAACAACTTTTACCCCGTTAACCGTAATGTAGTGTACCTTACAACCTAGTGACGATGAGACACGCGATGATCAGAAACCAGCGAAAGATCGAAATTAGGGAGAAAGAAAATGGCGGAAAAATAAAAACCAAGAACAGCCGTTGACTACACTCCTCCATTACCGTACGGGGTGATTGCCTTCTTATTGCCCGAGGTCGAATCAAAGAAGAAAATGAAACAGAAGAGGTGAAATTCGTAAAGGAGCTGCTACGCTTGGGGAAAATGGTGAATGAGAATATTTTGAACGGGAAATTTCTGGCTATATTTCGTTCTGTTCAAAAGTTGAAAAAACAAAATTGGGAACTTTATACATACATCGTGCGAATACTTACAGGTGTCGCAATATGTCTGCAGCATGGTTCCAAAGCTTGCGAGTGATGTATTTTTTTTTCTTCTTGTTACACGCATTAGTCCGAGTGGTAATGCTTTCAGAGCTTTGTAAATTGGCAAAACGGTAAATTGCTAGCTTCCGTATTGACTGTCAGTCTCCAAAGGCATCGCGTATGTATATCGGTGGAGATCATCAATCAAATCGATGCCCAGTCCAGCCGTCAGCTACACTCAAATAATCGGGACGGTAACGAACCGTCGAGTTTAATTTTTTATGTGACTTTGAATCGCCACAGATCCCGTGGTTCATTCATGCAGTCCGACGTCACGCGGTGTCGAAGTCACATTCATATATTTAGTCTCATCGGCTCAACGTCGAGATTCAATACCTCTGAACGAAAGTCTTTTCTTTTTTTTTTTTTTTTGAATTTAATTTTTTTTCCTTCTCGAGTCGATAGTTTTGCGGAAAAGATAGTACGAGGGTTTTTTGCTTCACCCGATTTGTAGCCTGGAATTCAAGGGTGGCTCGCGCTGAGGTTTGGTTTGTTCGAGAACGTGGAATAAATCGGCTTTATTGTTTTCGTTACCTCGGATCTCTCTCGAGACTTTGATTTTCCCTGCGTGCTGCTGCAATAGTTTTTTTTTTATATATACCTATCTACGTGTAGTATTAAATCAGGAGTAAATGTCGAGAGAATCTGTATAGAAGAAGAAAGATCTGGAAATTGAGAACGTGAATAATATACCTCCAGACATTCCGGGAGCTCGGCAGCATATACTAGCGCAGAAATTGAAGCTATCGAGTTATCTAAAATTCAGGGATTTACCGCTGCTGCTGGTCTCTCTTCGGGGTATTATATCGCGCATTGCGCTGAACGTAAGTTTCTTGTCTAGAAATAAAAAAAAAAATAAAGAAATAAAGAAATAAGACAAAAAAACTAAAAAATCCGTGCTCCACTCACCTCGCAAACCACTGGGGCTTTTCAACGGGTAATCAATTCTTCGAGTGCTGCACTGCTTCGGCTAGACATTTAATATATTTTACCGGTTGAAATATTTTCCTTCAAATATTATACGCGCTATTTAATAGTCCGTAATTTATTGTACACTCACGTTTCGAACGGTATAAATATTCCGAATCAAAATATCTGAGTGTTACACGTACAACGACCGAATACTACGGCGTCACTTCATGGCCGATGAAAACAAAAGAAATATACATTTCGTATAACAGGTAGTTGCACCAATTTTTTTTACCAATCGAACATAACCTGTACCTACTGCAGCGCGCGTACAGCCAACGGCGCGGCTCTTGTTTTACGGAATTCAATACCAAAACCTTTTAATTCTTGATTAATTACTCCACATACCTCGTATACCTACTCCGTGTTTTGAGCCCATAAGCGTTGATGTCTGACGTAACCTGAAAAAAAATATACGCCATTTTACGCCGCGTGGTATACGGAGCGGGCATTATACCGGCGTAATCAGAAGAAGGGTGGGTATCGGGATAGAAAAAAATAAAAAATACGAAATAAATGAATGAAAAAAAAAACGAACACAACGAAAAAAAAGAGATGCGAAAATCGATCGGCTCTGCACGTAGGTATATACGCTGATGAATGAACAAGTCAGACTTTGCCTGACTGGTTCGCTGGTTCACTGACTCACTGAACTGTTTGACATTAACTGACTCCGCGCATAAAATCACGTTACATCGCATTTCAACGAGCATCTCTATTTCCGATAATAATTGCCATTCGATATCCTCGCTACACGTAAACACGTACATCATATATGGAATGTTTTATGTCTACGTTTCAGGTAGACGCGAATAAGGATCATCATGTTCTGTAAAACCGCACACGAGGATTACCTGCTGCCGTACCAACAGTAAAAGTGAGTATAACTTCAACGATTGAAGAATTATTATTATTAGTTTTGAACAAAATAACTGATTTATTATACGTGTCGTTATTATTATGATTTTTCTAAATTCGATTAACCCCCCGGGCCTGATTTATAACCCATTACCGGCCCCCTGTTTGCTCTGAATTTATGACTAGCCTGTTATAAAATAAAAATCATGACATACGTATACGTCGTAGCTATATGCGGCCCATATCGCACCGTTGGATTTCCACCCTTATAGTTTAAGTACAACAAAAGATCCTATCGTATTTAGGCCTCCGGTGATCCGGACTACTTCGGAGGTGGTTAGCTGGTTTTAGTTGGTTGCACGGAACGAGTAGGGGGTACTTGGTTGGTAGGTGGGTAGGTCGGTGGGTACGGAACACCGTGTTACCGAGGTGTTTACACGGGACAGATGTCGAGGGCGTCGTTGCAGTTTCTATACCGCAAAAACTCGTGCAGCGTGTGTTTACCGGACCGTCGTTTACCCCATCACGTGCCGCAGTTATCGTTGCACATCCGATATGTAGCCAACATCGAAGCTCGGCGGTGCGATGATAGGAATTTGTATCGAGCGGCTGTTGAGAGGTAACTGCAGTAAAAAAGCACTCGAATTTGAAACATACGAAAAGTTTTCCCCTTATTTCTCCGAATTTAAACGTCGGGAATAATTTTTTTTTCAATCTACCCTGCAGTGCGTAATGCGTTTTATTACATAACACGCTATCGGCGTAACCACGGTTATCGTTACACGTATATCAGACGCATGTACAGTTTGTCGTTATCCTTCAAAGGGTCCACCGCGGCCGTTAATTTGGATTAAGTAACTAAAGCTTGGCTAATTAGGTGGGTATGGCTATATGGGTTCGTACGTGCGACGCAGGACTTTGACGAGGTTCGGTCTGCGAAGAACCAGTGGAGCCCCATATTCGTATGTATACCAGCCTCGCAACAATGGTTAATCCGTAAATTCACAGCCCTGTGGACACACGAGAGTTCTAGTTGCCTCAGTGACGTAGGATAAAGGTCCAGAGCAGCCATATGGCGCTTGTCTGCAGCTCTCACCAACAAAGTAGGCATAGTAAAGCGCTATTACGTCTATACCTCGGTATATTCGTGCATCGTAATGGGTAGAATTCAGATATCAACGCGCTCTACTACAGGGTGTTTCCGAAGATTATTTCATAAATCTACGTCCGAACAACATCGCTCGAGTCACGCGATCATTTTCAAAAAATTTTCAAATTCAACAAAATTTTTCCGAAATATACTGCAGGAAAAATCACCAACACGTATATTTTTCATCAAAAGGTGACCGCGTAACACGTACGTGTTCCATTTTGAAACGCGGTGTAGATGTGCGTGTTCATATAGGTATACATATTTATAAAACGCCTAAGGTAGCGGGCACGGTTCAATTCCCTAATGGCTTAGTACGTATGTATGAACGTGTATACTAGTCGAGTAGCGCATGTTATGCACCTACCGAATATAGTCGCGCTCGTTCACTCGTTTTTCACTCATTTCCAGGCGTCGGGTTGCGTCGCTGTTGCTGCATGGAGTTCGCTCTGTGTATTTTGATCAAAAAATTGCTCACAATACCTAATCTTTGTGCATAAAGACCAGATCACGCTAAAGAATTATGTGTAATTGGTATATTAAGCTTTCTTTTTTACAATGAGTTTTTATCAATTTTTCCATACTAGCATTGCACGCACCGCATTTGATTTCATTCGTTTTTTGAATTTTTGTCTACTATTTTTTTTCAATTTCATATCATTACATTTCAGACGCATTGCATATCCATATCCAAATCAAAAGTTTATTTTTTAACCTGAAATCGAAAAATATCTGAGATATACACCTTTGGATTTTTTCGATTTTGGGGTAAAAAATGAAGTATGGCCAAAATCGATTGCAGGACACTTTTCCAATGTATTTTGACCCCAGGAATACGAATCCGTCAAGTAAATTAAGCTAGGAATGAGTCCCATCGATATATCCTTATTTTTTCACTTTTTGAAGCGATAAATTGGCGATACCTCGATCAATTTTATAGATAGATCAATTTAGCTCGTGAATTCGTGTTCCTGAGGTCAAAATACGTTAGAAAAGTGTCCTACGATCAATTTCAAAAATCCTTCATTTTTGGCCCAAAAGTCGAAAAAATCCAAAGGGGTATACCTTAGATTTTTATCGATTTTGGGGTCAAAAATCAACATTTTTTTTTTTCGAGTTTGCTGTGATATTCTTATGTGTTTTGATCTCAGGAATTCGAATCTGCAAGCCAAATTGGTCTACCTATGAAATTGATCTAGTTATCGCGAATTTTTCGCTTTTTAGAGCAGAAAAATTGCGATATCTCGATAGGATTAATTCGTAGCTCAATTTGGTTAACGGATTCGTGTTTCTCGGGTCAAAATACGTAAATAAAGTGTCCTACGATCGATTTCAAAAATACTTCATTTTTCGCCCAAAACTCGAAAAAATCCAAAGGGGTATACCTTAGATTTTTGTCGATTTTGGGGTAAAAAATCGACATATTTTCTTTTAGGGTTTCCTATGGTATTTTTATGTATTTTGATCTCAGAAATCCGAATCTGAAAGTCAAATTGATCTATCTATAAAATTGATCGAGTTATCGCCAATTTATCGATCTAAAAAGTGAAAGATCAAGGATATCTCGGTGGGATCAATTCGTAGCTCAATTCAATTGTTGGATTCGTGTTCCTGAGGTCAAATTACGTTAGAAAAGTGTCCTACGATCGATTTTAAAAGTACTTCATTTTTGGCCCAAAAAACAAAAAAATCCAAAGGGGTATACCTTAGATTTTTGTCGATTTTGGCGTAAAAAATGAAATATTTCCAAAATCGATCGCTGCATATTTTTTTTAACGTTTTTTGACCTCAGGAAAACGAAACCGTCGAGTAAATTAATAAGCTAGTAAGATAGGATTACCACTGCGAATCCGAGGGAACATGAGAAATATCATTTGGTTTGAGTGTCGACGACTTTTTCTTCCCAAACATACCGAATAATAATTTATGGCTTATGTAGTTTTTTTTTTTTTTCTCCAAACGGTTGGCGATAAACTCGTAGTTGGCAGTAAGTACATGAGCAGCGATGACTATGTAAGTGCAACAATCGAGGGGAGACTTGCGGAAGAGAAGTTTCTTGAGCACCAAACTCGATAACCACCCCAACTTCCAAGCTCCCGAGCTTCGAGCTCTAAAGTGCCAAGCCCCAATTTGAAATCCCCCGGATGCAGTGGAAGGTGCAACCTGCACATAGGCATACATACGTACGTTGGTATATGACGCGTACCGAGCTCCCCGCATCTGTAAAGCTCCGCTGTATTTAAAGGTTGTAATTTCGCCGAAGCGAGACTAAATAATACTGCAAGTTGCACGATGATGTATGTTACAATATACTACGCGTGCGCCTTATACTCCTGCAGGAATAGAGTCGTTTGAAGTGTGCTGGTAAATTCAGCAATTGAAGGGAAGGAAGAGGGGACCTCGAGAGAGCTTAGAGAAATTACCTCGAATATGCAACTCGGTACCATCAAACGCATACGATAGAAATGTTTGTCCGTATGATACGAAGGTATTCCAATATTAGCACAATTCGTCGTCGCCTGCTATCCGGTTATTTCACGACGATACGAAAATCGACACTTTCGAATAATTGTACACTTACGCAAACGAATTCGAGATGGGTGTATAAACTGTCCCCATGCACGGCATAAACCCAATAAGTATAAACAAATAAAATTACACGTCTCCTACATCCGAGGTACGTTCTGCTGTTGTTGTATGTACATGAAATATAATCGTCTTAGCGGCATATTTACCGTGAATTTTGCAGACCACCCACAGCAACCCGTTGTACACCCGGTTAGGTTGATCGTGAATCGCTCCGCGGCCAAGCTCGTTTGGACAACTTTTCGTAGCCGACCCAGGTGCACGAAAAAGTTGTCCAAACGCACGAAGCGATTCAGAATCAACCTGACCGGGTGTACACGTACCGAGCATTCGTCTTTGGCTGCTTTGTAACGTCCCTCGAAAGCATAATTTGACACTGACTCGAGAGAAAATGAAGAAACATAAAAAAAAAGGACCGAAAAAAGAAAAATCGTACAGGTGATAAAAAAGCTTGAATAGAAAGTTGCCGAGGGATTTTGTTTAGATGGGGCTTCAGGATAGGATGTGTTACTCGCTAGTTGCCGTGTAATAGAGATAGAAATGTACGAGCGAGTATCGTTGAAGAAAAAATATATACGTATACGTGTATGTGGTGGAAGGTGTCGGAGCTTTTCATATACATGTATAAAAGGCAAAGACGTCTCGTCTCCTCTTTGGTGGCTCTTGAGGAAAACAAATTTATTTATGTACTCTATTCAAGCTGAGTGGTGGCCTCGTGACACGGGGGTCGAGTGTTTAAATTTAAGAAAGTTTACCTTTCACTATAATGCCGCTTATACTAATCCTCATTCAAATATATCACACATTTTTCTTTTCGTCATTTCAGCTTCGTCCATCGTCAATTTCGTTACAATTTTTCATTCACTCGTTCGAATTATTGAGTTATCGCAAATTTTTCCATTTCCGGATCAAAAAATGGAGATCTATACGTTTGATTTTTTATACATTTGTACCGTTTTTGATTCACCCATTTTTTGAACTCGCATATAACGGAGCTAGTGTGGGTGAGAAGATAATTCCGTTATTCTGGCGCGATTGAATCGACTGTAGGGTGGATTAAACGGATCGCGATGGGTTGTAGTGTTGAAGTAAATGTGACGTAGAGAAATGAGGAGCGAAATATTTCACGGTAAGAGTGGGAAGACGAGGGGGAGGAGGAGATGCAGTTCGAGAGTGTTTTAATTTCTGTTTCCATTAGCCAAAGTCGGCGATGCGATTCGCGTACTCGCGTATGCGAATACGTGTGCAGCCGTTCTCCCGAATCGCTCGATCTTGGTAACCAAATTGAACAAGCTCGTTTCAATTTAGCTTATTTGCCTCGACGAACGATATACATCAAGTGGGCAACTGGGATTAGACCGGCACGTTCGAGGCGATGTTGCTGCAACTGCATTTGCGCTCCCACCACCACCACCACCGCCACCAATTATCTCGCAAATAAAGGAGGGAAGCTGAGCGAAGCCCCTTGCAGAGTCGGCGCGAGCTAACTGGGCTATCCTCACGTGTCCCTCGACCTTCGGGAATGAATTTCATACTCAAGGGGTGTGAAATTTCTATCCGTGTCTTATGGCCGTTTCACGATTGCGTATAGCTTCGCCCGACTACGACACCTATACAAATAACGCGTTCGTCAGATGCGTGCAGCGACCGATCTACATTTAAATTGCCTAATACCAATTGAGAGGGTTGCTTCGGTTTTCCTATACGCCTGGGGTTGTTGTTTTAGGGCTTTGTCCATTTATCTTTTGCTGGTTCAACTTTCAAACGTTGCTCAATTTTTTCCCCTTTTTTCTTTCTTTTTTTTTATTCACATCGTGAGTTCATCGGTCGTGTTCGTGCGAACCGGAAACGATTTGAAAAAATACCTGAAAAATGAAAAACATCAAACGAGGTGGGGGAAATTACCCGGTCGATTCATGCGGGTCTCGCATATTCCATCTTTTTTTATTTTCTAATATTCCATTATTTTTCGATCCGTACAACCTCGAACAATATACATTTACCACAATTTTTCCGTGTATTAAACCCGGACTGTATTAACGAGGATATTTTCGTTTGGTTCACGTCATTCTTTTTTTCTTTTCTGTTTTCATGGAGTTTTGAGGAAGTGTATGTTTATTCGGAATCTGCAGTACGCACTCGGCTTAGCGGGAAATCAAACATTCTGTACGGTTAATTAGCGGCACTCAAAATCGTACGAGCGAAAGCAAAGCTAAAAAGGCGCCACCCCATTTCGTATCATTTCACAATATTATTTGTGCCAATGAAAACGCACGTATTTATGTACTTCGTACGCGTAATCGAGTTAACGTTTTGTTCCATGCATGACCGCGTGAAATAAAATCAGAATGATTTTTACCCCTGGAAAATACATATTTTCTTCTTTGCTCATTTTTTTTCTCCATAATTTTGAGGGGGAAACAAGTGAGAAGGGTAAAATAAAAATGAAATCTCAAAGTACCGGGTCACTTTCTTATCACCTGACGATCTTCTCGGGATCAAAATGGCGTCCGTCTACAGCTGTTCGATTATTGTCTCGTATGCAAAAAAAAAATAAATAAACTCGACGAGTTGGATTTCGGCAGGAAAGTATCAACGTGGAATTTATTGTGTTCGCGGAGAGGACTGAAAGTTAGAGTTACAGAGAGAGGGAAGCGAGAGGATCGCCGTGACCGTCTGGTGTGTGAAGCGGGTATAGGTATATAGAAGCGGAAAGCGAACTGAAGCCGTTGGCGGTTGGGAAACAGTTGATGATTACGGAGATCAAAGCGCGTAATCACTAGACAAGCAAAGAGGTAGGAGCTGGTGCACCGTGATGTGCGGGTGAGGGATGCAGCGGAGGAATACAGGAGCGAGAGTTAGGCGAAGGGACGGGACCGGGGATGGCGACGATGACGGTGCCGGTGACGGGGAGCCGGGGACGAGTTGAGGGGAACCGAAAACGTGCGAGAGAGGATTGCGAGTAGGAGAGAAAGAAGGATAAAACGGAAGTAGAAGAAGAGAGAGAGGGGGGAGGGGGGGAATAAAAGGGGAAAAGGAAATGCCGGGAGGTGTCGTCCCAGTTGCTTAATATTCCAGGGTTGTGGCCGCGGATTGCCGCTAGGTCAGGTTATACCATACGCTTACCAACCGACGTGGATAGGGAAAAACCACTTGGCCCGAACCAGAGGACGCAACGAGGACGCACCGAGGACTCCCTGTTGAGACGTGACACTAGTGCCCGGGGGAGAATTTTTTCTTTTTGTTTTTTTCCTACTTTCTTCCCCCCCCCCCCCCCCCCCCGCCCCTCCCTCCCTCCTTTTTTTCGAGTACCTTCTTCCTTGCCGAGGTTCAAAAGCCAACAACGCGCTGACGAGATGAACTTCCAAGATCTTCACTCACCTACCCTATGCCGCGACCAGACCCCACAATATTCTCACCACCATACCGGGTTACACGATTCAGCGAAATATTCACCACAGTAATCTTACTATATATCGCTGCACGAAAAATTTTAGCCGGCAATATTCCAATTCGGACGAAACTTTATTTTTTTTCAAACTTCTCCAGAGAATTTGGCAGCCTGCGGTGACTATTATGAGCTAAGAGATCGTTTTTCTTTTTTATGTTTTTTTTTTAAACCACTGCATCTCGATGCAATCAACCTCCTCCTCAATTAGTTCAAGAAATAACGGTTTCAATTCTGAGGTTTCTCGGAAGGAAAGAGAAATACGACTTTAACGACTACGATCGTAGAAAGTTGAACGCTGCTGCTCCGCATTTCCCCGACTCAATTAGGAAGATCGGTTGAACTTCGGGCTCACCCGCGTCTGTCACCTAGAAAATTTCATAAGTTTGTCGTTTTTATTTAACTTCTATAATTCAGTAATATTCTAATTGAATTTTCGAAATCTATATAAAATACGTGGAATGAGATACGGCGCGCAAAATATGTACGTCCCAAATCGTCACGCGCGACACGGACATATTCTGCGATAAATATTTTAGGGGCTCTGAAAATGCACGGAGGCTAGCGGGACATTAATCTTGATCAAAACACCGAGTTCCAAAAAAAAGATGACGAACAAAGAAAAAAGAGAAGACAAAAAGGTAAAATAAAATAAAATAACTCGCTGAATCCACGTAGGAAAAGTCAAACTTGTAAATCTTACGGAAGTCGTGCAGAGTGTGCGGCGCAGGAGAAAAACTTGCCGTGTTACACGTATAACGAATACAAACAGCAAAAGATACATCTCTTCAGGAATCAGAGGCATAAACTAAAAATAAAAAAGGAGAGAAAAATGAAAAAAGAAAATAGGAAAGAAGTCTGCACCTTATGGTCTGTGAAACTTTTAATATTAACCCGAGATATTTTATCATCCCAACTGATTTCCCTAGACGTTTTATTCGCCCGTTCGTCGTCTACTACGTAGTATGATGCGCGATCTGCTGCTCACCTCTGATGCATTGATACAAATCTGACAAATTCACCTATCCGTATATGACGTGAAATATTTACCTCGCCAACTTTATCCACCCCATCTGTCTTTTTTTTTTTTTTTTTCTACTTTTTCACGCATTGTACGTCATATATGAAATCTGCCGCCACTGTTTTTCTCTCTGATTTTTTATAGGGGATCCAAATCCCAGGTGAAAAAGCGATTTCGCGATGCGATGATCCGTGCAGCGTTAAAAGGTTGTCGGCGGTGGAAATTAAAATAAAAAAAAAAAAAAATACGTAAATAACAAAACTACATCGAACAACTTTTTCGAAATTCGATGGAATGGTTCGATTTTCATTTGAAAAAATTTAGCTTGCTAATGTAACATTCCATGAATACTTGTGTGTAATTCTATAGGGTGTAATGATTGCATATATCATGTGCGTTTTTATACACCGATGTACAGCAATCATCGAGGAAGGTATCTCGATACCTCCGAATGATAGACGGAGAATCGTAAATGAAAGTGGAGAGGTGTCGCCATGCATATTTATACGTCATCAGTCGTCATCATCGAGAACAAATGAACGCGCGCGACGAGCGATCATCAATATTTCATTTGGAAACGTATAGTTGTTTCCCTTAATATCTCGGCAGTTGCAGTGTAGCCGTGCGAAACTTCGATCGAATTGACGAGTCCTGCGATTCGGTCCCTTAACGTACTCCGTACTAAATCCAACTAGTCCTTCGTCGTTAAAACTCTAGATCCCATGGAGATACGTCACACGAGAATATAATTAGAATTTTCCATCAATTCGCTACGGCGAATTTTACATAAAAATCTTCATTCCGAGTCGCGTACTTGAACTGAAATTCAACACGCGATGAATGATTAGAGCAGGATGAACGAATGTTGAGTATAAACGTGATCCCTAATAATGGGGATCCGATTAATCCTCTGGTTAAAAAAATTCTATGAAAAAAAAATTTTCTCCTTTTTTCTGCCACACATAAATTGCGCCGAGCTTATTCATGGGAATGTAGAATTATGGGAATGAAACCCGTTCTACATATTTTTTTTCAAGCTCTCACGACAGGGGTGATACGATGTGACCCTTTTTTGCCTTCTCAATTGTCGATCGATTTTTTCTGCCCGAAGTAGTTTGAAGATTCTAAAAAAAAAAAAAAGAAAGGGGTCTCGTCGCCTTCGTTTTAATAATTCGATCCATCGTTGCAAAGTGGTACGTTGTAACCAGACGGGCTATAAGTTGGATAGTTGGCTCGGTTCGTTATTCAGTTACACTTACGCAGCTGTCACTGGCTGAACGCGATATCCTGCCTATCCTCATCTGACTCATATAAGATAAGAGTCACGTGGACTTCGTCTTTCCTTCCTGCAGCAGACGCGCTATAGCGATCGCGCCGCCTCCTCTTGGACCCCCGATATAATCCGCTTACTCGATAGATAAACTGTTTATTATTATTTTCACTGTCCCTTATCCCTATCCCATGCTTCCTCCCTATCCCCTCACACACGTAGTATACCCATGTACACCACGGACATAAATTTCTCTTCATGTACCCCTGCACTGGGTATATAAATACATAATATGCGCCGTCTTGATATCTGAGGGAGTGTCGTTTTACCCGAGGATTTCTCAGCGCTGCCATTTTTGACTTTTTTCTTTCTTTCTTTTTTCTTACACAGCGTATCGTATGTATACCGAGGGATATTGTATATGCCAAGGATCGCACTTTGTTTCAATCGATGCGCTGCGCTCTAATTTTTTCCGTGTTCCGTCGTCGTTATTGTTGTTATTATTATTTTTTTAATTTCAATCTTCAGCCTCTATTTACCAGGTATGGGCGCCTCGTTCGTAGGTTTAATAAACAGTGGTGTGTGTAATCATGCAGATGGATGGAGACCACGTGCCTCTGAAAGATTTTTCTAAAACCAGCGCACTACGGTATATCTCTGAAGAAGACTGTGCAAGCTTCCGTGGTATCAATATCAGAGTCTGAGGACCTCAAAGGAAACCCTTTAGTTTCTTTGAACCTTGATTCTAGTCATTTCTCTACGGACATTCTCTTCTTTGTAACAACGACACAACGGAAAAAGAAAACAAAAAAAACAAAATGAATAACCACGAATACGACGCCGGGGAGAATAACGCCAGGTATAGAGAAATATTTTTACTTCGCAATTCCGTGCGTGCAGAAATTATTGCGACTAAATACGTATAGCGTGATACGCGCGCAGCGATTTTGCTCTATTTTATTATTAATATCATCTCGATTAATTTAATCTTTAAACGAATCGCCACCTGCGCCTACGTCTCGTATGCATGTTAACCGTCCATGTTAAAACCATCATCTATCTTATGCGCGGTGTTGTACGAGATACAGCGAAAAAAGAGAAAAAAGAAAACTGCAATAAGGTTGACTTTAAACCAGCCGGCTTCGATATTTGCTTCGAGATATAATTTACATCTATATATAAATTATATTAAAAACGTATTCCGATAATTATTGACAGCGATTGAGTGGAACGAGTTATTTCAAACGGCGTTTGCCGATCGTACGAGTGCATTTAGCTGCGCGGCTGTTTTCAACCTCTTAATATAACATCGATCGAGCTAAACTGGTTTTGTAATTGGTAAAAAGAACAATGACGATTGGGAGAACAAAAAGAAATTGATGAATCGGTAAAAGTGGATTTGTGCAACATTTGAAACCCTGCGTAAAATCCACGGCGTGTAACGCTGACGGATTTTGTATACCTGGGTGGATTCTATCGTTGCAGTGTATATCCTACTTGACGAACTAGAAATTAATGTGCAGGTCAGCGATTCGTACGTTCGCATTTAATCAAATTATCGGGCATTATTTCACCAACGATATACATATCCGTATGCAGCTCCTACAAATTCACGACTGCAGGGATCGCAACGACGTGCCAACGAATAACGCATTCATTCGACTGCATTCCGATGCGCAACGTAATCCCGCGTATACGTATAATAAATCCGAATCACACCACTTGTACGCACTTGATTTATAGCTTCTGATTAATTCTCTCTTCGAATTCATAACCCTACCTTTACGCGATCGTCACTCGAAATGAATAAAAAAAAAAAGAAGAAATTTTCTTCATTCGATAAAAAATCGTTCTTAAATTCGACAAAATTTTCTTCATCGAACAAACGCAGTTTAATACGGTCGAATTTACAAGAAGTTTCGACGAAAGAATTTTTCCTCTTTTTTTTTTTTGGAATTTTCATTCGAATCCATTAATCGTGATGTATAAGGTAACGCGAGGACGATCATCTGCGCGATCGGCGTGAATGGAACGAACGATGAAAGGACGTCGTCGGGCGGATCCGATCGCGGGAGAAAATAATTTTGGAAAGTAGTGACCAAACAACAGACGCCCCTTAGATAAATGGGCTGTAAATAGATAACAACTGTTCGTATGCGTTGGCCATGCAGGGTACATGGAATATCCCGGGGCCTGCGGCAGCAGACCCTAAAATTCAACCTCGCCATGTACGTCGGTGCGGCGGAGTCGAGGAGGCTTGTATCGAATGAGCGTCCGGACTTACTTTTTCCCCGATATACCTTCAGTCAGATTTCGTCGAGATAGAAACAACCCCATAAACAGGCACATCATCTAGCCAACTAGGGAGGCGTACGGGGTACCTTCGACTGCGGGAAATGTGGCTGCGAGGGCTGCGAGAAAAACTCCTGCGTATCGTCAAGTGTGTGATTCACTCGAGGTTAACTCGCACATGTGTACAATCTATATACATACCAACGTAAGCTGCAGTCGGAGAAAAAGGGGGAGATATATTTTACTCCGACCGTGACGAAACTCTGCGGGACGATCATAACACCCTGTCACGAATAATTTCCCGACAACGAGAAGGAAAAAAAAACAAAGAAAAACGAAAATCCGTCTTCGAATGATTCGCGTCGAAGATTATTTTAGAAAGCGATTACCCGCGAATCGGAGAAAAAGAAAGTCGAAAAATTTCCATAAATCCTCCCTTCGAATATTTGCATCTATATTTTTCGCCTTATTAAATCATCGCGATAAAATTACGCTACTGTATGACGAAGGGTAAAGTGATCGCGGCAACTTTTCTTCGTGGTTCTTGCCAAGGCTACTTTAGGAATGCGAGTCTCGGCATATTTCGAGGGGTTCTGCCCGTCGCGTCTCTTGCCCTCCATGTAAATATGGTGTGTAGATGGTGAAGAGGGGCGCGCGGGCAGGGGGCGGTTGAGAAATGAAGTGAGTGAAACCGGAGTCTACTAGGAAACAGAATTACTGCAGTTCCAGGGCACGAGTGCAACACAGACTTTGCTATATTATTGTTTGTTCTTCGGGGGTGTGAGAGCGTCTTAATTAGCTGGAATTGCAGTAGTCGTGTAAAAAGGAAATCTATAGGGGAGAATTTTAAGAAAAGTCGCCGGGGGAAAACGAAGAACTCGGGAATAAGATATTACGTATATAAGTGTGTATACCAACGGCCATACTACCACCGGTAGTATTTGAGTAAAATAAGAAGTTGACTTTACACCGGAGTGCATTTCGTTAATGAATTAAATTAGACACCGTAGCTAATTGCTGAACTACTACTTCCTCGGATTAACTATAACGGCGTCTGCGCCAACATCGTACACATCTATACATGCCTCATATATATACACATAAAAAGCAAAAGCTGAACGCGCTTTTATTATATCTAACCAAGGGCTGCTGCATGCCACCGGTACCCAGCTGCATACAGTGGATATATCTTTGTCTGCGCGGTCGGGCACCGCGGGATTTTGGGCACTAGAAATTTTTCCAAACACATATACGTATAACAATGATTGTGATGTAATTATTTTTTTTTCTCTCCCAACTTCTTTTATCATACATCCCACTAGCGCATAATTATACGTATAATTAGGCGCGTCCAATTACGCCAATTCTTCATTCGCGCGCAGTTATTATTATCAAATTTAACATCGAGGAAATGCGGTATCTGTGACTCGCGGAAAGATTATCACTCGGAACTTTTACTGTTATTATTATTGTCATTTTATGGGATGTATAATTTGTGCACCCTCGTACTGTATATACCTACTTGACAACTTGAACGACATCGATCATGCCATCATATGTCGCGATCTCAATGCTTGGATGCGACATCTGCGAGATATGAGGTATTATACAGGATAACGGGAAATATATACCGAAGGACTTATATAATACACGGGACACGTGTTTGAGTCCGATTATATCCTTACCATAGAAGATTTCTTTCTTTCTTTCTTTCTTGCTTCCTCTTTTTTTCTCCTCTCCTTTTTTTGATCGATTATGAACGATCGACTGTCACGGGGGATCGCCTATGAAGAGTGGGTGACCTTTAATTCGCTTGATTCTTCGAGGACCTCGCAAAAGTTATATTTATTCGATGACGATTCGCGGGGAGTTCGTCCTTTTTTTTATCATCGCATAATTTTCCGTCATTAAATGATGTTTTTTTTCCATATACATCTTGGCGAGAAGTTTTCCATAATATTTATAGTCCAGAAAAAAATGGACGTCGGATTTTCTACCCCATACGCATCTCCTTACGAATACGTATGTCCTTGGTGCGGAGAATCGCGCAGATTAGGAATGAGTCAGAAGTCACACAGTGGAAGTTGCACATGTATGTATGCGCGATAAGGGGGTGAAGAGGAATACATGCATGTAGGAGGCAAGATTCGTACGCATATAATAAAGATTGGGGAGTGGAGTTGCAGCGCGCCTGCGGAGTCTAGGGACCCCCCCGTTGAGTTATGGCATTTATAACTAGCGTCGCATCTTTCATTAACTCCTCTATTGTCGACGGGGGATGCGATGTGCCGGCTCGCTATACGGGGTCGAGGTTCGTAGGGACGCGTTTCAGATGTGACGGGCGGTATTTGTTTATCCTAGAGAGGAATATTTTCACCGCCATATGTTCCGTTTCGGCCCACTCGCTGTAAACACGGCTAATTATCTTCGAACGTCGATCGGACCGATTGCAGTATAACGCTTACGACACGATACGGATGAATTCCATAACCAAAAATTTCAACGTCGAGGAATTATAGGAAGAATTCTTGTTTCAACGGACCGCATAGAATCTGCGGTTGTCGGAGGAAGAAAAATGAAAAAAAAATTCCATTACACTTGAGAATTTCCGCGTTATCGATAGCCACGCTATTTTTTTTTAGTCATTTATTTATTCGTTTATTTTGTTTTCACTTCGTATGCACACATAACATGTGTGGGAAAATATTTGTTCTTAATTTTCCCAGGAATCGAGGTGCTCTTGATATGGGCGCGTGCAACGTATACGCATGTATATACCTATGTACGCAACGCAGCTTCCGTTGGCGCCGGTACAAAGGTTTACTTTTATTATTTATTTTTTTATTTTCATCAATTCGTTTTTCTACACGATATGAAAAAATTACGGTTTTATATTGGATCACGCGGAAAATTGAAATTCAAACTTGCTGTTCCGTTCGTTGTTCGATTGCCATCGGTAAAAGAATTAAAAAAAAACAATTTAATATTGGCTGAAAAATACTGTATATGAAACGAAAATATGAAAAATGAAATTTTGGCGGAATGCGAATAAAAAGAAGAAAAAAAAAAAAAAAATGAAGGAATTCGTACGTTACGAATGACGATGTCAAAAATCCCGTCTTTGTACCGTTTCCACCGCGATTTGACGTCGTGCTGTAAATCGTTGGTGATAAATTTCAGACAAATTAGTTTATTTTTAGAGGTATTTAAAGGCGTTACGCGAGAAGGGAGGGGAGAAAAAAAAGAAACAAAATAAAAAAGAGACGAAAAAGAAGAAGAAGAGAGGGTTGTAAGACACGACGGGCCCACCCATGCTGACACCGCTAAAAATATATCCGATTCCTAATATACATATGATACCCGAAGCGTATATATCTCCGCTAAACGCCAAACAACTCGTCGTACTTGTCTCTCATAAATACTAAAACTCACTCGTATATTAGTTACGATCGAACACGAGTCTCAATTATTACAACCATATGCGCCTACTCGTTTGCTGAACTTCTCATTACTCAATTTATTCATCTAATATATATAATCCCACGAGAGAACGAAGAAAAAAATTTTCGAAGTAGTAAAGAGAGCGATGAAAAATTATAAAAATTAGGCGTCTAAGCTGGAACGTATTACATTCTAATTATGATCATCCGACGTTAGTCTGTGAGTTGAAAAGAAAAAAACAGGAAAAAAAGAACGCGATAAAAGTTAAATTATCGCTTTGGCACTGGGCGAGAGTGGTTGATAGATTTCTTTTGAGAGGCCCGCGGATACGTCTGCGTCGTCAACACTCGTGTGCGCAATAATGATGTTGTAACCCTCGTGAAGCTGAATGATTGCTTTTCCTTTAGTTGACTTGGTGCATCTGTTGCGTGTAATAATATCAAAAGGATCATATATTACACTATTCCAGGTGCGGGCGGTTCTTTTTTTTACCGCTATGTCGCGCACTCCTCGTATCACATTTAATATCCAAATGCGTTCAGAGTCGAGAAAGATAGAGAACTGAATATATGGAGACTATATAGAAAAAAGTGTAATAATCATAATAATAATAAATAAATCAGACTTCTTCGCCCATACGTCACATGGGTATATGTATCTGCATGTTTTGTACGTTGCGTTTATGGCGTAGTGAAAATTTAGTCGCGTGAAGTAATTAAAACGGTGCGAGGGCGAACGGTGATGGTTTTTTTTCGGTTTGAAAATTCGCTCTTTTAATCATTTAATTAGTGGCTAAAGTATAATTGAATTAATTGCACGTTATCACGGTTGTTAGCCGTTTACATTCGCGTGGAAGTGTAACGATCGTATCATGTCACACGCCGACTCATCACGTTTTAACTCACCGCTTTTGATCGAATCGTTTCAGATTTGTGCAGCGTTTATTCATTTCATTGATAATTATGTACGCGTTTCATTCCACCGTATATGCGATTTCTTATTATATTTAATCTACTTCAATTCCCGTACAGGTAAACGAAAAAAAGGTGCAAAACTATCGAAGCGTCCGGAATTTTCAACCCTCTGCAATTATGACGTGTCAGTCGTTGCCTGCGATAAACGGCGATGGAAAATGTTTAATCGATGCGTGGTAAAAATTAATTCACTTTCGAATACGATATAATCATAGGCACAAGTTGAAAGAATTATTTTTTCAAAAATCATCGTTGATTTTTCTGCCGTCTCGCTCACGCGTGAAAAACACTGTGAACGAAATTCGTTCTCATCTCAATTTTTTGTGCGTTCAAACGTTTCCCCCATGGCTCAGAATATCCCCACATACCTATACCGAGCTTTGTCTTAATTTTAGTCGAGTCAAAACCGTACCTACTCTCCATACATACGAATATACGTGCGCACATACCTATGTATAGCCGGCGGCGTTTCTATTGCGTAGTAAATACGTCATGACGAGTCCTTGATCTCGGGATCCCGGCGTCTTCTGGTGTGGAAAGTGAATTTCTCTCGTAGAACCAACTTAATTTTCCTTGAGAAGAGAAATCCCTTTGTCAAAAATGAACCCTAGTCGATGTTCACCGCAAATGCGCAAGTATATACGGTTTTAGATTTTCCATATACTACGCCTCAAATTCTGAATGTGAAATTTAAAAATTTCATTACAGATCACGTACGCGTGTATATGGAGCTTGAAAAATCACTGCGCAAACATATTTTTTTTTCTCATCCCCGTACGCTTTTCGTATACCTACCTCATAGTATAAATAAGAATCCGTGTGCGTTTCTACTTCACCTGAAAAGTTCTTGCGACAAATGAGATTCGGGGGAAGAAAAACTCCGGGAAATTGGATGCCACAAACATTTATCAGCTTGGGAGGTGTATTATGGGTAGGGTGAAAACTGTGCAGTCTTCTCAAAGTCGGAAAATCCGAATATTAGTTTTTAAAGTTTGCTCTGTGGTCACAAACGATGCTGGAAGTCGCTTTGTAGCTACTCGCCACGCAGCTACATAAATTAGGGTCGTTAATTATCCACGCGGTTTGCATGATACGAACAGTATTGGCCGTGGTGTCTCATTAGAGTAGAAAGAAAACGAAGATTCTGTAAGAAATTAAATTCCGGGGATAGTAGTTCCCGGTTTTGTACAGCAATAGGTATAAATCTACATTTTTACCCCCCCGTTCTCGATTGTCTTCAGATCTGATATAACTCACTTCCTCGTTTAGTATAATATGTTTCCACCCCTCATATTCGCGACATTTATGTACATTTTTTTTTTGTTTTTCACGAGACAACGACTCGGTTGAAAAGAAACGTCGTACGGTGAAAAACAGCGATATATTAAAAACACACGCGCGAATAAGAAAAAAAAATTAGCAAAAAAAAAATAACAAACAAATAAAATTGCAAACAAGAAGAAAACAACAAGTAAACGGAGTTTACTCGGGGGTCCATTCACCCACGGGTAAATTCATTATTCTTCAATGTGGACTATAGTAAACAATGCGCCCGGCAAGTTGGTAAAAATAAAGAAATAATGATAATCATAAAGGGGATGGAAAAATATCATCATCCCCATCGGCAGTCGTCGGACGTCCGCAAGTACTGTCTACATGGTGCACACATACGTGAGTATATGAGAAAAAAAAAGAAAAGATTATAACCCCGTGCAGGGCAAACCTTTACCCTCGGAAGTTTCCTAGCTAGTGTTGGTACGAATTCCATCGACAATGGAGGCATCTGCTTAGCAAATCGTAAAAATAATAATCAGGTTTGCAGCTCGATCCAAAGCAAAGTCGGGGTACGTGGTATATTTCTGCTGCCGTTGATGCTGCTACAGGATGCCCTGTGCTGCTGCAGGAACACCTCAAAAGCTGCTACCATTCCGTAAAACAATAACACGCTCGGGAACAACAAAAGCGAGTAAACAATATCGCTGGGCACAATATGCGCACGGTAGCATCAAGCCCCTTAACGCACCCACGCTTACCATTTTTAACCCCCCTCCCCCCTCTTCTCAAGGGGACGTCCCATGAGCGAGTATCGTACCTTATATACGTGTTACTTTTTCTTCTTTTCTCTTGTTTTTATTTTTTTTTTTTTCATAGTTGTCAGTCTCGGCACCATTACCATCCTTCTTTCATCCAACGACGGTATGACCTTACCGTGTAGCTCAATGATTTTCATGTTTTTTTTTTTTTTTTCGTAAGTGCAGTCGGAAAAAATAAATGCCATCGATCGATCGGTCCGACGTTTATATTGCGGAGTAAACTTTCCGCTGGAAAACGGGGTGTTTTCGAGAATATGGTAATTGTGGTTTGAATTTTCATTCACGAACAACCGCTGCTGTTTTTACTATAATGACGCGAATATGGCCGCTGGCTGTAACCAATCTCTTTGCTAATTACCTCCAGTTGTTGTATCGGGATAATTACATCCCGCAAATTTACTACGTGGGGAATACCTCGGCATTCATTCAGCCACAATTATACGACCCTGGGCGTACGATTTATCATCTCTGAATGCCACCCATACGTATGACGTACCAAGTACAAGACACACTCGGAATCGTTCGCGTTCCTACCGTTTGTGACATGTAACTGAAAAATTCCTCTGATTATTTTTTTTAATCTCCGGGAAACTCGCGGGGCTTCCAATTTCGTCATCAACAAAATTTCAGATTCGACGTGTCTCGTGTAAGCTCTGAATCATCTTTGAATTAATAATGGCTGTCGCTCGCTATCCGCTCGACTAGATGCGCCGGCCGTTAATCCCCGATAGAACTACTATAATCTCCTTACACGCCAGGCGCTTGGAAATTCCGGACCGCGGATCGGAGACATTTTCAGTCTGACACTGCACCAAGATCACGTGTGTACCGGGATCATATTCTCATGTCATTCGCATACCTCAACCGTCACGTGTCTCACATGTCTGGTCTCCCATGACTGTCACTCCATTCTACACTCCTAAGTCTGACGCTATCCTCTGCGTCCAACTGTTCCCGATGCCGAGTTGCCGAGGAGTATCCAGACGTGATTATTCCTAGGAGATATCCTTGCCCAGCACTTTTGGCTGGTCGTCGTCAAAATGACCGTTTCTACCGGTTTGGAAAGTTTGCAAAACCCGGTCCAAACTCGAACATTTTTTGGAGACGTCTTTGCGTCAAAATTTTGGATAGAAAGTTTAGGAATTCGTACTGCCGGGGTACGTACAACAAAGTCCTTGAAAAACATCATCCCTGTTGCACTTGAATCGCATGGGGAATTCGTGGGCGGCGTACGTTCGTACGTTCTTCGAAATTTAGTGAATCCTTGCGGAAGAAGTGGCCTCGAGTAGCAGCAGCCGTTGGTAGAAACCTATAGCGGTACCTGCGGAGACGGAGGATACGTATAGCAGAGTCTTTATAGCTTATAGCGTTTCGTTTCGTTTCGTTCCATAGTAGCAGTCGTGGAATGGCATTTGGTATGACTGGTGTTCGTTACACGGAGCTTGGATGAGAAGAAGAAACGCCATGAAACGACGACCTGCGGAACGCCCTGGTCCGCACGGTTTACTCCGCAGTAACGGGGCCTATTTTTACATCCTTCTCAATGCAGTCTCCCGAAAACGCTTTCGCTGCTCGAAACGCCGGAAACATAACGTAAACTGGTAGTATAACGCGACGCCTATAGAGTCTCCCTTTTCCAACGGCTCCAAAACCTGTACGTCGGTCTTCTTCATATCCTCACCCTGTGTTTCGTCCAGCACCACGTGTTCGAAACTCCTGCTACAGAACTGGAAGAATAAAGTAGAATAAAGTTGGGTGAAAATCGTCACGTATGCAGCTCACTTTTGGACGACAGATTTTCTACTTCAACGTGTGCAGCTTGACGATTTGAAATTTCACGATGACGATTACCCCGGAAATTTACATACCCAGACGTCTCCTCTGATTTACGGAGGATAGTTCGAATTAGTCAACGCGATAAAGCTGTTATGAGATGCGAGCTCCTCGGAAAACGCGTCGACGTGTCCAATGAACCGTGAAATAAGAACTGACTGAATTGTGGTTAGAGAGCCGCACCGAAGGAGGAATGAGCGAAAGTGAAACCTTCATTTTATTGGAAGCCTGAAGTCGGTATTTCTCCCTCTGCTTCTACTCGAATAAAGGGTGATTTAGTTCCCACTAAATCTTGCTACACCGAATCACAAAAAATAATTTTATTTCCAATCCAAACGCCATAGGTGAAACCATATAGCATGCGTCAGTTTTGTACGTCTCACAAAAGCCACAGCTCTCTTGACGACACTTCTGTAAGACAATTCAGGACCAGTTTATAAGCTACGCGTAGAATGGTGTTCGTTAATTAACGAAAATGGCCACATCGCCGTAACTGCAGGTCGAAATCAGATGGTTGAGAGAATCGAGTCGAAAGTTACACTTGGGAGACGTAAAGCTCGATGCAGGACAGCACTTAAGGGTGTTGAACCGCGTAAAGTTCTTCATCAACGTTCCTCCATTTCTTGAATACTGGACATCAGGAATCCGAGGAGGAGAAATAAGTTAGATAGAACGATCCAATTCCGTAAAGTTTATTACCATGTTCCAGTGAAATTAGGTACGAAACTAGGCCAAACTCTTGGCGCGTAAGGAGAAAATAATTGTCAAAATTTTATACCAGGCATTGGATGGGAGGTTACAAAAGGTGATAATTACGGGCACCATGAGTCGGTTTTTTGTCACTGAAGGACGAGAACGGTATTTTATTCATGTTTAAAAACAAAAAAAGAAAATGAGAATGGTTTCCAAGTGGGCGCTGAGTGTCTGACGTTTTTTGACGTCTTTTGAATTTGAATAAATTCCGGGTTGACGCTTCGTGCTTTTTTGCTTAAATACATACTCCTTGGAGCAGGATTCCATCCACCCCTCTTCTTTCCGCAGTTCCTTCGTAATTCTGGAGCGGGGAAATTTCTCGTTGTTATAGTTATGAGATGAAAAGCTCTCGTTTAATTACGCGGACACGTGAGAGTCGAGCTCTTGTCTGAGTGAGCTGCCGCTGCTGCAACCACGGTGTACCGCTCAACCTATTGCGAGCCGGAATCTTCAAAGGTGAAGCGACTTTACCGCGAGTCTAAGAAGAAGACTAGTCTGCTACCTCAAGCCTTCTTCTTGCCCTTATTTTTCATCATATTCTTCTTCATCTTCTTCTCTTTCCTCTTCTTTCACTTCCGCTTTTTATCCATCATCCGCCAGTGTGCATGTTCCAAAGCTTCCGACTTGGAAGTCTGCGGTATTTTTTTCGGGATCCTGTGGCACGATGACGATCATCCATGCCGCGTGCACCACGACCGCGAATCCTAGCTGTGTAAGATGGAAACCCCTTCATACATCCGTTCATCTACATGTATATTATACCCATAGTCACAGTGTTTTTGATGTGGTACGAGGTTTCGCGGAGGAAGATCTTTCCTAATCCGTAGATACCGTGGGCACAGGAAAGAAGAATATAAGAAGTACGAGGAAGCGGGAATGGGGGCGCCGCGGTACAAAGGGGATCATTTTATTAAATTCCAAGAAGGTAAGTTTCTCAGATGAAACGATTCAAATCAAAAGCATAGTTAAATGGTCGAAGTGAACATCGCGAATCGAGATTACATCTGATTCTCTGAAGAAGAAACTCTGACCGAAAGGATTTGGCTACGGAAAAACGAGCAAAACGCGGACGGACGATCTCAAAAGTGATCCGAACCCAGCTCGTAATTATGAACTCAGTTCATTTGAGCAACAGTAATGCTTTTAGTCGTTCCTTTTTTTTTTCCGTCCTTCCCATTGATCTCCGTTTTCCGATCGGCGAGGAGTGTCGCTGCTCCTCGTCGGCCGGTTGTCCCATGAAATCGATCGTAATTACCTATGTGCTAAGTCCGAGGGGATCAAATTCTCGTGTTTCAGGTTAAGATGGAAGTGCGTACGGAACGGATGCGAACGGCAGGACGCATCGCGCCGACGGGTCGGGTAACGCCAACGGTGCAGCCACCCCTACCAGGGGGTGGTAGGCGGAAAGCCATACCTGTGCCACCTCCACGCGTCCCGACGCCGATGCCAGTCGCCAATAATAACCAGCAACAAAGGTTAGTGATCCCATTGATATCTGAACAATTTCGTCATCACCGTAAACCATATTCGTGATTGGAACACCATGCACGATCATTAAACGCTTTAAACTACATTCGAGAAGAACCAAAAAAAAAAAAAAAAAAGTCACCGCTGGGTATTTTATTTCCGCCTTACGTGAATAGGTGACGGCGGTACAAGGCCGAATAAAGGAAAGCGCGCTTCGGCGACAAAGCGCCGAAATTTTTCACACCTGGTACTTGCGTGAATATAAAGATTTTGCACAGGATTAATTCCTTTCCGGTTTAAGTTGTCGATTGCCGTTTGTTCTTTATTTCTTACACGACCCGGACCCGGACACTCGGGCGTCGCGACGTCTTTGGTGAATTTCGAATATACACGCGGAGAGAGATGATCGTAAGCTGGGGAAGGTATAGTTTACAGAGTTGTTGAATGAATACAATGGCTCAAGTTCATACCTGGCTTTGAGCGATAAAAG
Organism: Athalia circularis; assembly: GCA_963978495.1. NCBI lineage: Eukaryota > Metazoa > Arthropoda > Insecta > Hymenoptera > Athaliidae > Athalia > Athalia circularis. The sequence continues at coordinate 29,091,681 of OZ021700.1, read as the reverse complement.
CATCTTTCAAGTTCGCGGCGTCCTTGTTCTGTTGCTGCTCGAGCCACGCGCGTCGGCGGTGCCAGCGGAAAAGTTAGGGGTGCTGGTTTAAAAGACGTTTTTATCCCTGAAAGCGAGGCGTTAATTCGGGCCAGTAGCCTTTCGAGTACATTTACAACGCGGGCGGAAGGAAGTGTGCGGGTTTACGTAGGTATACACATATTTTTTAGACGCACAGATGCAAGTCCGTCAAAAGCTTCGTAATATACCATAGCCGCGCTACCCACCGCCGCGCCGTTGCAAGGGGGAAATTTTACACGTAGGTGTAACGGGAGATACATTCGATTTTTATCTCTCGACTGCTGATCTCGCACGAATATAACGTCACCACGCATCATAATCGTAAATCATTTAACCACTTTCGTCTCTCGTAAACGTCACACCTTACGTAAGGATTGCATTCCATTCTACCCTATCTGAAATTTTTTATTTATTCTTTTTTTTTTCTTTCACATTTTTATTTTTTATATAGGTACGTCAGGATTATGGCTACCGTCGAGGTAGTGCCGATCAATTTCCAATATACTTCAGAATGTCGAGATTCACTTTATTCCCCACTTCCTCTTTGTATAAAAGCTGTAAAGAAAAAAAAAAGAAAAGGAAGAAAAAAATTTCTCGCCTCTAATCACCACCTTTTTTGAATATCCAATTAAATTTCTTAACGACTATAACGCTCATGAGAATAAATAACTACTTGTGAATCACGCAAATTTATTGGAGGAGAAATTGTAACTAATTGTAAGTGAAATTTTCTATCAATTATAAGTTGATCGATATTTTGTCACGATTTAATGACAAAATTATTGGCGTCATTATTATCACTTCACAACGATTGAGGAGTTTATATAGTATGTATAATTAAACAGGGTTATAATCGAGTTCCGAATGTCAAAGCTTTCCGCACGTCTAATTAAATCCAAACTGTACAACGGACGAGGTTTGCTCGATCGCTGAGGCTTTCGCGACTTAGTTTCCGGTTCAGTTAATTCCAACTTCCGGTGCATCGTTTGTTGCCGGTGGACGCGCTGTATATCAGGATTTATATAGCTCCTTGAGGAGCTAGTTGTATCGGATCCCCGTAGCTGTAAATGCGATTCGAGTACGCCATTCGACGTGGAGAGCTTCGAGAGCACTTTTCCCATAGTCGGAAACTTTCCTATACGTAGAACCCACGTTTTTGTGCACTTTCGGACTTTTCGCTGAACAACGACTTGCCTCGCAATAGTAAACTACCCTTGGCGTAAAACAATGGAACGTCAGAAGATGTGCTTTTCAAGGAAAATAATAAAAATAAATAAATGATTTCCAGGATTTGCTGCACGTTTTGCAGAAATCTGATCGGCGAGAATCAGAAATTATTAATTATGTTTGATGAATTTCAACGAAAAGCCAAAAGTGGCTGAGGTAAAATTTCGTGGCTGACATTTGCCGATAAGACGAAAGGAAAATCGAGTGAAATGAGAAATGCGGCAGCGAGATCATTCGTAAAAAGTAAATCGCGAGGTCTCGATGAAACATTTCTCATTTGGTACCGTTAGACATCTGCGCAGGATATTGCTGCACAGGTATAAGGTAGGTGTATGTGCCACGGGTGGATTTCTGTGTGGAAATTTGCCACTCGATCCGATCCTCGTTTTTCGCAATATTCACAACCGATCCGGAAGCTGAGAGTGTCGGATGCAGCGAATGCGTCGAGCGACGCGGTACCTCATGGTGCCTCGTTCCTGACTACGCTCTTGATCGCGAGCGCAGAATTTTAACGAGCTCCACGTTTCCTCTTCTCCTCGTCCTCCACTTTTTCTCTGCTCTTCCACGCCGTCCTTTTTCTTCCTTTACTCGTTTTTCGTTCCTCACTTCTCACTTTCTTTTTTTTTTTTTTTTTTATTATCATTCCTTTTGTTTATTTTTATTACTCCCACTCCGCAGCTCTGTTGCTATGAGAAATTATTTTCTCCTTTTTTTTTTCTTTCTTTATTATGTTTCGCCAAATCACTCGGTTATGTATTTGAATGTAAATGATTTAAAAACAGCGCCCTCTGATCTTGTTATCGAATGATGTTAAAATTTCTTTTAATCTTTGATTGTACTCCAGTGCACCCTGTACATCTGAAATCCCTCGGGAATATTCACATCACGTTTCAATCAACGTTTCTGACGATGATTTCAACGCATCATAGCTTTGTACTTCGTCTTTAACTCGTCGAAAATCTCATACTGCGGATACGATTCTTTCATCGATAAAACGCTTCAGATAACACACGATAAACGCGCACGTCCTGATGACGACACCCAATAATGTCACGCGTTCTAAGCGCATTTGATGATGTTGAATTATCGGATGATGTTGCATGGTTAGTCATAAAGTGGTCGTACACTCCATATTGTCAACGGACCGAAGATGCAGAAAAAAAATGTTTCCCGAAACGCTACGAAATCACCTGGAATTTTGGTGGTTCATATGGACTAACAATAAGAATAAAAAGGGAGAGAAAAAAACTTCGCGCTTTTGGTTCCTGACATTTTTCTCCTCCCGCTACTTAATTCACATGGCTAGATGTAGGTCGAAATTTCGCAAAGGGTATTCCGAAATTATACTCTGCACGCGGTAGTATTATTTCCTCCGCACGCGACGTGAAAAAGGTAATCGGGCATTCTACCGGCTCCGCACAGGAGCTTTGTGGTTTATTAATAACCCCCTTTTCACGGGAAAGGAAGAAATTAGGAAGGAAGGTAAAAAGAAAAATCGCGATTAAAACGGGACTGACTAAACGGTCGTTATACACGGTCCACGCATATGTGTTTCGTGTTCTTCGAAAATTTAGCACCAGAAATAAAAAAAATACCATCTGTATTTCGAAGCGGCGAACTTTTACAAGAGAAAATGGCAACCCGTACTACGAACCTGCCAAGTGTCTCGCTAGGACTTTTCGGTGCTAATTACCTCGTAATTCTAAAATCAATATTGAGCTAGCACACAGGTATTAAGTGAACCCATTCCAACGACTGAGATCTCAAGGCTAGCGGCAAGTGCATAAACTTTTGTTTGCGGAGTACATAAAGCGAAGTAAAATAATAAAGAGAAAAACGAGAAGAGAAAACAAAAAAAACAAAAAAAACGGTCAAACGACGCGTCGCGTCTTGTATCGTTTTTGAGTTACGGGACCTCCTCTCGTCTTTCGACGGTTTGACCTTTGCATATGAGTCTCGTATAGGTGAGAGGAGTGGATCTGTTCCTGAGGAAGAAGACGCCGTCAATCTTGCGGCAGTAAATTATGTTAACGACTCTCCTTACGTCACCGGCAGATGTATTAAAACCCTGTAATGGGACTTTGAAGCGCACCAGCAGCATCATATGCATCGCTTTGACAGCGTTTTACTTATGGGGTTGTGCTGTGTGCAGCGAGTATATAGGTCGTACTTTACGACCAAAAACTTTAGTTATAATTCTCCCTTTTCGTTCGTTTTTACAATCTCTCTTCCTTTTTTCCATCATTTTTCTGCAGTATAAACCGACGATCGCGATGTTCTTGCGCCTTTGAAGGACGCGCGATATTATAAATATGTGTCTGTGCCTGTGCGCGCGTGTGATCACGTAGAAGTTGATCGTTCCGGTGCAGGGATAGTTCTGCATATGAGTTTCGAGCGGTAGGAGGTGACTAAATTTATTGGTAACGCCATGCAGGAGCAGATAGTGTGCGGAGTCTAAGGGATCCAGTATCCAAAGCATCTCTTTGAACTCTCCCATTCGTGCGACATTACAAAAGCATATCTTTCTCAACTCCCGTATTATGAGCAAGCCGGAATCTGCGCGACGGGGAAACGAACAGCATCCACTTTACCTTCTTCCTTCTCATCCTTCCTTCCTTCGTACTGAATTATTAAGGACGATGCATATTCCTGAGTAATCCCTAACGCTTCGCATACAACAAGTTTGTAGTTCCACCAGACTAGACACGTACGTAGGATGTACGTTCGTTGGTTTATTACTGAATTAATTAACTCCATTCATTAAGGTAATTACGTTGCGGGCAGTCCAATGACAAAATCTTTGAATCGTACAATGGAATAAAAGAGCAATTTTTCGCATGTGAATATACAAGATTCTACACATTCGACGAATGAACGACTTTATGAATGCAAAAACTGTTGCAGTCTTCGCTGATAATTGTTGCGACAATCGGCGTTGTGAGGTGAAAAAAAAAGATTACGTTCAGCTGCTGCGGTGCAGATCGTACTTGATACGATGTAACCGAATACGTCGGTTGAAATTGCTGCCTAGAATTATCAGTGATGAAATATCTCGTGAAATATTGACCAACGATTGATGAAAGAATACAAAAATAATGCTGAGTTCTTTTCTTGTTTTGTTTCAAGCCATCTGGCCAATGGTCGTTTATCTCGAATATCATTACGATACTAATTTTGCCCGCTCGAATTCATTTTTCCCTTTAATGCATTATTGAGTTACCGTACCCACTAGCGCATCTCCGAAGAATTTAATGAATCTCTTTGATACGCTATTTTATTACCTCCGCGGTTCGTTGCGCGTTGGAGAACCACGTCAATATATTTTCTATGAAACATCGCGGTGCTGCACCGACAAACTTGAGCTTCCGACGAATAGCTTGCCCAGGATAAAAAAGAATCGCAATTTCTGAGAGCAAAAATTGACGCGTTTTTTGAATATCTGAGTAAGTTTTCCCTAGAGTATTTTGACCTCGGAAACGCGAAGTCGTCCACTGAATTGACGTTCTATCCCAGCTTGAAAAAATATCAACTCCTTGCAGGTGATTTTAGAAAATAGATGTAACAGATTTAACCCGTCTGGAATTATACGACTTCCTGGAATACCGCGAAGTTACAGAAGAAACCGTCTGACGCACCTAACTCGCAGTGTATACGTATGTTTAGTGTATATCTCAGTCGAGAAAAAAGTCAAACCTGACCCTTCCGACGATGCAGTGCAGCGCCATTCCTTCTTTTTTTTTTCTTTCAATTTTATGTTTCTTTTTTTTCGGTTAGAGTAAATAAATCCTAAGTTCGAATAAACTTCAAACCCAACGTGCGCAGACTATGCGTACGGCAATGACTCGAATTACTCATGATTTTAAATTCACAGAATTAGATTGAAAAATATGATTTTTATCACTCTACGTAATGAACTGCGAATTATCAGCCATAAGTTTTCATTAATTTTCTCTTTTTTTTTTTTCTTTTATAATCCAAATTATTCGTTACCTTTGATAGCGTTCTAATTTGTCGAATCCGGCTGCGTGCATAGAAATAATTATCGGAGCGCGTAATTTGCAACTAAAATTATCCGCTGACGTGTTTTTTTTTTTTTTCGTTAATTTTCTCTCATTTTGTAATTATGACTAGACACTTTTTTGGATCGCAATACGATACCGATGATTCATATAAATCAAATCACTCGAACATATCGCGGTTAATAATTCATTACAGTTAATTGCTTTTTATTCAGTAAATTTTAAATTCGATTTATTCGAGTGTCGATAATTAATCCATCGCTGCCGAGGTGTCGGAGTCATTATAACCGTTACAAAATATAATATGCGGAGGGGTATTTGCGACGCGTGATTTTCATGCTGCGATAAAATACCTGCACCTCGGATACAATACGAGCGTACAATGAATCGCGTATTATTACAATTCCAGCGATGCGGTTGGCAGGATTAATTCCGATACTGCAACGCGACATTCATCGCCGAATGTCGCGTTACAATAATTACTCTTCAACAACTTCTTTCGCATGACGGAATGCGCCGCCCCAGCAGCAACAACCTCCAATCGTCATTCGAACGTTATAAGAGCGTCTGCATTCACACCTCCGCGGCGGAATTGTAGGTGCGAGGATCAAAAATAAAAAAAGCGAAAAAAAGAAAAAAAAAACATTGACGGAAATGAAAAAAGGAAGTTGAATGAAAAATAAATTTTCCCCTTATCAAAGTACGCATATATAGGTGTTGCGCCAGTTCCTATTCATCACCGGGTATATAAAGTCTGATGTTTGTCGATACGGAAAATTTAACTACAGTGTGAAATGATTTAGCCTCCGCTCAGTGGGATTGATAAAGAAGAAAAAAAAAGGAAAAGAAAAAGAAGAAACTCGTGTGGGTGGAGAGGGAAAAATATATGAGAATCATTTGTCCTCATCCGGTGATATTATACGCGGAATTCCGGATTAGGTGATATCGGAAAGAAAGAGAAGAGAAGCCTGGGGAGGAATTTAACGAGCGGAAGTTGACGATATCGGCGGTTCTAAACAGAGCTGAAAAGTGGAGTAGGTATGATCGGAAGGGCGGAGGGGAGAGAGAGGAACCGGCACCGCGAAGGGAAAATTATGCCGAAGTCAAAAGCCCGCGAAATTTTTTTTATACAAAGCGACGCGTTCCGTGTTCCCCGATGCGCGAGGCGCCGCGACGCGATATTCCTCTGCTGCATGGCGATGTGTATAGGTTTATTACGTACGGACCCTTTCTCTGTTTTTCACTCCTCCCATCCCATATATTCCTCTACCTCAATCCGATGTCCCGCGACCGTGAGCCTTCACCTTTTTCGTAATCGCCCTCTGTTCCCCATGTACCTGTCGTACTCGTACCGGAAGTCAATATTCATTTTCACATTGTTCCCGCGGGATATTCAACGGTGCTTGCCGATACTTGGCGATACTTGGCACAATGCTCGGCTCTCGGTCGTTTTTCTTCTTTTTTCTCCCTCTCTCTTCATCTCTGTCTCGAATTCTTTATTTTATGCCCCAAAGCACCTTTCGCTATCTTCTCGAAATTTATTTTTTGTTTATTTCATCCGCGAATTTTCAACCTCGCAACGACGACCCTGATGAAAAAATTTCACAATTTTTAATTACAGGTAAGCTCACATCTCGTCCTTACAAATTTCAACGTCTGTTCGCACTCGCCAAAGTCGTGATTCTCTCTAAATACGATGAGAAAAAAAAAAGAATCAGTGAGAATCTTTAATTAATAATTATGAGTTATGACCCTACGTGTCGACTGTCCTCGTGATAGATGTTGGCGACAATTCTGGCTCAACCTGCAGATTGAAGACTTTCTGTAAACGGAACGGTTTCAATTTCGCACCACCTGAGGATAAACCCGGCGAGTTTAATTTTCTTGACAAATCTGAACTTGCGCGCCCTGCAACTCGCTAGGGGTGGAAAAACGCGTGGAGCTTTCTATTTTATCGGCGCAAGCTTTCATCCCTTGCTGAAACCGAATGGTATCTCAACCTGGCGGTGGATATGAGAAACAGTTATTCAGGATTTCCAAAGCTCGAGGTAACTCCGACTGCTGGCGCCACTATTTGCGGGGGTAGTTTCATCCCCTACGTATCCACGGACCGAGAAATTGGAAAATTTTTCAACACTTCTTTACTCGCTGATGGTCAGATGTTTAGATCAAAGTATCGATTTCTCTACTTTTCGAAATGATTTAATAAAATTTGTCGTATTTTTGAAAACAGGGATTTTTTGTAAAACTTGGAAAGGCTAAAGTGGCTTTCAGAGAGCAGTGTTTTGTCTGGAGTATAAAGTATATCGTTAAATCTGTGCACCGCTACAAGTTTAGTGCGCGTTTCCGGTCGACATGGGCAACTTCCCTTTGACGAAATGAACTGCCTCTGGCTGGGAGAAAACGTCTTCCTTCCACCATTTAAATTCAGGACAAATCCGAAGTACGGTTACGCTCGAGAACCCCCTCGTACCGAACTTTCCTGATACATTTCCCTTTACGACGCAGTACGGACCTATTTTACTATCTATTAAATTAGTTTAACCGTAAACCTTCAGCCTTATAGTCAACGTTCGTATAAATTTGACACGCTGCCAACGCCGACGTTCGGCTTCTTCGATGAATAGAGATGTCTCAGCTCTCGCGTTGTACTTGCAACAAACTAAGCTACTTGTTTCATTGCATGGCTGTGCACTCCACCAGGAAATTTAGAGAAATCATATGTACGAGGGTGACGCTGTTCGTAACAACTAATTTAGCTTCGTTATTAAAATGGCTTTTTAATTCGATTCATTGTATTCAATCTCCTGTTCGAAATCCGAGTCTCTTACGGTCATCGGGTGTGTTCGTCGATGTAAAATTCTCTGAAAAATGCTGCAACTGCCGATGAGTTATAGGAGCTCGATTATCGAAATGGGATTCGGCATTCGGCACGCTTAGCGAAAATGAATCCATTTTCAATCGCCTACCGGCAATCGACGTTTCAATTGGCCATTATAATTTAAATTGAGCTATTAAATGCGCTTATGGCCGTCGAGGCTTCTTCCCTTATTTCTCGAACCCACCCCGTAAGACCTTATAAAATGTCTCAAGCGCCGACTGAAATTGGCTCACTTACTATGCCCGCTGCCAAAAACTTTTAGATATAATAAGATCAATTTGAGTTTTAGTATCATTCGCGTCACGGATTACGCCCTTGAAGATTTTTCTCTCCAAGAATCACGTGAATATATAAAAAATTTGGATCGTCGAATGGTGTCCTAAAATTCCTGATAAAAATTGCCTCTCTTCGGTACATGAGATTTACGTGACGTACGTTCCGCGATCGAATGTTGTATTCTTCAACTTTTGTGTAACTCGATATTTACCAGAAGAAAATCACCCATCGGAGTATCACAAAGCACAAAATACAGTCGCTCCGGGGTGTCCGAGCCAATAATCGGAGAGCATTTCGACGATCTTTATGTGCAAAATGAATCTCATCGTTGCAGCGCGGGACAAAAATGAAATCGAATTGAATGGCACAAGAACGAAAGTGCAGAAATGTGAATCTTACTTTTTTGCTATCTTTCATATCCTCGTAATCCAAAGACCGATAACTCATCGGATTGTGTAACAGAACTTGCATCCAAGTGTAGTACATCGTATCTATGGTTATGTTGTGTACATATAATAACGTTGTTTTCGCAAATGCAAAGGGTACGTCCTACATATCCATCTATACCTACATCGGTGCCGTGCTCGATGCAGTCCTTTCCATTAATTACGACATAGGTGACATTGACTGATGCGACCGTCACATGTCAACCGGTGACCACTAGGTACACGAGAGGGTTACTACGTATGCGTACCAAGCGTACACGGAACACAGGAATTCCGAGCTGCGCGAGCTAATATAGGTGCCACTGAGGTAATCATATTAACGAGAATCCCCTTCCTCCATTATCTCTATCCTCTTCTCCGACGGTCAACCATTTCATTTCCCATTATTTCTTTTTTTTTTTTTTTTTATATCTCTGGGATTTTAGAGAACACGGTAAATAACGGATGTATGTACGTGAAGTAATGATTTTTTAGATTCTCTCTCGTAATTCTCGTCGATAATTATGCAGCGAATTTGAAAAAACTAAAAAAATCATTATGCAGCGGAGGTTTTGTGTAAAAAGAACGGGCATTTTTATCTTGCGAATATGCATACCGATGCTGATGGGGACATGGAGACTGCGGGGTTAAAAATGCACCGAATGACCGGAGGGATGTATTCGGAATGTTTGGGGTTGAAAAATGAAAAAAAAAAAAAAAATAACGAAAATGTAGGAGAGCTGCTGTCGGAGGAGAAATGGACGGGAAAGTCCGAAACGAAACGCATCAAATTAAATATGGACGAAATTAATGGCTCTGGCCAACTCTCTCTCCAAATAATCACTCTTTGTCATCGGACAAACCTGCAGTGGGTAGGAGGATGGTTACCCGGAGCACGCGACGTAGCTTCACAGAAACAAAAAAAAGGAAGAAAAAAAAAAAATTGAGAAAAAAAAAGGAATATTACGAATTCGTAAAGCCGTCGCGTTACGTCCCGTCCGTCCGTGTCACTCGCGCGGCCGGACGTACCGAGCATAAAGCCATTCTTTAATTAGGGATCAACGGGGATACGTATTCGTCATGGTAATTGGTTAGCGCCGAGTAAATAGAGGCCGTCATTAGATAAGCTTCCGTAATTTGATTTTTAAAACAATTACCTATCGTTAATCCTACAGCTATAATTTCGCAGCGTATCCGATATACCCTTTCACCAATTTGACTTTGAATTCAGTTTTATGTTGAAAATTGTCATTCCGCTTTCATGTCCGCGATGATGCTTATGCTCACCCCTGTTTTAATGGTCAAACAAAAATACCACTTGTCACGCGCCCGTAACGCAGGTTTCAAAGAAACAAAAGAAGGAAATTACTTTTCACGATTCTGCGCTATTACGAATAAAAATCCCCTCAGCTTTCATGCGACTTTTCAAATTATACGACCTATACGATAATACGTCACGATAAAAATGAAAAAAGAAAATCACGATGCGTCGAGAGATAGGCTATAAATATTTCTGTTCAATTATACTCTTTGCCTGATGCCAGATAATTCTATGCACACGGTTTCTCTATACGCTATTCGGAGCAGGTACTCGAAAATTATCAATCGATACACATTCACCCCTGTAAATTATTGGCGGCGCCTTCAATCGATACGATTGCTCCAGGTTACATCAGCTGTCTAATGATTCGATGCTGCGACGCCGTACCTGTCATGTCAACGACATTATAATCCCCGAGGTAACTGACGCAAAGGTTGCTCCATGAATAGCTCAGGATTGTACATATTAGCTGCAGCTCCCTTACGGTACGACTATATAGCCCACGACTACAAATCCGTACAGAGTAACTGACTGCCGGAGCAAATATTTTTTTTTTTTTGCCAAGCCTTCGATTTTTTATTTCAATCGATTCATCCTAAGGTCATCGGGATTCGTGCGCCACTTTCCTCCTTGAATTTGCTTTGCCACTGGAAAATTTCTGCTTCGTGTGAATTTAGTTGCATTTCATTCGAATACATGGGAACAGAATTGAGGCTTCGAAGCATCTGATAGAAATGTCCGATATAATCTTCGTCGTTTCATTATTTAGTGTATCCCAGAGTCTGAAAGTTGCTTATATTTATACACCAATGAATGTCGTGCGTGGCATTAAATCGTCGCTATATGATCGTTTACGTCAGATAAATTAGGTATCTAGCCGGTGATTACAGGCTTAGTTTATACGCTGATAGGTGCAGCGGTAGCACCAGTACCAGCATCGCCAGCGCAGCAGCAGCTGCATGGAAATCTTAATTACTTTAATTAATCGCATCGTGAGACTACGAGATTCTAACGCGCGTGCCTGCGACACGGAACATACGCAGCATCTTACTTACATGTACATATTACACATGTATTATAAACCTTCCAGGCTTCCAATTTCCAGCGACTTGACAAGCAATTAACTAAATATCGTGAACGCGAAGCAGTTGTATACCCGCCCAATCTTAAACCTTCACGACGATCATCGCATCACTTTTGGTACCGAAACCTAATCATCCGAAATTTATTACTCCATGACCAGAAGATTTCTCGGCAACGATTTTCCATTGTCTAATCGATGGTCATTTGGAAGGAGATGGAGGAGACGCGTTGGAAGTTGGCTTTCGGTCTCGCTACGCGTGAGAATGCTATGCGCGACGTACACCGCAAGATAACGACGCCGCGACTTTCCGAACCGAAAGCAATACGAGTAACTATTAGCCAATGATTTGACATTTGAATGCATCAGATAAGATGGGTGTGATCCACATAATGTGCGCCGTCGAGCCACAACCTTCCTGATTCTCATGCAATAACACGTATACTTAGGATACAACCTTATACAGTTACAAAAGTGAAGGACAGAGGTTCACGAATGTTGCGCAACACGTACGCCAGCTTCGACGGGGGGGATGAGACGGAATACTAGCTGCCGTTGTTGATCCCATGATGCCTGCGCAGAGTTATCGGTAGGGCCATCATTTTTCATTGTCATTTGTCATTCGGAAATACGACGTCTCGTCGGTTCGTTCCGCTTAAGAGTTATCAGCGATGAACCGTATATTTATAATATCGGAAAAGTTCAACGCAGGATTTCTTCGACACCTCGTGTACCGTGGCCGTAAATCAGTCGGGCAACGATTACTTTTTTCTCATTCTTTCCTCTCTTGTTCCTTGCCCTTTTTAATCACAAAACTTTGAATCCGTCGGATGACCTTTACTGTGGAGAAAATAGACCGGATTCGATTACTCGGAACGAGTTTTGGGCCAGAGGTTCAGCGAGGATCGAAGCTTGCGTCATTTCGTCGCTCTCCACGTTATTTACGAGGGTTAATCTTGAGGGGGAACTTCCGGCGCGGTGGGTTTCGTCGTGAAATTTACGCTCCGAGGAGCTAAGGTCGTGGTTAATCACAGAAGATCGCCTCCTAAAAGTTCCTCCGGGACGTTCCGAGGAGACTAGCTATAGATTCGGTCAGTGGGTCAGAAAGACATTTCTTCGGTACTCCAGGCCCTCGCCTCCAGGATCAATGTCCACTCATTTTCTTTTCTTCGCGTCGTACCTTCTTTCTTCTTATTCGTTTCTTCTTCACTTTTTTTGTTTTATTTTTTTTCGCGCGCTTCTATCGAGTCCTCGGAAAATTCACGCTTCGGGAGTTGAGTTGGTCGTTAATCGTAAAAATTATCGCCATTATATCAACTTCCTCAAAGATCTTCGGAAAAGATCCCCGAGACACCTCGACCTCTCCCATATCCTCTTGTTTTTCTTTCGCACTTCCTGTGACTCGATCATTATGTTATACTCGTTTCGTAGCATTGATTTATCGTAGGTATGTATTCAAAGAAAATGATATAACTGGCGCAATCTTGGGGTTACACAAGATACGCGGTAAATAATGAATGTCTAATTGGAACGCCACCTGAGGCGTCGTTACCATCAACATCATTAATATCAAAAACGGATCACCCGTGGATCAATTCTCCAAACCTCGACTGTTCTCGCGCACCGCACGAGATCGTTATTAAAGTGAATCTATCAGGGCTGAGACGAATGCTTTCGAAATTAACAACGTATCAATCTCACACTCGTCGTCAGCAGTTACTCGGATTTCTTCAAGATATCTGACTGGCGTATCTATAAGGTATCATATCACACGAGCGGCTGTATTCTCCGAGTAACTTCACATCGCGCATCGATCGGACTATCGTAATTCCCAACTCGATTCATCGCCCGTGTGTTTTGCCAGTTTCTACATTTTATGATCTCCGTTCCGCGCAGCGTGGGTGTCGTTTACCATATAACCGGAACGAAACAAACCACGTATGATTTAGCGGCAAGTTTTTCCCTGATTTTGCTTGACCCGGTTTCGCGCGTACTTCAATTTGCCTAGGCGAGGAGCTGGAGGATCGAGGAGGATACATCCATGGGACAAATCTACCGAATGGTGTCCACCTACATCACCCGAACGTCCCACGCATTTGTATACCTATACCAGCCGCGAGACATTCGCGTGTGACGTGTGTGCGCGTGTATACCTCACCACGTACGTATACACATGTCAGATATTTTGCCAACGAGCAAAAAATTTGCGACGCGGTATCGCTCACAATAGAACCAACGACCCGTACGAGCCATCGTATCCGTGCCCACCGCGCGTCTGGAGACTGGAAAAAGATGGAAAATCAACTCGCGTCCAACGGCCACTGACCATGGTGACCACTGTCCACCAGATATCGGTTCCCATAACCGTAACTGTGGGGCGTACCTTTGTTCGGTACGATCCTGCGAAGGTTGCGCGAGGTTTTTAGGGTTGAGGGAAGAGATGGAGACGGAGGGAAGAATGCCCGCTCGCACATCTAGCGGAATGTATTGTAGGTACGTACGATGACAAATCACGCTTCAGCACGCCCCTGGCTGCTTATCCATCAACATCACGACGAACGGCTGCACGGTGGACTCGGGCCTGGCCTCTGGCTATCGATTTTATCTATCGATTATAGAGAGATATTATACGTATTCATGTTGTGCCGATATAGAATTGTTAGAAAAGTAGGCAGCGACCGGCTCGTCAAGGTCCCACATTCACTCGCTAATTTCAATCTTACCTCCCGTAGCGATCCCCAGAATCCAGTCGCGATTCGATCGTTTGTTTCGCTCAGATTTTCACCTCCCTCGTAATTAGCGAGGTGTATTTTTGGTTACCCTTTCAACGGACACGACTCCTTCTCTACTCGTTTAGATTTTATCGGGTCGTTCCGTGAACGTCGATTCCGTTCTCGCTGAAAATGGACGTGCGGATGTCCGACGCCTCCGATGATCCGATGTAGTTGAATTAACGCCCCAGCCTCCGGCGTCCTTATTCGGTATTCTTTCCTCGCTTCATCATAAAACATAATTAACGCTTCGCATCTCGCGGGGATTCACACCTTTATGAATGGGCGATAAAAGCTCGGGAAGAGGGGGAGGGACTAGATCGGAGGAATCCTCTTCCGAGTCGAGTCCCGGGCGAGATATACGTACGTGTTACACGGATAAAATAATGACATGGACAGCGGGACGAAGAGAGACCGAGTAGAAGAGCGAGTTGAACTAAACCTGCAGGTCTCGCTTACCCAACGTATGTATACAGGTTATACCTACGTACGGGTGTTTTATGAGGGACTTTATGAAAATGTTCGCGGCGGGCGGTACAACACCGAGGATTCCTGGGTGGTGGTTGAGATTCCATGCGCAACAACGTACCGTAGTTATAGGTATGCACAGTAGGTACGAGTGAGAAAGACGAGAGGTAAGAAGGAAAAAACAAACCGTCGGAATTGATACCTCCGAGGACTCCTCTCCAGACCCATTCGGATAAAGGATGAAGGATAATGGAGGAAGTCCTCGCGATATTACCGAATAAATTAGAGGTATTTCAAACCGTGCTTTTATTGTTAGTTGAGTTTACATAAACCGCGTATATTTTGTAGTCAATTGTTGCCTCCGTCTCAACGTCCCTCCACTCTTTTATTTTTTTCTCTTTTCATCGTCGGATCACCGACACATGTCTACGAATTATTTGTACGTGCATCGTAGCCGCGGTTAAATATCATCGCGCACGCTGCTGAATACCGTTATATGTATATGTGTACACAATTTACACGTGACATGCACTCTGATTATTGATTTTTCAACGGATGAAGGACAAGCCGTACAGCCCTGCAAGGTACATACCTATGTGCACACGAATTAATTAACCTATGAAAATATTGGTATGCAATCAAGAAATTCTATCTTCATCAGCCGCTGTATTATGTTCGTATACCTTTTACTTTTGTTCGCCCGTAACAAAGGGAAATGCATATTGTATGTATATTGCGCTTTTATAGATTCCCAACTGCGTTATCATATTTTTTAAAAGGCTACTTCGGAGCGGTGCTCAGCTTTGTAAAATTGCATCGAGTTTTAAGAACCAAAGACGCACGGGGCACGTTCCGTACAGGAGTTCGCGTATCCCCAGATCACATCGGGGCAGCTCAAGGTTTTAGATCCGGGAACTCTGGGACTCGGGGATCCTCGACGAACCACATCCATATTCATCGATTGTTTACGAGCTAACCCATAAAAAGCGCCAAGTAAGCCGCCCGGAATATTTTTCATGAATTAATTCCGAAGCACGATTCCTATCAATCAATGGGGCGATCACTTAGCCGAAAGAGCCTTCCCCCATCTCTCTCTCTTCCTCTTTTTTTTCTTCCTCTCGATTTTTGTTCCACGGTAATATGACGTGTAGGAATATATACGTATAATATACCTATACCATTGGTTGAAGAGGTCGAAATCAAAAAAGCACTTTGACAAAAACGATACAAGGAAACGAAAAACAAAAAAATGTATAATAAAATAAAACGAGGTAAACGTCTTTATTTTAGGATAATTTATCGGGTCGCGACACCGCGAGGTCCTTGGGCCGTGAGTGTTTTTGCTTAATTAATTTTGCCCGGACTAAATGTGTTAGCGTCTTAGCGATGTGTTTTTACCCCATAGAATGCATCCCTCCATAAAATTTCGTGGAGAACACAGGCGACGCGATTGTTTCTAACAGCGTCTTTGGGGGGTCGTCAGGTATATAATTTCCGAATAATGAAAGGTTAATCGGGCCCAAGGAGACTGGGAGTAACGACGAACTCTCTTCTCTTATCGCGATGATCGTCGAGGTATCGAGCTTTATGGAAATTTGAACACTCTCGACGCCAATGCGGGACAAGACAACGCACTTATCGGTTCAGGAGAGCTAGTGAGGGAGCCGAAAGAAAGCACGGGGTTCGAGGAGGCGGAGGTTCGAGCATCACGCTCCTGATGTTGCTGCTGCTTCTGCTGCTGTTACTGCAGGGGGAATGATAAAACGAGAAGAAGAAGAAGAAGAAGAAGGAGGATGTGTCTATAGATGAGTAGGCGCGGACATTTATTGTTTGTCGAAGCGCGATGCCTATCCTCTTTAAAACAAAAAGAAAAAGTCTGTGTATGCCTTATTATTGTAATATACTTGCCAGGATGCAGGTAGGCGCGTCGATGGCAATAGCTTTTCTCACTTTATCATGCCATCAAAAATTTATTGAAAGTTTTTTCTTTTTTTTTTACCTCTATTTAGGTAAACATTATATTTTCATACAATTTTTATTCAACAGCTAAAATGTCGATACATTGTGCACCGGACGTGAATGATTTTTAAATCTACGAAAGACGCGGGATATTTGGAAGTTATATGGTCGGCGATATTTTCTCATATTATAGCTTTCTCGCTGTAGGGAATGGATAATAAACAGAGAAGTGGTGCTTTCCAAGGATGTACTCAAAGTTGGGTACTTCGTCGGTACAACGCGATGCAATTAACTGAATTAACAGGCATTTAGGCAAACAATCCTTGCGCCGTAGAAATAATGGATTCTGACTTTGACTTCGTCGCCCCATTGGACGCATTCCATCATCTACTGCGCCAAAGTGTCGATAAAATTACATTATATACGACATACTTACGTGTCGCATAGACCTGCGGAGACGCCTGTACTCGTACGAAACACACAACGACGTCGAAACGCCCTCCTTTCGAAGAGGAAGAAGAAGAAGAAGATGGAAAACGCTTATATAGCTTCGGTAACGACACCCTCATTGCATACGAATATAAGTGTATTATCATAATATTAACTGGGGTCGGTTGCCACTTCTCTTAGCTTTTAAATATGCCGTTTCTGAAGGGAGGAGACTCGACTGTGTTTTGATAAAGTCTAGGGGATTCCGGTGACATTATTCATAGAAAATAAGAATCTCTGTGAAAACAATTTTTCAAAAATCGAACTCGTTGCTCGGTGTTGTCGTACAAGGGTGCGAATGTCAAACAAAAGCGAAAAAAACAAAAACAGGATCAACAGGATACCGTTACCGGTAAAATATTTTTTCAAAACCAATCTGATCCGATACGCGGTATCATAGTTTAAAGAGTGTAGCGTGTAACGCGCGTACCAATCTCATAGTTAATCGAGATAATTGTAACTAATTAGACACGATTGCTTGGTTGAAAACTATCTAATCTCCGAATCGACATTGGACGGTCATGTAGATGAATATAATCTATCAGGTATCTCTACGTAGGAGTTGAACGATCAGATAACCCGGGAGCATCGTTATCGGAACATCAGTTGGCTTTTGTACGTGAGTAAAAACCGCCGACTATACTTGTAGTTTATACTATACGAGCAGCCTAGAGCCGCTCGCCGTGCACAACCGGCAGCAGCATCGGTAACCCGTACATGTCTACGCCGCAATGCTGTTCATTCGGTTATCCCATGTGAATGGTAGAGCGCGAGCGCGTGTTCAAAAGATGAGTTTTAATCCGTGGTAATGAGGTCGGCAGTTGGTTGTTTGTATTTATGGTAGTATCATTGTGCACGTATACAGTGAAGAAATCGGAATAAAACGGCTCGCGGTGTACGAAGAGGATTTGGTCAATTAGAACCCTATAGTGAAGGCAGAAACGGGGTCGTTTCTCTTTGAACATTTCACCGTCGTTCCGATACTCCTCAACGAAACGGCGCGTTCCAATAATCCGTGCGGCGATGATTAGCGGTGATATTTTTTGTCGCGTATCCCAGGAATTCAGCTTCTCCCGGAGCGGAGGGGAATGCGCCACGGATTGAATCCGATGACAAGCTATGCGCCCCGTGAAAGAGTCGAAAGACAAACGTTGGCTGACTCTCGTCTGTCTATCGACGCGTCTCCTCTTCGCTTAGCTCTGGACGGGTCCATTTGTAAGAAGAGTTGACGATGGAACGCCGCCGCGATCCACCGACTTTCAGCCTGTGCAGGTTCGAAGACGCGTAAGAGGCGAAGATACGAGAGATGGAAGAGCCAGTTCGTTCGATTCTCAGAAACAGCCCGGCTGAAGCAAACCAACTTATAGTACCGCTCCGATGCAGTGCAGTGTTCGGACGGTTCCTTCACTTCTCCTCCTGCTGCTGCCGCTGCATTGGCTTCTGGACCGCAACGACAGTCCCTTCTTTAAAACCCGTGCATGGAACGCCGTTGCCATTTAAGATGCAGCGATGTGAGATAGCCCTCCAGATTGTGTCCCGATACTCCGCTAATAGAATATAAACCAGGGTAGAAACTCGGCGTACTCATTCCCTCGCTTTATTCAATTCCTCAGACATAGGACCTCTACTGTATTTATACTCACCTGCTTTCTATGAGACGCTGCCTTTGGGACATCGAATATGGAATGTCAAAACCGATAGCTAAATTAGAATTCACAGACTATAGAGCGCATGGATCGATCGGCGATTATTTTCTGACAAGAATCGAAGCGATCAGGTATTTCAGAGTGATAAAAAGGAGGCGCGGACTCGAGATAAATCGGGTTTCCGTATACCGTGTCTCGTTCGGACGGTGGCAAGGGTCTGGAAAGACGTCTTGTACGTCATGTCTAGGAAGAGCTCTCGTTTATCGCCTCTGGTCTAAAAGAAAATAGATCCTGCCACTGCCACAAGGTCGATAAATCCAGGGGATCGTGTTTCGATAAAAAAGGAAAAGCTCCACTGCATGTCGCCTCGTGCTCCGCACTTGTCGTACTGAATTATGAGAGTCATCGGTAATCCTTTGAATGACGATATGTTTTTTTTCCTTATTTCATTTTATTTTGTTTTCTTCTAGTGAACCTTAGTCAAGAGCGATCGACCTATCGCGCATCATCGGACCAGTGATATATATTCCGATAGAAAAAATCATTTATTCCTCCGGTACTCCGGATGATCCCTTAAATGTATGAGCAAATCGAAGGCTATTAGGTTAGCCTTGGATACATACGGTAGCCCAGTTTTTAGTTTAGTTGGCCGTCGAGAGAACAATGGGCCACAAATCACATGGGTGCCACCTAAATCTCGGCTGTGGACGCCTGCGGACGTGGCCGAGCACTGAAAGCTTGACCATCCCGCCGCTCTTTCTCCGTCCAACTTTCAACACTATCGTACACACCACCAGCATTCGTCCTGTGTACTCGAAATACTACGACAAGAGCTGAACAACTATAGCGCCAAATAGAAGTACGATTGCCAGAGGATTTCAAGGAGTGAATAAGACAGGAGAATTCAGACGTTCCAAAGATGGATCGTTGGAGATATTCGCAATAATGATTATCTGATTTTTAAGCTCATCCCATAAAACCAAGCGTCGATAACGTAACGAAGGTGTTCCAATCAGGAGACATATTTCTTCAATTTCTTTCTTTCCTTTTTTTCTTTTTTCCTTTCCACTTGATCCTGCGATACATTGCGAGCGTGTAATTTTCATCACGCTCATCAACTGCGATCTACATGAATGTGTGACGACGAGGAAGGTACATAAGAGAAGCTGTTACCATGCAGTGTATAATTTTACACCGCTGCACTTAGCCGTTACGACTTCATCTGGCTCGTTATCGTGATATCAAACGACACCGGGCGTCGTCGCCTGCAGTAGAGCGACGAACAGCTGCGGCGTCGAGTCGTTTTTTTGCCTCGTACTTCGGCTCAAAGCTCGGGCCATTAAACATCTTTTGGCGATGTTCAATTTTTACGATCTACCCTGGACCCTGGAGCTTTCTTTTGTTGCCGAGGAAACTGTATTACCAGAGCAATAAACCAGAACGGGAATACCCCGTAGGCCCGATTTGATTTAACGCGAATTTGATACACCGTCGATACCTACTCGCCTTTCCAACATCGTAAAAAAAAATAAAATAACTACACGAAGGGATCAGGATTTTAGATCCTGCCCGAGATTCGCAAGTTATTCGGGCACTAAAATCAGGCCAGAGGTTATTCTCCGGGTTTTTCTTTTTTTCTTTCTTTTTTCTCTCATCATCGCTTCTTTCGCCAGGCTAATTGGTTTTAGCACCTCATCGAAATTCCATCATGATCTTTTCCAAGCTCCTAGGGACCAGCTGATCTTGTCACATTCTACCTCTGGATCGTATCCTGCGGTTGACTACTGACAGTAAAACGAGGCAGTGTCATTAACTGGCGTGAAACGCCGCGTAAACGGCTTATAAACTCAATAAAGAAGAACTCGAAGAGGCCTATAGACCACCTTAAGTCCGCCGTAAAGCTACAGCTTCGAGTTACTTTACAGGAGGAGCTGAAAACGAGATTATTATACGAAGATCTGCAAGAAATGTAAACGTCCACCTATACATTTCTCTAATAACACAGAGCGAAATTCTCCTATGCTCACGTTGCAACCTCAATAATTTCATCAATTCCGTTTTCCGAGCGGGGTTTCACGTGAACCCGAGGAAGATGAAATTTTTCATTGTTTTCTCACGTGGACGTGCCGTGGAAACTATTTAAAGTACATGAAGATAAATGAGCAGGTTACACGAAGAAGAGATTATACCGCTACGATGAAGTACATGCTGAGGTGTTTCATACTCGGAACACGCACGAGCGAACGAATAAAACTTCGCGAACTTTTCTGCAGCAGTAAGATCACCAGGAGCGACGTTTCAGATCCGCGAGTCTTTATTTCTCCGACGTCGTAAATAAATAAAGATTGTAATGAAAGGCCAAAAATATCGTAGGTAACGAGCCAAGGCGATATTTCATCGGTCGTGCAGCGACGTCGTACGGAACGGCAGGAACGTCGTATACCTCAAAGGTGGACGAAAATCCGGGCGGGGATACCACGATTCATTCACCATGTCCGAAGATCGAATCCCAACCGGATGGCCACGTGGACCAGGAGCAGCCGCTGTATGCACTCCGATCGAACCTCCAGATTTTATTACCCCGTGGACGATAAACTCCGTAATTTAGCGCCCTGTGAACCGTCAGGTACATACATACCTGATCCAATGTTATGGTATCCTACGCATGGATCTTACAATATTACTTTCCTCTCTCGGATCACCTTTGTACGTATATATCTATAAACTTTGCCCGCGCTGCTTCTGCACACGCGCATCTTTTAGCGCATGAAATACAGCTGCGATTCTCTCGGAATCTCGCGGCCTTCGACCTCCGCCGTTACTTTTTATTTTACCGTATTTTCCGTTCATCTCCGATCGAGGTTTCCTAGAGATAATAATTTTTCGGCCGAAAAAATTGTCCTATCCAATAAAACCTTTTTGGTCATCCTCGGGGATCCTGGGGCCTTGAACCGCGTGTAACCCGTAGGAACATTGTGTTCTTTCTCGGACGTGGGAGTTAATGGTGCTTTGAGTAGAAACGGAACCCCTCACGGTACACTAACGGAGGGAGTGCCAGACTAGGTAGATTACCTCTGCGTTGGGTTCCCGGTTGATTCGTAAAAGTCGGATTCCTCCTTTGCAGTGGGCATGTCCGAAGCAATCTAAGCGAACGTAGGTATCTCGTAGTTACATACTTGTTACCGACTCTTATTCTTATTCACGTCTTGCAACTCGCCGTCGACGTCTTTAGCACCTCATACCTCACAGATATAATACGTCGCAGGATCAATTTTGATGCGGGATGAATTTTTATTCATTTTCAATCCCACGCACGATACGCCATTCTCGACGTGAGAAAGTCTTGCCACATTTGAACGTGATAATGTTTTCACGAAAAAACGGATAACAATTAATTTGCCGAGAACCAGATGCCGAATGGGAATTCGTATTGATGACGTTACAATTTGAATACCGAACACGAAACTGTTCCGCAATAATTCAAACAGAAGCCTAAGATAATATTTGCCAAACGGTAGCCACCACCTCGCAGGATGTGCGAGTCACAACAAACTCCCTATAATTAAGTTATGACTAATTGAGGGTTTAAACTAACCAGACGTGTCAGACATAAAGTACAGAGAGGAGTCTCTCGGTAGCTGGCTTATTACATGACAAAATGTTGCCTTATGGATGGAGATGTGCTTTCCCGCGAGCACGTAATATCTTGATTCGATTCGAAGGAGTACAAAGAAAAAGAAGAAGAAATATAAAAAAATTAGAGCGAATCGCGGCTCAATCAGAGTTAAAATAACTCCGACGTGAGTGAGATCAGCGGTAGCAGAGATTGTGGAATATATTTCAACGCCGTAGTTTCCGTTACAGCAGAGACTGTAATCAAAGTCTGATTATAGGCGAGTAATTCCGAATAATTTAAATGCAATCACGTGCGCATACGCTCCGTTTCTTCCCACCGTACAGTTGTGTTGTAGTCCCGTCGCGTACACATCGTGCGCAAAAGACGGACGCGAGGTTCCATAAACAGCAACGATGTAGAACAAGGATTATACTACGGGTGTCCTCGCAGTTTATCAAATACTAATTTACATATTCACGTGGGAAGTTATTCAACTTGCAATAAAACTAAAACATTGAAAATTAATACCACGATGTGAGAAAATTTGCACGACTGTGTAAAGGAATTTTAGTGGCGATGGTAAAAATGTCTTACATGACCACGTCGTATACGAGAAGCTTCCAAATTTCTTGCACCGTCGATAAATTATTTGGAGACATGATTCTTTTTTTTTTTTTTCTCATAGGCATCCTCGTTGTGCGTTTGTCCCGAGGCTGGTGGAATCTTATCTCTTTAGGGATTATGACGAGCGTAGGCACGGGGCAAACTAGTAGTCCTGAAGAAGGTCCCTGGCGACTCCTTCTCGAGAACTCAATGGGGTCGTGGTGTAGTTGGTAGCTGGCGGTCGTCTCTCACTTTCCTGATCATCGCCCGCGGGGTAAGGCGACTGCGTCGGCATCCCGCGGAAGGGGAGAATATATAACCGAAGTAGCGAAGACTTGTAGTATGACGGGAAGAGGGTGAAAGGAACCCCTCGCAGTAATCGGGATCTATTATTGATAACACCGCCGCGAGCCAAATGAACCGATCGTGCGAAAATCGCTTCGATTTAGCGGCGAGAAACTTGTAAAAATGATTTCACCGAGTTCAATGCGGTGCGTAAAGGCAATTTATCCAAACCAGGAACAAAAAATACCACGCATAACCACCGTGGCTTGACAAAAAGGGAATGGAACGGGGAAAAGTCGATTTTATCCTGTGCTTTATCCAACAACTTTTTTCATTTGTTTCAGAAACAACGCTAATGTCGTCCCGATCGCGACGGTTTCGATTCAAAAAAAGGAACCGCAAGAAACCATCGCTAGGATCGCGAAGCGATATCTCGATGACAACATGCAGCAGGCCTGGATCAATCCTCGACTGATATCGATGGTGAGTCTTCTGCTTATCTTCCAACTTTCTCGGATCGTAGATGTGCGAGGATGCGGTGATCTCTTTGCCGTCAATTTACGTCGGGAACTTTTCATAGTCGGTTTATACGCTTGAATTTTTTTTTTTTTTTTGGTTCAGAAACTTTTTTCTCCACAATTAATGTTAGAAGGAGTACAAGTTATACCCCATATCGTGATGACAGTCGCCGGGTTATCATGCGCTCGAGTATAAAGACAGGGGGAGTTAAAGAAGAAGCTTATACAGGGATTGCTGGGAAATCCTGTTAATTATTGTTAATTAGACGCGTCTCATCTGGGCGTGGTCTTGAGGAGGGGAATATTTGCTGATGACGTTCCACGTCCGCAATCCGGACGCGTTAAACGCGCGCGGCATCTGCTAGCCAAGTTAACTTTGACGTTTGAGAGAGTTGAATTGTTTTACCTCGAGCTATCATGACGTCTGTTAACGCAACTAGGGCCTAACATTATAATAATATATTAAATTAGCATCAGCCGAAAATTCTCTCGCTCACGAATCCAGAACTCGTGTGATTTTCAGAATAATTATAACACTCGTCAGGGCCGAAAGATATGAGAACTCTAGTCTCCCGGCTAAGAAAGAATCGACTGCGAGAAAGCGGTAAGGAAGATAAACGACAATATCGGCGGGGCGTTCGATGGTCGCTGATATGATAAACGCCCTAAATGACGAGCGCCTCTTTTCCCCTCATCCGACACTTACTAAAGTTAATCACGTCAGACAGCCCTCTGATTAAACCGGCGCCCCCATCCCTTCAAAACTAGGGTCGGCGAAGCCACCTTCCTCGCCTTGCGCATTCTAGTATCTACTTTTCGTCCATCCCTCATCATATTAGAAACAAGTGCAGCGGAGTCGAGGTAGTCTCCGTTGTCCGGAAGTATAATTTGTTAATTCTAATGAATTTTCACTCCTTATTAGAATTGCGATCAACCAAAAAATTAATTGCTCTCTTGACGCTCCCACGCAATTATACCGAACGAGATATATATCACCCCCGCGTTTTCCAATATCATAAAATTTTCTAGTGTCGGGCTGAATTTTCTTCCTCTTTTTAAGAAACACGAATCCCATATCTCAGGTGAGCGTGTCACTATGTAAAAAAAAAAAAAAACACCGTCTGTTGTACCGGCAAAGCGTATTGTTTCGCGGTATAAGGATAGGGTTATCTATAGTGGGTGCGTTTGAATATGTGTATCACGTATCCGTACGCAATCGTGAGGGACTAATCATAAATCAGGTGGAGGTGACGTATAACCGTGGTGCAGTCTGCGAAGTAAGGAACGAAATCAGGCTGGCAGGCAGGCAGGCAGGCTGGGCAATTATATAAACTCGCAGCAGACGCGAACGCGCGGCGCGCGCGGAAGAGAGAATAACGAGTTCACGCACCGTTAACGTAACGCAACGTAATGTTAACGTAGACTACGCCAGCTTCGTTGCGTATTACGTAACGTGTATATAGTAACCTGTCTTTGGTGATTACTACTGCCTCAGCTGCTGCTCCTGCTTAGACTAATAGCCCCCGTGGAATAATGAAATAACGAAGCTAGCTCAGCGTTCGTACGAAGCGCACATGCCAATGATCTTCGAGAATGGTGAAACGACACGGGGGCCGTCGATGCACATGCACGAAAGATTATCACGTCCCCTGATTTGTCTGCGTCTAATTACGCCAACTAATTATCTTTCAACTCTCGTATATACCTTAGAAAAATCAAAATTGATTCTAATACCCCATCATTATGTGGAGTAATGAATGCGCCGGCTTACTGAATCTAGAGATTCGACGCGTGTCGCAAAAGTTTTTAATATTATCAGGTTGAGAAAATCGCTCGGTTTTTGATCCATCCTCATCGTTGCCCAATAAAAAGCCCTTACCAAAGTCATATGACGTATTTTCATCGGTACAGAAGTTATGGTGGTCATAGCCGACGGAAAGGAAAGTGACCGATTACCACATCAATATGAACGATGGTTATTTAGCTCTAATGAGTTCTAATGCCTTTTGGGTGCGCTGGTCTTCAGGAAAAATAATGTCTGCTGGTTTTTAACGAGAATTTTATCTCTCTTCAACGATATTTTCAGACCGTCTACCCGTTCCGATATTATACACCGAACACCGGTAATAATGATGCGGCAATTATACATGTGCCACTATTTCTATTAGGTGTGAATGATTTTTTTTATTTCTTCATCTTGAGTTTGAAGAAACAAGAGAAACGAAAGTATTGAGAGAAGTTATAATTTATGTTTCCAATTTGCCCATAACGCAATTAATAATAACAGTCATCGTTCCATGGCTCGTGCATATAACGTCTTCTTCTTAATCTCTTTCGTTTTTTTCTTCTAATATTTATTTCTTAATAATTACGGTCCAAACTCATAATTCATTGGAAGCTGATAAACGAAGAACTAATGTTGAGATCGGTTTATCAAGAAACTGCAGTACGATCATAGATTAAAGAAAAAAAAGTGGTGAAGAGAATAACAATTTTATTTTTTCAAATTAAAACACCGTCCATTTTCAGGACAATATTTTGACCAAGGAGAAAGAAAGAGGATTAAAGGGATGAAAGAGGTGGTGAGATTTGAATAGAAAGGGATAAAGAATAAAGGATTAAAATATGCGCATGTATTTTTCTTTACTGGACGAGTGAATTTATGAATGCTTTATTTAATTTTGGATTTGGATCTACATAATATTAAAAAGTTCCGAGTACACGACGTGTCACGTTGCTGTGAACGATAATTAAAAGGAGTAGCTGCTGGAAGCTTTTATCTTCCGGTAGGGTTTTTGTTTTTTTCTTTCCTGATTTATTATTATTATTTTATTACTTTTTTTTCGCCAACCCGATGGAATTCCGAGGTTGGTTTTAAAATACGAAGAAGAGACGCGGAGGGGTAAGATAGAATGAATTTTTTTGGTTCTAAATATAATATATAAAATTCAATTAAATAGCGAGGGGTTGTTGTGAAAGATGAAAGCGTAGGGAACTAACTTTGTTCTAGTCGCAAGCCCGACACCTAGTTTGCTTTGAATCCGACGAATTATAGAGAGAGAGACGAATAAAAATATAAAAATATAAAGCATCCTGCTACCTTCTGCACCTACTAAGCACGTTAATCAAGTCTGCAGCGGCAACGGCAGAAGCAGAATATGGCGGGAAAGAACAATAAAAAGTAATATGATTACGAGAACGTAAACTAAACGCGAAATACGTGCGAATTATACGGTTGTATGTCGAAGTGAATTAAAATGACGAGTGAGCAGATTGAATTAGTAGGAAAAGAATAAGAAAAGAAGTGAAGAGCGAGATAAAGTTGAAATGGCGGGAGATATCGAGCCTGAAAAATTATTAAATAAAAACAAAGGAACTGGAGGGACAATGAGAAGGAGAGCATGAAGATAATAACCAGAATCAGAAATCCAGCGGATTTAACAATAGGATATTAGAATAGCTATTATCTACAGCAGACTTAATTATTTTAAGCCACTTTTGTACTCCGCCGCTAATGAATCGGACAAAGCCGTGATATTAATTGTCCTTTTTGGAATGTTGGAGCGGAACTCTTTCTTTGAAAAATACCCCGACTCGCACAAACAAAAACTTTTCCAGCTACCTTATATTAACCAACGCGATATCTTCATGCCCCTCGGTATAGAATAAGAACCTGACTTCTCACCGAAGGCGATAAGAATTAACTTTCAGCTCTTTATCGCAGTTTCTTTTTCTTTTTTTTTTTTCGCCGGTTGCACAGTTTCCATCGAATCCACCACACGTGATTTTTATCATCGGATAAAGCGCGGTGTAAAAAATTTTGAAATTAATTTTCCACGCCTTGAATTCCGCTTTTCAACTAAATACCGCACGTGATGAATTTTATCAATGTCGTATAAATACGAAGGGTGTTTAATTCGGTTCAAGTGTCGCAAACTGGGGACATGATCATTGAGGGTTTTGGTACGTTTTAGGGGTCGTGGGACGATCGCGTGGGTTAGCGTAGCCGTCGTCTATGAAGTGATGAGATGGGGGAGGAAAGAGGCGTCGGTACGCCGCGGGGTAAATGGGCCGACCCCATAGCGAAATAAGAGGGAGTCCCGCGGTAAGGAATAAGGGAAGGAGGCTTTTAAAATCAATTTAAACATATACCCCACGACCCCCGCCCTTCTACTCTCGACGAATCCACATCGGAGCCTGCACGCGTTTCCCGCGGCTGCACATATTGTGGGTCGCATTGCATATGGGCTGTCGTTATATAACATAAGATGCAGCGGAGTAATATAATGGCCCCCTTATAAGGTACCTACCTCATACCATAAGGTATACAAGGAAATACGGCATCGCGTAGGGAGAAAAAAAAAAAAAAAAGAAGAAGAAAATCGGTAAATCTATGGTAAATCCACATGATCCTTCTTCTATACACCCGCCGGAGGTCTTAAGGTCATGATCTCGCTCGCCGTGATCTCGGTTTAATATTTATATACGGTATGATACAAGGTATTCCAGTAAACCGTATATCTACCATATAAGTATACGCATCACGAAATTTTTTCCTCGTGCAACCAACGATAATATTTCAAGATTCGGAGAACGGAATTATACATCTGAACGTCGAAATGCACGTCAACTTAATCGCTGGAATTCCCCCTTCGCAGTATAAATTGATGTCACTCGTTGATCACCGAATTTGAAAGGGAAAGTCGACACTGTACGGGGTTGTAAAGTTCTGCAGTTTTATTTTTACGCGTGTGCGGGGGGCGAAAATCAGGGAAAATTTTGATCAGCGCTGTTCTTTCATTTTTTCGTCATGTGGGGCGGCATGAATCCCAATTCTTGATCAGTCTCCATACATATACATGGGACGAACATATAGTCGGGTAGGATTTTCGCACGGCGGAGCCCTAAAAAGATTCGGATCATTTGGCAAAGTGCTACTTTGTGTCGCATAAAAAAACGTCCCGCGTCTTTCAATCCTGGTTCTACAGTCAGCAGTTTCGATTTACGCGTACACCAATCCTTGTAGCTGCCGCCGGCTAACTCCCGATACTTCTCAAACCCCCCGGCGCAACCTTCCCAGTTCCAAAAATCCCCGCGGTGCCAAGATCGTGGAAGCAGGACCTGCAACGGCGATAAATTATTTTTGCCTTTTCCGCCATTTTAAATTTCACTCTTTATACGGGATCGAGAGTATCGACGATTCGGCCGGCTCAGGTCCGCATAAAAAGGCGTAACGGGGAAGGTGTAATAAAAAATTTTATTCCGCACCAGCTCGTCTAGCGTATAGAAATAAAAAATAAGATGCTACGATGTTGGAACAAATTTATGTGGGGAAATATTCCCAAGTTTTTCTGATTGGATAATGCTGGATGTGTTTACGCTAGATTTGATCTTTGATACTTTATCTGGATTTTTTTTATTCTTCCACCATTTTTCTATTCCACCGTAGACGAGCGCGACGGTGAAAGGGATATCTGAAAAGTTTAGTGATTTATCTGCGCGGTGTGTACAAGAGAAATATAAGAATGTATTATAATCGTTTTAGGAAATGCAAAGTGCGTTCTGCGAGCAATAATTTATGAATGTATGTAGCGCGTACAAACGCTGCTAGACATTCTAGTAGATGGGAAAGATTGTCGGGGGTCCTGCGGTGGGAGGAGGAAGGATATGGTCGTGGGATGAAAACGGGAACGAACGACGACGGCGGTGCGGTTGAGGACCGAAAGGAGGGGGAAAAATAGTGGAGATGAAAAAGAATCAACGAAAAAACCCAACGACTTAATTTATGGACTTATTTTTCTTGCCAAGTAATCGCGCATTAATCTGCGAATTAATTACTCAGCTCTGCGCACAGGGGTTAATTATTTTTTAATTTGATTAATCGAACTCTCCACCGCTGCTGCCTGAAGTGAAACGCGTATAAGGTGCTACCCTGAATTTTTTGAAACACCCTTTCATCGTATGCCAGACATTTCGCTGACGGCTTTTTCAGCCGAGATTTTAATCTCCAAGTTCAAGGGCGATTAGAAAATCGTCGATCGAATTTTCAACCCTCGCAATCACGGGCGAGGAATCGGAGTTAGTACAATAGTAGAAAAAATATTCGTTTTGAGAGGAGAATAAAATAAATAAAATTGTTTTGCGAAATGCTTTTAGCGACTTGAAAATAACTCACCCGTTACCTGCGGAGGAAAACAACAAAAAGTACATCTGGGTGTTCGGAACGGTGGTTGAAAAACGCATCCCCATAAACCTTCATTAAACCCCCGACAAATCAAACCCTCTTAAAAAACGGGCTGTAAATTAATCCATGGGGTCGGGGATCGAGTTCTATCTGTTGACGACCTCCTGTGGCATTACCGTGACGTCGTTAAAATACCAACGGAGAATTTTCGAGTGGATTTCATGGCGTTGTCCATGGTGTCATAAAGACTGATTGATCCTCGGATTGATCTCTTAGGTTTATAATATGGGGCAGAGCCGCGCTGCACCAGCGGTACAGGAGGGAGGCTCAGATATCCCATTGAATCTGAATATCATTAATGGTAATAGACTTGTCGTCGTTGTTGTTGTTGTTCCCTTGCTTTCGCTCGATCGTTTGATATATGCACGTTAAATCGCCCCCACATATTTCACCCCCTGTTCGGTGCATTGAGTAAAAATGAATTGAATCGAACCCCCAAACGGTACATTATTTTCATGGGGGACAGATCCAAGAAAAAAAAGGCAAACTTAGGCGTTTCTAAAATTCCCCGCGATACGCTCAATCGACGAGAGAAAGAGTACAGAAAAACGTAAAACAACGAATTTTAACATTCAGCCGAATTTAGTTTGATTTCCTTGACTTGTTCGAATGTTCAGGGCCAAATGAATCTCAACTTTTCCTCTTCGATTTAGGCTGCGGAAGTGCCTCTTCTGGTTATTTTTCACCGCCCTATAGGTTCGGTATGATGACCTTTGTTGCGTCCGAGGACTCATTTTGGTTCATTCCGTGACTCAGAGTAACCGAGGAAATTATCACTGCAGCAAAATACAGTTCATCCCCTAGCCCGGCCAGTGCGCCCTGACGAGATATAAAGTGGCCGTAAATTTCCTACCAGAATCCACCGAGTATTTAAGGTTACTGCCCACTACTTAGTTTACTCCTCCCTTTCCCCGTACACACTGCAGACCCACACGACCGCTCCAGAACTCTCCCTTTCTTCCATGCGCGATATTGGGGAGATCAGTTTCCTTCCTATAGCTCTATACTTCGTGAACGCCGGTGCATCGGCACCGGGGCAATGTCCCGTGAAAATACGAGAAAAGATTTTCTTTGTCGATCTCTATTCGCGGGGCGGGTCGCCAAGAATCGTCCATTTAGTCTGAGAACTTTACTTTCTTCTTCTATTTTCTCCTCCTCGAAAACCGACCGCTAATTCAATCAATCGCCAAAAAACTCCGCAAGATTTCACAAAACGATAGCGCAACTAAAACCCGTACCGTTTTCGATTACTCATTTATTTATGCTGAATTCTTTCTTTTTTTTTTTGACCTTCAAAGTACAAGGGCGAGTTTTGTCACTGTCGAGGTACATCCGACGAGATTGTAATTAATCAAACTATACGAGCTTTGTCCGTGTCACGAAGATCTGGCTTTTCCACCCCCGCCCCTCACCCCTCACCGCAGCCATAAAAATACCGCCGCTAACCTCCTCCTCTCACTCGAAAAACGACCGCTAAACCGTAATATACCCCGCGAAGAAGAAAAAGTTAGTATTTTCAGGAAGAAGCGTCATATTTCTTCCGCCAAACTATTTGGTGATAATTCACTCTTTTGTCCCGAACCTTGGTGTCGCGGGTTGCTTCCTTTTTTTTTTTTCTTTTTCTTTACTTTCTCGGTAACTGTATGAATATCTTTTTCCACATATTCCCACCCTCTTTTACGGCAAGGATGACCCTGAGGCGTGGAAAAATTTCCGATACTCGTACGGTTTTATTTTTATTTTATTTTATTTTTTTTATAAAGATACGATACGAAGAGTGCATATTTGAATTTTAGCCAATGGAAAGGTATGATGAAGTTATGAAAGTGAAATTTTAATAATGCGAATCTCATTTTGTTCAGGGAGCGAAAAGTTTTGCAGAGAAAGAAAAAAAAGAAAAAAAAAAAAATATTAGTATATCGTTTCATTTCTTGCATTCATCGCTGTGCATGGCGTCAAAACAAATGACGATACTTGATACGTTCTTCACGGTCTTACCGTGATTTAAACGAAAGTTTTCACCCCCTCCAAATAAATCATACTTCCATCCGGTTGGTTAACCGGGACCCCGTCGACGCGAAACCCCGTCGTTCCGTTTATGTGCCATTTACTGGGAAAGCCAAGCAATTGCCAATCGCCATTCGCCATTAACCAACGCAGCGTTATAAATAATCGCCAGCTCTCTATTCTCGTTTGAGGAAAATAAAATGGCGAATATCTCCTACGACGCGATCGTGTTGTTCCGATCGCAAGCCAGTTCGGATTCATTTAATTTAATTTCTTCTGGGAATTTCCGGTCCGGTTTATCGCGACGGAACGTTTTGAAATTTTTGATCAGAAAATGAGGACGAAGGAGCATAAATGGGGTGATATAATGGATTTCCGTACAAAGATGGGCAGCTTCAATTGAAATTTAAACCGACTTCTCTTATCAGTCGACGTG
Source organism: Athalia circularis (assembly GCA_963978495.1). NCBI lineage: Eukaryota > Metazoa > Arthropoda > Insecta > Hymenoptera > Athaliidae > Athalia > Athalia circularis. Next base: position 29,059,349 of record OZ021700.1, on the reverse strand, counting down.
CACGTAACCCAATATGTCCAATATTTAATTTCAATACGAAGAAGCGAGCGAAAAGAAGAAGAAGAAGAAGCGGATCGAATCTAGAAAACGAGGAAACCCACTTAACCGACACCGCGGCTGCTGCCTTCGACGATGAAAGTAATTTTGGATAAGCTTAGCTGCCTCGAAGAGTTGACAACGCGAGGCGGTCTCGAACGATAGACGAAATTGAATACTCGTTAAGAAAATATTTTCAATAGCAGACGAGACGCGTGTGCCTGGCTTCGAGAGGATTTAAGGGGTGCGAATTGCATTAGGCGAGGGCTGATTAAAATACCCGCAGTTCACTGGCTTTGCTCAGATCATTTTTTTCCCATTTTTTTTTTTTTTTGGCGGTTTTTCTTTTTTCCAATATCCTATATAAATCTGTACGGGTGAAAAAATTTCTGGGTTAATGTCCGCCGTATATGTGTACCTGCATATTTTTGGACACCTTATATTTTTCGTAACTCGTGCGCATTTTGTAATTTATTTATTTTTTTTTCTTTTACTTCTACTTTTCTCCACACTTTACCTCATCCGTATAATACATGTAGGTATACTTACACCTATATAACGCACACACTCGTTTTTCGATGAAAAAAAATTCTTTTAACCGAGTAAAAATGTGAGGTCGTCTTAAAAAAAATGTCAAGTTGTTGCCACTTCTCACGCGTTCTTCGTTCCATACTCTGAAGAGCCGGAGGAGAAGGAGCGGGGGAGGGGAGGGAAAGGCCGGATGAAAAAAATGAATATGAGAACAGAAAGGAGTGAATAAAAATAGAAAAGTGAAAGAGGAAAGGCTCGTCTAATTCTTTCGTCCAAGTCTTGGAGGTTTTTCTTTCATTCCACCAGCCCACGACCGCCGCTACCGCTGCAGTGACACTCGACACTCGCTCCTACACCCTGACTTCCGCGTGGCTGAAAATATTACACCCTATTATGTTTGACCCAACACGCGTACTCGCGGTCATAATACCCCCCTCAACCCCCACCCTTCACTTTCCCCCTTCGCCCACCCTCGACGCCTGGCGTCCCGGCGCCTGCCTGCCTGCCTGGCTGCTTGGTTTTCGTACCCTGTACGCGCCCCGGCTGTCGGCGAGTCGACGAACGACGCGGACGTAACGAGCCACGGAAAAGAAGCCAACGTTATAATGACGTCTAGCTAACCCTGAGAGTAAGACGCGAACGAAGCTGCGGGATACGTAATATTTTTACTCCGACGAAACTTACTTCGTTCACGAAAGACGCTGCAGCGGATTACAATGTATAATTCTTGGATTCGACGCGTGAAATAAAAAGCCGCGAATTCTAATCCTATGTGCTCGCTAATCAGTTATACAATTCTGATAGTTAATGCGGATTAATTAATGCGTGCGCATTGAACAGCTTAAAATTTGGGCGTTGTGTACATGCGATGTCGTAAGCCAGGCACAGAGCCGATATGCGCTCGTTAATTTTCGTAATTATTGGCCACGTAATACATCTACCAAATTACAATTACCAGCTATTCGTACCGCGATGCATTTGCTCCCGAGCAACGATGCGGCAAACTTATTATGTTAGTTCTACGCAGATACATCAGAAATCATCGGTAATTGTATAATAAGCTATCGGCTAATTAGTGACTAATACACAGGCACATATCTGTACGTGGAAATGGCAATCTGTATGAATTTTGCACCGCTGAACGCGGCACATATCATCGTTATATTCGCTATCCGTATATTGCAGAGCTGATGAGGGCAAAACTATATAACCTACATATCTGCTAATTATGCGCTATATATACATATATAAATATATATTATCTGATAACCGGTACGACTGCATAATTTTTCATTCGCACATCAACTTGCGGTACTTTTCACTTCTGTCACGTGAAACTGTCGTCATCGTTGTTACGATATGCCGAACCGCCGCGGCTGTGATCAGTGAGTATAAATTTGAACATTGCTTCTCAACACGCGATTTTTTCGATACCTAGATTACAGTTACTCAACCGTAGTACGCATGACGTTTCGTTACGCTCGGATATCTGCTTCGGTCAAAAGTTGGAAGTGATCGTTACGTGGTTGATTCTTTTTTTTCACTCTTCCAACGCGTGTAATTCGCCGCTTTTGAAACGCGCGAATTCGTATGGGGGATAAAAATGTTTGAAATCGTTCAGTATAAGAAGGAAATTACCGGCGTCTCTACGTTGTTATGGAAAATTCAAAATTCTCGCTCCGTGCAAATCGCGTCGCACCTCAACTCCATACCGAGTTAATGCCATCTAATGGAGCGAGACACAAACCGGAGGGCACCCTCCTCTCTTAAGCCGCGTTGATTTCATTTCAGGACTCATCTTGCGACGGGGGAGGTTGTAAATTTTCAATCAGCCCTCCCGTGTAGCTGCCAACTTCTCCGGGGGTGAAAACGACTTTATATATATTTCTCGGCCTGCGCACCACGCGTGGAATGCCAAATTTCCTTTAAACATTTCTATCTGCAATTTCGCGGAATTTCTTCAATTAGGTAAACGATGTTTTCTCTTTTGTCTCGATTTCCCAAATTTCAATCCACACACCTCTTCGAATTCTGAGGATCCGAAGCGCTATTGAAAACGACTACGAAGAGCCCCGCGGAAAATGAATAAGGGTGCCGAAGAATGGATCGATGGACACATATTTTCATTGAAGTTTGGTCAACTTGACGCGTCGAGTTTCACGCTGCACATTGTGCTTCGGCCCCTAAACTGCACCGTAGAAACCAGTAACGGGTGCTTAAAGCAATTTCGTTATACGGGAGAAAACTGACCCTCGCAAGTTGCGTCGCGTAAAGGCGTGTTCGGTGGGGTCCAACGAGCCCCGGCATAATAAACGGATCGTTAGCATTGATTAAAACGGTGGTCTCGCTTAGATTCAATTTATATGGTCATCGGCTGGCTACGGCTTCCCTCTTACGCTTTCCTCCCTCATATTTTTCTCGAAGTAATTCAGCAGAGTAGTTGTTTTTCAACTGTTTTTCTGCAGTATCGATACTAATGACGTCTTCCGCAGGTCGCGGCCGGACTCATTTTTCTTCTACGGTAATTAAATTCGATCTAAAACCTACGGGTTAATTATTAACGACATATCTTCATCTGAACGTCGTACATCGCGTTACTCCATGTAAATCGAATGGGGCGAGTAGAATAATTTTTTTTCCACCCTTTTTTTTTTGTTTTTCGAATCATTCATTCATTTTGCAGTTTTTGCTCAGACCGTGGACGTTGCAGGTCGCGGTCGTCGTCACGTGAAATGAACGAACGAACGAACGCAACGGCAGGCAGCAACAATTTCTTCCGGGTTGTTTAATCCTGCAGGAGGCTCTCGTTAAAGTTTTCATTCGTAGAAATAATTTCCGCTTCTGATTTTACAATTTCCGTGCGGTAGAAAATCTAACAAACATGAGCAAATCTTTGGATACCTACGTATGCCTGTACATATCCGAGTACGTGTAATATTTATTTACTGAAAATATTATTCTATATATGCGCAACTTCGAAATAGAGCTGCTCGCAATGCTTCGTCAAGTTCTCAACTCGTTATACGCGATTTTTCGTGATATCGCGATTGGAGTGCAGAAAAATAACGAGGCGTTACACCGAGATACAACTTGAATAAGGACGGTAATACTGCACGTTGAATAACACTGCGAAAAAAAAGGAAAAAAAAAAAAAAAAAACGGAATTCTCGAACGTCTTGATTTTATATATACCTACACGACATGAGCACAAGGGCGTTAATTCTTATCTTTTCACTTTTTCTTCGCTTTTTTATTTCTCCGCTGTCGGGATATTATTTGGCCCGAAGAAATGTGAGAAACTGGAGAGAGAAAAAAATTGTTCGACAATTAAAATAATTTGGGAAGATCGTGAAAAGAAAAAAGTAGGACTGTGCGCGGCTACGTGCCGGTTGCTATCAATCGCCGGGAGGAAACTTTTCGCCCTTTTCGCGGCCGCTGGGATCTTTTGCGCTTAGAGGAGAGCGAAAGAAATTCGTCTTTTTGTTGGGAAGAAAAGCCACGAGAAAGCAATTAACGTGTCTAAATGTCGAACGATTCGAGCTGCAAAGGCCGCGGGCCGGAGGGCTTACAAAACAAAAACTCCCATTCCAGAGTCCCGCAGATACAAGGGTCTTCGGGTCACGGGTAAATTAAAGAGGTAGAACAGTAAATGGAGGTATAAAAAAAATGAAAAAAAAAGCGTTCCTCTCCCTCTCGTTCTGACGAGAAAAAAAATGAAAAGCAAAAAAATGGCTGAAAAATAAAGAAAGACATAATATTATACAGCTGTATTTTATTTCTTTGTTCTAAGATAAACCGAAGCTCAAATGGGTTTTATGCTAATCCGTCGCTTTTATTTATTCGTCACGTGTGCATACGTATACCTTATGTAACGTACGTATACCTACTGCAGCGTCGCGACGCTAGACGCCGTTACTCAAGTTCGATTGCCTATCCTTCGGTTGAGCATGTTATACAATCGTTGGAAGGTGGAGGAAAGTTTTCACGCGAAAACGTCGCGTCCTATGCGATTGGGATAGTAAGGGGTGAAGTTTTTGAGTAGTTTTGAATAAAGTTTAGCTTTTTGGTTGCGAAAGTCTCGCCGCCCCCCTTGCCCCCCCTGCCCCTCGATACATCGCGAAGCGCGCGGATATATAGGAAAAATGTCTCGATGGCGATTCAACCGATAGGAACGTCGTGAGGGCGGCATCGGGACAACTTGATGGATTTTAACCCTAACCCGTATTCGATTAAGGTCCCTCTCGATAATCTATTATAGTTCTTGCCTTCCACCGTGATCGTCCCGCTCTTGATCGTGACTCGTACATTTTCAGGAAATTTATCAAACCCCTCTTGCAATTCTGCTACAGTGACCTTCGGGATCATCGTCCGCTGTGAGAATTTTTTTTCTTCCATCTTTCAAGTACTCCGAATCAAATTCCTCCGTTGTAAAATCTGTGTGTACGAAAATTGTCACATTCGAATCCATTCTTATGATTATCCAACGGCACGGGCATGGCGTCAAGTGCATCAATGTTTTACGTTGAATTTCTTTGTTTTACACGCAAAGTGGCATGAAACAGTGAGGAACAAACGATAAGGCTTTTTATGATTTTTTTGGCCGATTGTGGGAACTACAGCAGCAACGAGACAGAAGGAGGTGCAAGGATAGGAGAGAGAATAAACGAAAATCGCGATGCTACTGCCGCTGCTGGTGCCGGCGCTGGATGTGGAAGGGATAAGGGGTGGGAAAGAAAAGGGGAAAGGCTCATGTTCCCGGCTGGTGGCAAACCCCTTTAATCTTCTCGGATCAAACAAATAGCGAAGAGCACCTCGAAGTGCGTTGAGCCGCCAGTCAGAACGTTCAAGGACATGATTGCTTCGCGCCATCGACGCCTACCACCTACTGCACACTCGCTTACAACATCATAAAGCATCAGTCGCTAGTTTATAATCTCAATGGTGGTAGAGAAATAAACCTCTAATGGCGTTTCAAAGTCAAAGAATTAAATCGGGGAAATTGCATCGTAATTAAAAATTCATTCAATACTACTTACGACCCATGAGTATACGTATGGTTCGAGTAGGTGTGCCAATGTATATCTGCACATATGTACCCTCCGAAAAAAAAAAAAAAAAAAAATAATGCGCTACGAGTAGAATCAACTACAAAGCGGATGGCAACCGCGCGCGGTAGCTTTTTCAGACACCCACATCGAACGACGGATACGCCCATATCTCGCATAATTTTGCAGCTCCCTGAAAACCGGAATTTCGGAGCTTTTCGCATTTTTTGCTCCGGATCACGTAATAAAATATTTTAGGAAAAACACGGATGTGAGGTGGAAAATATTTAGTTGTGTACACTACTCGACTAACGGCTTTCGGGCTAGGTATGAAAACAAAAACTCGTTGCTAAACGCGTGTGGCACAAATTCGTGTGAAATTCTGACGGGCGTATATTTTCTTTGATAAAACTTCAGTGTTGGCAACATCTGCACCGCTGTGACGCACTCGTTGTCATTTCGAAATGAAACACATCTCGAGTTGGTTTTGTTGCGGTGTGAAACGGAATGCCGTGTAAAGAGATTAAAGAAGAGGACGTAGAATTCGCTGAATCTCGAAAGAAAAATTAATAAATAAATAACTACGGCAGTGAATTAATTAACGATGGCTTCACAGGTAACTGAACTTTGGTAGCCATGTGTAAGTTCCTCCGATAATGCGATGTTACTCCTAATTAGGTGGAAAAAACTAAATTTCATATCCCCGTAGACGCCAACGACAAACACACACCGGTAGGTGGCAACTATTCCTATAGACAAAGTTTCCCGGCCATCCGTCATGTCGTCATATTCGCCCCACGTGATCCCATGTGTTCCTTCGTACCACGACGTAATCGAGCACCAGGTGTCCACGTGACGTCTGTTAACGAAGGACTGTACCGTACATCGTGAACCCCGAAAAGAGTCTGTTGTATGGCTGTTCAGGGGATGAAGAGCGAGACGCTGAGACGTATTGGGGTTGTTGCAAAATCCCCTGGTAACGAGGACACCACAACCTCTCTGACCTTCTTTCGACGAAATTTAACCCCACAGAATTGTTTGGGCTGTTTAGATCGTTTGGTTCGTTTGCTCGTTGGATCAGAAGAAGGATTTGCGTTTGCCCGTGACTTGTTATACACGTACACGCATATACTCGTACATCTACGGGGGGCGTGTTCGTCACCAATTCCGTCCCTTCGGTTCTTTTTTTTTTGTTCTCGAAGAGCAAAGGCTCGCTTTTTTTCTGAAATTGGACAAAAAAAAGGATTGACAAATGTGCTGGGGGAGGATGTGAATAGGTGTACGGAGATGTTTCGGTAAATCATTAACGAACGAAATCGCGATTGCGATTACATTTTTTCCACCGTTGGTGTATGTCTGTATATCCGCAGCCCTTCGGTCCCGTTTGTGCGACGGTGATGTGATCAGGAAATATTGAATTTGACGCTTCCGCATGTACTCGGCACAGGAAATTACAACTTTACGAAATTCCAATCGATACCAAACCCTCTTTGAACACTCTCCACGTCCTCCTTGTAGACTGAACGCGAAACCGATAAACCCGCTTTTCGCGACCACGACGACCACAAATCGGTGGCTATTCGCTACATAGAAATTCTCGGATATTACCGACCTCAATCTTCGACCAAATTTCACATTCCGACGGAACTGTTGTCCAAATTCACGATACGTAATCGAGTCGAAATTCATCCCGACTTTTCATTAAATTATGAAAATCGCACGCTATATTTCCGACTCAAAGTTGTTTACCGCTGACGTGTCTTTCGTGGAAACGAAATATACGACCCGCGAGAATGGTTCTCAACCATCCCAGCCTTGACGTTAGAAATCCAGGATCCAAATCCCTTGTCTGCATTTGTTCAAGGGATTCCCGTTTCTTACCCGTACGACTGTTGGTTTCGCTGTTTTTCTATCGTCTTTTCTAGCGTCTCTTTTTCCCGCCGCGTTCTCGCACCATGACGGAGGCTTTAAAAAAAAAATGAAAAATATAATACAGAGAGGAAGATGGAGGTAGAAAAAAATATATTCCACCTTGCTCCGCGTCCCAGAATTATCTGGACACTCCGCGTCCCGCGGGCTTGTTAAAACCCACAAAGCAAACACGTGCCAACGCCAGGAGTACCGCCGCCTATATTCGATTTACCCGGCAAGGGAAAGAAAAAATCCCTAAAGAAAAACAGTCGGGTTTAAAAGGCTTGGGCCCTTCCTTTATGGACCTGTTCTCTCACAACAACCCTCAGCTCGCCCTTCAGATACGTTAAGCCCTACGACGCATGATCGATTTCACGTTATTCATTGAAAATAAAGACTTCCGGTAGAACCATTTCTAGTGAAAATTGTTCGAAAACCAGAAAAATAAAAACGTCCTTTGAAATAAAACTACGAAGTTTTATTTTCTCGAAATCCAACAAATTACGAGTGGTCTTGTTGTGTCAAAGATTTTTCAAGCCGTAGCTCTCCACAATTTTTTTCAGCTCAAGAAACCAAAAATTCGAAGTTGAAAAATGACTGATTCTGAATTTCAAGGCATTTTGAGAGCGGATTACAGTTGGCTGGAAATTTTTCTCCCCTAAATAAGAGCAACTCAGGGAGTGAGGTATAAAAATTTTCTCTTTCGCAAAATGCGGACCACCCCGAATTGATTGGACGCCCATGTAATGCTTATGAATGACGTTTTTTTTTTCAGTAAAGCGTGTCATCCGGTACCGTAAAATTTTGTCTCCGACGTACATATATGTAGTAATATCTTGCGATTTTTTTGTTCTCGGTGCAAAGACGATTCTTTTCATTCTGATTCCGTGAGCTTTCCTGAAATATATAGCCCGAAATCAATCGAGCAAATGCGTCTGAGAGACTATAGAGTTTACCATGTACTAACATACGATATAAAGTCTGAGTAAGACCAGGGAAAGAGTAAAGTGGTAGACTCGTGTAAGAGGGATGCGAATTTTTATCGCAGCTCAAACTTTTTCCTCCCATAGTTCACCTCGCGTACTTATGTATACGACAGAAGATATTCTTTGGTATATAGCGAATGTATTTTCCTTAAGTTGAATAAATACGACAGGTACTCAGATTTCACATGGCTATATCCACGTATAACTTACACAACGCGTTGTACGCAGGTATGCATATAGTATCGAAGAGTTCAAAGGTAAAAGCTCGTAATTCCCCGAGTCAATAAAGAGGAATAACTAATGAATATAATACACGTTGTAAACGAGTTGGTTTATACGCAAGAAAATCGTCAAATAGCCAATCATCGTGTAACTGACCATGAAAAAATCAATGAGCCAATATTATGACCGAGCAAACTTCTCAACAAGTCAAACAACTTGAGTGACTCTATGTAAACCAACTTTATACCAACCATTCTTATGCGGCAGCTGCAGGAATTTACAACGAAACCGAATTCGAATCGAGTTCAACGTCGATTTCGGGATCACAAAAAAAAACAAACGAAGAAATAAATGAACCTGCCATCTGAATTGATCCATCTGTCGAAATGATCGAGTTATCGCATAACATTTTTTGCTTATTAGAGCAGAAAAAATTTAGATATCTTGATGAGTTTTGGTCCTCACTTATTATCACTGCGTTAGACTTACCTGTTATTAAAACCATTGTCTGCTTGCTTTTGTCTGGTGACAAACGAAGCGGTTTTTTCTCCTTTTGTCTTTTTTCGAGATTTGTTTTGTAAAAATCGCTCGAAAGTATTTTGTTGGTTTTATATCCCTTAAATTTTCTTTTTTAAATGTGTATATATTTTAGTATTTCTTTTTTATTTTTATTCTGAGTCTCGATTCCCCAGTTTCGTCAATGAATGCGCTCCCTTCCGCCCGGTGGATCCTGTTTCGGCCAAAAATAAAAATAATGATAATGGTAATAATAATAATAATAATAATAATCTTCTGGAAGCCCACACTTTTTACAGATGTACGTGAATTCTGGTTAAAAGAAGTAGGTACCTGTTGTTTGTTTATCCTTCCCTTGATAAATAAAAAAAATAAATAAAAAAATACGATTTTTACTTATACTATACATATATCATACATGCCTCATATATATGGGCACGCGTATTATACATGATTTAAAAATGAATGAAAACCGTCTGCTGAAACGGATATTGAAGTGCTTTGCGTACGCTACGGTTCTGCTCTGTTCATTATATATAGATATGGTTTATGTATGTTTCGGATCACGTGTGGAGATGAAAGATATTCGATAAAAGGAAATACATTCACCTATGCTTCATTTCGTTATGTTATTAAAATATTTTTCCCGAAAGGTTCTAAAGAGCTTTGATATGGTATTACCGCTGATTCGGTTTGAAGAAGAAAATAATGAAACGAAAACGGAGAAAAAAATAAATTAAAAATGAAAAAAAAACTCTTTCGACGAGTAGATTTCGTGAACATGAAACTAATAACTCGATGGCTGATCAATGAGAATGTATACCAAGAATTATAGCGAAGAAAATAATGATAAAAATTATTTAACGTTATGTTTATACAATTGTACAGTACGTACATAGGAGGTACGAGTTGAGAATTTATTTGAGCGTAGAAATTTTCTCTTTGCACTCTTTTGTTTGAGGTTACTCGGTGGATTGGTTACCGCGTAGCAGCATCAGCCAGAGGCAAACTGTCCCTTCCAAACATCCAACAAGTCTGATAGAATTATTCCTACATTTGCAAGAGACTCCCGCGTTTGTGTTTATTCTGTATATACCGTAGAGCGAAAATTTTAATTCGACAGTTACAATGCGTATGGACGCTCGCCTCTGTTTTCATTGTATATGGCCATATACACATAAGTACATGTACGTAGATTTAAAGAGGATGAGACCATAACCCAGCTCTGAATCAGACGGAGATAAACCCTGCTTTACAGCTTTATGCGAACGACGTAAACGACGATGGCTTTTTTGTCCCAACGATAAGAACATCTCGCTAAATTTACGGAAATAACATTCCCTTACGGTACAGAAATCTCCGGAGTTTTTTTATACCTCGTATACCCGCGGCATCGATAAACAAAAAAGATGACCGTTTCGTCCGCTAGGGGTACCTTAGCTCCGCAGAAATTTTATTCTGCTATGTGAATTTAAAAAATCGCGTGCGGTTTTTATTGTCACCGCACGATTTTCGGGGTCGACGAAGATGGGATAAAAGTATACGTGTATACAGTGCTTTACTTCCAGCAACCCTATTCAACATCCCCCAATCGACAAAGTTGTTTATTCTCCCTACACCGGCGGCACCACCATGTGACGTTTCTTTTATCCGACTCCGCGTTCAACGGCGATTGCCAAGAGAAGCTTTCCAATCCGTACCAACTGATTAAATATTCAATTAGTTAATAAATTGCACCGCCAAAAGAACATGGGACGAGAATTTTGCCGCTGAAAAATTTTCTGCACACAAAACACAACTATGGGGTATATTGAATTTCCTGGCAGCTTTTCTCTGATTGTATCTCCATGTTGAAATGTATTTGGCCAAAGTGGATTGCAGGCAACGTAACGAGGTAGCGAAATATTTTTGACGCCGGAAAATTTATTTGTCGGTCAAAACGGTCGAAATAAATCGGATGATTATAACCGATCGATCTCCCGTACGCGGGCGAAGAAAATCGCCCTGTAACCGCAACCAAAAGCTCGTCAGGATTCTGCTTATATAGGTAGGTGAAAAAAAAAAAAGAGAAGGAAATAATCACCAGTCACTCCGGGGGTGGTGATCGGAATGACGACTTGCCAAAAGTTTCGCAAAATCATCCCCTGATCTATTAATTGCGTGATTTTCTACCAGCACGTCTGGAGAAAACTGAGAACAGGATTAGAAAGTCCTGCGGAGCGAGGATTAGGAATCGGTTTACGCCTCCGCGTCAATAAGGATTATCGGGTCTCCCATCTCAGAAGGAGGATTTATTCCCCATAAGATTCTCGCCGATGTATGCACGTATATCTATATGTCGTGCACATACATTTGATGTAGATTAAGGGTGGAGATGAGACGATGACGACGACTTAGCGTACCTAAGCGGAACTTCCTTACACGCTATAATTTCGGTCGCTACAGTCGTCGCGTCCAAAATTCATCAGTATTCGACGAAGGTCGAAGAATTTTCACCCGCGACATGTGCGTTTTTCGTTCGAGCTTCTTTTTGTTTTATTTTCTCTTGCGGTAAAATATGCTTCCTTAAGTCGTAACTTTGATAGCTGTTTTGTGGAATTATTGGGGTGTGTAATGTGTATAAGAATAATATATGTACACAGCTATATATCCAGTGGAAGCTCATAAGTCGGCATGGTTGATGAGGGTGAGAAAGAACGTCCCCTCCCCCCCTTCCCTTTCGAAGGAATATATGTATATGTTCTGGTCGGTGTTTTGATTACGGTCCCCTTTTGCGGGGACGAGCAGCGTCATCTTCTTCGCGCCTTCCACTTCCTGGGGACGCGATGACGCGTACGCGTCGTGTTTTATTATTCAGAGTGATCGGCAGGGTCTTCCTTCCCATATCTTTCCCACCCTGTGACGCAAACTCAACCGTAAGAGATTGCCGCCTTTCTCTTCATCCCTCTCTCTTTTTCACTACTTTTCCTTTCCATCTTTATCTTTCTCTTCGCAACGAGTGGTGTACTATGTGCAGTCTGCTCGCGTTTTTCTTCGGGCTTCAACCAAAGAACTCCTCTCCCTGTTGTATTAAAAGCACGTTTCATTACGCCCAGCCGACACGCCGCGGTAGCCTCTTCATTTTTTTTTCTCCTCCTTCTCTGTTCTCTTTTTATTATTTCTACGGTACACGGCACCAGATTAAATCGATGCCATGGGATGTTTCTTTCGAATGTCGATTACATTCATCCTTTGAACCTTCGAACACACGTCACGTGACGATCGACCCCACTTCACCATTAAGTATTCGTATGTGCAGAGTTTCGGCACATGTGTGGACGACGAGTCTTTTTTCGACCGTAATTATATCTACCAATTGGCAAATAACCTTGGAGAAAAAATGAACGGGTATTCGAGCCATGTTTTTATGGTGTTCGACAAAAGTCTCGTATGTGTATACGTACTCGAAAGACAGATTAATAAAAATGTCATATTACAAGCTTTTGACACGAATGAGTGGGCAGATTACATATCCAGTTCTTGATTCAATATTATAACATAACCGACCGGAATATCTAGCTAGTCGTGGGATAATTTGTAGCCGAAGGTCTGGACATTCCGTGTAATGTACGATAGGCGTATATAACTTCGACCTGAACTTCCGTCGACAAATTATAACTATAACTTGCGTCTATTTATTCGTGTGTTCGTATTTATAAATTATGAACACGTTTAGGTTGTGTTCAGGGCGTGTGCTGCAGCGGTTGGTTGGTCCGATGTGAAGTTACACTTTATTATTTCTTAACTCCGATGTAAACCATATATTAGTCAGGATTTTACACGGTGATTAAGGATTAATTTTACAACCTTTTACATCAACTCCATTATGTCATCCTCATCCAGGACTCTGGACCGTCGCAATTCCTTCTTCTTTCTTTTTTCTTCCGGCACGCGACGCTCCCTATTTGCAAGTGAACATTATCTGCATAAGATGCGGTCTGACAGACGTCCGCTGATGAGACGAATAAACGCCTAAGATTTCCCACGCGTTTATTTTACAACTAGAAGTCGGACTAGACGTATATCGGAGTAAAGTGGGTGAGGTGCGCCACAGCGGGAACCGCATCGCACTGCGTTGGTTTCATACGTTTTCTATAACTCGGCGGAAGTTCTTAGCTGCATTTCACTTGTAGGTTTTGAAGATTCATCTCGTCAGCTATGTTCACATAGGTTACGAAAAGTGGAGCACCCACCTATTTGTTTTCTCGTGATTATTGTACTCCTCTTTCTAGTCGTATAAACTTACGTCTACGTGTGTGCATGCCTCATGCATATTTCATGCTCAAATCATACGGCACATGTTACCACGTCCCATTTCCACTGCGGAGTAACAAGTTTCACGAATATTATACAGGGTGAGTTATCACTAACTTTCCAAATTGGAAGAACCTGTACTTTGGCAGAGGCGTAATTTTTTCTTTATCTTTCTCATTCACCACGCTATTCTTCAGTTGGTTTCCTCCGCTCTTCCCGATTCTCCTGTCGGGTTGAATCGGAAAAAGTGCCTACATTTCTCATCGATCTTTTTCGAATGCATTTACGAGAACGGAGTGCACCTATAGATATTCTCAGTGTTGTAACCGAACTCTAATCCGACCGAATTATTCAATTGGAAGATTATGGTATTAATGAGAATTATTTCACCGGTCGCCCAGTGATGATGTACGCTGGTAATTTTTTTTCGTTCCATTTTCATTCTCTTCGGAGTCCATTTTGTATTCATTAAACCCATAGTCCGCAGTGAATCCAGAGCGATCGTGAATTACGCGTTTATATTGTATGCACAATATTCTCCGAGGGTTATTATTACTAATTTCATATATTTAGCCAGCTAGATTTAATCCGATCGATCCATCGATCGAGAGGATCACGCGCAGGACTACAACGAACGTTGTACACCATCGTCTGGTTCGACACACCAGATCCGGGGTGAGATCGGGTCGCGTGTTTACAAATGAATACGAACGCAATTATCTCCCAGCCTCGCGTGCTACCGGATAATTCCATTTTCAAACTGGCAGCTACAACCGCATGGTCTCAGATATCTTACTTATCATCATCAGCCTCCTGCGAAATTGATACCCCCTCTACCCCCCTTTCCTGCCCGCCTCGCGAGTCGCGAAAAATTATGAATATTAGCTGTATTATATGTTTGTAACGAGGAAGGATTTGATCAAACTTTCTTGATGTGTTTGTTCTATTTTTTTTTTTTTTTTCGATTATCGTGATTTTATGCGCTGTAATCATCCGAGCTAATTGACTCTAGTTGAAACTTATAATGATATATTCGGACAACAATTTGATAATTTAACCTGATCGAAACAGAGTTGTGAGTTTTCTACACTGCAAAGTTTATTGTGAGTCGTGACTCGTAGCTGGAACTTTTTTTTACGATTTTTCTAAGCGCCACAATCTTAGGATTGCCGTAATGGTTCGGTTAATTTATGAACCCGGTCGTTACGTCCGAACCACTGCGATGAAAGTGACCGAGACGCGTCTTCTCTCGAATTAATCAGTTTCTTTTTTTCCTTTCTTGTATGCTTATTGGTAGATTCTAAATTTTTAACACAAAGATACTCCTCATTATTTTTCTCCTAATTAATCGCGCAAAGTATGTTGCCTGAAAATTAGATAATTGATCGTTTGTTCACTCTACTCCTGAAAGAAATAGTTTCTTTTTCATTTTTTTCGTCCGTACGTGTACATTTTGTTTGTTCAGTTGTTTATTTTTTCTTCTTATTCATCCTTATTGGATGTGCGCGTAATTGTTATGCCCAATTTTATAGAGGCATACCACTTTCGAAGATTGCGGTCATAATTTCGTTTTCGTTGAGAGCTGTTTTGGACATTAATCAAAAGATTTTACACCTAGATTTTCATTTGAAAGTAACGAGTGCAGAGTCGGGCCGAGTGGAGTGGAGTGAAGTGGAGTGGAGTGGAGTGCTCGTAATTCTTAACCCGTTGGATATTATCCAACGACCTTTTTGGGCCTTCTTCGACACCCTAATTGTATATATTCGAGGAGTGAGAGGAGATAAACAAGATCCTGTCGGTAGCTCGGGCGTCTGCAGTCTTCATTACTGCAGCAGTTCGTAATAACCTGCGTATGCCCCGGAGCCCGTATTCGAGAACTTGCGCAAAGTAACTATACGCGTATAATGTATACCATAATGTGCCATACATGCTCGGTATCGTGAAAATGACGACCCAGAAACTCATAAAAATACGTAAGTGCGTGGGAACCGAAAATCACCGTCACGCCAATTTTCGGTACCTACCAGAAAAAAAAAAGGAAGAAAAATCGATTACTTTCCCCGATTCTTTGTGTGATGCGCGAAATATGAAATTGGCGCGTTGATCCGGACGATCGATTTGGTATTCTAAAAATTTGAACGAGAAATTGAGGGCCGCTGTGAGCGAAAAATTTATTTCGCGTTTCCAAATATTACGTGGAGCGGTGCTTTAGGCTCTGTGGGAGCGGATCCTCAGTGGTGTAACGTCATCGCCTCGGGCTTGACAATGTTCTGGAAAGGCTGAATTTTGCCGAGGCACGTCTTGCAGTAAAACCTTAATTAACTCGGTCCCGCGAATTTATAATTAAGTGTATTAAGTATACTACATATTTCGCAACGTGCGATGTTCCTATACCCGTAGTATTCCGAAACCCTTTTTAAAATGAATATCCGATCCGCGCGAAATTCTCGAAAATTTTACCCGCGATTGTTACACGGAAATTTTCCGATCATCATCCCGGTTACGTGCAGAAAATATACAGCGCGAAAAATAATCCATTTCTTTTTTTTTTCATATACCATATTAGCTGTATCTATGTGTGATGTCGTGCCCCGCGACCGCAGCAGCATGTAAACAAAATTTTGTCCGGTTGGTCGGTTGGTGTTTACAACCCACGTCGGGGCTATTCGTTTTCGATGAAACCGTGTGCAACGTTAAAGCAGTCCCATGTGGCCAATAAAGGTCACTGTATACAATGCACCGCAAAGTGCATTCATATTATAGAAATATTACTATATAGGTGGGAGGATAGCGCACGATTTTTAGTCTGCAACGTTACGTATACATACGTATAATGCCTATATATCGTGAATATTATATCACGTGATATCGCGAATATTCGTTTATAATTATTGTCATTATGTGTACGTACAGCAGTTGCAAAAACTCGACTTTCCGCACAAAAAGCTAATAAATCTCCTAAGCCTATCTGTACATACATACCGTATTTCTTATGGGAGTGTCTGCAAAACGACGAAGGGGCACTTAGCGCCATATTCCATCGAAACAAAAACAAGATATAGAAAAAAGAAGAAAAACCAAAGATACGTAAAACAAAACGTCTGTAAGGGCTTTGCTTAATAAATAAAATCCAACGCCGTTTCTGAAGGGGGGGCGTGCCTCGTTCCTCTTTTTTCTCTTTCTCTCCTTATATTCTATACCAGTACACATGGAAAGAGGGCGGCAAATAATGCCTGCTGTTTTTGTGATATAAGGGGGAGAAGGGGGGGAGGGGGATACGGGCGCTGGAGGGATGGGATGAGTATCGTTTGGATATTACGAAGGTGATAGGGGCCTTAAACTTTGCCTCCACGTTCCCCCTGAACCCCCTAAAAAAAAGGAAAAAAAAGAGGGGGAGAGTCCAGCCGCAAACCGGTTCACACCTCGTCGATGTAATACGTTATACGTGAACGGCATTGTCGATGTCCGAGATATAGTATCACGGGATTCAGAGAGCTTTGGGGCATCGCAACCGTTCTACCAGCAGCAGCAGCGGTAGGAACAACATCGGGCTCCTCGTCGACGCACTTAGACGGACAATTTTCTCGTATATCGCTTCAGATTTTTGCTTTTTCTTCTCGGTTCGCGCGCCTGCTCGGATCACGCCGCCTCGTCGGTCTATCTCTTTACAGCGATCTGAATATTTTTTTCTTCGTTTTTTCACCTTCCCTCAGATTTTTTTCTTACAAGTCTTCCGCAGTTTTTAGCAAAGTAAATTTTCGCGGATATAACACTGCAGTGTCTGATTTATCGGGATACGTTTCGAAAGGAATCCGCAGAGATTCAAAGAATTTAATTGTCATACACGTACCGTAGCTTACATTGAATCCCATTGACGAACGGAAAAAAGGATATCGATAAGGTTTCGCATTTTTTTTTTCTTCTTTTTTTGTTACCATCTGTTTTCGCCTAAAAGACAGATCGGTATACTCGGACAAAAGGGACTTCGATGCCTGGGAAAAATCTGAGAAAAAGATGAAGCGAAAAATTTTTTACGATATGTGCAGTATAATGTACCAGCTGTATTGTATTTGAACTCTGAAGAATTTTTTTTTTGATTTTATGTTACAGATAAACATGGAGGCTGTCACGTCGACGGATTATAATTCGGCTAATCTGAGCCGAAATTTTAATCAAGTTGGTTTCAATACCTACAATTATTCGCAATACGAACAGAAGATAAAACCCAAGCAAATTATGAAGTACGGCGAGGAGTACACGGATCACGGTGGTCACCATTCGCAAAGAAATTCTTTTAAAACTGGGCGACAGGATTTTAGAACGAACCTGAAATATCCCCAGGAGAGTCTGGCAAAATTTGAGGAAAGATACACGAGAAGTCATTCGCAGCCCGAACGACAACATCAGGCGCATAACGAGGCGAGATCGAAGTCGCAGGACTCTCGGGAATTGACTTTTTACGAAATTCATCCACCGCCGACACAAAAGCAGCACGAAAGCCAGTACACGACCTTCTACAGACAGAACGAAAAGTCGGGCAGAGACACTGGGAAGAACGAGCTAAAATTTTACGAGATCGATGGTCCGCCTCCACCACCGTCCGAAAAAGTGAAGGAGGTGAAGTTTAGCCAATCGGAAAAATTAGACAAACGAGAAAAGGAGAGGGAGAGAGATCGAGAGAGGGAAAGGGCCGAGAACGCGATCACGATTTGCAATCAAACCAGAGGAACCTCGAACGTTATTCTTCCGGAGGGAAAATCGGTACCTCCGAAGTACGATGTGAATCGAGTGCAGAACGGTGGTCCTGGTGATCCTGCGGCCGAAAATCAACTGCCAAATTACAAGAAACCCGCGCATTGTGCCGCCTTCGTAGAACCACCCAAATATCGTCCTTACGATCGGCCCCCCAGGTACCAAGAGACTCTACCTCCGAAGGGGGATCCGCCACCAAAATATCTTCAGGATCCACCAAAGTATTCCGAGGTAACCAAAAGGCACGAGGATTCGAAGCGTGGTCAGGTGGGTATTAAAACATATCCATACGCTGGGATATAGCCGTGAGCTTCACACGATATAATTACTATTACTTTGAATAAGATTCTCATCTTTATCTCCTCGTTCTTCTCCGTCCGTTCGTGTAACATTTTCTCTCTCTTTCTTTCCTTCCTCTTACTTCCTACTTCACCGGACGGCCCGGGGCAGACAAACATATGTACGTAGTACATGCGTAAAATGTGACGTCGCTTTCACCGGAAGCGAGATATTAAATAATTATTATTCCTCGCACACGTATAATTGCTAAATTTTTTTTTTTTAAATTTTATTTTTTCATCGATCTCTCGATAAATCGTCGCTTTTTTCTAGCAAATTATTTCGTAGACTGCAGATTCCGTCCGCAGATTGCGGTACGGCGAAGAAAAAAATACAGTGAACGTGATAAAAAAAAAAAAAAAGATAAGAAAGAGAGAGGGAATATATTTATTGATACGAGAGTCAGAATATATAAATCCAGGGAGCGTAAAACGTACAAAGTGTTTTGTTGAATTTTGTTTCTTTTTTTTTTTCAAATTTTTCGAACTTTTGTTATAAGTACTCTACAAAAAACATACCCGCGTACGTGGAGGGCAGATAAAAAATTCGGATGAAATTTATTTCGTGGCTATTGCCGAAAGAAAAAGTCGAATGGGAACGGAAAAAAATAGAAGTTGAAAAATCTGTGGAGAAATGAATTTCGGACTTTTGCCTCTCATACACGTATTCAGATACATATACCTTTGTACCAGTTGGAATTGAAATTGATCCGCCACAACGAACGGAGCACATCTGAAACCAGAGACGCTGTAGGTGGTCGTCGTACTTAGCGTGTTAATTAATTAGTTAATAGATTTCTAGATAACCAGAACAGACGAGCTTCTAGGTACAATCCCTATAGTCCTCTGATGTACAAACGTACACATGTACAGCATGTCGAGGGATAAGGACTAGGACGTAGAAAATAGATATCCTTCGGAAAATCGGAAGGAAAAAATTAGAACTCGGATACCATTCGGAAACTAGTCGACGATGAACAGCTCGGGAAAAGGTTCGCGTATAACGATAACGATGACGTTATAAGAATACCGATGGTAACATCGTTATGGTTAAGGGCATTCGTTCCGCGTACTACGTACGAAGTTGTACACAAGCGTAATACCTGTCTTGATATCGTGTTACTTTTTCTGTTACGATATCACAGGAGGAAAGGCGTCGTCGTGTTGGCCGCAGCCTGGCGCCTGGATCGGAGACAGCCGGCACGACGATTCTTGCCAGTATAACGCCGACCGCGCGCGAAGCAGCACGTGGCCCATCGCGGCAAAGGTCCTCGCAAAAGGGAAACGACGTGCGTTCGAGGGTCGAAGATTCGACGGGGGTTGGAGGAGGCGGAGGCGGAGGAGTCGTAGGTCGTTGCAGCGGGGACGATGAGGTCATCGAAAACATTCAGGTCATCGTGACGGCCCCGCAAGATTCATCGAAATCGGATATGTTGAAGGCCCAAGTGACGAGGGCCCAGGAGGGGTTGATGAGTGATAAGTTTAAAGGGACTGTCGACGGTCTGTTGAAAAGTGGAAGTGAAGTGACGCAGGTAAAGTGCGTTGAAAAGTTGAATAATTCTAATGAAAAGACAATAAAATGTTCGTCTTCGAACGGAGACTCGAAGTCGAAAGGCACCACCGGTGCGGAGGGCGGCAAGAATTCCGACAAATCAAAAAGTGCGGGTCACGACCAAGGCTACAAAACGGAAAATCTCAAGTACTACGGCGAGCTGAAGGGCTAC
This sequence comes from Athalia circularis, assembly GCA_963978495.1. NCBI lineage: Eukaryota > Metazoa > Arthropoda > Insecta > Hymenoptera > Athaliidae > Athalia > Athalia circularis. Next base: position 29,038,995 of record OZ021700.1, on the reverse strand, counting down.
GATTTTAAATCCTACGGGAATATCGACAAACCCCCAACTTCGTCGGCTCATGAAAAATCACACCAGTATTCATCCCACGATAAAAGTCACGCCAAATCGCTCCAGGGTTACGCGCAATCAAAAATTAATCACGTTGAACCTTCGCCGAAAAGTGTTTACAGTGATAAATACAGTGATTCGTATGACGGGAAACACTTTTATCACAGGTCATCGTCTCATCAGCAAAAACCAAATCTTTTTCAAGTCTATCAAGAAACTAAATATTCTTACAACGTAAGCGGTGTTCCCGGTACACCTGCTCAGGCCAGCGCTGCTGCAGCTTTTTTCGCAAGGTAAGTGACAACGATTTTTTCCCTTTTCCTTCTTTTTTCTCTCATTGTGCAATTTATTACCGTATTTCTTCACTTCCAAAATTTTTCACATTTCTTATGCAATCTGCGAGGCAATCTGATAAAATATTGGATAAAAATTGAGCGACGTCATTCAGAGTTCCAAATTGACTTCCGATTTCTATCGAAACTTTCAACACCGATTTCTTGCCTTGTCAGTACCACTCGACGCCCTCCGATAATGAAAAGAAAAAAAAAAAATCGTGATGAGAATTTTTGAAAAAATTTGGAAGCAACCGATGATCCAAGGCCCGATGTTTGAAAAAAAATGCATCGTGATTAATATGAGGCGAGACAAAAAACGAGGATCCAAACCATGAAGTGAATTAATTCACCGAACATATGTGCGATATAACTATATGTAGGGTCACCTTTAGGGTTGGTGGGATGGGTCAGGTGGCGCTTAATGGGAGTTGTTTTGTTCTCCACTTCTTGTATTCGCGAGTCGTTTGAAGTGTTGTAGATATCTTTTTTTTCGTTTTCGTGTTTTTTCTGTTTCGTTTTTTGCGCGAGACAAAGGTCGGCGAAGCTCCACGATACTCACGTGTAGAGCTACACGGTCTAATGCTATCAGAGCATCCGTGAAACAAGTTGTTACGAGGCACCCTTTGAGATGTGAAATAATATGAAGAGAGAACCAGATACGTAGGAAACCGGCTGTGAGTTGGTTTCGTTCCATTTTGTTTCATTCCAAGTATTGACCTAATAATCTAACTTCCTTTTTTTCTCTCCTTTTATTCCCGTATCTCCACCTTCCACACCGACACTCCTTCAATCCACGCAGACTTTTGTAACCAGAAAGCTGCTAACTCGGTCTACAATACGCGGAGCCAACGTTTGCTTCGATATTCGTATGGGCGCCTCGACTACTCGCGCGTGCGGCTTTTGATGCCAGAGTAGCTAACAATCTCTAATTAAGGTAACAGAATGTATAACGAAGTTATTTTATTGAATTCACTCTTTCATATTTTCGTTATTTTCCAGTCAGAATATCGTGACAATTATTTATGCATTTTCATTAAAATATATCATGAGATCTTTTGTGACGAGTATAATATTATAATAAGGAAAAAACCGAGATACGTAAAAAGAAATCTGTGGTAACGAATTTTTTTCTCGATGTACACATTTCCAACGTTTTTCGCAATTCGATCGATTGTACAGGGTGATTCACCAGAGGTGTCGGAATAGGCGGAGACTACTCGATGTCATGCCTAGCTTTATAGCCAATGAACAGCGAGCATCACGTCGTTTAGTCTCCGCCCATTCCGACACCTCTGGTGAATCACCCTGTATAAAATTTGTCGAGAACTTTCGGTTCTTCGTTAACAAATTTTTTATCATTGAAATAGAAATTCTCCGAGGAAGTTAAAATTAAAAAGTTGGATTCAGAGTACGGTGGAGTTCGGTTAACATATCTCCTGCACACGAATCGCATGTTATGGGAACTTACCTGATAAGTATGTATAAAGGACATTATACGAACATATGTATAAATGTAATCTAATATATGAGGGAATAGATAGAGCGTAGTTAGAGTGCATATGTTATATAACTGATAGCGGTAGAGAAATATCCTTTGCGAGAGAAACTTAACTAACCATAAGTGTATAGTCGTAACTCCTCGCGGTATAGTTTAGAGGATATAGATATAGATATAGATGTAACGTGTTCGGCCAGAATTCGCAGATCTTGGAGATCCTCTCCACCCTTACGGTCCTGTATAATACAGCTACCTACATGTACATGTATTCCTGTACGAGATAGTTAGGTACTATCAAAGGAATTTCCCTTGAATTCATGCCGCTGGCAGAGAATTCATAATCCTACCTTTGACGTGGTTTGAGGTCCTTATACCATAGTCGGAGCTGTTGTCCCGTGGCAATCTTACCTTACCTTACATTGCCCAACCAAACCGAAAATCTAACTCAACCTAACGCGGACACGAAGTAATTGTAAGCCGGTTTCACCGAGCCCCGTATATCTAAATCCATTTGCAAATTTCTCCTGTAGTATTATTACCTATACTATATAATAGAAGACGTCTCGGACGGCACGCCGCGCGCGACGATTTTCCATATCGCAGATTCTATTGCCGATGCCGATTCTGATGCTGATGCTGAAGTTGCAGTTCGCTGCTCACGTAATAGGATATCTCGGTTATACTCGACAACTATTCAAACCACAATTTTGATTCTGGTAGCTCATAGCTACACAATTTCAGTGATTAGTGCCTATGGCTCAGCATCGAAATATTCGACGGTCGGATAGAAAGTAACTCCCAACTCTCAGAAACGTTTTGATCAAATGAAGGAATAATTCAAATTGCACAATAACACTCGAATCGTGCGGATTGCGATTCTAATATCACAACTGAATAGTAAAAATTCATACACATCCAGAAGCTTTGTAGAGAGGCAGCGGGTGGCCCCTAATTAAGTTTACATCTTCGTTCCGTTCTTTTGTTTTCTCAGCGTATATAGTTTTCTTATCTTTCATCCCTTTGCTTGTCTTTTTTTTTCTATTCTCTACCATCCGGAAGTTGATTGGCTCCTCTCGTACTTGTATATCTATTGCAAAGATTCGCGGCGGATGGTATTAAAAATAAAAAATAAAAAACGAAAAAAAAAAAACTTTCTTACCGTATTACGTTATATGAACTGCAGTTCTGCCTCGCGAAGTCTTCGAGGTGCATTGGATGCGGAATCTTATGCAAAAAATAAAGAAACTGAAGTTATACACTCCAGTAGCCACTATACTCTACTATGCTACACTACTCGCGTAGTGCATATTCCTGTACCTTCTACTCCTGGTGAATAATTGTAACAAGCCGTATCGGATACAAACCCCCCCCCCCCCCCCAACCTTCTCCCCAAGGAGTAATTAGTTTCTTCTTTATACTATTTTGCTCGTTTTCAGTAACAACTGACGATCTACAGAATTGCTTCTACTGTAGATACTTTTCCTACACCGTACCATAGCTCTGTAAACTCGTGAAAAGTTTTCGTCTTCGTTATGTACATACACATATATACTTGCGGATAATGTATAGGTACTATAGATGAAGGGTATTATACCTAAAAACTATATGCAGACAAGGATTTTAAGGGTTTGGCTAACTAGTATCTTCTGTTGAAGAAACTAATCAACCCAAATGACGAGCTTAAAACAACAACTTTATTATGAAAACCAAAGCTTTGCGATATCGATCCGAGTCTGATTATTTCTATGTACCATCTCATTAAAAGTTTGCTTACGGACTGCTTACAGTTTTTGTTAACAACACTCGCGGCGATCTCCGATGAATTTTGTTTCTAGATGCATTCTCGATGAAATTTTTTGAATCGAATAATCGCGAAAATGAAAGACCTTTTTCATGACTATTTTAGTCGACGGACGCACATCTTATTCGTCGGGGTAGTAAAATAATTATGCAGTTTTTCAAATTTTTCCCGAAATTCTCATTCTCCGCAGCTTCCGTTCGGAGCTGCAGCAGTCGAGTCGGTCGATGAATATTAAAATCTAATTTGATGGATTTTTAAAGGTCGTATTAGGTTTTTGTACGACAATGACCACCATATTACGTGTACCGTTAATCTGCGTTATTACAGGCGTTTAAAAAATTCAGCTGCCGAATCGTACAAAGAATATCATTATTTCAGGCGTCTCAATTTTTTTTCTCCCGTTACAACATCTCGGAAGTCAAAGTTTTTTAAAACTCTCCGCAGGTAGCTCGTTAGAGATTTAAAAATTTATCACGAAATAACGAGTTTTAATAAACGCCGTATAGGCAAAGGTAAAAGTGAGGTGAAGGTTTATATACCTACCTTGAAAAAAAGAACTGAAAATAAAAATTATCCTAGGCAAGAACGGCGAGCCTCGCTCGCAGCCTCTCGTCAAGCATAAATTTAATTGAGCATCATCCCATAACCCCGCTACGAACGTAACTTCTTCCCTATATACGCGAACGTCGACCTACAGAACGCGCGAGGGATGATTTCGGCAGGAAAAAATATACCGCTGGATTTGGTTATTTATTTATTTCCCTGTTTTTTATTTTTTTTTCTGGTTGGTGGATAAAATTTATCCACGTTAAATTAAATCCTCCCGCGGACGCGGTTTTATGATCATCACCGCGTATTTTATAACATCAAAAATAACCGGAGCTTATACGAGCAAAAAAAGTGGGGGAAAAAAAACATCGTAATGATATCGATAATACGATGGATCTAGAAAAAAATTGTAAAACCTTTGCGATCCAATCGTAAAGGGAGACCGAAGGAAATAGAATCGTCAGACCCTTGGTAACGGGCTAATTTTCTTCTTTTTTTTTCTTTCGTTTTCTCTTTTGTTTTTTGTTTCTCAAACGTGTGCGGCGCTTGTTATACTCGACGACAGACGACAACGACGACTTTACGAGTGCAGCGTCGTATTTCTATGGTTTATCCGACGACCCAACTCTGGTTCTCGAGCAATGTAAGCGGGTGAAAACGACAAAATACTCGGAAAACTTTCGAGTGCCTCTCGTAGCTCACTTCCGGCCAGGTTGTCCGGACCATTTCGATGAAATAAAATCTCGAACCGTGAAGGAAGGTCGGAAGAAGGAAAACGGCGACGAACGAGGACTGTACGCGACTCGGCTCACTATCAGCTGCGTCAAACGGAAAAGGACGCTTTAAACGCACTCGAAGCAGGTACTTTTCTGTTGCAGAAGAAAAAAAGGAAGAAGAAGTCGCCCGATAACAGCTGCGCGACACGTATAAAATGAAGTAACGATTGAAATTGGAAATCGAAATTAATAGTTATCAGCGTCGGGAAAACTTGATTTCACCGATAATTCTTCAATCATTCATTTTTCAAATTTCTTGTCTTTTGTTTTTTTGATTATCTTTTTTTTCGCACCCAAACATATATACAGGCGCGTACGATATAATTGTAGTTAAAATTAATGGAGATGAAGTCCCAAGTGATAAAAAAAGTTAGATAAATAAACAAACAAAAGGAGCTGAGAACAAAAATCGTTTAAAATCATCTTTGACTAATAGATAGGTATGTGCACACGTAAAAGATGACTATATGCACTGTATGTAAATCTTTTAAATATTCATAGGCGTTAGAAGCGAGAAAAATGACAGGTTTGAAACACCGTCTTATGTTTTATAATATCGAGATATTCGACCTATACCTTATACATACCCATGTGTGTACCTATGTGTATATAATACATATTTATGGGTACCCCATACACTTTGTATAAGTAGAAAACCATCAGGATCAGTTGTTTCTTTCGGTTGACGTCTGAAACGGACGTGACCAATAAATTTTCTTCGAATATATCCGACTTACGAGATGCAACGAATATTCTTTGAAAAAACTGAGATAATTTTTTTTTCCATTTTGATATAAAAACTACAATAACATCTTGAAATGAGAGAGAGAAAAAGAGAGACAGGGAAAAGAACGACACAGAAAAATCCAAACGAAAAAAAAGAAATCAGAAAGCTTTTAAACAACGCGACTTTGTTCGCTCCGGTAATTTCGCTCTGTTCAAAGTTCATAATCAGTTCAAATATTTTTAATGGTCACGCGTACGGTAGATTTTAGTATTTATCAAAATCTTACCGACTTTTTAATCACCGTCGTAAATATTTCGCGGGACGTACGCAATTTGGAGGAGAAAAAAAATTGAAGATAAAAAATCAGACGGCAAGATATTTCAACTTTCCGAATCTCTGAAAATTGATCTTTTCTTTTCACTCTCCACACTCGCATAGATTTAGTGTGAAATTCCGACTAACGCGTTGAAAATGAAGAGCTCGTTTTTATCGAGTAAGGGTATTCGAATTAGCGGCGGTACATCGTCGAGACAAATGGGGCCGGGTCGTCACCCCTGCACTTTCTCCAGCACCCCGGTCTCCTAATTCCTAGGTCACCGGATCGGAACCGCCGTCGGTCGGTCGTCGTCGGAGTCACAGTCGTCGTCGTCGACGTCGACGTCGTTCCGCAACAGGTAGCTGTGGCGCGCGCCCCCGTGTCTCAACCCTCTCCATTATATTCATATCATGTAAATGCGGCAGCTTCGAGTCCGCCACCCCCGCTGCCGCTGCCGCCGCCGCTGCACCTCGGCCCATCGTCGGATTTAATATGCTACGAATAGTACCGGCTATAGGTATACAGTTGTGTATAAAAATGGAATATATAACCTGCAGCGTCCGCCACCCTGCTTTACATTTATTATAATAGGATAATAGCGAACGTTTCAAAACTCACTCTTATTATATGTACAATACTACCAGCTATCCACCGGTGCTGCAGCCATGCAGCTGTGATTTAACAACCCTTGAGAATAATTTGTGTGCTTGGGATCTTCTTTTTCCATTATTTAATACCTAATTCCCCCCTCCGCCGTTTTTATTCCAAGACTTCAGTGCACGCGGCTATTTATACATGGGATAGGTCAAGTTCATCGCTATATATAAAAACTTGTCAAGTCAGATTATATGCCGGAGTGTCAAGAAGCTAGTTTATTTTACACGTTCAAATAAGAACCAAGATTTTTTTATTCTTTCACGTGATTTCTCAAGTTCGTTTTTTTTATTTTTTTTTTTTATACCCGATGTGATCCCCGATAAACAATTAAAGTAATTGAACTCTTTTTCCGGGATAATTAATTGCGCGTATTTAATCTATATACCTTTATTGCTTGAATTCAATTACTCAAATTAACCCCTCACGTTTCATCCAGATGCGAGTTTTGTTGTTACAGTCGAGGGTTGAACATTACACAAAAATAATTAGGGGGCTGATAGAATAACTTCGGAATATGGACTTTCTCCGATTTATTTATTCATCCCTTCTTTTCGATGAAAAAAAAAAAAAATAAAAATAAAGAAAAGAATTTGTAAAAACTGAATAAATGTAAAGAGTGATTAACTTCGAGAGATTGGTTTCTCGCACAAAAATGTATAGGTACGCGTAATGTACATCGGAATTTTATTACTCGTCATCGGCTATACGTATGTAGAATTTTAATGACTTTGAAATCGATTATACAAACTGGGGACGGTAATCTTTCGGAGATTGAAAACGGAGGAATATAATTACGGAAAAGAAACAAGTGGGGAAAAAGTGTCGGTACATTCGGAACGGGAATATGACCTTAAATTGCACCCGGGCAGAGGGGATTTCAGAGTCGGGTCGCGAATTTGAACGTCACCATGTTCGGACTGTTACATAAGTTTGCGCGAGTTTCTTGAATTATAATATCTTTTCGCATATCTATGAGGTCGTGCGCCGTAGAAAGATTTACATGACGTACGAGCCGTCGCACTCGCCCCTTCGACGACGAACGTTACGATCCGACGATTAATTACTTGGCATTATTGTATCACGACGATTCGAATCAATTTGGTACGTATGGCCACGGGGTTTCCGAGCTTCATATATCACCCTGAGCTGCCACCATAAAGCCGAGAAAAATAGAAAGAGGGGGCGGAGCACGGGGGAAAATAAGGAAAAAGAAAAAAGATCGTAGGTACGTGATCGCGGTGCAGCGACTTACATAACCATCATGGTATACATATTGTGAAACGACGGTATTTGTTATAAGTCCCAATAAATGAAGTTTCCTTTCTTTTTTTTTTTTATTCTTGTTCAATGAAGCATCAAAAATTTTCTGCTCTTTCTCCCGTTACCCGATATTATATGGTAAACTACGAACGACGAGATGAACCGAGTTTTTCACAGTTCGGATTAGAATTTTTCTACCGCCCCCGTGGCCGGAGGGTTTTTTATATTCGTTTGTCCGCTGACTCGGAGATATTTGAGATCCGGTATTTATTCGCGGAGAAAGGAGAAGAAAATTGGATTGAGTGAACCCTTTGGTTCATTTCTGGCCGGGCATTGATGTCCGGTATTCCGAGTATTTTATGTGCCGTACATACTTCAATTATTTCTACTTTTTTATCCTTTACTCTCATCGCCTTTTACCGTTCGCTCTTTTTCACGTCGCTCCAACTTCCAATATATAAATGTGTACACACCGCGGAATAGCGGAACGTTTTTAATTTTTAAAAAACAGAACCGACGGAGCACGTGCTCCGAATTTCATTTCCTCAATTGTTTTAATATTCACATCAGGCTACTTTCTCTCTCTTTCTCTCGCTCTCCGATGCAGTGACTCTCAAAACCTATGTGCCGTATAATTTTCACACTTTGCAAATTATTTTTTCCTTGTTTATTCCATATCTGTTTCTTTTTTTCACACAGATAGTATCGAATTTCGAAGGGCTTGTGAAAAATCGATGATCGGTTGTTAGGAAAAAAAGGCTGTAAATTTAGGACCGGATAATTTTTACGCCCGGGTATACGGTGTACATAAATCCTTGACTAATTGGATCCATACGCGGTCCTGATTCCGTTGTCTAGAAGCGAGACGTTTAAAAGGCGGTTTGAAATAATTTACTTCACATTATAATCTGAACTTTGGGCTTTGAAAACGATTAAGATACGCCTCTGATATAATATATGCATTTAGAGAGACAGGCGGCGGCGCACCCACGCGTTTTGTCCCTCATCGAAGCTGGTGTATGTATAGCGTTATGTAAGATGCGTGTAACATACCCATATACATGACAAAGATGCGGGGAAGTCGGCCATTCAGGCGTTCATTGTAGCCCCGTTATTATATTCTAGATTCAATTACAGATCTTGACAGGTGGTCAACGCGGAAGATTCGGTCCATATTCCACGGTTGGTTATTATTCGGATAACGTCGATGCATATGGAGAGTCAATTACTTTCACAACGGCGCGTACCACTTTGTCCTCGGAATCGAAAGATGAAAAGTTTTTTTTCTCCTTTTTTTTTTCCATCCATTTATTTTTTTCGTTTCGCTGCAAGCTCCTCGTTACCGTATTAACCTAAATCGTTGAGAACCAAATTTTTCGATGCAGCTTTTTTTTCGTAGAGAAAAGTTCGAGGGTCGCCATTTGGGTGCATCAAAGTTGATGCGGAGAGGCCTAATAAGCCGATAAAACGGTTTCCTCATTCAGCACGGGTCGTCAGACTCGACTGGACAACCCCGACGCACGTGAGACGATTTCCCAAGCGTCGCGTCCGCGTCGTCGCGACGACACATATAGACGTATACAGCTTTGGCTGGTTCGAACTTTTGGCCGTTTGTTTCGACGTTCGCAGGTGCAGGCGGTGCAGGTGGTACCGAAAATAAAAGTGCACGTTGAAAAACGCGGCGCGATTTGTATTACGAAAACGTAAAAGATGTGTAACTCAGATGGCGCGTATAACATCAACGCGGAAGACATATCCCAGAAATGTCACGGCATCCCGACGAAAAAAAATGTCTTCCTTTTTTCCTCGTACATTTCGACGTTTCGATTATTCATGATACGGATAATTTGCATGATACTGTTCAAGGATACTCGTATTATCTCGAATATAAATTCCATCTCATTGTCCAGTAATTATACGAAGACGATGCGTCGCCATATTTGATGACCTGTGCAGGTTCGTTATTATATTACCTGCATCAAGAACTGCATAAGTTTATTGACTCGAGGTGAAATGTAAGATGCGGTGGGACGTGTAGTGGTCGGTAGTAGTAGTTTTAATAATAGCAATGGTAATAATGACGTATAAAACGTATACGTTTAAAAGTGAATGGATATTTTTACTTTTCCTGAAGTTTGAATTGAGTCGTTAGCCTGGGTAACAATAAAGTCCACTTATCTCGTCGCTATATTATACCGTTAAAAAGCTCAGCGCCTCAACGAAATAATAATAAACTAGCTAATCAAGTTCCCGTAAAATGTAAATGAATGCGCGTGCGTTCCATACCGCCACGAGAAATACAACGCGTTCCTACGAGAACCATTCTCTAAATTTTTTTCAAACAGATACCACGCGTCTCACATCTAGACGCTGACGTGAACAATAATATACTCGCCCTGATCCCGACTCTTGTAAATTATACGATCCTATACACAAGCGTGCGGATTCGATTCAAGCTCTTCTCATTTTTAATTCAATTTTTACGATTATTTGTTTGTTCTTTTTTTTTTTTATTTTGCCTGCAGGACGGATCGAAAAATGGACATCAGTAGCTCTCGGTTTTTGTTTTTCTTGTCACAATTTTCGATTCTTCATTGAATTTCAAGTGGTTTAGAAAAGAAATACCCAGACCTGTGTAACAATTTTATTTATTCGTTACAATTTAGTTTATTGAAATTTAAAATTGAATTTTCATTCGACTGCGGGAATTGGATATTTTATATTACATAACTTACATATATGCACACAGCTACGGAAGATTACTCGATGAATTTTCTTTTCAATATTATTATATTTGTCTTCCACGATATATCTGCAGTCTCCGCGAGGAAACCTTTGAAACATCGATCACGAAGTCCTTCCGATAAATTGTTCATTGAAATTCACTCCGTCTTACCCTACAGAATTTTAAAATACATTTTCGTCACCTTTTCAGCGTACCTACATTTCGAATACAATGCCGCGCAAGGGATTGAAAGAAAATTTTATTTTCTCCTCTTATACGTACAGTCGGTCGCTTTTACGATAATCATAATAGTTAACATAAATATATTTATATTGTATTACGTATAGCCATCGCTCCACTGTCTCTCGAAAGTTTGTCTATAAGTTTCGGATTTTTTATGATTACCTTTTTTTTTATGGTCAAAAAAATATCTTTATATAGCTCGTTAAATTTTATTTTCTCATCAATTATTACGTATAGATCCGGTTACTTCGGTTTAACTCGAACGTGACACGGGGAAGTGCACTTAAATGATAAGTATATAGATAGAATTTATATTCTTTCTTTCTTCTTTTTGTTTTTTTTTTATTTCGTTTTTTGGTCATGAACTAGATTTCTGAGTTGTACGTATTTCCCAAGGTATAAGTGTCGAGTCAACGACGTTCTGCTGCAGGTGCAGATCACGTAGCGCTGAGAAAATTCGGTTTTGTTTTAGTATATGTGTTAGCTAAGAGAAAGAATTCGCCGCGTCGCATCCGCGTAGAGATATTCCTCACGTCCTGTGCAGCCCCCGAAGGATCCCACGGGGGTAGCCGAATCGGAGTCCAACTATATTTATATATACGCTAGTTTGGTCTTTACGTATTTATGGAGAAGAGTCCACCGGCTCGTTAGCCGCCGCCAACACGAACATCAAGATTTTAGTCAGGTAGACGTACAGTCGTCACCTAATTCAAGATACCATGCTGATGCTGCTTATACAGCGTCGCTTCCTACCAGTCGCCGACTTTGGGTATACAAAATAGAAACCGCAATGCCGTTTTATCTCGAGACTTGTGAATTAACACCCAATTTTGACGCGTTTTTTTTTTTTTTTCAAATATAGTCTTTTTTGCATCGAATTATAGAATCAAAGAAAATTCAATTACGAGAGTATTTCATGTTCCGGGTGAGAAGAAAAAAAAAAAATTAGCGGTTGGTAATCTTTCTTCTTATGGTCTGTAATTTTGAAATGTTTTTTTTTTTTAATTTTTTTTCCATTGTCAAATTGAAAAACTGGAATATTTTCGATAAATTTAACCTACATTCGTTCGGGGATGACACTTGATGCTCTGACGTTCGTCGCGGTTGTCGCGTAAGTGGTGAGGGTTGAAGGAAACTAATTCGTCCCTTTCGCTGACGAGGGTTTGTAGCCTCTCGACTAAAGACAACCTTCACGCCGCGCGAGATAAGGCCCTAATCGGTTAATTGATACGCGTTTGATCGAGAGAAGCTCTAAAACTAAACGCGCGGCGCTAACGAGCCCGTCCATTTATTATCTACATCATCATCATCATCATCAATAATAATAGCATCGTCCCTGTACAACAACACGTTGTAAATTCGAACACCCGATTATGAAGTATGAGCAAAAAAAAAAAAACAAGTAGGTACGCAAAATCCTCTCGTGTAGTTGCGAAAAAAAAAAGAAAACAAAAACAACGAAATTGTCACAATTATTAATTTTAGCGACGAGTTAAATTGTTGAAAAGTTAAACGACGAAATATTATTACACTCGTACGTGTGAACAAGTAATTTAGTATTCCTAGACCGTTTTAAGGACCGGCCATTACCCAAATAATAAAGATTTCAATCTTTACCCCGCGCACGCGAATGCTTCACCTTAAATTATGACGCGCCTCGGTGTGATTCTTTTGTTTTATTTGACAACTCGTCGCGAGGAGGACATCGGCGGATGATTTTGACGCTGGTTTGAAGATTCATTTTCTTTGCGTCCAACGGAGTTTAGTTATTTGGTGCACGACGATGCGTGGGTCGGACCGTATTGTGTATCCTAGTGAAATGCGTCGTAGTTTCGCTCAAGCGAGAACAATACTCCGCGAATAAGATTCAGTGACCACGATAGCTGCGAAGACTTATATCTATGCAACTTCAGGTTAGGAATACCAATGCGGTATATATGGCGTTCTTTTACCGCTTGATGCCTTGAATTCCTTCGCATTTGAACCCGGAAGCAGAGATCCGAAGCAGCAACGCTTTCGAGGAGGAGAGACCCCTCCGTATCATTTTTCGATCTCTCCTACTTTTTGCTCCTAGCGTTCAACCGATAGATGTATCTATGGGTTCGTATTACGTCCTCCGCTGCTCGAGACAGAGACGTGCTGGATGAGAACAGATAAGAAGATAAAGAAGCGGAGAAAAAATTATCGACGAGGAAAAGGAAAGACTTATTTATCTTACGCAATGCTTCACCACCGGCAGCAGCAACAGCTACAAGGATCGTCGGATATCGATCGATCGCTCTTCTTGCACAATCTCATCATCATCGTCGCGTCGTCATCGTCGTCATCGTCGTTCGTTATCCGTACCGCGTATAGGTTACGTAATTTGAGCGTATAAAAGCGCGCGTATTTTCGATCATTAAAAGCTTCCAAATACGGATCAAAACCGCGCTTAATTGTACGAATATAATATAAATGCAGCAAAAGTTCTGATAAACTAAAGTATGGAGTATAGGTATTACATATTTACCGTTATTATCAAAATTTTCAATCTAGATCAACACCGTCAGATATATACGGGGCGGTGGTTTGGATAAAAAAAAAAACAAGCGAAAAATTACGAGTTTTTGTAACTTGTATTATTACGTGACGTATAATACGCGTCGACGACGACGATCGGATCTAGACCGCCCACCGAAAACAATTTTCCAACTCTGTTAATTTTTTTTTTTCTTCTTTGTTTTTCTTTTTGGTAATGGATGTAACATGTCCAGGGACAGTATATCTCGAATCCTTCAACCGAATGCATAATAAACTCGCATGCCGGTTATCGGCAAGTGACGCCCCAGTCCCGCGATCGCATCGCATCGCATCGTTCTTATTATACGAGAATTAAATGTCCTTAGGGTTATAAACAGTCCGTAACTTAGATTTTCTCCACATAGATTCTCGCATACCCTCGGATTCCGTTTTTCGCTTACATATATCCTTCCCCCATACAACCTTCACGCGAAATACCGAACCGAAATTCCCCAGATAATAGAACTCTGCGCTTCGATAAACTCGGATTTATATTTTTTTAAAGTCCAATTTAAAACCCCCCCTTTCCCCTCGTAGAATTATTAGCCGTGCCCACGTTAACTTCAGGGTTCAGCCGTTAAAAAAAAAACTTTTTTGCAATATATCGATGATTTTTTTTTCACCCCTTACATAGAAAAATCGGTAAAAAGGTGTAACGAAATAAATAATTTATATTATTGCAGGGATATTTTTTGCTGCAGTTTTGGGGGAGGAGGTTTGATAAAAAAAAAATACAAAAATCCGCGCAAGTTACGCGAAGGCTGTAGCAGAAACAAATCTATTTTCTACGACTCTGGAATACGAATGCGAAAGTCGATTCCCTACAGATCTATGCGACCGCTAAATCGCATTCCGCAGGGGTCATTTTTACCCTGAAATTCATCCCCCTCGAGACTTTTCATCCCCTGACTTTCCATTAAACCATTGCGATACTATCCCTCATCTCTCGAAAAGGTCGACAATTTGACACGTAAAAATCCTGAGCAAAAAAAGGAATCGGGAAAATGAAATTAAAATCGAAACACGTATACACGCGGCAGATCGTTTGTTATCGTATTGATTGATTATTGTCTAACGTGTACCGAAGTGAATCGATCAGGTGTCGATATTACAGACGAATAAAGAAAAGGGATGTATTTAATAACGAAGTATTATTATTACGCTGTGAAAAATTGTTCATTTCGAAATTTCGTAACTCGTGAGGTTTTTTATTCTTTTTAATTTTTTTCTCTTTCTTTTTAATACCTGTATGAGTGCGGATGACCTACATGTATAATGAGCTGCTATAGTGTGTTCGAGCAGTAACGAACAAATAAATTTAATGAGTTTATGGCGGCTATTAATTATATGGAGAACAGAGAGACCGTCATTCTAACCACCGCGCGGTGCTCCGGGGGGAAGGCGGCACACATAACGTTATCGTAGCCGCTATGTAATATTGTAATTATATTGCCACCAGGCACGAAATGTAAAACCAAACGAAAGTAACAGTGAAATTTAAAGAGAGGATTGTATTTCGGCGAATCCCACAGCCTACTTCCATTGAGAAAAAAAAGGAGCTGATCGATCTCGACCTCCTGCACCGTGTAATAACTTGACGAAAATGCGAATATCGAGCCTACTATTTATTTCTGTATTATACGCGATATAGAATCTTCTCCATAAACTATGATGTACAAAAATGCAGGGTTATATGGTGTGGACGTAAATTCAGATTTGGAGATTAGAGTTACATATACCCATACATAAAGAACGGAGCTTCCTTTTCCCGTGATAATTTTATACCTCATGCGAATTTTTCACGCACGACAAATTCGAAACGCGTTGCACTTTGACGAATATTTTATTCGACGGCGGCAAGCGCGCCGCAATTCCAGAAATAAAATAGGGGGGCCCCAAACACGCGATGGAAAATACATAAATTCTACATCTAGTTATACGCGGGGACTAATTACCATGGCTTCGTAAGGGGAGATAAAAAAGAAAGAATAATGATAAAAGTGAAACGGACGCGAAAAAATTTTGAAAATCTCTGCGCGACTATAAACGGGTTGGTTCGCTCGCGTAACAAAATAAGCGACGATTTCTCTTTCGCCGGATTTTCTTCGCTCTTTGAAAATCGGAGAGATGCAGGTACGGGCAATATCAATCGGGGCACGTATTATACCAAGTTCGGACTCTTTCGGCTCACGCACTTATTTGCCCGCACCCACTTAGGCACGCACTCCGCACGCACTTCGGTGATCCATAACCTTGTCAACCGTCCGGTCCCTGGCTGGACACGAGGAATTGCGCCCCGGGTAATCTCGATCTGAGATAACGGTGACCACTGAACAGAAACCGAGCGCTACAGACTCGCTGTATATTATACAGACGATGCGATGGATGAACCGCGCGCGGCTCCACCGTGGCGATCACGGGATATCGGATATGTAACGCGAAACAGTAGCCAGAGTGTTCCATAGATATGCGTTCGTATTCGGCTTCCCATACGTGTCTGCTGTCTTATGCGCTCCGCATGTGACCGACGGAAACAAATTTATAACTCGTCTCTTGGGGGGATTAACGTAATTGTTATGTTCCTGTAAATAAGACAGCCATATATTTTCACGCTACACTCTCGACGCGCCTAAATCTAGCTCTTTCATTAGTAGAAACTGATTATCTAGAGAGAATTATTACGGGAACGAGATTTTGAATAAATTTCAAAGGACGTCAAGCGCTGTAAACACTGATGTACCTGTGATGGTCGAAAAACGAAAAAAATTCAGAAACGAATAGCAAATAAATCAGTTTGCAATCAAATATGGTTTGCAAATTCACGCTTTTAGGTTTATGCATTTTTTGAGGGATCGCGATCCGAAAAAAAAAAAAAGAACAATTTCGAGCCCTCTGTGCTGCCGTGTAGAGCGTACTTCTCAGACATAGAAAAAACTGGATTTGGGACGAACGAAATCCGATTTCGACGTTTTTTAAAATCCTCAATATTTTCGAGAGATCCGTTTTTCTGGTTTTCGGACCTCTGCGAAAAAGATCGTGACGTGCATGGAAAAGAAACAAATTTTTTGGAGACACGTGCGACGTGCCGTGATGGAGATTTAAATCAGTCTTCATGCAGTTAGTCGATCATCTGAGGTGTACGAGAGTCCCCTCGTAATAATTAGTCGTATGAGGTAATGCGGTGAAGCATTAATTTAATTTCGTAATCAAGTCGGTGCGATGAATATCGTAGAATACATTATTACCTGTTTTATGCCTCACATGTTGCAGCTGCATCGAAACAGTACGGAATCGATGTCGTCGCGTGATCATTTTTTTCTATCCCCTAAATTTACTTGAATTTTCATTTTATCACCGCGTTATAAACGGAAGTAGAAATTTGGTCACTGCGGGTGATTACGCGACCCTATGTTCAAAATTAATGCACCGCATACTAGACGGTACATGTACAATAATATGCCAACGTATAACAGTCGCGGTGGGGGGTCTCGTAGAAAACGTGAATTAGGAAACGAAAAAAAATAGGAAAGAAAACAGGGTGGTCGGCTGAGTAAACGCAAATTAATATTATCTCGAACCTTTTAACGAAAACGACCATTTTTCAAAGCACCCGGGTTTTCTCTCTTTCTATCCTTCCTTTTTTTTTTTTTGTTTTTTCATTTTAACGAACGACCGAGTCCACGCGTTTTAATACAACGTACGGCTCGCGCCCGATTCTTTTAACCAGCTACGTAACCTACGGCTGGGTTCCTCGGTTCTCTGCACAGCTCGACTTTACTTAACTGATGCTCGTGTTTCGTGTCCCGTACCGTGTCCACCAGAACCCTATGCACAGTGGCATGTCGCGCACTCGTTATTCTTTTACGATGTATTAATGCCGTGTTAGCAAGCAATATAACAATGGTTCGTACTTCGTACGCAGATATGTTGTTGTTGGCTGGTTGGTTCGTTGGTTCTTCGTTGGCTAGTAGGTTATACATTAGGAGTACACCGTGCGGAGCTGGTAATACCTACATTGGCTCCTTGTGTTTATAAGTCAACCGGTTTGAACGCGTGTCTCTTATGGGCAGAACTTCCTGCTGGAACAATGTTTGAGAAACTCTTTGGGAATCCTCTTAAACCGGCTGCGAAAGACCTGCAGCCACTCGCGAACCTTTACACTTTTTTATTCCGAAAACGAAACGCCTCGGAACAATGTACGAACATCGGAAAGTCGATGGCCTCATTTTTCAAACTTCATTCCAACGTTCTTGTGCTAAACGTCCTCAAGTTTAGTTGTTCATATTTTTTAACCTGCACGCGAAGCGAGCTTGAATTAATATTCAAAGAAAGAAAGTAAAAAAAAAGTGCATGTTTTTCCGAAAATTTACCGCCCACATTTTATGACGTAGTAGAGCTTGCAGATAATTTACGCCTCGTTATTATAATCTGCACGGTTATACAGTAATGTCGGTGATATCAAAGGTAATTACTCGGTTCAATGACCTTGCGATTAACTGAAAAAATTTTTTTTTTTGCATCGCATCCGCACCGGCTGAGTTAGTAGCTGGAATATTATCGGGTAAAATTTATTCCTCCCCTATATAATTCCTGGCGCACGTTGATTTTTTAACAACGTGATGTTCGACTCGTATATCGTTTGCTTCACGGGTACCGGCAGCGTCCCGTCCTCATCTGGTGCAGCGGCACCAGTTTGCGTTTCCTGCAGCTGGCTTCGTTCGCTCTAGTTGAAATAACAGTAGGTACGTGAAAACTGGAGCGAAGAAAATTTGTTCGTTCAGGAATTTACTCATCACTCGGTCTCGTTTGTTCATTCGTTTATTCGACGTAGTGGAAATCCGAGCGGAATCGCTGGCAGAAACGAAAGACGCTTCGCGCATGAATTAAATATTAAATATATATTATGCGTCATTGTATGTATAGGTACGTAAGCATGCTATGAACTGAAAATTAATTTACGCATCGGCGGACTGGCTATCTATAATAACGTTTGCCGCTACTGCTGCGGGAGGCTAAAGCTCTACGTGCAGCTTCGATAATTGAGTGCCAATACCACGCAGTCTGTGCAGTTATATGCATGGTGCAAGTTCCAATGGAAGCCGCAGCACATACGGCTTATGGCCTGGCGAACGCTTAAAACCAGCGATACCATAGCAGCTGCAAGCTCATGCTTTGTAATAATATACTCTGGGTAGAAAATTTACGCACGTATATATTTATTCATTCCTGTTGAATGTATTCCGCTCTCGGCATGCGTTTACCGTGCACTCTACGTTTTCCGTTGTATGCGCTTTGCAGCGGATACATACCTACCCGCGTACCGCGAACCACCGCGACGAGGGCGGTTAATTTCGAAGCAAAACTTTCCGATTGGACAATCGTTTGGAATTTAATTACGATCGTTCGGTGTTTCAACTCGAATGACCCGAGTGGTCGCTGCAATTTCACCCCATACGTATATGGGGCCTGCCGATTCATTCGCAATACTTCTACAGAATGAGGATAGGTGGTTCCATGGTGGCTCGATGTATCGAATGTGTTTCATAATCGGCTTAAACCGGCTGTGACGAAATATAACCATTTCTCACGGAATATTCTATCCCTGAAATTTTGTAGACCTATTCCATGTGGATTCTACTGTTGATTTGGGTCGAACTTGAATTATGTGGTGGGTGACGTGTTCGTTTGTATCTGTGAAGTTGAATTTTTGCCCTCGAAAATTTATAGGGTATGTTACAATTGAAAATGACGACTGGGATGAGATTGGAAGAGAAAAATGTTAGATTTTGAAAAAAAAATATTTTTCTTTCATTTTGGCTAATCGGAATTCTTAGGATATTATTTTACAATATCTGCAGTTAGTTTACGCAACTGGTAAACGTTACACCGAAAATACAGATCTCTGCTCAAGTTTATCGACCCCCTTGCATACCTTTGCTATCCTGCAGTAACCGAAAGCTCTGCAGCATCCGAAGAAAGTTTAGCTTTTACACGCAGAGGGCGCCACAGACCGAAATGTTGAATCGAGCACGTCTCAAAAAGTTCTATTGACTCGACAGAAATTCATGAATCTAAATATAGTTGAACTCACCTCCAATTTTAGCCGTTTTCTTCATTTCATGGATTTTCATCGATGCGATCTTTGAACCTGATTATCGGTGCCGAATTAAGAACGCCGACGTGAATACGAATTCGATTGAACCGAAAAAGCTCGGATCAAAAATTAGATCCTGTCGAAAAAATTATTTGAATATATTATTGCGTCTGCATTAAAAACTTGGAAAAAAAAAACGAAGATCGATGAGCTGAATAAAAATGAGGTGGAAAATTACGCCAAATTTCGGCCCTCATAATCGCGAAAATGGGTAGCTCGCGGCGCGGAGTGGTGGGTATGTAAAAGAATAGGCAATTCGATTCGTTGAACCCGAAATGGTATTACCTACCCTTCTTTTTCCCCCATTCCACTCTTTCGCCCACCGCTGGAGAAAGAGAAGAGCTGAAGGAAGTCAGATTCAGCCAATACTCAAAAGTCCATTATCCCGAGGGTGTTATAGTCTTTAATTCGATTCTTGGTCGTATTATTTCGGGATTAGTTCATTTCTTGACTTTTCGATTCCTTCTTCTTCTCTTTTTTTTTTTTTTTGTTTTTTTATTATTCCAACGCAACGATTCCTCCCGCAGAAGATCCCAAGCGAGGCACCGAACACCGGAGAATCTAGTGGTAATATGGGGTGCGACGGCTGGCAATTACAGAAACGTCAGTCCGCCACCGCCACCCCCTCCCCCTTCACTTACTGCACCTCCACATTTTCTCACCCCCTCAAATCACGGGGAAGACTCCGGACTACGTGGTTAACTTTCTTTAATGGGAATGTGCAACTTTCACCAAATACCACGGATTTAATGACAGCTGGTGTCTGTCAACCGCGTATAATATTATAACTTCCCAAGCTCGTCCTCCTTAATTCCTGCACATTTCATATTTTATGCAGAGACATTTTACTTTACAGTTCTTATCCCATAAAACTTTACCAATGATACAATATTCGAGTTATATACACCACGTATTTTTGGCAGGCTGTGCTTTTTTTTCTTTTTCTTAGGTATTATATGCGAAAGAATGGCGAAAAATTGAAATTCGTTCGCACGCGAGATTTGGAATAAGAAACACGAATTTACCGAACATGAATAAAATATGGTTATCGGTGCGATGGACAAAAGAAATATTTGCGGGGGGAAAGAAGGAGAGGAATGCTGGGTTGAAAGAGAAAATATAATTTAATGAATAAATAAAAATCGTAGAGTCGTGTAGAGGTATGCAAGCAACGGGAATTCCAATTCCATCCCCATATATATATGTAATATATTAGCTCTGCGGAATCCAATCACCGGACTCGACTGATGTGGATATACGGTGTATAATAATTAGCCCTTCTACAGCCACCCACCGACGCCCCTTCAAGGTTCTGATCCCAGGGATTGCTGACGTAATCCCCTAAATATGAATATAATTTGTTGCCAGTATTCCGCCCTCACTCCGATGGCTTCCACGTTCCCGCGGACCTATTACTACCTCTCTCTCTTTCTCTCTCTCTCTCTCTCTCCCTTTCTTTCTCTCATCGCGGATGCACACCGGCAACAGTATTACATTCCACTCTGTCAAGCTGTCATTTATCGAAATCATATCTACATCGGAATGTTTGTACATACGATTTATGTGCACTGAAACACCGATAACACCTTCGTCTACTTGATCAGGCACACCGCAAAATATGCGCCCGAAGAACAAAACTTCTCCTTCACAGTCCAGCTGCCGGTTTCTTATAATTTTCAAGTCTTCCTAAAAACATATCATATCTTGAGGAATTCAGTGAAAGGGTGAGAATTTTAAGGGGGTGAAATTGACGCGTCGCGACGTCTACTCTGGTTGGGGCATCAGCCACCACCGGGTGGGCGAAACCGCGTCGTCTTCGTCGTCGTCGTTCTTCCCCGTCTGCTAATTCATATTCAAACAATTCTCAGGGGAGTAACAGTGGGCATCTACCTGCTGCCTCGAGCTACCTCCTCGCGTATAATTTTCTCTCCCCCCCCCCCCCCCCCCCGGGCCCCCATAATTATTCAAATCTGAGGTAGGTACGATGGATGCCTCGCGCTAGTCAGAAAAGCTCGCAACGTTCCACGACGACGAGGAGGCAGCGGCTCACGAACTTTTGAGTTTCCAAAGCACCACGTCGAGTTAGCCGGTAAGGATTCGTTCATTGTTTCAAGAGAAACCAGAAGGCTTAGCCCAGTTTAAGTAAGATAAGGACCTGCCATTGTGGTATTTTAAGGACTCTGAATCCTTCACGACCACCTTCATAAATCCATCTTCTGTGCGGTGTGTACTGTATATACAGAAACGAGAAACTCTCCTCTTCATTCTCGTCTTATCTCGACCAAAACGCCTTGACTCGGCGCCAGTGTCACGCGGTACAAGTTACAACCACCATCATCGCCTGTATAAATCTACACGTATGAGAAACTCCACGTAGAATATTACTCCGAAACCAGAAAACACTCCCTTCGCTCTTCTCCGCCTCCGAATGCTTTTATCTTCATCCAAGGCACGTAAATTCGGTTCCTACGGAGGGTTGGATTTTTTCTTTTCTCTATTCAAACTCGATCCGCGGTACGCAGTTATTACAGAGGTATAATCTTATACACACTACGCCTCATCATCGCGCGACACTATTCCTCGTTACAACACACTTACCCGCGATCTTGAAGGACCTCTTCATCATGTTTCCTCAACCTTCACACCCCGACCTCTAAATGACATTCCCATACTAAGCGTTCGTCTCGTCCTGCGAGTCGGATCTTCTCTCGCTGGGTCACAGCTTCGCTTTATAAGGGCTGGAAATTCCCCACGCGCTATATCCTCGATCCCAACCCATGGCGTCGCGATGCTTCCATGAACCCGAATGGTATTGTCCACCTACCCCTTCGCACCGCTGTACTCTGTGCCAAAAATATCTCAACTATTTGCTCCCATTAGAAGAGCTTGCCTTCATTCGGTAGACAATCAGTGCAACGGTGCCGCTGGTTCTGCTGCCGCTGGTGCTGTGCTCGTCGCCGAACTAATGTGATCCCTGTAGGGCGAAAAGGGGTGAAGAAGGGGAAGTAGAAGGAATTAGAAATGGCAGGAGACGCGGTTTCTGGCCCGAGGAATTACTTTAATCCCTCTGGAAACGCATCAAGGGCTTCCCACGGGCAACCTGAGCTTTGGGACGAGGCCAGTTTTCGAGGCTTTATCATACCGAACGCGTTCAGTCTTAGCGATTATGTCTCACGTGTTGACGGCCAGAGTTTTTCGAATCTTCGTGCGGTATGCAAATGTTTTCTTACGACCTTGGCTGGCTCGTTTTTAAACACTTCTGCCCATCCCAGAGTGTGACCAGCTTTTTTTTCTTAACGCTGATGACGACGAGGATTCTTATTCTCCTTCGAGGTGCGTTGCGTAGGATTTTATCCCCTAAGTTTGGAAAAGTTACGCACGTGATTGTTTTACACATCGCGTTATGCGGGAGATTTGTATACAGTGGATTCGAGTACGGAGAGACTTTTTTCTTTCCATTCCCGTACCGAAGCCCCGCAGATGATGCTTCGCGCGGCAACCCAGTAGACAACAGATGTCATCCACGTCATTTCACCAAATGTCCGATAGGGGAAACCACGCGAGAATACAAATTCACCGCGTCTTTCCATTTGTGAAATCACCATTTTCTCGAGGTACATACCAAGGTCGATAACCAAGAAGACCCAAGATCCGAGCACCTCTTCGAGCCGGTCCAGTGAGCATATGTTACAGCGACGCTAACGTAGATTACGTCGATACCGTTCTGCCTAGTGAGTCGGGAAGGATCATCCACTGGTTGGGCGTCCTTAACGAGGTCGATGAAATCGTTTAACCGAATAAAAGCGCGGACCACGTGGTTACGTAATCTATTCCAGGTAAAGACAATGGGCCTGAATAACAGCTACCGTACATGAAATAGAACATACAGAACAGACAGGGGGTCGTATCGGAGCATTGTGCGTGCGCCACCCCTAACGACGCGTGATTACTGCCTCGTAGTTTAGTGGTCCTGCAGAAAATGGGAAGAGAAGAGGGAGAAAACGAAGGTGAAGAAACGGGGCTGCTGATCTGTGCCGCTGCTTTTGCCTGGGCTCATATTCTGTCCGAAGGCAAAGTCGGAACAGCTCAACCTGCCCATTTTCATGCACTGCTATCTGTGTTCTTCTTCTTTTACTTCTGCTTCTTTCTTTTCCTCATTCGTTCCACTTTACACTCGCAGATGCTGAGGCGGGCTTTCACCCGCGTTTTCGATGCACTCCTGATTTTAATGAAAGCACGACATGCGGATCCGGAGACAAGTTTGATTGCACCATTCAATTCCTGCTTCCTCAAGGGATCGAGTGTATGCGCGTATCTGAAGAAAAACAGATGAACGTAGTTGAACGCTTTGAAGAAGTTTTACATTCATCGTGTACACATAGTCTGCCTGGTTTTCGGAACGATCATGTGATGCGACGCTAATCAAATGTTCGCGAAAATTTTTAGAAACTTTAAAACGGCGATTCTTTATTTTACGGAGAAATATATTTTCGACTGAATATTTTTTTCGTGCGGACAAAGTGTGCGCGAAAATAATTCGCGGACGACAAAAAATAGGACGAAACTCTTTCGGTCAATTGCCGACGAATCGTTGCGAATAACGAATAAATACGAGTGAACGAGGTGAACGGCAGAGGAAAATCGGTTTTTTACATATGTATGGGAAAATGAACCATTGGAATACATCAGCGTCCATTTATAGTATTCACTGCATTCTCACGTTGACCCAGAAACTCTGATACATCGATGAGGGTGAATATCCTGCACGCAAAAAAAAAATCGAGGAAACTCGAGGATCAGATGGTCGATATGGTTTGAAAATCCGTTTCAGTTTGTATCAGCGAATACGGGATATTCGGTTATCTGTGCTTTAAGAGGCTCTGCATCTTCAGAGGTCGGCTTATCTGTCGAATTCGAAATGAGATTGAGAAATTGGAGTTTAATATTTATAGCCGTTTGATTTTTACGATCCTTTCGACTGTATGCGGGTACACATATATACTTTTTTCGCATTTCGATCACGCAAAATTCATCGCACATTCGGTCCTTATCGACGCAGCAGTTTTCCTAAGATCTTACACGCACGTTCCGCTGGTTCTGCTGAGGTAAAAGCACATATAGCGATGGAAAGGGAAAACGAATAAGCGAAATCAGTTCCCATGATCGTGGTAACGCGAGAAAAAATAACCATCACGTACGAAAATGGCTTAAATTTTCGCATACCCACGCTAAAAGTTTTAGCTCGCGAAATTCTCTTTCCCCTTTCGTTCCGGAACATCAAATTTTGGATATCTCAGGGGTGCATTTTCCGCGCGAGCGCAAACGAATCATTTTCCAAACACTGATTGCACATGAATATATATGCGTGTATGTGATACGGGATTCGCACGAGCAAGTTGAAAGTTTCTTTTCATTGGTTGCGGACTCGAGCGTTTGCTAAAGCCGCAAATCCTATAATTTTAAAACTATATCCAGAGTGAAACTCTCTTCTGGGACACAACTTGGTCTTCTGACCCTCGCAGATAGCGACGGACTCGTCGCCCCCGAATCCAGGGATCAGGTTTGATCCGCCAGGGACCCAGCGGACGCGCCCGCAGCGACTTTCCCTCTATTGTTTGACTCTGCCGGTTGGTCGGTCCTCGCTGAAAGACCTCGTGGTGCAGGCCACGCGCGCTTATGCTAATTCTTAAGGAGGACCCCCCCCCCCAAGCGATTTGGTGACCAACCTCGCGGAGGGAGGAAAGTTTTTGTTGTTCTCGTTCCTTTCTCTTTCATTTTCATCCAGCTAATGAAAAAAACAAAGAGGAAAAGAATCGATCCACCTTCAAAGCCGACCCTGCTGACACGAGCGTTTCGACGAACTGTTCATCCCGTGTAAAAGTCGTTACAAAAACTGAAAAAAACAATAAAAAGAAGAAGAAATTTTCTCGCACCAAATGTCAGCTAAATTTTTCACCGATTCCGCGGACCGTTGTCCAGCTGTCGCTGTTGTAGGCAGAATTTCTATTTTTTCATCATTTGAGAAACGATATATTTATGCAGAAATCGATCTTTCAGTCCTTCGAACGGCAGATGTGTCCAACTCCCCGCCTCAAATCTCATGGAAGTATAAAATGTCGGAGAAAATGGTGAAAAAAAAACTATGGGTCAGAAATATTCCCGTGACCGAAGTATAAAGTTCATCTAGATCACGAGTCGAGTTCACTCCGCAGTGACCGTTATAGCGTGGGTTGTTAATTAACATGCTTTGTCTAATTTCATGGGCGCGTGATATGGTTATATGTTTTTACGGTCAGTCGTATTGTTTTTTATGGTACCTTAAAACCTTGGCCGACGGTCTCTCAGTGCTTGCGGCACGTATCCATTTTCCATATAACGAATATGAGCTGCTGCCGCTGCTCTACTCGTAAAGATATTGCAGTCGGCTCACGTTCGTTACCTACAAGGGTGCAGGTTCGAATATTGATTCCGTTACTCATGTTTTGAAAAATGCGTTCAACCTCGTAAAACGCGATTAATTTTTCACCCGCGCTCGCGTTGCGTGGCAAACGTACGTACTATATGCCGTGATAGGATTTTTGTACCACTGATTTTCTTTTCATTCCATTTCTCTTCCATTCTTTTTTCTTCTAATTTTTTTTTTCTTTTTTTCTCATTATTCTCGACATCATACGTATATTCCGACGATAATTCTTGCATTCGTACAAAGATACGCATTTATTATCCGATAATTATACTCTCGATCCATAAGAGCTGCTCATAAATGGTTAATTAATTCACTCCAGAGTTCCAAGGCGAGTATCGATTTCGGCTGTATCGTGCTTTTGTGTGTTCCGTGTGTTTCAGTGTAACCGTATTTAACAGTCTGGCACCGGTGTGGTTCGTTTTTTTCGTACTTGGTCAGTGCAATTTGATTTTTTCTATAGAATCGCATTGTCATATCTGGAGAGCGAAAAAAAAAAAAAAAGGGAAGAAATCAAATCGTCCCGGATCTTATTGACGAAAGTATAAATTCAGGCAGGCGCCTACCAGGGGGAGTTTATATTATAACCGAAGCAGCAGTAGAGGAAAGTGTCCCATTGGTATTGCAAACGTTCGCTTATCCCTCGTCGCAGATGTCTTGGTCGCGAAGTTAGTAATTGTATCACGCCGTTTTTGACGCGTCATAATCCCGGGAAACTTGCGGGAGCAGGGGGTGAGGGAACAGGGTTCGACCGAGCCCTTAAGACAAGAGGGGATTTTAGGTGAAAAATGTGTTCATATCCCGGCGGTGGCTCCGACTTCCTCCTACCTTGCACCGGGAACGGGAGAGACACGAGAGCATAGAAATAAGGAAGAGGGACGAACGAACCGACGAAACTCTGCAGGCGTCTAGATTCCATGTATATAAGGGCACCGCACATCCCCCATCCCCGAAAACACTGCAAACTGTTCCGGCATTGCGAAGTCGCGTATCTTCTTAGCTGCGGTCGACGTCGACTTCTAGCTAGACGTTTTCTTGAGACCCCTAAGATTTCCCGTGTGCTTTACCCCGACGCCAACGCTTTAATCTAGGCGCATATTAAATGTACCGAAGCAACTCCGTAACAACCAAAAAAATATTACAGTAACACGCTCAAAGTCTGGGCCCTTTTTCATCGAAATCTCTAGGAAATTATTCCAGTATACAGAGAGATGGTGAATTCAACAATTTACTTCGTTCGTTTTACCGATTCTCTTTCGTTTCTAAATTTATTTTGGATTCGATTGAAAATTACGAGATATTCATCTCACAATGAAGTAGCAGCGGCAGAAACAAAAAAAAGGGAACAAAAAATTTCAAGGTACCGGAAGTAATGTCTTATTTTTAAATTGCTTTTATTTGCTGCGGCAGAAGCGACGACCGGAAGACCTTTCTTCCGGTCAGTTCTCTGATTGCTTTCTCCAGGAAAATTACCTTCGTATATATACGGACAGTGCACACACACACATTTATACCTACGTCACAGGATATCTGTACAAAGATTTTTCAATGTACCGACGAATAAAGCACGTTTTATGCCTTGCAAGATTACAATTTCCGGAATAAGGTTTTCGACGTGATCCTAGATCTTCAATTTTCGGGTCATATCTAATGCGATAACTCTGCGAGATGACACGATTTCTCAAGTTTTAGTATTCTTCACAGGATTTGATACGTGAAATTCAGTTTGAAACCAAAAAGAAAAAAAAAAATTATACATCGTACTTTGGAGTCGATTGCAATTGCAGCAGACGTCAAGCAAGGATCATCTAATAGACAAATTCCAGACTTTACGATCGTGATTCATCGGCGCCAGCCTTTTAATGGGTACTAAATATGTTCGTACTTGCCCGAAATTCCCGTGCTGCACGGGGATGAAAAGGGTGGTGAAGAGCGAAGAGGGGAAATAGAGAGGAAAATGGGAAAGGGAAGGAATTTAACGCCAGCAATTTTATCAAATTATTGTCCTCACGCCCAGAACTCTCTACCCAGTTTTCATGCGCCTATGTATACGTTACATTATTCAACGGATACACATATTAAAGTACTTGTAAAATTTCAATCGACTTTTGATTGATCAAACTTCCGGTCTTCTCTTCAACTTTTTATCAAATCAATAAACTTCCGATAAAAATACACCGTTCGACCCACAATAATAACCGGCTCCACAAATTCGCAAATTTCATTACTTTTAATGCGGTAAAAAACTTTAGACGAATAACTCGCTACGAAGTGAAAACTTTTTCGCGCGTAGTAGATGAAAATTAAGTATTTCCATCAAACGTCGCGACGTCTGCAGTTCCTACGGAAATGTAACTATATACCGTTAACTGTTAGAGTCGTAAACAACGGCTAAAGCCTTTTAGTATTTTGGTAGTAAACCATAGTTTAGGCCCTACTAGGTATGCGTCACTGCAGCTTCGAAGCGTCGCGACGCCTCCGGCGTTATTATAGTATATCTCGCAGTACGCGGGGTGTAGAATCGGCGAGTCCTTGGTCGTTCGGACTTTAGTGTAGTCCTAAAACGTTCTCTGTACCGCAGCTTCAAAATATCCATTCACCGACGTCCGTCTTCGTAGTCCTCGGATGGATTCGCTCGCTATTTCCGCTTGATTTATTTTACCGGAAGTAGGTAGGTATACAGATTTATAGCATTGTGAAGTACGTTGTACGCACGAAGAAAAGCGATGTCTAGATTCGGCGTCGGCAGGAGTTTTCGAATTTCGGAAATCCTGAAAAAAATAAAATACATACATAAAAATACATAATAGAATTCATCAAGGATTTTATTCCGATCTCCTTGAATGTGCTACGTGCTGCGGATGCGACGGAGAAAATGTCGTGACAATTTTAGGGTCCAAGATTGCCACTATTCGTGGTATAATGTCCGTAATGCTCACGAAATGGTCGCTCAGTATGATATAGGTATCACTTACGCGCTGTAATAATGAAAAGATTTGCCAGCTTTATGCGATTCTTAGAAAGTGTACGGGGATCAAATAACGCAGGAAGGGAGTGAGAAAGTCGGGGCAACGAAACCTGAAACTCCGGAAGTCATACTCCGTCCTATTTTTTTATTTTTTTCACACCTAAAACACCAAGAAAAAAAAACAACATCGAGGATCAAATATTCAGCCGATCCAAAGGAGGAGAATATTATATCGGAAAAATCTAATGAATGAGACGCCGTGAAAGTTCTCTTTCTTTTTTTTTCTTTTAATTACGGGAAACTAATTACTCTCAAAATTCCCAGCCGCGCGTATAAGAGGAAAACAATAGAAGGAACGAAATATAAAAAAAAAAAAAACAATCATTTTGCTTCCCTTCCCAGCTTGACCGCAACAGTCCACGGCCTGCATTCTTTGGTGTATATTAATTGTGATGGTGATACTAAATAGAGAACAAACTGCAGAACTAGAGGTTGCAGCACAATGCACTGTCAGCGATATACCAGCTACCCGCATATACGCTGCAAATCTATAGGTATATAAACGAAAAGCGCTGGTTTTATTTAGGCAATAATTTCGACTGACCGTGGTAACCAGTAATTGAACTCAGAACGTTATATATACGTGCATCGAAATACCGGATCCCGTTTGCCTCCCCTGCATTTTGTTTGATTTCATTGTCTTTTTTTTCCAACTTTTTTTCAGCACACAGGCATGCGCGGTTACTGGAATTAGTAAAAACGAAAAAAAAAGGATACAGCGATGGTACAGGAAAAACAAAAATTTGCACTCCGGAGCAAAAAATGTGAGTCCGTCCAGGGAATTTTGTATTAAAAGAGGCGATCCGCAGCCCCGATGATGAAGAGTAAAAATTCCTACCGAATTTTGTATAATAGTCTCGCGTGGTACTGCGGAGATGGAATAAAAGCCGCTGATTAATTAGAGAACGTTACATTGAGTCGTCTACTTTATCGCGCGCAGACGTTTTCGCGTTAGGATGGGGTATGTGTAACGAAAAAAGGTTGTAAATGGAATGAAGTGAAGAAAATTCGCTTACCGAGATTTGTGTGAAGAGGAGTTTGTCGCGATTGCATCGCCGTATATACTCGTACTTACTCGCTCGGTATAGAGCAAGTTTCAACGACGAAGAGGACGACAACGTAATGTACGGGGACGTGGATGTGGACGGTTACCACCGGGGCGATATATTACTCGGCTAAGTGGCGCGGGGCATCCGACGAGGAGGCGAATACCGTCGTTGACGAATGGGAACGCATCAGTGCACGGCGACCTCTGAACTCCTCGCTGCTCGCGGGGAATCGTGTCTGAATCACGCACCAATCTGGAACTCACTCACTCTTCGTAATGTGAGGAGTACGACGAAAAATTTGCGAGAAAAAAGGAAGAAGTAAAGAAAAGAAAAAAAGAAAGTCTCCTCGAATTCTTTATAACACCGAACCGCGTCGACTGCAACGGTACTCGCACATCGTCGTCTCGTACTTTCAAGTTTTTCGCTTACAGATTTTATTCGTTTAAAAAATTCAAAAACAGCTCCCCAATTATGAATCTTACCATCTTCGAAACCAGAAAGGGAATTCGTTTATCGGATGAAATTTTTCGGAGGACATAAACTGCAGCGCCGGTTACGCCCTTCTGGTCGAATCCTCGGTAGTTGCGCGAAGCGTTGAACGTGTTGCAGGAATTCTAAATTATTCCATGCAATCAGACTGCGACGATCTCCGATTCCGGACCAAGGGAATTGCAGGTCGTAGCCATAGCCTTGATCCTGGATACCTCTGCATGGGGTTTGGACCCGTGACAATGGGAATATATGTGCGTACACGTATGTGAGAGCACAATAATTGTCTACGACATCTTCTGGTCCGTTTCGGAAACGCGCGTCATCTAGGCTGGGCTATCAAACGTCGAGCTGTACCTAGACTTTCAGCAGCGTTTTTGCGGTTTTCAAGATTCTTTCTTTTTCTTTATTGTACGATGTATTGGGATATGTGCGTGATTTTTATGTGCGACACTTATACAGTTTTTATGACAATTTTACAGAATTCAAAGTGAACTATTCGCATTGGGTTTATCACCGACAAATGCATGCTTCAAAATTTAAATATGTCGTATCACATAAATGTAGCGTATAAATATGTATACATGTACAGCGTGCATCGTGTATTGGAATTGATGTTTTAATTAAAATTGTTAATAACTTTTTGTACCTTAATTATCAACAAATTGCTGCCGGGTGGATACCAAATTTAATGACACGTAGGTTATTCTTTTAATTGACAACTTTTGGAATTCACCCGTGAAATATTTGAAAATCTTTTTTTTTTTTGTTTTTGGTTTTTCAATATTTTGTATCACAATTTATCCCTTTTACGAAAACACTGTCCGCGCTTTCGCGTATGAAATATTTTTATCCCTAATTTTATTTAACGGTATTTTCGATCCTCGTATCTCTGTATTATAAGTATAAATTATTTTCACATCATTTATTCTCATTCACATTGTTAATATTTTTACATGCGAATGTCCCGAATATGCGGAGAATATTTATACCCGGATATTAATTTTGTTCCCGAAATTATTCTAATAATTTACTCATGGCATTCACGGCATGTTGCACGGGTTACCGAATATACATATTTGTCATTCGTCTGCAGTTGCACCGTTGTTGCAGGATATTCGCATTGCGACCCTCGATTTAATTTGAAAAACAAAAATATAATAAAAATAATAATATGGGCAAATAAATGAGGTAATTAATTCAAAAAACGTATTATATACCTGGGTGTATATCCAACTTTGTTACAACCGTTTTTGCAAGCGAGCTGAGACTTCTATATCCACTTTGTTAGTTAGCGAATACTTTCGAGCCTGCAGCGGCGGTTTTTTTCCCCTTCTCCCTTTTTTTTTGTTTTCTTATTTTTTTAAATTTTTGTTTCCTGAGGTTTTTAAAACCCGGTGTTTTTCTTCGCTCAATTGAAAACGGCGCGAGAGTTTAACGCGCGCGATGCGAAGTTTCGCAGGCATAAAACGGTAACCGTGTAAAGAGTAAGAAAAAGAGATAGAGAAAGAGATGATGGTCGTCTTTTTATTTTCACACCCGGCTGCGAATTCAACGCTGCGAAGGAAATAAATTTGGCGAGTCTCAACGACGCGGCTCGTCGTGCGGTTCGTTGTAACTGTAAGTAAAGCTTGCGAACCCTCGCTCGGCGGTCTCTTCGCGACTCGACTTCGTGTACATCAGAAGTGAAGAAAAAAGAAAAAAAAAGAAAAGAAGAAGATAAACAAATAAATAAAAGACGGATGAAAATCAGGTAAATAAATAAAAATGAATACGCGAACGTTATATTCCCCAGCCGTCCACAACGCGTGAACCGCTAAAAACCAACGACGACATTCTTTCATCGCAGTTTCTACCTCTTTTTTTTCATCTCCCGATTCTTAACTGCAGATGACCCGAAATAAAAGTGACAAACTACTAATTCTAGTATGTGACGATGCGCTTGACTTCTGACCCCGTACAAAAACGGATTTTCAAGTCGTGTAACAGGTCTGAGAAACTGAAAACAAAAAGTTGGAAAAAATAAAAAATATCTGAAAATGGTAATGGAATGATAAAAAAAAGGCAGGAAATAACGCCGGGAGTCTTCTTCTTCTACAGCCATGATTTACCCCGAGTTTACAGAAATAAAATTGAAGAATAACTGCGGTGTTTCCCCGCATTTCATCATCTTAACGATCGGTGATACGCGATTCGCTTACTTAGCACTTTCTTAGAATCCGAAAGCGAGTGAAAAAATCGTCTCTGCGGTCTAGAAGCAGAACGCATCACCTCATACAGCTACATACTAGCTTATTTTTTATCGTTTTAGTCCAGATTTGTCACAGTCGTTGGCGTCGAAAATTTCCAACGAAATCGCGTACTCAGGAGTCTGCATGTCCGCCGCGATGCGAGCTGAGCCCCAAAAATCTCAACCCTTCGAAATCTTTCCACCAAACTTGAAATATTTTTAACAAACGAGAGGGAGGAAGGGGTGTGAATAAATAGTTGATGCTGCGGCTTGAGAAACGAGAAAAAAAAAGAAATACTCCAAGGGCGGGTCTCCCCTCAACTTGTTTGTACTCTGGTCGTATTAATAAATACTTTAGCGTGACGTTTAGACGCTCACACCTCGAACACTAAAAGCTGCAAGTCTCATGTGTGTCTCTGAATTTTACGAACTTCACATCGGATACAGAAACACATGCGGAGAAGAGATGCAGGAAAAGTTACGCAGTGTTATCGGAATTTAGTTTTTCTCATGCCCGATATTCCGAACCGTAAACCCGTCATTTTTGGGTGGTCATATACGCCTTCAACTTTTCGTCCCATCTCATCTCATCTCCAATAGTCTTGAAATCAAGGGGAAAACGTCCCTCGCACTCTACTCGGAATTAATTTATTGGTCGGTAATGCAGCGTTCTACTCCGTCAAGAAGTTCTGATCAGTTTGCAGACGGACGTTCTTACGGCCGATGTATGCGAAATCTAAAAATTCGAACGAATGTCAGTACGACAAGCAATGGAAAATGAAGTCGGATTCGGAAGTCGCATCCAGACTTCAGGCGTCATTACCACGTGACGTGTCTCTAATGTCGGGATAAATGGTACGAATTCTGTACGGCGTAGTCGAACACGTGTTGGGAGGTAACACAACGGATGGTTAAATGACTATAGAGTTTTAACCATTAGCACGTAGTTCAAAAGTGTCTCTTCGCCGGCCAACAACGGTTCGTTGTTTCTTCTTTTTCTTCTGGTGTATTTTGGGCCCGTTTCTAATCTCGTTCGTTCCGCGAGTTTCGCGAATAGATTTGTGCGACGTATACGTCGAGTGTGGATGGCCAGAGATTTCGGATTCGAACTCAAAACCAGAGCTACCGCGGTGTCAGAGTAGTCGCGGTGTCGGCGTGATCAATGCTGCCAACAGAAGGACAACACTTGCGCGTCATTAACAGGCCAATAAAACCAAAAGAAGGACGAGAAAAAGAAGAAAAAAAACTAGATTTCGAATACGTAGAACATGTATAGGCGTGCACGATACACGCGCATAGAAAATCCGGTGGCAAACCCACCCCGACCGCGTTTATGGTCGACAGCCAAAGATACTCTCCCGTTGATGTTTCGTGGGATATACAACTGTGGGGTTCCAGATTCAGCTGGGGAGCCGAACAACTGTCACGTCCGTCTTTGCCAATTAAAAGCTAATTGATTTTAACTGTAAATCTATAAGTTGTTAAGTTTTTGCCCACCACTTGGAAAGCCTCGGGGGCCTTCAGACCTGGCGCTCGGTATATATCGCGTAGCCGGGCAAAAGGAGAAGAAAAAGCAAAAGAAAAAGAAGGAAGAAAAAAGAAAAAAGAGGAAGAAATAAAAGGAGGCGGAAGCTGGACGGTCTGGTGAAAACCTCCGGAGGGGAATGTGGGGAGGAAAGGGACCCGGGGAGAAGCTGTTAAGTGGAACAGTTGTTGTCGATAAATTTACGATGAGCCTCCGTGTTGTCTTCCCGTACTACCCGCGCTTTCTGTTAATGAGCGTTGATTGGGTTTCGCCATCTGCTGTCTCTTTCGGACCAACAAATGTAGGCAAGAGATGGGAATCCGACTACATAGGGGTTTGTTAGACACAGATCTGATCTTATACCTCGTTCCCATTGTCGTCAACATTTTTTACTTTCTGCAGGAATCCAACTGACAATTTTTCAATTCTAAACATTCCAAGCCATCGATTAATTCATCCCGGGGAACTCGGTTTGCTGAATCAAATTATTACCGAGATATGTACATTTTATTCGTTGCTTTTTAATTGCTGTATTTATTTTACACCGGCAAAGTGAGGTATGGAAAATATTTTACGTATAATCAGGACGCTCGGGAACATCACGAGCTCATATGTGTAATTGTCGAACTCTTCTTATTAGAAAAATTAGAAAAGTAGTCGATCCAGGTTTTTCACTTGACGCGTATCTGCACTCGTCGCAGGTGTCGCACCGCCGTTGCACGCGGTGATGTCAACAAAACGAGTTGAATAACGTAATCAAACATACCTGAACGTTAATTAGATCATTACGAAAGGATTGCTGCTGGCTGTTGATCCAGCTACGATTATCTCCGGAAAGGCTGCAGGTAAACTGCAGAATTGCATTAAATTGCTAAGAATTCCAACCGAGCTTTTTGCCTAATTATATTATAGACGCGGAAAAATTCACGCTAATCAATGACTTAATGTCGACACTCGCGTACAAGAAACTTTATATTATATTAAATCGAAATCGGATTCATTCAACTGTATAGATAATTTGAACGTGCATAAATTTATTTCTAAGTAGTCAATTTTTTTTTTCTTTTCTTCTGTATAATAATGTGCGTTGGTACGACTGTAAAATTTTTTGGTAGAACATACAAATGGGACGACGTTAATTGTTTTTCACATAAACCTAGAACAGCTTTTAAGTGGCGAGAAATTGAGTAGCGCTATTTCTTCAAATTGTGAAAATTAAATAGCTCGTAAAGCGAGCAAAGAGAACACCCGTGCAGACGCAAAATAAAATAGTTCGGTAAAACGAGCGGTTCTTATTTTATTTCCTGCTGAATTCCGGCGATAAATTCTTATGTCTGTATTATTTTTATTTTTTTTTTCATTCGTATACTCTTATTTTCATCAACCCACTTTATTCCCTCGAGGTGGAATAAAGGAGGTTGGATTGCTGCTTATTTTACTCACAAGGGATTGCTTGTTTGAAAGTATAACAAACGTCGTATTCGAAATATAAGCTATTGCTTATTAGAACTTTTTAAATCCTTGGAGCTCCGACAGTCATCGCTTCGGTGGAGGAACTGGTTTGATACTTGAAATTAATCATCTCATTGAAATACCTGGAAATAAAAGTAAAATTCAAACCATTCGTACAGCTGAACTTCCGCTCAGTTCTCCAGCAACTGTTTGTCGTTCGGTTTTCAGCATTTAATTAGCCACCGCATCCATTAGCTCGCGGATTTCATTTACAGCGCAGGATATTAACTATTATTATTGTTTTTTTTCTGTCTCTCTCCAGTCTCATTAACCGAACTATTACAAATATTACATCTCGTCTCATGCATTAGAAAATTACTTCTCCGACCCATTTGCATGATCTCATATCACGCAAGTTTTATTCTCATCCACCTTATTCAAACGATTAAAAATAACAACTCGTACGTATTCAAACATCCGAATCCTGAATGTTCAACTTATAATTTTTTCGATCCGTAGGATTCCTTTTGTGTTACTTAGCTTGTATCGTTCGTTGTGTGTGAATTTGAGGCTTACATCCTCTACGTATACAGCACATTCATCTTTGCGTGCGGTACAATGTCCAAGAAATTGTTCAGTGGTCAGGGTGGTCAAGTGCCGTTGAGGAGGTGTCGAGTATCGTCCTGCAGAAATCCTCACGACCCAAATCCGAGCCTTGATTCGCTGGTCCCCGAACTTCTCTCGATGAAAGTCTCATTGACCGTTCTCCTTTGTTCCGCCGATTAAAACCTGATCCTTAATGTTGTTCTTGCGAATAGAGAAACCTCGGAGTTCGAGAATTTCCCACGGTTTTTGGGATCGCACGGCCGGTAATTAAGAGAACTTGAAATTCCATATTTTTTTTCTCTCGTTCTTCGAAACGTTTCGTACGTGCGGATTTCGGAATGCCCGTTCGTAGCAAATGACGTTTTACTCTACACGTAGTCTGCCCGACTGTCGTTCCACTCGCGTCATACGTGATGTGAAAGATGACGAATGGATAGAGTGTAGAGTTAGCCAAGAGCGCCGTCTGTCTTGTTGGAGGAGTTGGCGTGGCCGACCAACATCTTGACAAAGTCGTTCGTCATGTAACGTCCTACGGGACTAAGGTATGAAGGAGAAGCCGAGAGAGCGCTGATGGTACGACGACATCGACGACGTAACCTGGAGGAGCGAGCCAACCGCTCTCTCATGTCTCTCAGCTTCGTCGAACTTTACGAACAGTTCGCACTTCGCGTGTTCGGTATATAAGCATCTAACTTTAGATGACGCTTGAAAATTACCCGAGTCAATTTGTAGCAAAAAGAGAAAAAGAATCGATGGAAAAATGAAGAAAAAAACTTCCTCCTCGTACCAGTGAAAAATAAACTTTTCCCTCGATAATTAAAGCCTTCGATATTATTATTCACCTCAGGTACGTTCTGCCATTCTCTCTGCCTAGAATCGAAATAATTTTTTTTCACGTGAACCAAAAATTTTTTAAATCGGATCGGCAAGTTTGAAAAACTTTTCTGTAATTTATTCCAATATTCATGTACAAGCATCTATAGGTCTGGGAAAAATTGTTCTGAGAATTAAGCCAAGGTAATGCACGACGAACGCACGCACGTATATATTTTTTTTTCTTTCCACATATTCACAATGCCAGCGCAGGACGTTGCTGTTTGCTGTTGCGTCGTTGCACAGACGTCGACGTTCAGACAGACACCCGTTTAGGACGTAGTAACGTATACGCCGGTGCCACGCACGTTCCAAAAATAGGTACCTGCGCACAGCCTGATGAATGACCTGGCGAATCACGAGTTTTTTCTCATTTATTTTCACCTCTAATGGAGGCCGTTTAGCTACCATCCTCATGACGGCGCGCCGAACGAAAAACCCGTCAAGGGTGGCGGAACTTTCGGTATATCCTACCGAACGAAAAAATGATACACACACATCCGTTTGCCCGGAAAAAATCCGACGGTAAAAATTTTGGACTTTTAAAAAAAAAAATTAGTGAATTTATACCCGGGCAGATTCAGAATTATAACGAAAAACAAGCGTGGGAAATTTCTTTTTCTTTTATACATCATTATACTGGAATCAATTATGAAACTTGATGCAATGAGGGTAGGATTCTAATCGTCCAAAAGATAACGAGCTCCATTTTTTCTATCTACTTATTTATTTTTTTCTCTTTATTTGTGACCCGGTAGTTCCTGCAGATTATCCCTCTCTTTTTCTGACACTAATACATACGTATATAGTTACACAAGTTTATTGATAAAACTAATGGGGCGGAGATTGGGGAAAATTGACGATGCCCCCATGACGTTTGATAAAATTCTAGGACGGAAAGATGCCCGCAGGTCGGAAAAACACGCGACCTTTAATTCGACCCACAATCATGAGCCCGAACGCCGTTTCGGTGATTCACCGTCAGCCAGGGTTTCTCGGAATTTTCACCTTCTTCCAAATTCACTCCGGTTCCGTGTTTCGATTAAAAAAAAAAAGACCCGAAGAGAGAAAAACTAGAAGTGTCGAACAGAGAAGAATAAATAAATAAAAAAAAAAAAAGAGAGAGTAAAAAATGTGTGACATGGATTCACAACGAACAGTGTTATATCGCGTAAGCCAGACAAAACACGCGACTCTAACTCTGGTTTAAAACAAAACATAAATCCTACGCCCATTGGGAACGTATCGGAAAGTCTGGACGATGTATCTGCAATAGATCTTCCTTCGTCGACGCCCCATCACCTCTCAAAACAAACTGGATACCTTGCCCAACCTCATCTGGCGTCACCCAATCCAAATATAGACTAATTTCTACAACATCTCTCGCGTGAAAAATTCATCTGGGAGCAATAGATATCCTTAGGTTGCAACAGTTGCAGTGTTCGATTCACTCTTCTGGAACAAGGGTGGAAAGTTGTTGACTCTGTGCCGCGCTATCGCTGAAACTTATACATGGAAGGGAAGACTCCAAACTCGAGGGATGATGACGATGCGCTTGTTTTCGTTTCGTACCGTACGCAGAAGTTCATCTCGTTGTACGAATTCATAGTTGAAGTGAAAGGAAAGGATTCGATTTAATCCATTTGTTCGCCCCGTTGCAGAAAAAAAAAAAAAAAAAAAAAACCACAACCATTTAATTCACCAGCGTGTCACACGTGTCCAAATTTACTCCATGGTATTCTATGTGTCTACCCTTTGCGGTTAGGACCACTGCTTTCGCAGACGCGATTCTGATTCGGATCACCCTAAATTCCAAATAAATTAGCGGCTCCGTCGGAAAATTTTTGACCAGACGAGGCTCGCTACCCTGAAGAAAAATTTTATCGGCATTGAAATAACTCGCGCGGATCATTCGAGTTCCGTTTCGTTGAATTTTTGAAATTGAACGTAATCCTGTTAATTTCGTCAGTTGATTTCGTGGTTCGAGTAAAAGATGTTGATTTTTGGGCGGTGGATTTAGCGGGTCAAAATATTTACATTCGGTTTTGTTTCCATATAATATACGTGAGTTTAGGTGGGAAGAACGCGGCGTGCGTATAGCAGCGATCTCTATGGGACCTTTACGGGTTATCCCATAGATCACGTGTCTCGGGTTGGGTCCCTCTTATACAGACCTTGTGGAAACTCTATAGCTCCATAAATATACACACTGTATAGAACCGCGTGTGACTTAATCCGTAAGGGTATCTAGATATTCGTTTGTGTATAGAACGTTTTTCGGAATTTATGGAATCGTGTTAGCTTAAATTTCCCAAAATATTTGCTAGAAACTGTCTACGCTTTCTAATCTACAAATTCATCAGCGTCAATTTCGCCCATTTCTCAGAATCCGATTCCTGCGTGTGCAACTTATCTGCACTCCAACCGGTATCTTCAGTTTTTTGAAACGTGGCTAGTTTCTTCACTAAAAAATTTTCCGATTTTCTTTATTCTTCTAATTTTTCAGGTTGATCTAAGAACCAAAATTCTTCTGGTCGTTCTCGGAAATCAAAGAGTATTCCAGAGAACATGTTTCAGAAAAATCGTTATTTTTTTTCCCGGATTAAATCGTCGAGATTCAAAAGCCGTTTCGATACGGGCTGAGACCGATCAGTCGTAGAAATAAGAATTAGGGGTGTGTTGGAGAAACTAAGGTTCAGTATTTCTTTTTTTATGGTATTTGATTTCAAAGAGTCCGTACGAAGGAATCGTCATAATATTGCGTGAGTTTGGGTCGGACCGCCTCGGTCTGGACCGGTAATTTTTTTCTTTTTCCTAATACCACGTAATCCTACGTGTCCGCTCTTTATACCTTTCGATTCTCCTTTTTCATCTCTTTCTGCTCCTTCCCTTCCCCTCCACTCCTTCTCATTTTGTTCTTTATTCTTTATTTTTTCTCTTCTTTCTCACGCGGTGGTCTGAAAATAAATCCCCTAAGCGGATGGGGATTAATACGCGCGGCCCAATTAAGAACGATGGTGTGGCTGATTGTGAGGGACGATAATTTATAGGCTTGAGAAATTCTTCTTTTTTTCTCCTCTTTGGTTTTTCGAAGGAAAAAATGAATGATAGAGTTCCTTGCACAAGTGGACACACTATACTGTGGTCTGCACATTTTCGCAACTATTATGGAAAGAATTCATCCGTTACTCTCCATCGCGGAAATAATGATAACGGTAATAATGGAGAAAGAGTAGAGAAGGAAAGAAAAAAACCAAAAGATATAGGAGACTGAGAAAGGGAAAACTAGCGACCGATTCGTTTGACCCAATAAAATCAAACTCCGAAAAGTCTTAACTGAATCAGATATAGGTAGGTAGGGACCATGAGTAAAAGGGACTTTCGTTCGGGATAGCGAGTGTGACGGGAAAAACGATAGAGAAGGGGAAAGGAAACGGTCTCCGCTGTACTATATAAGCCACTTATCAAGAGAGCCACTGTTTCTATCGTATAACCGTTGCTACAAGGGTCTGCTAAAGGACTGCGCCAAGGGAAGGAAGGAAGGAAGGAAGGAAACCCTCTAGATCTTCAGGGATGCCAAGTGACCGTGAGACATGGGTCTCATGCGTGTGACTAACTGGACGCTGTAAAATTGAAAGTATAGAAAAACAAAAGAGATAATTGAAGATGTAAAGAAAAAAAAAATTGTCCCGAGAAAATTCCATACTTTCCTGGTTACCATTTTTGTACTCGATTTAAATTTTTTTTCTTTTTCTCTTCGCAATTTTCGTACGTTCAGTTTTATGGAAAGCTGAAGTTTTTGTTCCTTATATAGCTCGCGGCTAAGTACCTAGAAAGACTTCCTAACGCAGATAATATATAAGTAGTTTGAACATGAAACTCCACTTGAAAAATCCTTACTCTACCTACTGCTGCATCTATCCGGAGCCTTACTTTAGACAAATACTTAAACCAGAGAACCGAAACCCGTTTCCGTCGTGGCGAATGTTTGCACAAAGTCCCAAGGAAAAATCCGGACCATCCATAAGGCGCCTACAGTGCAGGGTATTCTAAGCCCCGTGGCGTACACCGTCGACGTCCACTTGTCGTTCTTTACTTATCATACACACATACCTACCTGTACGTATATAACTTGAAATATCGCATCAGAAGTTTGGAGTTTGATTTTCAAACCCGCCAACCATCGATTGGCATTGGTTATTTGCATGGAAATGTACCTCGAGCAATGCCGTTGACGTACAACCCACCGTTCTTCTCTACTTTCCCCGTACCATTTCGTGTATTGGATTATTCGTATCGGTGTGAACGCGACGAAATATTTTTCGAAAAAACTTCAGTCTTTCGGAGTTTGGATGATCGGAAGGAAATTTTTCTTTCCAATTTTGCGAACCATATGTGGATTTATGGATGGCGACTATGGATGGCATATTTACTAGGAAATTGGACACGATTTCTGAACCGAATCGGATTTGCAAGTTACTTGGATTAAAGGATGTTCTATATCCTGAACCTGAACGCGCGGAGATGTAGCATATATGCATTATTCATATTCCCTGTTATGTCGACTTGATTAAATTTGATCAATGAATTATACCGCGGATTTTGGTTATAACCAAGTAACATTACAGCTGTACCCGTACGTACCTATCCTGCCGAAGGATTCAATTTTCAAAAGTAACCTAACCCCATACTTTTACAATTATCAAACCGTAGACTGTACCGCTGCAGGTTCATAGATAATTGTCTTTTTTCAGTTTGTTCCCTGCAGGTAATTTGAACTAATCGAATTGATCCGAGTACCTCAAAGCTCGCCCCTCGACTCGTCTTTTTTCTCGGTTCACTGAGGTTATCACGATCTGGCTCTACTCGAACTACGTAATCTAATTAGTAATTTGTAATTAGCAGCAAAGCCGTTAGATGGAATTAAAACTCTACGTTACCGCCATATATACACGCTGAAGATTCGACGACTATTACCTGATTGCACAACTCACAAAAGAACTCTTTGCCAAAGCTGATTTCAACAAACTAATACACACGATACATAATCGTCTCTCCCTAACCCAACATAACGAGATGATGAAGGAAAAAAAATCATCGTCTTCGGATTACCCGCAATACTTCTGTTAATTTTTTTGCTGCTACGTAATTTGAAAAATAAAACGAAATGAAATAAAACAAAACAGAGTCGCAAAACACGGGGGTTGAATTTCTGGCAACGAAATCGCAACTTCTTTCTGAGGAGGCGTCCCTGCGGTTGACGATGAGTGAAATAAGGGTTGTTTCGCGTGTCAGCCGTATCTCTACACACTTTGTTCACACCGGAATAATACAGCTTTGTGCGTATATTATTGTATGCATGCGTTATACCAGATTTACAACTTGGAGGCATGGTATTACACGTAAAGAATTACTCGCCGCCCTATAATCTTGAGTAAATGCCCGATGATCTATAAGAAGAGGTCGCGTCGCACGGTCGCATCGTATTCCACCCCCGCGACCGTATATTCACGCAAATTCCGATCGATCCGTCATAAATCGTGACCAACTAAAGCAACCCGATGATTATAGGTAGCCCCGAATCACGCGATACAATATTAAAATATTACGAGTAGCGATGCTCAATTTTACTCCACTGAATAAAGCAATCGGCAGACATTTATTACCTACGAACACGAATCGTAGGCCCCGGCATTCCCATATACGATATCGAGAGCAGGTGAATATGACTTTAACCTACTGTTACTACTTCACCTTAATCGCCATTCGGTATTCCAATCGTACATTATCTTTGAAAAAGAAAAAAAAAAAAAACTAAACAAAAAATATATTCCCCAACGAAAATTTAAAGCGGATTTTCAAAGAAAGAAATATGGAAAACCTATACGCGGATGGGCGTAAGCGTTATACAGGGATTAGGGGTGGAAATGAGCTAAGTGTTTGATATACGGTTGTCTCGTGCTCCAACTTTCTTCCCTTCTCGCCCTTCCTTTTCCAACCTCCCTACTACTTTTCTCGAACTCCATATACCGGGACGAACGGAGGCTCTTAATTTCACAACACCCATCCCGCAAATAAGTCCCCGTCAACTTTTCCGTTCAACTTCCACACACCGATATATATATGTATGGTGTATGCCCATGGGGGTCACCGGTAGGGGCTAAAGTGAGCTACGCGACCTAATTGAATTATAGGAATTACCGCCGAGGTGATTTGTAAGGGCGGTAAAG
The DNA here is from genome assembly GCA_963978495.1 of Athalia circularis. NCBI lineage: Eukaryota > Metazoa > Arthropoda > Insecta > Hymenoptera > Athaliidae > Athalia > Athalia circularis. The sequence goes on along the minus strand of OZ021700.1, from coordinate 28,995,411 downwards.
ATTAATGAAAGACTTGGAAAGACTCGCTAATAACGATTGAATTAATAATACCCACCCCTCCCCCCCCCCCCCCTCTTACGGTATAATATGTACCAACCATCGTTTCAACTCTCGACTTTATTTATTACACCAAACTTCGTTCACCCCCGCGGTATATAAGTGGTGGGCTGCAAAGTGCCAACCAACTGTCGATTCACATTTTCATAATGTAATTTCCGTCCGTATAAAGTCGTATATTATATGGAATTCCTACGCAACGAAATCGTCGATGTTTTTCCTCGGGGATGAAATCACTGGGAAAATTAAAATAGAAAGAAAAATGTAGATGCGTCACCAGGCGAGAAAATAAATTATATACCGCATATATATACGTGTGCAGCTTTTACGCTCCGAGACAATACAACCGCGGAAGAAGAAACAGATGAGCGTGTTAGATTTCCGGGAAGAGAATCGCGTAATTTGATTCCGGGTGTGGAAAAACAAGTTGAAATATCACCGGCCATGTGAGCCGAGCTCCTGCACTCCGAATGCATGCGTAGCGTTATACGTACACCCATAACGTTATCCGCGCTAATTTCGACGATACATTTGAATTTCCCGCCGCTGCCTATCGCCCCTATTGGCTTAACCATCGTCGGGAGTTCCATTAGCTAATTACTAGATCGGGATCGAGTGTTGAGTTGTAACGTATTTGGCGGCTATTTATTTATGGGACGAGCGATTCCGGATCGAAATCCTCTATAGGGATGGCGGGGCGGAATTCACGCACCCGCGTTTCACGATTTCATGCGTATTCTCCAACATTCGTTCGTTCGTTAAACTCACACCGCGTCATACATCTGACCGCAACGTTCACCTTTTCAGCGGGGAGATCAGCTTATCGGAATACTCCGCGTGATACACCGAACCATTCGAAAATCCATTTCCCTCGAAATTTCCAAATCATTAGATTTCGATGGGATTGGAAATTCTTTGCTATACTTTAATCGCACGCAGCCACTCGATTGTTTCTCTTTTGTTCTTTTCTTTTTCTATCAGTCTCACATTCTTGATCTAATCTCCTTTAGCCTGAACTTTTATTAACCTAATCCTAGTAAAATTGCTTACTCTACGATTTCCAAGACAAGCGTTGGACACGAATTTTCCGTAACTTTTTTTTCGAATGAAAATCTTATTTTTCTTTTTCTTTTTATTCGTGTACGGAATACGTTTCGATAAACCTCCAATTAATTGTGAAAATTATTTTTTGTTGCAGGTGAGTGAGAGAAAAAAAAAATATATAAATCGTTATCAAAAATGCCGGGGTTGTGATCATCTAAAAGGTTTGTCCCACGATATCGAATTTCCTTCTTTTTTTTTTTCGCTGTTTCAGCTCGGAGTAAAAAAAATTCTCCGCTAATTACAAATCCCCATTTCCACTGCAGTGGGTTGGGTGGGCATAACAGTGACTTAGGATAATCGAGCGATAAATAATCCTGCGCGCTGCAGTACCGACTTAAAAACAATCACGTTTATAGGTATATAAGGGGTGGGCTACTGAGTTTATAAAGTGTGTGGGGATTCAGAAGGGAGGCGGAGGGGAGGGGGAGGAAGGGGGTGATTTTCCCTGCACGGTAGCTTAGTCGCCTTTATAATAAACAATACAGAAAGTTGCAAGGGAAAGAATAAGTCACGGTTATATAAAGGGAATGCCTACTATTTTCCTTGGATTGTATCAAATATTTTCAGAAGGGAAGAGTAAAAAATTTCGAGTCAACCTTCTAAATTCACGATTTCCGAAGGGTTGGGTGAAACGAAAAAAAAAAAAGAAAAGCAAAAACGAAAGAGAAAGAAAACCTTATTTGCAATATATTTTATATACACCGCGACTGCACAGGCAGCTCCTCCGTTTCTATAAAGGTATAGATTTTTTCCTTCTACCTTATATAACGCTGATTTAAACGAATAATATTCCCTTCATATTTATATTAGAATTCTCTCAAACCGTATCGCGTCGAAAAAACCGCTATATACGTGAAAAAAAAAATACTGGTTTCCTATTCCTTTTCCCCAGGGTATTTTGAGGCGCGGCTATGGGTTGCAAAAAACGAGTATGAAAACGAAGAGAGAAAAAAAATTAAAAAAAATCGATGGTGATAATTTTTGTTACAGGCGATCGAAAACATTTTTGTATACCAGATTTTCGGTTCTTCGGTTTCCGACGCTGCTTATACATGTGTATTATACCTACGTGATCTTAATAGCCATACGTGTCATCGTCAGGTTCTTAAACTGTTTTTAATGGGCTGTTTATTGAATACTGAACAACCATCAGCTCGCTCCACTCGTACATTCCTATACCGCGTGATTCGTGAGAAATTACTTTCCGATGAACCTTCGTCTTTATCACCTAATTTTAGTCGGACCGTACAAATAATCGTCTGTCTTCACTCTCCGGGGTTGAGAGTGGCGGCGAGAAGGGGGCTTGAAATAACATATTCAATATCTTCTCTTCTTCACTGCATCAATCTCCATGGGTTTCATAACAACAACTGCAGCTGCTGCGGTTTATCTTATCTCCGAAATAAAAACGCGTTAATTTTTCTTATTCGTTATTTTTTTCTTTTTTCGTCTCCTTCAAATTTTGCTGGCTTTAAATTCGCGATATACTATTAATTTGTATTTCTCGATTCTTACTGGCTAGATAGTCGTTAAATTCATCTTTTTATTACACGACATCGCGCGTGTATCGATATTACAGCTCGAAAAAATGGGGTTGTTTCTGATAAATAAATATATATATTTTACGTGCCCACAGGAACTCCTCGTCTCTATACCGGTATATAAGGGTTGTCCCACAGGAACCTCGTACACCGAGGTATCCATGTATAGGTATACAACGGTGTACAAGTTGGCGGATGTTAACGCGGCAACCACGAGCAAGAATTTTATCAAGGATTCAATTTTTTTTCTTCTTTGTATCTTACCTTTTTTTTTCTATCATATCCCTTTTTTCTCTCTCTTTTCTTTTTTATCTACCGTCGATACCATAACCTCTTTAATAACGTACTAAAGTGCCACTTTTGGGACGTGAGAGTATTAATTTTACATCGGTACATATTTTCTCCATTAGCTCGATCCAGTACGCTATAAAATATGCGTGAACTTATACATCGCGCGTAGGGAAAAAAACAGGAATAATTTTAATCGATCGCAAGGTATATTTTCAAAGATTCCAATAATATACCACATCGCTCGGGGAAAACGGCTGAATAAAAAACAAGAAGACGAAAAAAAAAAAAAACGGGGAGAGAGGGAGAAAAGTGGTTGAGAAAAATAGGAGAAGGAAAAAATAAAAAATTGAGGGAGGAGAACACCCTTCTTAACTTCCCTTCTTACCATGCGCCTTTCTTCTCTCCTACAGGAGTCACTCAACGCTGTTCCGTTCCCCTTTACCCTTCGCGCTGTCAACCAACCCTTGTATAGCAAACTGCAAAGAACGTGGAGAACGCCCACGCCTGGGACTGCTCTCTAACGAGTAATGTACTCTAACCTCGCGGATTTTATTCTTCTTGCTTAAGTGTTCGATCATTATCGTATGGCGGGAAAAGTTTTAACGATTTACTAGGACTCCGCCGACGACGACGACGACGACGACGACGACTGTGGTGGTGGTCTGAGTACCCCAAATCTCGCCTCTTCTTCTCCTCTTTACCTTTTCATTTCATTTTTATGATTATTATTATTATTTTTCACGTTTCTTCCCTTATTCTTCTTCTGCTTTTTTTTTCTTCTACCGACGAGTCCCCCCGCGTCTGAATTTTACCACGTACAGTAGTAGTGGGATATTATTGAGCTGCAAGGTGTGAATTCAAAGCCATTTTCGGAACTCAAACCATCCAACTTCTCATGCCGCGAGATGCTCAATCGACTCTTTGAGGTGTTAAATTGCCTCCGTCTTATAAAGTTGAACGTTTTATCCTTATACGAATTTATAAAATGCGGATAAATGGCAACTCTCTGAATATAAAAATGGGATTTGAATTTATGAGAATTTTTTTTCTGTTTCTTTCTTTCTTTTTTTTTTCTTTTCTTTTCTCGATCCGTAGATGCGAAATGAAGTAAGTAGACATCACAGTTACTTGATCGGCGAGTTTAGATCGATTTGTGTAAATTTGTTATACTCGAGCTTTGAAGTCTTACCCATCGTATTCCAAACTATAAAAGTCCTCGAACTACTCGATTCATGTTTCTGTATCTGGCAGAGTGAAAGGACCTTACAGGAGGCTGGAGGAAACTCACTTTGCATTCGACGTAAATTAAGTGTGAATGAAAAAGCAAAGGATCAGATTTTTTTTGTTTTTTAATTTTTTCTCCACGTTCAGCTCGATAAATCCACCCTGTGTGGGATAAACAAAGTGAAGCACCGCGAGCCACCTATATTATTATAATAAGTCGCGGCTACCGTAGCAGAGGTCGGCATCTAGAATATATCGTCCGCACTGACTTATGGTTCAAGTTTTCGACTTGAAGCAATTTAGGGGATCTCCTTTATGTACGTATAGCTCCTGCGGCTCCATAGCTACTATATTCCTCCTTTCCTTCACTTCCTGCCTGTGCTCCTTAAAGTTTTCGACATCGCGACCATAGACACTCACCCCGCGAATAAGGGTAAGGGAGCGCGGCTCAATTCCCTCCTTGAATTCACCATCAACGCTTTAATTATCAGTTATAAATCATATCCCGAATCGTGATGGCATTATATAGGGCGTTTCGTGAAAAATCGTGACCCTGTACAACCGTTTCAAAATTTTTCATTTCTTTTCTCATACGATAAAATACTCCCGACCCCCGAAAGTTCACGAGAAATATGTGAAATTTTTTGCCCTTGACGAGAAATGAAAGTTTTGAAAATTCTAATTATGTATACTGGATTAATTTTTAATCCGCGGACAAATTTTGCTACCGAATCGTTTTTTTTTTTTTTTTTGTCTTTTTTTTCGTGATAAATAGCTGCTTCGATATCCTCTTATAGTTGAAAAGTTGGTAAGGAGGGCGGAAAGCGTATTTCTCGAGAAGTAGTTTCCTCCGTGGAGGATCTTAAAAGTTTATAAAATACCGCGTGGACGAGAGAAAGAAAGAAGGAGAGAGAGAAGCGTCGTTGCTGCAGCTCAGCACGGTAAAGCTATATGGAGGTCCCTATAATCTAGGTTAGATCAGACTTTGAATCCCCACTGTCATTTCCTCCTCCGTTATATACCAGCTACCCTGCAACCCCTATTGTCTTTAGGCTTATCTTGGTTGTGTTAGTCGCTTGCGGAGGTAAAAGTTTCGTCGATTCTTTGACTAAAATGGAATCGACTTGCGCGCTTTCCTCGAGGGATTCGCGGATTGAATTTACTCGGTAAGATGAGGTAGGACTCGAAGTTCGTTCGGTTTTGGGTCACGATTGATCTCTGAAAAAATATATATCTATGAATTCGCACTCGAAGAAAAGGATACCAACGTTGTATCGAACCCACTCGAAATGCGACAATAGGAAATCTTCCGGCAAATTTTCAGAGAGCTTAGTTGGGTGCAGATAGGGTGCAAAATCTTGGTGCAACCAACGCGCGCACCGGTTTCGACGCTAAACGATTTTCAAACTCAGATCAAACCCGGAGATAACGACTTTACGAAAGCCTTTTCTATCGGTCCTCTCACAACGATATGACGCACCCCATGTACTACGAGAATTATCCTTAACTAGAACTTCGGATTTAAGGGTAATGGAAGCCCTAACTAGACGGATATTTCTCGTTGACTAATACCAAAAAATTGCTCATCCTGTGCATGTCGAAAAAAAAAGGAACCGTCCTTCCAGGATTTCGACAAGTGAAAATTTAAGGAGGACACGCGTAATCTACATATGTTATAACCGGAGGTTGTGCATGCGGAAGGTTTAGGGTAAAATAATCCTTAGTGACAAAAGGGAATCTACGATCTATGCAAATACAATTACCCTCTCTACTTCTTTGGCGCCAAAGAGGCGAGAAGCTAGAGAGGACCGAGGTCCTTATCAGGTCGTTCCTCAGAGTATCCTGCAAATGAGGCAGGATCATCCCGAGACTATGTTAATGTAATGGCGAGCCTTATCCCGCGGGATTAGCGCAGGGCTGCCAGTTTTTTTTTCCGTCTCCTTCCCTCACATTTTTTCTTCTTTCTATATGTATATATTTTTTTTTCTTTATTATTATTTCGTCCTTCTACGACACGACTGCACCGTATAGCTGGAATACGGTAATGAGATTAGAATCGATATTGAAACGAAAAATCTGCTTCGCACAATTGCGTGATAAATTATAATATGCATCTGAAAAAAATCAAGGTACCTCACTCACGCGATCTACAACAACACATTGTTTGCCTTTTTTCGTCCTGTTTTTTTCACCGTGGATAGAGCGAAACTTTATCCTTTTCTACCGGTCAATTTATACCGGTCTGCAGCTGGATATGTACATTCTCTCGGCAAAAACTGCGGTAGACAATGCTCTGAAATTGGCTGCAAGATCCTATGCACGTCAGCATCCATTCCTTCCTAACTTGGGCAAAAAGGAACTGCTATATACCGCGCCGATGTGTATAGCAGCGTCTTTAGTCGTTGGGTGATTGTAGATACCGAGTTGCAGCCTCTACAATGACCGCATGCTTCTTCCTTACGTATATAAAACGACCGTGCAACCAAAGCCATCCCGGTGCAGCAAGAAAATCTCTAATTTACCACAACGATTAATTTAACCTATAGAAATAGCAGGTCCCATTTGCTGGAGAAATTGTTTTCAGGGTTTCTTCATAAAATTGAAAGTATAAATATCTACCTTATCGGTGCAAAAACCGATGTCTCGATAAAATTATATATAACCATCGTAAAATATTTATGTTACCTACTTAGAGAAGGGCGTTACATTTTTTATGTCGAAATCAGACCTCTGATCGAATTTTTGAAATATCATGCACATCATACTTCGTAGTCTCGGAGGTTTTAAATTTTTTCTTTCGTTTGTCATCACTTGGTATAGTAGATTGATTTCTTCTATCGATTCGTATTATATACTTGTATAAGAATAAATCGTTGAAAAAAAAAAAAAAAAACGAAAAACGTAGGTATAATAGAATAGTAATTGCGGTTCTCCTTATTCGTTTCAGTTGCAGACATTATACACGCATAACCTCGATTTCATAGCCAATTAAACACAGCGGGATGTAATTAGTGCGAGTCCTAGCCGCCATACATTTGAACTAACAAGTCTGTATCCTTGAAAGCCGCGCGCGCGAGCTTCTCTCTTTTTCGACTCTATGGCGTAAGAGTTAAATTCATGCAGAAACGCGTTCCGCCGTACATGCTTACGTATGCGTCACACGGTATACGCGAATAGTCGCGGGTCGTAAGAGTTAGCTAAGCCCGTCAAAGTTTCGAGTAAAATTTAGTTATTAATTAATCCAGCGCGATTAATTAACCGGATGTACTAAAACACGCCCGATGTCCTTGAGAGGGATAATTACTCTCAACCATATTCGTCGAATGGTACGATTAAAATTCAAGCGAATTTGTATGACGGAAAACCTAACGCCAATTTTAATTTGTTCCAAGACTCGGTGCAACGTTCAGTAGGGAAACGGCGCGCCTTGACATTTATTGGTTGAAAATACTGCATAAAGTTACGTTTATATCTTGCAACTGCAAAAGATCCCTCCTTTTACTTCCTCGCGACGGATTACACTCGAGTTTGTTACAAGAAAGAGGCAGTTTCTCAGAGCGTGTCTTTTCAGACTCTAATCTAAAAAGACTCGGGAACTGAAGAGCGAAGACTTTTCTCGACCCTCGGACATATTATCATGGGGAGGTGTTCGGATCCCCATAAGTTTCTGCAGTGCTGCAGGGAGTTTCGAGTTGTAACGGTATACCCTATGCACTTTATCGCGTGGTCCGTATATAGCTAGTTAAATATATATTTGCGAGGAGCGGATTTAGGCGTTTCCACGCTTTTAAATTAAACGTCCGTTTTCAATGTTGTGTGTATATATGTACATATACATACATGTCTTATATAAATGACGACGTAGTCAGCGACGGAAAAAGATCCCGAGAAATTATTATGCACTCTAAGTCTACGCGGTGGAGTATAACCACCGAGACCCATCGCAGGATTTCATTTTACGCGTTTTCCGCAGCTATAGCTTCTCCGCGTATTACATGGAACTTGGAAACGCCCGAGACATGTAAATCCGGAAACTCGATGCTTTCAATTCGATAAAAGAGGCGAATAAGAGATAAACGACCCTCGATGCGCCGCTGCAGGTGTGTCCCGCAAATTATTACCATTATTATATATAGCTACATTTTTTTTTTTCACTCTAATAAATTACCGCTCGAATAATAAAGATATTTTCCCGCTATTTTCCCGTTACCCTCAGTTGCTTTTATACGGATACTGCAGGAATTATGTAACGCAATACTCGAGAACGAATCGTGCGAACGATGAGGTATTAGAAAATCGGAATAGTCGGAAAACGAAAATAAAAATATCCGTATAAGATGGGTGAAGAAAATGAGGAGAGATTGAAAAACGCCTATTATCGATCGATAAAGTCCTTGATAATTACCGCAATAGGAGACTGGAATCCGATCGAATCAGTGCAGTCGTCTCCAGCTTCGGTTTCAGTTCGGCCATTCATTTCTCGGAGTTATTTTAATCGCCTCATTGTATTCCTAGGCAATTAACTAGCACGCCGGCGGCAGCGGTGGAGATAGAAATGGAAAACTCGCTGAGCCAGCCTCGGCCGCATAATTTCGTCCTACCGGATACCGGATGCGGAAGAAATCCGCTTCGGACGACGGTGACGACGACTGCTGCTGGAGTAGCTAAAAATTTAACGCGTCCGCTACGCGCCCTTTTTCCCCTTTTTCTTATGCTGTACTTTCTTTTTTTCTTTCCTTCTCCAGAGAGTATCTCCCGTTACTACGGCCTGCGAAATATGTTGGAGATCCTGTTGAGCGCGGTCCTTTTCCAAGGATAATAATACGAGTTAGCGGACCGTGACGACGTACCTTGTATTATAGTTTATACCCACCCACCTTACGCTTCCGTCACCTACTACGGTGCCATCGATTGGCCGGGACTAACTTCCTCTTTCGACTCCTCTTCCCGTCCTCTCTCTCATTGCTCGAAGGTAAAGTATGCGACGTATTCCTGAATTATGATGTTTGGTCTCGCATACCGTCGCCATAACCCGCCGCCGCTTCCCATCGCCGTTATTTTACCGGAATTTCAGGATTTTAGGCGCATTACTTTTTACATAGTCTAATATATTATATAAATAGGTATATACCTGAAATCGGCTATTATCTAAACGCATATGTGATATTATGATATATATTACGCACTTAACGCCTCGGATGTAAAAAAACTTTAAAGGACGAAAAAGGGAGAGAGAAAAAAAAAATTTGTTCCTGTGTCAGATGAAAAGAGAGAAAGTAAAATCTGACAACTTGTGACGTCAGAAATGGGACTGTCAAGTGCAGCGTGTACAAGAGGAAAAGATATGGGGGTTTGAAATCTGCGCGAAGTAGTAATAGTACAGTATAAAAAGGTGCGCAAGTAAGATGGACCCGAGGTCGTCCCGCATCCTGGAAAAAAATGTCTTTTTATTCCTTTCCAAAAAACACACGCGTACTGAGGACAGCGAACCGATTGTCTGTACACACGTGCGGTGTACGAAAAGAAAAAAGAAATGTACATGAAAGCTCTCGGGTTTTATTCGGTCAACTACCACGGAGAGTTCATGAAAGATGTTCGAGACACAGTGTGGGGATCCGAGATTTGAGATTTTAGATTTCAACCGATTCGGAGATAAGGAATAGGGAGCTAGAGAAGACGATCTGAGAAACGACCAGCTGCACGAGGCATCGGCCAACTCAGAACTCTTCAGACTCAAGTCCACCTCTTACACATCCTGGTCATCCTCCGTCCCTAAAATGGTACTTTTTTTCAAGTAGCCCTCCGACTTTCGGCAATATTTTTTCCCCGAAGAATTGTTGGTAATTTTTTTTTCCTCTCTTAAATTTTCAATCAAACTTTTCAGGCTGTAAATTGTTTAATCACTTTTATGCGGCTGAGAAAGAAAACGGCATTGGAGCCTTTTTTTTCAGAGTTAATAGAATGAAGCTAGACGGTGACGGGGTAGAATATTTGCGGTTTTTGAGGCGGCGCACAATTTTCCCTTGATTTTACGAGGGTGAGTGTTGTAAACCGCGGAGGTGTATAAACGGACAATTTTTTATATCACCTTATATTATACAGTGGGTAGATCCCGAAATGAAGACCGTACCTAATGTGAAAAGTAACATTTTTGTCATTCTCAACATATTTTATAATGTTGGGGGGGGGGTAGAATGTTGTAAATTATTTTACGAATTACCTGCTACATTTATTTTTTATTCTCTCTCTCCTTTTCTTCTCTCTTTTTCTCTCCATCCCGCGACCTGAAAAAGGAGATAGAAATTAGGATAAGAGAAAAAAAAAATGAAGAGCCAGAGGAATAAAATCATAGGATGAAATAGTTCGCATTCAGGGCATAACCAAACCTTCGACTGCTCGCGTCTCGGGTAATCTTTTCTTTTTTTTTGTTTTTTTATAAAATTTCAAACTTTCGTAGAATGTAATTTTTTTCGTTACCGGAAAAATGCCTCTCGGTATTTTCTTGACTCTTACACGTACGTTATACCTCGCGAGCGCACGTATTATCAACTATTCAAGCTATTTCGTCAATGTTACTACACAACCTTTTACCGTGCGTAGGTGTACACGATAGGATGTGTACGCCTTCCTGGAAATCAGCGACCATAAACTCCCCATACGTCATTTTTAAAATATTCACATATACACGCAGATACCTGTGTATCCGCACGGCTGTGCAAACCCTCCTTAAAAGCCGCGAGAGGGACAGAGAGAGAAAAGATTCGCAAGTTTACCCCTCGGAAAGTCGACTCGTACGTCCCGCGCCATTCTAGACGCGCGGGAAGTGGGAACCGGGAGCTGAAAAGCTGAGAACCGGGAACCGGGAACCAGGCACCGGCGAACGGGGAGGGGGCGGGGGAGGGGAGAGGAAAAAGGAGAGAATGTTCTCCGTGGATGTTGCCAAGCTCGTTAGGTTATCGCAAAAGAGGGAAGGTCGCTTCTAGCGCCAACGGGAATACGGGACACGCGATGCCACATCCGTGAACGTATGTATCATACCCGCGAATATGCTTTCCCATATACTTGTGCATATAACGTACATCTACCTCACCGCGCACGGCACTGCTGCCCCACTTCGAAGCTGGGAAAAATTAACAATTCATATGTAGGTAGGTAGGTAGGGAAGTAGGTAGGTATGTACGCGTCGAAGAACAATGCTGTGGCGGTTCACCTATATATAGCTATACATGAAACCCACTACGATTTTCCCGGCTCAAGTTTCACTCCGTAGAATTTCATACGTACATGCCACGAAGTGCGCGTGTCAGTGACGTCGGGATATCCCGAAATATTGCAAATCCATCAACCAGGATATTGTTCATATTTTCACGTTCACCTACCCGTGAATTATACGTTACACATACAATATCTACTTCCCGCACGTAAATTCTCTACCTCCGAAGTAACGCGAGTGTTACGTACCTACAGATATTATTCACATTATACACACGGGTACTTCGCGTCAGAGAGAAAAAAACGTTTTAATATTGGGGGAGGTACGTATGTGGGCTGATTAATTTTTCGGTATATCAGCTGTGCAGGTTAAATTGAAACTCGGGAACATATAGGTATTTTACTTTATTTGTTTTTCGTTTCATTCGGTTCCCTTTTTTTTTTCTTTTTTTTTCAATTTTGTAATTCGTATCGCGTTTTTTCCGTTTTTTTCAGTATCCACTGCCTCAGTTACCCAGATAGTAATGGCTCCCCTTTATTTCACATACGTATATAAATAAGTGAAATGTGTTGAACTTCCACATTTTTTATTCCATTCATTTAATCGTGTATTTTGTGATCGTTTTTGATAGCTACTTGGGTTGGTACGTAGACTTGAGAATCGGTAAAAATGGAGTCGAATTTTTGAGGTTAGGATGAATTCTGTGTGCATCCGGCTGCGCACCGAGCATAATTTTATTTTCGCGAATAAAACTCGCGTTACGTAAAAATTCAAATGTTTTCTTGTAAAGTCTACCTTCATGGAACGCAAGAGCAGGGTAAGATAGCAGTCGCGATTCCCATTGGACCAATCTTGAAACCGAGAAACTTCTGCATGTATATCCCGGTCACGTGATCTTTTGTCACCTTAAAAATGGATGTCGGGTAGCGCATTGTTTCTACTCCGGTTTCTCTCGGGTCAAAGTAACGCCGTACAGGTGCACAAAATAGCGGTGAAAAGTAGGAAAATGAAAAAAAGGAATTCCTTCAGGCGGCAAAAAGTGTTTTCTCGGGGTCATACTTTCTTGTAGAAATATATGACAGTCGGATGAACCGAAAGTAAAAAAATGGTACTTTCGAAAATTGAACGCATTTTTGTTTTTTCAAGTCTTCTCGAAGATGAAAATCGATGGCTGCAGTCAATTTGATCTCGCGAGCATCGAATCGTATTCGTATGTGGGTTAAGGTCGGGCATGGCGTATCGGAGTTTGTGCAAAAGCAGAATGCGGGGATGATGACCATGAAGTAGGAAGAAATAATGTTCCCTGCATTTATACGTATGGGGGAGTCAGGGGTTGTGGCGGTGGCGTGTATGGCGTGTCGGACACTTCCAATTCCTCACGTTTGCTTTGAAGAAGAACAACAATACCGGCTACGACGAGCCTTTGGGCGCCGTTACGGGCGCGTGCGCCATCCGGCGCCGGGCGTCGGGACGGCCCTCCCGTCCTGAAACCAAGCAAGCTTTTCGAGACATTGGAAATCGGGCAGCAGTTGCGCGGCGCGCGCCGTCACCCACGCAAGCATATTCGTCGTCATGTCCCGAAAATTCAGCTGAGAAACGCTGCCAACAGACGCGTGTTTATGACGTACAAACGTCAAGACGTTCGATACGGCGCTATAGAATTTTCATAAAACTAAATAATTAATTTACCAAAAATAATCCCTTGTTTCTCACCGCCATTTTTATATATTCATCTTTTTCCGAACCTGCATATCATTTTCATACGATTGAAAAGAGAAAAAAAAAAACGAAGAAATTATCGCCGTCAACGTTACACATGATAAAAAGAAAAAAACAAAAAAATTTACAAGCATACTGTGAATGAAACGAGAAGAACAAAAAATTAAATTGTACAGTTATATAATTATGCTCGTTATTATGAAATAGAGAAGTTATCGTTGGCGGTGCGAAAAGAACAAGAAGGAGAAGAAGAAATGCAAATTTATCTCGTCGTCGATGTATGTCTAATTAATAAGGACACTCCGAAACATCCTGTTGGAAAATGAAAGTTTGCGGTTGAAAAACTCAGGATCGATTTTTAGACACACATTTTTCTTTTCGAATTATTGTTCATAAAAAAATTTAGATATTCAAATGACAAGCCAAACATGTTATACAAATTATTCATCGTTCTACGAGTTTTTGAAGACCTCCGCAATCTGTATCATCGCAATGAAGTTGTCGAGGTCCTTTAAATTTTACCCCTTTAAGATCGACTCCGTTGTACAGGTGGACTGTACACAAGAACTCTATAAGTGATATGTATGTACTAAATTTTTTGATTTTTTTCAACCGAACTTCGTAATGAAATAAATTATGGTCCGATTTTCGATGAGGTTATTCAAAATAACGACTGAAAAAAATCATTTTCATCATTTAGTGGTAACAACAAATTATTCGTCGATATTAAATATGATGAAAAACCAAACAAATACCCTTTAAACTGCATCAGCTTCGTTTTCAATTTTTAATTGTAATTACCTCAAAGTGAATAATATTTTATCGATCATTGACTACGAGCTAACTAATTACTGTTGTGAGTTATTTAAAAATTTACGTTTGTTAATTGATTAAAATTGGTTTGTTACGTGGAAATAACAGCGAACAAAAATTAAAACCAATTACACTAACAATGATGATGACTTTATAAATAATATAATCGTTGATATCATAATTTGTTAATTGTTGAAGTTAATTGTCATTTGCAATTTGTTGGGCTTGGAGCTTCCATAATTTTATTTTGTTTGTGGAACGTACTGTTCAAAAGTTTTCTTCATTTCGTCGTCGACATTTATCATGAGAAAAAGATTAATAAATTTTTTTTTTAACAACGACAGCATCTAATTGTTGATGTTTAATTACCGTAGTGTATAATTGATTGAAAATGAAGAAGAATACTGATCATTTAAATCTCGGTACGCTTATTCGTCGATCATGAGACTGCGAGTGTTTTAAAAAAAGAAGAAATTGCTACTGAATTAAACCATATAAAACTAAAATTAAAAAGAACCAATCTACACATTAATCGAGCTTAAACTGTGAATATATCTATACACGTGTAAACGACCCAATTAGAAAAAAAGAAAAAAGGAGAAGTTAGAAACTAACTAAAAAGACTTTAAATCACATATCAAAGTTACGGTAAAAAAAGAGAGAAAAAAAAGGAATAGCTCATATAACAGGTTACGAAAGTTTAAAGTCCAGTGCAGAGAGAAAAAAGAAAAAGAAATAAAGAGGAAATTGATTACCACCGAAAATCACAGAAACTTTATCTGATACGCTATCATGGCCAGTGCTCAGGAAGGCAATCAATCGCCGAGGTAAAAACTATTGTTATATAATAACGTTAGAAATAAAAACTTGTTGAAATTTGAGTTTCGACGCCCAAAATTCGGTGAAACGCGTGACAAAAAATGTAACCACGTGTCCGTCCGATGCACAGTAGCTTTTACTACTACTACTTATAGTCGCTGCAGTTCTCGGCGCACGCACGCACTCTTCACTTTGCACGCATGTTTCTTCTTATATGGAACACGCATTTTTGCTGTGTTCAAATCGCGCGTGTGGTGGTCACAGAGTTTTACGGGATAGGTATATAGTTCTATATACACATATGTATACTATTATTTCATAAATGTATTCTGCGAACCATCTACACGCGAACAAGCGTGACGTACCGTCGACTTTATAATCGTGACGGTAATTTCTCAAAGGTTCGTAAAACTTTAAATATTACATTAATAGCACAGGACCGTATACCTATCCCGAAAACTGGTTTTAATTATTCCTGTACCGAGAATTACTCAATCAATCAAATATCTGGGAACACTAAAATTGAATCGATTTTTCTCAAATTCTTTTTTTTTTTTATTTCGTAGCAATAGATCGATCCCGTTTTTGTGAATCTTCGCATGTTTGTCACTGATTTTTATAGAATCTTCCGAAGCCTCAATGACACGCGATTATCGAGCCGCTTATGATTAACGAGTACGAATTTTTCGAAATTTTTCGCGGCGTTTTTCAATCTCCAAAAATCTAAGAGAACACGAAAATTGTGAAGAAATTTATCGGAACGAAAAAAAATAACCAAAATGAAGAAGCAAAAAAAAAAGACAAAAAATTTCGATACTTTGATCGCTGCCGGCACCACCGAGCTGTTGGTTCACTAACCGACGTGCATACATACGAAGGTATAAGCTACACTATACGTATATGCCAACCATTGCAAAAGCTGATAGTACGGAAAGAGAACGCGCGGGTGGTACGAAAATGACAGTCCCTGAGGCGGACTTTTTACTGGGTACTGCTCCTTGATATATAAAATATCATATACGTATAGGTATTTTCTTCATATACTGCACGGGAATTTTCGTTTGCCGCGGATATTGAGAACCGAAAAAATAAGCCACGATTTTATACCTCACGTACAATAACGCGGCGAAATTTACCGTGAGAGTAAAATAATATCGCGCATGAACGTGACCTATATTTTATAAATATGGCCGGGTATCGCGATAGAACATGAGTTCGAATTTCTCTCCGTCTCCTTCTCTCTCTCTGCAGAGCGGAATGTTGTAACGACGTGATCTACCCCTGAGCTTTTTGAGTCGCGACGCTTCGCCGATGTATTTCTGCAAGTTCCCGCTGCAAGCTGTAGGCGTAACGTAAATGCGTGGAACGATTCGAACGATATACGCGACGTAAGCGAGTATAAATCTATGTACGCAACACATGTAGACCGGCTATGGACGACGTGTGGAAGTGAAGCTTTGTAGTTCCGGTTCTGTTTGTTTATCTCTGTCTCGGAGTGGGCTGCGATTTTTCTACTGGAATCGCGAGAGCGATGTTTGCTTCGGTGCTGACGTCCGTCAGACCTAGTGCTGCAGTATAGCGGCACAGCCCCAACCCTCCCTCAGGATTAAATCCTCTCTCTCCTTCTTTCCGACAAACTGGAATACCTCCCTTTTTCCTTTTTCCGTTTTTTTTTTTTAATCTTTATTCTTCTCTTTTTTGTTATTTATTCGTTTTCTTTCCATTCTTTCTTCATTTTTCTACATCCTCTTTTCATTTTATTTCTCTTCCTCGGGTATTCGTACATCAAGAGGCAAGAAACAATTGATCGAATATCGTAACCTGAAAAATGCGATCATATCTTGCTCGTATTTTATCCTGTCTTATGATGTGCAGAAAATCGCTATATCGTCCTTACGTCGAACGAAATTGATTGTGTTCGCAAATTCTTTCGAACGTGGAGTATTGTTTTTCGAATTTTTAAGTTTTTATATACATAGGTATAATATGTCTGGTTATGTAAAAGAAAAAGAAGAACAACAGGAGAAAAGTAAAGAAAATTAGACCGATCCGAATTACCTCCTGCTTTTCTTCTCACGTTGATCCTGCAGCGATCCGTGTGGTGAAAATTGCTTACTCTCCGACATATTTTCGTCTGAAATCCATCTTATCATGAGTACATAAACATCATTCGCGGTATTTCTTTCGATTCCACTCATCTTCATCATCCCGCAATCATGCGGAGAATACCAGCTATTTTATATTCATCTACAATAATACGTAATTTAAAAAAAAAAAAATCTCTGTGGACGTGAAAAAATAAGCAGACAAAATGACAGCGAAAATTCTATCCTCATTATATGCGTACGTCGTTAGCGTCGATTCTCCGCAAGTGAAAAGTAATCGTGATTATTCGAAGTATTCGACGATAACTACATGATTATTTATTTAAATTATATAATTCTCGGTGACATTTTTTTCCGCTTTTTGCTCATATTATACTTACATGATAGGGTGTAATGGGGAAAGTGGTATTTTAACTCAGAAAAAAAGGATAGAAAATTTCACCCTGCAATTTTTACTACTACCCCTCCGTTTACCTTTACTTTGATGAACTACATTATACGGCGAACTCGAGTTAAAATATATGAGTCGCTACACGCATATATGAACGTACATACAGGTAGCTATTATATTTCTTCGCAAATTAGTTTAGAGTTCGCGACGCGTGCGGGGTGCGCCTTGCGGTAAAAGTAGCAGTCGAAGTTCTGTACAGAAAAAAAAGAAGAAAAAAGAGAAAGAAACAACTTGAAGAAATAATAATACAAACGAATTAAGTGAAACAAAATTAACTCGCAACGTGTATATAAGTAAAAAATAAGAAAACATAAAATTCAAATAAAATTGAACAAAAAAAGCATTGAAAAAAAAACCAAGAATAATGGCGCCAGATTAAAAAACTTTTGAAAAGTTTTGCGGAGCTGTATATTATATACAGCGTATATGCTGTTGGAGCGTCGGAAATATATATTTTTTTTTTTATCATTTCTTTTTTTTTTTACCCCTTTACACACTCCGACCTACAGTATATATGAATATAATAATATACATTATCTGTACATTTTTTTTTCTCCTTTATTCCTCTCTTTTGCATCTTCAGAACAATTCTTCTCTCTGTGGCCCTCAACTGCCACTCAACTTTGACCCTCGCATGGTTAGTATAATAATTGAGGGGTAGCAGAGGTCAGACTTTTGCGGAACTTTTTTTTCCTTGTTCTCTTTTTTTCCTCTTTCACCGCATCAGCGACGAGAAATCGATAACTGAATTTTCACGATGGATGTAACATCGAATATCTGTGTCGTGCTTCTTCTACGCGAGCTGCAAATGATCCAACGTACGTAATTGATCGACGCTTGAAGAACGTTTGTAGCATTATTTTTTTTTATTTTACGCATTGGAAAGAATGCACGAAAATTTTCCAAAATCCTCCTCGATGAACATCGGACTTCCGATTCCCGAGAACAGCAAAAGTTGAAAGAAAAAAAGCTGGCTGCGGCGTCGAAATGTTGGAGGAGGTGAAAAAAAAGTTTCCGAAGAGCTGCAGGTTGAACGCGAGAGAATTGAAAGATGAGAAAAGTCAGGTCCGACCCGAATTTGGGATTAGTAAGGGAAACGTCACTGCAGCGAGTAGAATGGGAAAGGTTTTGGAACGGTGAAATAGGTGGGAGGAGGAGCTCGAGAAGTTAATGAGAAAAAAGGAAACAGTCGAAAGGTTGCAGCCGAAGCGAGGTAAACGTTGGCAGACCGCGTTGAGCGATAATGCTGCTGCCAGGCATTTTCGGTCCAATCCCATTGAAATCACCTTTAGCTGCTATTCAATGTGCCAAGCCCATTCAAGAGGCTGCCAGATCATCGATTCAACCAATTTCTGAGACTCTCGCTTGTTATTGATGATTGTCTCGACCGAGATTCCACTCCTCGAATATTACCAGCAATATTTCGAGGCATTATTGTATAAAATTACTCCACCTCGTCGTTCCAGACGACTGACAGCGATGAGAAAAAAAAAAAAAAATCAAAAAACCCCCCCAAAAAAAAGAAGGAGAATTAAAATAAAAATATCCCACATTTATTATGCCATATCCTCTGCGCATAACGCTGTTACCCCGAGGTGAATTTTTTCCTCGCGTGAGTACGATGTGTGTATAGAATTTCTTGTTTTTTGAATAACTAAACTTCATCTTCATAAAAAAATATCCGCGTCGTATGTGTTTTTTCTGTTTTATTTTTTTTTTTTATCTGTTTGATATATTTTTTGGATGGCGCTTCCTTTTTTATCTCTCGGTCTCCAGGCTATACACGGAAAGGGGCGGGTAGCTACTAATTTGGTTTCGGCGAATGTGTGCGTCGTAGTAAAAAAAAAAAAAAAACGAAAGAAAAATTTGAAAAGCGAGATTCGACGAAATTCTAAATAAATATGCACCGGAAGAAGCGAAAAAAGGGACCTCGTTGTCTGAGGCTCGGAAAGTCTGGAATCGCGATCGACGATCGCGTTTAGATTTTTTTTCACAAAATCCGACCAACCGCGATCGCCTCGAGGGCAAAGAATACTGCGATATATTTGCGTGGTCGCGATTTTCAAAGGAACATGTATGTAGAAATTCGCATCGCAGTCCAACCCCTGTTGTAGAAATACGACTCAATTTAATGCCCTAACCGCGAAACAATAGCATCGATTTTATTTTCATATCGGAGCACCGCGGCTTATGGGGTTGCTGAGAAATGTCTGCGTCGTGAATATATGGGGGACGACGACTCCTGCTTAGGATCGTATCGAGCGATGGATGTTCGGAGTGCACGTCACGTAGAGGAGAATTCTGGGAGAGGTAAAGAGAAGAGAGCAGAGGAGAGAAAGGGTGGGCACGGTGAAGCGGGGAGAAAAGAGGAGAGAGACGAGAGAAACAGAAAGAGAGAAGCGCACCGGTGAAGAGGAACTCCCAAGTCCTGCGGCCCAAGAGGATATTGAGAGCCTCGAATTTGCGGTGGTGTATTCATGCACACTCGTATATCTCGTATCGTGTGTAAAAATGCACGCCCACACGTAGACCCGCGTCACCAACGCGTGTCAAGAACGAAAAGTTCGTCTCGCGTGTCTGTCCAGGATATATATCTTTCGTTCATCTGAAAAATATTAATCCAAGCAAATCTATTGCCTTGCTTATAGAAATCTCAATTTCCATAATACAGATATTTTTAATCCACCAAATCCATGATACGCGTCAGCCAGGTAGAACAAATCCCGAAACCGTGTTGTAGCATTTACTCCTTTTTTTCTTCAGAGTTTGAAAATTTCTTCAAAACCAGCTTTATTATCAGATCTTCCGAATTTACAAGGTGCAGTTTGTTTTATGTACGTTGAAAAACCGAATCAATAAAAAAAGAAAAAAGAACAAGATAAAAGGAGAGGTCACGAGACATATATCGACTCATATTTCCGAACAACCTATAAAATCGCATGGTCAGACAAGAGTTGCAGCCGAACAAGGAAACGGTTTTGATGTATATACGATACGTACCTACACTATATAGCGAGGTGGATTTTTATTGCGAAATATTGCTTTTCCATATGCCTGTACGGTCACGCGGAGCATCTCTCGGTTCTTTATGGTTCTATATATTTGCATGGTTCGATTGATCGGTTGCAACGGACGGAATACGAAAATCTTTTCAGCGGCCGAAACGGTGGTCGGGAGGGGGGTGGGGGTGGAGGGTATATAGGTACCCACGAAATGGATTGGCGTCATAACCCTCCTGCGGTTGAAACGAGTCAACGGGACATAACGGTATAGAAACAGGGCTGTTCTTTTTGCAACTCGTAAAAAAGAAACGAAAAGAAAAAAGAAATAAATAAAAGAATGAGAAAAAGAAAAATAAAATCCGTCGTATATTTTTAAAAATAAATTTCAGATTCCGGGAGAAAATTGTATCACTCGTTTTACTTATGACCGAGGAACAGAAAAAAAAAAAACAAGAAAATCGTGGTACGGCGATAAAAATAAAAAAAAATAAAAAGGTACGAAACGTAAAAATATTCCTTTTTTTTATTTTTTGAGGTCCCTCTTTCGCATATTACATCCGTCAAATCCATCACATCCATCATAGACATCCAGACAAAACACAAGCCCGGATAGAGGGAGAAAAGTCGAAAGAGACATAAGAGAAGGGCAGCCCGCATCCCGCATTTTCCATCCCGGTATTCCCTCGGGAGTTTTCACAACGTCGTAGTACGTGAGCGTGACCTCGCTGCTGTGACAGCTCGGTGTCAAAAATATGCATCTACGAATCGCGTGGAGAGGGAAGGAAATTTTTTGGAAGAAGGAAATGTATATACCTACCTACCTACTTGTAAAAGGAAAGCAATCTTATGTTTTTTACGTGAGTCGAATGACGGATTCAAAAAAATCTCGATGAGGTGCTTTTTTCCTCGTCATTTTTTTTTTTTTTTTTTTCTTTATTTCTTGTACAGACTACATCAACGGCGTTCCGTCATGATATGCCGTGTAGTATGGAGTGCAAATAAAAATGAAAGCAAGTATCTACCTTTGAAATGAAATTAAAATGACCCGACGGTATAATACTCACCATTCGAGCCGAAGTGATTTTTTTTATTCATTTCTTTTTTGTTTTTTGCTTTTTACTTTTTACTTTTTAGGTACATCAAAAGTTGAAAAGCTATGCAGGGTCTCATCGTTCTTCTTGACATTGTTAATTGCGAGGTAAATATTTTCCATCAGGATGGATGGCGTGTTATTAGTGTTGCAGAAATGTGGGTTGGTATGCGTGGAAGGTGGAGGGGATGGGGTTTGGCTAGTTTGAACTACTATTTTCATCTCTTTGAAAAATGAATTACGGAGCGAAAAGGCAGATTTTGCGCATTTTGACTCGACTCTCGTTATTTCGCAGCCCTGCATGTGCGCATCGCCGTGTCAGTTCCCTCGTCAGAGTTTCATTCGTCGCGTGTCAGTTGGAAATTTTAATTCGTGACATCTATAAAAGTTTCCTCCCGCTAAATACCCACATAGGTTCGGTTGGATTTCCGCCTGCTCGGAAGCAATTATTTGCCACGAAAAACGTGAGAAATTCATGACGAATTCTTACGACGAAAACGTCGCCGCGCGACCGCTCTATGACTCGACAATTTTAATTGTTCGAAAATTTATATCATCTCATCCTTTAATCTGAGTTTGTATAAAACGACCCATCAGAGATCACTGTCTCAATCATCCTTTTTCTTTCTTTTTTTTTTATCTCAACGCGTCGACGCCTCTTCGGATCTTCGTGTTCTAAACATAGTCACTAAATATGTTTCAAGTCCACCGTGAATACATATAATTTTTAAAACGCACGATCCGCAGCGCTCTATGTACTGGGATGTGCAACAGTTACATTACAGATGTAACCACGTGCTACGCGTACACACTTTGACAACAAACAACCCTATTATATTCTTCCTCCCCCTGCGCTCCCCGAATACGGCTTGTGCCAGAGACTAAAATAAACCCCGTTCGTCATTTGAAAAAAAAAAAACGAAAAAAAAAACTAGAATTGCTGTCGATATCTACACAGGCTTATTTCTACCACCCCACATATACGAAGAGTATAAAAATCGCATCTTAGTTCCGGTCTGCAACGGATTTAAAAATGTGCGAAAATAAACATCGCATGAGGGTATAAAAAGCTGTACGGTTATGCATATCCTGTTTAAGAAGAAGAACTGTTTAGCTGCACGATATGTGCTTATTATTTTGTTTTTCTATTATACTTTGCGGGGCGCAAAGGGTGACGCGGAATGGCTGGCATCACCGGTAGCGATGGCAGCTTTGTCTGAAGAGAATGAATGAATGAAATATACGCGCTTCATTTGGGGGATTATTTTTAATTTTTTGACTTTTTTATAGTCGGTTTGTATACATATATACGTCTATCTGCTGCACCTATTCTGAAACAGAGAGGATAACATCGTCCCGCTTTTGAGAGAATAAAAAATCTGAAGTGCGGTGCGCGGTGTATTATAAGCAACACATTCGTGCATGAGACATATGCGCATCCTCGAAACTTTTTTCCGTTTTTTTCCCCTCTTTTTTCTCTCTCTTCTTCCACACGTGAAAATGTATAACGTGGCTATAACTATCTTATAACCGGAGGAGGAGAGGAAAAAAAAGAGGAGAAAGTAACTCATTTGTCTAATACAGACCATTAATTCCCACTAAACCTGTCTTCTTAAACGTCAACCCAGAACAGCCAATAGGAAATTAAATGTCGGCTGCCGTTTTTCATTTTTTCATTTTTTTTTTTCTGTGTCCTATACATCCTACGCCTCAAAAATCCTCTGGAAAAACTCAAACCACCCGACAGAAACACTCGACGCCTGCGTGCCGAAATAATTTTGATCAATTTTTCGATTGTACGACAAAATTTTCTAAATGATTTCTATTTTTTACCAATGATGAATTTTCATTCCCATTTTTATCGAAAATGTACCTACTCACCATGTATCCTCTTGAAACGTGACATATTATGTCACGAAATTGTGAGAGGAAAGAAAAAAAAATTGATGTAGAGGACGAAGAAGAAGTAAGAAAGAGATAAGAATTTCTTCAAGTGAGGTTGAGAAGATGAGAGAGCATGTAGCGGCAACAGTAGTATGGCGGAAAATGAGGATATATACCTAAAGCTGTACGCGCCGCGGTCTATCGTGTACACAACATCCGCTCCGAAGTCTTCCCCAATTAATTTTCATTTCAATGAGCTCATTTCCTATGCTCATTTCATTTGTTTCCTCAGTTTTTTTTTTTCTCTCCCTTTCCGTACCCGCAGCTAATTTACTCTTCATACAGAGATCGGGTATAAATATAGAAAAGATCCTGAACTGCCTCGCGAACTGCAGATGTACATAATTACAAGTGAATATCGAACCGCTGTAATGAACAAAAAATATTTTCCAAAAATATAGAAAACAAAATGAAGATGAAAAAAAAAAAAAAAAATTCAAGAAAAATTCAAGTTGAAGAAAAAACGTGTACAAAAGAACCGACGATATTTATGACTCCAAGTTCAATTTTTGTTCTCTGCGATACATCATTCGTGCAGTATATATGTATGCGTATACATATGTAATCCGAGTATATACAGGCACCTTTTAATTTTATTTTTAGGAAACCCAGCGCGCGGTGACAGCGCCGAAGTGGATCGCCGTTTATAAGTCGTTACGGTGTTCTAAACTAATAAAACACAGAGCTGGCGTACGGATACGTATAGATACGTCGGGGAAGGGAGATGAGGGGGTTAATTCGCCATTAGGCTTGTTTTCCGCCCCCCAATTAACCGCACACGAGTAAAGAAGCGACATTTTTACGACTTATACCGCACGTTACTTTTTTCTGCTCTACTTTTTTTTTGTTTTCTGGTCTCACCTTTTCGTTTTTCTTTTTTTGTTCGCCTTTTTTTTGACGCACGGACGACAAGTGCAAATTTTTTTTCCGACCATTTCACCGAGCCTCATATACATCAAATGCAACGTTGTTACCGTGCACCATAATTGCATGCGGCTCGTGAGAAAACATGAGCAGAAAAAAATCGAAAGATGAACGGTACAGGCGCCATCTTTTGATTTATTACATTTATAGTGCGTTTCTTAGAACGGGGACGGAAGTTTTGACTTTTCGCGTTGCACGTATCTAGATAAATTGGTTATAGTTGGAAAGTAATGTCGAGTTTTTCAGACACGTCGGTTTTCTCCGTTCGTTGATTATTTGCCTTTTCGACATTAGCCGCACACAGCGCCGCGCGTCTGCAGGATATCTTGTAATGTACCAACTTGTAGAGTAGAAGAAAAAAAAAAAAAAAAGAAAAAAAGCCTGGAACCAGCAGCAGTAGCTTGATATATATCTTATTATATTTATATACATATGCGTATGTATAACGCTTCCGTTCAACGATGCATTGATTTGCGTACATAAACTGTAATAAACTATATAAACTATAAATTGCAAACTTCACGTCAACATAATGTAGAAGAGTACCTTAGTCGGAGCAGTCTTTGCTGTACGGTAAATCTTGTAAGAGCTGCTACTGCTGCTGCTTCTGCTTTTGCTTCTGCTTCTGCTTCTGCTTCTGCTTCTGCTTCTGCTGCTTTTGAAGTCGCATAACTTTCACTTTGCTGCTGCAGACACGCAGACGTTGCGTGTCTCGAAACGGAGCCCACTAACTCTTATACCAGTTCGTAGCTGCTAATGCTACTGCTATTGCTGCCGTTGCTGATATTTTACACAACTGTAGCACCGGCTATATGTGGTCTACCTTCGCAAAGTGCGAATATTTTGCAAATTGAGACGCTCGATAAATGCCGTTGCAGTATCCCTCTCGTATACGTATTTATACCCTCTAACCACCATTGCCGGCTGAGCATGTGTGGATATAGTTTCCTTGCGCGCATTCCTCTTTTTCACAATCACGGCGGTTTATTTCTTCGATTTTTTTCATTTTTTATTTCCTTCTCACCCGCCACGTACCGTAAATTTAAACTACAGCGCCGTATAGCGCGATCGATCGATTCTTCCTTGAAATATACATAATATCTATGGAAATATTACCGCACGGCATACTAAAGAATCTTATATATATATTTATTTGGATTTATAATTCATAGGATTCCAGATACCGCCATACGTCAACCTAGACCGAGAAAAAAAAAAAAAAAGAAGAAAAAATAGAAGAATTCTTAAAGCCATTCGCCTAATCGAAATCATTTTTCACATCCCGGTTACGTCCAGACATCGCATAGCCATAAAGTTGAGTAACTAATCTCTAGTTTTTATCAACAACTTTTTATACGGCTCCAACAAATCGTCTCTCAGTCGTTAAA
The DNA here is from genome assembly GCA_963978495.1 of Athalia circularis. Classification (NCBI taxonomy): domain Eukaryota; kingdom Metazoa; phylum Arthropoda; class Insecta; order Hymenoptera; family Athaliidae; genus Athalia; species Athalia circularis. The sequence continues at coordinate 28,969,726 of OZ021700.1, read as the reverse complement.
CGCCTAATGGAAAGAAAGTATTATAGTCGATGAAAAATTACGATATGACCAGCGCGCATTTGTTATTCCGTTTCGAATACCCAGCCGGAATCCTCATCTCATTTCGACTAACCGAGACGATGCAGTATACCCCGAATAATTATTATTATAATCGTTCAACGCGATTGGCATGCGCTGGGTATTTGTGCAAAGTACAATCGCGCCGAGGTTTCGCTCCAGGTATACCGTATCGCCGACATAGCTATTGGCTGAGAACTTGAATCAAGTATTTGCAAAGTTCGGCAAAGCCCTCGCCCTCCACTAACGCAACGGCTTGGATCTCTCGATACCGCAGAACCAAAACCGTCGCGTTCATCGGCCGACGAAAACGTCGAAGTTTCAAGGTCTCGTCTGCCGTCGCCTTGCTTTTTCCTCCCTCGGAATTTCAACGCATTTTCCAAACCCCCAAGATTTGGATTTTCCGGCATCAAATCCAGTGGTGGTTCAATTTTGTTGAGTACTTCATCACCTCGTTCGGTGACCTGACCTTTTTTTTTTCCTCCTCTCTATCTCTCGGAGTGATCATCGCGTCGAGATGAAAAGGGAAAATGGTAGGCGGGGCGTATCTCGTCCGCTCAGCAACTCCGTTAAGAAACACCTGTCTGACTTTATGCCGCCGTAACTACTCAGAGGTTGGTCGTGGCTGACCACAGCTGCGGCTGTGCTACTGCCGGACGTCCGTCTCTTTCTCGACTCTTGGCCAGGCGGCCGCTGCTCGATGCTGTTCTTAACCCTCAAGAGAGATCCGGTCCGGGTTATGCTTTCCCACTGTACGCCGCCGCGACGCCGACGCCGATGCCGACGCCGTTGCTACCGGCTTCTCCGAGGAGTAATTGCTCCGAAAACAAAGTCAACTTACGTTAAAGCCACCAAAGGAGCCTAGGGAACCGTGTAATACAACGTTACTATAGATACATGCTCGGCACATAGACGCTGTACTTACACATGGAACAGACGGTATTCCGCACGGAGGTGAAAATTGGAAGAAAAATAAAACCGGACTACGTGCATCGTAGAAATGTTATTATACCGAAATTTTCCTACAAAGTTATCCCCGTGAACCTGCGCGATGTTCTCTTATTTATTTCATCTTTTCGAATGAATCTCGAGCTTTTATTCCGCGGACTTTTACTCCTTGATTACGTATTCTTATTTCGATCGTTTCATCTCCGACGTTAAATCTTATAGACGAAAGCGTAGCGGCAATTCACCTCATGACCCCTCGTCACTTTGTAACGTCAGAGAGGTAATGCAGTCTTGAACAGTTTCATTATGCTTTTTTCTCAAAAATACATCGAAATGCTGCATAAAAAGTGGGTGATTTTTTTTTTTTAACGTCACTTCAACTGTACCGCTTATACGACGATTGTTCACTTGAGAAATGTACGAGCCTTTGAATTATATCGCTATCGACATTCCTTCTTTCTTCGTTCTATATTATGTATTTTTATTTTTATCGAAGTACAAAGTCGCGGAGCGCCGACGGGCATTATATGCGAGCTACGATGAATATATACCTAATTAAGTAAATAGTTAAATACCTGCCTTAAGAAACATCGTGCAGTCAGCGCGCTTTCCGCTGCCCCCGATTCCATTCGAGTCGCATTATGAAATTCATTTGCTGAGGGAATGAAACAAAGGGCAGGTAGGTAAATCCTTCAAGCTTCATAATTAGCAGCGAAGCCGGCGCCAAGTCATTCATTACCTATTCTGGTCTGCTTTGATCTTACTTGTATTCAATTAACTTGTTTAGCACCAGACCCACCTTCGTTCCGACCTACGAGGGCCTCCCAAATCTCTCGATCCTCCCCCGATGCCTGATACGTCTAATGCGCGGGCATATCGCGTTCCGGAAAACAATTGACATGAGAAAAAAGTACCGGTAAAACCGCGTGGGAACTTCGCGCAAGTTTTCGAATTAAAAATATGCAACACAGATTTTTCGTTCAGGTAGAAAAAAAGAAAGAAGAACGAAAACATGGCGAGCTTCTTTCGCTCTCGTATTATACATGAATCCATATATTCCCATATTCGATCGTCTCGGGCCTCTGGGGAACCGTAACTTTTGACAGTTTGAGGGTATCTTGTACCGTCGCACGGTGTACAAGATCGAAAGTCGCGAGAGGGGGAGGAAAAGGCGTAGGTGTTAACAAGTGACGAGATGGCGGACCAACTCATAGATCAAGGCGTTCTTAGAGACGCGTAACGTTGCTGAGGAGAAATGGAGGGTTGGAAGTAAAGTGTAGAACTTCTCGGGTCGCGGGGGTTGAGCTCGCACTAAAATACTGTACCCGTATACTTGTATGTATAACACCATCGCGCGCCGATGGCGTCGGGGGTAAAGTAACGGGAGAGGGTATATTATAGGGCGACTTTCTCAAGCAGCTAGGCAGGTTAGCATAATGTCAGACGGAAACCCTCCCGAGGGGGAAAAGGGAAACGAAGGGCATGGAATTTCTTAAAAATGTCAACAGACTCCCGACAAGTGCTTCAACATCCGCGAACCCGGTATACCGAGGAGAATTTATACATGTCGGGCTAATGCAGACCCCGTAAAGAAGACCTCCTCGCGAACTACCTATACGACGTGGCGAGGAATTTTTCCTGAAAATTAAGCTTTATACAGCGACCCTGAATTTATTTGGCACTGCGTATTCTGCGGGATATTTTTGACCTTGAGATTCTATGGGAAGCAATATTCATCGAAACACTGTATATTATCAAGGGTATGGTAACGACTCAATATCATTTCGGAGAATCTTCTTTCGGCTCTTAACGTATCCCTTACGCAATAAAAGGTTCGGAAGGGCTCCCCGCAACGCTTGAGGGGATACTCGAGGTATCCTCTGTCCGGTCGGGAGTCCTTGAAAATGGAGTAAATTAAAATCGAATCCTTCAGAGGTCAGTCTTGGGAAGGAGCAAAGCTGACACGAGTCGATATGTAATATGAGTTTTAATCATTTCATATTCCTCGAGTCGATCCCTTTTTTTTTTTTTCTTGGAAACTCATTTTCTTTTTATTCGCTCTTGGTATTCATCGCGAGGCAACTTTTATCAATGTCTTTTTATTCTCCATTTCCGGTCGGTCGGAGAACCGAGTGTATCGATCACGGTGTTACGAACATATTATACTTGACGCAACGAGTGCAAAAATCGCGAAGATAAAGGCGACGCTGCCAACATGAGCATTATTTCACACCGAAGAACAATTTTCCACCCAGCCTAGCGAGGGATTGATGGTGAACCGATATTATTCACAGAAATATACGGAATTCCCTCACCTCGCTGTACCGCCGCGCTGCGAGGAAATACATTTCCAACTGTATTACAGACGTCGTCACATATCAGCTGCGTTTATTCTCGCCAGTTCATTCGGAAAAAGACAATTCCCTGAGGACGGCTTATTGTTAGACAAACCCTGCGACAATGGGAGGTGATGAGAAAACCGAAGAGGGTAGGAAGTTACGTAAGGAGGTAATCATCCGGATTTTCGGAGCCTTATCAAGTTTATATCAGGAATCGCGGCGACATTAGAGCGGTAATGAAAAAGAGCTAGGAAGAAAAATTTACGGCGAAAAGTTTGAAGGTCGCGACGGTTTAGCGGGACGGAGATTTTCGTTGAAAGTCAACAATAAATCCGGTGGTAATATGAAAATTACAACTGTAACGTTGCATGAAATGAGCCGATCGCCATCTGACGCGATATAAATTCAGGAGCTGCTCGCGCCCTCGTAGGAGCAGCTTTCCGGAAAAGTGGAAGCACCGCTGGGAGAACCTTAATCAAGTAAGGCGACACAAAAGAATCGCATAACCATAATTCAGGTTAGTATTATACAGCGGCTATACGATCGCCTTTTTTCCTTGTGGCAACTGTAAAACAGGCATTGAGCAAATGTAGACTGAAGCAGCAGCGGCACGTGCTACCCCCATAATCCATAAATTTACAAGTTTTTAAAACTTGCCGTTACTCACGTGATCCGTCAAAACACCCCTCAGAGTTTTAGTTTTCGAAAACATGAAAATTTTCTGCGCCGTCCACAACTGAAATTCTTCAATCTTCATCGACACGTCGTCGTACGACGTATTGAACCAAAAAATAAATAAAATACATATCCGAGCAGATCCTTCCAGGAATTCATTATCCCAAACTCCGCGCACTCCGCTTCATTTTCAAGATTGCTGCAGATTGGCATCGAGTTGTACAGCAGTTCTTGGAGCCGAAACTTTTTTCTTCTTTTCTTTGAAGATGTATGCTGAATTGAAGAGTTCGAAAAGTAGATAACGATGAGGTACTCGCGTAAGTGTCGTTAGACAATATGGGAGGATGGAATATAAGCGAGAAACTTTATATGGCCTGAACGTGAGGAAAGAAAGAAGAAAAGAAAGGAAAGAAAAAAGAGAACAATCGAAATCGTGTGGGAGGAATTTAAGCGAGGAGCGATATTGCCGGTGTCATGCAAATCAAAATTTTTAACCGACTTAGCTTTTACGCTCGGGTTCCCGGAGATTTTCACTTAAGATGTCGTGTGTACGTTATATTTTATGCTGAAAAAAACCAATGCGAAAGAAATAAAGAAAGAGAAAAAAAAACAATCGCTAAAACGTGTACAACGACGAACCGCACGTGCTATGTGCGATAAATCATATGAAAGGAGAAGCGCGGCGATGGTGGTAAAGTTGCGGGTGAGAATGAAGAAGAAGAAAAAGCAAAAGGAAAAAGAGGAAGAAAAGGCCTAAGAAAAAGAGGGGGGAGGAGATGCGAGGTCTCAGCTGTTGGCTGCTACCACGTCTGATTGAATTGCCTCGCCTCGTTCTTCGTACGTTACCCCTGACTCTCTTCCTTCCTCATCCCAAACTTTAACCTGAAAACCCCTCTTCGATCCTTTCTATCTTTATTCCTGCCTCCCAGATCCTTTAGACTCGTCTCTGGTCCCTCTTCTCGGAATAATGATGAGAATAATGCCCATGGAGTAAAAAAATTTCCCGGTATTGCGAGTCAAAAGTAAAAGAAGAAAAAAAAATGGCGGGAATTAAATCTAGAGGAATAAACTGCAAATTCCCGTAATGGAGGACCCTGCAGAGTAGCGGTAATGGAGATATCAAAATATCGGGGGATTTGGGGGCGGCTTAATATTCCGGAAGCTTTTGGAACGGAATAATTCGTTGCATGCAGGTTAACTAATGACGAGGTAAACTGCTTCTGACGTTTAGAGAAGTCCCGGTGCCATAATTTCCGTGATTAACCAGATATGTGGCACACGGCTCGTGGCTCTTTGCCAGGCTTCAAATGTCTACGCGAGCATAAATTATCTTCCAAATTAAGCGTGTCATTTTGTTTGAACTTAACCATCGTCGCCGTCGTCCTCGTTCACGTCCGCGGTTGAAATTTCCCTTTAATTGGCCCACGTATATAATACGCCATTATATACATTTATGTATTCGCGAAAACGCCAAAAGTTTAATAACGTCAAAAATCTAAATATAAAATTTTTCATCTCTCTTTTTATTTTTTCATCTTCCGATCCTTTGTGTTATCCGCATTAATTTCGATTGTCTTGACGCGCCTCTGCCTACGACTTTCTCTTCCCCCGGACGAAAAACGTGGTGGTTTAGGAACAGAAAATTCGGGAAAAAAAAATACCTGTAAACAATTTCAGGCGATATTTACACCGGGACTGGACTGATAATTGAATTTTTTATCAAAGCTCTTTTTTTTATTCTCGGCAAAAAGTTCTTAGAGGATTCGCTTCATTTCATTCCATCAGACTCTCTCTCCACTGCAGGCTCAAGAGTATAATATAAAAACAAGGAAGACTACGTGAAATAAAAGTGAACTAAATACCTTATGTATACGAGTCAAAGCTCGCGAACGAGGATTCCTATCATTATTCCTCGCGTTAAGCAAACGAGAGTTTGAAAACAACGAGAACTCGTGGGAAAAAAAAAATTAAATAAATAAATAAATAAAAAAAAGTTCACCGATATTATTCATATTCGTACAGGATATCCTGGCAGCGCATCCCCTCGGTAAAAACGTCGGGTAATTCAAACACCGTAGAAATAAAATATGGATATATAGCTATAATATACACGTGTGTATGGGTACGAGGGGTGGAGTTGCACGAACGAAAGTCAAAAAGTACGTGTCTCCAAAACCCGAAGCAACCCAAACCCGAGCGCCGTGTGTTTATGGCGTCGGGACGCTCATACGACGTACTGCACGGGGTCGTCGTATCTGTGGCGAACTTTTGGACTCGTTTTTTCTTGATTGATGCGTAGATTGCGCACGGGCGACACGCACCTGCGTCTTACGAGGAACAACCATCCCAATAAAATACCCCGAGGCAATAATTTCCCCGGGAAAAAAAAAGGGAAAAAATCCCGAAATGACTCGAAGAAAAAAAAGCTTACGGGGGTTATGGTGGTATTACATTTATTTGTAAAAATATGTCAAATTTTTATCGTCGATCAAAATTGCGAGCAAAAAAAAGGGAAGTCGGAATATATCCGAGGATTTTTACTTCCACCGATATCAGAGGTAGAAAAATCTTCGAAAATGATAGCGACCAATCCCTGTCAGGATGAGTGGTCCGCCGCAATCAGGAATGGCGAATGTTTTATCTTTGCTCTGCTAGTGAAGGTAAAGTGGTTTGTAGGTACATATGAAGGTGAGCTCCTTGCCCGAGAGGATTTCAATAATTCAAGCTATGGATTTTGAGTTAGGCGTTACTTTCCCGCAGTCTTTTTTTCGTTCCGTTCCGCTCTTCTTCTTTTTCACGCGACTACTTTTCTCGAGGGATTTCCTCGATTCGCGATGCGGTAGGCAAGCGAGGTCGAATAGGCAGACAGACGGACGGACAGACAGACGTGTAGGAAGACGGACAGACAGGTAGGTATAACATATGAGGAAACTAAACTATGAAAGCTCGAAACTCGTGATGGATCCATCGCTGGTTTGCCACGCGCTCAATTTCATCCGACGCCCTGCCGTCTGACGTTCATGTTTCTTATTCTCTTCAGCGAACTATAAACGCGTTTGCCAGAAATTTGGAAGGGCTGATCCAATACCCGCTAACTTGAGACAAACGTCTTAATCTGCAGTTTCTTTTTTTTTTTTCGTTTTAAAAATTTAGTTAGTGAACTTTGTGCCTAAACTAAGAAAGTGAAACTACTTTTCATCCATTCATTTCGCAAAATTATTCAAGTTGTATTACATGGAAACTAAAGTAAATCCAACGAAATGAATTCCGCGGTCGAATACAACGAACGAACATATTTACACCTATTGTATTCGCACTGTTTATTTGGGTCGGTTTAATTAAACTTCATGAGGGTCAAAAGTTATGGAGGTATGTACGTACAATTGTATAACAGAAAATGTGAGGCTATAGTCTCCGTAAAAGTTCCGACTCGTAAAATCCGACACGGGATATCGAAAAAAAAACAACTGCACAGCAGCTCAGTCACGGTTAGAAAATATTCAAACTGCGATAATTCGCAAATCGCACGGAACTGCCAAAATGATCGAGTTATCGTCAATTTTTCATTTTTCAGAGCAGAAAAATTGAGATATCCGATCGGTGTTAATCCTAATCTAATTTCATCGACGGATTCGCGTTTCTGAAGTGAAAATAAATCAGGAAAAAATCGCTAAAACGATTCAAAAAATACTTGATTTTTGGCTCTCAAATTGTTGAAAAATAGGTGCATGTTTGCAGTGGCAAAAAATTTCATGAAGTCGAAGAACTGACTATAAAAAGACAAACAATCGAGAATATATTTCCACGCCCGTATCACATCGAGCAGGACCTGATCGGTTCTAAAACAAATATAAAAAAAAAAGTATATGTATTTAAAAAAAGTGAAAGATGACCAGAGAAACGAAGGAAGAAAGAGTGAGAAGCGAAGAGGAAACGGGAGCGCTGATAACTTCACATTTTTTATGACGCTTTTCGTCTCTCGTGCTTCTGCAGGGTGCTGGAGGCTACGTCGTGTGGGACCGGTATTTCCAATTTCACAGAGCGTGGGTTAACGAGGCCGCGGAGAAGGTAGGAGAGAGAAAGCGGAGAGACTGAGAGAAGTATATCCTGTCGTAGGAACCCCCGGGAACCCCCGGCAGGTTCCGGCACATTACCTTCTCTGATTACCGAGCGGCCCTTCCCGCTCTCTCTCTCTCTCTCTCTCTACGTCTCTCTTCCGGATGGAGTGTGTAGGTATAGGTATGTCACCGACGGGTCTACCCGCGAAACGCATGCCTCCCGAAATTCCAGGATGCTGACGCCCGCGACGCGCGACGCCCGACGCCGGAAGGACAAGACGAATGGAGTTTTAATCGTCACCACTCGCGCTCTCGGTTTATATCCGAACTCGGCAGTTTTTCAACCTTTTTCCCCGCTTCGTTTCAATTGACCAGATAAACTCTGGGCAGGTTTAGGTGAAAATAAAAAACGTGCCAGAACGAATCTGGAAACTTGTAAAATTTTCGAGTTCATTTTTCGTGCACATTATCAATTCAATGTTTTCTTTAATTTTCCACTTCCAGAGCGGCGCAAAAACTGAATCTTTCGTCGAGTCCTCATCGAAGACGCCGTTCCGGTGACGAGGGTTCCACGCAGGATGAACAACCGATATCTCCGAATGGATACGCGGCACTTTTACTCAAGTCGCCACCACCCGCTCCACCGGCTCTTCTCAGGAGAATCGGTGTCAAGGAACTCACCGGTGTTGGCAAGGTAAGAACATACTCCGTCGCAATTATAGTCGCGGCAAAAGCTGCGGGTTTATAATTCGATCAGAATTATAATAAATCTCCCATGTCACGGCGTAATATGTACATGAAAACGCGGGAAAAGCGATACCTTACATACACTCATCAATTTTAATTGCGAGATAAATTTCTAGCCTGTAGAATTTTGGGCTTGAATAATTTTGGGCAAATATCGTGGGTAGGTGGCTCGTACTGAAACGCGTATCCTAAAATCATAACGGAACCTTCGGTAGGTTTTCATCCGATTCTTGTACGATGACGTCTGCGCGGTGCTATAGTTTAAGTGTCAGCGTAGCAGACAAAATCCCAGATGATAATATTATAGCGGAGAGACAGAGTTCTATGTGCCCGCAGCAACGGCAGCACCTACAGTCGCAACGATCTGCAAACACAACTGTCTAAATATTTGTGCCAAGGATATCCGCGTAAGGATCACAACGTATATCGCAAACATTCCGAACAGCCGCGTAGCTGTAGCTATACGCCAGTAATCTGCACTACCTATACGATGGAAGTGGAAAGTGATCTCGCGATTTTCCAACCATCACGTGATACGAACTTCAAAAATACATTCCGCAATGTACCTGGAATTCGTGTCCTCAAAAAAAGATTTTTTTCTCACAGTTAAAAAACTGAACATAACGTCTCGAACGATAGCCATTTTTTTTTAATAATATTCACGCATTTTTCGCCCATCGAAATCGTGTCTAAATTTCCTTGAAGCTAATAGACGAGGATTCGCGCCCGTGTATATCGGACATCTTTTTTTTTCTCTAATGAGATAAAAGTGAAACGAATACCTGCATTCGAAAGTACGTTATACACTCTTCAAGAATATTCTCACTTTAAAGTAAAATTGATTGACGAATTTTACTACCTTGTAGAATTTTATTATAACATCAATTGTGTACGTAAGAGTCTTAAAAGAATTTTCTTTCCCTTGCCGCATGCATAAGAAAGTGATTTTTATACGTGGCAAGGAAAAAGAGAGGAAAAAAAAAAAAAAAAGGAAAAGCCTTGCTCGTTACGCTCGGGTCGAAAAGCTAGGTCATAAAAAAAATAGTAATAATAATAATGAAAAAAAAAAAGAAAAAATCCCCTTCGTGCAAAAAGCTCGAGCCACTTTTTCTTACGAGTCGACGGTATTCACTTGTTCACCCGTTGGAATTGCTGAATGTTAATTTTGTTGGGAAACAAGGACGTTATTGTTTACCTCCAAGTAGAGCTAATTAACCGAGCGAAACAGTATATAGGCGCTTTACTCCGATGCAGCGAACTTCTGTATTAAGCGAAAAGCTCGTTTCTGTTTTAAGCTGCTTTCGAAATTTAACCAGTCTAATCTTTCATTGAAAAACTGAAATTATATGCTACTTTGGAATGGCGTGGCATAAAAAAAAATCCCAGCGTAAGCTCGCCCGATTCTTCGGGCGATACAAGTGGATTAATCTTTTATCGGTTTTAAGGACTTTCCGCGCTGCAGGATACGGGGTTCCGGCATCCGAGTATATCGCCGAAAATCTGTCTTTCATTTTTAAAGACCGGCTATACGAAAAACCCCCTCACGGGCATGTCGTTATCACGATTGCTGCGGGTCGTCGTCTCAGTTCAGAGTCGCTGGATTTTCTCTATCCTCCGAAAAGCAGTCACAGTCCCTTCCGCAGGATCGCGGTCTCGTTACAACGAAGACATCTGACAGACCCTCGCATTCCCTTCTGGTCCTCGTCCTCGTCCTCATCCTTCTCTTCCCATTCCTATTTTCCTTTCTATCCACCCATCAGCTAGAAACCCTCGCACTCCCGTTCTCGAGTTATCCCAAATCTCGATCCAATACGCGACCTGTGCCCCCAATCCTGACGCCCGGCAGTACCACCAAAGCAAACTCAATATCTCCAACTATTCCCCGTAGCGGTGCCATTTTTATGGGCTTATATAGCCCATACACATTTTTTCCTCCTTTTTTTTTTTATTCGCTTTTTCCATCCTACCGGTCAACCGCAAGCTCCAGGCGTAAAAGACGAATCGTTGCAACGACGTACACGAAACATGCGAGCTTTTTCCAACAAAATTTTCCAACTCCGAAATCCAGTTTTGAGTACCCGGAGTTTTTTGATTTTCTTGTCTTCAATTTTTTTTTTTACCGAATTTCAGACGTGCGGGGTAAAAAAAAAAAAAGCTCGCGAATAGAACGAATTTTATTTTTCCATCAACGCGTTGATTTCCGAAGAAAAAGTAGAGGGTGGTGAGGGAGAAGGAAAGAGAGATGGGAAATAGGGGACACGGTATGGTCAGCAATTTAAAGGTTTCCGGTCGAATTTGTCCCGCAGCCATTGCACGGTATATATGGCCTATATCCAATGTCGTGCAATACCTCCAGGTTTTTTGGTCGAAAAAGTGAAAAACGTTGAAAACTCTGATCCACCCTGCCTTGTTAGTGCGTTGAGGAAGTTGAGGGCGAAAAAGAGAAGAATTCAAACGAAACGAAATTGATTCTTGAAAGAATTCTTGTATGTATAAAAGGGATTTATCTTCCGCTTCTCTTCCGGAAAGAGGAAAGGTAGAACATTTTTGGCTCATCTTGCGCGAGAAAAGCTCAGTGTCTACCTATACCTGGTACCTTTTCTTGCGCTTCAGAAACGCACCAGCCGTACCACCTACTTTGATTAGATTTTCATTTGTCTCGTGAATGTATAAACGGCGCACCGTCTTGACTCGTAGGTATTTCGGAATAAAGTATTTTATTTTAAACGTCGAGTTTGGAAGAGAGAGAAAAAATAAATGAATAAAAGAAACGCGGAAATGGCTACCGCGATTTACACGCCAATCGTTTGTATGAACCTTATAAAGTCAGCGCTTCCTATTTTCTTCTTTTTCTTTTTTTTTTCTATAAATTCCCAGCTGTAGTTCGGCTCCCATTAGTCCAATCTGTGGAAGGAGAGAGGGTCTGCGAAATGTCAGCCAATCAGATGGAGCGTGAACCGAAGGGGAAAATAGATTTATAGGAAAAACTGGGGGAACTTTGGTAGGAAATCATTGCACCTAATCCGAAGGGAATTGATGTAGTGGACGACGAATTAGGACTACTTCCGGATAAGATAAGGAAAGTTTTGTAAGAAAAAAAATCTGTCCGCTTATTATCTTCAACGGAGGATCGCGGAACGGAGCGCCGTGATCTGTATTTTATATTTTTCATGGTTCTTTGTTACAGACTGCGAATGAAATTCTTTACTAATATTCAACTCATCGTCTTCGGACGCACATAACAATCATAGTAATTAATGGATCGCAATTACCGGTATTGTATAGTTCCTCGATATACGTGAAATTGCATTCAGTCTTCGGCGAAGTTGTGGGTGTAAAAGTAGTGGTGGTGGTGGTGGTTGTGGTGGTGGTCAGTGGTTTGGGACCGCGTTTGCTGGGGTTTATTGAAATGTCCGGTCTTATAGAGCCCCTCCGTTTTCCGAAAGGAGTGAGAGAAAGGGAAGAGAAATGTAGGAGAAAGGCGGGCAGATGAACTGTGGGGAGTTACCCGTCTGCCGGACGAAGCGAAGCGGCCGCCCCAACATTGGCCGCGAGCTTGGAGAACCGTATAGAACCAAAGCTGCAACTCTGGTCTGACACTCGGTCGAGTAACTAATGAAGATTTGTGATTTTCGCTTTTCGTCGCTTTACTTTTCCGCATCTCCGACCGACCGAACTTTCCGCCTTGGATTTCTCTCCGGATTCCGAACAAGTATACCTGTCCAAAATTATTTCCATCCCCCCAGATTTGAAAGTTGACCGGAATGACGATGACCCAAATGAAACGGAGGGAAAAATCCCCCTTCGTATTCTTAACCGGAGAATTGTACTATTTTAATCATTCATTCATTTTCGCATGGGTATTTCACCGTACCGGATCCCGTGGGAACAGTGACGTTGAGGGTGTTTGTGGCAGAGCAATGGTCCCCGCAGGATAATTGGAGCTCGCCTCTAGCCGTCCTATACACCGGGACTTCCGTACCTTTATCCTCATTGCATAGCCTTGTATGAACCAGTCTTGAATTACCCTCGATCATAACAACCCCCCTAGGATTAACTGGACTCGGAACAGCGTATTGTATAATTAAAGATATAGGTAATACCAGAACACGGCCGAAGCAACCTCCATGACTTTGCCGGTTGAACTCGGGAGGATTTACTTTCGATGTTTCCGTTCAGATATTATAAATGTTCACCCCCGATGATACAACTAAAGTTTATCCGCATTGCAACGAAGACGATATCGTATGATTTGTTCGAAACTGATCATATCGTACCGAAATGCATTCGTGTTTAATTCAAAGTTAGGGAAAACAGAATGCGTTAAATAAGCCATTTAATAATTGTCGCATGTACACCGTTCACCAACCTCATCCGAAGGGGGGCCTAACTCGTAATAATGTTCCCGCTTGTTTCTAACCCCCGGGAATTATTTTTGCACGTCTCGAATTTCCTGGAATGTGTACAACCCTCCTGTATACACACATGTATTTTATCTAACATTTTTTGGATCTCACTGTTCACGCGAACGCGGCGTCGAAAATCCAGATTTTTATCAAACTAATCGTCGAATGACTCGGGTGATCAATCGAAATTAATTACCGTTCGTGCGCCGAAAATATTAGTCACGTTTCGAAGGGTTGTGAATTTATCGAAATTAAAGTTTATGTGATAAAAAGTTTGAAACGAATTTCGTGAAATTCATTTCTGCAGGGCAACAATTATTTATGGTGATAGTTTTAATTGTTGATTTACTCCTGTCTGAAGTGCTGGACCCTGTTGTGGTTTAGCGACGTGTTTTAATGACTCTACTCGCAGATCCCGCACACACTCGCTACTTCAACCCTTCGGTAGCTTTTTGAACCCCTCGTGTAGAAAATAACGCGAAAGTACTTTGAACGTTAATTTTTCAACGCAACTGTCGAATATGCGAAGCCAAACGAAGTAGCATACATATAGTACATTATTTCGAGCTCGATGTAATAACGTTTAAAATCAGTATAATCTGTCTGCGTAAACAGCGTGGAACGTGATCATAAAATTTATTTGACTTGAGAGGTAAACCCCCACTGTTATCCCTTTGATTACGATTAAACCGGTTGTATGTATGCAGCGCATACCTGCGCGGTAACTACAGCGGCACGATGACCACGATATACCATAACATATAGATAGGTATGTTTAACAATAATCATTTTGTAAATGGGTGTACGACGGGAGGTGGCGGTATGGGCGTGTTATGGCCGTAGGCAAAACATATTCGCTGGTACAACGCATAGCGCTGTTGTACGCCGGGGTAATTTCCGTTGTTCATCAACCTACGGTTGGAAATTACAACTCGGTGAAATTCGTACAACAATGCATTCCGCCATGTTGCTGTTACCGATGTCATCGCCGTCCCTCGAATTCCGAACGCACCTGAACATGAACGCGAAACTTCGCACACGTCCGTCAAGGTCGTGTTCGAAGCACCGCGTAACCACGTCACCACCGCGGAACACTTTGACCTCCGCCGAAAATTTTTCAGGAACCAGAAAACCCGGGTGATTCGCGTGCACTTTCGTTACTCCGAATAATTAATGTTCGGGAGGTGCTCGAATGCGTTGTTCATTCGTCCCTGAGGAATCGACGTTCACAGGTGGTGAGCGATGAGTCGTTATCACGGTCGTTACGTGAACCCTGACTCAACATAAACTGCAGCGTGGCTTATTCTGTCCCAAAGTCAGCGAGTCCTTCAGGACATCCGTGATATTTCTGTTGCCTCTGTTTTTTGATTTGGTTATTTTTTCTTTTTTCTTTGCACGGTGAATCCAAACAAAAGGCAATGAAAAATATGATGAAAATATAATCGGACGGGACGGGATGTCTTCGCTGAAATAAACATCTCAGCATTATAATGTCCGCGCGACTTTGAGCCCGGTGGATTTAATTAAAAACTCACCGCCGGTCGAGGGGTGCGGGCAGAAAGAAAGGGAGAAAGGGATGACCAAGACAGGGGGACGTGCGTGTCGCGTGCTTATTTCGTTTTTATCCCCATATTCCCATCCCATAAAACACGTTACCACCGGGTGTGGAAATATGCGAATCTACGTTACGTTGTGTTCCGTTAGGTAACCAAGGGGTAATCCATGGGTATGAATTTTAATCAACCGCGCAATCTCATGGCCAGTTTTTACCGCCCTTTCTCCACCCTCTCCGTTCCGACCCCCCTTTAACACCCCATCAAAATCGCGCGGCACGACGCTATGCGGTATTCGTGGAACCCGTCGAAGTCCCCGACCTCACGCTGTAACGCTTCGGTAACAAATGCTCTTGGCTCGTAGTCAGTAAGGGTACAAATCGACACGAACCGTTCCCACAATACTCGGTAATGGGACGGCAGTAGAACCGCGATCTACCAAATTCGCTGTAGTTGACCGTGTCCAAACTACTAAACTGGACATTCGTTACGTTGTTTCTTGGGGGATGGAAACTCTGTTGGAAATTTGAGAATACCGCCAGGACTATATCCTGATATATGACGGAATCTATTCCGGTCAATCCTCGCTTATCTGAAACCGTTCGATCCCTTTCCACTCCGCTTTGTGCGGTTGGAAGTGTTCTTTAGCGAAACGGAAAACATCGATTCCTTCTCGTTTCTTCCTATTCGGAATGCATTTTATGGTTATGGTGATAACCGCATCAACTTTCCTCGAACGGATGAAACGAACCGTACCGTGCACAGTTCCTTATTAGTTTTGGCGGAAATTGAACTGCATTAATCTCGTTTAGTTAGGTTATTGCAATCCATCCCCTGCATACCTATATACACCGTTGTATCATCCTACCGTAGGTGGAGAAAATACGCGGGGGTATCCCGGTAGCCGGCACTAAATACTAAATACAGTTTCCATTTCCACCCTCGGTAAGCCCTCGCGTCGTTCACAAACGCAATCCAACCAAACTCCGTCACATCGGCAATGTGCGATGCGCGGTGTGCAGGTTTCGTGCCCACATGCAACACACCTATATTATATGATGGTATGGGGTCAGCGGCAAGGTTTCGGACGGCGGGATGGACGGAAGGACGAGCCGGACAGGCGGACGAGGGTCAGAGGGTACACAGTTATTGCATTAACTCATCATTGTCATTTTTATCACGTTCCCACTTGAATCAACAAAACCCTACCGGTACGCGCGAGTTCGTCAATTGTTTTCATGAAAATGCTTGAGACTTTAACGTTGAAATTGTCGACCCGGGATTAGTTGTTGGAAATTCGTTTAGTTTATGCCGATCGATCTGGCTCATGTGCTTTTCCAACGTTACCCGCGCTTTCACATTTTTATTTCCATCTCATATACGTAGCACGATGTATGGTAAAGGTTGCCCGTAAAATTTACGCCCGGATAACAGATGTTGGAGTAAAGAAATCTGCGCCGATAGTTTGCAAAAAAGTGTGGAGATAAAAAGCATGATGTTCGTACATCTAGTTTCTTCTCTGGTACGAAGAAAAAAAAAGAAAGGATTCTTCTAGGTTACACTCTCCTACTTATTTCCGGTACATGTTCACCTTCCCTTTCTTTTTCTTTTTCTTTTTTTTTTTTTTATGTTCTTTACTTATTTCATCTGCGAGATGGTAAAAGATGGGTAATTTCTCCAGACGAATACGAAATGACGCCCTATAAAGCGTGAAATTCAAACGGAATTTAAGATCGTCGTTCCATGAATTTTTCAACGCTTTTACAAGTGTGTCGTAATAGTTTATTCAGACTCTCGTATACACACACGCGTGAGTCAACGAGCTCGTTTTTACCTGCGTATAGATCCGCGCTCGTGTCCGTGTCGCGAACATTTTTATAAAATTCTGACTGTATTTCCGTCCGTGTTGTACATAATAAAAAAAAACATATACATATACTTGCACCCACATATTATCGCATCGATGTAGGTACGACCTAACTTTTACACCCGAACGCGCCCCGTGCGACTTATTTCCGGTAAATATTGATGCGTCGTAAAATTTTCGCCGAGTAGTGAGACCCGTTTTGATTTATACGCGTAGAAGAAAAGTATACGTGAGAATAGAATTTAGCATAAAGCTCTCGCACACTAGCTGTGCACCTCAGCGATCGCAGAGAATTTTCGATTTACAAACGAGGCTTGAAAATCGTCAAAGAAGGATCAATGGCGTCTCAAAAGGCCTTCGAGAGTGCGGTTGGAGAGGAAAAAAAAATCTCCTTGTTTCCTATTCTTCTTCTTATTTTATGTATGTATTCTTTTTTTTCTTGTTCCTTACGGTGAGACGAAGTCAGACTGAATTTTCTGAGTACATGTGACGTATCAAACGAGAGGAAACATTCGAAAGAGAATCGTTTAACAGCCGAAGGAAACCGGAACAACGCTCGGTGGCACAGGGTGTCGCGCGTGCTGCCGAATCGCTGCTGCTGCCGCAGCAGAGGTCCGGGAAACTTGGCAAACAAAACACGACGCGCGCAGCCCCGTGGTATTCACTTCCAAAATGCACCGCGTGGACCCGGACCACCGTTTTGTTCACCCCTTTCCAGCCTCCAGGGTCACTACGGATCACTCGGGAGCCCAGAGGTCAGCCGGTGGCTGCGCGGTATAGGGTCAGTGAATTATGCAAGGGACTTCGCCCACGAGGCTGTCCACTGCCCAATTAACTCCAAAAACAACCACGGACTCAAAATCCTGAGTCTGTGTGAAAAGAGGGGGCCGAAAATGCAGCCCCACTGTTGCTCCCGATTCTCTGCGCTCTCGTCGTTATACACCGAACGTTGTGAATTATTTTTGAAGAGAAAACTTTGTTTTTTATCGAACGCGAATATTAACTCATTCGGCTCGCGATTTTCCTTCCAACCCAGTCGCTGCTAAGCTGGCCGGTAGCGATTACCACCAATCATCGGGTTATATCGGACTTCGGAATCCCGCGGTTTGACGGTTTGACGGGTTAAATTTAATTTCGCTCATTCATTTCACTGTTTCAGAATATATGGACGGGAATTTCGATCGAGTTTGAAAAATCCTTATGAATAAAATGCGAGGAGTCGATCGCGATTAGCTGGACATTTCTCGCGGTCGTTTAATCGAGCCGTTTATACTCTATGGCGGTTGCCGGCTGAAGAAAGTCGATGAATAAATGACCAGTTTTAATATTCTTAGCTGACAAGCTAGTCCAACGTCCGTAACTTTATCTAGTCCGGAAAATGACGTTTTCCCATTACCTGAGGTACACTGCGACTGCTTGAGTGCGACTCAAATGCACGTTTATGGGCTTACGAGCTACAGCGACTCATTGCCATTTTCTGACTAAGTGCCCAACGAGTCGCAAAGAGAATATTCATAGACTTCGCCATCCTGCATTACCGGCTTCGAGTCTCGGTTCTTTGGATAGGTATCTCTGAAAACAAACATCGACGTCGACGTCCTCGTTATCCTTGTCGTCGACGCGAACTTTAGATTTTACACAGACTTGCGGTGACGGAGAACGGAGAACTAACGACTGGGAAGAATACAATAAGAAGAGAAGGAAAAAAATTGATAGAAAAGGGATGAGGGCCTGAGCCTCTTAACCGAACAATATATATTCGGTCCCGCTAAGAAATGGGTCTGTTTACTAATTCCATGATTATAAAATTAATTAAAATCTATCAGACGCATTCTAATACCCTAGCTACGTTGATAAAAATATTGAAAAGGGGGGAGGAAAGCTCTACGGTTTTAAAGTCTGATATGAAATAAATTCTGAGTGAGTGAATTTTTTTCACATAATGAAAATAAAAGCGTATACCTATATATTATACCTACCCACTTCGTATAAAATCAAGAATTTTGCGCACGTGATCGTAGTGACGGAAAAAGAAAAATGAGAAAAAAAACTGAAGGAAAATTGAAAATACGAATTCAGCGAAATATTTTCACCGCCAGTGTTATGAACAGTCGCATCAGCAGAAAAAATGTCTCTTCCGGGTTCATCTTTACCTCCCTATACTTTTCTTGAGGCATTTTACACCCCGAAATTTTCCCCCTTTTACGTTATTCCTTTTTCCCCAAATCGACACCCCGATCAAACTGAAGTTAACCCCTTTATCTTTATCTCGCGGGTGGGCAACCGATCCGGGGGGATCTGATCGACGAATTCCTGGCCTTTCCCGTAAGAGAGAAGAGGATGGGGTCCTCCGATGTCAGGTAATCTCGATAACCCTCGATATAGTATACACACATATATATATGTATATCTGGAATCGACACGCGGCGTTTTCCCATTAATTTCATTTTATCGCGGCCTGGGATTCGGACGCGAGCATAATGCGTTTTAAATGTAAAACAGGTTGGGCCCACGGGCTACACCGCCCATCACCCGATACTCCTGCAGGAACGCCGCGTTAACGCCGTTAACGGTAACTGTAGCTGCCTCGGTAGCTGCTACTGATGCCGTTTCTGGTACCCCTGCCACGGTAACCCTGGCGAAAAGGGACGCCCGATCAAATTCGATTCAAACTTTTTCTTCCTCACCTCTCTCGTCACGTTTTCAGAGTTTCAATTTCATTCCATTTTCACTGTGCAGGAACACACTCCTCCTTTTTGTTTTTTTTTTTCTTCCCCGTGAGCTCTTGTTACATCCGACACCTTTCCGGATTACCCAGTTTCGTTATCAGTTTTTTTTTCTACGTTTCCAGAAATCTCTCCCAACGCTCTCCGCGTTATAATATCTGTACTTATACCTTATATCTACCCGCAACGCAGCTATTCTCTCCCCGCGATTATCCTGGAAAACCTGGAGTACGTTAAGTTTAATTTGCCTAATTAATAGCACTCATCCGCCACTACGCCTCGGTTCCCTGCACCTCATATTTTCTCTAGTCGAATAACGGACGTGGAACTCAGCGGGCAACTCGAGAGCGCAAAAACATTCAGCTGATGGAGCTAATGCGGGAAAGTGGCCTACCCGCGGGGTCCCAGGGGTCCCCAAGGTCCACCAAACTTCCAGCATCTTTCTTCATCTGCGGAACGTCCCACCGATGTTTCAAACGCGTCAAACCTTTCTTCCGTTCCTCTCTCTTTGTTCGCGCAATTTTCGAACGGGCGTTCGCGAGAGGGGGAAAAAAGTCAGTTCTGTTTTTGTATTTTCTTTTTTTTTTCTCTCAAACGTGTACGCATGTTATTTATTCCATCGGAGTTGTTATTATCATTATTTATGATTTTAAGTGCCCTATTCGTTTTACCCCCTTTGCTCGCTCTCCACGTGCACGCGGTGACATTATTTCCGAGAATCCTCCGGCCCGCGATTCTGAGACCAAGGACCAACGACGTGTATACCTATCTACCTTCTCCCGCGCGGTTCCCGAGGGATTTCCAGGACGCGACTACCCTCCCTTTTCCCTTTCTAATGGACTCTCTAAGAGACACGTCTCAGCTACCTGTTCAAAGCGAAGCCAACGGCGTACCGTCGCTAATAGAAATTGCATTTGATCTTTATATACTCTGAAAAAAGTGAAAGTGTAGTAAGGAGGAAAAAAAAGAAGGTGAAACTAATGAAATATGAAACAAAAACGAGAGACATGTGCAAAATTGGGAAGAAAGAAAGAAAAAAAGAAAAGAAAAAATTATGCCTCGAGCCGGAGCATATAGTCGTGGATTTCCATTGTTTTGGTAAAAGTGGCGTGGCTTATTGTTAGAGATGAGATATTTCGAGGCCTCGTACGTTAGAGTCAGGCAACGCATCTGGTCGGTCGATGTAATTAAATATCCGGCTCATCTGTCAGGATTGAGGATTTCCCAGGTGGATGGAGACGGAGTAGGAGCGAAGAAGAAGAGAGAGCAGGAGGAGGAGGACGAGAAGAAAAAGGAGAAGGATATGGACGGACCGATGGACCGGGTATCCTCAGGGGTCAATAATCAATAAAAGGAGAAAAAGAAGGAGGTAGAAGTGGGTGATGTGGGGAAGGATTCTCCCGTGGGATCAAACTCGCCCCTCGCTACCCCCCTACCCCACGAGCTAGCCAGAACCGCCAACCTCCTCCATCCCGAGAGTTTAATAAAATATCTGAAATACCAACGTTTTGTGCACATACGTGTGCAAAATACACACATTTCCATCTGCAACATTCGCCAAACTATATACGTACACCGAATGCCGAGAAAAAGGGTTTAAAAAGAAGAACACAGAAGAAGCAAGGGCGAATATGGTATATACCTTGAACTGCACATATCCTTGTTTCGTGCGCAGTATGAGTCCTATACAAACAATCTTCTTAAAGGTGGTTTTAGATGAGGGGTTTCTATGACTTATCGTCGGGATTATCGCCCAAGGACTCTTTCTACCGCTAGGGAATATTGCGCGTTGTTCTTCTTTTTTTTCTTACGTTGTTTCGTTTGTCTAGCGAATTTCTCAATTTTTCGTTGCCTGTTCAAAGGCATGTATGTGCCTGATTCAAGGTTCAGTGGTTTATTGTCTCTGAACGTATCGGGTTGGAACTTTCTCGATCTATAGAACTCGCTCCGGTCCAAAGCAATCGTCGTAGCATCTCTTACTCGCTGTTTACATGATCAACACTATACTGGATACGGAACGTTTTACAACTGAACCCGAACTACCGAAAAGTACGTCTGATAGATTTGACGAGACGAGACTCTGAATTGCGACACCAACACTACAACCTCTTCGTAATATCGCGACTCGATCACCCCGTAATATGACCAGAGAACATTTTTTCTTCAACTTCTTTGAAAATGTCATCGAAAGTATCGAACGAACAACTGCGTTGATTGAAAATGTTAGGTTATACCACATCTTTTATTCCCTCCGACGCCATCTTGTATAGAAGATCATTTTTCATCGCACGTATGCTTCTGCCATAGACCATATGAAAATATACACTAGATTAAAAAAGAGAGTCAAATAGACTAGGGTCTTCCCTCATACGGCGAAAAGCATACAGAGAAAACTATGGTAGGGGAAAAGAACAGAACGAAGGGAGAAAGTATTGCTTAAGCCTCGTTTCCCTCGTTACGTCGAACTCTCCAAGTTCTTCGAGGGCGAAAGAACTTTCGTTTGCGCTTGCACACCCAGTGCCAGTAGAAACGGTATACCATACCATCCAAAGTTGCGACTATCCTTATGCGGATGGACATCAGAGGCAGAAAGACGACGACGATGGAAGAAAAAGTTTATGCCCGGACCAACTTGACGAGCACAAACTCACTCTGTTTGCTATCCGAACAAGAGCAGGACGTCGCTTTATATCCACGTCTGGGCGACTTTTGCTTTTTTTTTCACTCTCTCTCATCGAACTACCTATGTGTGCATGCGAACTGTCGCCGATCGCTACCAAACGACGTTGGACAGGATTTAATCGACGAGAAACTAGAAATAAATAAAAATGAATAAAGTCGCGCTTTTTACACTGGTCTTTTATTTTTCAAATCAATCGCGTAAAAAATTTACCTCACGAGAAAGAAATCGCACGATTAACGTCTTGCAGAGATGGATTTCGGATCGAGGGCTCGAAGTTATTTCATTTCGCGGAAGTGGCAAAGCTGCAGAGGGATGAAAATCCGCGATTGTATAATCACAGCTGTAAAGTCGTCGCAATTCTTCTTCGAGACGCGACCACAACTCCATTGTCAGTTCGAACGCCCTACGTAGGTATACTGCACATTATACACTCATACCTATGTACCTAATCCATGGTATAAGGGTGCACGAGTAGGTATCGTCTAAGCATTAGCAAGTCAGATTACGAAACGCGTGGCGCGCGAGCCCTTTTGAGTTTGAAGCGAAAAAGTAAGCAGAAATAGATGCCGCGGCGTGTACAGACAGCTATCATTTTCTGCTGGTTGCAGTGTAGGCGGGTATATATAAGGACAGCAGCTGAGAGAAAATCGTTTGCATTTCTTCAGCGTATATCTGCAGGGAGGGTGCGAATAGCCTAGAGAACTTGAAGAGGGCTGGACTGGAAGGAGATTGGATGGATGGATAGATGGATGGCTCCGGGCCGATTTCTCTTACTATTCTTTTTCCCCCATTTCCTTTTTTTTCGGCTTGTACCTCTTCCCGAGTGTTAAACTTCTCCCCCGAACCGATACCATTAAAAATGAAAGTTAAACGAGGATTTCTGAATTTCAATGAACGACTCCTTACGCGTCGGGTTTCGATTCTTCACTTCACCAAGAATTGTCTGACCAGAAAGGTTTTCTGAAGGACAGTGTGCAAATAGAAAAAAAGAAGAAAAACGCCAGTGAAAATTGGATCGCATGAAAAAGAAGAGAGAAAATAAAATGAAGGAAGAAAGTAAAAATCTGTGAAATACTTTCAGAGAACGGGCATTTAGGATTTATCGTTACATAACAATTTTTTCAAGGATACGTTATGCGCAGAGAACTTTGAAAATTTTTAGTAAAGCTTCACTCGTCGCTGCGAACAAATAATCGTGGCGATATCATCGTCGGTATTATCATTGTTATTATAATTATATTTTCCCGCGTCTGTATCGAGACTAGGAAGTTTAAGCTATGAAAAAGTGCATCGGTTGAAAGACAGCAAAACCTGTGGGGCATTGTTCGTTCACGCCCGGATCCCGGAAGCTGTGACAACGTCGGACTTTCGTTTTTACTCGTCGTTGTGCGCCCCTTTTCTTCGTATCGCCGAACCTCTGGAGCGACAGCAACTATAACCGTTGACGACACTGTTTTTCGAAAGGGTTTCATTGTTGCGGAATATGACTGTTATATTTCTATTTTTTTTTTCCTCGTAGAAGAAATGGAACAAAACGAGATGAGGGACCGTTAGACTCAGTGCTAATAAATTTTCGTTGAACACTTTGAACCCTTGGATTAATTTTCCACCGGGTGTTCATTGAGTCGTGGTAATATTCAGGAGTATTTTGATAGATTGACACCCATAAAGTGCATTGTGTCCTCCGAAATGAAGATTAGTCCGGCCATTAAGGGTGTTCCGAACGTTCGTTCGCGAATAGGTGTTCGGTGGCTCGGTATTTTCATCCACATGCACCTTCGAGGCAAATCTCCAGGGCTGCAAACTTTGACACGACTCCAATTAGCCGGCACGTGTCGTGCACACTTGAGATATTCATGGTTGTTTTTGCTTCATCTCCCTTATTCCTCTACGAGTTACCAGTAGCTCCTGCTAGAGGGGGGTTTTGAACTCGCAGTCGAAACCGGGAAGTAGGGTAGGTACCCGGAGGGTGGACCTATCCAAACTCACCTCGACCCTAATCTCTAATGCACTCCACCCGCGGGTCTGACAAGTGACACTGCGAGACAAAAACCCGAGGCAAGAAGTATCGATTAATTCGAAGGCTTTCCAAAGAGGCACCAGTTTCAACGCTGCGGTCGAAGCCCCGGGACAATTCGTCTGATATGTGCACCTCGAATACAGGGCGTTCCAAAAAATTGCGCGTTTATCATGTCGCCAGAGAAGAATCCCATTTTTCTTCAAATGGAAAGAAACTACGTGGTTCCGAAGATCTTCGTCGTTCGGTAACGAAATAAGCTGCACACTGCTGCAGTGGCGAAGTACAAAACAAGCGCATAATCATCGTTGTGTATTTAATGGGATCGTAAAACGTAATCTTTCGAGTACACGAGTTTAGGAGAAGGAGAGACCTTTCGTTTCGAGGGTGTAAACGTGTGTAAAAGTACAGTAGAGGTTGTTTGTATCACGTCGGTGTCATTCTAGCCATGAAGGTGTTGTATATAAGGTGGTGACGGTTAAATGGGGGTACCTGTAATGGTCATGGCCGTAAAAATAAGACGTAAATTAGGGTAGAAAGTGGTCAAAGTGGCGCAGAACGGCCATCACCTCGGTCAACGCAAGGCTTAGAATCCCTTCTCAAGTCCTCACCTCAGAGGTTTAGTGTGTGGACGATTTAAGGTTGTCTCAGAGCGGATTGTATCTGCTGAACGTTGCCGGGAAACGTCCCTCAGGATTCAACGTAGTATCTCGGAAGAAATAAGCGACAGGATCTCCCCAAGCGTCTTCTCTCCGACGATTCTCACCGCAGCTCTCATGACGGTTGAGACTTAGAATCCACCTTCTTTTTTTTTTTTCATTATATTCACCGCGACTCTCTCAACCCGAGAACCTTTTTTTTCCTCTTTACCATCTTCTTCCCTTACTTTTCTTTCTTCCTGTTTGGCGCAACGGATTTTTTCTTCGTTTTTTTTTTTTTTTTTTTTCTCGGTCCTGTCGCATTTTGCTCCGCGTGTGCGGCGTCGCTGCCGGTTTTTTTATGTATATTTTGAGCTCTGCTCACAACGGATTCTGAGTGAAGGGATTAAATGGCACGAGAATATGTCCGCAGTAGACTGATGGATTTAAAGCCGTTTGAATTCGTATAGATGTACGGACGATATGTATACGTGCGATAGGTATCTGGATATTCAATAAATTTTTACCAGCTAGTAGTACGCGGGAATTATCGGTGTGCAATTTTTATAGATGCAGGTTTGATAAAATCCTGCTACAGCTATTTCGTATTTTCATACCACTACCACTACTGTAGCGCCTCTCTCGTGTTTCGAAACAATTTGTCAGGCTTATTTGACACTCAATGAAGACGGATTTTTAAGCTTGATATAATAAACTGTCAATTTGAATCTGTTTTCTATCGATATTTCGCTGACATTGAATAATAATGCCCCGGTAGATACGTGTATAATACGCCCATGCGTCGGCATGTAGAAATAAATTCACGGGAATAAACATCACAGATTAACCGAACGCTTCCGATAAAGGAGAATATCCCATAGGTTATTTCCCACGAGTTTTCATTTGTCTTCGACCGTTGATTCTATCGGGTCTTTTTTCCAGCAAACATGGGACACATGAAAGGGTTTGATTTGGAAATCGACGTCACGCGTCGATCGAATATTTTCAGGCGATTCGATAAATCGTAAGTTTGTTCTCCGTACAATGTTCACTTCTGTCGCTAAATCAGCGCACGCGCCATTGTTCTCTGCAAATTTAAAGGGATGAGTGAAGCGAAGAGAGAAAAGAGGAGAGGAGAGAAGCGAATATAGGTATACGTATACGGAGGAGCATTACGATATCGAATGTATTTTAATCCCGCTCTAATAATCATGAGCCTCCCCTCGACGTAACAGAGGCAGAGGAATTCACAAATTGAGCTTGTAATCCGACTAGGCGGATATTTCCATTAATTTTTTATCGTGCCGCACGCGATCGTCAGAGCGTTTGTGAGATATCGGTAAAAACGATTTTCACAATTATTGGCGAAATTATCCGCACACAGGTTTTCCCCTTCACTTTCTACACACCGTGGTAATTTCGCCATATTCACCCGATCATTTCAAACAATTGGCCAACCCTTTTCTTATTACTTTAATAAACTCCCAAAGACAAGCATAAAAATCGTTCTCTTTTTTACTTGTTTTTTGCTTTTTTCATCAACTCCAGGGTGGAAAAAAATCTAAATGCAAAAAACCAACGGCAGAGAACCTGATAATGTATGCAGAGCGATAGAATTAGGGGTGGTTTAGTGGCAGGGAATATTTCGTTGTCGCCACGGTTCAGTTCTCTTAATCGGGAAGAACTGAAAGAATCATTATCGTTAGGTATCGAGAAGCTTGCGAGCATAAAAATCAGGTTTTAGAGCAGAGCTTTCCTTGTCTGTTTAGTTTATTTTTATCTCTTCTTTCCTATATATTCGTTTCTGGTTTTTTAACCCGAGAGTTTATACGAAAGGTTGCAGGTGACTTTGTCGTGGAGCTTTCGCGAGTTTTTGGTGGATTTTCAAGCCACGCTCTGCGGGTTCAGGTTAAAAATAATGGCGTTGGGATTTCAGGTAGGTATATAGGACATTTAGAGGGTTGTCGCTTTAAAACTTTTAAAAGGTGTTTTGACTGTGCAATTTCAAACTCACGGTGTTAAGGGTTGCCTCTAGGGGTGGTGAGACGTCGGAAAAGAGAAATAAAAACTCGAAAATAAAAAGATAAAAAAATGAAAAACAAAGTGGGAGACATCAGCGGGGGTACGTTGCGCCGAATTTCTGCATTGCCCAAGAGGATATGGCGCGACGAGGGTGGCTGCGGGAGGGAGGATCGAGAAAAGGAACAGAACCGTCTGAGGGAAACGGAAGTGTAAAAGTAAGCAGGAAAAAAGTATGAGCAACAAAAATAAATAAAAATGAAACGAACGAGAAAATGAAATAAAGAAAGTTAAATACTTAATTACTAAGGGATGACGAAGCTCTTTACCCTTAAAGCTCAAAACTGCTACCTTCGAACCAGCGGCACCGGTAGCGGCTATATAACTTTATAGTTAAACTAACGGAAAGAATGTGCCTGTTGTATAATCCGAATTAACCTTACGACGTTATCAACGAAGCGAATGAATAATTACTATGCAAAGTGTGATGAGTTGCTATACTGAAACACTATTCATTACGTTTTATAGCCTCAACTATAACAAACTTCAGGGTTTGAAGTTCACGTCGTCGATGTCATGTATCTTATTACACTATAGACTGACTATAACTTCCCTGTTACACATCTACGTTCACTGAAATCATAAGATTAGTTCGAAAGCCAAATCCAGTATTGCGAGATTAGAAATCTTCCTCACATCCTACAAATTTGAATATCTCTTCTTTTTTTTCCTACAGATGTGCTTGCGATAATAAATTTTTTTTCAACAAATTTGACCATTCGTAAAATCGTAAAGTAAATCGTGGTTTCCCGGGGATCAGTTTTCCCAAAGAGGGTTGGTTTGAAAATTGCGTAAACTAATGACGCGTGATAAAAGAGTGTGCTTTAAAAATTAGGTTGCGTTATAATTTGGCTCCCCGCATCGTTGAATATCGAATGAAAATGAAAAACCAACAGTGCAGCGGTGGCACGGTGGCGGGATGAGGATAGGGATAAAGATAAGAATGAGGAAAAAGGAAGCTCTACTTTTGCTATTTAATTATACCTTGGTGGTGCTTTTCACCCCGAGGCGCGAGGTGGTCTTCAAACTAGATGCAAAGAGTGAGGAACAAGGTGGCAAGGGGGGGTAAAAAGAAAGTGGCTCTCTTCCTGATCTCTTGGCATTTCACAGGACTTATAATTAAGACTCATTAATCAAGGAGACTCGGTGTGCTAGCCATCTGGGAATCGAACTCGCTCGAGGTATTAAAATGTTAAAACAAGGGGAGCGTAATTGATGAAAAAAATGGAAAAGCTACAGGATAAAGAGAAAAAACTCCGCCCCCTCCGGTTGCGGTGGGAAATGAAAGAAAAGAGAAAAAAAAAATAGGGAGAGGAAGAACCACCCCGTTCGTTCGACCTACTATTATAAACCATCTCGCAGGTCGACTGCCAACCAAAAAGGAAGGAAGGAATAAAGGACGAGACAAAGAATAAGCACGTCTGTCAAACGTCTTGTTAAAACAGGGGGAGGTAATTTTTTTACTGCCTCCCCACTCTCTCCGTCTCTCTTTCTCTCTTTGTTTTTTCAACCCCCCTTTAATGAAAATGAGCCGAAATAATACGACGCCTTCTCGGCGTTTATGAATTACTTTGGAAAAGTTTCTTCAACTACGTATACATCCGACGTCACATTCACCTACCGCACCCCTTCAAGTTTTACGAGCCTTAAATTTAGGTTTACGATTCGCATATGCTTCACTCGTTACGGTTGTTATAAACACGCTACAGGACTTATCTTCAAAGACGCACGCGCGGGCTCGAAACCAGAGTAACGAATGAGCGTATAAGCTATTGTAGTAAGAAATTTTGGCACTATAAATATGCATGCATACGTGTATCGTGTACGGTATATCTGCTGGGAGGAAGCACACATGCCAGATGTCGCAAACCATTACGAACATCGTGGGTAATTGGTGGGAGTAATTATCTCGCTAATTACTCTTCTGTTGTACATATTAACCTACCTGCGTAGTAACTAAACATATAGGCGAAGAGAGGCATCGTGTAAACCGCCAGTTTACCCGCAATACGTTAATTAATAATTAGTTGAAAGCAGTGTGTGGTATAGCTTATGCACATATAAGGTGTACACTAATAATTTAACTTCACTTACAATTAGATGCATATATTGCGGGATACGTAATCACGAGCGTCGACCTGACATTTTTTTCACATTTTCAAAACTCACATCAGCTGATTTAATAATCGAGGTACTAAAACCGTTTTTTGTCGGGTTCGGGTACAATATATCATAATGTAGCATGCTATAATATGAAAAAACTAGCAACGCAGTGCACCGCGACATCGCACGACGAATTTCATATATTATACCGGAGCTATTATATCTGCACGATATACTTGCTAATTACTTTTTATATCAAGCCAGAACTGCGAGCCGGTTCGCTTCATTGATGACGGGAGCATCCCAACGAACAGGAGTCCCTGTAACCCAGATTCTATTCAGTCTGGAATCTAGAAATTTTAATTAAAGACTCACCGTACAAAAAAAAAAATAAGACATAATGATGATAAAAACTGAAGGAAATATGAAAAATTCAAGTGAAGAACCTGTGGGTATCTCATTAGAACGTTGCGTACCGTGGTGAAAAAATGGAAAACTAATAAACAGACGTATCATACACGTGTAAGATAAAGGAATCTGTACATCACTCTTCGCGACTAAGAGAAAAAAATTGACAATCGAAATTTTTAGTAAGTTACTTAAAATAAGGTAGTGGATGTATGGTCGTGAGAAGCAAAAAAAGAAACGGAGAAAAAAATTTACTTCAAAAAGTAAATAATAAAGAGGATTTTAATCCCATTGCTACGAACGGAACTCAAAGTTCAATTAGGCTGACCATTAAAAATTCAGCGAGCGCCTGGCCGTGGAGAGTCTCGTAGTAGCTACCTAATACCTACATAGACCGCTAGCAGTCGCTGCTACTTTTGCCGCACGTGCCAACGTGGAACCATCACACCAACCAGGTACACCGTGCATTGCGCCCGGGCTGGTCACGTGCATGCAGATAAAGAGGAAACGGGGGAGGGTAAATGGGGAAAGGATAGTGCCTGCGAAATTATGAGTCGTCCCTTTGACGACGGGATTTCAGTTTTTGCCTTTGACACTTTTTCTTTAAAAGAAATTTTTACGTACAACGACGGAACAGTCGCTGTTGCAGACGAAGCTGGACGGAATAATGCAACTCACTCCTGGTCTCGCTCCGCTCGATTCATTCCGGTGATAAAGAAAATGAGCTTTATTCGCCAAACTTCGAAATGAAATTCTCGTTCGCTAAAATTAATAATTATTGTCAGGTTCACATGATTCAGAGCGAGACATTCAACTTCTATTCATTTACTGCAACGCACCCGGAAGATTTCTGTGTTCCTTCGATCCTTGGAGTATAACTGCACTTTTCAGTCACCGACAGAGAAGAAACTCGTTTCCATTCGGTTTGGAAAATTTTCAGTAGATTGAAAAACGCGCCATCCCTCTTCTCGTAGTTGCAATTTCTCCGAATCCCCCTGCACTCGGAGTTTCCGGTGCACCGTGGGGTATCGTACTTTGGTAATTATGAAGATTATTAGTATGCACCGAACTATTCATTCTAATATCATATAAATGTCTACCGAGGCATGGTATAAAGGGTGGCGAGTCGAGGCGCCTCTTGGGTGTCGTTTTTGATTATTACTCGAAAGGGTTGCTATCCTAAACTGCACCTAAGGGTGTAATGCGCGCATTCTTGTCTCGCAAGAAGTTTTCGTCGTACTCTTTACGCTTCTGGAATATGTACATCACAGACGTGTGTACAATTACACGTTGCGCCTATAATATTTAGGTAACACAAAACCCACAAGCTCCGAGCAGTCAAGATTCCCTCCACTTCCTAAATCATAACACGGTGCACCGTATGGTTTTCCACGTTTACTCAAAAGTTATTACCATACATTCCAGGAACGTAGGGGACTAGGGGAAATAAAATCCATCCCTGGAATCCCTGCGACCATCTGCACGCGAAAGCTCAGAGTGACGACCGTCTACAATGCAGAAAATAGAAAATAGAAATAAAAATAAAAAAAAGGTATCGATCGACGGATTGAAGAGGCTGCTATCGATTGGTTCGCGTTCGAGTCGAGTACGCTCGAAAATTTGTTTGACGAAAAGAATGAAAAAATTAACATTCGGACGTTAGCAGCCCCATCATTTTCGTTATCAGGAAGAGGAGGAAAAAAGATGAAATAAAGAGAACAAAAAAAAGCTGTGAATTTTCAAGGGTTATGTAACGATCGCTTAATTGCTATGTAAAGGTTAATTGTTTTAGATGTCTGCGCTTTATAGTAGCTCGTTAAAAAGGAAACAGCCGGAAAATATCGTTGGTCGTTTAAACCTCGTTGGCGGAAAAGGAAAAGCAAGCTGGAGAGCTGAAGAGTTACGAGAAGAGCTGTTTCGAAAGTTTTGTTTTTCCTTTTTTTTCTACGTGGCCTCTTATAAATCAAACGGCAACAATAATAACGGTAAACGAGAGTAGAACACGGGAAAAATGTGACCCGGAAAGAAGATCGGATGAAAAAAAAAAGAATCGGACGGAAGATAGAAAATAAAGAGAAAATTAACGTACTTAACGCTACAGAACGGTGACGTAGGTACTTCCGGTTGAACCGAACGGAGATTGTTAAACAGTGATGCAGCAGAAGTTAATTGCAGGTACCCTAATTAAGAGAAAATTGTCGGAAACTCGCGAAACAATTCGAAGTATCGCAGCTCTCAACTTTAATAGTCGCGAGTATCACGATCAATTTAGTTGCATTGTAGAGTATAGTGAATTATTTTCAACCCTGAAAGTCGTTATACGCGCTTCAAGCATGAATAACTAGTTGCTGCTTCGTTTAATTCGCACACACGTGATGAACGCGCACATATATACCACCGTACGCGCAGATACACCTATAAGGGAACGGCAATCATGCAACAGCGAATCTAATGAGAGACTAGGAAGGAAGAAAAAAAATTGAAGACAATGTGACGCTCGCAGCTGCACACTCCATATACGTACTTATTCTCCCTTAATTTTCTTCTCCTCTCCCTTATTTCATCCGTATAATAGTGGGAGAAGTTTTCTGCATAAATCATCAGCGTCTTGTTTAGTCGTTGAGTGGAGGGAGGGCTGTAGGCGCGGAGAGTGGCTTCCGGTGGAAGTAAACCGAAGGTTTGTTGTGTTTTCTAAGAAAATTAACAGCGCAAGGTAATCCTCGAAAAGTCTCTGACCTTTTCACCGAGTTACGTATATCTGAGGTTTGAATCCTCCAAACTTATTCCAAAACTCGAGGCACCGGCGTAGTGGGACGCGATCGAGAGTTGGAAAATAAGGGGTTGTCATCTCTCGTTGGTTTACCGCTTTCAAAGATTGTTAATTACCGAGAAAAGTACCGGTAGTTAGGTGAGGGAAGGTTGGATGCTGTACAGCGAAATTCAAGTCTTCTCGTTCGGTTCGAAGAGTTGAGAGAGAGTAGAAAATCGGGACATTGAAGGCGTTGGGAAGTTGTCGAGACGAGGAGCAGTTGTAGTAGTAGAAGTAGTAGTAGCAGGGGTCCCCTGAAACTGGAAGGTAGGCCAGGAGGCTCTTCGAGGATGAACGGAATATAGATTGCTTATTAACCATCGAATAAATAATCAGGCAGTGCCACTGACAGTGGATTCATTCAACCGTTTTACGTCGCGCCTATGACACGCCCCTCCAACGGACTCGAAGGAAAAAAAAAAATATCAAAAACTGGACGAGAAGGAACGGAGATACAGTGTCCTCAAAAATCGTCATTTTTTAAACCGTTGTTAGATAAGATATCTGCGCGGTGGTTGGGATGAATGAAGGAACCGATCATCGCTGTAAAACCCGCCCCTAATTCACGCTGCATTGCGTAACCCTAAGTTAACCTTTACTTAACGCGACCCGATCTCGTCCTTTGACCTTTGGACCCTTCGTCTCAAAGCAGGGAAAGCTGGAACAGCGAGTATCCTTGCAGAGATGAATATATCTTTCTTTCTCTAATCATTTGAATCCCGAAAATTAGCCTGAAATGTCTCAGAGGCAATCAAGCTGAAGAATTCCCGGAATCCATCTGGGCAAATCAGAATCCAAATCCGACGCAGATATTATTCGGCCCAGTTTCACTACGGTAATTGTATCGCACGGTTTGGTGTCTAGTACGCCACATTATGTCATACCTTAACGTAACCGTGATGCAGTTTGGATTTAATTAGACAACTTTCCGCATAGTTTGGATACGCACAGTTTGAACTATATGCTGAGACAATTGTGTTGAGACTTTCTAATTGCTATCCGTGCATCACGCCTTGTTAGTTAACCGATATACACACTTACTTGCTCTCCCGACAACCCTGCTAACCAAATTAACTCCATTCCAGACGCAAACTTGACGTCGCTGTATACATTGTTTTCATTCGGAAGGGGGGAAAAAATCAATTATTTTGCTTCAGATGAAATCTAATGACACGAAGGAACGATCGCATCTTTTTTTTTTTCTATGGAGAATTTAATTACGGAACGATTACTCGTTGGCTCAAATATCATAGGTGAATGTATCATAGTCGGTAGTCATAAAATGATTGAAATCGTGTCGCATAAATTGAATTAATCACATCAGACTAGCCACACGATGGGGTTGGCGTTTCTAATCTCAAAGAACACCACCGAAAACCACCTACCGAGGATCAATATAGACTTTGGCTAATCCGACCGCGAGGGAAGTTGTTATTATTATTATAATATATATAGAAATTGTTCAATTCAAAAGCCCGATATCTCGACGGATACATTGTCCTCCTTTAACCCCTATGCAAATAACTATATAATATAAATTATGTATATCCGATGTACAATGTGATTCGGCAAATCGAATAGATTCTCCGCTGCAGCGTGAAGATCAGGAATTAATACCGCTAACCTAACCGTACGGAAGAAGAAAGGGAAATTTGCATCGGAAATGATTGAAGGAACAACAAAATCTTTGCTACAAATTCCGGTGCAAATGACGACAACGACGACGACGACGACGATGATGATGCGGAGTGGTCGGAGCTGGCGCTGCTTTGCGACGACGTTTTTCGCGCCTTGTCTCCCGCGAGCGTCGGTTTTCTGCATTTCACGTGCAGAAGCAACTGACAACATATTTACATCGTCGTGGAACAGTATATTTCACATGGAGCAGCGTAGCCAGTCGTCGTACAGTCGTTCCTTCGCCTTTTGTGTAAAATAATTGAGACATGAGATATACGCCGTCGCGTTAGCTGTCGGACAGACGTACGTAGGTATGTAGGTGGATATTCGTGTACGCACACTTCTAACCACGGCGAATAATAACACACACGTAGACACACACGGCACGCATCTTTCCATTGTTTCCTCGCGGATCCCTTAGAGCGTGTTCGTTTGGAGCTTTAAGCGACGGTTGCGAAGGGGCGGCCGGTGGATCGGCGTGAAGGGTGGTAGGAAAGCGTAAAAGGTACTAGGTGTGCCTCCTAAGCCGGACTTTCGGATTAACGTTGTTAGCTTTCAAGCCCTGGAAACGTGGGGATAGGCTACGCACAGATGCGGAGATCGCGGTCTGCACAAACGGGAAGATTTGCAGTTGCAAAATTTTCAAGAGAAAATTCATTTGTTCAGTCGTTCAAAAAAAAAATAAAGAATCGCGTAGAATTTCGTTATCTCTACGACAGCGCGCCGGTTCGCGGCAGAAACATACCGCGTAAACTTCAGGTGCGCAAAAACATAGTGAAAAAAAAAAAAATATTCCTGTATATTTTTATTCAAAGAGCCGCTGCAGATTTAAAGAATCACCTGCCTACTCGGAACAACGTATACAAACAGTTTGAAATTACAGACGTCACGCGATACGTCGCCCGCATTTTATTATATCTGCCTCGGTTCGGTATATGCAGAAGGAAAAAATGGAAGAAAAAAAAACCTTCGCAGGTATACGATATGTCCAAGTGTTATAAAACTGTGTGAGTATAAAGCTCCCGATATGCCACCTGTAATACGCAACGGGAGTTATAGTAAAGGGAAGTTTGCGTTGGAGTCGCTCATTTCTCTCGTTTAGGTCCCAAGAGCTGCCACTTTCTACCGGAGGGATGAGAGAAGGAAATTTTTGTACGGCAACGATTTATATTTCTTCAGCAAATACCGGAATGGGAGATACGGAATAACGATGGAACTGTACGAAATGGTTTTTTTGAACCGACGAAAACCGGAAATCGAATGTTTCTTTTTTTTTTATTTTGTTTTCCTACCTGCGGGACGTTTCATTTTTGAGCCGTATATAAACTTTATTGCACATTATCCGAATCGACTTTAATATTCAAATTGAAATACGTTACCGTGTGTCCGCGGACCTTGTACAGCTCCTTATACCCATCCGATCGAAGAAAACTCCCAGAAGGACTGTAACAATTGCATTTCTTGGCATCTGCAATTTTATTTATTTTACAGTTTTCTTTTTTGTATCTACCGCCCGCGTTCACCACCACGCGATATACTCCCAGGAAATTCTATCGACGTAAATAGATTTCAGGTGGGTATCTCTTCTGCGAGAAACTACGAAAACTAAAACCACACGTAACCGAACCAACCGTTCCAAACTTCATCGTTTCGATCAAAAATCCTTCGCACGATAAGAATTTATAGCTTGCAATGAAGAAAAAAAAAAAGAAAAAGAAGTATAATAATTTGATTCATATGAAAAGTAAAATGGTTGACAATTTGAAAAATTAAAAAAAGAGATTGAAGGTAATAATAATAGTCGGTAATAGCGACCTACGTACATGTAAGTTACGAAAATAGTTTAGAAAAAATGCAACCGGAACGCAGGGTGAGGGCCGCGTTAAACGTAGCGAGAGACATTTATTCTGTTTATCCAAAATCTGCTCTATTTTTATCCTCAAAGCAAGTTTTCTCTACGTTATCTCAGCGTCACGGCGCTTGCCGCTCGCATCCTCGACTTCTATACCGTAGTACGATGATTCAGATAAAAGATAATGTGCAATTGCCACTAGGGTAATTAAAATTAACGACCTCGGTGGAATTTGATTTTTTGTCTCACTGGAGGTCCGTTTCAATTTTAGTCCAACTAGAAAGAACGCGCCACTCGCAGTATTCGTGGTTGCTTCTTGTCATCGTTTCATACGCGCCACGTTTTCTTCCTCCGATTTTCGTCTCTTACTCCGTGAGGAGAGGAAGAGAAGAGAAAAGAAATAAATGGTAAAAGTGGAAGTGGATAAAAAAGAAAAATGACCGAATCAATTGGCCGTAAATTTTTCAACGCCACAGATAACTTACGTATACGATCGCACGGAATGAACCGAAGAAGAATAACGGATGCGGAACGTCCGAAACGATAGCAGCTGCTGGAGGATGATACCTACGTGCATTATAGCATTATATCCAGAATGTCGAGGACTGCTGCAGTCCGTCCGTGTCTCTTTGGCGTAATGTAGCCTAGGCAAAGGTTGTGGAATGGGAGTTTATCAATGATATACTCGATACGGACGACCGCAGGTAGATCGTAGATGGCCCCGTGGAAAGAGGAAATGTATGGCTTTGCGGTGGCCGTTATGCCAGGAAGCACGCGACCACCCCATTCGCGTAAATATGACGACGCTTTGCCCCGTTTGACAGGATATTCTCGGAGCTTGTTGATCCCGAAACTCGTCTCATTTTCAAGAATAATCGAGCATTGAAAGAATTCATCAGAAATCGCTCAGATTCGATGTAACCGTTAATCTTCACGAGTGTTGAGAAAATTGTTAAGCAAAGGAAACTAAATTCGATAGTTGAGTTAAACGTGACAAACTAGCAGCGAGAAAGCGACTTGTGAAAGTTGTAAAAACAAAACTTTGAGGCTTGTAAAGTTACAGAATGCTCTTTGTCTCGGCGTATGTACTACCAAAGCTGTTACAGAAACAGTTTCAGGTTTAGAGGTGGTGCAGGTGGTATATGAACGGCGTGTTTATGTCACGAGGTTAAAGTTACCAACGTTGCACGCGACACTGAATTCTAGCTGTTGTTATTGCTGGTACTGCTGCTGGTGCACTGCCCTTAATTGTTTTCGTGTTCGTTACAACATGTTTCTCAAATTGTTACGATGCTTTCAGACACCGTTTATGTATGGCTCACTGCAATGAGCACTTCAGTAATTAATTTGTTTGGAAATCCAACAAATGACCATTGTTAAACATTCTCACAATTTTTTGAACAATGTTCCGGTTAGAGTGTCCGGGTTAATTATTCCCGCAGCTTAGTTTTTAATTTCGTTTGTTTTTGAAATTTCTGGGCTCAAAATACGTAAGAATAGCCCATAAACGCCTATTGAACCATATCAAAATCGAAAGTTGATTTTTGACCCTGAAATCGAAAAATATCTGAGATGTACTCCTTTGGATTTTTATCGATTTTGGGGTCAAAAATGAAGTATTGCCAAAATCGATTGCAGGACACTTTTCCAACGTATTTTGTCCTCGGGAACATTAATCCGTCGAGTAAATTGAGCTAGGAATAAATCCCATCGAGATATCCTTATTTTTTTACTTTTTGAAGCGATAAATCGGCGATACCTCGATCAATTTTATAGATAGATCAATTTAGCTCGTGGATTCGTGTTCCTGAGGTCAAAATACGTTAGAAAAGTGTCCTACAATCAATTTCAAAAACACTTCATTTTTTGCCCAAAAATCGAAAAAATCCAAAGGGGTATACCTTAGATTTTTGTCGATTTTGGGGTAAAAAATAAAGAATTTTTAAAATTGATTGTAGGACACTTTTCTAACGTATTTTGATCTCAGGAATCCGAATCTACAAGCTAAACTGTTCCATCTATAAAATTGATCGAGTTATCGGCAATTTTTCGTTTTTTGGAGCGGAAAAATTGAGATATCTCGATAGGATTAATTCGTAGCTCTATTTACTCAACGGATTCGTGTTTCTCAGGTCAAAATACGTTAGAAAAGTGTCCTACTATCGATTTTAAAAATACTTCATTTTTGGCCAAAAAATCGCAAAAATGCAAAGGGGTATACCTTAGATTTTTGTCGATTTTGGGTTCAAAAATGAAATATTTTTAAAATCGATCGCTGCACACTTTTCTAACGTATTTTGACATCAGGAACACGAATCCGTCAAGTAAACTCAGCTAGGAATAAATCCCATCGAGTCAACTTTTTAAGATAGGAAAATATAGCTGAGATATCGAATAACGTTTTCTTACCACTCTTCTCTTTTCCAGGTACGTATCACTGGCGAAGGATTTGAACAGAATCCGAATCTCCCTGCGGTATTAACGTGAGTGAATAATTTGAATAATTACGAATATCCGCATGAATACGAGAACGATCGAAAAAGTTGTTACCGTTGTACCTGGGGAGTGTCGACAATCGCAAGAATGCTCGACTGAAAAAGTCACACTTTTCTGCACGGTGACAAAGTGTGGAGCGAAGGAAAGATCAGAAAGAGAAAAATAGAATAGTTACACGATGACGAGTGGAATGTCCTAATGGCTTAATAATACTCTGAAACACTTATAAAGTGCTCCGAGAAAGAAGGAAAGAAGTAAAAGTTGAAGAAAAAACACTCTTTGACGGGACTCGTATGGCAGCAGCAAAGCTTCCAAACAAGTAGCGAAGTGAAGTAAGAGTATATTTACTTTACGAATAGCACGACGACAAGACGCTCGGTAAAGACAGTTGTGTTCGCTGCCAGCTATTCCCGCAGCTGATTTCGGTGCAGCTTTTCTTGCTGCTTTTACGTAACTTCATCGATGAACCTCTTTACAGCCCCGACGATATCCGTACGAAACGAAAACCTGCAGCTGGGGGTGAAAACAATTCGTTGGCAAAGATAAAAGATTGTAACGTCCCGAAGTGGTCCGAGCTTTCGGACGATCCACTCCGCCTCTTTCTACGGTTCAACCCTGAGGGGCACTCAGCTGTTCCGACTTGTCCGCGGATGTAAGGGCGATGTTTCCACTAATGCCCCCTGCAGCAACCGCGACTAAAATGCGATGTGTTTGTGCCTAAAATGGAAATGTTGCACCGAACCTGCCGCCGTTGCAGACCACGGTATACGATTTCTGTTCTATATTGTGAGAATTTGTTATACGGCGTCGCGACGCTACGCGTCGGTCGACGTGCCCCGGGCACTGCCCCGAGGTCGTGGTACGTATCATCACCGCGTGAAACGCAACGGTTGACAATTTTCAGAAGAAAGTGATAAACATCTGAGGCTTAAAACATTTTTATACTCGGTGGCAATGAAAGAAAGTATTAATCCTTGGGTTACACGCTGAGCAATTCCCACCCCCGGCTACCCCGGGACGACGACGCACTTTCTTGATAACATTTTAAACTTTTAATTCAGATTCTCCCTCGTAAAATATAATTTATTCCTACCTCGCTCTAACCACCCGCTCGCGCTTTGCTTCTGTACGGTCTACGGTTGCTTGCCTCGAGCGCGTATCTTACCTTATACAATGATATTTTAGTCGAGCAACAAACGAGACGCGACGTTTCTTCAAATTTAAACTTGTATACGACATCTCGTAAATTATTTAAGCCCTCGGCGTTACCCACGCAAAGATATGAGAATCTCGATTTCAGCTATGAGATTTCATGTGATAGATGAATCTTTGGTATTATAGTTTTTGGTACTTTTCTTCCTCAAAATCGATTACCACGCTTGCTCTTATTTCACCCTTTCGTTGCACAAGTTTTTCTTTTCCGTTGTTAACCCCCTCGGGAAGCAACTCCATTTTTCATGTTTTTACCGATAAGCTTTCGTGCAACAGTTTCTTCGACGTAACGATCTTCGTAAAATGTTCTCACGGTTGAAATTGAACGGTGCAAAGATAATTGCGTTATGTCGTGAAGAACTAGCTTGTGTTCCTGATGAGTGTAACCCCAACATTTATGTAATACGACAAATATCGTTTGCCACCGTCAAGTATTTGGCTCGTAGCCAGTCAGCTATCGACAATATATCGTCCGATTAAACGAAAATTGAATTTTCACTATTTTTCCAAATCGTTTTTCCCTCAGCTTTGGCACCTGACCAAACCATTTAAGTGTCTACCGATAGAACGATTCCCCACGGAGGCCATATAGTCGATCCCTCAGAACTTTCGCGAATCTAACCTAATTCGAAGTACGTTTCAATGAAATATTGAATCACGAAGAGTGAAAAAACAAAAAACGAAGCAACTATGAAAAAAAATTTACTCCTTTGCGTCTCCTTTATCTAAACGTAGTTGCGAAAAGAGAGGCTTTAGAATTCATCGCGTAGCTGGATTTTCGCGGCAGGTGGCCAAAAGCAGTTGCACTAGAATACGGTGGCGTGCACACCGATAAATATCCCGTGTTTTGATGGGAGTGTATGTTAGCCGGGCATTCCCGCGTTCTTACAACCAACCGTTATATACAATTGTCTGTGAGTTTCTCGCACCACCAAAGTTCATCTTATTTTATTTTCCGTACCCGAAGAGGTAAGTATGTATGAGATAGAGCTTAGTTCCGTATTCTATCATCCTTTTCTCTTATTCTTATGTTAGTTTTACTTTTATCATTCTTCTGTTTCCTCGCGCCGTACGCGGGTGCGGTGGATATAAAGATCAAGAATAACAGCACTACCACCACGTGTGTGAGACGTAATCTGATTTTATGTTCAAGCAGAGAAAATAAAGAGAAAAAAAAACTTCTGAGATAAAAGCACCGTAACTTTAATCCAAGCTACGTTGGAGATTTGGTCCAGAAGTTGCCCAAGGTTCACATATTATACGCCTGAGAATAAAAACGTCCTGCAGCCTCTTCGTTTCCTGTCAAATATCGTTAGCTCATTCCATTCGACGGCCTGCACTCGGGTGATCGATCCGATTCAACTTTTACACAAAAAAACTTCTTTTTTTTTTGGTGCTTCTTTTTTTTGTTTCAAATTATTATTATACGACGTCATAATTAACGATTGACGCGTAACATGGATCTGTACTTTCGATATTTATAAATATTCGGGGTTCTAAAAATTCGAAGCGATCAGACGATGTACGGATTAATTGCGATGCGCGTATGTGCGTATTGTGTGTCCGTGAAATATTTGAATGGACGTCGTAACCGCGCCTTAAAGGCGATCGCAAGGTAGACGAATAAACCAAGGTTGGAATCGAGATACGTGCCACCGGCCGTGTAACTAACGGCAATATCAGGTTGAGGTGGGTAAGCAATGCGTATGTATAACGATAGGTACCAACCGATGCAACCACTTCGCGGTAATTAGGTTCTCCCTGAGTGCCCTGACGTGTTATTAACACTCACCCTCCAAGAAACTCGACATCCGCCCTGAAATTTCAACCCATACATACCCATAAATACACACACATATATATAAAAATATGTATATACCCATTACTGCACTATAACAGTACAAAGAAAAGGGTTGCGTTTGTTGCGCACCCCATGCAAACTGCTTTATACGTTTCACTCGTCGCTGGTAGAACTTGTCTGAAATCAAACAATCACCGTGCAAATAATCCAGCTGGCGCAATACTTTACACACATCATGAATTATCGTTGCGCTATCGATCCGCGTGATTTCCATCGGTTGCGATTGCAGGATCGAAAAACAACGTACGTTATGTATAATCTATAATTACGTCTGCTCACGATCACCACCGCTGCTTTGAGAGTAATTAATATAATTATTACGTTTGCGAGAAATCTATGGTGGAAAACTAGTTCGCACATGTGGACGTAACGCAGGTATGCATATTTAATTGGTTGTCCACTAATCATTTGACGGTACCAATTTCGTCGTATTATACCTTATCGACTACTGACTTCTGGTCATTACAATTCCATACAATTATGGAGAGTGGCATCGATATACCGACTATTACTCCACATGCCGCACCGATCGGAAATATTAATATCCTTCTGAAACTGCTCCTCGGTATAGGATACCTGCGGAATTCAACGCGCGAAGAGTACGGCGACTAAAAAACAAATGAAAAAATTGGAAAAATCGTTGAATCGATGGGTGTCTGTTTTTTTTTCTTGAGCACGGATTATTACGTGATGCGATGAAGTTTGTAGAAGTAGCAATGGGACTGCAAATAAGAGATGTATTTGTGGTGCATGTATGCCTCGTTTTTTGAGAAAGGCGAGGTCCTCGAGGGATTGGATAATTAGCGTAAAGTACCCTCATGTTTATGCAGCTTTTGGGATAAGAGGAGGGAACCCCTCGAAAGTGGAAACCGTTTTCAACGCGATTTCGACATAAGACATCAATACTTAGCTAGCTGGTAGAGGGGGGGCGTCGCGACGCATATCTCCGCCGCTATACCCAACCAGACGTACCAAGTTTATATACTTCGACGCGTGATTGGCGGCAGAGATACGTCGGGATCAAATATCACCAGCTTTACGAGAAACTTATCACCAAATGTTTAATAGTTGTACGAACCCTTGAGGCGAATGTATATTTAAGACTTCAATTTCGACTCGCAATACCGCAGGGTCGAAATTTGCGGACAGAAGTTTCCCCGAAATGCAAAATTTTCCGAATTTTCCTGCACGCACAGACTATCATTTACTTCGACTATTTTCATTTCGCGTTTCCGTTCCACGTGTTTCCCGCGATTATTATTAGTGATTTTTGGGCATTCGTCTAGTCGTAGAATGAAACAAACGAGTGCGAGGGAAAATAGTTATCGGGTACGTGTACCGAAACTACTGATCGATTTCTAGTTTTTACTCACTTCCTATTTTTTTTTTTTCAGTTAGTATTTCAATTCATCATATCGATGCTGATTAAAGTAAAAAAATATCGAGCAATCGGTATCCATCGCCCGATATTTGGATCGCCGGGGAAAAGCGAAAAAGCCAAAAAAATTGCAGCACAATTTTACGCAGTGGAACGTTGAACGGAAGCTCGCGGTTTACCGCCGAATGTGGTTTGTGTACCTCGCTATTTCTCAACTTTCGAACTCTACAACTAAGTTAGCTGTGCTCTGATTCGTGTAATTCCAACTACTGTACTTCTTCAGCTCTCCATCGTCTCCTTGCCGTTCTTCTTTTGCTCTCTGGACGCGAAAAGCAACAGTGCCGCGGCAGTTCGTAACGTGCAAGGAGCGTTTAAATTACTACCTAAGGGGTCGTTGAGTTCTTGCGATATTATAGTTAATTAC
Source organism: Athalia circularis (assembly GCA_963978495.1). NCBI lineage: Eukaryota > Metazoa > Arthropoda > Insecta > Hymenoptera > Athaliidae > Athalia > Athalia circularis. The sequence goes on along the minus strand of OZ021700.1, from coordinate 28,926,713 downwards.
CCACGACGTCGATTCCCAAGTGGGAAAGGAATTAGGAAACTTTGTGCGGTTGTAACCATGTGCCCGACAAACGTCGTTGTTGTAGCGTATCGGCTGTATAGAAAATCGAGAATAATTATTGTTGCTCTCGATGCCGATTGATTTCATGCTCGCCTATTACGCGGCACAAAATACTGGAACGATGTGTCCTTGTTTTTCGTCGCGTGGCTGGACACCTGTCCCACGTCTTTGATTAGGTGTGCTAATTTATTATTCGCAATCAACGTCAAGCGAACGCGATAAGGTATACGGAGTTGGAGTCGGAGTTGCCGGTGCCCCGGGAATGGATTAAACATTCTCTACTGTTCACATAAGTTTTCCAATATCCAGTAGTAACTAGACGCCCCGCGGTAACGCTAATGATTACCGATACTTACCTCTACCTCTACCTCGAAGCTGCTACCGCTGGTTACATTAACACAAACTAGCAGCGAGCGGAAGCTGGTTTAATTCACAAATGAACGGGGTTTAAAATTATCTTTCAACCGCAGTCATAGCTGTTCCAGAGGTTATGCACGGGTATACCTTCGCCAATAAGTTATAGCGAAAGCTCAGCTGTAATTCCTGTCCTCGCGTCGCTCGAGCATCGTGGAATTGACAAAGTTGAAACTGAAATAAAACGAGCGGGGAAAAACGACCGTTGAGAAAGCTGGAATATATACGGCGAGAAGAACCTGGAATCACATTATAAGAGCTGGTAATACAACCTCTATAATTGCACTGTGTTCGCCCGATTTCAACACCGAACGCTAACGCAATCATCGGAGAATCGATTATACGATTTACTATTCCCTTCGTCGCAGCTATCGGACCCGGCCACCATACATCCTCGTTACCACGATGCAAATGATTACGTATACCTCGTTCAACGTTCCCGTAATTGACTCTACTTGTCTTGTCTTTTTCACTTTTCTCTATTTTCATTCCGATGAATTTTCTATAATCACATCCCGTTCCGTTGCATCGCGAAGAATGTATCGGGTGCGAATTTTCGAGGCACGGAGTTGTCCCTGTGACCAGAATTTCCAGACGCGTGATGAACCAACCGGAAGTTGTACTTCGAGTGAAACGATTTCCTCGGCGGTTGAGGCGCGCCTATACTTACAACCTGAGGGGGTTTTGGCGGTCAGAGGGACAGAAGGAGGGTTGACCATCGCCGAGCGGAGGACCCGAGGCTGCCGTCGGATCTCACTATTTGCATAATGCTTCGTCTAGTAGGCTTGGTCGGGTTAGGGTGTTGTTGGGACCGTCGAGGGGGATATTTTTACTCCAAAGTAAAACAGGGAGAGTACGCCAGTGCGGTGAGTTCGGTGAAAACGAGGGTAAAGGGACTGGAGAGGGTAGGAAACCTCATTGCCATAGCTAACTCAAACATAACCCTCCGCAAAGCCGCGAGATGAAAGAATTTCATACGAAATGTGAATAAATTCACTGGTACGTATATGTGGTTATATACCAAGTGCCTTATTACACGTATACGCGGGAAGAACGATCCTTTTTGTCAGCGATTATAATTCCCGCAAACATCGTCATCCTTTTTAATGACCCTTTTTTCCGAAAATTTTTTTTCTCAATGTTTCACAAGCTACAAGTAGCGCTTTTATCCTCCTCTTTAAACATTCTTTAATATAGTAGAAATAAAATTACCATTCAAAACGCCGTATCATTCGGAAGAATTTTTGAAACATTTCCTTTTTTATTTTCGAGGATCTTCAAGCCACAGTGTTTTACACCACGCGCTGCACTCAATCCTTTCATTTTTCTTGCGCCGTGTCTAAATATCATAAAGCAGACTCGAGGGAGCGGGAAAATTTAATTCAAATCTCTTTTATTATACGCATATCTCAGATCACGCCTCGTACGTCTTGTAAACAAAAACTAAAAAAAATTAATGGTAATGAAATGAGAAAAAGAAGAAAAAAAGTGAAAAAAGCACGGCGATGACTCTTTGCAATTTTGTGAAGTAGGCGAACTCAGCTTCGAGGCGAATGACGTTGAATGAACCTGAGGTACCGAATTGAAGTGTCCATACATCGGAGGGTCCGTGGCGGGAGAAGTGCAGCCGAAAGAGCGAGCTTGGAGAAATCAAAGCGAAAATAGTTTTCGTTGAACATTACGGAAAAGCCATCCGATCTGTAACCAATAGACCGAACGATCTTCTAGTTGCGACCAAGTTTTACGACCGTTTTAGCTACGGAGTTAAATAATGTCCTCACGTTTTACTCTGTATACCGTAGTCGAAAATGGATTCGATAAAAATACTTAGAAATTCTGGAGAAATGTTGAAGAAATTATCTCAAAAAAGATTTTCGCCAAATTACCTCCCCTCGGGCGAAGCTTGGCTGTGGCTCAACGGCTATCGGAGTAAGAAACATGGAAAATATGTTACGTTCACATAAACTTTTCTATATTGATTGAAACGTCCGGGCGGAAGGACTCGAAGCCGTCCCGTCCCGTCGCTCGGATGCAACCCTTTCCGAAAGAGACTTTCTTATAACCCGTAGGCGCTATCGCTTCACTTTTTGTCCAGACGGAACGAAGGGGTTGTGGGGGAACGAAGGGTCCCCCGGTTCCGACGGGATGATAAGGGAAATTTTTTTTTTTTGTCGAGTCGTATAAATATACGCGGTTTATATGGTCGTTCGTGCATAGGCGATATTAAAAAAGCATCATTTTTACATGTAAATTGATATTTTTCGTTCAGTCGTGCGAGACGCGATGGACGAAAATACACCGCGTATGTGTCATTCATATATGCATAGAAACAAGAGAAATCCGAAGGCGTAATTTCGGGCCGCGAAAATGTGCGGTACCTAACAGAATCCTGGAGAGAACTGATCGTGAGTCGGATGAAGAGGATGGAAGAGACGGAAGGAGGAGAGGGAGGCGCAGAGAGCGAGCAGACGTTGAATGACGGGTTTGCCGCTGCAATATGCATAACCGAAGCTGGAACACGGAAATCCTCTTATTCGGGTGGCGGAGCAGCGGCCCTCTAAATCATTCATTCCCAGAGCTGTCTTAGATTACTAATTTACACGTGCCTGATTGCTTTACGACATCGATTTTTCAACGCACTTTGAATTGACCCTTTGAACTATGGCTGTTGGATACATACGATTCGAGTCTCGAAAGTCGTATTTAAATCGCAGCAGAATTTAGGGGATTTTTTTTCTATCGCCGATGCTGAGACGGTGATCTTTGTTTGTTTTTTATACAATGAATTCTTGTTCACGGAAAGAGGTTCTCGACTGTCGACCCGAGCTCGCGGGAATGAAATCCTTAGAGCGGTCGAACACGTATTGGTTGACTCTTGAAAAAAGGAAACACGATGTCGTCAAGTGTATTCCAAACTCTCGAACCGACGTCTATCGACGCCTCAATTGATAGTTTCCAGCTGTTCACCACAGTCGTATTGCCTCTCGTCTGTTTCCTCCGTAAGGTTCTTAAAGTCGGGTAAACGATTGGCTCCTTCAATTTATGCTTTTCTCTTTTTCCCTCGCTTATTTTTCGATGCATCTCTCTCTCTCTCTTTTACTTCGCCGCTACTTTAGGCACTCACATTGATTTGTTCGTCGGATCTGGTTTATAGCTTCGCGAAACAGACACCCTTATATATGTACCACGGTGAGGATGGTAGGCGGCGGGAGCAGACGAAGCAGCGGCAGCAGGTTGTAGATATCCGCGAGTAAGTAGCCGTTCTCTCAATAAAACCTTTTTACCTCTTTCCCCTCTTTTTTCCCCCTTTTCTCTTCGCCCTCCTGTGTCATTCCTACTAATTCAACTTGTTCCATTACGTTAACCATCTCGAGGTCCTTCGGGCGTAGAGTCGTAAGATACTTGCAGGATACCGAGTAGAATACACTTCTATAAAGTACTAGTCCGCCGCACTATCTAATAAGCATCCTCAAAGTAACCAGGAACAATCACCAACACTGCGGTATAAAATAGTGAAACAAACTTCGTTACTTAGAAGAATACGTCACGGAATGGGCCAGCAACAGAGCAGATAATTTTAAAAAGCGAATGAAACGAGTAGAAATCTCGGAAAACTTTTTTTTCCACGAGCCTCAGGAGAACGAAACTGTTATGTTCTGTTTTTTATAACGTCTGAAGTAATTGTTCAAATTAGCCACCCTGTTAGTATGCGTGAAAAACTGAAAGATCGCATCTGCCTGAAAATCCGTCATATCTGGTTGCATTATGTAATTATAGCCGTTTTACTGTCGAGTAAATATTTGGAAAATGCATCGTTACATTCCGGTTCATGGAACTCTAGTGTTATAAACTTTTGGAAACATTACGTACGCGGTGCCTATTGAAAGATTCAGGTTACGGCGAGGTACTGACTGAGTAGGTAAAATACAAATATATACCGATATGAGTTGTATGGGTGGGTGTGTGTCGGGACTGTGTGCAGTAGCTGCATTGGAGAGACTGGCTGGGGGCCAGGCGAGAGCCTGGAGGGCATGTACACGACGGTTTTTGGTATAGCCGATCGCAAACACTTGGTCCTCGAGCAGAGGGGGCCACTTTACGAGCCACCAGGGGTTCGACGAGTCAGTTTATCGAGTCTCCGAGGCCATTCAATGAACAGCCGTTTAGCCTCGTTGCCTCCGCTGGCGGTATCGCGTGAAACGAGACATGTGGAGACAACGAGTTCGAACACTGGGGGTGTCCAGGTGAAAGTAAAAGGGCGAAGAACTTTTTGCCCTTCAATTTTACGTCCAGGTATACTACTCATCGATTATGAAATATAAGGTGTATACAGTTCGACACTGCGTGCTTCTGCCAGATAGGTCGAGAAAAAAAAATTAAAAAAAAAAAAACAAAAAAGCACAATTCTTCTTTCCTCGCGCTTTTTACGTCAATGTTTTGAGCCCCAGGTGCGAACGGAAATGAGAATAAAACCGACCGACGGATGAGATGGAAATAGAAAAATGGAGGAACGGGCGTCATAAGCTCGTGGCTGAATCAATGATCGATAAATTCATTCCTGGATTATACGATGAGCTTTACGCGACCGCTCGGGAAAGACGGTGCGGATTTTAAACTCTCTTATAATCCAAACGCTAGACGACGATCCTGCCGCAGCGCGCAGCTCTTAGCACATTCTTCTATCGTTTTTTAGCACCTCGGCATAACATGCTAACCGCTCAATGCGAGGCGCTCTTTAGCTCGGTAAAGACGAATCCGCGAAAGCTGAAAGTCGAAACGTTCTTTTCTTTTTTCCATCTTTGTACCGCGTTTGTTTTTTTTTTTGTTTGCTACGAGAAAAGATGCTCGTCTTACTCCCCGACAGCGGGTCTTCTGCCGCAGTTTATCTCGAAAAGATTAAAGGAAATTATTATCTCGCGGTGATATACGTATCCTTGTTTGGTCTGGGACTTGATAATTTACGATCCGCCTCTGTATCGCCGCGCAGCTCTGGAAACGAGGCTCCCGTTTTCGCTTAATCCATATAGTCTAAGTAAGTTTTCCGCTCCCCGATTCCCCTTGATGCGAGGTAAAGTCACGGAATCAAGAATAAACCCTGGCAATAGACCAGCAAAAGCTTTTGCAGTATATTGCCCATTCCTGCACTATATACGCGCGCATGGAGATTAGACTGTTGTGACGTAACTATAATACCCTAGCTGCAATTACGAACACTCCTATTATTATACACCTCGTACGCTTGTATATTCTCGAAACGTCCCGCGGTCTACGCCCCGAAAACCACAGAAAAAAAACAAAAAAAAACACATAATACGTATCCCTGTTATTACTCGCATACATCTCGTCAAATGGGATGTGGATTCTGGTTCTGTACAAAAGAAAAAAAAAAAAAGCCTCGGATTTTGTGCTTTCGTTAAATACTCTCCTATTCCCTGCAGCCGCGAGCTTAATTCTCTAGCATTTTCGAATGATCTGACAAGTATTTCGAACGGAGGACTGCACGCACGGGGATATGGCGTTTGCGTTTACGATGGTGGTGGAAACATGTTTATTTGTGTTTTGGGGTGAGTTCGACCATACCAGGGGGTGGTAGTTGTACGAGATATGCAGCGTTTCTGGACAAGGGATGTCTGAAGCGTAGGGTAGATCCCGTTGTCGCGATAAGGGCGACAAATTTCAAGAAAAATATGTTCCCCCTTCTCCTCCTCCACCCCCTCCTGCGGGACCCCCGCGTTGGCTTTACTCCTATTTTACCCTAAAGCTGTGTAGACCTACGATTTCTCTTTCGGTTCGCCAGGTTAAATGGTGATGAGAAAAATATCTAAACGTAGATCACGCCTGACAGCACAGCTAAATGAGTTTAAAATGTTCTTCCTACGTTTTTCACTATAACCTGCAGCGAGGAAAAACTGCCGAAGAACTGCTCGTGCGCAAATTTGAATTCTTAAGCTGCAACGCAAGGGCTGATCCCTGCACTGCGATACATACGCGTATATATAGCGGCTACCTCTTATCCAACGCTCGAAGAATTTTTTGTCATCTTTTTTTTTTCATTTTGTTTTTCCTTTTTTTTTTTTGGAATCACCCCCATCGCTGCATCGTTGAGACGAAACCGTAAGTCATCCCCTACGACACTTATTGACTGTTGGCCCAGAATTGAAAAGTAGGCGGAGGCTGTTCGCTGCAAGAAAAAGAGAGAGAAAGACGAGAGAGACCCTTTCACAGTTTCTGCACCCGCCGCCCTTCGCACTGCTGTGCCTACGAAAACGAAGAGCCATTTATAACGCAGTCAGTTTAGAGGTAATAAGACCAAAGAGCGCCTTTTCGGGGGATGAAAAATTGCGAGAAATTTTGAAACCCATCGAGACTTAATAAAGCAACTTTATGCTCTCACTTTCGAGTAGACTGCGTCAGAATTCTTTGAAAAATTCAAGAGTCACCCCATACACCACACGATACAGAATCGCAGGGGTAACCGACTTTAGTACGTTCGGCTGTTTCGTTCGCTTCTGCGGTTTTCCGTTCATCAAACTCCGCTGGAAAAGCTCTGAATATTTAACCCGATGCAATTCCGCCTGAAATTTTTTTGCTTCTTCGTACAGTGCAGTGCAGCGCACGGAGAACCGAAGACTCCCTGCAACGCACGAAAACAAAAAGACGGAAGAAAAACTGCAGTTGTCGAAAGATAAATTGCTCGTTTATGTTTTCTTCGAGAAATTTCGTCACTCCCTTTTTGTCGTTGAGCGTTCGGTTAATTAATCCTTGTCTCCGGTGTTTCGTTTGCGATCTAGGGCTTTTGTGTACACGCGTGTACTTTTATTAGCAAACTTTTTCATTCCCGCGTGAAAACGCACTGTCACTATACATACACACGTGCGCGATATGATTTATTCGACATACGTTACCGCGTCGAAGCGTGGCGCAGAGGATCAGCACCATGTGCCGCCAACGGTGCGAATGGAGTTTAATTTTAGACTCTCGGAGTCGGAAGAAGAAAAATTTGATGCATTCATTTTCACTGTCTCTCTAACGGCAACAGCAGCATTTCTGACGGCGTACAGATTCCGTTGCGAAATTGTTCGAGTGTCAATTCGGCCCTGCACTCTACGTGCAACATGCAAATACCGTTGAAAAAAGTAAGACGAAAACTAGAAAAATTGAAATAAAAAACGATGCCAGACAAATTACGGTACAGTTTTTTCCCATTTCGAGTCTGCACGTCTTCGCACACATGTTCTTCGACACTGCATAGCCAAATTAATCAGTTGCTTTCGAATAGCCAGCTGCTTACGATGAAGAATTCAGATTTGGGGGTCGCGCAGTTTGAGTGTCCCGATTTTATTTGCACGTATATTTCAGCTTTTCACCCCTCAACGAATCTTGACGCCACTTTTCCCTCTTCTCTTCAGTTTTCACCCTCCTCTTCCTCCTCCTCTTATCTCGGGCGCCCCGCGTATACACCATTTAACGTTAATATTTACGGAGTTATTTTGGCGTGATTTTTTTCTTTCCTTTTTTTCTCCTTCTGTTTTTTTTTTTTTTTTTTTTGTTACCTGACCCAGCGAAGCTGACGCCTCATAAACGTCGTGGGTGTCGCGGGGGCGTGAACCGGGTAATGGTGGTCGTACGGTAGATTCGACAGCTGTTACGCCCACGTTAAACTCTGCAGTACCTAAAAGCAAGAGCCTAGCTCTCCTCTTCGCTGTGGGTTTAACCTAAAAAATAACACAGCTTTCGCTGCCATACCCGACGACGGATACCACCTGCGCGCTGCTTTTATGAGGGATCTTGGCCTAGCACCCATTGAGGACGCCGCGTACATCTCGCATTGCCACCATTTTATCGCATTTTCCTATATACATGCACATTGTGTGTGTGCGCCGTATGTCGTGCGGTGCACAACGTTGAATTCCTCGGATATTTCCGGTAAGCTTTTATTACCCGGGACGTTCTATCTACCGTATATACAACCGCGCGAGGTACGAGAATGGAGGAAAAATGGGAGGAGAAATGGAGGAACGAGAAGAAAGAAAGGATTTTGTGCGAACGGATAAATTTTCGCTCTTCCGTGCTGTACTTCCGTGAAACCAGAGTATTTGGTGTAATTACATATTTCGTTAATTAACGCTATACCGATATTGTACGATGAGGTGTATATATCCATAGTCATACACCTTGTTTAATTCATTTTTCGTCAAGCGTATATAATTTCTATATTATACATACCTATGTAGAATTTTCTGGATAGTATATACACGGAGGTATACCTGCCCAGTTCTACTTGCGCAGTAATTACAACCAAACTCTAGTTTATTTCACTTATTTATTTCATATAATTCGTTAGTTTGTTTTTTCTTTCTTTTTTCACACGAATTTCAGCGCGGACCACAAGTTCATTTGCTAATTGGAAAGGAATTGCAGCAGCAGGTTTGTTTTTATTTATTTAATTCATTTTTTTTTTCTGCTCATTTTATGAGTTTTTCACATGCGCACGCGGAACCGTTTAATTCGGATTTATTTTTTTACGAACAAAAATCTGCTCGATTTTCAGATAAATTTCATCCGATCTCATATATTTTACTCCGTGTATACGACGGTGCAAAATTTTCGCAAAGCAACCGCAAGAATGTCTCTACAACCTTGAAAATTTAATTTAAATCATCGTCCCTCGGACAGAACTTTGTGAGACTCTAATAGGTATATAGGGTGGTCGGTAAATAATGAAATTAAATACATTGCACACGCATCTTAAGAGCGAACTATACATCTCTATATGATTTCGCGGATGATTCCAGTCGCAGGTGAAAATATTCTTCACTCTTCGGTAATAAAACTGCATCGTGACGGCTATCTTGTTTCTCTAAATTTCTTTTTATAAATTACCCGTTGAATAATTCATCCCTCTCTTTCGCTCTTTCTTTCTCTGCGTGGTTGTATATAGTACGTATGTTTACGAGTTCTCTCCATGAATTTATATTAAATATTTCATACGCCTTTCGCGTATAATTTTAATTTCCTTTACGCGTGAATAACTTAACCACGTGCTGCTGCAAACTCCAGCCGCATATACAAAGATGTATGTCTGGATACGTATACCGAAACTGAATGTATATCGTATGGACGTACTCGAAATCAAATCATAAATTTTTCATGGATTTTTTATTCCAAATAATTTTCACATCAGAGGATGGAAAAAGAATCATGAACAAACGGAAAGCCGCAGTTCCATCCACTCGAATTCTGACTCCGAGGGATTCTCCATAGGAACTCGCTGCACTGGTTTTGAGTAATTGTCGGGGTCAGATGAATAGAGATATCGTTATAATCCAAAGTTATGGAGGGAATAAATGATTCTGTTATATTATTATACCTATACAGACGGGTAAACGGTGGAAAGCAACAAGTAACACGGGTGGTTGCATCCCTACTGGAATACGGAGGGATGCAGCAGAAGTAACGGTAGCGAAAAGTTTCAAGTTTCCTCATTCACTGTACTATATCGAACCAGAAGCATAGCAGCGGTCGTGCGTTATTTTTTTCCATTCTTTTTTTGTGATCTCCGAGGAAGAAGTAGGATTACGTCTGGAGTCTGGAGAAACGGATGCAAAAAAAATTTAAAAAAAAAAATATGCATATAGTTGACAATGGAAAACAAGGTGCGGTCGTCACTTTGTCGGGTATGAAGTATAATATAAGGTATACTATTTACGTTGGTTTTTTTCGCAAAGAGCGCAGAGTTCAACCGGCACGGGCAATTTCATCTAGAATTTTTTCGAAAACATCCACGTGTCCATATTTTGTCGGAACGCGGTATAGTACGTAGCCTGACACGAAGTTAAAAGCTCTCGTTGAAAATTGGCTCGAACAGCTCGCGGATTGCCCACTTTGTAATATCAAAGAAAACGTCGAGAGAACGAACCTGCACACCCTCAAACTCACCCTGGAATTCACGTACATACCCCCCTCCCCCGCGCTTCGAGAGTTTAGAGTGATAAATTGACTGGAACAAAATACTAAAGCGAATAAAAGCGCGATGATCGATAAAAATGTATTTTAAATTCACGTTGTCACGTATAGTCCGCGCCGGGCGTTCTGCACCTGCAGCAATATACGAGCGGTATACAATATTTACACACCCACACTACGTATATCCGCGCACGCGGAACGCACGCGTTATTTTACGCTGAACGTATAACCTCCATAAAAGTTTAATATCGGAGGTAAAACTGTCTCCGTGACCGATAGCGAACTACTTTGGCCTAAGCATGAATAAAATTCAGTAGATATACCTATAGAGAACGAAATCGCAAAAGCTCGTTTTAAATTCGATGTGTACGAGTCTTTTTTTTGCCACGGGATCATATGTGATAATATAACAAAGCTGCATCCATCCGTGATTATAGCTAAGCAATAACAATTTATGGATATAGGTGGATACCTATTTTCATTGGATCCTCGATATTTTCTACTATTAAAAGCGGATGCTTTTTATATCGAAGCGTGGAATATGGCCGGTGTCGTATATCTGTCTGGTCGTTATATTTGCATCCCTTACACTGAAAATGGAAAGATAATTTATGAAACCGTACTCGAGCTAAAAGCATTCGCGCGAATCTTTTCTCTATTATAATCTTGCCATTTTTCAACCGTCAGCAATCACCCATCGAATCGCCCGATCGCAGCGATTATAGAAATGTCCGCGCTACTTCAGATTTTATTTATATATAGCATGAGTACGTGATCTCGAACGATTTCATGCTCCAACTGTCGCGCTATAGGTATACACCTAATAACGCTTTCTCGAAGAATTCATGAGCAATTTTTATTCCTTGAACCGACGACGATGGCTGTTAATATCAACGTTAAAATCGCCTATTATCTTTAAAGAAACCGAAGATCGTCCGTTCAATATAAGATCGACTGAAATTACTTTAAATAGTTAACTGTCGCCCAGCACCGTCGAAAAAGCGATCGAAGGTGTTTTTACGATTTCATCATTAGCCCCAAGTTTTTTCGAAGCTCGGTATTCTTCTCTCATTAATTTATTATTATTATTATTTTTTTTTCGTTTCCAACGGAAATGAAATAAAAATGTAATTATTTTCTTGATTTCCAGGAGGTTGGTGACCGTCAATTTAGCCCAGCAGGGTTTACTGTGTCATGAATAAACAAAACCCCGTTTAAAACGGTCGGAATATTTTTGTTTGCGTTCAAACAATTGAATCAATTTTTCGAACCGGCGGAACGCCCCCTTCCCCCCGCCCCCCCCCCCCCCCCCCCCCCCCTTCACTTTCCTATATACACGATCTACATAATCCAAACAAATGAATTTAAAATTTAAAAAGGGTTCGGTTATACTCTGCTATCCCCTACCGTCCGTTCATCCGTCTGTCTGTCTCTGCGTCTATTCTTTCGACGGTCGTGCGGCTGGTTTACCTGCATATAATTCGTACGTGCGTGCTTCGCACGAATCATGACGCGGAGGGATTCAAATAAAATTGTTTTATTTCATTTTTTTCCCCATCTTTTTTTTTTCATTTTTCATCAATTTATTTTCAACCCATATACGTAATACAGACTCGTGCCAAATCATAACTCGTGGCTATTTTCAATCGTTTCCGAAACGCACCAAACCCCATAGGTATATACGTTCGATCGACAATGACTTGTTCGTCGTTTATTTGAATTTTTTATAAGCATATCGGAGGGAAAAAATTATTATCAACTCTGTAGCACGTAACGGCGATCGGTATATAAATGTTCCCAACTGGACGATTTTTTTTTCTTTCATATTTTTGTTTTATTTGAATTTTGAACGTAATTGAACTTGACAACGAAAGAGCGACTCGAATTATGATTTTATCTCTTTGTAAAGCACGTCATATTAGTCCGGTAAAATTATTTTACGTAGTCTTAGAGTGAAAAATGAAAAAATGAAAATTCATGAGTTTTGTTTGAGGAAGGAAAGTCGAGAATCGTCAGAATCGATGAAAGGGTTACAATTATAAGAGAAAATACAACGATCGAGTGTCGCGAACAAGTCATTTGAATGTGGAATCGTTAAACAAAACAATCGCATTAAAAAAAAAAACAGCTTCAATTATACCGTCTGTGATTTGTACATAAGAAGCTTTCGCTACCGGTAACCCTTGCAGAAGAGATTTTAAGCTATTTAGTAACGATATAAAATCGCTGAAAAATACGTCGAATGAAAAAAGAAAAGAAAAAGAAAAAAAATTCAATGGTTCGGTACCTCTGCCTCATTAGGCGTTGTACGTCAGCTCTAATCTCGTCCTTTGACATTAAAGTCGTCGCAGTCGTCATACCTTAAAATAAACCTGCAAATCAAACTGAGCGGTAAAGCAAAGCGAAGCTTATGGACAGAGATTTTTTTCAACCAATTAAGCAAGTTATAAAGTTGCTAATTAATGTGAATTATATAATACTCGTTACGCGTTCCCCTATAGAGCGCCGGTACATATAAGACTATTCGCGTTATTCATTTATTTGTAAACCGAGTTTCTCTTCTTCTTTTTTTTTCTACAGTACCTACTTGTAATTGCAGTTTCAGCAGTCGCAATGAGTTTGATGTAAAAATTATCGGAAAATTTTATCAAACATTTGAACCTCGTAGGTAACGTGCGACCCGGAATTTATGTGTTGCCGGTTTAAAGTAGGTACATTAAAATGTCTTCCAACGTTACTAGGTCACCTTTTGTTCGGTTTTACAAATTTAGAAAAAGCGCAAAAGTGGCTGCAGGGTATGTGCCGCAGTCTAGCAGCTAGGCGCGCACCTTATTATGTATATAAACCCCGCGTATTAAATTATACAGTATCTCGAGGGGATAGATTTTCAGATACAAGGTAACACCGAGGTGCGAGTTATACTTCATAAAACATTTTCCTCCCGCCGTATACACGGCACAGTGCAGGCGGTGTACGATCATGTCGAAAAAACAAAAAACACACCTTCGGTCTCGACATTTTTCTTCTTTAAAATATTATCGCCCGCATGCATAGCGATGTGTATTAATATTTGAATATTCTCATACATCCATACCTATGACCGCAAATTTTACTCGGCAGCAACGGAGTTCCTAAAAATGTCAGTTCTCGTTTCCATTGCCGTCAAATATACCTGCGGTAAATTTTACAAGAGATAAAATTAAAAGAAAAGGTAAGAGAGGAGCAGCGAAGGTAAAATGAAAAAAAAAAGAAAAACGGGATCGCACCCCGTCACTGGAGTAGCAATTAATATTAATCCTTCGCAGAGCTTTGGCATTAATATCAATGTAGGATGCTGCCATACTTCTACAGGATATAGGCGCACCGGCAGCAGGATTACAAGGCTTAGCGGATTGCCTCCCAAAATCAGACGGTTTAATCAAGAGGGTCCGAATTTTGGTCGCTGATGTTAGCGACACTTATAATCGTACCTGTACCGAATCGCAGTTCCTCTATAGAAATATATTTCCAAATCTACCGCGGTCCATGAGCTGGAAGGATTCGTCAAAAGATGATAATGATCCTGCGGGAGTCGTTCCCGCCGGAATAAAATATCCTCGATTAATCAAGCAGAAAAATGTGATAACTCGTGGGAAGGAAGGTTGGTAGAAAAAAAAAAAAAAACAAGCAAAAGAAAGATAAAAAAAGAAAATGCAACAATGGAATGCATCGAACGCGTATTGAACGGCAGCGGCGTGCAGATATCTTTGATCAAGAATAGGTTTAAAACGTTTTTGTGAAAAATGGTTGAGTCTGACGAAGGGTGTTGAATTTAGAACGAATTCAGATTGAATCGTCAGGTTAAATGCGTGAGGGAGAGTGAGACTCTAGACGCTATCGGTTTGATAGTAGCTGGTCTCATGAATAAATTCCTAATTTTTCAGATCACACCGCAACGTTATTAGAGACTGCAGGGGTGAAGGGTGAATAATTCTCCGTGTGTTTTTTGTTCGTTTTCTTTTTGCTTTTTGTTTTTTTGAGTTTCACACACGCGCGGCATGTGAAAACGTGATTTCGTAATTGCCTGCACATTTAACTTTGAAAACTGGCAAGAATTTTGCAATTATCTCTTGCGGGTTGCCCGAGTAATTAGGCTACTTCTGTGGCTAATAAAGATAACGGCGATATATACGGAGTGAACTATTAAAAAGAGAGTGCTTTGCCGCGAATGTATACGTTCCGGACAGACCTCCCTGTGCACGGAGTCGTTCTGGCGTGCGATGTGGTAATGCAAGCCCTGCAGCTGGATGAAAAGCTTCGTCTCGTGAAAAGCGGAACGAGAGATAAGCGGGAGGGAGAAAGATGTATACGAAATATACATACGCGTGAAACGGGGGAGAGAGAAATGAGCAAAATGCCAACGGTATATACCTAATCCTTATACTCGTCGTTGACAAAGCGTCGCGTTCAGTGTAAAGGCAAAGACACCGTCATTACTCTTAATATAACGCTTGCGGAGCCGGCGAACGAACGGGCGGGAAAATGTTCAACAGTTTAACCCTTCTTCCGCGATGAGGAAATATGGAGTAGATTAATAATAATTATACCAGCATGTTATTTAATCAACAACGAGCTTAACTTCAACCCTGCACAACACATACTCACCTGATGCCGCCACTGCAATCTCGCGATTCCCACTACGTGTTGGAAAAAACTGAAATAAAAAATCTTCCGAAAAATTCAATCGTTCACATTTCGGATCCATGCCGAAGACGTCTCTGTGTAGAAAGACGTTTCAGGATTCGAAACACGCGCGGCAAAAACGTTCGATTAAATCTTATGTATTTTAGATGTCTTAAAATTCGATCGAGCGTTGCGATAAAATAAGGAGGATATAGAGCGAAATAAAGTTGTGAGAGAGTTTATACCGCCTACATGTGGGTACAGGCGAGAAATACAAGGAGAGAAGAAAAGTGCTGAATTTTTAATACTCGCAGTTAGCAACGGGTGAAGTACAAATGGCTATCGCCTAGGGTACTCAATAATGCATTTGGGGTCACGTTAAATATGTACGTTGGCAGGTTGGCTCTGCAGAACGCACAAGGAGACCTTCCCCTCGGGTCCTTCACCGGCGCCAGAAGCAGCAGCCACTGTGGTCAGAAATGGACCACTGACGTGTGCGCTTCGCTCACTGCAACGGCGGAGGGCCGCCGAATATTACCGCGATATGCCCCACCGAACGAATGAGAATTAATCAAACCGTAACACCTGCAACTTTTACATTTGCCACCTTTCCTCCCTCGAGAATCAACGCGACCTACATAGCCCGCGAAAAATATATCATCCTCCGAAGTCAAAAGGGCCAAGAATCCTCTAGACCTGATTTTGGAAATTCTGTAATCACGAAAAAGGGATTTTACAGTATGAACAGATACGTTCGGCCCTCATTTATCTCTTCACTCTTTCATTCGGTCCATTACTTTTTTGTTGTTTTCATTGAAATTCAAAATCGATTTTCTCGCCTGAATATCGCACTGCAAATCTGTTTTCCTTACATTTTATTCACCTCCGTGCATATCCCGTTGATCTTCTCGTATACCGAGGGGATATATCCTGCACAGACTTCATTCATACGTAGAGAGGTAGGTGAATATGAATATGTAGATTGTAGAAGTTGAGGGATGTTCGCGGTCAGACACAGGAAGTTTCGCCATAGAACTCCAAGCGGTTCCGCGTTTCTCCATTTCCTTCGATATTCAACCGCGCGCGTGTTGGAATAAATCGAATAAAATAAATATTTATTTTTGTCTTCCATATTGCATTCCTAACGGAAATTAGTCGCTTATCGTACAGGAATATATATGAGAGAAGAAAAAAAAATATCCGCGAGTCGTAAAAAAAAAAAAATACATAAATGAATCCCCGGTGCAGAAACGGTACGGTTACCTAATATCAATTTAGTGTAAAAGTTTGCACACGCTCCATGATTTGTTTGTTAAGAACCGAGAGAAAGAAAGGAAGCAGATTCATTAGATTCTGGAGCATATCTCCGTGAAAAAGGGAGAGAGAGAGAAAGAGCGGAAGGTTAAGGTTTGCAATTAAGAAGTACTTGGTACGCGAAAACCTGGTTAACTCGTCCTTGTAGTGCTGCTGCTGTTGCTGACGAGGAAATTTAATATCAAGAATTGCGAGGTAAGGAGAGGTTGCCGAAGATAAGAAAACCTAGAATTTTTCCCCGCTAATTATATGTTAATGAATTCGAAATTCATTTTGATGCCCAAAATGGTACAGAAATGTGATATTCGTTACGAAATCGCGTATGTGCGTTGCCGATAATTAAAATGAGGTACTCGAATTCGATACTCCGTAACAAATCGCTCCGCGGTTTTCACTTTTTGGGCGAAATTCATCTTCGGATGTATCGAGTAAAATCCTGGAACGTCGCTCAGTAGCGGGTACAGTGCAATTTTATCGACTGCGACGGAGGATAATAAGGAAAATGAAAGAAAAAAAGGGAGATGAGAAAAAAGAAACCGAATAAGAACAGGCGAAGAAATAGAGGTGAAGTCAGACGAAGGAGTGAAGACGTAAAGGAAAAGAGAAGATGAAGGGGGATGAGGAGGACCTTCAAAAGCTCGTCATTTGCATTCAGGATTACCTACGGATTACGGGCTTGATTCAACTTATTTTATACCTTTCGCGACTGAGGAGAAGTTCCACGCAAGGAATACGAAGGCGAATATCGAAGGACTCCGTACCATGGGGGCTGCTTGTGACGCTGCAGCTTCAGCAGGAGAAAGAAGAAAAGGAGAGAAGCGACATCTCCAGCTATACTCGTATAAAGAAATTGGGTCAACGGATTACGGAAGACTTTTCCCGAGAAGTGCTCTGAAATTAGTTTACCTTTCAAAACCAATTTCGCTTTGTTTGTTTGGGTATATATACGTACACGTATATAGCCACTTCAGCCGCATGTTACAATATAATTTTGATGAAGTACGTCCCCCATGAAAATACCACCCCATTCATTTCGATTTTTTTCTCATTTATCGGAATACTTTATTTGATCAAGACTCAATTTTAAGAATCAGCTTGCATCGATGCAATTTATTTCATTTCATTTTATTTTATTTATTTTGTTTTTTCCTATTCCATCGAAATAAATCGAGCTCTCTGATCCCATACATCAATTTCTAAGAGGTTTTTTTTTTCATCCATCTTGGAATCATTCGAGGCTAGCTGACCACGTCTGTGCATCAGGTTGGGTAAATTGAAGTTGACTTATACCTATACTGGTACATAGCTAAAGAAGTGATGAGAAGAAAGAACCTGATTATATTCTTTGCCAAGAGGATTCCATTAGCAAAAACATATCAGCTGTCCGGAGGAGTATAAGAGTCACGCGATTAGACTTGATCAAGTTTATTTATCTCTCCCGCGTCTTCTTATACCTTTGCAAAAACGAAAAAACTAACCTTATATACAGGGGTTAGTTTGAGCGCTGTCTGAATTTTTTTTCTCGCTCGTTTCTCATTTCCAGTATTTCTTTATTTTTTTTTTCTATTCGTTTTTCTTTATTTTTTCTTCGCGATTTTCACGTCCCTCTCACCTTCCAGAGAGGCGAAAACCCTTGCAGATGCCACACGCGTGTGTTTGCAAGATTTTCAGTCACCACACAGAACTTTGAAACAATTGAGCAAACAAAGGCGCGGAAGCTGCTCCAGATATTTCTCTTCACACTTCTTCTTTCGAACGTTTGGATAAATCGATAACTTTGAAATCTTCGCGATATCTTTCCTTCTCGCATAAGGGTACCGAAGAAACATCAAATGCTTCGAATTCTTTTCCCGTCCGGAAGGAATTAAAGTGTTTCTTTTAAAAAATGGCGGTCGCTCCGATATCTTTTAGGGAAAATCTTGGCCCTGTACCCTTATATAGATTATCGACAACAGGCTCCGAGGGTTTTCTAACCTACAACATCGCACGGTTGCGATAAAAATTACTTGAAAAATGCCGGTTGCCGCGAGGGATATTTTCATCCAGATAAAAAAGTAAAATACAAAAGCAAAAAAAAAAAAGGAAAGAAGGAAAGTGAACCGAAAAACTAAAGTCTGTGTTTAGAGCGCACGGGTGGCCGCGTCGTTTCGAGCCTATCAATCAGGTTTTAAATCGCAAAAGTTGAAGTGGCGGGCATTCGGCCCCTTGTCCGTATAAATCAACGCGTGTTTCAAGTTTTTCCGCTTCCTCGACGGGGGTCGAAACTCTAGACGAATGACGTTCATACTTCATGGTCCGGTGTACGGACGCTGCATTTTACCGCGCATATAGTGAGAGTCCGTTGTTTCAATTTTGCGTAATCCGTCGTTCAGGACAACCAAACTCTCGATCCTGAGCCGCCGCAAGACAAAAAAAAACGATTCCCATATGAATACCTGAGCGGACACGTACAAACATATTTTTGGAACGTTGTTACCTGCCACTTTTTATACCCTCGGTTGTAATTAATTCTCCAGTGCAAGATATTTGCCGAAAAAACAAGTTGTTAATTTCTGTGGAAAATTAAATCCATCGGTCTTGCGCCACAAACGGATGTTCGACTTTGTTATTTGACTGAAAAAAGTGTGGATATAAAACAGTTTTACCCGACCATATAAAAACGAGTTTTAGGTACAGAAAAAAAAATAAATAAGAAAAAAAAAGAAAGGGGATGAAAAATAAAGTTAAAAAGTGGAAGAGTAAATGATCGCGCGCATTTTCCGCCACTAGAAACTCGAAAGTCCGCAATACCGCACACCTGCAATCTCTGCACAGTATACTCACCGTGTATACCTCATATAGCTATGTAATAAAAGTTTTCCTGCGCAGTTCGAATGGATTTCGCACCCCGGTAGGAGAGAGAAAAAGAAAAAAAAAAGGAAGAAGAAGTGAATAAATAAAAAAATCTCGTGATTTTCAACCCCGCCGCGTATGAGATGAGGAAGGGCGCGGTACAAACGCCCCTGACCCGATTTCGAATGCAGTGCGGAAGTTGAGGACTCGTAGAAAATAAATGCTGGTTTCGGTGCTGCCGGCGCATGCACATCGTACGTATAGTTATATGGGTATGTGGATATATAGCTGGATCGAACACTTGTACTAATGCCAAAGCAGCAGCCGCAGCTCTGCGCAGTCTAACCCTCGTCTTTCGGCATAAATTCCAAAGGCTAAGCCCCGCCGATGCCGAAGGCGAAATATTTAGATACAAGTTGAGATATCAACGGAGGGAAGAGAACCGAGGGTGCGGAAGGTGAAGCTGAACCTGCTATATATGGGGCGTCTACCCCAAGGGCAGAAGCGCACATCAACTATACCTGATGCTACGTTCAGATCAAGAGCCATATAACCAAGTACTAGAAAGTTTTATACCTATAATAATGCCACCTCAAAAAGGGCCGTAATAGGGTCACTTTACAAAGCTCACTCCGACGCCGTTATTCCATCTATTCTCCAACCCTTTCACATTATCTGCTTTAAACCGATACGCTGTCATTACAGTTTGGGCCGTTGATTTCTCTCATCCGACGAGCTTGGAAACTGAAGAAATTTGGACATCGAAAAGCGTCTTGGGAAGACAAAAAAAAAAAAAAAAATTGGCGTGGAGAATATGTACGGTAAACTGGTGCAGAATGTGGAGGTTTCTGTTAAGCGCTGCATAAATTCTCATATCTCACTTGCAGTGGCTTCGTACCTTCGTGTATAGCAAACTATCTTTTCAATAGATCGATCGACCCTCGTGAAGCTAGCCACATGACGTAGGATGCGCCTCACCTCAATATGTTGCTTGTACATTTTACGACGCATACATGTGCAGTGAATATATACAACACATGTTTACGCACTGTGGCTGTACGGTTTACGCGATGAAATGGAGATACGAGGATGCGCAGGTAAACTTGTCGATTATGTCGGTACGTGTCGTCGTCGTCGTCTTCTCGGCCTATTTTAAGGGCCCGTTATCGCGCTACTGGTTCTGACATTTTTCTACAGACTTTATAAACTCCGATATACAAACTCTATCGCACACACGTGATGCGAACTCTAGTAAAGTTCGGACCTACGAGGTGTATGTTATTATATTTATACAGATATAGGTACCAGCTCGGTACGTGCATCCCTGGCGCGCGTAAAAAGGTACTCCGTAATTTTCCACGATACCAACTATTACAGAGTTCACACATTTCCGATACTTATATTTTCCGACGACTAAAACGATCGTTGCGACGGTTAAAAATTTTTTAAATTTTCAACACTGCCCGGGCTACGACTCAATTTTTAGTAGTTCTCAAACTCTGAACCTAATTTATTTACGTTTTCCACGTTCCGAAAACTGTGTCAACCGCTAATTCCGTTGAATTTTAGAGGCCCGCAGTAAAACCGTATGAGCCTTTTTTTTTACGACCCTCGTGCAATTAAATTAATTTTTTTGTGGATTGTATAACGAGCGGTAAGTATGAGCCAGTTTTTAATAATTCTACCTGCTGATTACGGGGACGATGAATATGATAAATGAAAAAACAGGGCGAGTCTCCACCTTTCTTGTTTTTTTTTTTTTGTAATTAAAAATTGAAATCTAATCTAAAAAATGTCTTAACGATTTCAGCGTTTTTTTTATTGCTATACAACCATTACTCTCGGTCTAAATAACCCACGCGCGTGTCTTCCTCTATTACATATATACCTCGGTACTCGAGTAGACGAGTGTAAGGGTTGTTTGAAAACGAAGGGAATATTGTGCGAAGGGTAAACGAGGCACGTAAAATAATAATAACACTAAAAGCAATAACAATAATATTATTATTAAGGCTAGGGGCCTCCGTATTACTGCTTTAGCAACTTCTAGGCACGACGTATATATAATGTGTACCTAACATATTTGAATATAATATAGGGGATGAGAATCGAGTCACAAAATTTTCCGTCCGAATCGGACGCGCATGGAGCCCGCGGTGTCCGAGACAACGGAGAATTCCACCCGGCTATTACCGCTTCAGAGAATTTCGAACATAATATCAGCTCTTCTCATATACATAACAACGCAATATTTAATATCACGATGCCGAAGTAGCTCGTACACGCCGCGCGGAATACCTTAGGAATTTAAAGCCGCGATTATTTAGCTTTTCTCAACGTTTTACGTACATGGGAATAAAACCCTTGGAGGCGGCCTTCGCTGCCGAAGGAAAGAACGATACGGATTAAAAAATATTTTCAAAAACAATTATTTAACCACCAAAGTTGCGATGCCGGGCGTAACACAGTCCTCGTCGTCGTCGTCGTTACAATAATTACGTAAGTCGGATTAACATAAAAATTTTACGATCATAGAGATTTGTAGAAAAGTTAAGGATTTCATTATAGGTGAAATCTCTGCGCGCGACGGGCGCAGCGGTAACTGGAATCTGATAATATTTGGCATTGTTTTATGGCGGCAATAAACGGACGTCGAATTGAATTTCCACGTATAAGAGCAACTCCGGCTGCGTGTCCGAGGCGGTGAGGTTCGGTATATAATGTGCGTGCAATACGCGTTTATGTACGTCATATTCGAGCACATAGGTAAGGAAGGCGTAAGGGTCCAAGGACTAGTCCTCCCGCCCTCTACTCTAAACCTGGGACAGGAGGCAGTCGGAACCTCCGTAATCATCAAAGTTTGGTCAAGTAGTTTCCGTTGCCCCAGACTTTACTGCCCTCCCAGTTTATAGTATACGCGCGCTCGTCTCGAGCATCGCGTTAATTTGACCCTCGCGCAACCGGTCAACGTATAATTTTAACGAAGACGAACAACGCGTGCTGCTTACTACACGCGCTAATTTCCTTATCCCGCGTCAATCAAAACGCAACTCATGACGCCGGTAGCCAGATTTCCGATGGAAATTTATCGCAGCCTTAGATAAATCCTGAAGGGTTTTCGAATAGAAACTACGTCCAGGCATAGCCTTGACTTTGAAACGTGCGTCGGCGGATCTGCGCCGAGTGTTTCCGATAAAACTGTAGGCACGAAGGATTCTTATTTCCGGTTCCTCGACGTCACATTTCCCCTCGAGGTTCTTGATACTCTGGAGTAACAAAAATACATGTGCCATTCACGCGTGTACCTACGTCCACATCGTGGCTGCCGGTGACGTTTGAGGCGATCCAGGCGATCCTATAGATATATGTATAAGATGACAAACCCAATTTCCGGAATAGTCGAAATCCATTCGAATCCCTCATGCCACTCTGACGATTCCGAAAAACTTTCACGCGAAGATACGAAATTTTTTCCCCGGATTCTATCGTCCGAAAGACATAGAAATTTTGACCTTTGATCAACGTGGTGTTCGTTTAAAAGCGTTCATCCCGTGCAGTTTGGTATGAATGAAAGAGGAAAAACCGGGAGGGCTGTGTTGGAAGAGTCCGCGATGAGGGGGTTTTGAAATTTTTAATTGCCACTACATCCCCGAAGTGTATGACCCTGTCACGTCGCCGTTGTATGAGAAGTTTTGCAATCGTCGGTATGGTGGAAATTATTATACCGTTGTATTAAATTGTCTTTTATCGAGCAATGAATGGAGAACAAAAGGCTCATCAGGGTTATCCGATGGACAATTTTGGCGTTTATATACGGGAGAAGAAGGGGTTCGAACAATACTACACAGAAATTACAGCCCAGGGCGTTAACCAAATTGTCAACTTGGGGAAAACAGCTGTAACGATCTGCACGCACCGCGGTATGCGCGGTATGATCAACCGGGAAACCTGACAAAATCTGACAACGGAACATCGACGGCAGATTACTTTTCCACGTTCCCGTTAATATACCCAGTCGATAAGTCGCGAATCCAACACCCCTCGTACCGCTGAGGGACACAGCAAAGAGAAATTGCCAATTTAGACATTCGATTACGTCGATAACGATATTATATCTCACCCCGTCTGATCCGTATGAATATGTCATTCTCTATACCTCCGCGCATATCGCCACGTGATCCAATGAATTATTCTCTTCAACTTATAATTCCAGGTAAAAGTCATGCTGAGGGTTTCCTCCGGAGAAGGTGGGAGCTTTTTCAACGCTGATAAGAGAAAGAAGCAAGTAACTCTCGTCGATCCAGCGTCCGCCCAATCCTCCTCGGCCGAAGATCGAAGACCGACAGTTGCGGCACCGAAAATGTTCGCTTTTGACGCTATTTTTACGGAGGAAGATTCACAGGTAAGAATTACACGATATTTTTCCGTTTCTCCAAAATAACGAGGCCGCGATCTATACTTCTTATCAGTGCGAGAGAAAAATATATAAATCATCGCGGATTTTCGCATGCACGTCACGTTTATTTATCTGATCACGTCGACTCGCGTTTATACTGCAGCGAACCGCGTATAAAGAGCGAGGTTCCTGCCTGCCGCGTAACTAAACTAATTTTCACAACCTCTAAACCCGGTCTAACATAACGCAGTATACTCTCCTTACCTGACCTTCTCTGTGCCCTGGTTTAGTCTGGTTATTCGAAACCCCCTCCGGATAAGCGTCGCTCTTTACCACGATTTTCTCGTCCTCCTGCAGCCGACTATCACCGGTAGCCGCTCTCATAGGGCGAACGGATGTGTGTGCGAGAAACGTCGTGTTCCGTTTATTCGTACGAACCATCTTATACCTTTCCTTCATTATACTTTGGGAAACGTCTGAATTACTTTCAAAGTACTCGCGCCTCATTAAAGCAATCTATTCCGGTAAGAATCCGAATTTTTGAAACCGACTCTGAGCAGCGCAGAAATCGCAAAAACGCCGACTCTTCGCTTCGAACAATTGCTTTCTTTCGAAATTTCAAAAAACCGAATGAATCGCTAAAATTTTTGAACTGTTTAACGAAATGCATTCAATTTCGTATAGGAATAAAAAATTACAAAGTCAAAGTACCGTGTATACATTCACCCAGATATATCATGCGCAAAGAATTCATGCAATACGTATCTCTCGAGCTCTCAACGAGAGGCGAGGGTTTTCCTGCATTTCTTTTTTCCTCTCCTTTCGTTTTCCATGTTGGTTTATTTTCTATTTTTTTTACCGCCGCGGGATTTCGGTACTCCTATGGGACATTATTGGGCGGGCAATTCAAATGAGCCTATGTGGAAGAACGCGTGCAGGGTGCGGGAGGCGTGCAGAAAATGGCGAGAGGGACGGGGAATCATGGAGGATAGAAAATCGGGATGTTGGATCCGGGAGGGATCCCGTCCGATTCCCAAGGGACGCGTAGGTACGGTAGGTATACCCGAGTCGCGTCGTGTTTAGAAGAACTATAGAAACCAATCAATTGATTCGATCAAATGTCTGCTCCCGATTGTTATCGAAAAATACAATGCCCGTTGCACTTGAATGGAGAGCCTCTGGTTGGTCTGGTTCGCTTGGCTTTAAAGAGATTGGTTCGGACCCGCGCATCAGCTCCGGTCTGTCGTAATCACGTCAAATGCAGATTCTTTTTGTACGTACATATCTACCTACCTAACCGCGAAACTTTTCATTCAAAACTTCCAACCACGCACAGAAGAGGAAAGGTAAAGAATCGAATCTGAACAAGATCGCTATCTACTAATTACTACGGTTTGTATTAACGTGCTACACACGCAATGATCTTCATCTATACCGCAGGACTATAATCAGCCCGTATTACACACGGATCACCCTTCATCTCTCATTGATCTGAACTCAAAATGCTAAACGCGGGGGTTACGCTACGCATCGAGTTGTCTAGAACAGCGCAACATAAAAGCGAGGACCCGCATGTTTCCGTCGCCGAACTGTGGAGATCCTCTTGTTTAACTCGTTAATTGAAAACGAAAAAAAAAAGAGGAGAAGAAGAAGAGGAAGAATCAAAATGGGATTGAAAAACCGTCGGATGGATTATTCGGGTGGGAAAATTTTGTTCGTAATTTATTTTAACATTTTCACAATCGTTAGTATTCATTTGCGATCGACTTCAGCGATGAGCATATTATCCAAATCGGAAATACTAGAATCCCATTTCGGTTTGGACAGCCTTCAAAGATCCCTTTGAAACGAATTAGCGGGAAATAGATGACGATATTCATGCGTGAAATCGGTCTTCAGTGATTTTAAACGAGGCGAGTGAATTCTTGGTAAATCAAGCGAACATCCATCTCGATTACCCGACCAGCCGCTCCTGCTACGGTTCAGGTGGAAGATGGAAAGGTGGAACCGTTGGGACAATTCTATTACGATGCTGCGAGTACAACGTGACAATGACCCGCTATGGCTAGGTAGGTAGTTCGATGTAATTCGCGCTATAGTCTCCCATTATGCATAGTATCGGACAAAGGCTTTATTATTGACTTACTCGAGTAATAGTCGCATTGTAGACTACCTTGTGTGTACGTGGTCTGGATCTGTTGGTCGTTTGCTCATTTGCAGGGCATGTTGACCGAGCCCAACCAGATGCCGATCCAATGTTCTGCTTCTATACTGCCTCCAAAACCACTGCGGCAAAGCGCCTAATCGTTTTCCACGTCAGTACATACATATTCCCTCTATACATACAATCCATGTAACAGACGCGCTATCTCATCAGATTACTCCGATAATCAATGCGACTCGCGGTTATCCTTAGCGACGTCCTCTCCTTGTCTCGCACGACGATCCGCCGATGAATGTAAAAACACGACGATTTTTGCCGAAGGTCACAACTGATTTTCTTCTCCGGTCGGACCGCGTTTCGTTGTACTTTCGCACCGTCATTATGCAAAGGCATGACCCACGAGGTGTGTAATACGAGCAGCGGCGGAGAATGGGAATATCCCTATGCATCTATTCATCATGAGATAATATGTTCGCCAGGGTTGACCCGGGAAGCGCAAAGTGCCGTACGGACAGGGCGCTAATCTGTAAACCAATCATATGGGACCCTGGCATTGTCCTACTCCCCCATGCTATGCGATGGTCCTACCAAAACGCATCGATCCATGAGGCAATGCATTACTCGGAGCGACCGTTGATGCGCCCACGTCACAGCAATGCCGGTGATTTGCGCCTACTTAAAGTAATGATTTTCCAATCGATAGCTGACCACTTCACTACGGTCGGTTACAAATTTTATTCGTTAGTTTTTCGAAATTCATAATCGCCAGGATCAGTTCACGGACGATGTCCTCGACCGTTCGACAAACTTTTATCTTGACGGAAGGGGGAGAAAAAACGTAGAAAAAATTTCTATCGCGGAAATAGCTCCCGTCATCCATAATTTCTGCGACTCCGAGTGAACTTTCGAAGGAGTTTTGATGGGTCAATAGTTGAATGTAGAACCAGGGACTGCGAAACGAGGAACTGACTTTACTCAATAATAGAGACATCTGTCCGGGGATCCTCATCCGCAACTCGGAACGCCAAACTAAGAGGACAGAAGGATGGAGACGCGGATCGATTTCATGTATTATGAATCCGGACGGTGCTAGTTTTGACTCACCTGTCCGTTCGTCTGTCAATTCGGGCTGCGGGCATATTTTCGTTTATCGGTTCGCCGTGATCTCTGCGAATCACATTGTCACGCCGCTCGACGCGCTGGCGCAGACTTTGGTTTTTCCGATTCGTCCTTACTTCCTCTATTTTTTTTCTTATTTTCATTTGCTTTTTTACGAATGCTCGGATAACGAGATTGTATATTCCGGGCATCTGTCTTTGCAGTTAAAATGTCTTCTAATTCACATTGACGACGATGTGCACCATTATGGGGACCTTAGCGAGCACTTTGAAAGTCTTTATTGCCTGATGAGACCAAAGTTTACGACTTTATACTCCGAACCCCCGAAGAAACTCATTTATTATTATAGTTACGTGGGGATGAGAATTCGCTCGAAATATATTTTCGCCTTGACTCTCGCACCGTTTAAATTTTACGATTCAGGAAGTATATTTTGAATAAAATTCAGTCGCGATCGTATATTTGGCATTAGATATCACTTTATGTTTGAGAAATAACCCAGCGTCGTGTCGATTTTTTTTCCCCCCTAGAAACACGTATAACTGGGTCCACAACTTTCGAGCAAACTTCTTCGTTTATTTTGATTTTTTTTTCTATTCATTTATTTGATTTTTTTTCCGAGAAAAAAAGCTCGACGAAAGGACGCATGGTATAGTATCGAGCTTTGAAAAGCTCCGTAATCCCGGTAACCCTCTGTAACAAGTTTAAAACTTTTCATCCTTCCCCGTTACCAACGCCGACGTATAGAGATTGGGGTTACTACGGATTGCCGCCGTACTATACTGTTGCTACTACTGCGGGGGTGGAATTCGAACCACGTGTCATGAAATATGTCGCGATTTACACGGGAGATTGGCGTCATTGGCGTCTAGGGACCTCGTCGCCAGCTACCCGCTT
The DNA here is from genome assembly GCA_963978495.1 of Athalia circularis. Lineage (NCBI taxonomy): Eukaryota > Metazoa > Arthropoda > Insecta > Hymenoptera > Athaliidae > Athalia > Athalia circularis. The sequence goes on along the minus strand of OZ021700.1, from coordinate 28,898,889 downwards.
CCCTTTACGGGGTGCAGCTAGGGGGATCAAAAACGCATTCGTAAAACCGATTCCGGAATGACTGATACCTATACCAAATCGAACGGCTGTGCACGGATTTATAAACGCGATTCGCGAGTGAATCACCGCGATATATTTTTTATTCCCTCTTCTATCTTCTCTCTTTTCCTCCGTCTGCTCCCGATGACGATCGTCCGTGTTTGGTGAAGAGTAAAAATGAAAATCAAAAAACAATTAACAACTAATGTTTCATGGATTTCGGAATGACGATTGCAAGGATGTGTCTCGGAAACCTGACTCCTGATTTAGGTACTACGTGCGCTATGGACCGATGGATGGATACGACATAGAGTGGGGAATTATGGGTCCCGCTTCTGACGCTACGTAGCGCGGATCTCCAGGGCCCCCGGGCGTGAATCGTGATCTGTCCACAATATCGGGGATATGTGGGTACGTTGGGACGTCGTTGCAAAGAGCGGCTAGCCAGCTTCCCTGAGATCTCAAATTTCCATGGGAATTAGGCGGTTAGTTGACGTCAGTTATACCCATATCCGAGCGTTACACGAAATATCGATTTGCGGCCATTCGATATCTCTTGTAAAATTAATCACCTTGATCGCATCCGGGCATGGATCAATACATTCGCGGACAAACGGACGGAAACTGCTATACGCTTGTAGAATTGTCGAGGCAAAAAAAAAATCAAAGCAGCCGATTTAACAAATCGTCAAATTAGACCGCCGCTGATTCTGCCCTGAAATTAGTCGGACGAGGTCTCGTAAATCTTGTGCCATGAATCTAAATAATCGGAGATACTCATCTCACTTATCACTCACTCTTTACGTTGCGGGTACACGGGTATGACTTTCGGAGACGCAAGATATACACGTAGAAGCTTAGGATTGAGTTGCGTAGCGTGTTCTGGTAACGCAATATTGGCCTACAGCTTCGGAATATCAAGAAGGATGAAGCCAACCAACTGTATCCAAGGGTGGCGAAGAAGAGAGAGAGAGACGCGGAATACCATCCGTAGAATCGTTCGCTCCTCTTTTTTTTTTCTCTATTTTTTCCCCTCCTTCTGCTCCGCTCGGGGGTCCTCGAGGAAAGCGTTATCCGTTGAAACGAAATGTAAAACTCGTGTTAGAAAGTTTCGGGAAGAAACGTAGCAAGGTAATAGAACGCAGGAATGTTTTCCGGGGAGTTCGAAGCAGCCAGATGCCGTAACACGGGGAACGTCGTTCTGCAGTTCGGGATGGATATGCGCAGTCGTCTACATCAGAGGGAGGATTTTAATGGAGGGAAATAATCGAATGGCCCTACGCGACGCCGTTGTAAATCTCTTAATTCACCGCTCGACCGACCGCCGCGTATGCCTACGGCGATAGAATCATTTTACAGGGGTTCAAAAACAGGTGGCTTAGCATCGCAGGACTGGTACCAAAAATTTTGCATTTATATGAAAACTAATCACGGGAGGTTCGAGTGGAATTCCTCGATCGATTTTCAATTCGTTCGAATCACTTGCGCAGGAAAATATTCCGCGACTCTCGTGGGCCGAACGAAACCAGTGGAGTTTCCGGAATGGAAAAAAAAGAATAACGATCCAGAGACAATTATCTCGCTACTCTCGATTTTCGCCCACGAGTGTCCTTAATATTTCTTCTCGAGATTCTATATTTATACCCTTACGTCCTTAAAGGATATGAGAGAGAGGGATGAGAAGACGAGAGCAAAGTAAAGCGGAGCGCTGTGTAGTATAAAGCCAGGACGACGCAGGGTGGCTCATTACGTCGGAGCTCCTTTAACTCCTCGCGAGAGTTTCCTCACCCTCCAAAATTGAACGGGAGAACCCAACGAGAGCCCACCGTACCGTGGAATCAAGTGTTTGAGATTATGACAGAGGCTCCGGTCACGTATTTCATTAACCAACGGCGGCAGGGGTGCTGACGGCGGCGATCACCCTGTCGAGGATTCCCACCCACTCCTGTTGCAGACTCCTTCCCTTCCCTTCCCTTCCCTCTCCTTCCCTTTACTTCACTTCACTCAGCCTCTCCCTTCGCTTGTATGTACCTGCCCAATGAAATATGTAAGCTTTGCTTCATATCCCTCAACGCGATATGAGTTTCATCATGATTATCATCCGCTAGCTTCGCCGGAACACGTATATAAGCGTAACCATCAGAGTTCGAAGCCCATTTTTCAAAAGGAAAATCTCATCGCCACCTGCCGAAGATCCATAATTTTCTATAATTCATGGATATCGATTCAACCAAGAGGATCGCGAGTGCTTCCGTATGATTAATCTGAGCCACTTGTATCGTTGATTTGAAACACGAAAAATTTGAGTAAATAGCGGAGCTGGGCGATCACCGACTCTTAGTCAGAACTTCATCGGCTTGAGGTTTCAATTCGAATAAGTCGAGGTCGAGAATTCATCAATACCGGTTATTTAACAAGAAATCAACCGTCGTTCTGGCGAACAAGTGCCGCTGGAAAAAATGCACTGTTGCAACGTATCGAGTCGTCGCAAAGTTGATCCTGTTTTTTTTTTTTACTTTTGAGATCTACTAGTGGATAGCAAAAGCGTATAATACTTGGGCGAATATTCATTCGAAATTTAAGAGAGAATTGAAGGTTCAGCTTTACCCGGGACACCCTCTTCAAAATAACGACGTAGCTCGCTCAGCGCGAGTGTTTAAGAAAGCACTTTAGACATCGTTTAATAAACGCACCCGACTCAGGGTCCGTTTTATTTATGTTTAATATATTCATAGGCTGGGATGTCGCGTCGCCCTTGTGCCATGTCTAGATTTCAGCTAGTGCTGCACCACCAAAAACCCCTTTATAAAGCAAAGGTATGTCTGGAACGGGAGAGGCCTGTAGTTCGTTGTGCTTTCGTGACAGACGTTACAACGTTCTTTCGGAGGTCAGAGGTCGCGAAGGGTTAAGAGGCCGCGAGGGTCGCGGCAGGTAAAGTTCAAGTTTAATTAAACCGGTAAGCTGCTCCGTACGAGGCTCATTCGAACGACCGTCCGAAGATTACCACGTGACTGCATGTCGAGCCAGAAATCAATCGGGGAAACGGAAATTAACTTCCCAAAATATATTTCGAACTCCCCGATTGATTTCGGTAAAACAATCGCGCATCTGGATTATCATTACCAAAATCGATACAGATCTATATCATGTGTTTTTTCTTACGTCTCGTGGATTCGATCTGAACCTTGGACATCGCGATTCGCCTGCACAGACGTACGACGAGACGACTCTGAGCTTGGTAATGGAAAAGGAAAGATGAAAGCCTCGGGGTCAAAAAAGATGGTTGGAAAATTGCAGAAGACGGAGGAATAGTAGGGACCTTTTCCTTTTTTTCCTACATGGTAATTCCAATCTGGTCCTGTGGTCTCAAAGAACTTCGCCGCATGCCCCCTTTCATAACCCACCTCGTAAATTCGTGATTGCGGACCACGGTGCAAAAAAAAAACAAAAAAGAGAAAACATTCGGCGGTATCGGGCACAAATATAATCACGTTTGTCAGCCTCGATTTTTTGGAAGAAATTTTATTCTCATTGCATCTCCTATGTTCTAGCCTGTTCCACGTGATTTATTTTTGGTGAATTCGTGTTCCAGACTGAAATCTGCTCGAGTGCATTGACGGACGTCATCCATGCGGTGATAAACGGAACTGACGGATGCCTATTTTGCTTCGGTCACGCTGGTCTTGGTGAGTATCCGATGTGTATATACCTGATCCGATCGATATGGTCTGGGGCCAATCTTCGACTCGAGGAATAAAATCGCCTTTATTTTTTCATCCCCCACGCATAAGAATCGGAGTGGGAAGGAGCTTACGTATAGAAAGAGAGGAAGATCGATGGAGTGAAAGAGCAAATTGGAGATCGAGGGTGGGCTCAGGGTGGGCATCAAGATCGAGAGCAAATTTTCCCGGGTTGTTCATTTATGTAATTATCTCGTCTGCGTCTTCGTCGAAACGGGAGACTAGCCAGCTTCTCGGTGTAACAATAGCGTTTTGTCTATTTCCTCAGGACGTCGAACTCGTTCCAGTGGGCGTCCGAGACGAGCCTTGAAAGTATTATCAATCCGTACTCGAATTTCCGTATATACTGTACCCGAGAAACGGAAGATCGCGTTATAGGTATACCCATCTGTCAATGGGAAGAAAAATCGCCATCAATATAAACGGGCTTTCAGCTTCTGCGACACGCCGTTAGCGACGAAGACGTCTTTTCCCCGAAGGCGACGATAATATATGTATATCTGCTCTGGAAATGAGATCTAGAATAGGACTAGACAAATCTGTCTGCCGAGGTATACCTCCTCCCCGATTTTCGTTTGGTCTAGTTTTCTTTTTCTCCCACCAACAATTACGCAGTTCGTTTGAAATTGATTTAGCGGGAGTGGCAAATAGCGAGAGACACTAAAAAGGGGGGATATCCGATCGTACCCAAGGTGTCTTTGGTGGAATTTATGGCCCCAGCTAGAGAGACGAAAAGCAGTAGAATAATATCCGGCGCATCTGCGTTCGGTGGCAAAATGCACCACCGGGTTGTTTTACATTTTAAGTAGTGATATCGAGTTTGCATGCAAATGGATGATTATGCGCAAGGTATATAAGGTGAAATGGCGAGGAAGACGAAAGAAGAAGAGGGTGAAGAACTACCGACTCAAGGGGGCCGGAGCTGCTGCGGGGGGTAAAATCGTAAAGAACCGACGAGTGGATGATCGTGGCGAAGGGTAAAAAGCACGATACTCCGACACGTCACCGCCACAACCGCGGGTGTCGCTTTCTCGCGGAAATATTAACCGGAAATTAATGCAACTGAATGAAAATTTTCCCGCCCAATTCCCCCCGTCTGGAAGTTTTTTTTTTCTGTACCTTGAATTCCGTTTCTCTGCGATCGTGCGAAAATTACGGTACAGAAAATCATCGGCCGAGAATTCAAGGTGAAACGAATATGCGAATGTGAGTTTTTCGATCTATCCGTTTTCACTCAATTTACCAAGTCGAAATCAGCCCGCACGCACTCTTTATTAGAAAACTTTCATTCCCCGGAGCAACTTTACCGGGCTAGCTCCTATTCCCTGATGAAAAAAAATCCCGCTTACTTACACTGCAGAAAATTAAAGCGAAGAACTAGTTCCCGTAACTACGAAAATTTTCCAGCCTATAAAAAATTACAACTCAATGAGTCGAATTTTGTTCGGGAAGCATCTCCTCGAGCGGAATCTGAATTTGAAACTCAGATAAAAAAGAAAATAAATCTGGAATGTTTCGCGTAATCTCAAGTGGCTTCCTCAGCAGCGTTCTATACGCCAGCGCCGACATTTACAAAAAAAAACATATATATTTCGCTCTTAGAATTTCTTTCCGTTACTCACGTCGTTCCCCAACCTCGAGTTAAGAAGGAGCGAGTGTCATTTAATTTCGTAGATTAGATCGAAAAGCGTCTTGCGATAGCGTTAAATAAAAGCGAATAAACGACACTTTAGAGCAGCGCGAAACGCGGCGTTACAAAACCGTTTTATAAAGGGCCGTCTAGTTGTCGAACATTTTCATGCAAAGCAGTAGCATTTTAACACGATGTCATGGTGTTTTCAACGGTTCAGCCCCTGTAACTGTAATGTAAAACCGCTGTACTGCAGCACGGTGTTTCTTACGATAATTGTTCCCTGCACCCCGAGAAAATGGTTCAATTTCAGACGCAATTTCTGTTTTCGCGTTCACATGCATGGGGTGGAAAATTAGAGGGTTTCAACTGCAAGAATGAGTGAAAGAGAGACGGCTGTTACGAAGCGGGATGTACTCCGGAGAGTGGTTTTCGTGCTTTGGCGTGTTTACACACATAGCCTTGGTTGTAAAATTGCGTTTATATAAATAAATGCGAGCGTAAGACTTGGACATGGTTGAATTGATTGATTCTCTTTTGTTTGACGGGTTTCATTGGCTAGCTGCTTTCATTACAACTGATCCGTTCTCGGATTGCTGTTTTATTTGATGTTGACCCGGTTTTATTTGGCGCGTTGCGGGGTACCGAAACCCAGCAACGTTCAACGATTGTCAATCGCGAAAAGCAAACGATGTCAAAGCTCCGATTCTCCCTTCCCTTAATTTTTCAACCCGAATAAATGCTCCGCCACCGCGGCACATCCGTTAATCGGAATCTACATTTATTTAAAAAACGCGATAAAACAGGCGGAATCACGTCATTTCATTCCCGTATAAGTTGTCGCACAATTTGAAAAGCATCTTAAAGTGCAAGGAATATACCGAGGTGTATATCGAGGTAATCGAATAAACTCGTCATTGCGCTCCGGGGCTTAAGAGAAATATTTATCTACTCGATGTGCCTCGCGCCGCGGTTACTTCGCTAACTATATTTGCATAGGGAATGAATGAAGGTACATACCATATACCTTATACCGTCGCGTCGCTTCGTACGGAGTAAATAGTTAATTTCTAATATTACAACTCTAACGAAATATGATTGCCCTTTAGAGCCCTGAACAAACACACCTCTTCAACATGTTCGGAAGTATGGAGTTAATTTATCGCGATGCACATAGAAAACATATTAGAAGAAAAAAAATGTTCTTCGAATCGAGCACAGTTTTTTCTTTCCCTCATTTTTTTCATCCCATATTCCCATACGTATACGGTGGACAGACATATATTTTATTTTTTTAGAAAGCGAAGCCCCACGTTCGCTTATTAAAATCATAAAACAGAACAGCGTGGTAGAGAATGAAAAAGCCGAAAGACGAGGGCTCGCAGGGTGAGTTTGGGAAAAGCTTGAGAGAGAGAGAGATGGAGACTTTTAGAGGGTGGGTTTGTATCCCGAAGATGAGAAACGCGAGATCGTAGAGAAAGAAAGAGAGAGAGGCCACGGACAAGGGAAAATAATGAAAACGCAGCAACCGCTGCGAATCTTAAACGATATTTAATTGTCTTAATGTAAGACGGTAAGTTATGTTATTATTTAATTAGAAACTTGGAATTCTGCCGCGACGCGATATCACCAAAAATGATAAATAAACTTTCATTATTTTTCTCCACCGTAAGGATATAGTGTATATACCGATTATTATAATCCGAAAAATTTTCGCTTCGCCCTCTTCTCTTCTTCTCAAAAATATTTATTTCTTCGCCCTTTCGGTTTGAGACTTTCCCATACAGAGTCGCGCGTCATTTGCCCCGTCGCGAATGTTCGTGGCAGCCCGTATTTGAGTATCAAATTAGTCACAAATTAATGAACGGCTGTTTATTAACTTGCCTGCTAATTGTGCAGTGAGCCTTTACGTCAGGGTATCGCCTATCAACTGTTAACCCTGCACGCTAACGATTTACGACGAAATCTCGTCTATCAAGGACCTCCGGACCCGCCAGCTGTCCCTACCAACAAGATCTATACGTACGTGTGACGTATACCTATACGTCTATATCCTACACACAGATTTGGGGCGGCTGCAAGTAGCGCGACGTCGAATTCTCCCGGGACTATATTAACTCTGCACGGGTGATAACTTAGACCTTATACGACCTTACGGACTGATGGCTGCCTTACGTTTAATTGGATTTAGCGCGATCATTCCGTTATATGTGCTCGAATTAATCTAGATTTACCCACGAGCTGACCTTGGAACGGGATACAAAACGAACCGAAAACGCAAGAGACGTTTGAACTTTTTAAACGAGGCTCGTAATTAGCCCCCCGTTCTCGGATAAAAAAGTGTCCCGATAAAAAGCGCTCTTTGTATACAAATATACGTGTACATAGGAATTTTCAATAATTTTTCATTTTCAACTTTCATTTCGAAGAACGTTAATAATAACATGTATATATATAAAATCGATATCTCGATACACGTAAAATACGGCAAAGGATACCTCAAAGTAAACGCAAAAATATTCTTACTCTCTTCGCCTGAGGAGAAGCAGCTGTGTATACATAGGTATACAGATCAGTGTAAAAATCTTTCTTTTGATCAGCGGGGTGGGCCATGATGTAACCGCGCCCGATGCATCCCACCTACCTACCTACCTATCTACCTACTCGAGAGTAGCGCGATTTGCACGTCCTTGCTCCTACTCGCCGCAGAAAATATTAGAGGTAATCAAAGCGCGCCAATCTGTCAAATGGAGTCTCGAACGAAGGCGAGACACGGATTCGCGTATTCAAAGCAACGGGATTTGTCACACAGCCGAATGGCGAAAATATATAGAACAGACATGGGATAAGAGACGAAGAACAGAGCGAGCTATAGGGGCGTAAACGGTGAAGAAGGGGAGGAAGAGAAACGAATGGCAGGGGGGAAGAGGAACTGCAAGAACGAAAGGAGAAAGGGGAAGGGGAAAAGGGACACCGACAACGATGGCGTTTGTACTTTGTAGTGTGTTGCTAATTACCCCATCTACCACCACCGCCAACACGACTACCACTACAACCGCGATACCATACTCTGTTTGCGTACGGAGATTGCCAGCCGATGAAAATGCTGTGCATCTCGTGTATAGAAGGAAATCACGTTGTGCGAATCAACACTTAAAACCCTTACAAATTATCGTTAAATATCGGTTAAAAAATTAGTAGAAAATTCTACGGAAAACCATTTCATACTTGCATATATATACATGGGTTATATATATGATGGGCCTTGAAAATAACTGCAGGAAACAATTATGAAGGTCAAAGTCGAAGATCAAAGAAGATCCTCATCGTAAAACCAGTGCTTCAACGGACTGTGAATTCGGTGGACCTCGAGCAATTTTTTTTCCTTCTTTTTTTTTCTTCATAATTATTTCGTTGACCTCACTTCAATTACTCGCAGTCATGATGTATTCGTGTGCCTTTGAATGTTTCGTCAAAAAAAAAAGGAAAAAAAAAAATTTCCATTACACCGTTGATTATTTATCGCGTGAACTGATTCCAAAGGTTTTGGTGATCGTGCCCTGCAGTTCATTCGATTGTGGTCGGATTCAAAGATTCAAAGGGAGTTTACTGCTGTTACTGCAACGGTAACAATCGTATTAATTAAACGAATCCGATTGACACCTCGATGATTTCCATAAAGCATGACGTACGTTAAACCTACATACAGAGGTATACACGTGACGGGATTAATTGTATGTGGGAAATGGGGTCGCAGTCGGAGCTAATGATGACGTTTGATTTGTGGCTACAGCGTGTACACGACTCATTTGATTTCTGTAGCAATTTAAACGTGTATAGGTATAACTGAAACGTTGTACATACCCGTGCATTTACGATGCAGTTGCCGTCCAGTGGTCCGTCCACATCTGCGGTTACCAAACCACCGTTGGCTAGGCTACAAACATACCTGTTATATTAATTTACTACATCATTGTGCCGATGATGACGGTTGTTTCAACGCGGTTTTTCCACGAAAATTATAAAGCAAATTTCAAACGCGTTCTTTCAGCCGAAGCGTTCGAATCGATTCGAGGCTCCTCTCGACGGTTCACCCTTTATAATTGTACAAAATACCAACGTTCACCCTTCTATAGAAAACAACCAGTTTGTACAAGGTTCTATTTTTCCTTTGAGTTTCATTCGAATTGTTCGACGTACGGAACAAGGCCCTGAATTTTCAATTTCACAACTCGACTGTTTCCATGATAAAATGAATTTTTCTCTTCCTTTTTTTTTCAGGAAAATCTCATACCATGCTCGGCACCCCGGAGGCTGGTCATACTCTAGGAGCTATTCCGTGCGCCATCGCATGGCTCTTCAGAGGAATTTCGGAACAACGACAAAGAACTGGCGCAAGATTTAGCGTGCGAGTTAGCTGCGTTGAACTTACAGCTGGGCAACAACAAATCAGAGACCTTTTAGCCGCACATGCGAACGGTAAGTTGAGGAATTTTTTTTTGCTTTTTTTTTCTCCATAATAATGATTATTATTGCACGTAATATCTCTTATATTTTAAATTCAAACTTTTGGATAAAATCTTTTTATCCTATGAAACTTTTCAGTTACCATAAAAACCCCAGATCAAAAGTTTCCGCGGGGGGGAAAAAAACAATTATAAGTTAGTTTGTAGAAAAATAAAAGAATGAAGAAAAAAAGGAAGAAGAAAAAAAACAACTAGAGAGGATCTTCATCTCCGTAGTTTCCTCTAACTTTTCTAAGTACCCGTGTACAGTGAGGACATGACGTGTACTTCGTATACCTGCACCTATACGTGCGGAAGAATTTTTAAATTGTGCGAATCGAAATGGAAACGTAAAATTATACTGTCCCCATACAGAGGGAGAAAGTCACTACAGAGTCTGGCGAAGCTCGCGCCCCTTTCAACTCTTCGTAACAGTTTGGTTTAATTAATCTAAGTGATTATGCCTGGGCGTATTATTTGGCATAATAAGAGATACTTGAAATTAACGAGAAAGTTTTGCTCAATTTGACTATAATTTTACAGTAATTATTGTATTCGCTTTACAAAACGGATTTTAATAGGGGGTCGAAAACGTTCTATTCCGTGACGCATACCTTCGTAACGATTTCCAACAATTATATCAAAATTACGCGTACACTATCTCACGACTCGAAGGGTAAAACAGATTTTGAATTCATTTTTTCTTCTCCTATCCTTCACCCGCCAATTCATGCGATTCGCAATTCCAATGCGCAAAAGTTTCACCAGTTCGTTGAGTTACATAATATCGTGCGGATGTGACCCACTGAGTTTTAAGGATTTTTTGTTTTTAACCAGAGAGAAGAGAAGGAACGACAAAAAAATAATAAAGACAAAGTTGTTTGTTTCTCGGGACGCTTAATTACCAGGAAATTTTTCCCCTCTGCGTTAGGGTAACCTGCAGCCACTGCGCCCTTGTAGACCGTCAAGTTAAAATATATTCGAAAAGTTTTCATGTCCATTTAATAATACCCCCAAAAGCTTCGTGTTTGTGTCGTTAAGAGTGATTTCCGCTGTTTTGTTTTTCGTAAGAGGAAAAAAATTTTCTTACAACAATTTGCACGCTCGTTGATATGTCGCTCCTATATTTGATACGCCCGCAAGCTACTCTGCCGTGACAAAAATATACGGCGATATAGTCTAACGCAGACTCTCATATAAACGGATACCGGTATTAAGTGGTTTTTTCTATGTTTCCATTTCACGAAATGACCGGGTATATAAAATGCGCATACGTTCCATATCCTTTCAAAGCGCCTGCTTACGTTCCTTCGGGAATTGAAAATATATTTCTACATGCATATATACGTATAGAAATTTAATTCGCAGAATGCAGCGGGTAGAAACATACATACGTGACCGATCGGGTTTTATGATAATTAAATGGCTGGCCCTTATACGGAGCCTGAGTATGCGCTGTGGAAAACATTAAAAAAAAACAAAAAACAAAAAGAAAAATGTACTTTTATTTTCGCCTAGAAAAATCAGTTCATTGAGTGCCATTGCACTCGAGTACATTGGGAAGACAACGACAATTTCCTTTCAGCTACCGACACAGGAATCCTCCCTAAGGGTAGCAAAGTATCCTTTATGGGTGATTGAACAGAACGCGATAGCGTCTGGGCACGAAGAAGTTTCCCATACGGAGCGTCTAGAGGGATCCCATAACATCAGCATGCAAATGTTACTCAAAAACCGGCAAATCGAGACATATAACATATCTCTCTATAATATCATCGAAAATTCCCTTTTTTTCTTCTTCTTTTACTGCTTTCCTGTGAATTTATTTTTCCTTCGATTGCGAAGGAAAATAATATCAATATAAAAATATTACACGCCCTTCATAGGCTGTCGACCCTGGTTGATCAATTATTCTGTTTTGATTTTCAATTTTTTAATTCTTCTACATTGCCCGTTGCTTATACGTCAGACTACGACGTCTTAAAAAGTGCACAGAGTACGGAAACGCGCGGCGTTATATCCCGACTAATTAAAGAGGGATGCAATTAATTTTCCAGGTTATTAAATAATTAGCTGATATCGCGTCTCTCGTCGTCACCCCTTGGGTATATATCCCGCCCTCGCTTTTGGTGTAAAGGAGCTGGAAAACGCTCAGCGTATAACAGTTGGATTTAAGTCAAATCTCCATCTCGCTCTCTCTTCACTTTTTCTCTGTCTGTCATTCACCCTGAAAAGTTGATAATCCTAGCGGTAATTATTTAAAGTTTTCTCCGGCACTCTCGCGGTACGCAAAGACCTTTCGAAATCGCAGGGGTCTCTCTCCTATGCACGTCCCTCGCGTTTCGTCTCCATTTCAGTTTGAAATTTTGCACTGCAGCTGGTTGAACTTTCAAGGAGTATTGCCACGGTTCAACGGCTATAGAATTATATAGGGTGAACTTGCGCGCGGTTTGGATGGAATATAGAATAACCTTCGAAATGACTTTGAGAGTCGAAACTTAGCCGAATAGATACGAAGGGGGTATCTATTTTTTTTAGAATTCCTGTTCCCCATTTAACCAAGAGACTGCCGGTTCTGGGTTGTGGTGTTCAGTGGGAATACCAGCCGCAAGTTCGTCCGTTATTTATACGAGCGGGTAACCATTATAAGTGCTCAGCTACGAACGCCTAGAATTAAAGCTATAGATATGTATATATCTATATACTTTTGCCGAGACGCCAGACACGCGAAAGCATTCGTAATAACCCCCATGAATTTAAAGCCATGGTACCATGGTATGCGAACAATGCATATCTACCTCAGAAAAGACGACGCCCAGGTATACTTGAACGACTCCTTGGACTGCATAAAGCATTTTATAAATCACTACGACCGTCACCCGACCAAAAACCGGGACCGGAAACGGCCACGAAGAAACGAGAACGAGAAAGCAAGTCGGAGATATGAAAAATAAGAAAGAGAAGAACAAGGTGGAAGAGCATGCGAAAGGAACGAGCGGATGTACCACGGAATTCTCATTTACTTCCCACCTTTATTTATATTCCTTTTCCACTTTTCTCTCTCCTCTTTTACTCTGCTCTACCAAATGTTATATTTCTAATTTATACTTATACATTTTCTTCGGGGTAAAATCTACCGAGACATTTTTGTATTTTTATGAGTCCCCCTACAAGACCCGCTCGTTCCCCGCCTACAGCGCATGGTTGGCAATTAAAGAAAGCCGCTTTATGAGTCGGCCGTTGTTTCCTCCCTAGTTCTTCTGCTCTGCAAGGGATGAAAATCTGGGTGAAGTGCTCGAAAGGAGTGCGCCGCGCGTTGCCCCGCCTATACACAGAAGTGGCTCTCGCGAGCTGACGGTACGCAACTTCGCTGCAAAAAAATAATCGCAATAAAAATAAAACAAATCAATTAGGTGACTGCCAGAAAATCTCACCTCACCTTAATTTCACCCCTTGAAAAACTTCATCCGAATTTATTTTCTACTTTTTCCCCTCGTCTCTTTTTCTGTGCTAGATCATATCGTACAAACTAGTGCCAAAAAACTTCCCGTTCAACAGACTAGACCAAGAAATATTGCGGAACTTTTGATTAAAATAAGATTATGCTTCCAACATTCACCGTCATTAATATTGTCATCAAAATTTCTATTTTGTCTCGGCCGATAGTGCGAGGGTGGCGCTATCTTCGATAACTATAGAGTGCGCCAATCCTTTAAAAATGTCAGCATTCGTTAATTTAAAAATGTTAGCAAAGTGTCAAGGGCGACGTCGTATAATCCATTATCCGTCTACATGGACTTTTCTCATGCAGTGAATCCTTTTATTTGTTCCATTTTTCAATCTTCGTTTTTCCAACATTTTTTATTTGTTTTCTTCCTAGTCCTTTCAGTGTGCGTTGTCTCGTGTCTGAAGGGAAAGCATGGAGCACAGATGCTGGTAATATTAGCTCATCTTCTATAGGTCGCTTTCATGGATATTGCTCTAGGAGGCACTCCAACCAACTTTGAGCTTCCCGTGCACAGTCTCCCTCGCAAAAATACCCCCTGACGAACAACTATAGTTCTAGAGACAAAAAGAAAAATATGAGCTCTTTTTTTCACCACGCGACTATTATTTACTTTACCCAACTTTCCGACGCTAAACTGTTTGGTAATTTCCGAAAAATCCGACCGCTGAAATGTAAGGATAAACGGAGGGTATACGTAATAACTTTTTTGATCAATTCGGTAATTTTGTATCAAATATCTGCGGAGTCTTCCGATTATATACCTACCTTTCGAATTTTTATATCGATCAGCTTTCCACCGAGCTTTTGGCTTTGATGAGTTTTCGAATTAATGAAACCCTGAATGGTACATCAGAAGAATCTCGATATTTACATCAGAGTCAGAAAGCTGGAGGGTATAGAATTTTAATCAAGATCATCCTTGAACGAAATTCCATATCGTATTCGATAATTAGTTATCGGCAATAATTTTTTTTCATCGGTTAGTCAGAAAATAACTTTTTATCGAGTGTTGAAAAGTTACACGACGTCAGCTTTAACGTTGACAATGTTAGATGAAATCGAATTGAAATATAACGCGCAGTAAAATTGCGGTGATAAACTCGCAACTGCAGCGAACCTGAAGGCTTGTAATTTTGACCAACGATGTAACTCACCCCCTATAAGTACTGGATGTAATAATTTTACCTAACAGCAACGTGCCATTAGAAGACCGATGAAATCTCTGCCTATAAAACTATGTTTTCTCGTTCCCTATTGTTCTACCGATTATCATTTCAAGCTCACAATCAGTATTTTAATCGTGACAACCACTTTTATAGGCATAATTCGTGTGATGAACGATTCGCAGTATAATCGTAAAACGACAAGTACTGTCGTGCCATTCTACTTCAAGTTGTTTCTCTCACTCTTTCGACGACCAGATTGTTACTAAAATGTTTATTATCACAAGCGCTTGTGCCGTCCTTTGCTGAGTATTCTTTTTCCTTTTCTGCACTCTGAGCTACGACAATCAGCGCTATTTGCACACTCCAATTTAATTTTTATTATATAAGAGAGGATTCTCACATTTCAGATTCCGAACAATCTCCGGCTGTTTACCTCAGGGACGATCCTTTATTCGGAACACTTCAGTTACAACAACATAGCGAACTAAGAGCTCCGACGGCTGAAAGGGCAGCGTTTTACCTAGACGCTGCTGTTGCCGGTCGTCAACGGGACGAAGGAGATGCCCATATGCTGTATACTCTTCACGTTTATCAATACAGCGTTGCTGGAAAAGGCGGAGGTGAGATATGCGCCCTTTGTTGCATCGGGGAAATTAGATAGCCGCGGACAATTCACTAACAGACAAAGCGGGAACCTGAATTTGAAAGCGCAGAAGAGATCCGATCTAATAACGAATTTTTGAAGATACTGCGATGATCTTTGATAATTTAATCTTTGAGCCGAGGAAGCACCCTCCCGGTCTCGTAAACGCAGAAGGTCAGAAGTCTCCGGGACTAACCCAATAAACTTATTACAGACTCCTTTCACGTCTGCAAACTTGAACGCGAGTTGCAATCATCGTAACTCCGGTGGTTTCAACCCAATAAAAGTGTAATCATATCTCAATTCGATTTTTCATCTCTCGTTCTGCCCGTGCTCTTTATTCCTCAATTTTTCTCGCTCGATCTCGTCCCGCTCGTTCTACGGATCGATCGTTTCTATCCACGTCTGACCGCACCTTATATGTATAAAATCCTCGGAAACATCCGCGTTCTCAACTCTGGCGTATGAAGTCGGAATTGTATAAGCTAACCCGACAAACCCGTACAGACTTTTATCGGCGTCTTATCGAATCCAACTTGACCCCTTCCGAAATTTGAATTTTTTACGTTTCAGTCGCCGGTGGCAGGAGCAGGCTGCATCTCATGGACCTCGGTAATTCGGATCGGGGTAAATCATCAGGTGGAATACCATTATCTGGACTCGGCAACATACTGTTGGCAATTTTTAACGGTCAAAAACACCTGCCATATAAAGAACATAAACTGACGCAACTTCTCAAAGAGTGTTTGGGATCACTCACTTGCCACGCAGCAATGATCGCCCACGTTTCGCCAAACGCTCAGCATTATACCGAGACTCTGACGACGGTTCAATTGGCGTCTAGAATCCACCGGATGAGAAGACGAAAAATTAAATTCGTCGGCGGAGGAACTCAAGGGAATGGAAGCGGAGGAAGTTCCGGTGAAGAGGCAGCCAGACAAAGTAGCGAATGTGATCCAAGCTCCAGTGATTTATCGGCAGACACTGTAATCTACGTTGGGCCTAGTGCTGATGATGCTACCGACGGAGAACATCCACCGGTATATATTCCAAGTTTAAATTCAGGAGATAATCGCTGTGCCATGGGACGAGTCCTGAGAGGATCTGTGGCTGAAAGACCGAGTAGAATTCCAGAAGAACGAAGTCCGGCCCATAAAGCAACCAAGGTCGTTAAAGCTCTGACGCAAACCGCGTCCAAACAGACTTCACCGGCACATAGCATCACTCCGAAAGCAAGCCCGTCGAGGAGACCATCGGTGAAAACTAGCACGGCCAAAGTAACCGATTCACCTACAAGCAAAATTCCAGTACCAGCACCGAGCGGAGGCTCGGATGAGCAGTGGATCGATGGGCCAAGAATATCGAAGTCAAAGGTCGCAGAAGCCAGACATATGTTGAAGGACGCGCATCATAAACGTGAAACTTGGATAGACGGACCGATGCAGCTTACAGGAGCACCTCCTCATGGCCAACATCCTGCGAGTTACGGGTTTATGGACAGTCATAAAAAGAGCATGATTAGAAAATGGGTTGAAAACCAGACGTCCCAGATACAGAGGACGAAGCATGTGGCGCCTAGGATAGACCCGAAGTTGCAAGGTGCAGGACACGCTTCTCAGTTCAAAGAAATGACAACCTTCAAGACTTGCGATGACGACGATAAGTCGTCGATAGTCGATAGCGAAAGTTTGAAAATGACGGATATTGAAGATATCACGGATAAACTCGGCGCCAAATTGAACCTGTTGAATGTCAAATCGAACACAGATTCGGGGCTCGATTTAACGGCGAGTCCTGTAATGGAGGATAGCTTGGACAGGGGGAAAATCGATCTTCAGGACGACGATGACGACGATGAGGAGATTATCGTACCACCACCACTGCCGTTAATTGAACCATTGAGCAATGGAGTCAGCAGAGAAGTATCTATGGAGAGTTTAAACCTCTCGCATAAGGATATCGTACTACCTTCGAGACACTCGCTATCCTCTGAGGACGAAATATTGGAGATTGTTGAAGTGGAAGACTTCGAGCCAGTACCCATGCAAGATTCATGCCTGCAAGTAACGGAAGAAGACATCGCCTTCTGTATGGGAGAAAATCCACTACCTGAAAGCGATCAGGAAGAACATCCTCTCAGGATACTTAGCCAGGAAAATTTAACCGTCGTTTCAACGTTCACTGGTAAGCATAATTAAATAAAAATCTTCGTGACAGTTTCGACCAAGTTGAGGCGCAGGAATATAATCCGATGGCAACTTTTTCAGACTCGATGTCCGTGATGTCGGACACGGATCGCTACCGGCCAAGCTACCCACCATCGGCTGGAATGGGGATGTTGCCCAGACCGTACTTCGACCACGAAGATTTTCTAGAACAGGAAACACGTCATAAGTTCGATCAATTGGCCCGACTCCACGAACTATACCAGAGCAAACTCGCCCTCGCTAATGTTTCCAATTCCTTGACTTATCAGAGGGAGAATTCCTCCTCAGTTAGCGTCCGCGACGCCCCATGTAAGTCTGTCGTTAGTTTCGGTTCGCCTAACTTTTTTATTCCCTCCACTTAGCAGCGGTAGGGAGTTGGCGCATCACTGCGCCCCAATGAGTGCTGTGAATTCGCAATTCAAATATACAACTCGCCCTCATTCTCCCTTCACTTTACTACAAAATTATTATTTATTTTTTTTTGTTTCCAAACTGTTAACTTTCATGAAGACATAAAGTAAAAGTTTGATCACGTAAGTCGAAGCTTTCAAATCCAGATTCAAATTTTCCTAATGTACGTCACCACACAATATTATTTTTATTTTGTACAACGAGTGTTGCGCTGCTAACACAGGACATATTGCAGCCGCCACGGTCTTCCGACCACCGTCCCGTTGCCAATCTTTGTCGCTGTCAGATGTCCTTTTCAATGATACCGCGAGCAACCATGGAAGTATATACAGCGAGCCAGCGTACATACCTGGAAAGAGTGAGCAGGAAAAAATATGCGACAATTGTCGGCAGAGTATGTCCCGTCCAGCAACAGCGTCCTATTGGTACCCGGGAAGCGTGGCTCATTTGGCGTCCCCCAGAAGGTATTGCGGGAAACTTGGAGAGTGCAGCATATCAAGTTTGAGGCATCCAGATGGTGCGTCGAACCCAAATCTGAAGGAAGAAGTCGAAAGGATACCTGGAAACGGAGCTTCCGGCTCCGATCCAGAAGAAGAATACGTTGAGGCCAAAAAATTATTTACCACAGCCGAAAGAACAGAGCGGACGGTAACCGGAAAATCGGACATTGAAGAGGAACACGGACTCCAAGGTGAGGATATGGATATAATTTATCAGTTTCGGTTGAACCTCGTCTTTTCTCTTTCAATCATCAATCATCAAATTTTTGCATTTCAGTTCCGCTTCCGCTGCAGCTTTCCATTCCTCCATCTTCGATGCCATCTCCGAGTCGAACGCAGCGGAAAATCCTCAGTCTAGGATCATCTCTGGTCCTCAATAAAGAAGGTTACGATTCTGGTGCAGATTCCACATCTCGTGCAGCTAAACTCTCACCCGCTACGCTCTCAAGACATCGAGCTGAAAGCTCAGGCTACGACAGCGTTGTCAGAGACAGTGAAACCAGCAGTATAGCAAGCGATTCTTCGCGACAGACCAGCGCTCTTCAGGAACATCAAGGTGCGTGAAAATACAATTTGAAATTCTCATTTTCATTCGCTCATATCTATCTCACTCGTATTATTATCGCCCAGCACACTATCGCTTGAAAACCCCATGAAAATTATTTTCTCTTATTTTCTGACCCTACAAGCCATATTCATTCCATTTCGCTCTAATTCGTTCATACATATAAAAGGGTGACGTTAATTGCCCCTGATGTTTAATAATCGATTCGATGACCGGCTAAAAATCGTCCCCCCGTTCGGTGATTCTCCTCAGGTGGTGCGCTGGGCGTTCTAACTTCGACGTTGTGCGGGTGTTTCAGCGGTGGGACGGCTGGTGGACGAGTCCGAGGAGCTGCTACGGGGGGTGGACGGCTCGCGGGTTCTGGACCTCCCCGGGGTGATACTCGCTTACTCAGGAGAGGACGTAGCGCTCCTGGAACGGCGCGCCCGAGTGCGCTCGGAACCGCGTGGCACGTTGTCCAGGATACACAACCTGCGGCTGCACCAGCGCCTTCTTAGACAAGAACTTCGGGAGGCCAAGAAACGCCTAATGATACCCACCGACCGTTGGAGCTTCGAACGTGAGTCTCGGACATAAATCGAGATCGAATTATTCCCAGTTACATTTGCCGACGCAGCTGAATTCCTACCATTATCTACTTTGATTTACAGTTCACGTGGAGGACAGTATGGACTGGCAGGATCCGTCTTTCCTGGAGGCCCTTGAATCGGAAACCTTCATACTTCAGAAAAGAGTTGAGGCGTGTAAAAGCCATGTCCTTCTCGTAACGAGCTTCGATTCTTGTCCAGTGCAGAATCGTCACCGCGTCGAGCCACCCCCCGGTATAAAGATTACTTAACAGAGATTTATCTCGGCCAGACAAACAGTTTGCTGATCCGCAGAAGCCGACCTTAAGATAATTAAAAGACCCTTCTTCGATTACCCGTCCCTCACTTTCGGGGCGTCCATAGTCCTCGTTATTCGAATAAAGATTTAAAAATAATACACACGATCCTGCGCAACGAAGGAATAATTAGAAAAAAACAAAAAAAAAAAAAAAAACGAGTTACAAAGTGAATGAAATGAATAATGAACAAAAATCATCCGTCGTCCTTTATAGGAAAATATCCATATTTGTTTCCACGATTAGGAATATAGAAATTATTAAATGATGGTTAAACTTAGGATAATAACGATGATTACGATTATGAATTTATTGTTACATATTTGACTGAAATCGTAAATTATGAAAATAAAACTAATATAAAATGAAAAAAAAAAAAAAAATACCAGAAAATATGTATATTGAATATATGTATATTACTTCCGATTAAGACTGCAGCGTGGCAGCTCCAGACGCATCTTTATATATAATATAAAGCATTGTCATGAGACTTAATTTAAAAATCATCGTCGTAGTAACGCATCGTACTCTGTAGCATTCAATCATTCATCATCGGGAAATACGTTTGAACATACAATTTTCTAGAAAAAAAAAGAATTGAAAAAAGATAAGCAAAGTTACTGATAACTGAAATGTACTTCAAATAATCTTCTTTAAGGATACGAAACATAGATCTTTGATCTACGTATATCGGGGCATTTAACATGTGATACCGACTACATTCGAAAAATTTTTGTTTCAATCGAAACTCTGCAAATCAGACTCACATACGTTTATTCTGGAATAATTGTGAGTCAATTCTTTTAATGCGGGTGAATTTTGGAACGAGATCGTGAACCAAAACTTTTTATCTTGGATTGCGAATAGACTGCAGTTGTTGCGTGATTCAAGAAGCTCAGGACGCGGGTTCGATAATTATAAACAAATAAAAAAAAACGAAAGAAAAGAATAAGTAAACTTATACAAAATAAAACTGCCAAAAACTGTTATACGATAAACGTTTTTTAAAATGTCACGAATATATGCACGCACGTTAATTCAATATTATCGTAGCTTTAATTGTTATTACAGTTACCGCACTTGTAGAATTCATAATCATTCATACGTAGTGAGTCTAATAAACAAAAAAAGAAGATAGTAATTTGTAATAATAATATGAGAACCAGTAAAAACGAAAACAAAAGCGAAGGTGCCATCGATCGTTTTACTTCGCGTGTATCGTGAGAATGAAACAATAAATAAATAAAAACAGATAAATTATTGATATTATTGATAACGATGATAAGTAAATGAGAAGATGACTTTCGAAAGGAAATCAAATTGATATCATTACATTCGTTTTTTACTTCAATTAACGAGAAGCAATTTTAAAGTTACATTGAAATCATATACTTTCACGCTCCCGCCTGAACAGTATCATAAAAGTATAATTAACACACACAGTTTGATTACCCTAGAAATATCATAAGGCATCATATCGAGGAAAAATAAATTCGTTAGTCCTGTTGGCTGTTCATTAATTTCTTAAAGTGTATTATTCCAATAATATCGCCGAAAAAAAAAAAAAAGCAACAAAATAAAATCCGTACTCATCGATTGCCTAGAGTCCCAAATCCCACGATGTATAGTGTCCACTGGAAAGTACATGAATTATATTTGCTTATTGAAAATAAATTAATTTCCGCACCTGAAAGCTATTACACGGTTTATTACTTTGAAGAACATCGACTTCTCACGAAATCTGAGTTACGGTCGCTGTTAAGTAATTGTTTCCTTTACGATAGAACGAAGGGAGAAAAAACTAAGCGCCGCAGCAATAAAGAACGGAAAAATTAAAGTAAGATTTGTAACTTTATTTATAAATAACGACTCGTTTCACACTTACTTAGCTCATGTTTTCAATAATACTGTAAATAGATGAGTTTTATCATTCTGCTCACGATCAGCGTCGATAATTGAAGTCCTTATTAGCATGAACCATATTAAATGAAAATATGTGTAATATAATGTAGCGCGTTATGACTCACGGGTGCAGATATACGTCTAGTCTTTTTTTCTACATTCTTTTATTTCCTCCGTACTTTTTTCAAAAGAAAAACATTTTCTTTGGTTTTTCACGTATCGAACCGATAGCTCGATGAATGAGATTTTTATTTTTTACATTCATAAGTGAAACTATTTAATTAACAATTATTATTGTCAAACAAATCCGTCTATCCTATTCTTCTACATCCCAATATACCTATATCTCTGTATTATAATACTTGTATCATATTTATATTTTATATGTACAAACTAGGTATGTAATTTCTTGTAATAAAGATCAATTTACAACGTATA
Organism: Athalia circularis; assembly: GCA_963978495.1. NCBI lineage: Eukaryota > Metazoa > Arthropoda > Insecta > Hymenoptera > Athaliidae > Athalia > Athalia circularis. The sequence goes on along the minus strand of OZ021700.1, from coordinate 28,876,752 downwards.
TATACATATTATATACAACGTCTTTGCTATTTTAATTCTTGACAGTCTGAATTTCGGTACGTCTTCATTCATATTCATCATTATTTATCCTATTCGATTAGAAACGGAAAAAACTGTAATTCCGCTGATCGTATTACTGAATACGAGCAACAAAAGAGACGTCCCCTCTATTTTAAATCTAGGACGCTGCCTCATAACATTATCCTCAATGTAGGGCCACCTCCATTCGTTCTCAACCCTCGTCCCCTTAATAATTTTGTTACGTAATATTTTCTTTAATTTCTCTCATCACCAAGCACATTCCGCGCAACGTTCGGCTTGCAGCATCCAAATCACTGAGAAGTGTAAAATCGAGTCAAGTTCCTCAAAATAGTAACGCATCTGCACACCGATTTTTCAAGTCATCGAATCTACTTCTTTTGTTACTTTATTCTCAGGTGCCGTTTGGCAAATTTTTCCCGATGCGAATGCTCCACTAGGTAAAGACCTTCCGCCAAGGCGAAGGGACTGCAGAAAAAGAACGAACAAATATTTTATGACGCACACCGCAAATACCAGGAAACCAGGAATGCGGTTTTTTGTCTTCCGTAGCACCGCGCTTCTTTACCAGCTAGCAGATTTCAGATCACAGTTATAAAATGCCCATGTCTAATATCATTCCGTGATTTTTCTGCTGGAATGTTTTTTTTAATTTTCTGTGAACCTTGCCAACAAAACCCACGATCTATTCTATCCCAAGATGCATCACGCTATCGATGCACGCGAAGGAAATGAATCCATATTCGAAAATGTAATAAGTAACGAATAATAACGAGTGTTATAAATAATTAACGAGATCGTGCGAGACGCCCGCGTATACTAATCTCCCCGCTGAACATACTTATAATACGGATAGTGTGAAGCAGCGAAGACGAACATTGTCAGTGTAAAGTTGGAGTTGATTAGGAGAGGAGCAAGTTAAAGACTGCAGTCAAGTCGTTTCAGTTACTCTTCAGTGGAAGAACGTCGCTCGTTTCTAATACAGTTGTGCTAAGACGCTCCAAGAGGATGGTGGTAGCTGCAGGAGACGTGCGGACGGCCCTCCTCTTGGCCCTAGCGGCAACCCTTCAAGGGTCCTTCGTGGTTCACGCAATTCTAAGGGAGGATCTTTACCCCCATGATGGAGTCGGATCCTCGTTGCTCGAAATAAACGCCGAGGGTCAGTTAGAGACCGTCGAAGTAAATCTCAAGACACCGATCAGCTTCTATGAAAGCATTTACGACACCGTATACGTGAGTAAATAACCCGCACATTGAACCGCGATTATTATTTCCCTATTTTATCGCTTTGTTTTTCTACTAAGAAATGCAGAGATTACATTATTGTATATATTTGTCACACAAGTTCAATATACGAAGACTGAGGGGCCAGTAAAAGCAGTTCCCCAAAAAAGTATTCAACAAAAAAAAAAGAAAAACAGATTTTTCTGAGCTACGGAGATACGAAGCCATTTTATTACAGTTTTAATCGTGCAAATACAGTTGTAAGCACGTGCAAGCGTGATAATTTTTATGGCGATTTCGAGGATTGAATGGGACCAACGAGAAAAATAACATGGCTACCGCTCTGTGCAGTGCAGGGTTGAAATAAGAAAGAGACAGTTTCTTTGTTTGAGGTCGCAAATATTGCGAGAAGATAATTTGTGGGTAGATAGCGGTCAGTGGAAGCTACGGGGAACGAACACATGTTCGTATAGCAAATAGTTGAGAACGATGTTATGAAGTCCGCATAATTTGAGTTATCTTCCAAGTCGATTCCGCATGCAATTTGAATTCCACTTACATTTATAGTACATGTGCTACACGTCGGTTAGCATCATTTATGAATTACCAACCTTTGCGGAACTCATTGTTCAATTTATACCTGTTACGTTACATTGATAATCTACCGGGCCGATATACTGAATACCAAATACCGGATACCGGATAAGATTTCATGTACTCAAGCATTCCGTGTTATTATTGTGACCCTGCAACACACATCGCCCACTATCTAAAACTGCATCGCAAAACGCCCAGTCGGTATTCGCTACTCCAAGAAATTAATGATAGACATCACGGCGACAAGATCATTTTGATTATCTTCGATTCTACATGGGCAGATTCATCTCTGATAGAAATCTCAAGGTCGTATATCGGCACGAGACGATCTGTACGAAGAAAAATTTTCTATAGGTACTCAAATTTCTTTGAATAAAGTGCATTGGGAAACTTGCATTCCAAATTTCTGGATCAATATTGCGATTCTCCTACTCATGTAAACACGTTATGTATCCATTGCATGGAGAGTTACCGAAGATTTCCAGAATCCATCGAATTCATTCCTTATTTCAATGATTATTATTGATTATTTTGATTTTTTCTTTTGTGGTAAAAATGCACGCTCACGTGGCGTATCAAATCTCGGGATCAAAGATGCGTTGGTATATATGGCGCGTAGAATTGTATAAACATGTGAATTCCACTAAGTTTACTGGTAAACAATCTGGGAAACAATGGTTTGTAATTAAACCGTGATAAGATACATTAAAAATCTCAAGGTTGGAATATTCAGAAGTAATTATGCTATTTCATAGAAGAACTCGACTTCATATGAAGAAACGGATGTATATGTAGACGTAAACGTAATTGGAAAACGTATCAGATATAAGTTTCCAACGCATCGTCAAAAGCCGGTAAACGAATCACCTGCATAAATTATTTATTACTTCGATTGTTGATAACTTAAGATCCACCAGTTCGGATGCGAAGATGCTATTAGGTACCGGCTAGAGAAAAATGATGAAATACTCGATGATTACTCATCACATTTGTATTATTACTCATCGATTGAATCGTGAGGAAGATTCCTTACGGTCACGAACGGTAAATATATTGCGTCGAATTTGAGACTCGATTACTTGACGTTACTTTTTTCTATTGCGTGGGGACTAGCTTGTAGTACAAGTTTTATTGTAAAACGCCTTTAGTCTCTACTTGTTGACTCGCAGATAAACTTGGCTTATAGTTTTGGTGTTTAACTGCAAATTATCTGAATAATTCGTCCGAACGATTGTATGACACAGATAACTTGATTCAAGCAAAGCGTTACCATTGCGATTTAGCTTGTTAGGACAAGAAGCTCTATCTACCCACACGGTAATCATGTCTATTCCCAGTTATCGCGGTTGATGATTCGAGTCATCATCACAGTGGATGATTAGACTGATTGCAAACTAACATCCCAAACAGAATTGCGGCAATCGGAAACCTCGTGACTTATTTTTACAATAAGTGCTAATCTCACATATCGTACGGATAATAATCACACGATTCAAATTCTCAATTGTGATCAATGAACCGATAAAATGTATATTAACCACGTGTATGGACAGCACAGACTTAGAAGTGCGTCACTTGACGTGAATAATTAATTAAAATGCTCGCTCGAGTGTAAACGACCATCGCATCGTACATGTGGATGTACGAGTTATCCGTAGCGTAGTGTACCGAGTCACATGTCTAGCTATACTACGATTTATTTTCATTTCGTTCCAAGTGTCTTAGTCGTGAGACCATCCAACAAAGTTCACGCGAGGTCCTAGAGTGCAACGTGTGACAGAAGCTATAGATATACCGATGTGATACGTTGATTGCTCAAATATTGACCCATATTGTTTTTACCAGAGGTTAATGTTATTGGAACAAGTCACACAATAATTAAAATTTAAAACACTCGAAAGTTTTACACTATGTACGATGCGAGAATATTGTAACCGAACAAAACTCGTTCGTAGAAATTTTATGAAACAACGCTTGGTTCTTAAATCTACAAAAATTTCGACTCGACACGTGATAATAATCTCGAGATCTCGTGAATGCTGATTTAAATTACATAAAAACGGCCAGCTTCAATTGATCGCCAATATGGTTCACATATCGTGTCTTACGAAGCAGAGATTCTTCTCATTAATGTTGCATTGTACTGTTTATAAAATCCGCGGTAATCGATAACTGGCAGCTAATAATAAATATAGAATGCATGCCCCGAATCAAACTTCACTATCTCATTCAACCTCGCATTACTCTTATTGTTCGCATTACAATTATAATTACAGTACAGGAGTTATGCATTTCACAAATCGAACCGGCTGATTATCGTAAGAACTTGAAAAAACTTGTCGATTTCTGTTACGAAATTTGAGCGATCATACCTTATAGTCTAGAAAATGAATGAAGACAAGAACGAATAATGAATATAATTTAACGTATGTATTTCGGAGAATTTTTGATATTCCTGATATCCGGTGAAAGATCGGCGTTATCTTTACGAGGCTATCGTTTAGTCAAAGGTCGTTAAGAAACGCATGTAAACGTTTATATAAATACTTATGTACTCTGTATTGATTATGAATGAAAATTTTGCCAAAGTTTTATTTTCCTCCGCGGTGGTACGCAGAACAAAACGTTTCGGTGTATCTGACAACATAAGATACATGATTTCCTCTGCTCTTCCCAGAATGGGAAGGAGGCTTTATTCCGATTCGTGGAAGAGGCTTTTAATCAAGAAATTTACTTGACCCAACAACTGCAACTGCACCAAATTTCATAAACGATAAATGAGTGCCTGAATTGAAGTCGAAATTAATTAAAAGTAAAGCGCCCTTTTCATCTCTGCTATGTCGTATCGTACGTACAAATTGATTCCGCGACGAGTTAGATTATAATTAAAAAAAAGCTGATGCAAATATGATGTATGCGTGTCAGCGAAAGCTCGACTCGTTAAGACCGATGGGTGAATGACTCCTCGACAGTCGGACTTGCGCCGTTGCTTGATACATGTTCTTTAATTCTATTGCGTGGACTCTCAGCGTGTCACGTGCGTTACGTCTGCGGGGTTACCGAAGCTGTTACGCGGTTCAAAACTGCGTCATATATAGCCAACTTATAATCAGACCAGATTGCTTCACTTTCACCACATTTCCGCAGCTGACTATTTTTCCAGGACTATAATGAGAAACGAATCAACGGATTATGACGTCCACTTTTTTCTCCGTAGATTTGGAACTGACTAAAACTATGAGCAAGAGTCGCACTGATGGAGAAAAATATGAAATTACATGCAACAAGTATGATTTATTATTCAAGGTCAATGGAAACGGAGTCTTGTCATTTTTGGCTCCAATGGAGAGGTTCTTCAACATCCCATTTCCTCTGGACTATCCGATAATCTCTCCGTTGTACACCCACGTTGATACGAGAGGGTCAGGATCTGTCCATTGGTGGGAAACTGACGCACCTGGCGTAATATTAAAAGCTGATGAAACGATACGTCGGGTTTTTAAAAGTGCCCAAGATTTTCATCCGAGTCACGTTTTTATAGTGACTTGGGAGAACGTCGGCTACTATGACCAAAAAAGCGATAAAGTTAGTTGAATGAAATTAAATTAGATATCTGATAAGCTGCGTTAACGCAATGTTTTATTCCTCAATTACCCATTGATTGCTCAATTAATCAATTAACTCTCAGATAAACACCTACCAAGTCGCGATCAGTTCTAACGGATCTCACAGCTTTGCCGAGTTTCTCTATCCCGATGAGGGCGTTCAATGGATTCAGGCTGATTTTCATCCCAGCGGATTACCCGACGCCAAAGCTCAGGCTGGGGTTGTTGCTAGGGATGGAAGGATGTATACTTTTAAAGGATCGGGAACAGATCAGATACAGAATATCGACAAGTAGGTTCTTGGAGTGTTATCGATATGCTTATAATATAGGATGAAAAAAGAAAAAGGAACGGCAATCGTACACACAATTTCTTGATCGCTTTTACCAGAAACTTCATCCGTCATTGAGACAATTAATAATATTGATTCAAAAAGCAGACGACCGGTTTTTCAGATGGTCAAACGTCAACAACCCGGGACAATGGGTGATCGGAATCGGTCCAATTCCGGACTCGGAGAATGTCCAGCTACCCGACAACATAGAAGGTATCCTATTGTGCACATGTTCTAACAAAGGGATAATCTCCCGCTTATTGAAATTCGCCTCTGACAGGTCCGCAGTAATTTAGATACCAAGCCAAACAGCTACATACTACACTGCGTTCACTGAGTACCTAATTGTAATCCATCGCCGTTGCTGGTAACTAAATACCACAACCGCGAGAGTTTCCCTGATCGAGTTTCTGTTCGATAAACTTTTGTCCTCTTGAGTCGAGTAGCTAGATCGCCGAGGGGCTGCATCGGCGGAAAACTAACTTTTCACTTCGTGCATACTTTACTAACATTGAACGTGACTAATTCCCACCACAAAAAAAGAATACATTACAGATGCTCCTACCAACAACGAAATTCCCAGCTGCCTCACTGGAGCTACCAGTTGCCACAGTAGAGCTGAATGCATCGACTACAGCAAAGGTTTTTGCTGTGTCTGCAAAACAGGTTTCTTTGGGAATGGAAGGTTCTGCCAGCAAAATGGTCAGTTCCAACGTTTTTAATAATTTATACACGATATTCTCACAGCTCGTGGCTTGGCGTGAATATCATAAATCTTCAATCAAGTCTTGCATCTTTTCTCATGAAGTCCCGCCATAAAGGTGTATGAATATCGAGGGTACCAAAAGTCATAAAAAAATCAGCCAACTGATTCAAACAGTTTTCCATAATTCTGAACTACATTCGAATCCACCGAATGATTTTACGGTCGAAATCGTCTCGCCGGGATTTAAACGAATTTCGGCGCGATGTTTGAGGGTGACTCGCCCTGAAAGCTCCTAATTCTCGATATTCTTCGGCAAACATTTTTGATGGGTTTCCTATAGCTGGTAAAGCCCTTGTTGCAATGTAGTCGCAAGCTTTATCCTCCATGACCGATATCACTCCTCAGATATACCTCTTCGAGTCACCGGAAAAGTTTTTGGCTCCGTAAACGAGCACGATTTCCCAGACAAGGATTTGCAGTGTTACGTTCAAACAAAAGACGGAAGGACGTACACAGCAGTGTCCAAGGTTCCGGAAATCATTGGCTCCAAATCTCAGCTTCTTAGTAACTTGGGCGGCGTTCTTGGATGGCTCTTCGCAAGATCCATAGAGAACACGAAAAACGGATACCAATTAACTGGTAAGAATTGATAGAATCCAATAATATAATTATCATTTCGAATCAAAAAATTCTTCTTCAAAGGTGGGGTCTTCAATATGACCGCTGACATCGTCTTCACGAATACCGGGGACAAGATAACAATCCGTTCGAGATATATGGGCCTAGATGTATTTGGTCAGTTAAAAATGGAGGCGGAGATAAAGGGATCGTTACCGGAAATAGCAGAAGACGCTCGGGTCGAGTATGAGGATCACGAAGAGTTGTACACGAAGACTCAGCCGGGAACGATCCTATCCCAAAGCAATCGATCGTACAAATTGATTGGAGAAACTCCAGAAGTCGATTATCCCTTCACTCAATCCATCGTTATAAATTATCAGGCATGCGAATACGCCCCTGACGATGGTAAAGAGGACACTGTCAGACTGAAATTCTCAAGGGGTTTGACTAGTTACGAAGCGAGGGAGCAAATCATACGGTTTGCAATGAACACCAAAGTCGCTCCCCTGGAGGAAGAGGATCCCTGTATTCAGGGACGCACTCATTGTGGGGATCACAGCTCATGTATCGTAGAAGGCGACAGCTACAAGTGCGTCTGCAATCCCGGGTAAGACGTGATCCTGATGTCAAGCGTCTATTTCACTCACCTTGTTTATATTTTCAACGCGTATTTTTTTATTCACCAATTACCAGCTATCAATTTCTTTACGAGGACGATGGTAGCGCAAACTGCGTGGACGTAAATGAGTGTACAGCAGGAACCCATTTGTGCTCCCCGGATGCATCGTGTATCAACAACGAAGGAAGTCACCTGTGTCAGTGCTTGGAAGGTTTTTACGGGGACGGGCGTACCTGCGGCAGTACGAATAATACGTTATTTTTATCAATTCATTTTTTTTTTTCATTAATAAAAATTAGGAGTCTGACACATTTTCACACTTTATCAGAAATACCATCTTGCGATGACACAAACTGCGGCGATTACGAGGAGTGCAACATGGTCGATGGGGCACCGATATGTTCGTGTTCATCGGGCTTCGAACAAACCGAAAAAGGCTGCTATCCAATCAGGGAATGTAAGCCATATACGAATGTAATCCTAGATCGATTGAATACTCATGCAATTACTTATGCTTTCAGTAATGTGTGATGACAAAGTTTGCTCTCCATACGCATACTGCGCCGAAGACACTGCTCGGGGTACCTCAGAGTGCGTGTGTGTCTCCGGATTCGTGGGTATGCGTCATGAATTAAATTTAGCACTTTTTCTCGAGTCATCGAAATGATTAATTTCTTCTATGACCTGATTAATTCGACAGGAAACGGTTACACCTGCAAACCAGATTTCGAAACAGCCTCGTCGACTGTTTCCTATCAGACCGAACAACCGCCAACCCCGCAATGTATTTTAAACCAATGCTGGTGCCCATCGGAACAGGGATGGAAATTCGAAGATAATTCCTGTGTAAAAATCAATCCCGAAGATGGATCCGTAACGGATAATTATAATCAGCCCGAAACAAGCACCACAGAACAAGAAGGTATCCCGGACTGTGAGTAGACGAAGAATGATACGAAGTAAACAATAATTAATTACAGGAATCTATTCGGCACTATATTCAGTGTAAATCAGTGTAGCACGTGGTAGTATTTTTGGAAGCCACTCCAAACGGCTGTAAGCATGCAAAGAGTACTTCAAAAACTGTGTATGTGTTTGCTGCACGATGTGCCAAGTAGCATGAAAACACGGCCGAATGTGTCAGCTCGGAAAAACAAAAATGTATTTATGGATCGTAGATAGGTCCTTCTTAGACGTTATATCCCTGAGCACGAAACAACCCCCATAAATTTTAGTATCAGCCCGACCGGTACCCGAATGCCTTCAGGAGACTGGTGACTGTATTTGCCCCTGGGGATATGACTACGATCGTCGAAGGGACATTTGTGTTCCCCAACCCGGATACAACCACGAGACGATGGGTCCGTCTGGATCCCGATGTATGAATTAGTCACCCTCTCTCTCTGTCTTTTTCCATCTATCTCTATCCATCCGTTCTCTAATCGATTCTAATCTGATTGACATTCAATTATTCATTGAAGAATAATCATCCTTTTTTTCGTACAGAAATTTCGTTTTTTTCCACACTTCTAACAAACTAACAAATTCATATTGGCATGCGTAACTTACAATTAGCTGGGAAATAGTCCGTAGATTCGTCTCACAATCAGGTGAAAAGTAATTAGAGTCTAAGGTATCATAAATGTATACATATAACGGGTGTGTTTATTCAGTTCGTTCAATAATTCATTTAATATTTTTCCAAAGTGACTCAAATTCGAAATTTTATAATCGTAATCGCGTACGCTTTCGCAGTATCCTGTAATGTCATGAATATCTGCCACCCCTACGCGCAATGCGTTTTCGTACCGGATAACAAGGACCGCTACGAGTGTCAATGCAACGTAGGCTACGACGGCGATGGATACGAATGCAGAAAAACGGGTACGTAAAGCTATCGAAATTTTTGAAAAAGTAAGAAAACCATTTCTATGCGCACAATGCCTGACTGCACCGCACTGCAGCACTGCGCGTGCTAAATTCAAATGAAAATTGCTACACGAGCACATTGCACGGTTTTGTATTTTTTTTCAACAGAAGTCACGTGCCTAGAAGTAGACATCTGCGATCCTAACGCAGCCTGTCGACAGGAAGAACCCACCGGAGCCAAATGTATCTGCAATCCAGGATACGAGGGTGACGGATCGACTTGCACGCGAATCGGTGCTTAATTCTTTGCATTTTTTTATAGAACTGCAGGACGCACTTCATTATCCGTGTTTAATGGCTCCTTGCAACGAGTTTGCTTTGAATTAGATGTAAAAAAAAAAATTGGCAGTTAAAATCCAGACAAAATACGTACCACCTCTAGCTTGATGAAAATCAAAATATGGTATAATAATCTTTATCTAAGTGCATCGTTGATTATGCAGACGCTTGTAGTCAAGACGCCGATTGCGGTCAGAATCAATTCTGCCAATACAACTTGGAGACGTCAAGGTACTTCTGTTCCTGCGCCCCTGGGTATCAACGAGTAGACGATGTCTGCGTGGTCACTGATTGTTCAACGAATCCTTCCGAATGTCACCTACACGCACAGTGTGTTACATCCCCTGCCGGCGGCTACATGTGCGTTTGTTTACCTGGATACAATGGTGATGGGGTTCGTATTTGCCGGGAGGATCACGTTGGATGCAATATTATCAATAATTGTGGAGAGAACGCCGTCTGCGGATATCAACAGCCCACCGGTAGCTACGCTTGCGAATGTAAATCGGTGAGTATCTTTTAATTTATCCTACTTTGCATCTTTTATTTTACTACCCTGATTTACCGGTTCCAGGGTTACTACTGGGATGGTTTCAATTGCCTTCCAGAGTCCTCGTGTAAAATTGATCCCAGATTGTGTTCCGCCGACGCAACTTGCGTTCCAGCTGGAGAAAACCGATTTGCATGTGTCTGCAACGCAGGTTTTACCGGGGACGGTATCGAGTGCAAAATCATCCCTCGGTACGACTCCAACATACTTTTGGTAAACCAGGGAACAGCGAATCTGAGGATACCATTTTTCCCAACACCCAACAATCCTGGAAGTCTCATCTTTATTGACTTTAAGCAGATGGCCATCGGACTCGATATTGATTGCGTAAATGGAAGAGCTTACTGGAGCGATATCACAGGTGCGAATTATTTCGAGTCACGATGATTGCTGAACGGAAGCGAAATTTTGAAGAACAAAAAAGTTATCGCGAGAACCTAATTAAGCTCAGGTGTGACCGCGAGTTTTCCCTTTTAGGGCACCAAATTCGATCAATGACTTACAATGGCTCGGATTCCAAGGTCTTCATAGGGGATGTAGGCGGTTCTGAAGGACTGGCGATTGATTGGATATCGAGAAACGTATTTTGGACGGATTCAAATAAGAGAACGATTGAGGTGGCGAACCTAGAAAGTATGAAGAGGAAAGTCCTCTTCGATGAAGGACTCACGAATCCGAGAGGAATAGCTGCTCACCCTTACAGAGGGTAAGGACTTGAAACGTTTCACAAATGGTTGAAGGAACTTCTTTATTTTCCCGGAGAGCAGGCTTTTTTACTAAATTCGATGCTTTGCAGAAAGATCTTCTGGTCGGACTGGAATAGAGAATCTCCGAAAATCGAGTGGTCTAATGAAGATGGAAGTGAACGCGGAATTTTCTTACAAAATGAACACGTTAAAGTACCAAATTCCTTAGCGATCGATTGGTCAACGGATGAACTGTGCTGGGGAGATGCCGGGCTATTCGTCATAAGTGAGTTGCTGTTCAATTCTAATTCAAAGGTACTTCGGTAAGAACTGTAAAAATGTAATATTAATAAATGTCAGGTTGTGCCAACATCGACACCCGCGCAATTCGTGTAGTTGCAACAGAACTGTCATATCCATTTGGCTTAGCGATATCGCAAAATCACTACTACTGGACGGATTGGAATACGTGAGTAATATTGAATCCTAAAATTACTCAATTATACCTACAACAACATCATATTGTTCAGGCAAAAGATTGAAATCGCGTCGAAAAATTCTGGCGAGAGAAATAAACCTCTAGAAATTCCTCTTGGCGGAAGCGACAAACTTTTCGGGATTGTGGCAGTCCCTGAATTCTGTCCTGAGGGTAAAAAATTACTTTACTACAATCCATATATCGATGAGTGCTCGACGTTTCGATAATTGAAATTAAAATTTTTTCTCCGCACAGTTTCGAATGTGTGCCAATACGAGTTTGGCAGATGTAACGAGAACCAGCTCTGTCTTCCGGATGGTCAGGGTGGGCGAACGTGCGCGTGTGCCGATAACGCTTCTGGTCCGTGCACAAGCGAGTACCAGTCTTCGTAGATGAGATCCCTTGACTCAGAAACGGTCAATTTTTTGTTTGTTTTTTTTTTTCACTATCTTAAAAGCCGCGGTATCAAGATCAAGGAAGAGGCTATACACCGCTGTATTCAAATGATAAAAAACTAATATTTTTACTGTACGCCAGTAATTGTGCATGACAAGAATTTTATGAAAATTTCTACTCCCATTCAACCGAGCTTACTGCAAGAAACATAACAAGTTATACGTAAGTTCATATCAGAAAACTAATATCACCAGATAGATTAGCTCCAATATAACTCATGTTTTTTTTAATATCACTTTTACCTTTTACAAACATATTATTTTGTATTCCAGCTCTCACTGTGTAAAATAGACTCTTAATCATGTATGTATTTAGTGTTATTTAATAAAAATTTAAACAAATTCCCCGCGTTCACGTCTATTTAAAAGAATCGAAAACTGAAACGCAAAGCACGTCTTGGTAAGGATGAGGCTTTAACATTCGCCATTCAACTTGTTATCTCGTAATTCAAATAATTGCGAAAATTACACTCAACACGAGTCTGGCTTCATATCAACAAAATTGCGATCTACTAAACTTGCAAAAGAGTCGATAGCTGCGAATGAATTCCAATGATGTAACTATTCGTAACGCGTTGGCTGCTGATAGTTACGTAACATTAACCACTGATCTCTAATAAAACAGTATAAATCGCTAACGGTGGGAACGGCTGACAAAATCTCCTCGTAGATCATACAACGGGCATAGATATAGTTCAATATATCTATGCAACGGGTCACGTCAGTTCCCGTTTATCAATTTATTTTCCAAGCTGCAACGAGATGTTATCTTCTCGCTGTTTCGTACTACTCATTCTACTCGCAATAGTGCAACGGATTACGAGTCAGCAAGTTGCAGTATTGCAGTAAGTTTGAATTTAGTATCATTCTAAGTCATAAATTCATACTCGTCTGAGAACACAACAGTTATTCTAGTTTAATGCAAGTTCTATTTGTGCCAATCAGTAGAATCAATCACTTCAACAAATAATATCAGTCCGCCGAGTTTCTAAACTTTCCAAGAACGGTCATGAAAACTGGACACTCACATGAGACATCTGCTCGAGCATCTGCTAGCAAATAACTAATATTGCAATAATATTGGTGGCAAACTTATTCCTTATAATACGTAATAACTATGATTGGATCGCACTATCAAAGCGCAACATCCCTGAAGCTCGTTGTACGTCTCTCAGATAACGTGCAATCTGCCAGATTAAGGCTTTTGCGCTAAATTTGAATAACACTATGAGTACCAGATGGTAGCAGATAATTATTGTCAGTATGTATCTTCAAGTAAAGTATTAAATGTCTTCACAGATTTGGTCGTCCCAATGTATCTGCCAATAATCGTATTGATTTACTGATTTTCACCCAACATTGGCCAGAAACTGTGTGTTTTAAATGGAAAGAAAAGGCTTCGTCGAATCAGTGTTTTTTACCAAGACAACCAGAATGGACGATACATGGGCTTTGGCCAACTCAGTACCACAAAAAAGGTCCAGAATTTTGTAACAAGACTCAACACTTTGATGAGTCTGTCTTACTGCCTATACAAAATCAGTTGGAGGAGAAATGGATAGATATTGAGCAAGGAACGCCACACTATTCATTTTGGAGACACGAATGGGACAAACATGGGACTTGTGCTTCCGTACTTCCCGAATTATATTTGCAGCTAAAATATTTTGAAAAAGGATTAGAGTTACTGAGGGAATATAATATGACCCATGTACTTTCTAAATGCAATATTTTACCTGGTCAAAAATACGAGATTCAACAAATCTTAGATTGTGTTCAAAAAATATTAGGTCACACTGCGCAGGTTGCATGCACCACGAATCCAGTAAGATACGTTTTATTTCGACTTTCAAAATAAATAACAATTACAAGCAATCAAAATTGAATAAATGTCCCGATAGAAGATATTTTCAAACCAATAATGACTTTTATGTTACAGAAAACCCATGAGTTCTTGCTGTATCAGATAAAAATTTGCTTCGACAAAAGCCTGAAGCTTACCGATTGCAATGAAATTTATGGGTATCCCACTAATTGCGAGAACCCTGTGACCTACTCAGGCAATGTGCCTTTACCGTCCAATGTCACATTAGTATAATGGAAATTACTTCAATCAATTAGGTGACTAAAATGATAGTATGTGATCGGCAAATACTGTAAGTGTATACATATAAATGAGTCTCGCTTCATATTCACAAATACTAACAATAAGTATCCACCAAGTGTGGAAGAAGTCTATATCTACAAGTAAATGAATTTCAAGTGTATAACTGTTCGTCACACGTTGACTACTCATATTTATAGGTCATAGACCTTAGCATTTCAAAAAAATGTATGCCTGAATTGTATATTGAGTTTTCAAAGCTATGCATTCCATTCATGCAATTAGTCATCGTACATCAGTAATGCACTTTGACCCGTGGGCCGTATCCACTGCAATCACGTGGGTCATCCATAAGCTGAAGTATCGCTGACGGCAACTTCAATTGACGCGAGTCACGAGATGTGTCGGCAAAAGTATAACAAGCAGTTACGGTCATGTTCGCATACACAACTCTCTTATCCTAATCTACATGAGGACCCACATGTTATTGTATACATGTACTTATAATAACTCTGTTTTGCATTCTACTGCCCAGTAGAATACGCTGATATCATATCTGAAGATAAGATCAGAGATTACATTTGACGCAGGCACATACATGCGAATATTTAAGTGTACAGAATACCGCCTACTGCTGTCTCAGCTCGTAGTTCAGTTGTTGGCGATGAAATACGATGCGAAATTTTCTTTCCAAATCTAATGACGTTAATTTGATCTTGGATTGCAAGGATGCATCAATTTACGAACATGAAAAATTGATATAATAGTCATCGTGAAAGCCTTTATCTACTCTCAGCTAGAACTGTGTTACCAATAGTAAGAATAGTAGATATCTGATTGTAAATCACATGCGGTCTCATACCGACCTGCTGATTCGGTGGGTTACCCCGTAGGCATGAAACATAGCAAATGAATGTGATACACGAGCGCAGCTATGCCATCCACAATTGTCGACTTGTTTTTAGATCCAGGTGTGGTGAGAGCTCATAAGCAGAGGGGAGCTAGTGGGGGCTATTGAGAAATGGGAATGGTGGGGAAGTAAACAGCGATTTCGGAAAGGGAAAATTGCTAACGGTGGGGACAGCCAACAAAACGCCGCGTAGACCATAAAACGAGCCGCCTCAGTTCGCCTATTTAATTTATCTTCCAAGCTGTAGCGAGATGTTATCCTCTCGCTGTTTCGTAATCCTCATTCTATTCGCGGCAGTGCAACAGATTACGAGTCGGTAAGTTACAGTTTTACAATAAGTTAGTTTAGTATCATTCTAAGTCATGAATTTATGCTCGTCTAAGAACACAACAGGTATTCTAGTTCAAGGCAAGCTCTATCTGTGCCAACCAGTACAATCACTTCAACAAATAATGTCGGGTCGTCGAATTTGTAAATGTTCCAAGAACGGTCATGACAACTGGACACTCACATCAGACATCTGCTAGCAAATAACTAATGTTGCCATAATATTGGTGGCAAACTTGTTCCATTTGATGTGTATCTTCGAATACAGTCGTAAATGTCTTCACAGAATTGGTCGTCCCAATGTATCTGCCGATAATCATATTGATCTACTGATTTTCACCCAACATTGGCCAGAAACTGTATGTTTTGAATGGAAAGAAAAAGCTCCGTCCCATCAGTGTTTTTTGCCAAGACAACCAGAATGGACGATACATGGGCTCTGGCCAACTCAGTACCATAAAATAGGTCCAGTATTTTGTAACAAGACCCTACACTTTGATGAGTCTGTCTTAAAGCCTATACAAAATCAGATGGAGGAGAAATGGATGAATATTGAGCAAGGAACGCCACACTATTCACTTTGGAGACACGAATGGGACAAGCATGGGACTTGTGCTTCCATACTTCCCGAATTAGATTCAGAGCTGAAATATTTTAAAAAAGGATTGGAGTTACTAAGGGAATATGATATGACTCATGTACTTGCTAAATGCAATATCTTACCTGGTCAAGAATACGAGGTTCAACAAATCTTAGATTGCGTCCAAAAAATATTAGGCCACACTGCGGCGGTTCAATGTGCCACGAATCCGGTAAGATAAGTTTTATTCTGTCTTATAGAATGTATAAAAATTTCAGACAGATATGTTCAAACCAATAATGGCTTTTATTTTACAGAAAACCCACGAGTCCTTTCTGTATGAGATAAGGATTTGCCTTGACACAAGCCTGAATCTTACCGATTGCAATGAAATTACTGAGTATCCCACTAATTGCAAGCGCAAGAAGGCTCTGACCTACCCCGGCATTGTACCTTCAAAGTACAATGTCATACTAGTATAATGAAAATTTCTACAATCAACTAGGCAATTAAAATGATAGCCTATGATTAGCGAATATTATGAATGTATACATATACTCAACTTGCCAATTTACAGCATGTTCAAACCTGATAACGGAACGCAAATTTCAAATTTTCATTTTTAAGCATAATATGGTATATTTTGAGTGAAAATAAAACTCATACCAGACAATTACTTATGTCACATTATTGTGTAGCTGTTGGTGCAGCTGCATGACGATATTTGGATCTCACAATCAATCACTTATCACAGTGATCTTCGACTGTAGATATGATGGATGCCTCATAAACATTGGTAAACAAGTGATGATTAATTTTTTTCTGCCGAGAATGTATGTATTGTTTGGAACACTGCTTGGATTGATTTTCGATCAACTCATATACAAAATTGAAATTTAGTTTTACTATATTCACGCTTTTCAAATCTTAGAAGAGATCCTGAATGAATAACAATTTGGAAGTATGAAATTGATTTAATTTACATTATTTTAGTGTATCAATATTTATAAAATGATAACAGAATGGTGGAGTTTGTGAATCGATTCAGATAATTCAAATGCTTGGTATTGTCGATTGTCATTCAATTTTCTTCTGTACTATTACAACAGCTGTTGGCACCAAGCCTATAAAAATTGTACACAGAATTTATTGCTTTTCCAAAGATGGGCCTTAATAATACAATAAAGAAGTCAGAGTATAATTCTCGCACTCACCTAGAATATCCAGTGGCTTTTCAAAATCTTCCTCTGTGAATACCTTGCGCGGAAATGTCGTCATTAAATTGAATGCCCCTGGACCGTCCGTCCGATTCATTTCAATGTACAATCGTACCGCAGAAAGTTGTTCCTTGCATCCAAAAGTCTGTGTCAATGCCTGTCCATTCGTGAGCCTGATCTGAAAAATACAAATCATTTAATGAGCATTCAATTATTAGGACTTAGCAATTGATAATAATACGCAGTGTATTTTGAACATCCCCCCAGCTCCTAACTTAATGGCTCGGTATACAAATCACCTGCAATTTCGTTTCATTATAGTCTTTTTTAGGACCAGCAGCTACAGGACCTGATGGCATTGCTGATGGTATCGGAGAGCTTGGAATTTTACCTGCTTCAGAAGCAGCTCTAGCTCGTCTTGCTGCTTTATCAGCTTCGATTTGCTCTCTTACTCTCTGCCTCGCTAACTTCTCTTCCTCTTTTTCCCTCTTTCTTTGCTCCAACATTTTTTTCATTTCCAAATCTTCTAGCCTTAGAAGAAATGAAGTTCAAGAACGTTATGTTTGATTGATGATGCTTTTGTAGCTCATTTTAAAAAGTAAGAGTTGCATTGGAAATGCTCACTTTTTCTTAGCCTCAACCATCTCTTTGCCAGAACGTATCCGCAATCGCTCTTTTTCAAGAGCCTCCTTCTTCTCCTGTTCCTCTCTCTCCTTCCGTTTCTGCCTCATCTTTTCTTCCAATAATTTCAACTGCTCCTTCTTCTCTGCTTCCGTCAATGGCTTCTTCTCTTCTGTGCTCTCGGAAAAGCTGTTATGCCCTGATTTGGTTGCATGAAATTCTACTTCCAGATTTGATTTAAACAATTTACCACATCTAAAACCGAAAATTAAATGCATACCTTACATGAATATGTCTATAATTATTACAAATGTTTTGACTATTAATCAGTTCCACAGATCTCATGTGTCAATTCATAATCTTAGTCCATTACGACTCACACATCACATTTTATGGACTTAGCAGTTGCACTGGATGCATCTTGATTACTCGCACTAGCAACACTTTCTTGAGATGGTTCAATTGTTGGTGCAGGAGAAGCAGAGGCATTTTCAACCGCAATATCGGGTGAAGTTTCAACTTCGTCAGAATGAGCAAGGAGCCTTAAAAATTTAGGACGTTTATACATGTGATGAATACAACCCAAACCTGAATTTACACATACCATTCCATTGCTGGTTCAACACCCTTGTTTCCCGTAACTTGCAAAGCTCTTTCTCTAAAAAAAAAGAAGGGATTTGGATATTGCCGCTATTCCGTAGGTTAGGTATAATCATGAAATAATGATTTTCAGTAATATTTACGCTTTTCCCTGGCTAAAGCCCATGTCTACAAGCATCGACACATCTGATGGAGACATTGCTTGGTATTTTATCGTGCAATAAAAGTTAGTTCAATTTATTTTCACAAGCCTTACTCGAAAAATCAAATGTCATGTCAAACTGACGCTACACAGTTAAGCAGCACACAGGAGCCACTAAAGTAGTCTGCTAACGGAAGTATCAAATTTTCAGTCCACGGTATTATCGATCAATTGCGACCGCGTCAGCTGTTCTCGATGTCAACGGAGGCTGTGGCACTGGCTGTGGTCACTGGCTGTGGTCCGGCTCAAATCAAGCACGTGGGTGTTCGAGAGTGCGATGTAGTGTATCCTTACCTACGTGTACTACATAAATACCAAGGAACACCGTTGGTAGGTAGTACACAGGTAAGAGAGTAATTGTACCAGTGCTTCGGTGATGGCAGGTCGTGGCAGAGGACGAGGCAAAGCCTCTATGTCCATTAATGTAGAACAATTGGGTTTTGGAAGAGGAGAGGCACTTCCTGGTCCAGTTTTGCAACCACCACCGAAATATCCTCCCCTGGATTATAAACCGATTCCTTTTACCATAACTGGCCAAATGGATTATATGCTAGAAATAAAAAGAGACTATGCAGAGTTTCTCAGAGACAATCCTTGCTATGTACAGCCGATAGTCATCAATAAGGACATAGAACGTTACTCCGATTGGTTCCAAGATATGATCACAGATAAGACGAACTATGAAGAAAGATACGACTGGAGTGTCTTACCAATTGAATTAAAACCTAGCGGTAAAAGGAAACTCAAGCGGCAGCATAATGAGAAGACCAAAACATCAACTAAAAAAAAACCAAAAGATATGGATGTTGAGTCGAGACTAAAAGAACTGGAGAAAAAAGAGAACAGCCAGCGGAGTGATGTCGAGGAGGATGAAAAGGATGAGGATGTTGATAATGAAGATGATGAGAAAGAGGCAGATGAACGTCCAGAAGAGGAAGAAGAAGAAATAGATGAGGAAATGGATGATGGAACTGATTATGTGAACAGCTATTTTGACAATGGCGAAGGTTTTGACGACGAAGATGATAATTTGGACGATGGTCCAGTATACTGATACTACAGAATTGCATCTTCGATCTCTATTAAATTTTCTATGATTTCTTCACAGTTCCAATATTTTCAATCCACTAAAAATTGTACCACCAGTGTTTGCTACTAAATAAAATCATCCACACGAGTATATGATCATAAAACTAACTGGATTGTTTCTTCCTTGCATCGTAACCGCATCCTAGATGGTGAGGAGTTAGGCAAAGAAGAATCAGTTGATTTTTATGAACTTAGTGTGTGTTTATCAGTTGTCTGTTGAATCACCTGAATGATAGACCAGACTGAGAGTCACAATACATAAAATCGACTATTGTCAAAATCGATAAATTATCATGAATAGATTTCAAGTATTCACTGTAATTGTGAACTGAGTTTGACATCTACAGTTGGTGGAGGCATTTCTGCAAGTAGATCTATGGAATTTTGTGACTGCACTTTAGTCGTGGATGATGAAACAGTAACCTTTTGATTGTCATCTCGTAAATCTTCTCGGGTGAGGAATTTGCATGTGACAAGGTACCATATCACCTGTACCACACTATTCAATAACCCTGAAAAAAAAAATTTGAGTCGTGACTCAATTGTATCGTGGCACTCAGGAGCACTTCAATTTATAAATCCTTACCATTAGTTACAAACACACCGCCGAGTGTGGCACAGAGTTTAACTAAAAATCTGAATACTGAATCTCTTTGTTGGGTGACCTTGACTTTGAGAGCACTCATGTCGTATTTGAAAAAAATTCCTGGTATTCCATGAGATCCCTTGTGATGATCGACAGGCCTTTGATGATCCTTCACACTATATTGGTAAGTTTGGTACGTCCGCAATAAGGATCTGACATCAGTTGGGACAACCTCCACAAAGTATTGGTACAGCATCATGTCTAAAAACAATGTGAACAATGATGACTTAATAATATATCAATATTACTTAATACAGAGAGTAAACTCACTGTGCTCAGCAACTTTCTCATCTCCCTCAAGCGGATGTATGACACCAGGGCTTGGTTCCCCAAAAGAAAATCTATTGATTCTGTGAGTGAAGTTATAATCGTGTTCGGACATGAATGCTGATATATGAACGTGGCCCCTTGGTAATGACAGAGACTTTCCAGCAGTGACATGAAAATTTCCGGCAACCTTATTAACATCTAGACTGCCATAAATGCGACAAGCATCTGGAGTGTGGTTGGGATAACTAGTTCTGGAATAAAATGTATAATAGCGCATGAGAATTCTATTTAGGTGACTGCTAAATTCATGAGTCTATACCTCTTAGGCATTTCACTAGAAAAAGTGAGCTGATTGGATTTCCATAGCAGTTCGTGCAGAGCGTGATATTCTTCTCTGAGATATGAGTTCATGTACTTGAGGGAATCAAAATGAGAGCGCTGATCAAGACTGAGCTCCCACCAGGTATCTTCTTCTTCTAATGTACCAAATCCCATCAAGTTCTGATTAGTTGAATCCAGTATATCGGCGCCTACACGACTACATGGCATTGCTACTGTTATATCGATATTTACTTTTAATTTTGCATCTATCGAGTCATTATCAGGCTCAAATTTAAACTGGAGACGGCTATCTAGATAATATTGGGTCTCAGCAAAAGCCACGTATACCATCAGACAGAAGCTCAGTACTGAAACTAAAAATCATCAATTTTTTCTTCATGTAATAATAAACATGGCACGCATAACATTTCACCTTAGAGCATATAGCATTTCATAAATAGGTTACTAATACCCAGATGTACTTACACGTGCCACCAACAACTGATTGTTTGACGTAAGTGTCAGGCACTTTCGGAAAACCATCTAGCTCTTTAATGACTTTTAAATTTACTTTTCTTCTACGTAACATGGTAATATTGTAAGGACTAGGTTGACGCCAGTGTTTTTCGATACACTTGACTCTTAAAAGTTATCGAAGAGCAATAAATTAAACATTCGTATCACAGTCAAAGCGTTCCATTGGTTAGGGAATCATGTTGTTGCCGCCGTGGCCGCATGTTCTATACGTCAAACTTTGTACACGTAGCAAAAAAGCTTAAATTTCTAACGAATTCTGTAAAGTCTGAATTCGTTGATTTCTATTAAATTTTGATGCAGGAAGCGCCATCCCTGCGGCAAGTTTAGAAGACTTGTAAACTCGAACATACTTGCGGGCAGTGCATGCAGGCATCGAAAAATCGCACGTTGACTTTTATCGGCTTGAATCGTCTGGTTATAAATAAATAAATAAGTTTGCTTGTAAAAAATGAAATTATAACCTGTGAATTTATTCTGCTTTATTTTCGCAATAGGTAACAGCTTATTTAAATGACAGATGAATCAGCTGTTAGAGTGCATGCTTTTCTAATATAATATATGTATACAATCATATTTTTAAAACGTATATGCAATTTTTTATTTATCATTCGTAAATCTGTTCCAAAATATTGTCGTGCTGTCGTAATTAAGTCTGACTATAGACATTTTGTTAATTTTACGGTGCGGACGGCAATTTATGGTCAATTCTCTCCTCTTCCAGAAAGATTGTATTCTTCATAATACCCGTGTGCAGTAACCTCAGATAGCAATAGGGTCTCTGGAAAATTTGTGTGCACAATGATACCTGTAAAATCCTAATTTTAGGAAAACGATTGCGATAATGGATCATGAAGACGAAGATAAAAATACAGAGCAACAGACAAAACTAGTAAGGGTTCTCCAAAGTGAAACTGAAATCTTTGAGACTGACAAAATTGATGCAAAAAATGGAAAGGATGCAGGTAGTGTACTGAGACATTTGGAATGGTCCATCAAAGTTATTGAAACATGCAAAACTTCTCTTGTAGTTGTGGTGAGTACTGTAATTGTTGCCAATTTTTTATTGTAGATGAAGGGACATCAGAGTCTCTAATAAAGTCTCCGGAATCCTATAGCGGTAGCTATATGGAGGATAATCAATTTGTGATCAAACCATCTGAGGATCTACATCTGAAGCTTGAGGATCAAGAAGCTGCAGATACAGTGCTGGAGTTTAAGATTACAAAAGATGAAGTCTCACGGAAAGAAAACGCAGCAAAACCCCAGGACTCTGACTGCAATATTGCAAGAAATGGAGACAATGTGATATCAAATTCTTCAGAAATGATGAATCCCACTGAAGAGTCAGTAAAGCAGATTGAGTTGGGCGACTTGCAGGAAGTTGATTCAGCATCAAGGGAAAACAAAACAAAGAGTGGAAAGTCAAAGAGGGGAATTTCAGAAGGTAATTATTTATTAGAGTCGGTGAATGTGTAATTAAAATCGATGTCCTCAAGAATTTTTTAACTGCACTTTAAAAACCATTGGCACAGGCCAAGCGGGTGATCATAGTAAAATTTCTATGGAAGAGTCCAAGAGCAGTTTGGATACTGACTCTAGTAAACGTCAAAAGACGGAAGAAACTGTAAACGGATCGTCAGATGCTGTAAATAAAAACGAAGTCCCATTAAAGTTCCATAAGTTGAAATCTAAAGTTAGAAATCGAAACTATCGTATTAAACAAAACCTACCAGACGAAACTACAGATAATTCTGATGAAATCGTTGCTAGCGAATCTACTGGAGAGGGAATGGACAGTGAGTCTTAAAAGCCTTTCTGATTTATATGCAGAGTTTCCCTCGGCATGTTAAAGCGTAAACATTGCGAGAAGATGATGAAATAGGATTATTTTACTTTACAGCCGGTGATGGTGACGATTCCACTAGCAATGAAGATTCAACAGCAGTTGCTAACGAGAGTTTGAACCTGGATGCAGGTGAAGTTGAAAATAGAGAAATTAGAGAAGAAAATGGTGAGGAATTGGGAGAGCATAGCGAAGAAGAAGAGAATGGCAATGATGGAGGTAGAGGTCACATGAGAATTTATAAGAATTGCTTTGAAGTTTTGAATTTTTTATCCAATCTGCTCATAAATCTCTCGACTAGGGGATGATGACTCTGATGAATGGACCTCAGCTAGCGAAGATGATTCAGTAGAGCCAGATCTCGAGGTGCTGTCTAAAGAAAAGCCTAAGCCCCAATGGTTTATCGTTCCCGAAGTTATAAATCGCCAACTGGGATCTAATGCATTATTTCAGAGAAGATTTTATGGTTCCCTCCACACTGTACAGCGACTGGAACTCATGTACAAACTAAAAGAGCATAAGGTATACTTAGTTATAATCATGAACCCGAAAATTTTGAGTAGTACTTGCAAAAATAAACTAGTGATTTAATTTTACACTCACTCCAACAGGGCTGTGTTAATACATTGAGCTTCAACCAAAGAGGGAACCTGCTGGCCAGCGGCTCTGACGATTTAACGGTAGTCATTTGGAACTGGCCCCTGGGGAAAAAACAGCACTTGTTCAAAACAGGCCACAGAAGTAATGTGTTTCAGGTAATTCTTTTAGTTCTGTCATGAGTTCAGAATTAATAAAATTGATTATATCAATTTTATTCACAATTAAAGTGGTACGCGGTCTCCTAAAAGTTAAACTTGTGAATCTTTTTCCATAGGCATCATGGTTACCTTTGCCAGTGGAACATTTGATGGTAACTTGTGCGCGTGATGGGCAAGTCAGATTGGCAGATCTGCATAGGCCGGCCACAGATTGTACCCGCCGTCTTGCGAGTCATGACGGTCCAGCTACTAAGCTTTCAATCCATCCAGATCTACCACACGTTATACTTTCTGTCGGCGAAGATGCCGCGGTATTCTTAATCGATATACGGCAGAGCAAACCTACGACGTATGTTGTGTCATTGATTTAAGATAAAAACTCTCGACGATTATTCATGTCAGTTTTATCATTTGAGGGCATTTTAGAATGGTTAAATTTATCTGATTATGATATTTCAGACTTTTGACAGTGAAAGAAGGGCATTCTCATGTTGCAATATACAGCGTCAATTCAAATCCGCTCAATAGTAACGAATTTTGCTTGGGAGGACGGGACCAATATGTCAGAATATATGACAAGCGAAAAGCTTCATCACCATTGCATAAGATGTGTCCAAAACATTTAGTATGTGTGTTTAGCTGATCTACAATAGTCTACGAATTTGCATTTCTGAGAAAATATTGACAATATTTTAGTTTCAGCAAACCAACAAACATCATGCCCATGTTACGTGCGCCAAGTATAATTATAATGGATCAGAAATTGTTGGATCTTATAACGATGAGGATATTTACTTATTTGACGCCCTTCTGCCATCACCAACTGGTGATTTTGCACACAGGTATCAAGGTCATCGAAACAATGCAACAGGTAGAATTCGCGTTACATATCAGAAGAATACCAGCGTCCATGTTATCAAAGTTCTAATTTTCTACAATCTTCCAGTGAAGGGAGTGAATTTCTTTGGGCCTAAAAGCGAGTTTGTCATCTCGGGATCAGATTGTGGTAATATTTATGTCTGGGAAAAAAATACCGAAGCAATCGTGCAGTGGATGGCTGGAGATGAATGTGGTGTGGTGAGTGATGGATACGAGCACAGTGCAAGAAACATGTGAATAACCGAGAACTGAACATGACACCCTAATTTTCTTTCAGGTAAATCGGCTTGAGCCACACCCACATATCCCAGTATTGGCCACAAGTGGATTAGATTATGACGTAAAGGTATGGGTTCCATCGTGCGAGGAGCCACCGTCAATGAAAAATTTGGAAACAGTGAGTTATTAGCTTCTATCTTATGGAAGCCAATCCTTCCATATCAATTAAACGTGTTTAACATACCTGTGATTTTCTAGTGTGTAAGGAATAATATGAAAAGCAGAGAACGAGACGTATCGCGTGAGCCTGATGCATTTGATGGGCAATTACTATGGTTTTTATGGAGACAAGGCACAGAAACGGAAGAGTTAAGAGTGAGTATAAGAATATTCAGGGATTGTTGCCTAATTCTCTGATTGCTGTACAATATCTCATATTTGAAATCGGTTTCTTCTTATCAAGCAGAGGCGTATTCGTAATTTTGGTCGGAGAGCAGGCGATGGTGAAAATCGTGATGACGCAGATTCATCCAGTGATGACTCGTCGAATCATAGCAATAGCCCGTCGGAAGATGAAAGTGATGGACGGCCTCAGTGTTCACCATCTTAATTGAAACATGGTGAGTCTGCACAGTGTGACGCAATAGAGTCATTACTATTACCTACTGATTTAGTGGGCACTTTGTGGAAGCTGGAATGGTACCAAAAATTCCATCCATTTCCAAATATTTATATGTGAAATACGATGAAAATACTTTGTAAACTTTTATACAAGTACCGAATATCTTGTAAATAATCTAAAAAGTTCCTCATGCCTGCAATGAGAGGAGGTTATTGTCTTTGTGTTTATAAACCAGATACTTGGAGTCTGCGTTACAATAAGTTAAAAATGTGAACAATTCAAGTACGTGCCAACATTTGTTTTTCTCTTTTTTTTTAACTCAAAAGTTACGCCTTATTGATATAAGTGGTATGCTAATAACTACTGAGTATAGAGCTATACTACTTCTACCTAGACGTACTGATGTTTGATCGTACGTGAATAAATGTATATATCTTTATGCAGAGTCGAGTTTCTTGTAAAGTTATTATCACTATCTGATAAGGTTCCTCAAAATTTAATATCGTTTGTACACATGAAACCTACATTTATTTCATCACAGTTATATCATACAGTTATGTCGAATAAAGGGTTGTTTTTTGTAATTAAATATCTCACGATTGCCCTAAAAACTTATTTAGTGCAATGAAGTTTATCTTGTCTTGTACGATTTTTTCGAATCAATCAAATACCTTATGACAGAATACATACCTGATGAACATGATAAATAATATATCTCGTGCCGCAACTTGAAAATAATGTTGGGAATGAATGCAGTGAAGAAATGTTGATAGTTTTACTTTAAACAAATCTATTCACCAAACATACAAAATTGAGATCTCATCAAAATAGAGGATTATCCTCAGATCTTAGTCCGCACTCACAATGTTATTTTTTTGCAAGCCTACGAAATTTGATCCTCTTTACAATTTTATTATTTGCATTGAGTAGTTATTCATACTGTTCATTCTAGGATAACTTTTAGAACATACCAGTTGAATGAATTGAAAATGTTATTTTTATGCAAGCCTAAGAAATTTGATCCTCTTTACAATTTTGTTATTCGCATTGAGTAGTTATTCGTACTACTCATTCTATGATAACTCTCAAAACATACCAATTGAATGAGCAAGTCCCGCATACATATGCGCAGTAGTTACTGCTATGAATAAAGTTGTCACAGCTTTTATGAAAAGCGACGACCATGGCCCGGCTAGCAGAAGCGAGCTCAGAAAATCTAATATCAATGATCGGTAGACTGTTAATAAAAGCAAGCTCACTACGATTGGCTCAAGACTTCTATGTAAGTCATGCCGTGACCACAGCCAGACAAGAGTAGCAGTTGTGATATGTTGTACCTGTGCAAAACATAAAATTTGATTATAGCAAAAATCGCTGAGGACAATCCCAAACGAGTTTATAAAAATACAAATGATACCATGACTGACTGACTTACCAAACTGATATTGGATTCGAGACTTTTCTGAATATATTCCCAGTCAAACTCTGCTCCCCGAGCACCAACCCATAGTAGCAAAAATCTAGTCAGCAGTACCTCTGCACCTGCCCATCCTATTCCTGCTGTCAGAACTTTGGCATGTCCCTTACCGGGAATTCCATTTAACACAAGTAATATGCCAACAAGATCTGCTAGATCTATGGTGGATTTTGAAAATTCCTATAAATGATTAACGATCAAATAATATGACGGAAAGGACGAGATATTGTCTTGCCAATTCTTAGAAGCAAATAACAACCTGAGACGATCGAAATTGCATTTGCAAAGGTACAAAGAATACTCACACCAAAAATATCAAAACCTTCTTGCCCAGCAGAGTCTGCTGTAGGAAAGAATGTAGCTAGTATTAACATCTTAACTAGCTGTGTGAATACGTAAATACCGCCTGCTTGAATGCATTTCCAAAACGCTCCATACTCTGATCTGCAATGAAATTTAAAACCACGATTGTGAGATGCCAGGTTGTAACGAGACCAGAATTATTAAATTGTTTATCATCTGTGTGATACTTACAGTCCGGAGTACTTGTACGTCAAGTAATATGGGACATAAACAAGGGCCAAACAATTTCCGAAGTGGTACAAAGTCATCGCTACAGACTTACTGGATTCGTTGGTAATTTCATACGTAAAATCCTAATTCAAGATTAGGTTATGATGAACTGAGATACGTTAGGATAAATTAGGTTATGTAAGGGATTATGACGTTTGTACAAGGATTTCTGAGGGAAAGGCTGCTTAATTTTTTAGGAATATAACGATCCTTTTACGCAATTAAAATTTGCCTTCGTAACCGACTTTTATAATTATAATCCTGTGTAGTGTTGTACGTCGGTCTTACCCTACTTTACAAGATTACAATTTTGGATGAGTTGGTACTACAGTTATTACCGCCTACAGGCGCTGTGCTGCGCGAACTGCAGAGGCGGGAATCTTTTTACAATTTGCGTAAAAATTTTGAATAAATTCCGAAAGCAGTATGCACCAGCCCACCTATGAAAAACGTCTTCTGTCCGCTATCAATAATTTATACATGACTAGTAATATAATGGGGTTAGAATTAAAAACGTAATTTTTTGAGAAGTTCCTTGACGCGTGCTGCGATCGCTGTTTGGTACCCTTTTTTTATATTTCAAAGGGTTCGACCCTAGCCATAAACCCTCTACCCTTTTACCCTTACCCCTTTACAGGGGGACTGTCTGATCGGCACCCCTTTAGTACACAGAAATGGATATCTAAAAAAAGGGTTCTGCATCAGGATAAATATTGTCCTACTAAAATGGAATCGAAATATTATTTTGATACTGAAAGTACCATGATTAATACTAAAAGAACCAAAGTATTGATGTATACTGGGAATCTCAATAATGGATCAGAATAATTTTGCCTTTATTTTTTTTTCTCAAGAAATGTTATTTCATAAATTAATTCTACGAGTGGATAATATTCAACCTGTTAATTTTTTATTGGACATTGTCAGCCAATACTTTCACTGCACTCAGTAGATCTCATCGCTACAAATCCAAGCCACCCCTTTGGGCATTGGCTTCAAAGCAAAGGGTATGGGGAGAAGCTGTGTCGACCAACCAACTGAGGCGGAGGTGCTGAGTCTATCGTCTCTATTCAGTACCCTGGGCAAAGACTTTGGCCCGGGATTGGTTGGTGGGAGTCTACGTTTGGTTGAGCTGGCAGAAAGGACATCGGGGCTGTGGAAACCATCCCTTATTCAAAGCCCCTTGATGTAGACGGAGCTCCTGCTTCTGTCGTCTCTGTTTAGTACTCCTGACGAAGAGATCTGCTGGGGATTGGTTGGTGGGAGTCCTCGATTGGGTGAGTTGGCTGAGCAAAGCTGGCCGGTGCAGAAGCCACTATGTATTCGTAGACCCTTTGGAAGAAGGGTGATTCAGTTACGTCAGAGAGACCGCACTGTCAACTTCATAAGATCATTTGATATATCAAGTGATTCCTTTATAACCATTTGCTTCTGAAATAGTGTCATCAGTAGTGGAATGAAAAACGTCAGACGAACAGTGATAGTTAATCAAATTAATTATCTAATACTTACAATATCAAATCAACAGTATCTCAAATCTTGAAAGCTCAATTAATTTATTTTTTTATTTTTGCATTTCAGTGTTCCACCTTCAGTTTATTTCCTTTTTTTATTAAAATGTTTCTGCGTTGGGTGCATTGAAGAATGAGAGTGGAGCAACCTGGGGTGAGAGCCCTTGTTTTTGCCTACTGGGGTGCATTCTTAGTAAAAAAAAGAGTTGTGCTTCCCTTTAGACTGAGCAGGTAGGGTGGCTACCCTTTTTGGAGGGGGACTGGATCTGTACCCTTCTAAAAAAAGGGTTGGTACATAAAAGGGGTTTAGATTTGGGAAAGAATTGTCAGTTTTGTGTTCATGTTACGTAAGGTACAGTAGCGCAAAGAGAAGATATTTTCCTATGTATCGTTGACTCCAACTAATTCAATAACGTGTCATTAAATATTAGTTTCAAATAACTCCTTACACTTGGCAGCATTTGGGCAGATTAGTATTTCACTGTGATTACCAAGATATAGTATTATGTTCCCAGTTTATGCAGCTCCTGCCTTCAGGACAAAACTAACTCTGCTGGAGACGAGGCATCAACCCCTAGCAAACTTTTGAGACTGTTAAGGATTCGTTGATGGGTGGAGCTTCAGATTCCTTCAACTTTGCATGCTTCGCATTTGTGGCCAAAGGGTAGCCAGTCTTGCTCCGATAGTCGATGGTGCTAGGTGTGGTGAAGTGAATTTTGAGACAGGTGTAATTTTGCTTCAGGATTGAGACTAGCGACAGCTACTTTTTTCTTCATGGCAAGAAGTGTTCCTATAATTAAGATTCGGACTTCAGTAAGATTAAGAGCTGATATTCATTCAAAACAGCAGCAGATAGTAAAGTATCGATGTTCTTTGATATTGCAAAGATCATGTGTTAATATTCCTTGCTAATTTGAAAAAGACATTAGAAACGGCTTCTCAATAATCTGAAAACAATTTAGTTAGATCAAAAGTCTATAGAGAAAATTTAAAAAGTGACGAAAGTTTATTTTGATTTTAATTTCGTTTTCATTAGAAAGTAGATACCTATCTGTGGGATCGAGACGAATATTTTTTTGTTGTCACAATTTTCTTCTGTTACCAAGGATTTTGCTCACTTTTGGGAGTAGTCAACGAAATGATTAAAAAATAGTGCAAATCACTGGAATATCGTAACCCAAATTGAAACATCGTATGAGGTGAGTTCAAAATTCCTTATACAATTAAATTACTTTATTTATAATCATTATATCCTAAAAAAGTGCAACAGAAAAATTCTAACTATCCCAAATCGAGTGAAGCATAGACAAGACTTTTCCACGCAACATAATTTGCTGGTTGTAATCAATTTTAGCATGTGGAATTCACACTGATACTTGGATTTTCTCTATTAATTTGAACATTTGTATCGATCAGATTTAAAATTTATCATCTTTAACAGTTACCCGTATCGGTAGAGCAGATTTTTCGTTTCGTAAGATGTCAGTATAAGCTCCACACGTTCACACGTAACCAGCCCAAGGCCATGAAAAGCTTGCAGCTTTTGCTTCTAGATGACACTGCCATTCCAATAATTCGAATCAATTCAAAAAGCTGTAATATCGGAGAGATGTTCGATAAATTATTACAGTATGTATAATCATAAATATAACGTGAAAACATTACGATAAACCGATAGATGTATTAACCAGTTTTCAATGTAATCATCAAATATTAGCATGTCTGATTCGTGTTAGAGAAATAGAGTTTCCTATCGGCAATGTATTTAGCGTGCTTTTTTGACGATACTTCCTTGACTTATTCATCACGTACAGAAGTTCTCTTAGTATAAAAACCATCAGTTACCGCAGCTTTCTTACGCTGTTCTGCAAAGATGTGCAGACGCATGTTATATTCTAAATTTTAGATTGTACAAATTTATTAAGACGTAGTTTTGTTTTTTTTTGCTTATTTTGACGTAGTTTATGGTATTTGGTTTTGCCGACCAAGCATCGGGACGGGAATAGAAAAAGAAAAAAGAATCTTCGATCACGTTTCCAATTCGCTCCCCCCCAGTGCAGGACAAGGCAATACGCATACGTTCCCATGTGGCCTCCTTCCCTCGTAGTTCGACGTTAGAGTTCCCTGAAAAAAAGGAAAAGACGAAGACGAAAACGAAGAAAACGGCAGAGTTGGAATCGGCTTTTGGAAATTGCGCGCGGTTGAGCCTTCACGACTGGTTGCGATGCTTTCCACCTATGTAGCTAAGACTAGGGATGGGAATGCGGGGCCTGTCGGCTCTACACAACCCTTGGGAAAGAAATGCAAACACTTTTCTAGTACCCCGTGACTCAGTCGACGGCTTATCGTTGTTACTTTTCGGATTTCAACCCTCCCAAGGTCTCGCCTTTATGTCCCCGCAAGAATTACTCGTGCGAATCCAAAGTCGAGCTTTTCAAAGTGCTGTGTATAATGGACGCGTATATAGGATAAATCTGTGTAATATTACACATCCGCTATAAAACGAATGAAGTTGCCGTTTGAGATATATATCCTTTTTTTTCTTTTTCATTTATTCGTTTTTATTTCGTCGTCAAGATTGTTGAATGTCCTGCAATGACGTCAGAGGCGAGATCGCGGTATAACGATGAGCTTCCTTCCCAGTTCCGGTCTCCATGATTCTCGCCCGGCCAACTCCATTATTCCCATTTCTCTACGCTCGCTTTTGGCGCTCTTTTGTCCTCAATCTCAATTCCAATTCCAATCGAACGCGCCAATTGAATCTCTAGCTCCGACACTCTCGATCCATTAGACTCAGTGCGCGATTCAACAACCTTTCTTATATATATTAATGTGTACTAGACGTGCATTGGGGACCAATGCTAGAAGAACTATGTATACTGCCATGCTAAAACGGGAGTTACATACTCAATAATAATAATGACAATAATAATAATTCACGAAACTGTGTAGATCGCATCAAATATCTCGTATTTCTCAAAACTGTACATATATGCACCATATACTCTCTGACCCTGATTCCGTTTCTGACTCCGATTCTGTACCGATAACGGGTATAACGGATAACGCGGATAACGGATAACGGATAACGAATCACGTATTCGCTTTCCGCTATGCAGGGTGGTTGGCGTCGCGACGCCAGAATACAAAGTACCACCTACCTAGAGGCTGACACCCTCACCCGGTGGCGCCGAGAACAAAGGGAGTCTTTGCGTCTTCCTCTTCGTCTTCTGCTTCGTCTTCTCTGCTTCTACCTCTTCCTCTTCGTCTTGTGAGCCACAGCTAAGGATGTACATAAATAGATATATATCTATATACGTTATACACAGCAGGACTTTGGGGTGGGTCCTAAGGCTGGCTGAAATATATCAACTCTCACGTCATATAAAAATGTGTTTACGCGGGCGTAGCGCGACGCTTTGGGAATGAAAACATCAACCCTAGAAAGAGGGCTTCCACGGCGTCCAAGCGGACACTGGTGTACCGATACGGTATTGTAAGACAACGTATTATACAAAACGCTGCAGTTTCTAATTTTTCCCGTCGATTATAATTCACTCTCGCTATTCATGTTTATACAATCGAAGTCTTTCGATTACTAAATATATTATACACAGCTTCTAGTCCGTATTTCCGGTTTCCATAAGATTCGCACCCCCTCGTTCGTCTTTCTATGTGACACGCGAAGCGGTCGACGCGCACCGGCGCACACCCCGTATAGTCCTCTTTCGCCCATTGAATATCGCCTCCCTCATCCTCCTCTTCCTTCACGTTCCAGAGAACCAAACCAAGTCGCTGACAGACCTAAGAATACATCTATACATATGTACATTCAACGGTCTACCGATACACACCTATACTTATACTTATACGCTATATTGATCTGCAACTCTATAACTCACCCTCTATTCACATTGGCTAAAAGTGTATATACATGTATGTATACATATATTCCCCAGTAACTCGAGTCGCGAGACGAGAGGAATAAATATATCGCACATCCCGATTTCCCCGAAAGGGGAATGGAGGGACCTTAATTATGAATGAAAAAAAGAAAAAAGACGAATAGCTAGCGAAAGAGGACTGGACATTTCTCGTCGCAGCTCCGTATACTATATGCCTTGTAATTCGTCACTCGAAATCCAAGTATGGGCAGGTACAGACGACGCGAAGTGTAGGTATGTATATATGAGTCTGTTCAGTTCACCCTGTATAACGAAAGTCGAGGGTGAATGCATCGGTGGATATATCCCAAGGGATATCCGCGCGATCGAAGCAATCGCCCCTTTCAAATATTTAACCGCACAATATCCAATTTTATCTTGTATCTTTTACCTCTCTCCGCCACTTTCGCGTGTTGTACCTCATACCCGTGTATTCGGATAGTATTTTTTATTTTTTTATTTTCATTTATCTTGTTTCGCTTTATATATATATATTTTTTTTTCATCATTTTGCTTATTTTTATTTATTTATTATCCCTTTTATTGTATCCTTTTGTTTTCCGTGTACACGACGAAAGCGCTTGTTCCGCGGTGTATAAAATCCCGACTATCTGCTAGCACAAGTAAAGACTCGCCGTATACGGTGGAGGGGGTAAAAAAAGAGGATTGATTATTTACCAAGAAATCAAAGTTTGCTATACCGCGATGAGGAAAATAGAGTCGCTAAAAAACTACGGAAGCAGAAACGGCCACGCAATGTAAAGAATGGAATGGGACGACCACTGTTTGTCCACTCGCCGTTCTTTGCTCTCGTCCTGCAGCTCCCTTCTTTTCACTTTTAAACTCCCTTGTTAGATCACTAAATTAAAAGAATCAAAGAATACCATCCAAAATGACGGACCTAAGGTACACTTCGTCGATGCGTCGTACCAAACGATCTCGATATAAGCACAATTTTGACTGGAGAAAATTAACGGAATCCATCCTCAAAAAATAAACGAAATTGCGAGTGAGCAAATTTTTGCCGACGAATTTCGTACGACATTCCGTTACCCGCATCTATGTAACCTGAGTTATGCCGAATATTCGGAAATCGCACAGAGGCAGAGAAACTTTGAAGCGGATAAGGGTGGAATTGGAAATGGGAATGGGAATAGGGATGGGAATGGGACTCGGACCTCGGTATTTTAAAACCAGCGAACGTAGACCTCTGCTCAAAGTCGAGGGGTTTTAAGGGTGGAATGGTGGACGGTTGAGGATCCACTCGGTCTCGCAACGCCAGCCGACCGGGCTTCCCTTATACTCTTCGGAATATCGGTCGAATGTGTTTTTTCCGCGCCCTCAAACACGTCACATGAATAAAAAATATCCTTCAAAGTTGCCAGCCCCAGCGTCTGCTTACCCATTCCACCAGCATCTCTTCAGCCCTTTTTTTTTTTATTTTTTTATTTATTTTTTTTTTTTGGACTACTTGTACACACTTCTTTCTCCGTTCCTCCATTTCGATACACGTTCTATACGTTATATGATACATACATATAACATGTCGAAATGGAAAATGATGCGGTTCGGAAAATGCTAAAGTCTGCCAAATGTACGCCCGATTACTTCCATTGCGCAACAGCGAATTTCCCTCCGGATTTCATCCCCTTCACAGGTGGACGAAGGACGTCTTTCTGTTTTCAATTTTTTTTGTTTTTCATCGTCCGACTCTTCCATCCGTTAGGAAAAAAAATAAAAAGAAATCTATATCGTATGAAGAAATTAGTGAGAAGGAGAAAGAAAATTACGTAGAATTGAATCTCTTGTAATATGAAAAAGTTTTGGACATTGATTCAAAGTTGGATCGAAAGAGCATTTAGCTGTAGATGACGAGGTGCGAAAGGGTGGGATATAACGCTGCAAGTTGGCGCTTTCGACCATCGATGTGTTAAACTAAATACGAAAGTCTTCGTCTTAGGACGTCGTTGCAACGTTCGCCGAGCCAAGCAGACGGTATCAGGTGAAGTTTGACCGGTCCGCGTTCCTCGTCAATTTGCCGGTGACAGCACCGGATAAAGAGAGGGTGCTAAATGGAAGTTCTAAATGGATAAGAGTTAGCAACCAATGTCGACGACGACGACGTCCGCGATACCCTGCAAAGAATTAGGTGTCTGATGTATGATATGCTACTGGGAGTGTTGTTTGCTCGGCGAGAGAAACCCGTCACCCTGATGTCCCGTGGTTTCTTCTTTGCCTCCTCCAGTGCACTCGTTCAATATAACCCCTCAAATTCACCCCACACATCGGTAAACTTAACTAAAATATAACCAACGCGATCCACAGGGTGGCTATTTTGTTTCGCACCCATCGCAACAGAAATGAAATGAAAAAAAAAAGAACTGTCACGAAATGTTCAAAAATATGCGGGTAATTAATTCGGCGTTGTTTCCGAAATGAAGATTAAATATAACGAGAAGACGAGAGAAAAGTTCTTCTCTCGTTTCTACGGAAAAGCATAACAATTCAGTTAATTCTGCAAAAAGTAGCATTTGGTAAATTGGAACTGGTCACCCGGTTTACGCGCCGATAGCGAACGGTCTATACGTAAACACGTTTCTATTTTTACGCACGTATATGTTAAGTATGTGTAACGCCTATACTTGCGTACCACGTATGTGTTATTCATGTATATATAGGCACAGTGGAAGCGATGTCCTGCACAGGCTGGTCGTGAGATATTCGCATGGCGAGGTGCCGCACAAGGATGTCGGGGGTTGCTACAACTGTCACCGTTCGTGATTGATCGAAGTTGGGTGCCGCGTGATATGTAGCGGGGCGCGGGATACGAAGAAGTAGCGGGGTGGCCGGGGGGAATGGGGAGATATAACCGAACCCTTTACTTTTGCGCATTCCCTCTGATCAAAAGCGACGTCCAACGAGAACAACATGCGCCAGATCTGCTGGTGCACGACGACCTCGTCGGATCACACGACTCCGTACCATGTCTATAACGTGCGAAACGTACATGGATCAGGATAATTCTTGGTGTCGCGTTCGCCGAATGTGCATTATATACTATACATCCTAACCTAAAAAGTTCATGTCCAATCGAATCTGCAAGCGCGAGGTGAAACCTCGAAAAGCTGGGTGAATATTTTATTCGCTCGTCGATTGGCTGATGGAAACTAGGAGACTGCGATCGACCATTACGATGTAATTTGATCTCAATACTAGTATGAATAGTTAAAATGCGTATCGCTTCCGGTTTTTCACCGATAACTTTTCTAGCCGCATCCAAAATGGCCGTTATGTATTTCCGCGAGCGGTAGCTGGTAACCCTAATATATTGGATCGAGTTTATAGAGTTGGTAGGGGGTTGCGACGTTACGGGTCATAAAGCATCCTCCTCAGTCACTGCTGTACACATCCGTCCTTTTCCCCCCTTTACCTCCCCCTCAGATATAAGACAGGACCCTATACTATATTCCTGCGTGCGCGAGCGTGACACGTTATCCTCGGCATGCAATAACGTTGCCAAATTCTTATATATTACGTTCCATACAAATTTGTCGAAAAATAGAACGAGAGAGTAATCTACACGTGATTAAAAAAAAAAGAAACACAGAATTAATTCATTTGAAAATTTTCATCCCGATTCGTCTCCTGCTGGGGGGTGTTGAAAAGGGGTTTCGAGAACAGACGTTTTTCTCCTTGTACACGTCCTGATCATGTATTTCTTTTTTTTCCCGTATACAAGGTTTTTTCAATCTAATTATTTTCAGTTTGTTTTTTTTCACCGTTTTTTTTTCTTCTTGTAGATTTATTTTTCCGTTCCTCGAGACAACGCGGATCATTACGCGATCAGGGGGCTTAATAATTTCCGAGACTTTCTTCTGGACAAGGTTCTTCTTAGCTTCGTTCACTGCTGGTGTAGTTATACTCGTTGGTATATATAGCCGCACCTTGTATCCTTGCACAGCACATCTCTAGCTGCAGCTACGAGTTTTTCTCCTTATATTCTTATCTCGTCTTCTTATTCTTCATTCCTTACTTTATCCTTTTGTTTTCTCTGCGAACCGATCCAATTTAATCGAAAAACGAGCTAGCTCCGCGCACTTCTTTCATACCATCTGCAGTACTTATACATAGTAGGTATATAGCCATATGTATCTAGGTATTTCTGTAATCCGTAATATTTACTTACGCAGGTACATACGCCGGTATATACGTATAATAAATATAAGCAAATACCGGAAGTCCGAGAGGCTCCACGATCACGAGGACGCGTTCCCTCTGAAAAAAAAAAACACGAAACGACAACTGAAATCAGCTTTTCTTTTTACTCGCAGGATCGGCTGCTGATCGGGATGTACACAGAAAATGCATACACGCTGTACGTAAGTCTAGGATTACCCATCCTTCGTATACATTCTCATCCGAATACATCCTCTTTGAATCAGGGGGGTTGCAGCATCCCTCGACACCCTCGCAAAGTCTGATCCTGCGAATACAGCTTTGCAGGAAGGATAAAAATTCTTCTATTCCCGACGTTCACAAATTCTTACACACCTACATAGCAAGATTATTTACCGCGGAGGTTCAATATTTGCAATTTTTTTTTTTTTTTTTCTCTCAACAGAGTTTCGCTACGTGAAACCGAAGTCAAAGTTACCAACCAACCCCGACCCCCCCTTGGCGAAAAACGGACAAAGGAAGAGAGAAAAAGAATAGAGGAAAGCGGGGGGAAAAATGGATAAAAAATGTAACCGCACGTCACCCTCCCGCAGGGTTTATAGTAGGTATGGCTGATGGCACTCGCCGTGAAAACGTTGGACATTAAAAAATCATAAGGGAGATATCTGT
Source organism: Athalia circularis (assembly GCA_963978495.1). Taxonomy (NCBI): domain Eukaryota; kingdom Metazoa; phylum Arthropoda; class Insecta; order Hymenoptera; family Athaliidae; genus Athalia; species Athalia circularis. The sequence continues at coordinate 28,838,535 of OZ021700.1, read as the reverse complement.
CGCGTCATCCCTGCAGTATGTGCCCTACCTACGGTGCATGGCGGTGGTGGCTTTTTTTATTCGGTTAAGGTTCGCGCGCGGTGGCACAGCGGGTGGTTCTGATCCAATGGAAGGGTCAACGGGCTGATATTATACTCATACTTTTACTCTCCTGCGATACAACATCCCCTAAATATATTTGTATAACGTTCACTTTCCCTGTACCTGAAATTCACCCCGTTTTATTTTTACGTACCAATCTATTTTTCTTGCAGAGCGAAAGGGTTTCTGATTTCGATTAAATTTTTTGGTTACAAGGGTCGAGAAAATATTGCGTCTTTGTGTGGATTCAAATTTTTCTACGATGCGTGTAACGAATGAATTCTTCTTTTATTTTCTTTTGTTACTATACAATGATAATGGGGTGATTCATATGGGAGTAATGTAGACGTCGAGTCGGGAGTGAGACTTTCCATAAAAACGATAAATGGCACCAGGAAAGTCCCGCGGGAGTTTCAGAGCGCTTCTAAAATAGCGGGAATCATTTTTTCGGAATAATCAAAATTTATGGGCGTGAGGGGTGCAGAAAATGGAGCCGGAGGCGAACGCTCCCTCATCATGTTCTTTCGCACTTATGACCTTCACCTCTGTGCGAAGATCTCTTACGTTATCAACAAAAAAAATGAAGAGATAAATAAATATGAAGTGAATATTTTACAAAACGCGAAACAAAAGCTGAGAACCAATCCATTATTCCCAAATTTCTACACCATTTTTTATTATTTAAAATTTACTTATTCGCGAGGGTTGTTTTTCGGGCGATGATAATTCCCTCAGAATTTAGGGGAATAAATTCAAGACGTTTATAGTGAAAGGAGCTTATGGACGGAGTTCATTGGGTTGGTTTGAAACGGTCGTTTTACAAGGGCGTCTCCCTCGGCTGACCTTTAGATCGACCTTTATTTCGGGGGTTCGAATTTAGCGGCTCGTTTTTGATCCCCGAAAACGAATTCGCGACAGTCCTTTCTTTCTTTCTCTTTCTTTAATCAACTGGTACTATACGACATCGAGGCGGGAATTTTGCACAACTCAAACTCGCGTGTAAAATCCTTGAGTGGATTTCACCCCGAGTAGAACTTGCAATGCACTCGTGTAACGTACTGCGAGGGGTTTGGAAAAGAATAAATGTATACGACGCTATTAAAAAGCCCTCGTGACGTCCGTGAAGAATTGGAAGAAAAAAAAAAAGTTCGTGATAACATGGGGTTGGATTTCGTGTTTTTGGTAAAAATTCCAGAAATCGTTGGAATTTTGAAAGACCCCGCGCGCACTTCATGTAGCGTCACTCGTCAGTTGCGTTATATGCGTACGTGTTACCTAAGGGGATGTTCGACGTTTCGTATCGGGAAGCGATTCGCTGCAAGGATGGTATAATTTGGAATTCAAATGGTTCGATCAATCTCTCAACGCCAAGATTCAATCACCGGCATTTGTTTGGGAAATAAGTCCCGCAGGACTCGTTCCCATCCGTTCACGTTACACATCGGTGCCGTTCCGTTTCGTTTCTTCTGGCGCCCGCCCAAAATCATTTTGGTAAACACGCGTAGCCGATATCTTCGGTGTCAGCGGGTCAATCTGACGAACTTCATCACATAATACTCGTATTCTGACCGTCCGTCTTTGTCGCCAACCTGATACAACGACGAATTAACGAGCTTTTTTCTTTTTCATTTCTTTCTTCGTCCCCCGGCTTCCTTCCCCCCTGTTTCCCGCTTCAAAGGCTGATCGAAAAGGTCCTGAAGCTCGGAAAGAATTGGAGTGTCCTCTGTGTAGTTATCGGTATATGGTGCAGCAGGCAGAGTCGCGTTACCGATGCGTCCCCCTTGATCCGTTGCACTTTAATCCAGCGATATTGGATTCCTAAATACTGATAGAAATATAAAGCGTTAGCTTGGTCCTTCTTCCGTTTGTTTCGTTCGAAACCGATGCAGCTTTCGATGAGAAAAACTTTCTCGAGCAGTCTTCCGTTGCGTCACTGCGGAATGATTTTATGGAAGGTTTCGTGACGTTTGAAAGAGTTCGAAATTTGAAAAAAAGAAACGGTAATCTGAGTCGGAAACAATTTTTATTTTCCATTTCAAGTACCGAAGAATCAGAAATATACCACGGCGACGACACGTCATAAAAATATATACGAAAATTCGACTTGGAAATAGGACTACGGGTTTTGGCGAAGGGGGTGGAACGGAAGATGGGGGGATAGAGGAGCCACCCTAATCCCCCTTACAATAATATTTCTCTTTTCCGTTTTGTATTTTGTGAGTCAATTTGAAACATGAATCGTATAATAATTCGGTAAAGCTAAGAAAAATACGACACAGAAGCTGCGCGTTCTCAGGGGCGGAGGGAGGAAAGGGGGTTGTTAACGGCCCTCTTTCTCAATCCTCCCTCAAAATCCTACTGGTTCATATTCACCACCATCTCAGGTACACGAGACCGCGATGAGGTGTTACGATATTAATTATATGCACATTTTTATCGGAACAACGTTCGAAATTTCGTGCTCGTAGTTTTAGAATCTGAAATTTGGTATCACCGGTTGATTTTGCGTGATATTATAAATGTTTATAACGGGTAGTGGAAAATAATACACGTGGTTTAGTCCGCCTCCAGGTTGTGCGGTATAGCCTGCCTAAATCTTTCGTAGAAGGTAGCGCGGGGGGTTGAGAGCGAAGCCGAACCTCGACTCGTTGCAATTCCGATGAGTCCTGCCTGATCCCTCCTTCATACATATTGTGATTGTGATTACTTTCCGGCGAGCTGGGTTGGTATATTTATTTCTATATACGTTACACACCCTGCGCAAAGACCAGCTCTCTTATCCTCTACGCGCCTAACATCATCCCGCAGCTTATATAAATATGAAAACATGTCTCCCATTTATTTATTTATTTTTTTTTAATTTTACAAATAGAGTTCGACTCCGATAATGACGTCCTGGTTATCGATTTCATCGGGGATCGCGAGGGCGATCTAAAAATAGCCAAATAAATAAATACCCTCGAATGTCGTGTAAGCATCGTTAATTATGCACATTTCTGTTGGCGACGTGACTGCGTTTGTCACAGAGGAGGGGGTTGGCGGTGCGGTATGGGGTGAAGTTTGCCAAGAGCGGTGAACACCCGCATCGGTATAGCCCTGCGATTTTCCCTGAGTTTTTCTTTGTGTACGGGGATGCTAAGTAGAAGGAAGAATAATCGGTTTATCGAGTGGAATAATGCCTCGAATGCGGCCCCATGATGCAGGCTCGTCATTCTTTCTGTCCTATTACACTTTCGGACATTATAATAATATATTTCTTTTACTACAGAAAACATCAGCAGTTCTTTCCGCTGCAGATTTCGCGGAAAGAAGTAGGTATATAATATGTATGTATGCATCGAGATCTTTTATGCAGTCTTGAGGAATAGGTATGTATAAGTGTATTCGTTATTCGATCGCACGTTCGTCGTCGTTCGGTTTCGACACCGCGCGCGGAAAGTGCGCGCGGATTCCTAAGGGCAAAAAGCTACCCTTACATTGTACATTGAATTCGTATATACAAACGTGTATATGTAGAACGTACATAAAGAAGGCGAGAATCCCAGTTTGTACGTTTCTCGACGGTATCTCATTCCCCCGACTTCCCCCCTCCACCTCCATCGCTATCCTCCTTTGCCGCTACCTCGATCCTCAGCTATACCAGAACGAACCTTGCAACCAGCCAACCCCTTGTCCCAACTCCTACCAGTAGCGAGTTTCTTTATGCCCTGGGTGGTAGAGCAGCACTCTCCAAGTGTTATTTTATTTCATATATTTTGAAAGGGCAGGCGGAAAGTGCTCGGAAATTGAGTGTGCCTCTAGAATGGCGTCCGACGGCGTTCGAGGCGATGTGCACAGGGAGAAGAAGAACGACGCCGAAGCGATAAGGTTCAGAGGGAGGGGGCGGGGGGGTTAGTTCGGTACGAGCTACCTTCGACCGAAGGCGGAGAGCGGGAAGGAAAAGTAGGAAAAAAAAAAGGATGAACCGGGAAAATGGGTGAAATTTTAGGAACTTGAGGAGTAACGAGTAGCCGCGAAGTGGAACCAAAAGTAAAAGAATAAATCGAGGGGGTCGAAAATCGGAGAACGTCTTCCTTCGTGATCTTGCACAATCCAGCGCCGCGCGTTTTCACATTGTCCAATGTGAATTCCTCTGGCCGCGCTTCGGAGGAGAAAAGAGAAAAACCGGTAGTGACCGAGACAACTGGAACGAGGTATACGGGGAAAAATAAAGAAAAGTCAGCGAGAGTTTATCCCCCTGAAGTCTCTGGCCTCGCACAGAGCAGCGCGGCGGGCATCAAGGGGGTCCTCGTCTTGTCGCTCGTCCCACCGGCGAACAATTACTCGAGCTCGAGTGCATAAATAAACTTCCCTCCTTTAATTCCCCCCCGTTCCCGTCACCCCCGACAAACTGGATTTGCATTTGCCGCACGGGAATCCCATCTGCACACAGGGAACGGCGGATGGACGGAAAAAAAGGAAGCGGGGGAAGAGCGCAGCGGCGTTATCAACGACGTTGGACTAAACAAACTCGCGGTGAGGCATGCGCTCCCGGGTCCGTCTTTGATGTTTCGGGACAAACTGACGGACGGACGGATGGATGAAGGAAGAAAGGAGGGATCGCGGTGGGGAGGGAAAGAGGGAGACTCCCTCGACCCGAACCCCGAACTGGCCTGATCTGAATGCAACGCGCGTATCTCACTCCCCCCTGTGCCAGCAACGGCAGCGTCAACAAGGCAACAAGGCAACAAGGCCGAATAAAAAGTCACGCGTTTGCAAAAACTCGATTCGTTTGAGGGACCGGGAGGAACGGGACGGACTCTCGCGGACCCGCCCGCCTCCTATTCTCAGGACGAAATACGTGCCTTTGAGAACAAGATGAATGAAACTGTAAACCAGAGGATCCTAGGAATACTTTTGCTTCTTTCGTTTTTCTCTTTTTTTTTTCTTCTTCTTATTTCTTTCTTTCACGTGTCATGACCCTTTTGTGCCTAGGTCGTACGTTTCGAGGAGAGAGAAAAAGAGTTTGAATTTAATGAGTTTGGATCCTGCTGAAATAGTGTCCCAATCGAGGAAATACTTCGGGGAATATTGTAAAATCGATTGGAACTGATGAAATATTCATCCGGATTTATGAATCCATCCATCCGCTCTTTCATTTATTTCAATGATCTTGGTCCGAAAATAAAATCGCTCTTGTACTCGGCGACCGGTGAAGTTTCAGAGCCGTCTGATCACATATGTACGTATACTTATACGTTTCCAAATACAGAGGTCATTCCGTCCCATAAACAGACGAATTACGACGGCTGCCTTTCGCGATCCTGAAGTCGGCATCGTACGGTACATTCAAATTTATGGATTTTCAGCTCGTGCGAACAACATAAGGCCTCGCCGCTCAGAGGATGAATAGATCCCCGGTAGTATAGACAAGGTAGAAACGAGACTTTCTCTCATCCTCCTACAGGACAACGATTCCCTCGCGACGAGAAATAGGAGAGAACGAGAGAGAGTCTAGAAATAGGAAACAGTGGTGGCAATACCCTTGAGTGGTCCGTCGGGGGTGCGAAGGGGATTTGTTTCCGAAGGGGACCACACGACCGACTCAGACAACAGTTGCGAATGCATATTCAGGGGACTCCCACCCACTACAGAAAACACCCATGCATGGCACCTACCGCTCGCTTCTCTGACGCTGATCCTGCTCTGCATTCGCCAGGATCGTACGAAATACCGAACTCAAAATTCCCTCTATCGTTATCGTCGGCGTCGATTTTTCATTCGACTTCAATCCATCAAAAATCAGGTGTTCCACCCCATCGGAGAGCGAATCGGAACACCTGATTCTTGTGAAGTATTTTCTTTTTTTCACCGGCCGAAGAAACTTGACACTCGTAATTTCTCTTTCAGTCAGACCTCCGGTTAGCTTCGGCAATTCTGGCCTCATTTCGCTTTTCGTGGAATTCGTGGTCACGGCCCTGGGCTCCGAGCGGTGTCCACGACGTCGGAAAGCCTGCGAACGGATCAATAAACGCGGGGTAGTTTTCTCGCGCATGCACCCTCAGGGTTTTCAGTCGGACGTCGGGACGCCCCTGCCCTCCGCTTCTTCCTCTCTTCGTCACCGTTTCTTCGGTCGCATCTCGGTCGCGCCGCGTCGGTCTCCGTAGAGAACTTCGTACGCCTCGTACCCCCATGCAACATTCATGACGCCATCAATATTACACGCGCGAAATAATAACCCATGCATTTATTATACGGGGACCCGTAAGAACATCTACGGAGTACCCCCAGCTGCAGCAGACCAGACGACATACTAGATATGCAGTAGGTACCCGGCTAGCTGGGGAAATGAAAATGTGCGGCAGACGTTGCAAATATATTATGGGTACTGAAAGAGAACTTCAAATGACGAGATGATTCCGATTCTTAAACAGTCACCATTATTATGACCAGCAGATTTTTTAGCTTCTTATGCGGCTGGTCAGCTCTTAGTTATTACCTTGATTCGACGTCGTGGATTTCAACTCCGTATGGTACGATGCGAACTACTCTGAATTATGAACGTGTCGTCATATCGTAGGATCGAACTTGAGATGTGATCGATAAAGCGGCAATTTTTTTTTGTATAAAACTCTGATAAGACCCAAAACACAATCGATACTTTCTTTCTCATCGGTAATCTTCGGTGAAGACGATCTGAAATGATTTAAAAAATATCCAAGATTTTTCGAATTTAAACCATCTTCCCCCTCTCTTACGTTCCACATTTTTCTCGATCCCCGCGCTCTTCGTGAAAAAGTGACTTGTTTTTCAGTCCGGTGATGCGGCATTTCTTAACCGTTACGTCAGCGGGTCACGAGTTTTATGAATATATGGAAATCTGATGACAACTAGAAGTCGCCGAGACGAGGGACAGTTTTGACGTAAAACTACGCGCTTCTTTCATCCGACGTTCCATCAGCTTATGGTCTGTCGCAACTCGACTCATCTCCGGATAGTCGTGCTGGAAAGAACTTGGAAATCATTTCCAAGGTTTCAAAATAGTTGCTTCACTGAACCTCAAAAGATACGAGGCGTGCTCAGTCTTCTTTATCGCGTAGATATCAGAACAAGTGACTTCTAATTCCGCGTGCAGCCGTTCATGAAGTTTGAATTTCTGGTGACAAATCTAAACAAGGAAATTGAGATTTTTCGATCGATCGGTGACATTTTTCGCGTTCTGTGAAATTTGCATGCTGCATTGTTCGCTCGCGAATGACATAACCGGATGTCGAGGTCTACGAGGTGTGCGGTGTTTGCACGATCATTTTAATCCGTCGTTATCCAGCTCATTGCGGAGTTTGTAATACAGTCGTAATCGCTTAAGAGCGTAACAATAGCACAAGAAACGTCGAGTTGAAGCCATGAGGAACCGCCTGTTAAAGCTGCCAGTTCTAACTAAGGAAAATCGTGACTATTTCCTCAGGTTCGTGTCGAAATATATCGCTCTGTTACGATCACACCGTATTTATTTTCTTTTTTTTTTTTTTTCTAAACCATAAAATTTCAGCCAACTGTACATTTCATTCTAGCACTCATTTCTGGGGTCCAGTATTTAATTGGGCGATACCGATTTCCGCGATAATCGATAGAAAAAAAGACCCAAAAATAATCAGCGGTAGAATGACGTTAGGTGAGTAAAATTTTTTCAAAAGACCTGATCGTTTGGGCAAAAAATAAGATGAATGAAAAAAAACAAAAAAAAACTCACAAACTTCGTACGCTTCTGAAAACTTCAATCCGCACGTATAGTTTGTTTTCCTGTACTCAATTTTATACAGCTCGTGTTATCAGCTTAAGTTCTAGTTATAACTGCTGATAGCGAGCTGATATCTATATCGCATTGTCAGTTAACTAGCAGTTTCTATTTTACAATTTATTTTTTAATTAATCCACGCTTATTCCTATTCAAATTCTACGAGGGCTTGATTTCAGCTTTGTGTCTCTACTCGATGGTGTTTATGAGGTTCGCCGTAAAAGTGAACCCCCGTAACATGTTGTTGTTCGCTTGTCATTTCGTAAATGCCGGTGCTCAGCTGACGCAGGGTTACCGTTTTATACAGTACCGCTATAAACTCGGAAGCTTTTCGACACCTGCAATCGCGGAGAACCCGGACGCTGGTGCAACGGCGGAGACGGTAAAGAGTTGATAAAAAAATAAAAGGAAGGAAGAAAATTAACAAACTTATTCGAACGACATCATCATAACTCGTCGTCGTCGAGTCATCGTTGGACGAATGTAAATAAATTTTGATGGGATAAAATAGAGAAAGGGAGAAAAAAATCAACGATCAAATGACTCGACTTTCTGTTATTTTAGCTAACCGGAGAACATTTTTTTCATCACATCGTTCCAAACGGAAAAGGGATCCGTTTACCGAAGTCGACGTCGCTAATGAATGCAAATTTATAAAAAGTCTCCTACTCGCCGCTGCAGGGCGGAACATATGAAATACAAAAAAAAAAAAATAAGAATCAAGAGAACTGGGAAAAACTTTATTTACGGGTTTAGCGCGAGTCGGCGGAGCGCGATCAAAAAGCAAGGAAGAAAAAAGAAAGAGGAAAAAAACGCTAATACGGTCATATATATTTATTCGGGGTGGTGCCAGCCGTTGGCTGGTGGTGCTTCGGTCACGTATGTGTGCGTATAATACGAAGATACATAGGGGCAGACGTGAATATATATCTGTATATATGTAAAGAAATATGTATAGGTATATCAGCGATACCCTGCAGGACGAGGGCAGGCAGCAATGATGGCTGCGACACTGGAGAAGTGGCTTAGCATTTGTTATATCGCCGTTGCGAGTGTCCCCATAAAATGTGACCCCAACTGGACCGAAAGGCGAACAGCCTTGCCCAGGGCATACGCGGGGCCCTCAAATGATATTCTCGAGAAATGGGGGCAAAATAAGTTATTACTTCGTTCATATATTCACGTTCGGATCGGGACTGCCGCTCCCGAATAATTTAGTTATCGTCGCCGATTCCCGATTCCCGATTCCCGATATGAACCGTGCATTCAAGAGGGTCGCGAGATGGGGGCAGGGATGGCCGTTGACTCCCCGACTTCTTCATTTTATTTTATTTATTTATTTATTTTTCTACCTCTATGGATGTACGTCGGTAGGTACTTGAAACTGATCCCGAAGAAAACTGAGGAAGAAAATCTTTCGTACGATTCGCGGAAAAGCTGTGCGATCACGCATTCTGGGATTATATGACGGGGTGGTGATGTTCAAGGATAGAAAGCGGAAGGAAGAAAAAAAAAAAAGGTAAAAAGGGAAGAGAAGAAAGGTTAAGGTGAAGGAGGATGGGGGACGGCCACGGGAGACGGAAAGCGTAAGCCCTATACCGGTACTATCTTCTGGGCGCAGGCTCCCCGCGAAGAATCGCGTGGGTCTGAAACGGCCGGGTATCTGGTAAGTTTTGGGGCAAAGGACGGAAAACTACGGGATGGGGAGATGGAGGAGCAGCAGCAGCACGCTTCGGAGATCACAGGGAATACATGCGAGATCTGGATAGATGCGAGATGCGAGATCAGTCGCCCGCTGCTCCGGCTGATCGGCTTCCCGAAACAAACGAATCGCCCCGTTCCGTAGAACCAATAAAAATACCCGACATTCCCCAAAGCGGTCGCCCCGGATCGAAGCTCCCCCGACCTTCTTATTCTCTTCTCTTCTCTTCTTTTTTTCCTCTTCCCATTCTTCTTATTTTACTTTTTCGCCCTCATCGGCATCGGCCACGATCTAGCTACGGCCCACCTCTAGCTGTCTCCGTCCGCGTCTTCGGTCCGCTTACCCATCAATGACTAACTAAATATTTGGCGAGGTCTTCGCCTGGACTCGCAACCTCCCCGCGCCCCTCTGCCCCTATCGCTCTGTCCTTCTTCGCCTTCTTCCTGCATCGCCTCCCGCGGGTCTCTAGGCCCGCGAAGTTGGATCGCGGCCAACCAGACCACCCGGAAGTTTAAACTATACCCACCCCCGACTCCCAACTCCGTCGATTCCTTCGCCCCGACGGACCAACCCCCGATCTTTGGTCCCAGGAATTGTGAGGATATCGCAGAGCCGCGCTCGCTGCCGATACGCGCTTCGTTGGTTAGTGAAAAGTAACGGAGGTTTTGGGAGTGGGCGGATTTTCTGTCTCTTACGTACGTGCGTTTTTTCTTTTTTACGTGTACGTAGACCCGGGATTCTCGAATGTGTTTGTTGCACGGGTCATGTATAGGATCGGAATGAGAAGGGAGGGCGAGGATCTCCAAGAGCAAAAGCGGAGGTTGAGACTTGTTGCGAATCACGGCAGACTTTGCCATTTTCTTCGCGATTCTTCACCTCCTTTCTACCGTTGATTGATTCCTTGTTAATTAAAGGGATGGAGGGACCGAGTGCTGCAAAGACTCTCGCTACCGATGGACAGCCGGACAGACCGACCGACCGACCGACCGACCGATGGACGTTCGGACGTACCGGCGAACACTAGCCCTTGAGAATACCGAGAATGCGTGGAATAAGAATGTCGTTTGTCCACGTTCGAATAAAAAGAAACGAAGGAAAAAAAAAGAAGAGAGGAAAAAGAACCAACTACACTCACGGACAAAGACGGAACGAAGTGAAAGGGAGAACAATCCGTGCCAAAGACGAGAAACATTGCGGATAAGTGTATTCCTCGGTTGACTTTGATCACCGTTATATTTGCATGCGTGCGAGTTCGAAGGTTATCTGCGATCTCCGCATCTGTTTCATCTCCGCTCCACTTCGACCGGTCGTATGAATGAAACGAAACTAGATTCTCGACGAATGTTCGAATCCTCGTCTTCGGAGTAGCGATAATTCATTTGTAGGTATTCAACATCCGTATATCCTAGCGCTGGTATCGACGGACGTTCTGGTCCTGGAGCACGTATCTCACACACGTCATCCTGATTAACATTCGACTCGCGTTATCCTGACGTTCGTCCGGGACGTACCTATATACCCACTCCGCGGGCGTCTTTCCGCACCCTCTTCTTGCCCGAGCATCTGCACCATCGCCATCGAGCCGCATCGTCCACCGTATTACGATTCCTTTTACCATCGGGCATTCATATACAGGTATAATTCTGCCAACGGTTTCTTTTTCATCATTGTCATCGTATAGTTAGACCGGTAAAAGATCGCCTGCGCTGCCGCGCCATTGTATTGCAAATCTGGCCACGTATTTGTCCGGGCGCAATTAGCGATTTAACTCTTTGGGTTCGAAAGAATTTAAATTTTAATTGATTTATTTATCAAGGGAGTATTTGTCGACTATGTATACCGCGTCGGTTTTATCTCATCCCCGATTTCCGAGCGGACGTGGCGGCGTATCGTCGTGCGGTGCATGTGTGGACAAATCGCGCAGGTATTCAACGATGCCTCGGTGCATTTCACCGGGTATAGTTATACGTCCGATGCAACAGCTCATACGCGGAGATATGCCGCTATGTGCGACGACGCGCTTCGATGATGTACGACTTATACCTTCAGGACTTTATAATTCACAAAGACAAACACGAAACTATGATCACGTATGTTCATTACATCCCACTGACGCAGGTCTAATTGCAATCTTTATCCGCATACATCGAGAAATAAAAGTTTATCGTTCGATGTAACGTATTCTCGGAATGAATAATTTTCGTACTCCGTATCGTGAAATAAGAAGAAGAAGAAAAAAAAGAGGAATCACGTTTCATAATTAAAAAAGTAAAAAGATGAAAGAGGAGAGAAGAGTGAAGGTTATAATAACGAACGTTTGGGGTATAATAATATTGTGTACGAGTTGGTAGGGGGCCAACTGTTGCTTATCTTTCGATTCTGCAGCCAGCGATTGAATTATCTCGGACGAAAAAAGATGGGAAACGGGCGGATCTCGAGTTTGTTGTCGTGCAACCGATTCTTCGGTGTGTATATAACACGTACATCTACCCCGAGGTTAACTCATTTTCCCTTTACGCAGCTTGCCCGTAACAACATTTTCAACCGCTTTTAGATAATCCCTGTCTCCAAGTTATAGGATGTTGTGTGCTCAGGGGAGGGCAGATTTCGCTTTTAAAGGAATCACCCTTACTCGGCACTCTCGTGTCCCATTCAATCTCCAATTCCTTACAATTCGACCCAACGTGCGCACATACTGGACCGGTTCGCAAAACCGTTCGAACTGTTTATTTCGCATCGAGTTTTCTCCTTTTTTCAGGTGCAGTGGATCGAGATTCGGAAAATTTTTGGAAAAAATTGCGGGTCGGAGACCGACGGCGAATGAGTTGATTTTTTTTGTTTTCTCCGTTTGCCGATTGGCCGCACGTTCGATTTTCGAGCGATCGGTTTGATGGTGATTATTATCTGCAGGGGAGGTTTGTTTTAAAATTCAGGACGAGGGTCGTTTGGTCGCGCGACCCCGCCGCGTATGTATTTCTTTGGGTTTCTAGTTAGACGGTGTTTTAGGTACACCGTGTGTACGGGATCGAGTGTTTGTCCGTATAGAGAAGACCGCGCACGTGTGTTGGAACGAAACGTGCGCTCTGCAACGAGGCGCGGGTCCCGCTGAATCACGGGTCTCCCGATAATGAGGCTAGGGCGATGGGGAGAGATCAGCCACCCGACGGTCGGCTAATCACGGAAGCTCGTTAGCCAATTGAATGCGCCCACAAGGAGGATAGCCGATCCCCGTGCCTCCTAAGACCAACGGCAACGGCAACAGCAACAGCGGCAACGGTAGAATAAGCGAGAAAGGCCACCGCCGCGTCGCGACGCTTCGCTTTTGCCGAGGCATCCTCCGATCCGATGCTAACCGGCCACCGGCTACGTGGACGCACGCAAAAATTAAGACAATGGGTCGTTTGATTATAAAAGAAAAACTCACGGACTACCACCGCTTAAGTAATCACCCGCCATTCTGCTGCAAGACGTCTGATTCCACGCCGAACTTTAGATGAGTCGTCTCTTATATATACATGTATATTTTATAGTGTAATTATAATTCGCTGCACCAGTTCAACGAAACTTTTGTAGAACATCACAGGCGAATTATAGGGGGTAAGCTAATTGCTAATTGGTAATTTGCAATTATAGTCGCGCAACTTTTAGATTTCTAATTACTAATAGTAGCTGCGGAGTATAGGTACAGGAATTAGAAACTCCTATACGTTTGGCAAAAAAAAAAACGTTAAAAATTCTCGAGAAAAAAAAATAGCTGGTTCACTTTTTACAGTTCACGTTCACGATGATCAGCGCCTATAAGATATACACCCGCTTTACCGATATACCGTACCTGATAGTAATTTTCTCAAGGTTTCGAGACCCGAGCCCATTGGGTGCGAGCTGAGATAGGGCGAAAAACTGTCCATTTATAGTTTTTTCTCCCCTCCACGATCTCGATTCTCTCGGTCTATTTTTTTTTGTTTTTTTTTTTTTTGTTTTTTATAAACCTTCTAAAAATGCCTGCAGAGGCTGAACGCTCCGCGCCTATAATAGTAATCACGTACCGTGCACCCGATAAGACGAGTAAAAGTCGAAAAGCTGACGTCCCCAGCAGGAGCAGCAGCAGCCGCGACAGCGGCAACTACCCTTATAATATGAAGCGAAGGGGTAGTAGGTGAGAGTATATATATACGAAATACGTGGCGTCGATCGTCGCCGAGCGTCTAGCGAATCTTGGGTGGCGTTATCTCGGACGTCTCAACGTAATTTCCAATTTCCTTTAATATCGTATCTGTTCGCATTGGCATTACGATGTCAATATCAAGTTTAGCCGAGCCGGAGAATCTAGGGACGAAAACGGGGGGAGGGAAAAAGACCGAAGAAGGGAGGTGAGGCAGCGACCGACCGACCGACCCGCCCGGGGGAGAGAAATCGGCGGTGCTGGCGGGCGCTGATAACGCGTGCCCGTCGGCGTTGTTACGTCTTGACTGTATGCTACCACCACCACCACTACTACTACTCTGGGACACTGTAGCGCGCGGATGGTCAGAGAAAGAGAAAGAGAAAGAGAAAGGGAGAAAAATGGGGAGAAGTAAGGGGGGCACAGCTTTCGGGGAAGAAAAAGCGAAAGAGAAAGAGAGCGAGAGGGAGAGGAAAAAAGGAGAGGAAGAGTGAAACTCGTCGGGTAGTCGGGTGGTGGGGGACAGTTTAATTAAAAGAAACCTCGTTTACGGTAGTGGGGGAAAGGGGGGGCGAGGGGTGGAGATGGTTCGTTCGCTGCTTTTATGACAGAGCCACACACTCGTTCACCCCTATAGAAGAATCCACCCTCCCCCATCTTCCTTCACCCTACTCAAGGACCTGAGTACCTTATACATCTGTGTTCACAAGATAGTCCTAAAAGCCCAGCATTATTAAACAGCCTTAGTTAGACGGCGGTGACTCCTGATACCTTATATATATACTTATATACCTCGTACATTATCGTACCTTCGGTGTATGTCCCCTGCGTGAATTCTGAATCACCTCGTGAAACTTAAAAGAAACAAACTTATACTTGTGCGCCGCCCCCAAGTTGGATTTTTAGTTAAACGCGTCGCCGCCGCTGTTGCACCCTCGTCTTTTGTGTGTTGCAGAGAAAATGGTTGGGACGTGAGATACCGAGACGAGATTAATTGACGCCTCTGATCTCCCCGTTTTTCATTTTTTCTCTCTGTTTTTCTTTTTCTTTTTTTTTCTTTTTGTTTGTCTTCAATCTCGTCTCGCAGCTGCGCCACAAAATTGTAGGAAAAATTTTTCGCGAACTTGCGATGTCAATCTCATTATATACGCCACTTGTAATTGATAACGTAACGACGTTGAAAAAACGAAAACTTTTCTCTTCCGTATTATCCACCTTGTCTTTGATCGCGTCACGCCGCGATCGAATGCAGCTGCACATTCTGCGTGACGTGGCGCTGTATTTATTCGTATTATTACCGCGCTACCGGGCTGCATCGCTTGAGGTGACTTCCGGACGAAGCGATTATCCGATCGTTTTCCTAATAGGCGCGATGCATTGTTACAAACGTTAACCAAGTTCGGTACCAAATACGGAAGCTCTTGCATCGAACTGCATACGTTTTGATTTATTCATTATGATCGCACCCCCTTCCTCTCTGTTAGATAACATAAAATATTATCGCTATATAGTTAATTATTTCCTCGTTTTCCGGAAGTAAGATGTTTCCTTTTTTTTTCCCCCCTAACATACTTCGGAAATAATTCCGTACACGTCGGAAGGTAATTTTTAAACCAAACTCTGGTCGTGAAATTTGAAAGAAAAAAAAAAATGGGGGACAAAAAATTGAGTGACGTTGTGAACTGGAAAAGTTTGAAATTTTCATCATACTTAAGATGCCGTAATCTCGTGGATGGTATCCGATTTCCTCTTCCTGAAAGTTTTCAGATAATTATTGTATAAAATATTTTCACATCCCCCGTGGAGGACCGCGAAAACCGATAACGATATAAGACGCTTTCTCGTACACGGTACGTAAATGTTATAAAGACGTTATTACGTACCTATATGTGAAAAAGATTGGTAAAGTTTACGCAAACTGTCGTCAATGTGATTTTTCTATTGTTTGCGCGGGCAATTCCTTCCTTTCTCTTCTTCATTTCTCTCCCTCTCTCTCCCGCCCCAGTACGGATGACGGTTCCTATTATGGATTCCAAAGAAACACGCAAACAACACGCAGCTGGGGATATTTATTCGTCCCATTCCCTTCCGCCCTCAAACTTCCACCTACGATTCCTACACGTTACATCTACCATGTACCCACTATACATATGTGCTCACCCGCAGCGCGGTATAAGTAATACGTTTATTTAGATGTCGCTGATACAAAAAGTTGAGCGAAGCAATTATTTTTCCCCATGGATTATAGCTACGTATGTTATCCCACTCGAAGACTGGAAAATTTATAGTCCCGATTTAAATACCTTGTCTGTTTTCAGTATCGGCGATCAGAAGTGAACTTTTTTTTTTGGAAAGTCAAAACAAATGTGAAAAATCTTTAAGCTTCGCCACCCGAGTGTACGTCGGGGTCGTTATTTAGGGCTTGCGAATGTCGATCGATCGATTTTTGGAAAGGGAGTATAAAGCACGTAGAAAGGCGGGAAGCAGGGGGGTGGAGGTCGGACATTAGCGAAAGGGAAAGTGACGAGTATTCGTACAGACGATCCTGGCCGGGGTAAGGCGGGGGGGGGGGGGGGGGGGGGATGGTCAAAGCGGAGAATGGTAAAGCTGGTATGGTAGTCGGGTTGATGCAAACGATAGAGATAAATGTTGGACGCGAGAACGAACGGCGGGACATTTGCAGCGGACTATTCCAGACCCCCGTCCTCCGTTCTTTTTGCTGTACGTATAGCCGCGTAGGTATATGTGGTATAAAAGCAGGAGAAAAAGGAAAAAAGGGAAGTATAACATTCTGGGGAGGGGGTAGAAGAAAAGGGAGGAGGTGGAGGTCGAGTGCGGGGGTCAATCTATAATAAAGCCCGCGCGCTATCTTTACCGAGCGGGAACCAGGGCGTCGTAAAAAAAAGAGGGCGCTGCTTAAGAACGGATTACAGGGGTGAAATCGCAGGACTGATGGTCGCTCCCGATTGTTCGCATCGGCCACTCTAGCTACGCTATATGTACACGTGTATACCTATGTGGAAGGCTCGCAGGAATCAGAAGGGTCTGTTCGTACGTATACGTATACATATATCTATACGGTATGTATATTCCGTGTCCTTGAACTACACGCCGACAGCTTACTCCGCTACTAAGCTTTGCAAGAGTAATCTTTTGGATTGGAGGAAAATATTCAAATTTTTACAACAAAATTGATCCCCCTAATTCCCTGGGGATCGTCGGTACGACGAACGTCTAGAAAAATTACCTTGTTCGTGACCTTTGCGCTCTTGACGGCGGTAGCTTTTATTTATACACCTAGATATTATTTCGTAATTGTCCGTAGTTTTGAAATTCGAATTTTTTCGCCAAGTACAAATAAAGCTCGTACCTACCCCTGTTTCAAAGGTTTGAAATTTAAAATGGCGGTTGTTCAGCCATCGCGTTTTAAAACAGAGGGGTTGAATAAATTCTGGCCTATCACACGAACCCTTTATGCTAATGGTCGATGGGCACACCCTTCTTTAAAGGGCGCAGCGGTTTCGATGATCCGTGAAGTTGTGTATAGAGGGTTGGATTAATTAGGAATTCAATCCAGTTCACGATGGCGTTCGAAATCGTAACTAATTTCAGAGAAGAATCCTTGAGTTTGATCAGTGAAGGGTCAATTTCTCTGTGAAATTTTTTTTTTTTTCAATCTCCTCTAATTGTTTTCCATCGTGCATTTTTATTTTACTTTTCCAGTCGCCGTAATTTATATCGTTAAGAATTGTAGGACAGGGTTGTAGCAACCGGAAGCAGCGACGCTCGCTAACAATACTTGGGTAAAGGGGAGGTCGGGATCCTGAAACTCCCGAAGGTAGGGGAAAAGTGGAAGCTGGTTGCGGAGGAACGGGGCCGGGGGGAAGCAGCTCTCGGCAATCAATGCCGTTGAATTAACGCCTCGCTGCCCGTTTGCGGGAAAGCAAGATTAAAAGAAAGAAAAGAACAGACGCCGGCAAGCCAGTATAACGGCAACAGCAGCGCCGTTTCGAAGCTACGGGAGGTGAGACGCCCTAAGGGGCTGCTCGGTGACTCACAACCGATTCGACCTTCGATCAATTACCACCCTTTCGCGTTAATATTCCATTCCGTTCCGTTCAATTTTTCGCTCTCCTAATCGGAATGAATATTTCAAGGGCTGGGGTAGGTACACGTGTACAGCGTACTCTGTCAACGAAAAATTTTACTTCGAAACCTTATTTTTTTTTCTTCCCGTTTCAGTGGGGTGGTTTTGCAGATACAAAGGGCGCGTTTGCGCGAGCGCTTGCGCGGGGTGTATGCAAAGCGTAAAACACGGGGATGGAAAACCCTTGGCCAATGGGGTCCTTTTAAACTGAATTGACGGTCCTCCCCCGCGGGGCCACCCCTTCTCGCGATTCTTCCCCCTGTTTCGAAAGAGACGAACCCTCGTCGAAATTGTATAGGGTCTTCGGGACCAGAACTTAAAAAATGAAGCGGTCCCTCCGCCAATCCCGCTCGCGGAAAAAACGCGAGGGCGTGAGAAGGAGACGGGCAAGGGAAAGAGAGAAAGGGGAGAAGAAAAAAGAAGCAAAAAAGAAGAAGAAGCAGCCGAAGAGAAAGAAGAAGAAGAAGAGGAAGGGAGCGAATATTTCACCCCCTGACGAGCCCCTTTCCTGGCGCACCCTGCACCCTTGCACCCTTCTTGCAAGCATCGGCGTTAATTCCACGAACCGCTGATTGCCGCGGTCTTATACACAGTTACCATAGCTACCGCCGTTCCGATCGCGCGACGAGGGGTGAGTTTAGTCTCGCAGATGGGGCTCCGTTGTTCGAACCCCCCAACTAAAGCATATCGCTCCTGCACGACTCACGAGTTTCACTATAGTAGAATCCTATCCCGGAGCTTAGGGTACGTTCTTCGGGATTTAGTCCTGACATCGGTGTACGAAAGGCGACGGAACGACGCCCTAATTAGACGATGTATATCCCATGTTCGAAGCTCAAACCGGGCGAATTTCTTTATCATTTATTCAGCTCAATTTTTTCGTCCATTTTTATTAATTATTAAAATCGCCCGATATATCTCGCTTTCCCGCCTCATTATACGAATTTTCGGGGGGGGGACTGGGGCTAAAAGACGGACCAGCCACACCGAACTGACCACCCACGGGAAGAGGAACTGCGGAGCTCGCGTGTCGAACGTTAGCGCCGAGGGGGACGACACGCATCAATTCCATGAGACGCCAGGGGTGCTGCTGGTAACTGGAAGATTGCGTGAGCTTGGAAAGAGGAATTATACAAACGTGGGCATGCATAAGTCTCGATCGTTATATATATTAGAGGGTGAAACGCAGCGGCAGCTTCCCAGGGGCGGCGCGCTATCCGCTGCACACAAATCGCAATTAAAATCCCACGCGAATAAGATCGTCCTGATATTTCTATCCTCAGCTCCCATAGTCTCGTCCTTCGACAAATTTTTTTTCCTCGTTGTTCTCCTTCCCCTTTTACAGCGATCGTCGGATGTCGAAACAAACCGAGTTACCGCATGACTTAATGCAACATAAAATGTTGTATGAAAATGCATGACTCGCGTTTTATTGTTGTAGGTCATTATACTGATTTTCCATCCGAAAATATTACCGGCCGCTCGTACAGGGTCGTAAAACTGATATTATGTAAATATCTGCAATTATAAAATGGGCCAATTAGTCGTCTTGGCGGACGCGCGTGCGCGGCGGGTAATAAATGACGTTTTAAAAAACGGACGTACGAGCTTTTTAGTTCACGCCTGATAATTACCCTACTTCGTCGCAATATTTATACATCGGCTCTGTTTCCACATAATTATTACCCGTTCCCCTGTTCCAAAAGGTGAACCAAAACGGTAATAAAAAATAATATTTTCATTCACATATTTAATTTTTTCCTTCACGTCACGTACTTTCTCATTTCACCATTTCTGACGATACGCGATGCCGAAACCAAAATCAAGGATATCACGCATCAGGCGCAGGATATTATTCGACCCCGACTCCACGTCCTCCTTAGATAAAACTGCAGCGTGCCGTTGCCTAATATAATTCTTCGCGTACCTATAGGTATACATACATATATATCTTTTTATCGCACTAACGAACTACTGCACTGCAGGGTAGAAATCACGCGTCCAAATAAGTTGCAGGGGCGTCAAATCAAAGTGGCACTTTTTTCCCCCGCTTTTTTTTTTTTTCTCCAGTTCTTACGTGCACGTGCGAATTTAGTGACTTGTTACCCATGTGCCGCGTGCCACCAAAAAATGAGAAGATTATTACGTCGTTTAAGGCAATTCAGATAAAGCATCATAAAATATAGGTTTTTATTTAAAAAAAATTTTTTCGTTTTTTTGAGGTTAGAAACGGTGTGCAGTTTTCAGGGCGTCGTCTTTGTTTTTTTTTTTTTTGTTATTTCAATTTATGGTGGCAATAATTCAGATAATTCATGTTCATTTATTTAATAAATTGTTTTATTTAATTTCTTCAAAAAAGGAACTCACCGAAGGATATTAAGTAGCACAGTTGTAATAAACGTATGCCACTATGTATAAAATACGCTCATATTGGAATATGTGTGTATATAATCACTATATTTATTACTCGTTGTTTATTCAAGCAGGTGGGTGGAATAAAGCACGAATTTTTTATTGTTCCTTTCTTTCTCTCTTTCTTTATTACACAGGCTCCTCTTTTGTAAAGACGATGAGTATTCTGCCGGCGCTATATATAATACGAGATTGTTATCGAGAAGGTACATAAATTCAAAGAGTGCGAAGTAATGGCCATTACTCATTAGGGAAATTAATGTAATAAATATAGGCGTACAGGTACCGAGCGTATATGTACACATCGGAGGAATGAAGTGAGGAAAAAATAAAAACTGAAATTAAATAACACAAAATAAAGTTATAGATCGGGTATACAATGAAATATTTATTACCGGTATAATGTGTGCTGTTAATTCAACGATTTTTAATCAGCGCATAATTAGGTTATATTATCTACCTCGTTTTGTAAATTAGCAGTTAGAGTCGTGTGGTTTTTATTTTATTTTCTTTCAAACATCAATCATATTTGTTAAACATTTTATGTAAGCAAATTTTTTTTTTACTTTTTCTTCTTTCGCTCATGTATTTAATGGATGAAGTATAGCTGTAGCTTCTATAGCGCTGTGAAGACAGAAAAGTAGTTAATTAAGAGAACATGGTCACACTTTCTCAGTTCATCGCATTTTGCCCCTACAATCCTCGTCTTTTTTTTTAGTTTCTTTTTTTTTTTTGAGTTTTTCTTCTTTCTTATACTTTCCTCTCTTCTTTTAACGTGGAGGTTACTTTGCGTCCGTCGACTTTCGCACCGCAACTTGCAGTATATAATACACATAGTCCGGTAACTATATCGCAGCTTGACAAGTTACTTCCAAAAGTAGCCATCATCCTTCGACCTCTCTTTCGTCGAGAAGATTTCACAACTTTTCTTTCTCATATAGATACAGTATACCGCCGTGATGGTGAGAAAAAAAAAATAGAGAAGAAGAAATAAAAAAGAAAGAAAAAAACGGAGGAGCGATCCAAAAGTTGTCGCTAATTTGCGGCGGTGTGATGAAGTATAAAGAAGTATAAGGAAAACGTTAACCGAAAGGGATATGCGGGGCAGCGTGAGGATCCCGAGGAAGGGGATGAAATTGTACATATATAGGGGAAACCAGTGCAGGCTGCAGTAACGTTTTTAGCACGCGTAGTACGTGTGCGGGGTGAAATTCTCCTCCCTTCGGGGGGTTGTCTGGATGCCGCGGCATCGATCCGATACATCACGGGGGCATTTACATCTTCCACCCCTCTCTTCGTCCTCTACGCCCTATACTCGCCCCCGGGGTGCTTATGCTGCCACTTTTCCTGGGCGCGCTGGCGCAGGCGCTTTTATACATACCCAGAATCGCGCGGTGCCCCCGAATCGCCCCGCCGATCCCCCGGTCTCGCAATGTCGAAACTCCTACCACGGCGGCTGCGGAGACTTTTCTACTACCCCAACCCACCACACGACCCCCGCGACCCGTAGCCGGCGAAACGGCCATTGTCTAAGCGTCAAATCTCGCCCCCGATATCAAAACCAGCTACCAAAGAGAGAACTAGACGCGCCGGATCGTTCGACTCAGATAAGCAGGATTCCCGAACCCACGCGATCATCTCAATTCCAATAGGACTTATAGCGCCAGGGTGTCCCAAATATTTCTTTCTTTCGTTTGTTTTGTCTCTTCTTTTCATTTTTGTTTCACCCAACCTAACCAGCTGTAACCCATTTTATTTTTTATGCATGCATCGCGTGATCCGAGCATTGCATTAATTCGTCGTTGATTTGTCTTTTTCTTGTTTATCTTCGCTCACGTTCATTGAAGGGGGTGAATTTTTTAGGCGGTGGCGATGAAAGGGAGGTTTCATTTTATCTGCATCCAGCTTGACGGACGACGAGGAGACTGGGATGGTCGGGAATCCAGGGGTGTCAGCGAAATATAATTAATCCGTACAGCGCCCTGTAGTGGGAGGAAGAATAGAAAGGAAGGGGTGACTTTCCACCGTGGAGGTTAGATAAAGGGAGGCTTTTCAGGATGACGGGTTAACCAAGCGACGCTCGGGCGAGTTCTTTGTCTCCTGGTTTTCGGAGTCTCGTTGCCCAGGGGGCGAGAGTGCAGAGGGCGACGACGAGGACGAGGAAGAGCAGGCGAAGGCGGACTCGGGAGATAAAGGCTAATTCCGAGTCACACTGCTCCGTGGAAAAGGAAAGAGAGAAAAGAGGGGAGGGAAGGAGATGGAATAAAAAAATAGAGGAATATAAGGTCTCCCTCACGGAATGCAGGATCGACTCCCTCGATCGGCTCTACCTACTTTGATGTTCCTAATTTGATTGAAGGAAGGAAAGGCGGGAGCGACTCCCGGCCAACTCGCGACTCGACTTCGACTCCTCCTTCCTACTTTTTCTCCCATTTCCTCTCTCTGGCTCTCTTTCTCCCTCTCCGTATATACGACCATCGACCGAGGGACTATCGATAAAATACTGCACCAGATCCTCGAGTCGAGACGTCATGTGCTGCGATCGACGCGCACGCGAACCGTCGATTTCTTCTTTAAAAAAACAAGAATAAAAAAAAAAATGAAATCAAGTGAAAATATGGCATTTGACGCAACTCGATCGACAACCGATATCATGCACGGTATAATATCCTCATACGAAACTTTGTATGTGTTTTTAACTCGCCCATCCTCTATAAACATCTTCTGAAACATGCTATCCTCGTAGAAGAGGTTTTCACTGTGTAGCATGTACGTCGATAAAGCGACGTCTCCGATTTCACTGTGCAGATACATGAAATATGGGAACGAAATACGTGAGATACGAGAGACCGAATATAAAATATAAAAATAGCTGGAAGTTACGACAAGCGGTTCAGCCGAAAAGCTTAATTTTTGTTTTCTCCTCTTTTTAATCTGCACGAGACACGACCATGTCATCTACCTTTCGAATGGAATGAACAGAAAATTATTGAAAAAATAACAACGTCGCGTATATTTTTTTGAGGGTTTCCCGAAGCTCAAAATTGGGTAATTTCCCGCGCGTTCGGATGTAAAGAGTAATTTTTTACCGAGTTATTTTCACAAGTGACGAAACATTTTCTAAAATCCACCGGAGAGTCTTTTTTACGGATCTCTTTTCGGTTTCCACATTTTCATCGGATAGACCATCGATCTTGTCGTTTCTTCCGCCGTCATCAGGCGTCGCGATATCAGCTGTATCTATACACGGTACAAGGTCGATCTTCCCGAGGTGTTTGACTTCCGTTTTTCACATTCAGTTTTCTTACCGCGGATGAAAGCGCGCGTCGACCCGATGCAATCGTTGACATGTATACACGCGATATACCTGTCTACGTATAAATGACGTTTACGAGGTGATTAGATGTCGAGCTCGGAAGAATCCCCGCTCAGTTTCCTCGCTCGTTATAAATTTCCGAACGTCGCTTAGGGTTGGTTCTAAACGAAGCCTGAAGAAGAAGAAAATACATACCGAGCTGCACAGTACAAGGGCAACGTTGCATCGGAGACAAGAATAGCGTATGATTGAGTGACCGCCGCCAGGGATTTTCCCTCGATGTGGAAAACCGTCGTGGAAGGACGAAAACGTTATGGGGATAGTTGTTCTCATCCCCCAATTTCCCATGTATAGATCCACCCGTGAACGTGTACGTATATCCTGTAAACGACGAAGAAATCTCGCGTGGTCCAGAGTCTGCGGGGACGATTGCCTGCGGGGCGAGAAAAGCGCTGTCAAATGTCCCCGCAGAGCCCCCCGGCCTGTCCTCCTTCGTAACTACAACGCGTTAAAAATCGTCCTGGTTCAGACACGCGATTTTAGTGTACGTTATGTACATGTCCATACATAGTCGCAGCGGTAGTAAATAACGTTCGCGGTTGACGCGCGGGGAGGATGAGAGCTGGGGGTGGAAAAAAGGGCGCATGCGGTCGACCGACCTCGAACAAACTCCCCCTTCCCTGCGAAGCTCAGATGCAATTTCGACCGCGATTTAACCCGCGAATCGAAACCACCCCGCACGATTTCCAAATCGAATTCTCTGGACCGCCTCGAGCCTCGCATCGACCAAACTACTCTCCCTGTCTGCCACGTTTTGACAACTCCCTTACGCCCGGTTTATGATACACACACATCGATACCTTTCCCTCATGTGCGGTGCAAATTTTTTTTTTTTTTTTTTTTCTCTCTCTTCTCTCGATTTGTGGTTGTATAGATTAGGGCGCCTTGAAAGAACCCAAATTTACAGAAACGACTTCCGACGGTGAAAAATTTTTTTATGTTCTTCGTTACGCTTATTCTATATTTTTTTTTTTGGCGATTTCGTTTTTTTTGTTCACTAGGATCTTAAGCTTTTAATTTTTTTATTTTAGAACCGAGTTCTTTTTTTTTCCTTATAAATCATGGAAAACATTATTTTCGCGCTCATTTTTATCAGAAAGCAAGATTTGTGAGTATTTTTTCTCCTCTCCCTGACACAGGTGCACAGAGTCTAGTGGGGATGTATGGGGGTCCAGGTTTGGGTGTTCACGCATGGCGATATTAGAAAATAGGTCCTGTCGGCGTTTTTAGCGTCCTCGTTTTCGCGATATGGTAGCGTGCATAGGTGTACACGTACATATATAGCTGCGATAAAGCCATTCGTCTACGGGATAGGAAGAAGGTGCTGTCTATGCACGGCACGCCGTACCGACTCCTATAAATAATACCCTCCCGTGGGATGAGCGAAGCTCCAACGGGATACCGCGCGTCCCGTTTGAGATATTTATTTCCAAATCGTGATTCTATGCGCTAATATCATAGATACCAAAATATAAACGCGCCACAACACCGGAATATTTGAAAACAAAAAACAAAAATTAACCTTTGAAAAATCTCAAAGTATATAAACGCCACGATGCAATGCGGTGCAAAATTCGAGTGGAAAAAAAAAACGAATCAGTGACGTTTCATCAAATCCCCGACGTGGTGTCTCCCTTCTGTGAAAGCCTGTTTAATTTGTGGTCCATGAGCTTCCTGTTTTGGGAGGCCGCGTGCATTAAATATCCTTAGCGTGACCGCCTCTCCGCGGTAGGCGTGACGGCGTGATTCCACGGCCGTCTTCGGATCGTCGGTTTCGTTGCGAGTATAGAACCGGAGGATAACTGATTCTAGTTTCATTTCGTTCACGGTAAAAAAAGAAGTCAATTAACGATCAATGTCAAGTGGAATTGGGAATGGATTTAAATCTATTTTAATTTCTTAAACTTTAGACCCGAGGCGGGCGGGCGTCGGAGCCGTTGAGATCGGTAAGCTGGTTTCTCACGCCAAGGACCGCGTCGAATTCATTCAACTGGGAAATTAGCCCAGATAGAAAAACCCCCTCTTTACCATAGCTTTATTATATACCCACTCGATTAATTAATGCGAGGTGGTACGTAAAATAGAAAAATTCCCCATGACACGCAAGAAAAATTTATATCATTCGATACGACGTTACGGCATGAATATGTTCTGTGAAAATAGCCTATGAATCGCGAGAAAGAAATGAATAAGAGGGGTTGCAAGGGGTCAGTTCGCTTTGTATTCCTAGCAGCGATTTTCTTTCTTTTTTTTTTTTTTCTCTCTCTTCGGCGTTGCCCTAACCGCCATGATCGTTACAGGGGGAGTTGGAATATACCGTGGCAAACTCTGAGAAGACTTTCTTCATATTCACCGGGGGGTGATAGTCCGGCGTAACCTAACAAATTCCCACCCTCGCCCTTTCTTTGGTTCGCTGCGCATTTAAATCCTCGAATTCGGATTCCGTTTTTTCTTCCCCCCCCCCCCCCCCCCTGCCCACATAAACCCATAAGTACGACCCTACAAAACCACCCGACGACCGCCAAGGGACCCATTCTCCCACGCACAATTTACAATTTCACATTTCTTTTTTCACCCCAAAAATTCTGCAACACACCCTTCATTTTTTTCTGTTTTTTTATTTATTTATTTTTTTTTTTCGTATCTCACTCGCTCGGTCAATTTTCTTTCATCTGTTTCTATATTATTTCCAAGTATAATCGTTGGACGCATTTTAATTTGAATTATCAGTTCTTATGTGGCTTCAATTTCTTCGAGGTGTGACAAGAACGTGAGGCAAAATGGAATTCCCGGGTACCGAGAATTGACCATAGAATTATTAGAAGATTGTACAGGGAAGCCCGGTACACTCGTGGGTCATTGTTGTTGGAGAAATAAAATGAATAGAAAAAAAAAAAAAGAAAAATGTGAAAAAACGGAAATAAAAATATATCTCTCTAGTAGCAGGAGATAGGCGGGGACGAGTGTACGGTGTACGGGTCTAGGTAAGCAATCATTTGGGATTAGCGTCGGCGGTGGGTCGTGGATAAAAACATGGTTGAAAAGGTCCCCCTTCCCTCCCCCTCGTTCCGAGTCCAACTCCGCGTCTTCCTCCTCTTCTCCTCGCGAGGGCGTGATTAATTCCTTGGATCCGCCGTGACAGGAGAACGAAAGAACCGGGTCCTATAGGTGTGTTACGCGCGCGTTAAAGCCTCCGATACGGATACCAAGACCACCGCCATTCAACACGGTGGTCCTCGATCCAGGACGACCTTCCGAAAATCGGCTCGAAACATCATAACCGTGCGATCTTTCAATAATACCCTTTCAGCCGCAAAACTTGTTTGCGAGGATATTTGATAGAAAAAAAAAAAATTTTCGCCCATGTTCACGTCGCGATTATTCGTCTTTTCAGCTTGTCGAATGTTCGACGTAATTAATGGACTCTATACTTCCATCCTGTACTGACTTAGAAACTTTGACAATGACGACGCAGACCCGAGCCGAGTCTTCGCGGGCAGTGAGGCGCGACCGTGAAACCCGCGCATGTTAATCGAATCGACATGCTTGATATATACGAGCGTACGATATTTTCGAAACAAAGATTTTCGTCATTCGCCGATCAAGCTTCGACGGCGATTCGGTATTCAAATTCAGAAAAGATCCGCGGTGCAGGCAGGGAAAAGAACGGCCTCTCCGATCGAGCGGTGCACCTTCCGAACAACCAACGCTCCGTATGTTTCGCGTGCGCTGACAATTGACGCGCAATAATTAATCAGCGTCTTCCGAAGCGTCGAGTCAATTTGCAACGTACGTCTTCAGCGCACGCTGGACGTTCGAAACTCGACGTTCGACGTCCGAAGCTCCCGCTACAACTGCACTCCGCTGCCAACCTGTGATGCAGGTTTCGCATCGGATCACGACGAATTGCACAAGATTACTATCTGCCTCCTGATCTGTCTGCCTCGTGATATACACACGCCTCGATCAGTTCTGAATCGTTGCACAGTCGCGGTTCGCCGTGAGATGGAACTGAATTATACGCAGAAGAATTTTCACGAAAATATTTGTCGCCCGTGTAATTTATTCGTTGTGTCTTTCGTTTGTTTCCCGATCAGATGACGGAGCGCAACGCGAGATATTGCACAATAATCGCGCTCGAACTTCTGCGTCAGACTTTCCACCAGACGAACAGAATAAGATCATGCGATGACAATCATGATGTCGGTGAACTGGTGAACCGGCGCCGCGACTAATTCCCGGTATTTCAATACCTTTGATTCCCATCACAACGAGACCTGTGCCTCGTCTTTCAGTACCACGTGCCCGTGGTTTCCCGGTCAAGAAACGGGAGAAAAAATAGAATAAAGAAACCGAGATGACGATAGAAAGAAAAAAGTCCTCTGGAGCACCGAAGATATTCTAAGAAGTCAACCTCCGATTCGAAGAATTATCGGCGTAGTTGGTCTCCGTCGATTCCTAACTTACACGCATCACGGTGACCACAGTCTTTTAGTAAAACAATTTTGTTTTTTTAACCGTTCGATCAAAGTCATTGGTCACTTTCCGTTTATCGAATGAAAATCGCTGCGGATTGTGATTTGAAAATGTGTAAGTAAAATTACTACTGGAATATGTACTTTTCATGTTTTGTCTCTTTTTCAGTTTTGGACGTGGTCAGTGGCCGATGTGATTCCCGGGGTTCGGGAGAAGGTGATCGGAATTGAGCACCGGGGATTTGAACTCGACTCGTCAGCTTGGTCCGCCCTAGGGCCGTGACCAGTCCATTGTCAGTCCTGATTAAAATAGCTTAGAATCGAATTTTTCTACTTATCTACAATGACCGGTGAGCGGTCCGCCGGTAGGGTCGCGGCAGCTCACGTCGCGTACAGTTCACCATTATTATCATCATCATCATCATCATCATGGTCATCATCGTCGGTGCCGCTATTATTATCATTGTCATTATTTCCCCATGAACAGTTATTAATGTACACTGAGCCGACGAGTCGTTCAGCTCCCACTTTCTTGCCTTTTTTCACCGAAACACAACGAAATTTTAACAGATGAAAAAAAAAGTAGCCAACCAAAAGAAGCAGAATAATTGTATGTAGCGTAAACTATAATCAGGGACTTTTACGCACCCAATAAATAAAGATATTTTGTATCCTTTCCCTTTATTACAGTGCTCGGGACTCTCGAGAACACGAGGTAAGTGATCTCGTTAAACAATCTTAGCATTGTTAATTTGTTTCTTTTTTTTTTTTCTTACGCATTCATATCGCGGATTTCTGCAAAGGGTGAGCGTGCGTGCGTGCCTGGCTATTATAACGCGTGATTTGCATGTCCGGTTTGAATATTATAGATCGATTTACGTTGCAGGCGTGAAGATAAGTTAATTAGCCCAGAGTTTGTTTCTTTTTTTCTTTATTCGTGTTAATCGGAACGTGAAACCGAATGAATATCTAACTAATATCAAGAGAAGTATAAATACAATATACAGAGAGTGTATTTGCAATGCAAATATTCCTTACCCCGCTGTAATATATGTAATATTTTTTATCATGTATGACGTTCAGTTCGCTTTGGCCGCACGGTTTTTTAATTAATATAAGAAAAGTAAAAGACAAACAGTGAAGGTGGAAAAAATGTATATAGATATGTAATATGTATAGAATAAGAAGGGAAGAAATAGGAAAAGAAATCTTGGGAATCGCGGGCAATAAATATAAAACCAACTTCCTTATTTATAACCCCTCCATAAAAGTAAATGTACACGTTCAAGTCGTTCCCTACACTCGTTTATAAATGTATAGTAGATTCGTATAAACCCACGTACACCTATCCCCGCGTACCATAAACTGTGTTATATTTATTACGGTAAATTTTCAACGAATTTACATTTTATCTATACCGATACGTATTCAAAAGTTTGAAATACCAAACAGGAGCTGCGTATACGTACGTAGAATTTTAGTGAGTAAGAAAATTTAATCAAATTATATTCTTTCCCAGAAATAAATGAACTAATATTCATGGGGGTGAATTTCAGGGGGGTCTGAGGATACCGGGGAGAGCACCCTTTGTGGGAATCGCAGAGTATCCAAGGTCAAATTTCACCTAAGAACACAGAAAATGCAATACTATATATAAGCAAACAGTATTACATTAGGGTGTTCCCGGCCAAACACCTCGCGTCCTGTGGCCCCGGTGACTTCCGGTCCGCCTTGAGTAGCGGGTGGACGTCACGGTATAGTTCGTAATGTTTTTCCCCTCCCTCCTCATTTTTCCTCCCCTTCAAACCTCCTGCGGATTTTGTATCATCCCTGTACTTCGTCAGATGTACTCGACATGGAAAATTCACGCCATCACTCGACGAGAAGTTTTTGTATACCTACCTGTCGAATTTTCATAATCGTTTTTCGAGTGATTTTTTGATCTGAAAAAAATTCTTACTTCGAGAGTATCGCGTGCGCGTTGACAGGTCGGCTTACCTCGATAATGGGGTGATCAAAAAGCGTGAGTTTTTCATGCCAATAAATATTTGCCCGTCTGGAAAACTGGTGGTTGGCTGTGTCGTGCCGTAATTATTATAGAACACATGGCCTGCTGCGGGACTCGTCAATGGCACGCGTCTGGCGTCGAGAACGCCTGGCTAAATGTTCTCTCGCACGACAAACGACCATTGCCAGAACGTCAAACAGTGAATTATTGACACCGCATGGGTACCTTTGACATTTGGAGTCACGCTTTCGTTGTACTCTACTAGCTATCGCCCAAGGACTCCCACTCGAATTTTCATCCCCAATTCTCAATTTCAGGGACGTACGAATTCAAGGACATCGCTGGTGAAGAACGCCGTTCCTCGTCGGCCCCGTCAGTCAGATTTTTTCAATTTTCAAGCCACGCCGAGTGCCGAACTCACATTTCCTCGAATGGTATAAATAATTGAAACAAAAGAAAAAACCCCCGAAAAATATGATCTCCGCAATTTTTTTCAACAAAAACGCGGATTTCCGGTTTAACGCTTCAGATATTATAATGTTCTATGTTCATTGACGCAGCGGTAATCGAGATCGACGTTCGCTCGAGACAGTTCTTTCGTACTTGTTTTTTTTTTTGTCCTTTTTTTTCTTCTTATTCATTCATTTTTTCCAAAGTAGTTGTACAGTGGGCAGCCTTTATGGCTCGCGCTCGTTCGTTTTTGCTACCACAGAAGGTTCTCATGGATCTCGCTGTTCTCGTGCTCGCGTTCGTCACGGACAAACCCGAGCCACCTTCTCTGCCCTCTTCTCCATCTCCTTCCCTCGCCCCTTTAGCTTCGGGGCACGTGACATCATAAACGCGCTAGGTTACAGGTGTTCTCCCATCGTGGTACTCGCAGGCTTAAGTCCCGTGTAAAATTACAATTTCGGTGACGTTCGATCGTTCTTTTTCTCTCTATAATCATTTTTTCGTTCCTTTTCGTTCTTCGCGTTCGGGGAGACGTGGGTGTCTGATAGAATTTTACAGACGGTACGACGAAGTTCAACGCAGTCGCGATCTCGAGTTCGAAATCTGGTTTAGAAGTTGAAATTTTGTCGTTTTTTCTTTCTTATTTCACGACGTCGGTGGGCCCAGGACCTGCGGGACACGAACACCCGGTTTTCGTTTTATACACACCGCGGGTCCTGCGGAGGGAAAAGGACGGCATGTATACTTATACGTGCGTATATAATGTATAAGAACGGAAGCTGCTCTCTGTCCGGTAGAAGCGGGCAGAAGCAGAAGCGGAATCAGCGGCTCAGTAGGTTTGCTTTCAGGCTGAACGGAGTCCTTGTGCAACCTTGGCGGTAGCAAACGCGCGGCAGCGATCGCCGCGGGGGTCCGCTTCGCACCTCGCACCTCGTCCCATGATCCCCTCCTCCTCGTCCTGCTCGTCTACTAGGTATACCTGTAGATATTCCTCTTTTCTCTTTTCTCCTCTTCCTTCTTCTTCATCTTCTTCTTCTTGGTTTCTCTTCTCTTCATCCCGATGCAGCCGCAGCACCGCTTAAGAATCAGTCACGCCTCGCGAGCACCCGGCACCACAACCTGCGCCACTGGAAGGAGTAGCACCTGTTTCCAATTATGTACCTGTTCTTCTCACCTTATACCTTACTCTTTCGCTGCGTCTACCCGATTATATTCCACCTACCCTCAACAACATGTAAATCGGCAGCCTCCGGCGTCCCGGGCAGGAATATCTAACCATATTATATACCACCGGACCACCACCACCAGCAGTGTGTCTCGAATGTGTTTAATCCTGATTCTTGACGCGAGATGAGCGATGATTTCGTTGCGTTTTAAGAATTCGACTCGCGGCCAAGAGAATCGGTATAATAACCTCATTTTCACTCTTTATATCGACCCGCCGACTACACCTACTTCTTTAATTCTCTTCTAATTCATCATTTTTAATTTTTCTCCACACCGGAACTGTTATATACCCATACATATACATGTATATGATCAAAATTTCTTGTCATTTGGGTTACCAAATGACCGGTGCGGTGCCTCGGAGGACTCTTGATGCGATCATTTTGATTTTTTCCTTTTTTCGTTTCTTCGTTCATTCCTTTTTTTTTTTTTTTTTGTTTCACTCGATCTTATTTTTGTATATACTAATTGAGCTCGAGGTGGAGAGGATCGGTAGGTTCGGCGTAAATAATCGCAGGATGGACAGCTCAATGGAAGGTTGTAGAAAATAAATAAATAAATATAAATAAATATTCTAGCGAGTTAGGCGTTGGTATTCAACATCGGAGTGGAGGGAGCGCGTTCCTCTTTACTTAAAGACCTATCTATATGAGATTGATCCTGTGATTACAAATTAGTTGCGATGGTGTAGGTAATATACATCCAACGCTGCAGAGGCCGACACCTGCACGCTTATTATTCCACGGACTTGGTAAAAAGCGACGAAAGAAGGAACATTAATGCTCGTTTTTTTTGCGGCAATGCAAAAATTCCGCCATAGTTTTTATATACAGGTATACATAAAGTCACGTATATAGGCAGATACCTATATAAATAATAATGTTATTTTTGATTAAACTAGTGAACCGAAAACTGGGGAACGTTGCGATAATATTAGGGAGCGATAGCCGATAGGATTTTTGGCTGCAGGGATGTTATATAATGACCGATAATTTACTAATAAGCTCGACGGGGAGGAAGGAACTGTATATAAGAAAAATGTCGATATGAGTTTACCTGACACACGACTCATACCCGTGTAGTCTCTGTTTTCAGGGATGGGGAACTGTTAATTACGTAAAAAAAAAAAGGGCAGAAAAAAAAATGAACCAAACCATGCAGGGTCTATAGGTAGAACGGCGCGTTGGGCTTATCGCTTGTTGGAAAGAGTGAAAGGGCAGCCAACTATTCTACCATAGTTATATAGTTTCTGGCCGTAGCTGCATAGAGGAAGGGGAAAAAAATGACCTCACTAAAACAATCGAAACGCGATCGTTCGCGAGTTAGCCAAAGGGGGTGAAACGCCGGTTCATGCTTCCCGCGTGCTCGTTAGCTCGACGAACCGTGATTCAGATAAACTCTCTTCACTCATTCCCCCCTCAACCACCCCCACGCACACCCTCGGGATTCGCGCGTCCCGCGTCTTCTCCTCCCCGTGGACGTCATAGATTCCTGTACGAACTTCATTCACGCTTCGTTCTTTTTTTAACCTTCATTCTAAATTTTTCAAGTAAAAATTCAAAGTGATTCAATAGTCTGATCGTGATTTGTTTTTTCTTCTTCTTTCTTCCGATGCTTTTCACGCGGAGCACTTTCTTCGGGTATTATATTTCTTTCTCTTCTCTCCATCTCTTCTTTTCTGCTTTTCCATTTTCCTCTTCCTCAGGGTTCGGTGGCTGCTGCGGAGAGTATGCGGAGTCTGGAAATATATCACTTGGTTATTGCGGATGGTACGAAACCAGTCATAATTCCTAGAGTTGTTTTGTTTCTCCTGCAGCGCAGGGCCGGGATTTCGCTCGCGAGCCATGGTTACGCGATGGTTTAGCGGAGGAAGAAATGTGCCGAGAGAAAAGCGGAGGAAAAGAATGAGATGGAAAGGTGAAGGAAACGGGAGGCGAACGGGGGATGTTTGGCGGCGGAAACAGCGGCATGATAGCGCGTTTATCCCACCCCTATGCTTATCCTTTTTCTTATTCTACTTGTCTTCTAAAAGCGAGTTCCTCACCCCCTTCCCAATTCTCATACCCTTTCCTCTTCTCTATTTTTTTTCCGCGCCAGCTTTCCCCGCGGATTTATACGGGATGGGATCGTCTTCGAGCACTTAGTTTTCGCTTACAAAATGACGGAGGGTTGTCCTATCAAAGGGTTGCACGGGAAGATTCAGTTTCGAGGAGATTATCTTTTCGTGCTCCGAATCATCGAATCAGCTGTCTGCTCGAAAAACTTCTACACATTACCATAATTGTAACAAAATTACAAGAAGTAGATCTAATTCGCATAGAATTTATTCCCGTTTTAAAATCGGTTAAGTGATCACCCGACCATGTATAAAGATAATCTTCGTTTTTTTCTATCCAAGAATCGAAGAGGCGCTATGAGATTCTATCGTGCACTTGGCGCACGCATCTTCCCCATGAATATTCTGGAATTAGATTAAATACATTATAATATATGTACCCAGTAAATATGTGTATATAATGTACGTACATTGCAATACGCGGCTGTAATGCGCGTGAAATTATTTTCAGCAATAACTCTTTTTTATTCCATAAACCGGATAATAGATTATGAAAAAAACCGAAGTGACTACCGAATTTTTGGTAGAAGAAATACACTATGAATTTACTTCTTATACGTCTTTTCTTTTGTCTAATTCTGTTTTTTTGTTTTTTTTTTTAATTTTTTTTCTGCTTCGATACGTTTTATACTCTTATTTCGTTTGTTATTTATTTTATTTATTTTTTTCATCTCGTTCTCCTTCGTTTGCAGCTTCTCCGGCTGCAGGTCGTCCTTCCCGAACCGGCAATCGCAAGCGGTTTTCTCGGACGGCACTCGAGGACGCGTTTTTTTGCGGTTTGGTAACCAGCTTAGTTTATATGCGGCGAACGTACCGCGCTCGCACGGGATCTCGTAATCATAACTAACTATACAAGTACTAAGCGTATAATAATAGTAACAAAGTAAGGTGCTCTCATCTAGGTCGAATCACTATTCAGTTATGATGATGCGTATAATTATATCGTATAATTTATAAGCCATCGTATTAAAATTTATTTCATTATCTCAACGCCGCGATATATAGTAGCTGGGGCGCTGCAGCCGACGCTGTCGAATTTTTCTTCGTTTCGGTAAAATAGAAGAAAAAAAATTGAAAAAAAAAAACAGAAAAAGGTACAAACGAACGGGGAGAAAAAATCGAATTAGACGAATTATAAAAGATATACCGGGGTATTGACAAAAAAATTACTCTATAAACGATCGCGCGGCCGCGAGATGTGAAAGAAATTTCATGGTACTAACGCGCGGAAAGTATATGAGCCGCGGCTTCTTTTTTTTTTACGTTTTGTCTTCTTCTTTTGTTTTTTCTTCTCGCGAAGCTCATGACGTCCGTTCGTTTGTGATAGTTTCTCAGCTGGTGCGGATCATGCGGAGGGAACAGAGTGCGCGGTAGCAGCATTGTCCGGATTCCACCGTTCAACTGGTCGTCTCGCGTATAGTGGCTATTTATTCTATAATGCCATCGGATTAATCTTGAAAGGCGATCGGAGCCCTCCGTTTTTTTTTTTATTTTTTTATTTTTTTTTATCGCAATTATTCTTCTTATCAAGGCGCAGTTCTCGCTCATGTGATTTCAACCCATGATGCGATGCCGACGACGCGCCGCGGGCGTCGCCGTCGACTCTGAGAAAAAAAAAAACAAAAAAAATCCCAAACCAAAAAAAATGTAAAAAATTCAACCAATCGAACAAATAAATAAATATATTTATGTACCGTGTGCCAGAAAATAAAAATTTACCACCGATGCAGCGACAGTCGGGATTTTATGTTATGTATTTTATCCATGTAGATATAACTGACGCATCTAAACCTCGAGTTATTATATTATATTACTTATGAGAGGTAAACTTTGTATACGTTTATCGCGCGATTTTTTTCTACTTTTTATTTTCATCCGTATTTGCTTTGTAATCATTATAACGTAAAACTCGAGGATAAGACTATACGTGGGATATAGATAGGTATGTACAAACCGGCGATAAGACATTTTTTAAAAAAACTTTATTATACTTGATTGACAGGATATCGGTTAATTTATTTCGCATGTTTTCTACGTTTGTACGCTTACTTCGGTTATCAACGTAGGTGATTACAATCTACCTGCCCTCCCCAAGTTTTGTGTTCTTTCTTTTTCTCATCGTTTTTCTCCTTGAGAAACTATCGGATTGGAAATAAAATTCAGGCGTCGAATTAATCCAGGGCGAAAGTTTTTAAGGTATACGCAATAGGTGTGACGTCGGTATAATAATTAGGAGATTTTGCCGAGCTATTCGATCGCATGGGAGAAGAGCGTGGCGCTCGTATAGATCAGCGTCTACTTTGCATGAAATTACTTAATTAATGAAAGAGAGATTCTCGGTGGTCGCGTCGCTCATTCTTCTATTTTAAGTTTTTTTCTATTCTCCGTTTCATTATAATTTTAGTTACCGACGTCGCGTCGTCTACCTATGTAGGTATACGCTACGCAGTATGATACACACATGGATATAATCGGATAAGATCAGGTGGGCACGATAATTCTTCCGCCTTTCGTTGCTATAACGACACGTACGTCAGCTAATTATTTATTTTCGTAATTGGACGAATACCATAATAACCCCCCCTACTCCGGCATGGTATAAATCCGTACATCGTATGTATGGTACGTATTGTATACACGTGTAAAAAAAATAAAACGATGTTAAAAAACACACGTGAATCTGTAACGAGAAATTACAGTATGTATGTGCGTACATATCCTCATCATGAGCTACATTTACGGCGACGATCATCCGCGCGCGGCAAAGGGGGCGTGTCTCCATGTGAAACCGGTGCGGTGCGGTTTTACGCTATTGTATGTATACGTTTTATATATATATATATATGCATTTATTACATCACACAACCGTGCGTTATAGCGTGTGTAACGCGTGTATTGTATTCGCTACAGTGTAGTGCGCGTAGGCATCGTGAATTTAGAATACAACCCTGTAATTAAACTTTGAATCGGAAAATACTGCCCTAATCAACAGCTCTTTATACGTACATACGTTATACGTAATTCCATCCGTTATTTATTTCACGTATCTCCGTATCTACTGTCCGTATGGATAGAACACGAAGGTTTTTCATGCCTTTCTGATTACACCGGCAATTAAGCTAAACGATAATGAACCACCGGACTCGTTACGTGTGTTGATGATATTCTAATCAAAAACGATAAATTTTAGTGTAATAATTTTTATCCGTTTCATCGATTTTCCAAAATCGATCTCCTCACCGATTTCTAGCCGGTAGAAAAAATTTAAAGACGGACCGAAATGCGGATGAAAATAAAAAAGAAAATAAAAAAGTCTTCCTTTTTCTCCGGTTTTGCTTTCCAGCTTTTGCACTCTCCGTGGCCTATAAGGCTTCCGCAGGTGTTGACACAGACGGAATCGTCTCTCGCCTGGACGCCGCACATATGCGCCCTGGAATCGCGAGGAAGAAATGCACTTTGGTCAAGTTTTGTGCCAGGAAGATGGATAGGTGCAGATGCTTTGTATATACCTAGTGGATGTTGAAGTACCCACTATACCCGTTCCCGTGCACACGTATGATCCGCGGCAACTTCATGACTAAGAAATGCGAACAGTGCGGTGCGAATATACGGCGCAACCGAAGAACCATCTTTATAGATTCTAGCGAATAAGAAATGAAATGGTTTGAAATACCACGAGCTCCGAGCTGCCCGGCTCTGCAGCAGGTGATGCATGATTTCATAGAATCGTTGCCATCCTCCGTGTATATTTCGTATACATATATGCACTTCATACAGGCTATATGGTGTAACAACAATAACAACAACACGAATAGTTATACTATCTTACTTTTGTTACTCGCGGTTACTTACCCCCCACTTCCCCCACCCCCCCACCTCCGCCCTCCCGCGGATGGGCGATGGATATATAGAGAATATAACGCGTGTGTGGGAAACCTCTGGATATAAACCTACCAAGTCGATGCATTATGTATTTATGGCTTTGCTTAGTTGGGAATTACTTTGCTGCTGTAATGATTTCCAGCGAATCGTTGGTATCTCGAGAATGTTATACACCATGTATAATATGTATGTACACTACACGACATATAGATATGTATATCTATATCTATCTGATTTATTGTTAATAGCTGATTTGAAAAAAAGAAAAAAAAAAACATTTTTCACATCATGTATACATATGTATATACCTACGCGTACTTTAGTTATATGCGAAACGTGCACGGATCGGTTTAGAATTCTCTTTTCCCACCCCGCGTCTTTGCAAAATCTTTGGCACTTTAAATTTTCACCCCTTCGTCAATCTTTTTTTCTTCGCCGTTCCGTCTAACTTCTAGATTTAGAAGTTCTCGTTGATATTATATTCTTGTTTGATTTGTTGTTTTTTCGTTTTTTTTTTCAGAATTTTTTTACCCCCTATTCTTTGCGGGAGCATTCGAAAGGGACGGAGCGAAGTGAGGGAGATGAAGGCAGGGTAATAAGCAGTTCGTTCCTCGTGGAACAATTCGATTAATTCAAGAGAGGTCGACGCGATCGAGTTTCTTCTGCAGAGTTTGTATGTGCGCCGCCCGTGTGTATGTGTAAGGTATGTATAATATGTATACATGTATATGGGCGCATGTATACCGATATAGAAACGCGAAGTTAAAGTTGCCGCGGTTGGGTACACGGCGGGTTGCTGCAGAGCATAGAAGAATATCCCCGCGTGCGCGCACGGGGTATCGGTAATGACAGTGTTTGGTCGCATTGCCCGAACGTGACTTCGCTACGGTGATCAGCTATCATCGTATCCGTGGCTAACTTCATCCTGCGGCGCACCGGACGAATCGAAAGAAATGAATATACATATTTACTTTATGCCGCACTGCAACGCTCCGCAGGATCTCCAACTACGGGGATTAATTCTTTTTTTCTCTCTCTTTCTCTCGATTTTTTTTTTGTCTGTCATCGTAATCATCGATCGATCGTATGGATTGGGAAAGTATGCAGCGTTCAGGGTAGAAACAATCGATGTGCTTGTCCTGAAATGAAAAAATTTTCTTAATTTTCAATTGAAAACTGAAAGTGTGATTCTATATGCAAAATTCGTACTATTTTACACGGAAGAAATCACCGGGGAAAAAAGGTTACCAAAAAAAAAAGGACTGTAATCCGAGAAGGTATACCTACTCGCAGCATCCCTTTCGCTCTCTCTGTGTTTTTTTTTTTTTGTTCCCTTTCTTTTTTTTTCTCTTTCTCCGCGAGATCAAATCGTCCGCGTGTGATCTCTGCTCGACCGGTGCGATGCCCGAGTTTCCCCCCATTCCTCCTTTTATCCCCATTCTTATATTCTCGGATTCTTTGACAACGCCGACGTATCCCCCGCGACGACTCTCGAAGCGATAACAATTTTAGGAGAGGAAGAAAAAAAGGACGAAAGATCCGGAGGAAAATACTTCGAAGGACTTCGAAGGACCGTACTTCGTAGGTATATATTTTTGTATTGAAAAATAATTTGCATATGGCTTGCGGAATAACCGAGCAAACAAAGGAAAGGGGTATAGGTTGAAGAAACGAGTTTATAGTATAATTAAATCGGAAGGAGGCCTCGATTAGTATCGACACCAGCGATTAAAGTAAGTTTGATATCCGCTCTCGGGCTGCAGCTGGTCATCCGAGGCAGCAGGCGGTGATGGTCGTATAACGCATCATGATATAAGATTGCTATGCGCCGACCAGGACTGTAATTTAATTGATAATATTTAAATAGGGGGTTTTAATGGCTGTCTTCTCAGCTGGTATTAGTGCCGAGATTCTGACTGGAAGGCCCCCGGGGCATTTTCTTCGACTTCCAACACCGCTGCTGAACACGAGAGGCGGGGGGGACTATTTATCGAAAGGGGCCCTCGGTAGATCGTTATTTATTTTATCCCCATGGATCGGTTATTAATTGAACATAGCCGAGAATTTTGCAGAGATCGATTGAGCGTATGGAAATGAATGATCGGCCCACGATAACCCAACCCATATGATATATTCGAGAAGAAGATCCTTACCGGAAGCGCAGGGGACTTTGCTTGAATTAATTTTTCTTCCTTCCTTTTATTTCTTTTTTTTCTTCTCTGGGATTTTTAACTTGCTAATAAATCGGAGAATCGGCGCACGGGATTTGTTCGGACGATACACGTATAATTCTTTGTACATATAAAGACGATAACGAATAATCGCTTGCATCCGCATACATTTCAGTGTATATATTTATGTAGTATATATTATAAGTAAATGTAGTCGGGGTGGAGAAGTCCTGAAAAAGATGACGGATGACACGAGATATCCTGATACGGAATAACATGAATTTCAAACGTAAGAGAAGCATTAATTTTTCTACCGCATCAGAATTCGTTGACTTAATTTCGTACATCCAATTAGATCGTATCGTGATCACTACTGCGGTAAGCTGGTATCGCAACAATGTCCATACATACGTCTCTACGTACTCTTTTTAAGGATAAAAAGCGAATTGCATCGCAAACGAAAGGCAAAATATAATGCGTTGCGCGAGCCGCAACTAAAATAAAGAGGGCATGCAGCTGTAATGCGTTCGGCGATCACCATTTTTCTTTTTTTTTTTTTTATCTCATATTCATCGTGCCCAAAAATATTCGGTCATAAAATTTGCCGCTGTGATTCATTCCCGGTGAATTTTCTTGTTCCATAAAAACTGAAAAAAAAGCAACGGTCGTTGGTTCAAAAAACAAAAGAACTTGGAATCGATGCAAGTACAATTTTTGTACCAGCAAAAGTTGATTTTTCGTTTAACGCAGAATTTTCGGGATTGGAAAACAATCGGGAGAACGAGAGGGGTTCGAGTCTTGATTGAGCCTTAATTAGAGGCGAGTTTGTTCCCGTCGAGGGGGGCGCGGGAGGAAGAGAGAAAAGTAAAAGGAGACGGGAGTGCGGGTAGTTTGTTGGAAGTGTAATCGCGCAAGGTCCATTGCGGAGGCTCTACTTTGATTTCATTGTTCGATCGTAGCGAGTAGTAAGGTGGGTAGAAAGAAAGAATAAAGAGCGAGCGAGAGAGAGAGAGAGAG
Organism: Athalia circularis; assembly: GCA_963978495.1. Taxonomy (NCBI): domain Eukaryota; kingdom Metazoa; phylum Arthropoda; class Insecta; order Hymenoptera; family Athaliidae; genus Athalia; species Athalia circularis. The sequence goes on along the minus strand of OZ021700.1, from coordinate 28,797,535 downwards.
AGGGAGGGAGAGTTTGTATTCGCAGGTTGCAGGTTGCAGGTTGGATTCAGTCCGCTATGTTCTGTCGGTTTGTCGGTCTCCGGGAGGGTAGAGCCGATGCCAGGAGACTTTGAGGAGATCTCCGTTTGGAGCAAACGACGCAAAAACTACCGGCGGACTGGCATTGTCCTCGGTTAGCGAAGGAAAGAGAATAAGGTTTGAGAGCGTAGGTATAGGTGGGTATAGTAGCAAAGCTGAAGGAGCGCCTCGCTGCCATGCATACCGCCGCGGGCCGATTTGATTTTTAAATGCAAACAAATCTACATTGTCGCAAAAGCGCCGCCGCCCGTCACTCAGCCACTCGATCCTCTCTCCTCTCATCCTCTCGTCCATCTTTCCCCCTGATTCTCTAGATACTATTTTCATCTCTTTCTCCCTCTATCTTCCTTGACCCCCTCCCCCCCTGCCCGCCCCCCGGTCGTCCGTCAGCGGGAACTCCGCGCCGCGCGCGGTCAGGGAGAATCAACGAACGCTCGAGTCACCAGTCAGCGAACTGGCTCCGAGGATTTTTTTTCAATCATCGAACCGGGCCGACTCCCTGCAACTCCCAACTCTCCTCACTCCTCCCGCTCTTTACCACCCTGATAACCTCCCCCATTTCCCCCAACTTGCAAATTACGACGGCAATGTCCTCTTATTTCCTTCCTCCGCATGAAAAGCTCGAATACTGTTCTCTTTCCCCGTGCGATCGACGTTCACTTTTTTATTTTAAACTCCAGGCTTCGAAAACCGAAAAATTCCGCTGGAGACGATCAGGTCAATCCCAATAGTCAAATAACTGCGGTCGCAACGAACCCATCGATAAAAAAAAAAAAAAAAATCGAAAAAGATGAGAATCGGATCGCGGGCAAACCGTCGACTTAACTCACAGCTGATATAATTCCGCCTCATTACGATATTTTCATTCGATAAATCGGTATAATTAAAGATCAGCCCAGCGGTAGAATGAAAGGGGGGAGATGCAGGGGTGAGCGATCGAGTAGGTATATGAAGGGCACTATAAGTCGTCGAAAAATTTGAAGAGGATAAACGAGTGTTGAGAAGGTATAATCGTATCGTATCGTATCGTATCTCGGGCGTCTCTCGGCTTGTTTTGTTTGTCGTCATTATCGTTGAGCATTAGGCTATAAGTTCTGTTACGTCTTCTGGATCTTGTAATTGTTCCTCTTCTTCGCGAAATTTTTTTTCAATTCTTATATATAGATATATGGATACGTGCGTATGTATATAATCGAATGTCTTCTCGACGACGTGTTTTGTACCTTTTTTTGGTAGAACGTATAGGTATACACCGTCATCGGAATGCTTTCTCAGAGTGGATCCAAGCGTTCTCCATTCTCTTAGTTCTTAGCGGTTAACGGCAGCAAACATATCAAGCAGCATGGTGACTCTGATCTCTTCAACTTCTTCGCTCTTCGTATTCGTATTTTATACATCAACCGCGAGCGAGAGCGCGGTAACTAAAGATACCTAAGTGTGGTCGGGTCTTTTATTATTTTTCACTTTTTTGCTCCAATTATATGTATAACATGTTTTCGTTGTACCATTCCGCGGAGTGGCTATATGGGTACATATTTTTCTTGTTGTTTTCCCCGCTTCGTAATAAGTATACGTAATTCTAAAAAATGTAATTTAGAAATCTGGATTTTTCCCAATGAATATATTAACCGATAGAAATAAGGCGAAGAATCCGTTGAACCTTAGGGCGTGTCATTCGCCGTTACAAATTTATATATACGTATATATACATCATGGTGATGATGGCCGTCAACTACTGTATTACGGTTAATCGGTATAAGTATCGCGAAGAAATTCCGTTAGATCACATGTGGAATATATGAGTATATAGGATTGATTCCCCGCGGGGCATAAAGTCTGGTAAGGATAAGGACGTAGTCCCGTAAACTTTGTAACATTCGTATCCAAGTAGCGTACATAGAAAACCAGACTTATAAAAGACATCATGATGCGGTTTTCCGTCCTGTTCAGTTATACGTCGAACGCCATTTGACGCGTTTTATTCACCTGAATTTTATTACGGGCGTATAAAAAATATCCGGTTCTGCAGAGGATTTATTAAACATTTTATATATATAGGATCGAGACTCGTATGCGATCCCACCCTTAACGCATCTACGTTCCTCGGAAGATGTGTAATTGTCGGATCGCCATTCGAGTATCTGTAATTGTCCATGGGACACATAACTGCATGCCCAGCGAGCGCGTGCATCGGGATCGGTAGCTCCGTTTCTGTTTAAAGATATATCCCGACGAAACGAACAGTCCGCAGCCAGTGTTCCTCTCGAAGAATCATCCGCGGTTTCAGTGTAGTATAATGGCTTGAAATCCGCATGCACCAGCCCTACCGTCGAGAGAAGTTGAAGAAGACTCGAACCGCTCATAACTTATGAAAACGAACGTTGGGCCGCGTAGCCTGTAGTGCAGCAGAAACCCTGAGGAGTAATTGCCTTGGATTAATGAGACGGCATAATTGCACGATAATAGTCGATCGTTTTATTAGGCGCGTCTCATCCGTCCGTCTCGCCGTCACAGAGACGCCGACGCGACGCGACGCGACGGTGCCGCGCATTTTCTGATCCTCCCGTCCTCCTCCGGCATCGCCTCATACTCGATATATTTTAAAGACGCCCGGGTATGCTTTCAACCATATGAAAGAAAAAGAAAAAAAAAGAAAAAAAAATAATTAAAAACCAAAAAAAAAGAAATGTCGCAACGGGCAATTCTCCCCGCGCTGCAGGTAGTTCGGATTCTCGTGAGTATTACGAAGGAATCAGAATCTTGTAGTTAGATACTTGAATTTTTCCCGTAGTTCCAACTTGCGATGATTTTGCAGCGGCTTTGTACGAACGAGTTGACTTTATGTATTCCTACCTTTGCACGGCGTTGAAATAATCGTAGGTATACCTTTATTATACCTACTACCGGGAGAAGCAGCAAACTTCAGGAGGAACAAACAGCCTGCGGAGGTACAGACGCCACGCACTGCGAGCGGCAAAAGGACGGCGGACGCGGTGACGTCCGCTGACGCTTTGCGTCGTTTGATCTCGCCGCGACTGTCGGCATCTGATTAGCATCCTTCCTCCCCCTCCCTCTCTTCCTTGGTTTTCCCCTCTCCGGACGATCTTTTCTCGGTCTTTCGTTCCCCCGAGCTGGTGCCGCGTCGCGGGTTCGGAGGGTGGTTCGGCTGGGGCGAGTGGGAGGAAGAAATACGAGATAAAAGAGAAGAGAAGAGGCTCGAGGAGGAGCAGGAGTCGCAATGTCAACGCTGACGAGACCCCGTCTGAGTTATTCTGCTCGGCGACATCATTTAAATGTCCCTTTGCGGAGCAGTTGAGTTTTTAGTCGTCATCTCCGAGAAGGCAGGCGAGCGGTGCCACCGTTCCTCGTTCTTCCGTCTTTTTCCCTCTCCGTGCACCGGCGGGTCGATCCTCTCCGTTTTATCATCGCTCTCAGATTATCCTCCTTCTCGGTTCTCCACGTGAAACCCGCGCCGCGCCGCGCCGAGCTGAACCGCGACTCTTCTGTTACTCCTGCTGGTGCACTCGACTATACAGAATCAGCAGCAGGAGGAAAGAGAACCTAGAGATTGCGCTGGTATGCGAGACCTGAAGACGAATCAACCGACCGACCGACCGACCGACCAGACCTGACCAGACGAATGAACGTCGTTGAGAACACACGGGACATTTTCCACTCTAAGAAACCTTCGACTAGCTGCACCGTCCGATCGCGGTTCGCGGAATAGAACGGAAGCCGATGCTGCCCGGCTACCGCTACGATCCTTCGCTTCAGGACGGTCATACATTTTGCATTCGTAATTGATACCAACGTCCTCATGATCCAGACATTCATCTATTCAAACTCGTTTCCATTATAGGGTGCATAAATCTCATTTGAATTATGTGATGTGCGGATTATAATCTATACGAGAGAATTATATTTTATAATAGAAAATAAACGCGGAAGGAACAGAAGCGTCCGATCGATCGTTGCGTGTGTTTTTTTTTCTCTTCTTTTTACTTCCCAACTCTTGACGTATAACCGGCCAAATATACACCCCGTATAAAATTGATATGCAGAATGATCGAGCATCGCTATCCGCAGAATTTACGGCGGGGTAAGTAAGTCGGCGATTAAGATGCGTCGCGTACGTTACGTAAGTTGCTCTTCCGAGGAGAGGGAGAGAGAGAGAGAAGGTAAATTCGTGCCGTTGGAACAGGTGGAACAGGAACCGCGGGAGGAATAAGGCATGAAGATGTCGGCTGCTCCGGTTCCCATCAGGACCGCGCCTTCTTTGCGTAAGGATTAATGCGGAGTCTTCATGTAGAAATTCAGACTCGCAGGACGAGGGGCGGGATCCTCTCCCGAGCCGGACTACGTACGCGGAGGACTTCGAGAACCGCAAGGACCGCGAAGAATCACGAGCACCTCCCGTACCTCGAGATCGAGTCTTTGCGATAAGCCGATTTTACGATCTCACGCTCCCTTTGGGCAGGACTGCAATACGATCGCTCTGATGCAGAAGAGGCCGCGGGAATTACATCCTATCGGAGGATGCAAAAATCGGGAATGATAATGAGAACGATACGACGCGACGTCTTATCGCCTTGTGGGCGGATGACAAGCCAGGACGCGATGATGTTAATCCTGAGGATTATATGGAACGAAAAAAAAAAATACATCTGGGCGTTACTCGGTATACCGCGCGGTTTTGGTGCGACTCTCCCGCATACGAGATGCGTAAATTATCCGTGTGGCGTGTATTTACCGTATAAGATTTACAGTCCGACCTACGATTCTTTTGATTTACAGTCACCCTGTATACACCATAAGCGAGTTGCTCCAGTGGTATCAGAGGAAGAAAAAGAAGAACAAAGACGGCAGAACAAGGCGCGAAATATATGCAACCATATGGATCGATCGATCTGAGGAGGATCGAATTGCGTCATTACTTTTTATTGCTTAGAAACAACGAAGTATCTCGTCCGAAAAGGTGGAGTCCTTCGAAACTCTAACGGAAAACAAAAATACAATTGCCTGAAATTTTTTACTGCATTTAATATCGTTCGAATGCGACGGTGTAATATACTGTATCAGACACCGCGATGCTACGCTTCCTTTTCGCGTGATATTATGTGTGTAAACTGACGATCGAAATCGCGATGTAAACAAGTGCCAAAACGACTGCTCGCATAGCCCGCGTCTCGAGAATGCAACGCAGCAGCGTCCCGCTGAGTCTAAACGTATGCAACATTATATTATAACTTGCAGCATCCGCAGCAGCAACGGAGAGTAACTTTTACGTCGTATAGTTCCATACATACGTCGTTTATTTATGGGCTCGTTTGCGGGATCGGCAGGCGCTAAAGTTATAACGTATGTATCTACGATATCGTACGTATAGACGATACCTGCATAGTTATATAGGTATATGTGTATATGTATGTCGGAAACGTATATAACCCTTTCCCATCGGGGTCATAGGTCGCCCTCTCCCTCTCCCGACTCCAGATACGGTCTCGCATCTCCATCCCTTCCCTGGATTCCTTTTTTCCCATTGCCGCTATAAACCGGCAGTCGCACCTTATACCGATCGGCTTTTTGGCTTTTGGCTATCATCGGTCTGCGCCCCTCGAAGACCCGAAGAATCCAAGTAATACGGGCCATATAGTCTGCTCGGAGAATCGACGAGCTGAAACGGCCTCTCGGGTTGCACCAGCGGCACCACCGACGTAACGACTATGGGATCATTAGTTACTGGAACTACCAAAACCAATGCAATTATCGGCCGCGAAATTTATTCCTTTAATCTCAGCCGCGAAACACACCCTTGCCAGCGGCTCCGAGGCTTCTAGATTGCCCGAGGTGAGGCTGGGCCTCGAAGAGCAGCCAGTTTCGGCCCAACAACGAGCGAGATTTCGCACCATTCAGAGTTACTCTTCGAGTACAATCTTAAACACCGGAAATACAACCGCGACCAATTTCTTCCGCACCTTATCCAATGGTAGCATCATAAATTCCTCTAATTTTCTTTCGGGAAATAGTTACGACCTTCAGCAACGGTTCGAAGGTATGCAATGAATCAAGTGACGAGATTTCGGGTGTAGGATTTCCAGATTTTCTTAATAAAGAATTTCTCTAATTTGTTTTTGATTTTCTTCTTCTTCTTAAATGAAGGAAAATCAAGTTCATTAAAAAAAGGATGAGGGGATATAATTTTGTTTTACCTAGAATTGCAGGTGGATGAGACGATTATATTTCTCCAAGCGTCGCGCGTCGCATCTTCGAGACTTAATCAAGAGAACCGAACCAAGTTGGATGTGCTATACCACTACACTGCAGGGTATGGGGGTATGAAGGCGAGTGGAATCAGTAAGGACGACGATATTAGTTAGCGTTTCCAGGACGTTTCGAGGGAAAGAAAAGTGTTTCTTCGGGGTGGTCCCCCCCCTCCCATCCCTAGGGACTCATTGTCCAACCTAATAATCGCAACTTTTAATTGAATTCTTTTGCGCCCCCCCCGTCCCTCCCCTTCCGCAACGAAACCCTCGGAGTCAACTACAGGATTCACCTGATTGCGAGTCTCGACGTGTATTTACCGCGACCCTCAGATCTCGTTGGAAAATCAATTTGATAAAATTCTTTTTACACGTCACATTTCATGCATAGAATTTTCAATCACCCGGGAATCTTTCCAAAATTCCAAACACTCGATTTTCTACGGATCGTTTCATTTTTTAAATTTTGTCAACAATTTTTTACAATTCAAATGATTCGATTTTTCAAACAATAATTATTGATTTTTTTGTTTCCATGAATTTTCGCGGTTCGAATCCTTCTAGTTTTTAGTCCCCGTTGACGACGCGTTGTAAAATAATAACATCGACGTCTATCCCGCAACTCACCTGTACTGCACAGGACGGCAAAACCAACCGAAAGAGATCGTTCGACGAAGATAACGCGTTTCCGTTTCCGCTTTTCTCTCCACTTGACTATTCATTTATCACATATAATTATTTAATATTTGACCGATCGTTGAGATTTTCTTTTTCTCTTTTTCTCTTTTTTTTTTTCTTCTTTATATTTCTACGCACTATTCCCTCGATGCGGAGGTGATCATTAGATGGGATAATAATCGTTCACACGTTGAATTTAAAAATCAGAATCGCTTCCGAGTTCTGTCTAAATACCATAACAGGTGATACAGGTTGTTGCGTACGAGATACATAGATATTTATGTATGAAATTTTGCCGTAGCTATATATGTGTGTGTGTGTGTAATATACTATGTGCAAGTATATAACGGTGTGTATATTAACGACCGTGGTTAAATACGGGTAAATAAAGTACGAGGGGGTAGGGAAGGGGTAGGCCGAAGGTGGGTACGGGATCAGGAGCGGATAAAGAGAAAGAGAAAGAGAAACGCAGCATCAGCAGCGAATGTCTTCTGCGGGAGATCAGCCGTTAATTACAATACACGATTGGCTTAATTGCATTCTTTATGTTGCTGCACTACGCCAGCCTCCATTAAGGTAATTTCTTTAGCCAGCATGCACCGGAGCACAGTGTACTACAGTATAACCAACCTGAGCAACAACGACTCGCACCGAGAGGTATGGGAATGGGTTTTGTAATCGATCCGGTTCATTCAGATTCAATGCCCATTATTACGATATTATACGTTGAGCGAGGTCATGTTTGCCAAAGAATCCAAAGAACCCATATCGCTGTTGCTATTATATCTTTCATGCTTCTGCTTTTGCTTCTGTATAGTTTCGAATACCGCTGCACTCGAGTCTCTGGACTTATTATACGTGCACACCGCCGTTGCATACTCGTACCCTGCACCATAGGAGTGTCACCCCTATCCGCTGTTTCTTCATATATATTAAACTGAACATTAACTGCAACGCGCTCTTTCCGCGAATTCCTTTACAGGTGAGTTTATTATACATCATATATACGTATACATAGTTATGTATCTATGCATATATGTATGGATTTTATATAGACAAGATGCGATTTACGCGTTGCGTTGTGGGTATAAATTTTACGTTTCTTTTCCACCTGCTCGAATATAATTATATTATATATCATATACCCTCGCTATACATACTCCCAGTTTTCTATGTACTTCATATGCCTAGCACATGTCTATATACGTGTTCCACCGTACATCTCTTTTATTATTTGCTCGAGAGATTCGCGTTACACCGAAGAAGTCACAACTATGAGCGCTCTTCCCCTACAAGAATGCAAACAGATTTGTATGGATAAATTCTTACAACTCGTGACGATGCGACGTATCATACGTATAATATTCGTACGATGATGACAATTTCTAGAATTATCTTTTTCTTACTTTAGGTATTTTTTTACTTTTATTTTAATTGTCATGTAATTTTTACTCCCCCCGATACGATCATTTCATCGAATCGATGAGATTTCGACTTTTATGATGTATAATAGGTACGTATAATTTTTTTTTCTCCGCCAATTTTTACCATCATTATTTTGATCATTCGGCTCGTTTTATTCGCCGGGGAAGGCCTTAGGCTTTGAGCTTTAGGGGTTGCATTGATTTTTAAGCACCACCGAAGACGGTTGGGGCGGTCCTCGCAGGATGGCGCAGGGAGTACTTCCTTATACCGGAAGACGTACGCCGCGTTATGTACATATTGTTATAGTGCAGCGTCGCGACGCCTTTATTCTTGACATGAGGGAAGATTATATGCTTTCCGGTTACGATGACGACGACGGCGACGACGGTGATGCAATTGCGGAAGGGGAGGCGAGAAAATCGGAAAAGGAAGGCCGAGCGGAGAGCGTATGATATGAGGAGTACATCCAAGGTGCGTTGCATTTGGCTTTGAACGGGTGCGTGCCGCGGATGACTCTGTGACGTCACATCCGCCCTGACGCGTGACAACCACGTAGGTGGCCGTCTCTTTTTTTCTTCTTTCCTGCAACTCCAATTTCACCTTGCTTTTAACTTTTCACTTTTGCGATAGGAGGTATTGTTCTCGCGGTCATCACTGAATTAAAAATTTTAGTCCTCAGAACTTCTGCATGTTTCGAGCTTCGAAAAATCATCTCAAACTATTTTTAAGTCAGAGATGTCCGAGTGTTCACTCAGCGATATACCTTGAGAACGGTCAAACATCTGACTAAGTTGAAATTGAAAAAATGAATGAATTTATTCGCGATTATCCTCATTCCGGATCGCGACGATCCGCGCGTGTTTGAATAGAGTAGGTAATTTCCAAGCGTGTAATCCGTGAATGTTGAGTGGAGAATTTCTATGCAGAGGTATAATGTACGAGTTAAATTATTGAATAACACGGTGCATAAAATAAATGAATAATGACCAAGTAATTATGCCTGTCGTCGTTTCAACCATATAACATTCCGATGCATACAATATCATCCTCCCCTGCAAACGTAAATTGATCAACTACATCATGGGGAAAAAAAATTGACGAACCATAAATTCGGAACGATAAGTTTTTTTGCCGCAAGAAAAGTCCGTCCAAGTCAATCGTAGGGCGAGGATAATTTTGATTAGTAAAAAAGTCATGTCGATCATCGAGTTCGAATCGTGGTTACTTCTTTTTATTTTATTTTTTTTTTTTTTCTGACAAAGAAAATATGATGCGTGTGACAGTCTTGTTCTCGAATAAGAATCTCTGGAGCTAAAAGTTCATAGCTATCGATAATAATAATTGTAGATACGACGAGACCAGGTTCCGTAAGATACAACTATGTAGAAGGATAAGAAGATACGAGAACTGCAAGAATTGGAAGGGGAAAGGGTTGTCTTCAGGGATTCGCACGCGAGGCACGTTGGCGGCAATAAACCGAGCTGCGATTTCCATGATTTATCAACTCCATGATCGTTGCACAGTTGCAACTTTAATTATTCCGCTGCAGCATTCATTCGGTACATACGCAAGGTGCATATACATGTACATAGACGCGCATATATATGTGCCTCGCGCACGCGCGCGCGCGTTTCGAACACTACGCTATTTCCGCGACTCGCTTTTACGACGGACGACGTTTACGTACCGACACAACGCGTTACGTGAATACACACACGCTTGATATCGTCTACGCGTGTTCGAAATTGAAATACACGTATGAATTTCTATAAATATATATATATCGATGCAAGGTAAGCCTAAGCACGGTTTTATACCGTGGGAACTGGAACTTGGAAGTTGGCATCGAGTCGAGAACCGCGGAGCGCTGCAGCAGCCTCAACTAGGCAAGCATCGATAAAAACTAACCGTCGTTATGCCGCGATCGAGACTCTTAATAATAAGTTAAAACAACCGTAGATGGACGGCCCTGCTGGCTACTCCGCCGGTAGCTGAGGTCTGTGCATCTAAAAATCAACTATTCCAACTTACGATTTTATAAATATTACTCCCACTTCCCACCAGATCCGCGCGCACCTGCATATTCGCTGCCTCCGCGTCCCGAACAAAAGTTTCGATTTTCCCGATCCGCGAAACGAACAGCTATTCGAAATTCCAACGGTCGCTCGTTCCCAAAATATGTGAAAAAAAAGAAAAAAAAAAAAATACGAATTCAACCGTCGCTGGAATTGCCTACCGTAATTTATGAAAAACCCCGAAAAACTTCTACCACTCGGAGCATATTTCGTACGCGGAATACGATATCCCGCGGATCCTTATACACCCCCATTTTTTTGATCCGCCATATTTTCCATGCAGGAAAGTGTAAAAGCGTTCCAGCCCCTATTTCTTCTTCGTTTTCATAGGGCGCGAGGCGATAGGTCGTATAAGGGTGTTTTTTCGTTTCTTTTTACTCTGAGAGGGGATGAAGCGATTGGGGGCGGTTTGGTGGCGTCGAATCTGCATACGTCGATCCGCCGCGGCGCGCGCTTCGGATTCGACGAAACTTTACGATACGCACGCTGCACCCCCAGCCGGCGTTTTACCTGCCTCGAGGGTGTGCTGCGTGTGTACCGTATAAAGTTCTCATACATATATGTATGCCTATATTATACATGAGATGTACACATATATCCTACGTAAATCCTTGCGCGGGGGGAGGGGGTGCGACGATGTTATCGACCAATCCAGCCCTCCCGGCTGACCTGCGTACATCAGCGTGGCGCCACCCCTGGCCCACCTTCTACAACCACCTCCCGTACCCCTAACCTGCCCGCCACCCCCGCCATATTGTAAAATATGGATCGCGGAGGTGTACGCCACCCCCGACACTCCACCGCATCTCCCCGCGGACTTCGAGATCCGAGAGAGTTGAGAATCAGAAGGGCGGGCTTTCTACACCTCAACTTTTAGGCCCGCCTCAAAATTTCATCACTCGCTGAACAAGGCTGAAGCTTTTTTTCTGAACTTTACACCGAAAATATTGTCATCGTAAGTTCATGTGTCACCAAAGGGGTGGGCTTTTTACCGTGCATCGTTTTAATTTGCATAGAATTTTCGTCCGATATTATATTACATATGATATTTTATTTGGAAAGTAAAAAAGTTCGTCGAATGTCAAATCTGTTTTTTTAACCTCGTTGGTTTTATTGGGAAGATCAGATGAGACTGTAGAAAGTTGGGCGGATAAAAATAAGGAGAATGAAAAGAAGAAGACAAATAATCGTAGGGGTGCGAGTGTCTGTCTAGCTTTTGTTTCGGCAGGTATTATATTTCGTGAGCCGTAACCTTCTGATCCTGAGATCGCATGCCGCATTCTTATAGATTCATATAGCTATAGCTACTGCGGGTGAAAACGCGGAGGGCTGAGGATTGGGGGTTGAGGGTTGAGGGGTTGGGGCGGCGGAGGGCGGAGGCAGGAATATTCAGCGTCACGGCGCCATCTTGATAAGAGTTACGAGGCGTGGCTCGCGAGATATTTCATAAGGAGCACCACCGTGCTATGCCGCCGCCGCCGCCGCCGCCACCGCCGCTCCTGCTGCTGCTGCTGCTGCTGCTGCTACCAATGCCCAGGATAAATTCACCCGCAAAACTTTCATAATATCGAATCCCCCGCTATACCTTACCTAAGTACCCAATACTTTGTACACTCATATATGTATTGTATTATAAGTACAATGAAACATGCGGGATCCGTGCAAAGAAATTTTCTTCATATATACGAAGGATACACGAATTTCAGGGGTGTGTAAAGTTTTCGTTTCTATCCATGCAGTCCATACTCCATTTTTCTGCGATCGACAGTAATTATAAAGTTTACAAAGAAATTCATCAACAATATATGTGCATTCTGGCGGATGTAATTCCGATTGCTCGACGCACATATTAACGATCAGGCAGGCAGACTGCCAACTGGATCAGCATCGTGACCTTGCGAGAAGAGAAAAAGAACAAAATCAAGATAACATAAGTACCAGAGAAATCAACAGGATATTGTCACCGCGACTACATAGTTGCACCTGAATTCATTACCGCGACGGAGGTCGGATAATTATTTTCAAAATCATTTCTTTTTTTTTTTTTTCTTCAAGAATGGTTCAAAGAAACAAGAGAATCAAGGGGTGTAACTGTGGATAAATGGATATTATATTCCATGACAATGGCCGTAACGACTTGAAAATTAATTAAATGGCCGTTTTTTTTTTTCAACCGCGTAAACCGTGGAGAGGGATAAAATTCCTTGGAAAATTATTATTGTTATAAATCTAAGCACTAGATTTATGCATACATTTACAATACGCGTATTATGTGATATTTATTCGCGTGACGCATAACGCAATGAGATCCTGAAGTGTTAGAATACCGCCTCTAAAGTAGTTGCCGCTGCGAGACGAAGGCCTTTGAGGCTTTCATTATTAAGTTCTGTCACAATATGAAGGCAACAAAGAGAAATAATAAATATTCATAAACACAGAGCGTTATTATAAATTGTTTTACCGAGCGGAGAATATTAGAAAAATACAGATGAGGAGAGTAATAAAATACTTCAACAGCTCAAGGAGACGATTATAACGCAAATTTCATCTCCTTTATTATATTAATTACAGTAGATTTGTTACAATCGTTACGTTTTTCACCTTCGCGATGTGAAAATTGTTGTAAAGCGATTCATTTGTCGCAAATATCTTCATTCCCGCTTTTTCTTCGGTGTAAAATATCGATAATTTCACCTACTCCGATACGCCCTCACGTAAAACAGTAAAAAAAAAAAAACAGAAAAAAAGAGAGGAAAAATCAATTTTGGCAGGGATATTTGCGAAATCCATTTTACATGAACCATTATACATCTGTGAATTATACAGATACGGTTACACACTTGAAGGAAAAAAGCTCTGTCGTGTTTTCGCGCGAGCTTTGTAACTTGTTAGGAAAGCTAGCCTAGCTATAGAGCTATTGCGGGCTGTAGAATGTAGGAAATAGGGGATGAAATTGCAGACGCCCGAGTCGATGAATCGACGAAGAATATTTTTTATAGGGTGGTGACCGAAGACAAGCGAGATTTTTCTCTTCCTTTTTTTCCCCTGAGAATGAAAATTGGAGAGCAGCGTGTGCGTCGTTATAATTATAATTTCAGCCTTATACGTACCAGATCCTCGCGTATAAATTTACAGATCAGAGCCCATGATGACCGATACATTATATATATCTATATCTATGGTGAGGCGCGTTCGCACAATGCCAGGGCGATGTCGGGTAGTAAAAATCTGCGAGCGACATTGCAGAGCGATAAGCAGCGCGGGTTGAGTGTAGTAGAGCGGCGGCGACAGCGGTCAAGGGGGTCAAGGGGGAGAAAATGGGGCCCGCGGCCCGTATAACTCCGATAACGACCGCCCGCCACCATAAACCCTCCGCACCCTATGCCCTCTCGCTCACGAAATATATATATCTCCAACCCTCCTCCTCCTTGCGCCCTTTTTTTTTTTTTTTTCGATGATATATCTTCACGTTCTGCATGTTCCGAAAAATCAAGAATCACTTATAAATTTAAAGAATGGGGAAGAAATGTGAAAAAAATTTCGTTACTTCGTCGGGGCGGGCGTGAGGAATCGAGACAGAAAGTTAAAAATCTTTTTTCATATATACCTGAATCGATGAGTAAAATTACGGAGGGCGATCAAAATTCTGTACGTAATGAAAAAGGATGTAAGGATTCAAAGACCACTCCGGGCAAATAAGATGGAACAGATGAATGACATTTCCAATTTTTCCCCTACTCATTTCTATACTATTAAAAAAGAAAAAAAAATCCAACATTATACAAATTTCTCATTCTGCCATTCATATTTTGGATGACATTTTTTCTCTTCGTTCGATCTATTCGAATTGTTAATTGTCTTTCTTTCAGCGCAACTAGGGGAGAACGTGAAGTGCAGGCGTTGCGTATCGCGATGCACTTGGAGTACGGAGGCGGTGGCCTTGAATGAGATCGAGATCGGGCAGTGCCCTTATCTGGATGGATGGCTGGCACTTCGATGACGCGAGTACCGGACTGACTGACTAACTGACGACGGACGTAAGGCCGGAGCTGAATCCAAAGCTGCTGCCGCTGCAGTTGGAAGATCCTGTAAGCTTCGTTCTGCACATTCGCTATTCGTCCGCGCCCAATAATTCCAATATCTGAAAATTACAGTAATAAATAATTAATGAACGAAATAAATAATTATACGAGCGTTATCGAAAGATCGATGGGCTCGGTATTGTCGAATCTTTTTTTTCACACAAAATTGATTATACAATGAAATAAAAAGAATCAGTTTGCAAATATTACATTATGCAGATTACGAAGTGCGCCGCACCGCAGCCTCCGTTGAGGAGAAATATAAATAAAGTATGAAATTATTATTCATGCGAGGATTGCGAGAGAAGGGGGGAGGGGAGGGGAGGGTTGAAGAAAACCGCTTTAGTCAATGCCAGAATTATTTCAGCTCGAATGTGAATTGATTTCAGAGGACTGGTTCACCTCCCGACGGTAGACGATTCTTCGGTCGATGACAGTCAATTCGTAAATCATGGAGAAAAAAACATAGAGAGAGAAAGAGAGATGGGAGATAAGGATCGAGAAGGAAAGAAATAGGATTCGAGGGACGCGGAGAACAGGATGTAGGTATATACCTAATATTATACCACAAATGTATTTAAAACTAAAAAGTCCTGGAAATTATAAACCGATTTTTAAAAGGTCCTTTTTTACGGCATATCAATAGCGAATCACGATAAATTTCAGGAGACCATTATAATCATTAGAATAAAAATTTTGGTGATCGATATTTTTTGAGGCTGACAATGAAACTAAAATGCAAAATTCGGTACTACGATTTTGAAAAAATTTTTAGTGAAAATTCAAATTCGAAAAAGATACCGCGTTTCTTTTATTTTCAGATGCCGGTCGATGCGAGCCTCGTAAGGGTGGTCAGGTATCGTTAGGAAACGTCGAAGAGGTTCAGGGGATGGGAAGGAGAGGAAACGAGAGGTCAGCCAGACTATAGGAGCTATATCGAGTATAATATTGGCAATAAAAATATAGTCGGATGTCATCCGCTTTCCTGGCGTATAGACATAACGTTTTTATCCTCGAAATTTCAACCTCTGACTATCGCTATCTCTGAAAATCCGCAGGTTTCATGAAAAAGTAGAAAAATTCAAAGAGGGGGCCAGAAATTGGAATCGTTTTTGTTTGCGTATTCGGAGGTATATTTCGGGTTCAGAAAGCCGAGTCCGTTTACTAAATTGACAGAATATAGTGCGTTTGAACGAAAATTTCAACGAATTTTTATCCGTATCTGCGAGTTTCGAGTGGACATTTCTTATTCGATATTACATAGGATATATATCGCATAATATTTATCTGTTACATAAACTGATCTCATTTTATGATAATAACGTACGAACCGCACTGCCACGTAATGCGCCGCGATCCGGCGCTTGTCTATTAAAATTCATTCCTACTTTACATATCTCTGCAGCCCTTCTAATGAGCTCGGTAAGTATATAGAAATTTTTTATAAACACATTAAGACCCAGAACTACGAGCAGATGGTAATTATAATTTACTGGTTAGCGGTTTATTTTACTCGAAAGATCACGCGGATATAAGCGGAGCATATAATATGTAAAACGTTGATAATTCTTGCACAGATGTGCTGCAACATATACATATATGTTATTCAAAATACATATACAGGGTGAGTCACCGCAAAGGTCCGATCCGGGAGGAGCTTCAATTGGCCGGAGCTCCGCTTTCGTCGATTGTTACTTGTTATTCTCGAAATTTTTGTTGCGAATATCTGTAGCTGATCGCTGATTGGCAACAGGAATTTTAAAAATAACAAGTAAGAATGAACGAAAGCGGAGCCTCAGCCAATTGAAGCTCCTCCCAAATCGGACCTTTGCGGTGACTCGCCCTGTATCTATACTGTAATTTACATAAACTACAATTTAGATCGCATATTAGCCCATATAATGTTCTTTTGTTTCGACCAACGAATTCGATCTTGTACTATATCTATACGTATATTACAAATAAGTATAGTTGCGAACGTAGAATATTATGACCATTTCCGCGTATGGCCGGGACATTAGCCGCGGTGTTGCTGCGCTGCATGGGGATGCGCGGTCGTAAAAAAAGCGCTAGATATAGACGCGGCTTCGAGCTTTGCTACGGTCATCCGATGGTTCATCACGTTGACGTGCTTCTGGACGGGATATATGCGGGAAAAAGAAGCGAGAAAGAGAAAAAGAGAAGCTACACGGGCTTTCCTCTGCCACCGTACAGGGTGTCCATAAAGACACCCCCATTCCCCGTATAGTACGCCATCTCTATACCTCCCTGTTTCTTCTGACAGTGTTTTTGCGAAAGCAGTAAAAAAATGTAATCAAAAAAATCATTACCCCCCCGGAATATCAGCTCATCCTTCCCTTCTGCTTTTTTTCTTCTCTCACTTTTATTCTACTTCTGCTTATTTTTGTCGCCTGCACGTCAAAAATAATACGAAAAACCTGCAGCCGGAGCTTTTTTTTTCTTCTTCGCTAATCGTTGTTCTATTTTTTCCTGCAATATTTTTTCACGCTACAGCTGCAGAGATGTAGCTGTTGATGTCGAATCCGAGTGGGTAATGAGAGCAGAAAGAAAGTCTTTTTTATTTTCTTCTGATGTTGCGCAAGTTTCGCACGTATAGTTATATACGCGCGGTTTTGCCTCGGGTTTTACGATCTCTGACTACAATAATCCCTGCAACAATTGTTGCAGATCCGCGTCACGTGACCCTTTTTTATTTAACACACATACGACACCTTGTTATAATTATTATCGCGACGAGGACGAAATTAGTGTTTTTACAACCTGCACTCCGTGCGCGCCTCCATGTTTTAACTACCCTTATTCCTTGACCCTGTTTTACTCTGTATACTTCTACAGCAAATTCGTGTATACGTGCCGCAGTGACCGCAACCCCCCTGTGCTGACAACTGCAGGTGATCCAAACCTGGGGTAAATAATTAATTTCGAAATCACCGCCACGTCCCGCATGATACGAGTGAGTCGCGGCTGACGCTGAGGAAAATTCAACGCGTGCAGTCCGATTTGGAAATTATTGAGGAAAACAAAAAAAATCGAATCGATAGATCGATATGTGATGGAAAATCTATTTTGATCGGGTGAGTCGATTCCTTCTGACTCTCCCGACATTCAGATACAGATATATTTATAGCACGGCCACACCACGTTGTCCGCATACATTATGTGTGCATCGGCATCAGCGGTGCAGCGGTTGGTCGCGTTATACTTAATTCACGTGATGCGGCAGCATGGGACAGTCGTGTGTGTGAGTACGGATGGACGTAAACTTGAAAGTCTTCTTCGGTCTCGCAGCAGCAGCAGATATAAGAATTTGCTGCAGAGAAGTCGGATCGATCGGAGGCAGCGATCGCGAGAGCTGTTCCGCGGCGGCATCTGAGATATGGGCGGAGCGACTCAACGATTTTGCATACTCGATGAGCCGCGGTAAACCAGCCGCAAAGAGCGGAGGCGGTGGATACTTGCATACAATTACCGCGCTCAGCCTCCGTATTGGTCCAGACCTCATGCCGTCCCTCTTTCCTCTTCTTTACTCCGCGTCTCGTCTCCTATATCGTTCCGCCTCTACGCGTATCTCCTCCACCGCGTTGTCTCGCGTGCGTCGCTCATGTACTTTTATATACATACGTGTATGTACCTCGGGTACATACCTGTACGTGCACATATAGGTATAGTACGCACCGTACATACCCGGTAGCTGCGGACCGTCACGGAGACGCTTGCTTTCACTTGTACCTGCCTTTATACTCGTACGCTATTCTTGCATATATCGAAACTCACGCTCCCGATCATCATCGCTATCTTCGAGTATCGAATGCTGCATTTAACCGACGCCGGAAACGAATAAAAAAGAAGTACGACGAACGGATGGAAACATCGGAAAAGATCGTACCAAACCGTAACGAAAGGAAAATGAAAAATTTTCATTTGGATCTTGAGAGGATCACAGGTGGCGAAGAGAAGTAAAAAGGGGTTATACTTTTCATTCGAGGATCTTCAGATTTCCTCATTGCCCAAATATAGTCGGGCCAAAGATTGCCGGATATGATGATAAAACTCTTTCTCAGTTTGTCAGATTTATTTTTTATTTTTTCCACGACCATTTTTTGTCCCGTGAATCCCGAAGCGTGTATCATATTGCGATTTGGGTGGGAAATTATACGAAGAACTGCAGATTTTTTAGGGTTTTAATAAAATTCTTTGCTACGTAGGTAATGAAAAACTTTACATCGAAGTTTGAAGACGTATACAGATCATCGCTCGCTTGTTTTCCGAATAGATCGTGCGATGCACGCGCGTTTTCTGCGGTCGTCTTATATTCACCCTTCGGGCAACGCACCTTTGGTCCAGCGTCCTGTCGCGGCCGTGTCCCGATCGCGCCTCTTATACGCGCTCGCATCAGTTCAGTTCGCGAACGAGTTTCAAGTTTTTGTTTCCCACGCTGCATGGCTAACCGTTACCAGCGAGATACAGGCTGCTACTGCTGCTTCTACTTTTGCTTCTGCCCGCACCGCTTCTTCTTCTTCTTCCTCCACTGCGACAGGCTTATGTACCGGTGAGTTTCAATTTCATCGCTGTGTCAAAATAACAATAATCGAAAACCCTCCAACAACTTTCTTCAGCACGCGCATATCATTCGAATCCCTGAGACTTGACCTTTCGCTCATCTGCGGATCGCTGTTCTTTTTTTTCTTCATTTCGCTAGCTCCTGTAAAAATGTCTTTGATCTGTTTTCTCCGGAGTATAACGTGCAGACGATGACATTGAATTTCTGGCTGTTTCGGCTCCCCCCTTCCCTCCAATTGAAATCATCGGATGAAATAGAATAATTTATTATTGGTGTTTTGCTACCGGACGTCGGTCGACGCGACGCGGGACGCCCGCGACTGGTGGCTCGCGCGCCACGTATTCGCGCGCGTTACGTTTTTCCCGCCTATTTTCGACAGTGACGCATCGATGTCACGTTATATTCAGGTATCCGATACCCATGCAACGTACAAATTCACCGCCACCCGGTTTTAAACCACAACAACAATACGATGCATCTTTTCCGTGCGGATATTATTCCGATGATTTATAGCAGGGCCATATGATGTAGTGCCGAAGATTGTTTCATCCGCGAGTAAAAACGTGCGTACGATCGCAATTATAAATTTGAGAAAATCGCGCGCCGGAACGTCCGAGAAAAATGACTAGATTCTTAGCAGATCGTGATAATGTGCTGAGATTATTGAATAAAAGTTTTTCCAATTTTATAATCCGAAGCGAAAAAAAGAAGGTAGATTGAAAATCGTTGGATTTTCTTTTAACGACGAACGCGCAATAAATCGCCTATGCATATAGTCGAAGACGGATATTATTATACCTTCGCACCTGCACAGTAAGTAGAATACAAGAGTGACTTGCGTTAGCGAATATTATTATACTTGTCCTGAAATCGTTGGGCGTGAAAAATTACGGGGTAGTAAGATGAGCCGCGGTGCAGGAGCGGAGGGGGCGAAGTTACAGTAGGTGTAGCTGTGCTATCCGGCAACAATAATATGCTAGCACATGTGAGCATAAAATAGTATAATATATATGGAATATGAGGTAGGCAGGTAGTGCTGAATAGATAATATCATTTATGGTTTCACCAGTGAACAGCAAAGGGCTACTTGCGCCGGTAGCGTAACAACGTAGGTCGGTTAGACGTACGCCGTGACTTCGTGGCTTCGTAGCTTCCTGTGCGTGTCTTGGTAATAATTATTCCTGACGCTCTCTTCTTCTTCTTCTTCTTCTTCTTCTTCTTCTTCTGTGTTCAGCGATATCTGCACGAGGTTTACGTATAGGAGAAGTCATGAGGTATACGTCGTGATATACGCTCTAGGACGTTGCCTATCCTATGTACCGATATTATTGCTGTACACCTTCGTCTACCTCGCTTCTGTTACTATAAATCATAACCGCCAACCGCACAACGCATGAGGAAGAAAGAGCGGGAGGGAGGAATCGGGCACGCTATGCCCACGCCGTTAATAATTAATGCGCGGTACAAAATGGTAAATTGTAGGAAACAGTATAACGTGAGGTTGCATTGAATAAATTTGACTGTCGGCATTAAAACGATGTTATTTTCACGCTTACCACATGTATCATATCCCTGGATATTATATGGATCGAGAAAAACACGGATAGTGACGGAACCGACAAATAACCCATTAGTAGAGAATCGACACTTTCTTCAGATCCGGCCCAGCTGACGCATTCTCCGTGCAGGTCGAGAAATTGAAAACTTGGAAGATCACAAAATGTCAACAAAAAAAAAAAAACATTTTTTCCAATCATTACGTTTTTTGGAATCGATACCGGGCTGAGCAATCAAGCAGTTAAAAAACGCCGGAATAGAAAAAGCGACTGGGTTCCTGTTGGCGATCTGATGAAGTGCAGCAATTTTTGAATTTTCAATTGTTTTTTCGACCTAGTTCATAACGAGTATTTCTACCGTGATAGGCGAAGCAGATTCCGACCAAATAATGATGTTCGCTTATTGCGGAGCTCATGATTATATCCAAAGAATTCGGAAAATTCTGCTCTGTGATAAATAACAATATTCAATGCATGTGAAATAAATCGCGTCTATAGTAGGAATCGTTCGCGAGCAATGCAACGAGGGTAACGAAGGAAATTTATAAATAAGGGGGTTTTTATATGATAATCAAGACGATATAATTGCCCATCCTGCATATATGGCTGCCCATTGACCGGGACGTAATGTCTTCATTTCGCACCTTGCGTTCTCACTTGTCTCACACTCTTGCATGGGAAAGTTTATTCGAACCGAATTCGAATCTTATTCAAGCGTATATGGTTTATTCCCCCGCGGCAGATCGGCCGATAAGAGATATCCATATAATACCTAGATGGAAAAAAGAACCAACGGTATATAAACCAGATATGGAGAGTCGTCGTCAAAAACTCAGTTTCACGATCTCATCTAAAAATATTTAGTCTAGAGTGAGGAAGAAGAGGAAATTTAAGGAGACCGAAGGATGGTCGAATACGGACTCCGAAGGAGGGAGAATCCCATAAACTTTGGATTCCCAAGTGGAAATCGGTCTTTGCCAATCAGTAGCTTAAATTATGCAGTCGTCTCCCAGCAGGAGACACCTGACAACCTGTTTAACCTGCGGGCGAGCCTCATTATGACAAGAAGGTAAAAGGAGACCGATGAGTCCGCGGATCCGATGAATGTAGAAAAAGAATATCGCGTGTACGTACACTATTATAAATCGCGAACACATACCCACGTGCAGGATATGTACAGATATGTATAAATAGACCTGGTTCTCATATGTGCGGTGCGGTAGCAGCAGCAATGGAGTTGGATGAAGTTGGATCTGCAGTCGCATCTGCAGGTCGCGGGACCATGCGAGATCGAAGGAACGACGACGCAAGAGATGAGAGAGGAGAGACGAATGAGGAGTACCACAATATGGCGGAGCCCGCGAGGTTATTAAAGATGGCGGTTGTTCAGCTTCCAGTTTCTTGTGATCCAACGTCTACAGAACCATATTTGAATGCTGCATGCGCGACGCGGTTCTACGCTCGACATATCGCGAGTCTCCCTTCGGCAGATCATTCCCCCCTGGTTTCTGCGGCTCCCGCGACGAAACTTCAGATACTCGTATTTCGACCTTCAAAACCACCAACCAAAAATAATAGCATCTCGCCATTTTGTCTTCTCCATATTCAACCCTGTACACGAATTTTCTGTGTCCCGAGTCGTGAATCGTCGGCCCCTGGTTAGCGAGAGTGGACAAAAAAAATGCCTAAAAATACGAGATATTGTTGCGAATTACTTTATCTCCATTTACGGAGAAAAACGATTCCAAGTTTGGTGTATAGGTAATGAAAGACTTTCGCGACCCTAATTCGACCGATTAACAGCGGACTTCCGACTGCAGCGGCGCAGCGGCTGCCGCAGCCGCGAGACAAATTGCCGGGATATTTATTGCGCTATATGTATGAAAGTGTAGGTAAAGCCGATGTGTATACCACAAGTTTATCGGTTTACGCCGGGCGCGATTTAACCGTAATATATTTCGAACGGAGCATTATTTTGTCTAAGAAATTCGGATGAAATTGTTTTTGAAATTAAAAAAACTTCAATGCGATATAATATCGCACCTGCGGCTGCGGATAGTAGAATATGACGTTTTACACGAGCGAAGAATTTTCCCAAATTTCTCTTCGATCAATCCAGAGGCACGAATGCCGCATATATTTTCTGCACATGCTTTCATGCTGCGCCGAAAATTTAATAAAACCTGGCGGTGCAGTCTTTAGGCGGTTGCATTTGCAACCTGCAGTACCGCTGCGGATGCAGCGGCATCAGAACGCCTCGTCGGAGGTTTTAAATGTTTGCGAGACTCGGCGGGGTGGCGGGTTGATTTATCATTCCATGGAATGCGGATAGTTAATAAATTATATCGGACGATAAATAAGTCCTGGTTCGCCGCGGATGCGACTCTGGCCCCCGCGGACGAGTGGCACGCCAAGCACGGCGCCCGCAAATTCCCGCAACCGGAACCCGCTTCCGAATTTTATTATTTTTACTACTCCCCCTCCTCCTTCTTTCTTCCCTCTATTCCTGCATTAGTCGCATCGCGCATGGATCAGGAATATCGTGTGTATATTAAAAGAAGAAACAAAAGAAGCTACAAAACAAAGTAAACGCGTATAAATAAAAGAACGTAGGAGAAAGAAGAAAATAAGAAGTACAAAACGCGTCAAGGCTACACCGCAGATCTTCGCGAACCTTCGCATTAAAACTGCTGCATCGGATGTGATAAAAACTCTAGTCGAGTAAAACTATTTATCAAATATCATGCCGCGCTCCGTCGCTATATAGCTTTTAGAACCTGCGGAACAATTATAATATAATATGTTCGAAAATTAGCTGCGAACGCGACTCTGGATCGTGCAAAAAAGCTCATTATTATACGCGTCGCTAGCCGAGCGCTGTTTCGAAGGAATGTTTTTTCTCTTCATTTATATTGTAATATTGTATATAGATATTCGAGGAGTACCTGTACGCGCACAATAGTTGACGATCGGCGAACGGCAACATCGACTTCTGCACCCGAGGGAATCTCTTCGGTCGCTGCAAGCTCCATGGCGAATGTGACCGAGAACTCGGCCGCGGTGAACCGGCAGCTTGTTCGTACGCAGAGATCGCTTTTTCTAGGGATTGATTTACTAAAACAAGGTGAGATTCCGCGAACGGATTGGACTGGATTCCATTCGCACCTGTGCTACGGTGCAACTGCGTCGCAACGAGTATAGATATACGTACTATATCTACTTTGCAGTATTATTATGTGTCCGTTTCAACGCGTTTCTGTCTTTCAGTAAAGATACACATAATCGACTTCTCAATCTCTCGATCCTCTGGGCGCGTCGCGATCGGAGATCGAGAAATATTTTTGCCTATAGATGTGGATGAAAATTTAATCGAATCGAAAATATTCTCATCGCCAGACTCGCACCGCTGACGAATGAGATTATGCATTTTGTTGCGTACATCGCATGCGCGCGTGATTCGTGCGGCAGACGCCGATATTCAGAGATCGCGAATCGAATCGGAATCGGCAGCTGCGTCTGGATCGAGCTACTCAACTCACATCAGTTCTCGTGTTGTCCTACTCCAAGACTTTGCCGATTCCTCCCCAGTGGTTCCCCATTTGCAGCTTATCATCCCGGAAAATCTGAAACACAGAGAAAATGAACGACGGAAATCGATCGAGAATTTGGATCTTTGGGTGTACTTGGAAAATCAAAAAACACTCGCGAATGACGGATATTTAGTTTCCGGACGGAAATTTGTCCGGTAAATATTTTTCTTCAATTTTCATATGAATAATTTCTTCGAGTCCTGCGGGACGGGGAGCCGACGACGTTCGATATTCCACGAACTGAAATTGTCGCACCAGATTTCCTGGAAAAGAGAAATAATCGCGAGAGACTAATAGCCCTGGTTTTAGCGTCCTCGACGGTATTGTAATTCGAGTATTCTTCCGCTGCAGCAGGCGGGTCCCGAAGGAATTAAAGAGGAGCGTCACTGAGCTGGCGGTAGAGTTTCTGCAGAGGCCACATGCAGAGGCTATAAGGTATATAAGATATATAAAGGAAAAGAAGAAGCTACTATACGGTGCGCGAGAGAAGAGATGAGAATAAGAGAAGAGCGACGAAAGAAGTAAGAGTTTCTTGCGCGTTAGTCGCGTTTATAAAAACAATTGGATCAAAGTCAGCTTCTGTATGGGATCGTTGAGCGCGTCCTCCACATATCCTCGATACCCTTTCCTTCGCCCTGCAGTTTCGTCCTGTGCGGAGTTTTAGCTGAACGCGCTGCGCTATGCGTGGCATTTTCTGGAGAACTCTTTGAATCGGAGGCGGCAGAAATGCCCGTATATATCGTTATAAGAGCGCCTCTTTCTGACGAGCTTATACTGCGGATGGGGTATGAATACGCATGAATATATATACAGCGAACATACCTATATACAATAAATACATACGTGATATAAAGCGCGAGTACGCGCGACTCGCGAGCCTTTTTGCACCGCAGAAAACCTCCTCCAGTTCTCTTTGGTTGTTCGTCCGAATGCGATACGTTTTGCCTCTTTTTCGCGCACGATTCACATTCCGCCATCGTTGGAGACGGAGCGTACGTTTTGTAGAAATTCTGAGCCCTATGAAAGTTTTGAAAAATTTCTCACGAAACACCTGCACATTATCATGTGTAATAGCGCGCTGCGGGACTCGCCGTTACACGTCCAATAAGAAAATATATATAAAAGCGATTTTCACGAGGTATTAATTCCTAGAACTGTAAAAGCAGTAAAAGGAATATAAACGGGAGAAGCGACAAGCAAAACAGCGAAGGGCTTTCCCTATTCGTCGAGATGCAACGACGCGACAGGTATGAAGACGGAAAAGGTATAGGACATTATATATCGCATCTATAGGTATACGTGTACGTATAATGTAAACTTTACGCATTAAGGATATATCAAGCGACGGCGCGGGAGGTGCTGCAGTTTGTTGCAGTATGGGGAACGAAAAGTGCGGCAAACCAGCGGCAACAGCCGGGGCGCATACCTACAACTCGCGCAATTTGTAGCCTCTGCTAAAAAAGGAACCAATTAAGAATAAGAGAGAAACGCGCTACTGGCACGTTATATATATGTACGTATTGTGGGCTGTATATATACGCACACAATTACGTCGACGGGGGATTTTTAACGAGGTAGTAGGCCGTTTAGCTGAAATTATTCTGTCATGGAACATTAACGTCTTCGTGGACTATTTCTTTCTTTCTTTATACACGTTGGCAAAAGGACATCGCGATAGTCGCAACTGAGAGAAAATCCTGCAAAGAGGTAAAACTCAAGCGGGCAATCTTCATAGCGGAGGAATCTACCCGTGGCGTGAATCTCTGAATTCTGGAAAGACGACTGCAGCGTCGAGAGAAAAACGATTGTAATAAAAGAAAAAAAGTAAAAAATTAAACAAACGGTTCGGCCGAAAAGCTACGTTTACTTTTTGTTCGCGGTACGCAATCTTCGAGCAATTTTCTGCGCTACGTTGGCGTTCAAACGGGACGTAGGAAGTTGAACGGAAATTCCAAATTCCGCTGAAATGTGCGGATATTAAAAATTTCCTCAAAGTTCAAACGAGAAGCTCCGAATCTCAGTCGACAGTTTCGATGCAGGGAGATTTTCGGCCTGTATTTTCTCTGAGAAAATTTTAAACGTTCACCGAGTTAGCTGAGTTTTCTTTCTCGCTGCGCCATGTTTGTAATTACATTATTCCCGTAAGGGATAATTGTTACAAATTAGATGTGAGCAAAAAAGCGATAGCGTTCCTTTTTTCGCGTACCTACGAACATATCGCGTTCGTAGTTACCTTACTCACACGATCATATTTTGATGTAACGTAAAAGATACGAACAAATTTGTACTTTGAATAATACTTGTAATAAAGAAGATCGGTAACAACAACGCCTGAGAGCATGAGCGCACCGTTACGGAATCATAAACTATGTTTCACTTGAACTATATAATAATGTAACGATCAAGCAGCCGCGCGATAATTAGAGACTCACGTCTTCAGCTATGACCGAGCTTGATCGTTAAAACAAGTTTCTCTACCATACGCTAACTCTAATCAAAACGTTTCATCGTTATTTTAAACTCATTCCGTTAACACGATTTACAACTGGTATTACTAGCGACGCGTAAACGATATTATCAGAATGAACGCACGTAGGTATTATAACAACAATATCTATATCCATATACATCTTAATTTTCTACAAAATTCCGCAAGGATTTGAAAAAGATCAGGATTATAACGTTCGCGTTATTCTCACATCATATTTCGGTGCCCGACCGTTACGGAAGAAGGATCGAGAATAATTCATGAAGCCCATATTCTTCTGCAAAAAATATAGTACGATACACATACACCTGCAATAAGAAGAATAAGGAGGATGAAAAGAGGAAAAGAGAATGTGGATAAAGGTATACAAGGAATGCACATTTGCATGGTGCAATATCGTAGATTGTTGAAGTCCTTCCTCGCCCCTTTCCGTCCCCCCCTTCCTCCCCTCCCCAATTACGTGAAACGATCTGGTGCCGATACGCGAAACGAGCTAGGGAACAACGTAACGTTCGAACCCGGGCTGCGGAGTCCCGCATTTTCACCGGGAGCGAGAAACGGCGCAAAGAAACAGAGGCGAGCGTAGCGGAGGCTGCTGGCACATACTTAAATACGTAAATATACATCGTTTATACGATACATATATTTTTACCAATACTTATATCAATTGTATACGTACAATATCTACATGTATCTGCACCCACACACGTTTATATCCTCTACCGTGATGCATTGCGGACCCGCACGCGAACCTGCCACCCCATTTCTGCCCCCCCCCCCCCCCCAGCCGCCCAACTTCTCCTTTTTTCTCCGACGCCCACGCACGATTATTCCTTACCAACTCGACCCTCAGGATTAAATCCTTCCTTCCTTTTTCCTCATTCCTGTATCAGGTATGTATACAGTGCTGCTGATATCCTTGCTTCCTTCGTCCTTCCTTCTTTCTTTCTTTTCTTTTTTCATTTCTTTTCTTACTTCGATTTCAATGCAAGGTAGGCTGCTAGGAACAAAATATACCTAGGTATGGGTGTAACACCCCTAGAAGTTTTCTTTCATTCTTTTGTACATTTATTACGTCAGCTGCTTTTCTGGTCGAAAATTATTATCCTTGGAGATAAGAAGCCTGCAGGTCGGGCGTATCTCGAAACAAGCAACGGAGTTGAAGTCGAACTTCTCTTTGGAAGTTTTGTTATACCTATAATAAGGTATGTAAGTCGGGTGTGGGTGGATGCATATATTTCTATATACATGTATTCTTGCGGGTGGACGTATGTAACGTTGCGAGTATTTGTGTCCGCCATGCGCTGCAGGTACGAAGCGAACTTCGATAACCGCGCAAGACCCTTGAGCATCGCTTTATTAAACGCTAATGGTCGCCGATGTTGCCCTCGAGCTGCTGCTTTTGCTACTGTATTATACTATATATTCGCGAATGTGATATTCGCATGCTCAAATCTAAAATCGAGCCGGCAAAACGGTCAAAAACATGCCACGGGGATCCCGTACCTTCTTACAGGGGGTCAATATTACCGGAGAAAAACAACTCACGATTATTATAACGTAACGACGCTCTTCTCTGCGGAAACTCAGCTGTACCGGGTGGACCGCTCGGACCGTACTTTCTCCCCTCTTTTCCCTAACCATGCCATCGAGTTTCCGATTCCGTATCCAAATTTCATCGTGTCGTGTTCGTCAACGAATTTTTATCACATGTGAGAATTATTTGTCATTGAAAAAATTCCAGGACAATTAGTCGTATCCGTAAACGTTCAATTTTCCACTACGGTAATCCAGATTTTCGTTTTTTTTATGAACTTTCTTATTTTTTCAATCGTCCTCAAGAATTTCAATTTTTCTCTATCTGCCGAAGTAAATTTCATCGCGATGACGACGGTCGATTGCGATACTTTTTTCCCTGTTCTTTTTTTCTCTCGAAAAAAGAAGAGAAGCGTTGTTTCTTTTTTCGACACATTGTATAACCTCCGGTGAGATATTTTATGTGTACATATACTTTATATCTGCGTACAGTATGGTATCTGGTATAATGTTTGTACGTACGAAGGGTTACCGGTTACCGGTTACCGGTTGGCACTTGGCACCGGAGTAGCTATACCTGTATACGTAACTATATACCTATATACTTATAGTAAGGCCTAAAGAAACAAGGAGGTAAACGCGAAAGCGCGAGGAACTTTAGCAAGCTAAATCCGTGCGGTAAGGAGATAAGAATCCTGCGCAGGCGGTGGCTGGTTGTGCTGCAGCTTTTGCTGATCTTACTGCTGCTGCTGTTGCTGCTTCTGCAGACTGTTACAGAGTTGAGGAGCTGCTCCTGGCAATCCTATCTTGTTGTTGTACTTATTTTAAAGTTGCACCAGAGTTGAGGAGAGAGAGAGAACTGGCGAAACTTATGCAGGAACAACATAACCGCGCGGTGGGTGTAATTGGCCACCTATATATAGGTATACAGATAGATAGATATACATATATATATACGCTTCTCCCATGCCGCAGCTTATCCCTATATACAATAGGTATGTGCCATATACCCCCAGTTTCGCGCCTTAGAAAAGATCCTATCAGTCCTCGAATCGCGATCCTTTTCTCTCTTCGATTCGCGATTTGCAAACCTTCAAGTTACAAAACTTCGCTGGATATCAGTTTGGCGAAAAACGAAAATCACCCCTTTTTTCCTCCCCTCAAAAACGGAAGAAGTAAGGAAAATCAGTGGTAATTCCACCGAGAAATACTGGTACAATGAGAAAAAAATTTAACAATGGAATAAAAAGTACCTGAGCTTGCAGGTCAAGACGTATATAAAAAAAAAAAGTATAGGAGCCGCCCAACTTTCTCACTTTGGACTCCTTATCCTTCTCTCTCGTTTTATTTTCAATTTGTTTTTCTTCGGTCGAGCTTCCTTCGATTTCCTGCAACTAATATACACTTGATCCCATTTTAGTTTTCTTTCTCCATCTCTCATGCCCTTTGCCTGTTTAGTTATTTATTTTTTCTCTTTTAATTTCGTTTCGCACTTTTGTTTTTATTTCTATCTTCAGCTCCCTCCTCTTCGGCGAGCTCCAGAGAGTGCCGGCAATTAGTTACTCATTAACTCCACATTCGTGGCGCAATCACTAAACGAAATGGGCGGATGGGATGCATGGAATGGCAGAGGGTTGGAGGGAACCTGCGCAAGGATCGGAGCGATGCGATCCCCTTTTTAATCCTCTCATCTAACTCTTCTGCCAGCTCCTTTTCATTCGGTATTTCCAAGTCAGGAATTCAGACCCCGATGCTCAACCCATGACATCAATAATTAATGTCGAGCAAGATTTCAACAATTTTCTTAATTTCAACGTAGTCAACCGCGCTTCTCTCTTATCGCGCCATTAAAAATAAATTTAAAAAAAAAACAAAAAACATATAATAAAGTCAGTTTCAGATAAAATTGAGGACTCCGTAACTTATACGCCCCCCGGTATACCGTTATCTCCAACGATCTACGTACGAGAACTGTTTTACTACGTTCGTAAATAAAATCCAGGACTTTTGTTTCATCGCGGGGCATCGCATCTGGTGGTGCAAATTTTTTTTCCTCCTGAGCTGACTTTTTTTACTCCAGCATCATTTTCAGTCCGGTTTAGACGTTTTAGGAAGCAAGAATAAAAGATTCTGAAGAGGTATATTTCATAACCAGGATGACGTGAATTTAATGAACCCTGATTTTTTAACGAAAGACGCTGCAGTAACGGTAGGAAAGAACAGGAGCCTCTTGCACCCGGATCTCTAAACCGATCGCGACAATTAGGCGTGGATACAAGATGATCCCGGTAATTCGCGTACCGTTACGATAACTTGATATAACCAATTGCCCATTATCCATTACCCATTACCCATTACCTGTTACCTCCGCCGCGGAGGATTAAATCCTCGTTATTATACTCCGGAGCTAATCGAAGAGCCAAGTGCTCCCGATGCTCCTGCCGATTTTCCTCGATACTCCTTTCGCTACTCTATTTATGTTGTCACGCACGATTACTTTGCAAATTTTTTCTCCCCTCTATTTTTCAGGTTATGTGGGTTACGCGAGAGGAGATTGAAAGAAGAAGGAACGAAAAAATGAGAATAACCAGAAGAATCGGCTGAATAAAATGATCCGTGGCACGCAGCTGAGGAACAGCGAGCGACCTGGAGGAGGATCGAAGTTGTTTCGAGTGATCTTGGTCATCGTCCTCAAGAAGGATGCAAAAAGTAATCGAGCGAGGCGCGGGAGGCTGACGGTCAGGCCGGCGGACTAACGATGTGGGAACAGTTCAGGCCTTCCCCTTCGCTCGACGTTCTTTCAGACGGCGGTTTCCTTCTTCTTATAGATATACATCCTTTGGGGTACCTTACAACTTCCTCGACCGCGCGTATACCATCAACGTAAGCTGGAAGCTCGAAGTGTGCAGAAACCTGTACAGCTCCTCAACTTTTTTCTTTCTCCAGAGACACAATATTTTTGTCGCGCGAAATTTTGTCATCACGGAACTACAGATGTTATCCGACAAACTAAAATTTGAATCGAAATAATTTTTTCCGTTTCTGTTGAGGATCTCATGGCATAGGGAATCAAAAGCGTGTTTCTCACTGACGTATGTATCAAGTTTCTTCAAAAATCTTCAAAAACCCAATGCAAGTTTCGTTCTCCTGCTTGGGATGAAAAAGAAAAAAATACTGACAAAAATCGTAGGAATCGTCGCGTTATCAGCTTTGATCCGTGTGTTCCGAAAGAGGCAATTTTTTTCCTACTCTTCATAACGCATCGTGGCACAGGTATAAATATAGGTATCTACGTATATAATACGGCTCGGCCATTATAAGGTGAAGAATAAATCCACCTACAGTTTTTCAACCCTGTACTTTATCTTCGGTGTTGCGTTTTCCCGTATACGGAAAAATATTGCAGGGACATCAGTCAACGCCAGTTGATCTGCCATCTCGTGGAAGCCTGGTTCCCGCCCTCTGCACCCAGTGGGTATGGGCACAGGACATCTCGTAGCTATAATACGCGTGTTCCATGGGTAATACACCTGCACCTGGAGGATGAGAAGGGCGAGGAAGAGCGAGAAGGAGGAGGAATGGTACCTTATGTGAGAGGTGCCAGTGCTACTTACCCTTTGTTTCGCTTATACCTATCCTGGACATTTTCTTTTTTGGCTTTCTCCTCACCTATACATATAGTCGCTAGTCTACTGGCTTAAGTGGAACACTTATTCCCTCTCAACCGTTGCGTTGCAACCTGCGGGGTGTCATGATCGCCCTTGTTTTTTTTTTTTTTTCTATCCCAGTTTTTTTCTCTTTCTCTTTTTTTACTTCGCGATGTACTGTACCTAACAGAAACGCGTTACAGTATCCAGACCTTTGGTATAAAAGACATTTTCCAGGACCCGCGGGCCGGAGCTTCAGAATTTCTCCAGGTAATCGTAAATCAAAAACGTTGTGTCTTCCTTTTTTTTTATTCTCGTTTTTCTTATCAGGTCTAAGAAACGAGGAATATCATTCTGACCAATCTAATTCGTTCTTGCTTTCGTATAATTTCAGAATCGACGATGTGCTGGATGGTGACATAATTTATGAAGAGTGAAATTAATATCAAGTTACATGGCGGTTTGACTCTGAGAATAGGTATTATACCTTCATGGTGGCGTATAAAAATGAAAGAGATGTTGTGTATACATATATATATTTATATAGGTATACTGTACTATTATAAGAGAAAAGTTGGCGTTTCTTGGCGCGCGAAACATGTGCGCGTTGCAAACGAACGGCGTCGATTAATAATCGCGTAGAAAAGCTCGTGTAGCGAACTGGAAGGATTTTCCAGTCACGTCTTCTACCGTCGGAGTTAATTTACGAAATAAATAATATCTTCTTCTCGTGTTTTCTTCCGTGAAAAGGGGGGGCAGGGGGGACGGAAGGGAGTGTTGGTCGTTGGTATGGCGAGATCAAGGAAGAAGAAGGAAAAGAGGCGGGAGAAGAAGAAGGGGGAGTGCTACTCATAAAGCTGCCTACGTGTCGAGCGTAATGAGAACCGGTGATTTTTCTTTCCAATCTTGCTAAAGCTCAGCCTTCTTCTCACAGATAAAGTTTATATCGGTGTTTCCATTTTTCATATTTTTCTAACGCTATTTTCTTGTACTTTTATTCTCGTTATCATATCGTTGAGATTATATACGTTTTATTCCTGAAAAAAGCCTACCTAATTTTTTTACTTGGATCGCAACTCCCGCGAGTTTTAGCTATACCCCTTTTCTCAAATCCATCAGATTTTAAAGACAAAGGACGTCTGTGAACCACCCCCATAGGACCGTTCCATAACTACCCCCCATCCCTCGTTTTTTTTCTGAGATATCTTCAGCAACCCCCTTCTTTTTTTTTTTCTTCAGAAGAAGCAGCAGCGGCAGCAACGGATCGGAGGTGGTAGGGCAACGTCTTAATACCCACCGTACACGGGCATCATTTTTATAGCGGCAATTTCATTTGAGCCTCGACTCATGCAGTGGTTTCTGATGAGCGAACTAAAATACCCCCTACAGCAGGCTGCTGCTGCTGCTGCTGCTTCTGTTGCCCACCCACCCCCTCTTCGCCTTACACAGCTTCTTCTTTCCTTCTTTAATTCCTTCTACTATTATTCTTATTTTCTTGCTTCTTTCTTCCTGTGCCGGGTGGTGCCTTCCCTTATAGTACACACACCCTATCCCTCTCCCCTTGAGCCGCCATCTTTTCATTAAAACGGTTCATCAACGGTACGTTCCGCGCCGGCGCTGATTCGCGCTTTCCGTGGGTTATACTATCGCTGCAGCACGAGAAAGAGGAAGGGGAGGTAGGGGGTTTCTTAGTTTGGAAGGGTGGAATATCAGGGGGATGAAACGGGGTGGCAGAGGGGAGAGGAGGATGAGGAGTTCGCTGCTAAGTTTTCCTCCGTTTCATATCTTACCCACCCAGCAACCACCCGCGCCGGCTACCCCGAGGACTCTGATTAATGCCTCCGCTAATAACGTCTTCTCCCCAAAGACCGCGCACACCGACGTTATTCCCTAGGGACAGACGCGGAGGAACGACAGACGGATGGCAGGATCATGCGGACACGTGGTTATCGCAGGATTTGTCACTGTGCTGGAATTTTCATATCGTATCAATTAAAAATGAAAATTTTTCGAGTTCAACAAGATCGGTTTTTTCACGTTCCTGGCATTAGTTTGGAAAATCGAAGAATTAATGATTTGCATACGATTGCACGGTGGAAATTCGATAGAAATAAGAAACGAGGTCAGAAATTTAAGTGAAATCGAGAAAATAATAATATAAAGTAATAATCGGGATAAAAAATAAATAAAAACGATACTGCCGTTGACACCGAGTTGGCTACGAACGCCACCGAGATAACATCGCCTGTCTTCCATAAATCGCCATCTCGATCTCATCTGTATTTTTTTTTTTTTTTCATTTATTCATGTTTTTTTTGTTGCTACGCTTTAGATTCTTAAACATTATTCCCGCAGGTGGAATGCGGTTATACTTACAAGATCCGTATAATAAAAAAGGAATTGAAAAGCTGAGATCGTGAAAATGTTCGACTTTTGAAAATATTCATCGTCATTATACTTGCAGTGAAATACGTTTCATTTGTTATTCCGTCCCGACGGTGGAAAAGTTGAAGATTTTCTTCTCTCGTCCTCGCGTATTAGATCGCTATCCTTTAGACCGGTGGATATCGTTTATGCGGATCGAGGATTCTAACTGCGGCTGCGAACGGTGCAAAAGCTCGGCAGCTGAGAGTGGCGGGATGTGTTCTTTTTTTTTTACTCTTCTTCTGCTCCTGCTTCTTCGCCTCCTTTTTGCTCCTTTTTATCTTCACTTTCGCTTTAATATCTATACGGCATAAAGGAGATAGCGATCGGTGGTAAATAAATCAGAAATCGCATTGACTTAATCGACAATTGATTCCCGAGGAAGACTGTAAATCCTTACGGGTCCGGATCATCGACTCTCGACTCGCGATTCCAACGCTCGCTCCGCCGCTACTTTTGCCTCTCCCTCTCCCTCTTCTTATACCAAACTGCAAACCATCCTCCTGTGCAGCATCGGGGAAAAGAAGAACGTGTCACAAGGAAATAATAAATGTAACTTCGCCCCGGCCAACGACGCTCCTTCCCCCAAAGTCAAAGAAAGAAAGTCCCCTAACTCTTTTCGTAAAATATTTTTTGCTAATAAATGTAACGCAGAAAAAAGAGAGAAATTATTTTTTGCTTCTCTTATATCTACGATGAAAAAAACAACGCATAACGAACGATCTACGAAGGAAAACATCGTCGTAGAATTTTTTTCGAGGAGGTCCTTTCGTAGGCGCTGCGCGCATCGAGAACCTGACCGAAAGGATATGGCCCTTGTATATTCCTGTACATATTATTCCGGTGCAGTGAATTGAGGCGCCGGAGGGCGTCGGTGTACGTCAGAAACGAGGCGACGGCGAAGAACGGTGTGTAATTAACGCATTTAACCCCACCGCCTCCTGGCTAAACACCCCCATTCCAGAAAAAAGCTCCAAGCTCTCATCATAACGCATCAATCATCGTTACCCGCGCCAACCCGACCGAACGCCTTGACGGACGAACGTATATCCTACGGAAAGGGAAAAACAAAAGCAAAAGAACAAAAAAAATATGGCGACTCATACGTACACTCGCATCATCTATACCTTTGATAGGTATCTGTATATTGAGATGTTATCCAATCCAATTCGCAAAATTGATCGTTTTATTATCATAATTAAATATTTGATTCTCCATTAGGTGGATATAATCATATATTATCGATATCATCTCGGCGATGGATGCCGACGTATGGTGCGACACAATTTGCAAATTTTATTTACGCTGCTTAATGTTCACTTTTTTTTTCTTTTTGCGATAAAATATATTCGTAATTGCCGCTGCTAATTTGGAAAACAGGTATGTATGCGAGAGGGAGTACAAGGCTCGTGCATTACCGTGATCACCGGATACGAAGGATATTATATTTACAAGGAGTCCACCTATATTTAACGCACCTGTCGTGCAAATTATGATACACGCAAATCTAATACATACAACCATATAATACGGTAAATTTTCCCATGTCCATACGAACGAACTGCACCTGTGGTATAATCGTGAAATTTCCAGGAATCATTCAAACTTGGGGGTGCAAACGTAGAAAAAAGTCGTTTTCAAGGATCATCGTACTCCCGTTCGAGTGGCAATTATTTGGGCTCGATTCTTCCACATCTGGTCCCACTCCGAAAATCTATGCGCTTGATAAGTAGAAAAAAAAAATAAAGAATAATCTATAGCACAAGCAGGTTACAGAGGTCGCGCATCAGGGGCTTGAAAAATGTTTTTTCATTCTACTTTTTCTGTTTGTTTTTTTTTTTTCATACATTTCATGAGATCTGATTTTTATTTTTTCGGTAATGGGGAAAGGGAGGAAAAAAATGGAGCGAGGTGGATGTATAATTGTTTGCCGTAACTAATTATTCGGGTATTCCTGTACGGGAACGTTTGGCGCCCCTTTATAATATTTTCACCCCCCGCTTTCGAGGTTGATTTTCTTTCACCAAATCCGTATACGGTAATCGTTACCGTTTAAAAAATTTGTTTGATAAAACCATTTTTCATAGTTAATACTAGTGATTTTTTACGTACGCGATGTGCGGGTTGTTATTATCGCGGTTGTGTATTATATTATTTTCTAAGAATTCGGTATAAAGGGGTGAATAATAGATACAAAGGATTCCGTATTCATTCGCATCAATCATAGACCTCTGGCCAAGGGCAACGATTATAACCATACCCGAAAACCCCGACTCGGCTGATTCACGTCATACCTGTTACCGGTAGATTATTTTCATCAACTAAAATAAAGCTCGGCTAGCTCATTTAATTATAACATGCGCCTAATTCCTCGGTTTTCTTTTCTTTTTATCTCTGCTTCTTTTTTTTCCCGTCTTCTAAAATCGGAAACACCATTTTTTTGCTGAATATTTTAATTAACATACCGAATCGCCTGCATCGATCCTCGATTATTCTTGGAAAACGGAGAAGCAATTCGAGTAAAATTGAAGAACAAAAAATTGCGCGGCTCTACGTAGAAGTTAAAATTCTCAAGTTATATGCGGGTGCAGATCGCTATGCGGTTGTTTGGGATCGTGATTATTAAGAGGCTGCAGATCATCAGCGATTGGACGGAGAATTACGGTATGGTCGCTCCACAATCAGCTATTATTTATATTAAGTTTAATGCAACTACGTGACTGAATTCTCTTTTCCTTCTTCATAGAACGTTCTCCTCTCCAACCGACTGCAACCACGATGCGAACAACTGCTGCGCTTCTGCTCCTGCTGCTCCTGCTGCTGCGCCCCGTATCATTAGTATACAGCTATTATTGCATTACTCTCGCCCCGCGCGCTTCAAGGAGAATTCGTTCGTTCGTTCGTTCGTCTGTATAAGATAACAATATGGGTTGTTGTGGGCGGGTGTGTACAGTGTACTTTACCGCATGCAGTTCTTTATACGCGTCGTGCATTGACCCGCGAACCTTCGGCTCCTCATGTATTAAACGATCGACGTATAAAATCGGCGCCCGATGCAAAAAAAAGATACGATCGGGGTTAAATTACATTATCCACTTCAAATTATGTATTCGTACATTTTTCCGACGAAATTACGCACTTGTTGAAAATAAAATCGATCCCGTGATACATTAGCCCAGTAATTGGCAAATTACACGTGAATGAAAATCCGTAGGAAAGTTTTTTGCATATTTTATTTGTATTGTCATTTGTTAGAGTCTAATTTATAATAATAATCGACGTGATGCTCCGTTGTAATATTGTATGCAAGTTTTAGTTCTGCCAGAAGCGGTTGATTATAGGTTTGGTGGTTAGCGATGCAACAGCAGCAAGTGAGGCAGGATCTTCTGGCACTAAACTTTGGATGATTTACATCCCTGAATCGGTCGGTTATATGGGCTACGCTCTATACGTATAGCCGTCCCGGCCGCGTTTTCTCCAGCCGAGAATTGCGAGGGGTCTAGTCTCCGGAGTTCGAAAGTTCTTACGTTCGTTAGATTCTTATTTCTTATTTCTTATAGTTCATCGCGCAGCATCGGAGAAATATTAGAAGGCGGCTAGACGCCGCCCGTCCCTCCTGGCAAACATTCAAATATCCCGCCATTCATAAATTCGTCAGAATCAAACGAAATTACTATACCACAAAACCCTGCACTGGCAGCATCCAGACGCGGATACGCCCTCCTCACTGGTTGAAAACGAAATGAAAAAATAAAGAAAAAAAAAATACATCTAACAAAAGAACACCAAACGCATCCCACCGAGCTGTCACCGAAAAGTTTTCTCTTGCAGCGGAAAATGAAAAGAAAAAAGGAAAGAAAAAGAAACAAAGCCACGAAATTAGTATTTCACGAAGATTTTTGCGCGGGTGATTTTCGCCGCGGTTGTTTGAAGACGGTAAATTATAAAATGATGATGAGGATAGCTAACCTGACCTGACGTCACAATTGATGCTATCCGCGATGGGTTCCCGACCTATATCAGGCAAACAATTAGGTCAAATAGAGACTACTTTAGCGGGCGTGTATTTAATTTCCTGGAAAATAAAATACTCCTTCGACCGGTTGGCGTCGGCGGAGCATCTACTTTTGCCCCTCGAGGGCGCATCGGGGCCTCTAAGTCTGGGCATCAATCATCGGTTGGGCCCCCACGTGACATGGAAGCTGTAATTTGGGTAACCTTCGGCCGCACCGCTGCCAGGATTCCCCCGTCGACGGCTACCTCGCGTCGATACGATACAACTATTGTGTTTTCCAAAATACAAACTAGGAGATGAAAGAATTGAGAAATAGTTTTTCAAGAACCAAAAATTTACTACGCATAACGGTACCGATATTTGGCAAAGAAAATTCACGGTTGCACGGTTTGAATATCGCGAAAAAAAGAACCAAAAAGTGACTCGATTGGACGGGAATAAATCCTTAGTGAAAGAAAAAAATCGAGCGAGATCCAGAAAACCGTGTGCAGGATTGTTTAGCCACCGATCATATCCCGAAGGAATTTTATATGGTCTATAAATCGTAATCGTTGGGATAATCGTAATCGTAATCGCATAATCTTAATCTTAATCCTTATCATTATCTCAATCTTGACCTTCATATTTATCTCGTTTCTACACTGTAACGCTGCACGCGTATAATTCTGCACTGCAGGTCGTCGCGACGCAACGTGCAGTACGCGATATCGGCGCTATTATCAAGGTAGTCGACGCGGCATGCAGTCAACCTGCTGTTGCACCAACGCAGCAACCGATAAAACCCGATGCGCGCTATATGGTTGCACCGGTGAGGAGGCGAGAGGGATAAAATCCGGAAAAATTCGATCGAGATAAACTGCAGCTCTCGCTACGCCGCGCCGGTCCACCCGGTTTATATATAACCGTGCGATTCCCCGCGCACGAGAAAATTATTACTTCTCAGTTTGATCAATTACGGTCGACTCTGCCACGCGTTTTTATATCCTTATCCTATATAATAGTGTCTAGTAAGTTAGTTAGCCACGCTTCGTCGAGTCCTGTACACTATTTTACTCCTATTACCGCACGTTATATTCGGGGCCAAGAAACAGAAGGGCGTAACCCACAGTTTTTTGGAACTGCACTCGCGCTCCGGTGAAAAAGGCCGATTATCATTATTTTTTATTTTCCGAGTCAAAACTTCTCGCTTTCCGGATCAAGCGGTGCACAATTCGGTTAAGTAAGCTTTTAATCCTTCGAATTCATTTTTCACTCTCGAAGATCGATATAGTTTTAATTTCCAATTATCATCTTCCCCCTCCCCTCGGGTGAACTATACAGGTATAGCCATACAAAATAATGGGGACATAGCCGCGGTCGTGACCGCGCTCGGTCCGCAAGAAAAACAGCTTGGTAGTAAAAGGGCGCCACCCACAAAGTGCTCAGGTTTATATCTCGATCGCGATCTCTAAAAAACTATTCCAGAAAAAAAAAGAAAAACGACTACAATAAGGGGAAAAAAAATTCCCGTGACCTTTTCCTCCGAGGAGGTGGGCACGAGAGTGCCTTCCTATCTCGGATGCATAATGAACTCGTTAATTAACTATCGGATCGGGTATCGAATCTGATAAGAATTATACGGGGTTTATATGGGGCGCCCTACAAGACCTCTAAATCAGTGACGGATCTCCGTGTGTTATACCTCCTCGAATACAGAATTATCCAATCTGCGGTACGAATTTTCCTGCGTTTTTTTACACTCTTTTTTTCAGGCACAGTAATGCTTGGGATTCACAGTAATGCGCTCAAATTTGCACGTTTGCAACAAAAGAAACGAATATAAATACGATCGTTACGTTTTTGCGTACCGGAAACTTTGACTACATTCATGCATTCTGTCACCGTGAATATATAATTACGATATTTGATTTCTGCGCCATGGGTATATAATTCGCGTTATAAACCGGTATACGAATATATTATTGTAATATAGTTAGCCGTACATATGACCTATTACTATGCAGAGTTCATAATAACTGCACCACGTTTTCACATTAGGAAATAACTTTCGGTATAATTTGCATATTTTATTAGAACTCCGTGCCCCCCGTGAACGAGGGGGAGGAAGAGTTTCATTGCGGAGAATCAGCTCGCGCATATTGATCACGCATCGTCTTTATATTTATCCTCGATCAAATGGCGAGCGGGGATCGAAACTCCTTTGAATTAAATTTGACTACTAATCGCGTGATATTTGCGAATATATATTTTATTACGATATTTGTTCATAATTTGTTGAGAGGAAATTGAGTACAGAATTTTTATCGCACGACTGATATATACGTACTTCTAGAATTTTCGACGAGAAATACGCGCGTCCGCTTTACGATACATTCAGCGCAATCGATCGATTAGAATGTCAGCTGTCGCCGCGCTGCAGTCGTTTATTATATTTGCGTGCAGAATTACAAACATCCGACGATCTGGATTCTACGCAAAATAAGCACCGTCGAATGTTTCGATACTTTCTCACCAGATATCGACGGACGAGAAACATAGACCTTCGTAAAAATATGGTCGGATCGCCGAATACCCGGTGAAAACTCGATGTATTTTGCATGTAGCCGGCGATAATCAACTTCCCATGAAAGAGCGAGCGATAGGTTAAAAAAAAAAAACAAAAAAAAGAAAGAAAATTATCGTTTCATGACCTTCCGACTTTCGATTTCTCTTTCGTTCCATCCGTACTGCGCATGCATAAAAAGATGACTGGATGGGTTCAGTTTGGAGCGAGTGTAATCTACCTGCTAATCGAATATTCACAGAGGAGGTTCCACCGACAATAAAATCGCGAAGAGTTGACCGCAAACCTTTCTGTCGGGGGCTACGGTCAGCCGTCCCCCGTGGGTGGGCTCCGGCGTGGGCCGAAGCTTCGCGGACCCCACGCGGCCCGCAACGGAACGCGCGTCGCGACTTCGTGGCCGAAGAACCGACGCGAAGATCCCACCGCGGTAAATTCAAAGTCGCCGAACGCGATCTGCGGGAGCGAAGAATTCTAACAATCCGCAGCACGGAGGTAAGATAATAGGCATATGATGTAGCGACATGTTTGATGGATGCGGAATGAGGATTTCCTCCTGCCGCATAAAACAAAAAAAAAAAAAAAAAAAAAAGACGGGGAAATTATAATAATATAAATAACGCGGAACTTTCGACCCTGTAATTTAACAATTTTTGGGAACGTCGACTATAAGTAGCCGACAAGCTAATCGTCCAATATAACCTCGACCGTCAGCAACCAGAAGGATGTAACCCGAGCTTTTTTGACTTTCAATAAATTATCTCCATAGAATTAAACGATACAAAAAACAATCATCTATAACTCAAATTGGAATGTGGCGAAAATTTTCTTCCGGAACATCCTAGTTTTAATCTATGTAGTTTCTTTATATACTTTTTATAGATTCCCTCTCTTTCGCTGTCCCGGTTGCATACGACACAAGAATTTGATTTTTGTACAACATTCCTAGTAGCTAGAAGTAAGTGTGCCAAGGTGAGATCGAACGTAAAAACTAATGTAAGGTGACTGAAAACCGTTATTCAAATTTCGGGCACGACGACGCGACGTCGTAAAGTAATGATGGTCGTAAAATCGTTCGCAAGTGTCGAATTCGCTCGACGGACTTCTGCCGCTGAACGGCTCATTTGTACAGCTAGATGCCGAAGCACTTCCCATGGCTTCTCGGACATCTTGTAATATAAATAGTTATACGTATTACAACGTATGGTAAAAAGTCGTGACTCGGCCACTACAGTTTCTCCGCTACGAATACGTACGCGTGTATAAAAATATGTAGGTATGTCCGCACGACAAGTCTTCACGTGACGTGAATAAAACTCTTCCGGTAACCTTGCGTGGGTGAAATTTGTGGCGATTAAAATCCCGCCTCGAATTCACACAGATGCAACGCACTCACAATCAGAGGGATACCTATTAGCGATAGTGGAGCGTTTGTGAGTTCGCTCAGCGAGTTATTAGAATTATAACCAATGATCGATCATTATTCGAAAATACTCATAACAGCAGGGGAAAAATTACGATGTGTAAAAGTTTGATAAAATCACGAGGTGAAATTGCGGGCATTCTTATACTTTTTTTAGAGAGAGAGAGAGAGAGGCAGACCTGGTTTCCTATTTTTCCCGAGTGATTTCGTATTCGCCGAACGCGCTCTCCTCTAAATTACCCTATTATTCTCTTCCCCCGCTACACACCCATCTGCTCACGTGCCGCGGCTTCTCTTCGTCTTTTTTTCTCTCCTCTCATTAGATTTCGTCTCCCCCTTCCCCCCCTGCGCGATATTTTATCAATCTCCTTCCCTGATTATTTTACAAGTGCGATTCACACTTTAGTTTGCTTCGATTCGCTATTCATTTGAAAGCAGCTGAGATTCGCCATTTTTCACAGGGGTGTAAAAAATCCCATCTCATATATACCCCGTTGCGATTCTAAACGGGCCTCCGGATTTTGAAACCAAAAAATCCTCTTCTCAGAGGCGACGATCGAAGTCAAGACAGAAATGAGGATCGGAAGCGAAACTTGAAAAACTGATAAAATTTCTGTATTCAGAAATAAAGAAATTTTTTCATGTCGTTTATATTACTCGTTTAACAAAGTTGAAGTTTTTCGAAACCTCGAGCTCGAGAATCTGAAATTCGAGTAATTTTCAAATCGCTCCTGCAGAACATGTTACACAACAATCTGCGATCTGCATACGCGGAAAAGGGAAAAAAACATGATAATAATTACGGAGTAAAGTAGTCTCGGAATTGGAACTGCAGTAGTTCGCCAGAAATATGGTTAGGTACAGGTATACAAGAATTACGTACGTACGTATTTGTCGGGGCTGGAATATATCGCGTGCCTTTGTAGCCGCTCATTTGCCTGGTAATGAAGGAAGAGGTTCGCAGAGTGCTCGCGTTTACGTGAATAATTAACCGTACCTTGTCTAATTAGTATTCCTCCCCGAGGCGACTGTACATGCCGCACTTTCAACAACGCGGTGCCACCGGTACGGTGCGGGGTTAACGTTGAAGAAGACTGCACAGCGGCGCATTATGCATCGCGCAGAAAAGAGCAGCATAAGTAAAACCAACAAACTAAGAAACTCTCCCACAATTCGCTATACGTATACATTCTCCTCTCGACCTTCACTCTGAAAACTGCAGGTACACAACGGAAAGCTCGTAAAAACTTGAACTTTCGTATATTCCGAACTCTCAAAAATTTCTTCATTATCTTACCCTCAATTATTATATGGAAAAAAGGAATTAGGAGAAAAAAAAGGCCGAGCATTCGTCGCATGATTGTGGCGCGTTTACCTAAAATACCATTAAACTCGTCGATTAAATTTGCATCAAATTCTTGGAATTCTGAATATTCAAGTGGAGTAAAATCGCGAAGCGATTAGCCGCGCGTAGCCGGAAGTCGCTTATATTTTGCCGCACGAGGACGCGTGCAGTGTGCTGCCGACTTGCATTCCGGGTATGCAGCCGGAGTGCAGGAGCAGCAGGCGAGTATAGTAAGCTACCTGTCTCTTCCTGTCACATCTCATTATCATAATATACCGACTGGTAATTATTGCAATTAGCATTGTAATTAAGTAAATTGTTATTTTATTTTTTCCCCTTTGGTTTTTTGCAATTTTTGTTTCATCCATTTTT
Organism: Athalia circularis; assembly: GCA_963978495.1. Classification (NCBI taxonomy): domain Eukaryota; kingdom Metazoa; phylum Arthropoda; class Insecta; order Hymenoptera; family Athaliidae; genus Athalia; species Athalia circularis. The sequence goes on along the minus strand of OZ021700.1, from coordinate 28,753,399 downwards.
TGCACTCTTTTTTTATCGTCTCTTTTTTTTCACGAATACGTTGCGCGATTACCTCCCCTCCCCCGCAACCTCTCGTATCCTTTCTTCGCCGTTTACATACTATTTAATTTTTTAAATATGCATGGAAACGCTAGAAGGAAAGAGGGAGGTAACTGAACATCTGCCACGGATTCCTTCCCTTCTTAATTCCAATGTTAATAGACTAATCGCGTCCGTTTCGCTAAATACGGGCTAATTGTCACGGATATTTTATACATTTATGTATGTGCAGATATTCTTCTCACTCGCGTGTATTATATTGCTCCACGTCACGCGCGAACCTCAATGAATTGCGGAGGGAGAGAAGTGGGTGGTAAAAAAAGGGACAATTAGGACTAAGAAAATTAGTGTAGATATTTCTAAAATATTCGACTCGATATTTTTCGCGCAGTGAATTAGCGATGTTGTTATTATTGTTATTATTATTCAGCGGGCATGTGGGGGTGGAGAATATATAGATATATATATCTGTATATCCATCCAGAGCTATTATAAATCCTCGGACAATAAATCTCAAATTATATGTATTATACGTATACCTATGTGGCGATGATGTTTCGAGCGTAAACCATGCGTTAAGCGGTGGTGATGGATATTATACTAACGAGACAAAAGACGTACCTACGTAGATACGAAAACCTACAATCAGAGAACGGAATATTTTTCCTATTGTATCATATATACCTATATATATAAATTTGTACATGCTACACGTATACGTATCTATAGCTGTCCCTTGTCTCTGAATTCTACTATATAATTCCAGGTGTAGCAATTCTCTCGTTTTCTCAAATAGTAATTGGAAAATAATTGCAATATTCTTATAATGCGGGGTATCGTATACCTATATATATTTTCATATATGGCATATATTTATAATAGTACGTTACGCATACGCGGATATGATGCTAATAGAGCAAAGTGTCACGTTTCCCCCTCTTTTACTTTTCTTTTTTTTCTCTTTTTTATCGTCCCATACGATGATGACGATGCACAGCTTTACCCTAATTACCAAGCTGATATAATAATGCAATACCCTCATTAGCGATTAAACTTACGGGTCCAACGCGCCGCATCGGCATTGTTGTACGATGTCCCGTCGTTAAACATATTATACAGGTTATGTATTTAATTTAAGATTTGTATTTTCAATGCGCATGAATATATGGCATTAAAACACACGGGTATATACTTCTAACGTCAATTCAATGAAAGAAATGACGGTAATTACCGTCAAACGAGTCGTTCCGTTACGTTATACGTTTATGTTATCCGTACTGTTGTGTGCCCTTTTCGGGGGAACACTTTGTTATATTTAGAATCTGTTGACTGATAAAGGATTAAAATCCAAGATCTAAGATTGTTGGAACTTTATTAGTGAGCAGATGAATTTGAGGCATTTACAAAATACGTGTTGCTAATCCGAAGAGAGAATTGAGAGTGAATTGAGAGTGGCCGTTCCGAGGTGATCAAAACCAATATGGTGGTTAAATTTACTGCGAATTTTAGCCGGTAAATACTTCGGCGAATCAACCCTAAAGACTAAACATCCGGTCGCAATCAGCCATAGTCAATATCACTCTGTGGCGACTTACGATAAAGAAATAAGAAGCGAAAAAAATAGGTGGGATTATAACACCTCCCCCTTTAGAATGAATATAGTAGCGAAGCGAACATATTCATCGGTTAATATTGTTATTTAGTGATATGATTATATATAATTGTGTGCACAAAGATATCCATTATAGAGTATATATATGTATAGGTATATAAAATTTTTTTTTTTTTTTTTTATAAAATAGTTACTCTCTACGATCTCGCCCATCCAGGTATCTCAATCTGAGTGATTCGTTACCCGGTTCATCCTCGTCATCCGTTATTTCAGACATGACAACAGCTACTGGAGCACGAGTTCGTCGAGGTTTACAACAATTTACAACAACATTTTGAATCATTCCTCCGAGTCCAGTTGAGTCACCCGGAATTGGATGTTGGGTGGTTTTGTAGCACCAACTCAATAATTTGTATATAATATAGATACTTATGATTGAAGTTACAAAATAAGCTAAGTAACTGACTCTGCGGGAAGTCGTTTCTTTATCCTGTTGTTTCAGGATTTCATCGGCAGATTCTTTTATTACTCTTAACTTATGACTAGCAATAGTCAAATCTTCTAAATTGACTTTTTTTACAGAATTGGAATCGTCGAAATTAAGCTGAGTAATGTTCAGAGCATCTGATAGATCTTCACAACAATCGTCTGACCTTATGTCCACTGTTGGCATAAATATTCTATTGATAGTCTTATTGTATATTCTGTTCGGTGTTAACATTGCTGAGCTCGTATAGCCCTTGCAATTCGCATCTAATTCTAAAATTCCTGTTCTCTGCATTCTAATATCTTGTATGTGGTCATTCACGGAACAACTTACTGTAAGTAATTCTGGTTTTGGTAGGACGTACAACCATTTGTTTTGTTTCTGAATTTGAATCCACAATGGATTTGTTAATTCTGCCAATCTGATATCACATGTTTCTGGAATCGGACTTGCATTAAGGAACAATAAGACTTCGCAGCTACTGCTAGCGTGAGTTAGGAATACTGGTTGCGTTTGTCTGCAGATCCAATAGTCGTTTTTGATCAGTCTACACATCGTCATTGAATCATCTAGAATAACATAATTTTGTCTGGTAGCTGTAATACCAAATTTTTTTATTTTTGGTTTGATAAACAAGAATTTATTGCTTTCGTGTTTAGTTGGCAACGGGTTGACTTGATACTTAAATAAGGTCCATGAAATTTCGGATCTAAAGGTCCTGCGGTCTCGTTGATGACCAAAACTAGATCTCCTGGTTCGAAGGTTTGAGGTCGTATTGCCTGATCATAATTTAATTTTGATTTCTCTTTAGAACTGAGGATGTTTTCTTTGGCGATTTTCCGGATATCGCTTAATTTTTCAGAAAGCCGTCGGGAGTAGTCTTTATATGTTTCTTCATCTGGGTCGTGCGCTACTCTGCAAGGTATTCTAGCTATCTGTCCATATATGAGTTTATAAGGTGAAGTTTTTGTTATCGTATGCGGAGTTGTGTTGTAAGCGAGAATATACATAGGTAAAGATTCGTTCCAGTTATCAATGGTCGACATACACCTCAAATAGTCTTTGAGAGTACCATGACTCCGTTCAAGAGCGCCATTAGTTTGCGGATGGTATGCGGTAGAGTTTAATTTTTTAATTTTCAGTAATTTCGTAACTTGAGTAAAAAGCTCACTCATGAAGTTAGTTCCTTGGTCAGTTAGAATAGATTGTGGAACTCCATAATTGGAAATGAAATTTCGAATAAAAGCTTCGGCTGTGTGTTCGGCTGTAGCCGCTCTTAAAGGATAGGCCTGTGAGAATTTGGTGAGGTCATCCTGTAAAGTGAGTATGTAACTATGTCCGGATTTAGTCGTAGGAAGTGGTCCCACTATGTCCAAGAAAACCTTCTCAAATGGCTTACTACTGCTGGTCGTAATTTTCATGGGCATTTTGGTCTTTCGTCGATCAGTTTTAAACTTTTGACAAATTATACAATTTCGCACATAGTTCTTCACATCGTGTTTCACCGAATCCCAATAGTACCTTTCTTTGATCCGATTTGTAGTTCGGTTTACACCCTGGTGTCCACCTGAAGGACTATCATGATATTCTTTGATAATATCTTGAATTTGATGAGGTGTCAAATTTGTTTTAAGGTTCGTGCAGACTGTAATTTTGATACCAGATCCGTGAAATACATATCGCAACATAGTACGAATCTTATGCCAAGCTAAGCGATCAAGTCCGCAAGCTATTCTCGGCATGGAAACAGATCTAACCAAATCTAATTCTAGTATTTTCCTAAAATTTATCAAACTAATGTAAATATCCTCGTAAGTTGGTTTATCCCAATAATTTTGCTTGGTCATTAGGTAATATATATTACGGTCTGACAATTGTAGTTTAGCGGTCGAATAAAGATCGGATTGTTCCTTGAGTTGATCGACATGACCGTACCTAGTTTTGAATTCTAGGGCTATCCCTTTATTCATTTCGAAGTCTGTAGAGACAGCATGTGCATAATTGTCATTTCGATTAAAAAGGTCATCATGAATCTCTACGACATTTGGATTTTGTATTATCGTTGTTTTTACAATGTTCAAGTAGTCCGAGTATGTTGGAAAGGAATCTTCTGATCTTGTTACGTAAATTTCCTGGCTTATGTCTGCGTATGGTTCTATAGGATTTCTACTCAATGCGTCTGCATTTTGGTTTTTCTTTCCTGGTTTATAATGAATTTCGTACTCGTATTCCGAGAGTTTTATTTGCCATCGAACCAATTTACTATTTGGATTTTTGACCTTAAAAAGCCAAGTCAAAGGTCTATGGTCTGTAAATATTTTAAACTTTCTACCGAAAAGGTAGGGTCTGAAGTGCTGTACAGCCCATACTATTGCAAGAAGTTCGCGCTCGATCGTCGAGTAATTTGTCTCAGCTGTGTTCAAGGTTCGTGACGCGTACGCTATGGGTCTATCGTCGCCTGGTGTGCCTTGCGATAAGATTGCACCTACAGCTGTACTGCTAGCGTCTGTAGTCAGATTAAAAGTCTGTGCATAGTCTGGGTATATCAAGATAGAATCAGATACTAATGCCTTTTTCAGTTCCTCAAACGATTTCTGTTGCAGAGATGTCCACTCGAATGGTTTATCCTTTCGTAATAATTCTGTCATCGGTTTTGCAATTAATGAGAAATTATTGATAAACCGTCGGTAGTAGCCAACTAATCCAAGGAAAGATTTTATGTTGGTTGCGGTTTTTGGCATAGGGAACTTTTTTACAGCCTCAATTTTGCTTGGATCAGGTTTTATCCCGTCCTCCGAGATGATATGTCCTAAATAAGTTACTTCCTTCCGAAGAAACTCACACTTATCCGGTTGTAATCGTAAATTATATTTTCTTAAATTTCGTAATACAGTTTCAAATTTTTCATTATGGTTCTGAAGTGAATTTGCATAGATTATAATGTCGTCCAAATATACCAAACATTTCAATCCTTGTAAGCCTGACAGAACAGTGTTAGTTAATCTTTGGAAGGTGGAAGGCGCGTTTTTTAGTCCGAAGGGCATGCGGATAAATTCAAAGTGTCCGCTAGAAGTTGAAAACGCAGTTTTTTCCGTATCAGAAGGATCCATTGGTATCTGATGAAAGCCACTGGCCATATCAAGTACAGTAAAATATTTTGAGTTGCCCAGCTGATCGAGAATGTCAACTATGTTCGGAAGGGGATAGGAGTCACCGATCGTCTTGTCGTTTAGTTTACGGTAATCCACAACTATTCTCCATTTCCTTTTCCCTGATGCATCTATCTTTTTAGGTATTACCCAAATAGGCGCATTCCAAGGTGATTCGGAATCTTTAATTATCCCCTTTTGCAAAAGATCTGTCATTTGTTTATCTACCTCTGCTTTATGAATTTCCGGATACCTGTATTGTCTGATATGGACAGGCGTTTCGTCTGTAAGTTTTATTTTGTGAGAACACGCGTTGGTTCCTGGTAATATATCTCCTTCTAAGTAGAAAAGGTCATTAAATTTGGTACAGCATTCCAATATACTTTCTTTCTCTTCTGGGTTGAGATGATCTAATCTCAAGGCGTTTTTTAATTTGTCTATTCTACTAGCCGAATGATTTTCATTAATGACATTAATCGTTTGCGTATCATTAGCAGTATTATCGCATATTTCAAAGACTCGTTGTGGATCGATTTCAACGATACAGTCCTTTTCAGTGAAATTGATCAGACTTGTAATTGCCGTCATATCCGGTCGAATTTTCACGAAGCTTTCACCGATAAAAATTCCTGGTCTTATTTCTGTTTTTCCTAATCTGCCATCGGACATTGACATTTCACTGACAACGGGGATGTCAGCTAAAATTTCGGTTCTGGCGGGAATCAATAACTTCCTCTGCTGAATCAATTTGTACCTACGACTGCCTAAAAGTAGTTCTGATTTGTCTGTACCTTGATGTTTGTAATTTATTGCAGCGTTATTAAATTTTGTTAGAAGGTAATTTCCAATAAGACCATCTTGAGCAAAACCTAACGTATCATCTACAACATGAAATTTAATTGGTCTTATTTCTTCTCCGCAATTAAAAGTAAGTTCGATTGTTCCGATCGTGAACGCTTGTGAATCACTAGCTAATCCCTTTAGTTTTATTTTTTCATCAAGATTTATATCAGATTGTCGCGAGATGAATTTTTTTTTAATAAGACATGGGTAGGCTCCAGTGTCTACCATAAACAAATTTTGAGATCGGTTCAACTCGGGTACGGAAAGAATTACATTGTTAGGTGATCCTAAAAGGCTGATCTTATGCTCTGCAATTTCTAATCTCTCGTTGTTTGGGTTGAGCGGGTTTCTCCTATCCCGGACCCCGTTCCGCTCGTTAACGCTGTCCGATTTACAAAATTTGGTTGTTGATCGACGTTATTTCGAGTGGGCTTAGAAGCTAGCATAGTTTTTCTTTTGAAGCAATTAGCTTGTACATGTCCTGGCTTTTTGCAAAAGAAACATACTAATCTGTTGCTGTCTACTGGATAAACTCGATGACATTCATCGCAAACAATTTCTTCCGTAATGCAGCACTCATTTATTAGTTCTGAACAATTTTGAGAGCAGTAATTTACCTCTTGAGAGTCAGGTTCGAATGGTTCTTCATTTTCATCGTTTTCGTCAGTTGTACATGCATTAATAGCCTCTGTTTTTTGGTTTTTTGCTAATTTAAAACAATTTTTCATTGAATGTCCTGCCTTATCGCAGTTTTGACAAGTAATTTTACTTTTATCGAAAGTGACTGATTTGGAAAATTGGCTTATTCGATCTTCGGTTATCCTCAGTCTTTCTTCGTCTGAAGCTATTTGGTATGCTTTTAGCAAATCTTTGGGGTTCCTGATCCTTAACATATCACGCATCTTTTCACTCAAACCGGCTATAAAACAATCTTTAGCTTTTGCAGTGATCAGATTATGGTAGAATTCTTTATCTGACTTAATTTTAGCTGGGCCTGATTCTATAATTTTTATACATAACCGTTCGATTCTCTGGTAGAAAGAATCGATTGATTCTCCAGCACGTTGCCTGCAAATGCTTAGCTCTAGTTCCCATTGCCTATTGGTACCCTTTTCCTCGTATATCGTCAATAATTCATTTTTGAGGTCTAGGTAATCCTCTATAACTCTACCCTGAATTCTCCTATATGCACTACCAGTGATCTTGCTGTATACGTGTTCATAGAGCTCATCCTTCTCTGTGTCTGGACACCGTTTAAAGGCGCGGTCACATTTATCAATGAATTCGCGAATGGGGACGCCTTGCAATCCATTAAATGTTGGAAGAAGTTTAGCAAGATCTTTCGCGATTGGTGCCATTTTATAAAATTCTAGTTATAGCTACTGACCCAACTTAATTGAATCACGTATGTTGATCTGAATTATTTAACGAGACTTACAGTACGAATGAAATGACCATAAACATAATGCAATTGTTCCGTAGTGTTCGTCCAGTTGACTTGAGTACATCCGTATGGTATCCGTCGGTGAAATGTCGGGGATCTGCCACTGAAGTTTCCTCTTGCGCTTATGTCTTGACGATCTTGAGGTTTCTTCAGCGCCTCTTCATGTAGGGCACGTATCTTCTGTGCTTGGGGCACGGTTATTGCAAAACTTGTGACACAAACAATTTTGTGGATAATACACAAGTTTGGATTTAATTCAGTAGATTCATTCAAAATTTTACACTCTTTCAATCTATCAATCTTTCACCTCGGTGAAATTTAAGACACTATAGGTTTTACGGGTTGTTTTAACGTTGATTTCTACAACGGTGAAATTTAATTCACTGACTCTTGCGGGTTTTGATGACGCTGATGTCTTACAACGGTGAAATTCAATTCACTGATTCTTGCGGGTTTTGATGACGTTGATGTCTTACAACGGTGAAATTCAATTCACTGATTCTTGCGGGTTTTGATGACGTTGATGTCTTACAACGGTGAAATTCAATTCACTGATTCTTGCGGGTTTTGATGACGTTGATTTCTACAACGGTGAAATTCAATTCACTGATTCTTGCGGGTTTTGATGACGCTGATGTCTTACAGCGGCCTCGTCAATTCGAACACTTTTCACCAATTCACCCTTTTCACTATATTCACCAGTCTTCGATCTCCAGTCAATCCCGCCGCTGCCACCAATTTGTTGTGTGCCCTTTTCGGGGGAACACTTTGTTATATTTAGAATCTGTTGACTGATAAAGGATTAAAATCCAAGATCTAAGATTGTTGGAACTTTATTAGTGAGCAGATGAATTTGAGGCATTTACAAAATACGTGTTGCTAATCCGAAGAGAGAATTGAGAGTGAATTGAGAGTGGCCGTTCCGAGGTGATCAAAACCAATATGGTGGTTAAATTTACTGCGAATTTTAGCCGGTAAATACTTCGGCGAATCAACCCTAAAGACTAAACATCCGGTCGCAATCAGCCATAGTCAATATCACTCTGTGGCGACTTACGATAAAGAAATAAGAAGCGAAAAAAATAGGTGGGATTATAACAGTACCATGAAAAAGATCAGCCCTGATGTGTGCGCGACGATTCTCAGATTTTTTCATTTCACCTCTCGATTCGGAATCGTCTTTTTTTTTCTTTCGATTTCAACGCATGTATTTGTCAGATGAATGTGGGCGCGAATTTGGACGGATTTTTTTCTCGGGCAAATTCTTGACGGTAAAATTTTTTAGTAAATAGTAGAGAAGAAAATTAACGGATTCAAAATGTCGACGGACCTCAAAGACTCTTTGGTCTACGACTGCAATTATAATTTGTTTCTCGTGAAGACGATGCTTCCGAATATGAGAAATGTTCAAGGTTAGCTTCGCCTCGTACTCCGACCTTTTTTCTATTAATTTTGATAAAAATGATCAAGAACTTTGTTCATGTATACAGCAGGCTCGATTAATACCCGCTTTTTGTGTACCCCATTCGCTCAAAAAAGACAGACAAAATACGTTACGGTGGCTACGCTACTTTAAGAAGACCGGGGCAAATACCATCGACGAAATGAAGTTGAGAAACGATTTCATGTATTACTTGGTACTAAACGTTCAAGAAGGCGTCCTTAAGCCGCCTTTCGACAAACCTCCTCTCGCTGGAAATTCCCTCATTTCGATGGCTAACCTTCTGGTAAAAAAAAAAACAAAAAAAAAAATACTAACGATACGAATAACGTTATACTAAAAACTAAAGAATTTTAATGTACGAAGAAACGCGGATCAGAAAAAAAGCTTGAAAAATGACCTTCTCTCGCAGCCAGGAGTCTCGGAAGGTGGCGTCTGCGACACCAATCCTCCAAAAACGATAAGATCTGGCGGTTCATTGAACGGGGGGGCTTCCCAGAGGCCGGAGATTATGCGTCGATCACCCGACGGTGGTGCTTTCCTCGCTACCCAACCCATTCCAGACGTCGGGGCGTTTTGCTACCTCGCAGTCATCACCAAGAAGTCCAATAAGTGACCATACGTGAACGTTATCATTTCATTAGAATTTTGTCAATTGTTTCTTTTTTTTTTATCGTCGCCTCTTGTCGAACGGTGTTTCTTATTATATTTTTTCTTATGAAAACAAGAGAAAAATTTGCACTCTTCGATTTTGCGAGGACTTCTTCGTAATTTTATTGAAATCGGACGTATATGAGTTGATTTCTGCGAAGGAAGGGATTTGAAATGGAGAAAAAAAAAAGAAGAAAAAAAAATTATTTTGACATCGCACAAGGTAGGTGTATCAACAGGCGCTATAAATATAGTCGGAAAGATTGACTGGAAACGAATAGTTATGTATATGGGGGACCCCGAACTACTGTAGAAATGCGAGAGGGATGATGATGAGAGTGGCGATGCTTCCGAAGCTTTACGATTCATTAAAATACCATTTTCATTTCTTATTTCTTATTTCTTATACTATGCTTATGCAGCGCAGCTAATTACCCGTTGAAAAAATCCTACTGGTAACTCTCTTCTCCCTCTCTCTCTCCCCCCCACCCTTTTGCTCTCTCTTTCTCTTCTGTTCGCATCACCGATCGCATCTTCTTCTGCACTCTACCTGCATATAATACGCGCAAATTCTTCTCCTCGTCCCAATACTTGTTCGAATGTTATTCTTCTTCTCCTCACTCTTTCTATCCACACATTTTCACCAACACAAACACTCCGCTCAATCATAAACGATCATATTATGCTAATGCAACGTCATAAACTCGGGGCTACCAACGCTGCACCCGGTTCCTTCGGGGCTATGAATTTGCTGCGCATGCAGGCGACTAACGTATTAATTCTCGTTTAAAGTGCCAATTCTTTTGACTATAGTATAACAAATTGGACGCGTGTTGGAGAGACGAAAAATTCATCGTTCTCTGAAAGAATTTAATTTTTCGAAAGCATATGTTTTATTTTTTGGTTTTTCAAGTTAAATTCATTTTTTTTTGTTTTCTCAGCGCCGAGATAATTATAAATTGGAAATCGTAGCCCCATCGAAAACAGCAACTGCAGAGTTATATGGGTTGGAAATTTCAGTCCGTCGTTTGGCGTATTTGCAGCGACACAATTTTTCAAGTCGTGTGCAGCAGTCGCATCTTATATCCTCCATTGGGTCTCTTTTAGTTAGTTCGTCCGCATCGCGTCGTCGTCGATGTCCAGGTTCAGTTTATAGTGCACGGGTTATACCGCAGCTGAGGGATCCTCAAGAACGCGCGAGGGGAACCAGATCGAGTGAATTAATTTTGATCCACTTTTTTGCGATCGCGTATTTCTTCGGTCCGAATCAGCTGGAAACTCGAAGATCAGAAACTGCGACGATGCCAAATGTATAATAATACCTACACTCACTTCTCTGCGGTTATGCAGGGACCGTCATTTTTTCACCGCAAATTTGAATGTGTCCCTTTTTTCTTGCCCCGTAAATTTATGCCGCATATTGCGTGAAAAAATTTCATCCTCTTTCGGAGGCGCGAGCGATGGCGAATAACGGGGATGTGGGAACCGGGCGCGGGTCGGCAGCTTATAACATATTTTGACGTGGTGCAATTTGGTTTGAGTGTTTGGAAAATTTGCATATTTTGTTACGGCTGTTCCCCGCGCCATAACTCGGCGTATATATACAAGTTTGAAGTGCGCGTTCGCGGTTCTTGGCCTGCTGCAGGGCCCCTCTGGAGCTATACGCCCGCTCTTTCTATACACTTCGTTCATTTCATTTCATTTCATTTCGTTTCGTTTCATTTCATTTAAGTTTCGTTTCGTTCCGTTTCGTATCGTAATTTCGGACGTTGCAGCAGCCGCGCGCGGGTTGACCAACTGCAAGAGTACAACGTGTCGATGAAACGCTGTAGTGCGATGTGATTCGGAGTTTCGGGTGCCGCAACAACGACAGAAACAGCAGCTCCGTAAGCTCGGCTTCAGCTTCTTCTTCTTCTCCTCCTCCTTCTTCTTCTTCTTCTTTGGCGCAAACTTTTATATTCTTTCATCTCTCCGTGCGTTCGGTATAATTCGGAGCTCCTCTTCGCCGCCGCGCCGCTTTGAAACGCCGCTCATGCTGCACATGTGATGATGCATTCGAAAACCATATATATATTCTCTCCGTGCAAATTTCAATTTTAACTGCTAATCTTCCAGCTAATAGTACCCCCGCATATATATATTCATATATATATATGCACACATATCTAACCTACGAGAATTGGGAACGAGCATCGATCCTCAGGTATCGTACATTGAATTGAAGATTTATTCCACTTAAAACGAACCTCTCCAAAAGTTTTGCGATTTCCGGGATCAAATTTTAATATTTTTTAAAATGTTTCCAAATGTATTTTGACCCCAGGGAACACGAATTCGTCGATCAAATACAGTTGGTTATAACGAAGCGAATAAATATGAATATGATGTTGACAATAACCAAGATTATCAATTCACATTTGATTTACAAAATGACACACACGTCGGCGTGCTATTTATAAAATTGATCGAGGTATCGCCAATTTATTGCTCCAAAAAGTAATAAAATAAGGATATCTTGATGAGATTTATTTCTAGCTTAATTTACTCGACGGTTTCGTGTTCCTGAGGTCAAAATACGTTGGAAAAGTGTGCAGCGATCGATTTTAAAAATACTTCATTTTTTACCCCAAAATCGACAAAAATCTAAGGTATACCCCTTTGGATTTTTTCGTTTTTTGGGCCAAAAATGAAGAATTTTGAAAATCGATCATAAGACACTTTTCTTACGTATTTTGACCTGAGAAACACGAATCCGTTAACCAAATTGAGCTACGAATTAATCCCATCGAGATATCGCAATTTTTCTGCTCCGAAAAGCGAAAAATTAGCGATAACTCGATCAATTTTATAGGTAGGCCAATTTGGCTTGCAGATTCGAATTCCTGAGTTCAAAACACATAAAAATATCATAGCAAACTCGAAAAAAAAAAATATCGATTTTTGACCCCAAAATTGACAAAAATCTAAGGTATACCCCTTTGGGTTTTTTCGATTTTTGGGCCAAAAATGAAGTATTTTTAAAAACGATTGCAGAACACTTTTCTAACGTATTTTGACCTCAGGAACACGAATCCACGAGCTAAATCGATCTATCTGTAAAATTGATCGAGGTATGGCCAATTTATCGCTTCAAAAAGTGAAAAAATAAGAATATCTCGATGGGATTTATTCCTAGCTCAATTTACTTGACGGATTCGTGTTCCTGAGGTCAAAGTACGTTGGAACAGTGTCCTGCAATCAATTTTGGCAATGCTTCATTTTTGACCTCAAAATCGACAAAAAACCAAAAGAGTATATCTTAGATATTTTTCGATTTCAGGGTCAAAAATCAACTTTTGATTTTACTATGGTTCAATAGGCGTGTATAGGCTATTCATATGTATTTTGAGCTCAAAGATTCAAAGAGCAAACGAAATTAAATGCAGCGCGCGCGTGCAATGCTATAGTTAACATAAATTTGAGAAGGAAAAAAAAAATGCTAGTATGATATAAAAAGTGAATTAGGAGTGTATAGACATCCATACATTTTATAAGAAGTAAATTCGTGTAAGGAATGTCCGCCCTGAAGTGGTCCCGATTAAATCAAGATTAATATTCTGCTTCCTTTTTCCGTAATGATATATATATTAAGCGACTTTCCTTCTCTCTTTCTCTTTCTGTCCAGTTTTCCTTGTCACACTTTTCGTATGATTTATAGCAATATTTTGACGTGGAATATATAGAAAGATAAATTGACCGGCGGCGACTCTTTATATAGGTAGAAGTTTTCCCCGACTACAACTACACCCTCGTATCCTCCCTTCCCTCTCTTCCAGTACCGTACCCATACCACCACCCCTATACTGATGTCACCCCGAAACGAAACTCCATAAACGCTTTTTACCCTCTACTATTTTTTTCTAATTTGGATATCAATCACCGGTGCGGTAAAAATATCTTGCGGAATATGAGGCACGCAAAAAAAAGAATGAGACAACTGTTTGTACAAAAGTAGAGGTCAACTAAACCCCAAATAAGGTTTTTAGGTCATTTGGAAGTAAAGCAAGCATAGAAATTTTTTACAAATAACTAGACAGGTCTATTGTACTCGCAAAAAATTGCTATGTAATTCATGTCGAACAGCAAAAGAATAGAGCACATTTGGTCGTTAGAAACTTGAAAGTTTCTAATGACTTCAAAGTCCCAGAAATAGAAAAATTTTACTCGCGGACATTGCACGCTACCGATTAAGAGATAGAAAATTAGAACAATCGCAGAAATTTTCGACTCGTCAATTTTTCAGTGTCACTCCGATTGGCCCATCATCTAGAAAATTGCTTTCGTTTTTGAGCATCGCGTCGGTGTTCGGGTCGGTTTTTCTACTTGCATATGTGGGCGTAGCACATACTGTACAGTATATTGTATTCAAATCCGTGCAGATGGTCGATGTTGTAACACGCCGCAGCATGCATTACATTTTATAAACTGCCCTTTGCCCATTTTCCCATTTGCCCACCGGCGCATTATACTGCGGGCAAATTTACATCGGCGCATACTTCAGGATGTACCACCAGTCCGCGGTACCGAGCGTTCAACGTAATAATGTAAACGCTATTTACCATTCATAGATCCTCGCGAGGCGTGCTCGCGCGTTACTCCCACGATGTGCACTCCAGGAGACGCGCGGCGAAGGCGACTTATAAAATAAAAAGAACGAAAAACAGAAAAAAAAAGACTTGAGTCGAACCGACAGATGTCACTCGACGGGAATACGGGAAGAAGCGAGTGAAAAAAAAAAAGGCAACACTTCGTAGAATTCAAAATGCAGATCGATTTCGAATCCAAAAAGCTTACATGACTAGGTTATCCTGATCAGAGCTTGTTTTTTTTTCTAATTTAAGAGAAAACAGTTTTCTTCCCCAGCCCGATTTGGAACAAAAAAGGACGCAGGCGTCCGCAAATCGGTTCATCGAGCACATACACGCGCCCCCGATAATGTTATTCAACGTTTCGGAAATTGCATATTGCTGCCTCGCTGCATGTGCGAGAGGCCAACTGTCGACTGTTGCAGCGATGGACCGAGCAAATAGCCATTATATAAAAACGAAAAAAATGTACCGAAAAAAAACCAGAAAAAAAACAGTTCCACAAAGAGAGAGACGAATAAAAAATCACACACCCCTGGGGCGTACGATATAATATGCATGCGGACGCATATATTTGCCTAAAACTACGATCCGGTCCGATGCCGCCAAAGAAATGCACTTTTTTATAGATTTTTTTTCATTCTTTTCCATTTTTTTGCTCACATGGGGTACCCAAAATCTACATATATGTACTGTAGTGCGCTTTTTTTCGCAGGGAAAGTTCGGATTTTCAGAATTTTCTTACAGATTTCGCTCGCGATACTTTCATCGAATGATATCAATAATCATTGGTCAGGAATATTTGTCGGAAAAAATGTTGCGACCACAAATTCCGCAAATTTATTCATTCGGTCTGCAGGAATTCGGGCGATTACATTTTTACAGCGTAACCGAACAGCAACGCGATAAAAAAAAAAATAAAGATCTTTTAATATTTAAAATTCCTGTACGTCGGGGTCACGGTATTAATTTTTCGGAGGGGTGATGGGAATCGTCGGTGTGAATTGGGGAACGGTGCAGGAATCGAGAAGATGCAACGCTGCAGAGAAGCGCCGACGAGTACGTTATGTCAGTTCACGTATAGTATACAAAAGTTGTCGGTCAAACGGTGGGTTTCGACTTTTGCCACGCTAATGTGAAAACTGGAGTCACTAAGTGGTTCAACTAGGCGGCTGTTTCTTTGATGATTGCCGCGCCCGGAGAAGTATCTACACCGCTTGTCCATACAGACATATACTTTATAACGTGACGCACGTATGCACAGATGCATATGTGCACGGGGCACGCGTACATGTACTTGCCACTACTTAATATCATTATCATTGTTACAACATATAGGAAGTTCCACGAACGCGTGCAGTGCGTCGCCTGCGCACGGCTACACACGCTTGTAATTTCGCTGCAGAGCTAAACGCGGAGCTCCGCGTCGCACGGGCTTTAAAACGACGTAAACTCGTGGAAATCTTTAATACGCCATATGAGACTGTGTATGTAATCGTACGACTTCTCTCTCTCTCTGTTATATTTTATGTACATCGAGCTCGCACACCGCGATGCACTATCTTATCTCGTTCGCGGAATTATTGTCCCGCGCGCGGGAATCCCCTGCATATCATAGTTGATCGGATCTTATCGATGTGGGTGAGAAATTTTGGAATTCTAATCATTTTTGTGGCGCGATTCGTGACGAGTTTTGGAAAATTTTTTACCGGTGAGAATGGAAATTATATAGCCTGCGATCAGAGCGATGATAAAATATGGAGAAAAGTGGAGATGATGGGATAATCTAAAAATTCAAACAACTCGACCGCAGCTCTCATCGTCCGTTGGAGAAAATGTTATTTCCGCATTCTGCTGCAGTTTCATCAATTTTCAAATAAATTATTAAATTCCTTTGCGATCGAACAAACATCTCATGTATTTTATAGAGGGCAATTCAGTTTCTTGTTTTTTTTTCATTCAATATCTTTGTTCGGTTTGAATGAATATCTGATCGCCTCGTTCAATACCGTATACAAAAATTTCAACAGTCGTGCTTTTTCGATCGAAAAATATGTTGAATGAAAAAATCGGATTTCCTGTATTTCGATACTAAGGTTTGAAATTAAGGTGAAAAAATCCAAGAGAAGGGCTATAGATCTTTCGTGGGATTTATTCGACCGTCGATATACATTTGCGATTCCATATGATGAATAATAATTCGTAAAAGAAGCGGCCCTGTTTCGTTCGATGCGTCCCTGTCGCGGACACAGCGGACAGATTACGAAAATTAACAAGGCGGAGAATTAGTTATGTAAGGAGAGACGGTGGCACATCCATGGCGGCGGCGCCTCAGATCGTTGTTCGCGGCTTTTCGTATCCCGCGGTGGTACGATGTACACGATATACATACATTTATATCCGTCGAGCGGACTCGGACTTCGCGGCACGCTTCGCTCATCTCTGTAACATCATATAAACGCACGTTAAACACATATATATATGTATCATACGTATGTTAATAATTATAATCTGTACCATGATATATACCACGTTATATGGTTACGTACATGTTCACATACCTATACATGATACGTAAGTTACGCGGCAACGACAGTGGCGGTGGCAGTTCGCCGCAACCGTCCTCTCCAATTACCCTAATCCAGTGAATATTCCGCTGGATAAAGGGCAGCGAAACGGGAGGTCACTTCGGTTAACTAATGCTGCGCATATCTCAAACATGTAATATCTACTGAATTATACGTGTCCATAAAAAAATACGTATATGCATTCCTCAGATCCAGAAATCGGACCGGAAAGCTACCTGAAAAATTCATTTTCTATACAGCTTGTCAACGAGTCCCCAAGAATCGAAAAAAAAATTCTTCACTTTTCGCTCTCTCTAATATTTGATAGTTCGTACCGTTATTTGAACCAAATCCGCGGTGAAAAGAAAGGGAAAAAAAAAAAAATTTGGAAGGGAAAACGAAATTATATGGGCGTATTGCAGACGGAATAAAGAAGAGAAAAAAAGACGACGAAAAAGGAACTGAGGAGGAGAAGAAGCGAGAAACAAAAAAGTCGAGGGAAGAAGTGTGTCGATTACCTACCGTAAAATTTTTCCACACCTATAAAGCACGTAGTTTTACTGCGGTGCTCTGCGGGACAAAAGCTTGCGAATTCGAAACGATGATGCAGTCATAAGTTTAGTCCGGATCGCATGTTTCCGTTGATATTATAGCCATAGAGTTGTTGTATAAGATGATAATTTGAACAACATAATGTTAGGTGTAATATTGAAAAATTTACCTGCAGGGAGAGGATCGTAAATTTTTTCGAACTCACGGAGCGCGGTGCAGAGAACTGCAGGGTGCAAAGTGCAGTCATTACGGGTACGTTTAGACCAGTAAATCGTATAACTGTAAAGATTATACAGTAAAAATAGTCGCAGGAATGGATTTTTGAAATATAGGTAATATAACGGTGACCGTAGTAGCGCAAAATAGAGTTTGAAAAAAAACAACGGAAAAAAAAAAATTACCTGCCAAGGTATACTTGCGAAGTGAAGTAAACTTATTTTGCCTTGAAATTCTGATTCCCATTTCGGTATCCCGTATACGTCACTTTTATATACCTTACGTATATTTATATAGGCATGTACCTACGTAACGGACCTTCCTGATTCTGTTTACTTTCAAAATTACCTACCTCAATTCGATCGCGTATATTTTCTCTCCTTTCCTATATAACGCAGAAAAACTCCCACGCGATTCTGAAAGTGGGTCACACCCGTTTTCCAACAAAAAAAAACAAATAATGTAATAAACAACAAATCAAATAAAACCGAGTATCACGTACGTCACATTTTTTCGTTTTCTAATCTCATCTCCTTTTTTTTTTCAAACTCCAAAAACAAAAAAACAACGAATAAAAATGCTGCCGTAAAGTTTGTCAAAGTTAGTTAATCAGGGGCGGGGTAGTTCTGATTTCCGTGAAACTATGAAAAAGTACCGTAAATTCCACGTTCATATTACAACCGTTTTTTATAATACGCGTGCGAGAATCGCAATTCTTTTAAATTCAGCGTGAAACCATAAACGGCGTGTGTTCTGGTTACAAGCTCGCGAGTGTCCGGTTTCATGTGGGGGACATTCGGAGATGACAGTCGTAATTATGTTACACGTTATATCATCTAATTAGTCGCACACTTTTTTCGACACAAGCATAATCCGAAAGCTGGGCATCGGTTAAAATCGTTGGAACACATCGTCAGAAATCTACGGTGCAAAAATAAGAAAGAGAGAAAAACCGAAAAAAAATTTATCACAAATTTCATAATCTCAATAGTATACTTGTACCTACAACGGAAAATACATTTCGCTTATTTTGACCCAGATTTGGTAAAATTACCGTTTTTCAGTCGTACGAGAAAAAAAAAAAAGAGAAGAGGAAGAAGAAAAAATTTTTTTTTTTAGGAAATAGAAAAGCGAATAATAAAGAAAAGCTGCGGGAATATAATACAGTTTTGCGCATACCGTTTAGGGGCGCAGCTGCATCTGCTTACCTATGTATTTACATTTATATAGTACATATGTACGAAATTGTATGTATCTCATGTATATAACGACAGGTAAGAGCTGCCGCTATTGCACCCTCCCACTGCAGTTGGAATTTCGATATTATTCCCGAGTAGTTCGATTTTGTAAAAAAAATCGAGAAATTCCTGTCTCCCCGGGTTCAACGACTGACTGCGCAGCGTCATGTGACCCTCGCAAGAACGTCCTTGATATTCGAAACTGGCTGTACTTTCCACGATGATTTTCTACGATTCCTTCTTCTCTGCCAATCGCCTTCCCTATTTCCAGACTCCGGTACACGAGTACAGTTTCTCCTCTAGTTTTCACTTAATGCAATATGGTTTTTTTCCTTTTTTTCGATCATCCGCGAACTGCTGCGCCCCATTTATATTTCGTATTCCTGCACTTTACCGCTGCGGAAAACTCGTAGAATTTATACACATATGTACAGCCGTGTATACCTATACATTCGGAATAACAAAGGCGACGACGAAAGGACCCGCTCCTGCTGGGGAGAAAATTAGAGGTTTTAGTATGCGAATCTCGAAAATCGATAGAAAAGTTGAAGTGGTAGAAGGAAAAAAAAGAAAAAAAAACAGGACCAATTTCCTTTCAATTTCGATCGCGGGTCGCATGTGTAAGGATCTCATGCTGCTTCGCATGTATAACTGTTTTTTTTTTCTTTCTCTCTTTTCTCTCATTTCTGGAGTCTCTCTTTTGCATCGTTTTTTGGTTTTGTTATTCCTCGTTTCTATTTTTTCGGATATCCCACCTAGCCGGTATTAGCAGCTGTTGAAAGATTTCCTCTCCTGGAGCATTCGGAGGTTATTCTATGCGATGGGTGGAAACTGGGTCAGGTCCACCAAATCCGCCAACGAGAAGTTTCATCTCCCTCTTAGGTATCCCTTTCTCTCTCTCCGTCTCTCTTTCTATATACTTTTCTCTCTCGGAAGCGGCACGCCTCGCTTTAATTATTTCGATTCTCTCCAACGTCACCATCTCATACCGTGCATTACGCCCCCGCATAATTACACGTTCGTCCGAAATAGCGGAAGCAAAAATTTATTCGTTTACGTACGCATATATATGTAATCCATGTACTTCGCATAACTCGCACGATTTTTTTTTTTACCTCTCTCTCGATCCTTCCACGGTAATTAATTTTTGCAAAAAAAAAAAAAAAATAAACAGAAAACAAAAACGAAATTGAATCATATTCATGAGCTCCCCTCGAATGCATATAACTGCCCCGGTGATCCCCCGCCAACTGGACCAACCCTTTCCTTTTATTTTCTACTTTGTTTTCATCTTCAGGTTTTCAACCCTCTGGACATTGCGCCACGTGGTCCAGCGACGTGGCTTATTGTACCTTCACACCCAACCTGCAGCAGGGAGCCAAGATTCTGTTCCTGACGAAAAAATCTTTCTGCAGATGAGAAATACGTACCCTTCTTTTTGGAGGGACGGCTGCACGAATAGTGTATAATACCCGAGCTTTTTGCCCTTGAGTTTTTGCACGAGCTTGTAAAATGGTGCGACACTTTGGGGTAGAATTTCGTTTTTTGTAATCGATCAAATCGTTTTACGCAAATTAGTCGAATGAATAACAAAAATTTGAACACATGAGGTTTGAATGGTGAATGAAAAATATATTATACATGATTTGAAGTTTGTTACTCTCGTAGGGTATGTAATAAGCGTTAGATGTGTAGGACATATACGTGTAGCTATAATTCGCGCCTTCTTTTCGCGGGTACAAAGAGGGTGAGAGCGATTCCGTTGGGATGTTGGTAGGAGGAAAGAGGAAAGAAGGGAGAGGGAGGAAGGGGCGTCATTAAAATCAATACGCGACCGGAGTCGAGCTATTCCGTGCGTCGAGCGGGAGAGTCGAGTCGAGCAGAAGAAGAAGAAGGAGAAAGAGGAGGAGGAGGAGGAGGAAGCCAAAGAAGAGTAGGAGGGAGAAGAAAACGGGCGGGGGCGATAAGCAGGAGCGAAAGAAGCGCGCGAAGCGGGAGCAGCGGGAGCGGCAGCAGCCCGAGGAGGAGTAGGAGGAAGGAAGGAAGCCAGGAAGGAAAGAAGAAGGAAAAAGAGGATGAAAAGAGGAACACACGGGGGTAACCAGGAGCCAGTTCTGTTCGCATGGAGGGGATTCCAGGCATAGGTATACCTCCGTATATATATTCATATACATATATACGATGGAAACGGAACACGGAATAAGAGGGTAGGTAGATAGGTGGGGGTTGGGGGTAGGGGAGGGCGTCGCGCTATGACCAATAAGATCCACTTTAAAACATCTTTACGCGGCCACTGCGCATGCCGAATTCAAATCCGCAGGGGTGCCTTACATCTATACAGCCATACGTATGCATACCTCCGTACATACGTACCATATCACCTTGTATCATCGTATCCCAGCTATCTGTATGCTCGCACATGCACCTTATTTCGCGTCTTCGTTTACACGTATACGACGTTCAAGAGTGAGACGGACGGCCACATCATCGGAATATGACGCGGGGCGTCGGGACGCCGGCCGACCAACGCTGTAAAGACCGGGGGGGTTGTACCTGCCGCGATGGCCGGCTCGTCTCAGGGGTCGATTTTATCTCCCATACCACCCCTCTATGTACGTACCTACTAGCCTTCTTCACATGGGGTTTGTATGAAGTTTCAGGTGCGTTCTAACGAACGGGTTACTATGCCAACCCCTAAAAATGAAGAGGAATAGAAAAATGAATCTTCCAAGTCACATCAGCCAGTCCGCAAGCCGAAACGTTATTCCGAGCCACCGCTCTGAATATCCCCGCAGGTATAAGCTAATGTTCTTCTCGTATTGCGTTATATTCGCTGAACCGCGCGATGCGAAGATCAAGGTAAGGATACAGACAGGGGGTAGGGGGGTAACAGGTTACCAGATGCTGCACAGGTTGCTGCATGACGGGAAAGCTGGGGATCGGTTTGGTCGGTGCAACTTTTCAACGTGCAGTGCAATAATACTGACCTCGGTCTCGACGCGATCCGCTTCTGCTCCCGATGCTGCTGCTTCAGCTGCAGCGCTGTACGGTCCAGGTATACCTATACACCTAAACCTCGTATATATATGTATATGTGTACAAGGCGTATTTCGGTACACAAGGTAGAGGTCGTCAGGGGAGCTGATCTTCACCTGTGCAGTGCTAAAAATATATAATACGCAACTTTCGGGGATCCCATTCTTCGCTGCATTCGAGATTTTTTTTTCACTGATTTCCGAACGATTTCTTCTTTTTTTCTTTTCTTTTCTTTTGTGCATTGTCCCGCAACGGGACGATCTGGGATTTTTCTAAACGCCGTACGCTCTACGTCTGCGTCTTCGGTACCCACATACGTGATCTAGATGTACACGTTATACACGTGCACGTAACACTCGGATTTGACATCGCGAATGTGTGGGTCGCTCATAGTCGTGTGAATAAAAGCTATAACCTGCCCGCTCGTCAGACCGTCTGCAAAGAACGCGTCGTTCTTCGCCACGTTCTCGCGTCCATCGGTCCATTCCCATTGTCCGTTTATATATGTGTACATATAGGTATATCTATACTAGTGTACGGTACGTAACGACGTCCGCGATCAGGCGGACTCGAGGTAAACGGTTCGGACCAACCTGACCTACCCTCAAAACCTGCGACCAAATGAAAGTTTCTTCCGGGACGATTCGGAATCGCGGCCGCATTCGTCATCGACCGCGCGATTTGCGCGCTGCCGCAGATCATCGCGCGTCTCATCCGAAATGGTCCGAAACCAGCCGATAATCGATCATGTTCGCAAAAAAGGTTCGTATACACCAATTATATACGTAACACCGCAGGTAGATGCGCGGCTGTGCCGATCGGAGATTGTTTTAAAAATCATTTCGAAATCCAATTTTCGACTTTTTTGCGAGATAACTTTTTCTGTAACCGCAGAATTACGTATGTACACGTAATTTGGTTTCTTTCGGAGAAGATGTATGCCTATATACATTTATTTGTCGCGCGGGGTTGTTCTTCCCGAGGGAGCAAAACAGCTGAGAGCGTACTGTGTGGTGTATACGTATATATACGGAGCGAAGAAAGAGTGCAGGGGATGGGAGAGAGAGAGAAGATCTAGAAAGAAAGAGAGGGTTAAACCTTGACGTTGATCAGAGCGGGGGTGGTTTTTCGCGGACACAGAGGGCGGAGCGCCTCGAACGGTTCATTTTGGCACTGATCCGACCTCCACCCTTCCATGAGGGGTGGTTGCATCATGTGTGTCTCATCAACCACCGCGTGTACTACGAGACCATTCAAGAGGAAAGTTGAATCTCCCGCAGCCACGCGCGTGCGGCCAAGTTTTCCGATCGTGTAGATCGACGTGGAAATTTCGTCCGATTTTCACCAGTGCTGCAGGTTCATTCATTTTCTTCGCTCTACAAACGTCGAGCGAAGAGTCCGGTAACATCGTACGTTGTAAAATGGAGTTCAACGATCGTCAAATCGACGGAACGAATGGCGTTATTATGTCAATGTAGCAAAGTCACCGTGATGAAGGGACAGAATTATTCCAGACGAGAGACGCGTCGCAGTTTCTTGAACTTTTCGGACCCCCCTCAGCTTCTACTGACCCCTGACTCGCAGATCAGTCGTCGATAGATTCAGGTAAAAATAGATCCGTGCGATGCAAAAGTCCTCGATTATCCTCCAGGTCGTCCCTCACCTGCTGAGGAACAACTACCTGCGCGACGGGACGGAGGGTCCGTGTAAAAAAAAAAAAACCTTGAAAGGTCTCCGCAGAGGTCGAGGGTATCTTGGATCCGTTCCACGGTACGCAACAACCCCTGGGTGCGTACGGGTGAAACGGCAGGTTGAAAAATCATCCCTTACGATTCGCGAGCGTGTACAAAGTTAATACAAATGCGGGAGGTTCTGGTCTCGGGTTGATCGGAACGACGTTTTCAGTACCAACAGCGGAGGAGGAGGAGGAGGAGGAAGAGGTTGAGGAGGACTCTTAGGCGGAGCTCCCTCTGGCAGTGAAACGTATCGGATTGGTCGAAGTTTTCCCCTCCATCCGGAACCTTCCCCACCATTCCCGCGATACGACTGCGAACGTTTAGAGAGCCGGGCGTCGTTCTCCCCACTTCGTGTAATATTCTCCGATGCCGTTGCTGGTGGTGCAGGGTCGTCGGCGAGGTTCGGTGGTTCACGTTTTTCTCTCCTTTTCTCTTCTCCTCTCTCTCTCTCTCTCTCTCTCTCCTCTCTCGCTCGCTCGACCGTTATCGCCGACTCTCTCTCGGTCGCTCTTTCGCCAGTGCAGGACTCGAATACTCCCCCACCTCGTGAACCTCGTCGTCGGACCCTCGCCATCGGTGTTGGCTGGCTCCCGTCGACCCACCACCGCCGCCGCGACGCCGACGATGCCCAGCCGTGGGAGCGAGAACCGCCGTAGTGTTGCTGCACACATGCACGCGAGAGCACCGACTCCCGGTGATGGTTGTTCACCGTTGACGTATCCACCGCCGCCGACGATCGTCGTCGTTCCTCATTTATTTAAAAAGGCAGCTCTCGCGCGCGCGCGCGCGCTATATTTTATTACGATTACGATAACGATAACGTACCGGCGCCCCCGCGGGTTAGTGAACGTGACAGCGTCGCGGCGCCAGCACCTGCCTTAAAACAAAAATATATAAAAATAAAAATAAGAATTAAAAATAACACATATACGACGTGACGATATATTCAGTTGTGATCGATAAAAACAAAGATAAATAATAATATCACATTCACTGCACCGTGTCACGCGTCGATTGTTTTTACCTTTTTTTTTTTATCCTCCATTTCTGATCATTCGAAATACATCCAAAAGTCGTCGAGTTTTCGTCGAATGATGTATCAGGTGCATGCGAATACATGACAACGGTAACAACGATTGTGGGTGAATGATTTGTTCGATATTTTGAAAAGAAACAAAAAAAAAGAAATTCGTCGTACCAGTGAAACGAAACTAAATTTTTGTTTTCCAACGACCACTGCACATTTGTGATTACATGAAATGGATAATTTATGAAACCGATGTTTATTATGCGATATTCGTCACGTGTCATCGTCGCAACGTCATCGAGTGGTTTTCTTGTGTAGAAAATTCTATACAAAAGTGTGCAGGGACGAGTGACAGTTCTATACACACAGACATCCCCATGGACAAGGTGAAAACCTGCATTTCACGGATGAGGGCGCGCTTTTGGATGACCGCCTATGAAGTGTCCGTTATAAAATTAACGAATTATCATCCGGTAGATCGTGCCAGCCGTTGATTCGGGGGTGGATTATAATACAGTTTATGTTTCTATTTATTGTTTGTTTGATTTTTTGATTTTTTGTTTATTCGTTCCTCGTTCTTGGCGTAAAGAAAACAGTGCTCCGTTGGTGCGTGTGCGCGATACATATATACTTCTGTACGTACAGCGAATATTTCACCCCTCATAATTGGCGTGAATAAAAAAAATCACAGAGATCCACGTCGCTCGATAGATCGTTGATCCGATTCGGCGGAAGTGGCAGCATCCGGATCGTCGTTCGTGGGGGTTCCGGGATCCGGGGTCGCCGTGGCGGGGGCGGAGATCCTGTCCCTGCCGGGAGTCGCGTCTGGAGGACCCGGTGGAACGAAAGGAATATACGGGGGTGCAGGTTCCCCCGGGGGCGGAGGTGCGGGCTCAGGAGTTACGGGTGCAGGTCTGGCTGGTTTGGACAGTGAGGCGGTGCGCCGTTGGGTTGCGGAGGCAGCGAGATCGGTGCAAAGACAGATACCGATACCGCCACCGGTCCTAGTGCCCGCCGTTACGTTTCTAACATCATCGAGCGTTGCTTCGATGACTCAGACGCCGAACATGCATCTTTTAGAGAACAACAATCAGCTGGCCGAGGCGATGTCAGGGGGCCAAACGACGCAGCACAACAATCAGCACCAACATCAAGGATCGCTCAATCAGCATCACCACAATGTTCAACAACAGCAGGGGAGTCCTCAGCAACAGACGTTGACGGGTGTTAACAATTTACATCACAACATACAACAGAAACAATCGAGTCCTACGAACAACAACACGATCGAAGCATGGAGATCGGCGCAAGGTGGCGGAATTCATCAATGGTGGAGTCCTCCGGTTTCCGGAATCGTTCAACATCAAGATCAACTTCCGGCCACTCCGGTGCCCGCCATGATGAGGGTCAGATCGAGATCCAGGTCTAGATCGCGTTCGAGATCCGGAGCTCGGGATCATCATCAGCCGCCGGATCAGCCGTTGGATTTTTCCGTTGGTTCGCTCCAGCAGCAAAGAGCTGTTAATTTTCAAGCGGCGAGAGCCCACGTCGCCGCGCAAGCCGCCGTCAGAATGATGCACGAAAGACTTCAGGGTAGGGCAAATATTAGGAATAATAACAACGGAAACAACGTCAGACAGAAAATATCGAGCAATAGCGGAAGCAGCGCGGTCAGCAGAAGGAGCTATAGTCCCAGCGAAAGAAGCTCTAGTGGAAGC
Organism: Athalia circularis; assembly: GCA_963978495.1. NCBI lineage: Eukaryota > Metazoa > Arthropoda > Insecta > Hymenoptera > Athaliidae > Athalia > Athalia circularis. The sequence continues at coordinate 28,727,018 of OZ021700.1, read as the reverse complement.
GAAGACGAAGGTGTTTCTACGGGAGGAAGTCCTCCGGGACCTTTGAGAGGCGCTGAAATCAATGGTGAGTTCATTTTCCTTATCCTCGCATCTTTTTCGCTTTTCCCGTCTTCCGAAGGTCGTCAAAAAACTCCAACGAATTTCGACGCACGGCTGATCGCGAGCGCGCGATTTTTGAAAAAACCAACAAAAAAAAATGAACAAAAAAAATGTCTTCACGATCTGCACCATTCGATATTATACACCTGCTGCAGTTATCATTTTTCCATACGCTTATACGTTTCCACGTACATCGCTTTACGATTTATAACTCGACGTTTATTTGGTATCTATATAGGTATATGTACTCGGTATCTATATACCGATTTTTAAACAAAGTTAAGTAAACTGAGTGCGAGCGATGCGAGTCGAGCGTTGCAGAGATAAGCGCCCCACACTATAAACGTTATAATATACCTTATACTTGAGCTGAAACGATCATCATAATCATCAACGTCGTGGATGGCGGGTTTATTCGATGCAGGTGGAATCGCACGTAGCAGCGGGTCGTCCGCTGCGTCAACGCCGCGCGATCCGCATCGACGTACCTACATATTTACATACGCGTATGCGTATTGTATCTTTTTTTTTTTCTCTTTCACACATATATATCTGCAGTTGAGAGAACTCTCGCCTGCACAGGTACGCGATGTGTAAATATGCAGATATATTGACATTAAAATTGCATTTTATTTTACTTAATTCTTGTATTTTTTATTATTTATCAAACGCGAGATAATGATTATCATATACATATGTAGATGTTAAACAGCGGAGAAAATGGAATTTATTTATTTATTTATTTGTTGTTCGTTTTTTTTTTTTCTTTTTCACTGATAATGTAAAATATAAAACGCGGACACGGCGCACCCCGAGTATGTATATATACGATCGTACATACGTATATGTAATACAGATACGTATATAAGGTATATTATCCTACAATACGTCGTCATTTTTTTCTCATATGCTCGTCATCGCGCACGCATATACATGCATGCATCGCGCGTCAAGTAAAGTAAAGTAAAGTAAAGTAAAGTAAAGTAAAGTAAAGTAAAGCCGAGTCAAGATATGGTGCAATAGTTTGAGAAGATTAGACGATTATCGATAAGAAAAACCGACAAATAGGAATACCTGTTATATATTATATATCCAGGCAAAGAAACTATATCCGATGAATTTTTTCCAATCTTCTTTTTTTTTTTTCTCCTTACTCATAAATACGAAGAACTTCATCGTTCGAAAAAATCTAATTTTTCTTTCTCGGTCGCCGGTAATTTGTTGTGTACAGATAAAGAGATGCATGCATGTAATATAACAACACGATATCTTATAATATTATATTTTATCAGTAAAATTATATTTTCAATAATTTCTTGGAAACGATCACGCATTACATACGTGTGGATTATAACGATTATAATATACATTATATACATATAAATATATGTGTACACGTGTGACGTACTGCGTAATTATTAAACCGCGCGGACCCCCCGCGCGGATCATCGCCGCGCCACGCGTTTTATCTCCGACGATCATCGCCGGTGCGAAAAATAAACAACGTTTTATGTGTATAATATTGTAAGCGCGAATCAAAAATTATTATCACATCTACTCGGCCGCGTCTCGACCAATCGGCATAATCGGCTCGTTACAAATGGTGTGAATTTAAATTTGAAAAATGATCGATGAGATAATTTATAAATTCCGCTCGTATAATCTCGCATTCACTTCCGGTTTATTTTGATACAATTGTTGACAGGTCCATCGACGGATTTAATGCAATGTAATTGGTGTGTAGTTGCGATAAATAATCGTTCTCACGATAGGAATTATAAGTGACACTTTATGAGCCTAATGACGATCTTGGTACAGATCCGTAGATCGATAGATCGAAATAATGTGTATATGGGTATTAATGAATAATTAAATTGTAGTAACGTGCAGTTTAAAATCTCCATTGCGGTTCTGATGCTGGACATTGTATATCGCCTTATATATATATAGATTTTAAAATTTCTTTACCTATATACACGTACAAAGTTTCGCAATCATATCATATACGATAGAATATTTATTTATTTCTCGGAAAAATAAATTAAATCGGTAACACGATTTTCTATTATAGGTATATTAGCTTCTACGGCTTATATACTAGGTGATGGTATATAGTATATGCGTCTAGTTTATTATGTATATGTGAACTCGTCCGCGTGAGGAATATCATATATATGGCGAATGGTGCTACAAAACCAGCAGCAGCAGCTGCACATGCGGCAAGTTGCAAATAATTTATCTACATATATATTATACACATAACTAAATTGGTCAGCTATTATATATAAATATATATACATATATATAACGACCGTTTATCGCGCGCGCGTTTTCTCTGCAGCAGAGTTTGAATTATTATACGCGGTGACACACACAAGTTATGTAAAAACCCCCGGTGGTTTATTGCAGGTATATAGACTTTCGATTCGACGATTAGAGACATTAATTAGTCGTCGTCGCATATTATGAGCTCGTTACCGTAATATGGATAATATTATAAACTGCGCTGGCCACTCGGAGTTTAAAGAGCAAGTCACTTATCGGCGATCAGAATTTCGCTCCGATCGGCACAAGAGCGTTTCGATTCATCGTTCAGCTGGACCAAACTCTCCTCACAAATCTGCAGATATGCAGATGACCGTTTAATCCCAATCGCAAAAAAATAGCAGCGGAACCTCACAGTCGACGATGGGCAGGATTTGGGAAGAACGTCATCGTCATTAGGCCCGCGGGATCCGATCGGGTCATCAGCCCTTCTCTCCTCGGGGACACCGCAGATTTCCAGACTCTGTTCCCCTTTTATTGCGATGCGTATTAAATATACCTACCGGTCGCGTGCTGTGCAGTGCCTTTCGTTTTACGGTGCGAGAGTCGGGCGGAGCGATGTTACAGTCGTCTTGCAACGGAGAGTGTAAGTGTACAGGAGAGTCAAGCGAGAGAGTCCTGAAGGCACGCGACCGACCACCGGGTTAAGGTTGTGCGGTGCAGCGTCATGCGCAGGTACCCAGCTGCCCTAACGGAGCACCACCGATACAGCGCTAACCCTTCCTCTGTAACTTTCGCTTTTCTCTTTTCTTCTTCCCTCTGTATGTGCGGCTTCCTTGCGGCGATAGGGATACCCCGAGATATCCTGCGGGATACGAATACCTCTACGTGTATATATACCTGACACCGTTTTCGTTTCAGTCTTTTCTTACCTATCCTTATACCGCTTCCGCGGCACAAATCACCGGGACACGTGTCCCGGGTTCTTTAAACATTCATCCAGAAGTTGTGGACACACATACCTGTATACTCGAGAGAAAGCGAGAGAGAGAGAGATGGAGAAAGAAGAAGAGAGAGGAAAAGGGTTGAGGGGTGAGACGGCGGTCGACGCGTGCCACGTGCCCTTTCAACCCTTTCTCTCGCTCTTAATCCCCCTTTTCGACTTTTCCTGCGCTCCGGGCCTACGACACCCTTGAATACTATTCGCGTGCGTAATATCCTGTAGGTACCGATTTCTTCGCCACTCTATTTTTTATTCGTATATTCGTACGCTATACCGGTAATAAAATCTCTGTCACTGTACACGTCGAAGCTACTGGTTAAGAATTATCAGATGGACGTGTGGGACACTTTTCAGGTCGTACAAGGTCCAAAAATTATTGCGAAATATGCTGATTACGTTGCTTCGAGTCGAGTACATTATGAGCTTCGGAAATTCATTTTTTTCAACGCTCGACGATCGCGTCCTCGTAATTGAGGAGCCGAACTTCAATTTTTTCTATCCCCTGAATACCGATCCAGTTTTACAACTTAAATTACTGCGACCTGGACCGAATCTCTGGAAGAAAAAAACGAATAAAAAATGGCGTTATCAATTACCTTCGATCGAGCGAAAAATCGTCCGCATTACGATACACCCTGTACGCAGAATCGCATAATAGGTGAATAATAATAATAAAATGAAGATCGATACGAAGTTGAAACTCATCGTCGGCGTCTGTTTTGAGATCGATTTGATGCGTTGCGTAATCCTGCGATCGGCACCGCGTAATTTTTGCTGATTTAAATCTGCAAACATCAGTGATACGCCGATTAGTCACTACGATGACTAACGAACGTTACTCGTTTATTATACATATACTTTGATACATTTTATTAAATCTATATCACATGGACGTCGCATAGGCATATTCACGTAATACACTTATTTACGTTATATATACCATACGTATATTTACGCATGCGATTCTATTTTATCTACAGCCCATATACCTAGCTGGATATTTATCTATATTATTCAGACTAGAAAATACTCGTAATACCTCAACGGCTTATTTGTCGCGTTATTATTATATTATTGCGATTCATTCCAGAAAATTTTTCGCTACAATATCGTCATCGATACAAACTTTTTGAATCTACATCCTCGTGCATCCGTATGGGGATACGGATATGCGCGTGCATCGAGCTTGTCTGTTTTATTTTTCACTGTTCGAATGAAAATGTCACCGAATTTCCAACTCTGCGTTGCTCGATATGTGATATTTCATGCGAATTAGCGAGTTTCGAACACCCTTTTTTTAGTTCCTGATTTTGAATAAATGTCCGCCTATTATAGAATCGACGCGCATGTGATATATGTATTGTGTATGGACGCGCAACTTCCTCTGTATACACGTAACCATAAAAAACGAAAAGAGCAAGGTAAACGAACGCTGTACCGGGATCTCAAGGTCGTGACCTTTGGTAGTACACGAGAGCAGGATATACACACATAATATAATATATTTGCATATAGGGCGAAGCATATGGCGTCTTATTATTGCTACACCGCGGTTTGCGGCGCGGTTTTATACATGCACGCGTATATTTTATGTGGACGTACAATATATGCGTTCGTATACGATACGAAAGAGGAAAAAGAGAAGGATCGACGTTACAGTAGGTAGGAGAAAAGCATTCCATTTGTTATACACACAACATAATAAACACTGACCCCGGACGTGCAGTTCTCAGCGGCAATGACATGGCGAATGGCCAAGTGGTCCCGGCCGCGCGGCAACAAACGCGCGTTTTGCTCTTTTGGTGCCGATCCTTTCTTTTATAATCGATCGTTCGGGAGATCGAGAAGCTACACTGTATATTTGGAAAGGTGGAATTTCAACGTTCGAACTAATATATATTTTCACACAAACACAAAACGTCTGCGGCCACGTTTGATAAATCGATTAATTTGATCGAAAATCGAATTTCACTTTCTCCGGAAATTTCGGCCGCTGCGGACGCGATCGTTGGGCGAAAATCAGGTGCATCTAAAATACGCGTATATTTCCAATATTATGCTGAATCATATTATTATTCAGCAATAATTTTATCGCGTAGATTACATTGTCTATACGAATATTAATATGAACGTGGTATGCATGTAGAGAATGTCCCGTTTTGAAGGGGTTAGCGCGTCCTTCGATCGATAGAAAATAAAGATAAGGATTTATGTATTCGATCCGCGATCGGATCTACGATAACGTATGGCTCATTAGGTTAGATCGATATGAAATTTCATTTTAATATACGCGCCCAACCAATTTTCTTATCAAATATTTGCGGGCAACATGATAATCGTTCCCAGGTGTTTTTGAATCGGGAATTCGGCGAAAACATTACAAATTGAAAACCGTGAAATGGGCGATTGTTAAATTATTGCTAATTAAAAAATCATTGATACGAGCATATAATACCCACAGGTATATAGCAGCGCACGGTTATATGATTCTCTTAACGGTATTCATGTACACATACACACACGTAAAAAATAAAAATACGTGAAGAAATGTAACAATTTCGTAATAAACTAATTACATAATTAGATTCGTTGATAATAAGCGAATAAAATATATACATATCTATATATAAGTAAAATCGCATGGCGTGCGATAATCAGATTTATGAGTTACATACCTATATACATACATATGTGAGGCAGCTCTTCACCCCGCGGTATTTGGGGCGCGGAGCTGCGGAGATATTTTTAATTGTATGAGAAAATTTACTGGGATATATAATAACAATAATAATATACCAGGTATGTATAATATATTAATTGTTATTCATGCGCGCGCGGCGTGCGTATGTTAATATATAAATTAAATATAGTCTCTAGAATTTATTATAATATCCCACAATTTTTCCATCACAATTAGAAAATGAAATATTCTTTACATAATAACACCTAGGTATGTATATAGGGCGTGTTTGGTATACATATACATGCGTGAAGAAGATACACGTTATACCTTCCTTTTTTTTTTTTTTTTTTTTTGATTCTGTTTTCTATTTTTTGACTGAGCAGCTACTCCCGTTCGACCAATTACGATCCATATATGGTATATACCTACTGAACACGTGGTAAACTTATCTTGAAATTTTTTTTATCGCCACGCGGTGTTTTTAATCGACATTACATAATTAAAATATCCGCGTTAGCGTATAATAGTGATCTAAACGCTGCGAGTGTATTAAAATTAGATATTGAAATTTTTTTTTCATTCATGCACCTGCGATAGAATTTTTTTCTCCATGCAAATATTCGTATGACATGTTCGCCGATTTCTACCTGATCTGATGCCTCTAAAAATTCGATTATCGATGAATTTGGATATTGTGATAATAATTTCCCCTGCGCAGCGCCATGTGTGCGTAGAAACTTTTCAAGTTTCTACGTCTCAATCTTCTCACTTTTTTATTCTTCTTCTTCGTCTAGCTTCTCTTTCTTATTAGTTGGTTTTCTTTTCTTATTTCTATTCCCATTCCCGCATCGCGCTTCTGATTCTTAATTTATGGGAGATTCGTGAGAAGGCTTATCCCTATAGTCGGCGGACCGGTGCAGAGAGCCGCGCGCGTTTTACCCGCGTAATTACCATAGACACTTCAACTCGGTATAAAGAACTGTATAAAGGAACAACAACGGGCGATATAATCCATCCTCAGCAGTTACCTTCCTAAAGCAAAAGGCTACACAAGAAAAGACACACGTAGCGTGCATGGCAATTTTCTATATTTGGTGCTGCTGCAGCGTATAACGTTATACGTATAGGAATTATCTACTCGGTGCATACAGGGTGGAAAGAAAGAGTTCCCATAACCCAACAAAAAAAGAAAAAAACAATTTACGATCTGCGGTGCGGAAGTATTTCGAAAATCATCGTAGGATGGACACAATTTTCGGGAATGAGAAGAAAAATAAATCACCTCAATTAAACGTTCGTTAAAATTGTTTATCTTTTCGTTTCCTCTTCTTTTAAATTAGTTGGAGACGTTTGACGTGAATTTTTTTTTCACTCGTAATATTTTGTTGTTGTTGTTTTTTGTTGTTTTTTTTATAATTTTTTGGGTGACCCTGTACATGAACCGGGCGCCTTGAACGCGTTATAAAAGCGAAGAAGTATAATAATTTATACATAGGTATGTATTCCTATGTACGCATGCTGAAAGGTATATAATATACAAATTATATAGATGTATGTATATACTGTATGTATATAAGGATAATAGTTACGGAGTTATCAAAGCCCGCTCATCGCGGGGCACATCCGGATTCAAATTACGTTTCATGCTTATGCTTATGTTTATTTATCCACTTATTAAAACTACATTAAGGCCCCCGTCTAATTATCTACCGCGTCTCCTACCGATGCGATTCCAAAATGCGTTGGCCCACGCGCACCGAACAACGACGGTGATCAAATATTTTTTTTTCTATTCTCTTCTTTTTTCTCTTACATTTTTCGAGAGGCAAATCTACCTCTGGGAATCGTGTGTCCTGGATGACAGGAAGAAGAACGAGCATTTCCAAAAAATATCGCCCTTCTATGGTAGGATGGTCAAATCGTAAATTATTCAAAATTATCTCTTCACAAAAAAAATTGGAACGATGATAAAAAAATGAATTTCCAAATCGCATCCCAACCGCAATATGTTCTTTTGTCCTCGGGCATGTCCTTACGGCCCTCCTGATGCACGATGCAAAAAATGTCGATTACGCCCATCACATGTGGTTCTCAGGCAGCGATCTACACAATGGAAAATCTACTGTACCTACCGATACGTACGCGGCAGTTTCCATATTTTATGGGTTTCGTTCAATTCTTATGCAGATTTGACCAGAATTTGTCTTTTTTCTTTTTTTTCTTTTATTCTGATACCTCCTGCATTCGATGCTGCAGTTTTATATTTTATGCATCAGCTGCAGTATAGGTATACCTAATCCGCAGTTTTCGCGTTATGTTTCTTTTTTTGGATATTACGTAAAATATACAGTCAAAGAACCGCGTAATTCACGTGTACGAATAAGCTGGGGATTATTTTAAAAATTAAACTGCAGTAAACCGCGAATAAACGCATCGCTATTCTCACTTCAACGAATTACGTACGTACGTATTATGTACCTGCCTGTACTGCAGTGTGCGCCTATATACCTACCTAATTTGCGGAGTGTAAAGGCGATCGAGCGTAAAGAAATTAACCGCGAGCGCACCAAACTTTTTTCCATAGGGATCTACCGATATGGCTGCAACTGCAGTTTCGTAATTTTTAACCTGGCGTGTTGTAGTGCAGATTATGTTATTATATATTATATATGCACACAATTATCGTCTTCGAATCGCGTGATATATGCGATCGCAGAAATTATGTTAACGAGCATAAATTTATGTAAGATATATGAATGAGAAGATGAAATAATTATTTCGGCTCTAATTTAGTTTTATGTAATAATAATTACAGCGTATAGGTATGTATTAAGTGTAAATGCGTAGATAACGAAAATTATTATTAATTCGCTAATTTGACGCAGGTTTATAGAACAAGTAAATCGGCACAGTTTCTTTTCTTTTTTTCTTTGCAAATCAAAGATCGTCGTAATAATTAATAATAAATGATAATGGCATTGAGACGGCTCGTCCTCGTGGCCTTGACTGCGCTACAATTATACAATATATTTGTTAAAATATCGTAATTATTAATTGTCTAAAATAGCAATTAGCTGCAGCCGTCACTGTACACATCTGAATTTTTTGTCTAGACGATACGTATGTTCCAAACGTCCGTCTATCGGCTGCGCTTGTCACTTGATAAATTTTGCAAAAAACAAAAAAAGATCACAATTCACTGGATTCTCACCTTTTATATTTTCCGGTAAAATTTTTCTCAAAATTAAATCAGTCTTCAAAATAATTTAACGAACACAGACGAGCGTCCAGGTCCTTATAATTATACAATAGAAGAACAACGGTACGAGGTTGGCACTTGTATATATATATATATTTTATTTTTCATACTACCGCGTGTCGAAAGAGAAAGTTACTTATGTATACATAAATTATTATATACCTCATGATATACATAATTATTGTATTATACAAACTAAGCGTTGTTTCCTAATCAAATTTCAAGCATGTACGTATCTGTTAATTTGCTTAACTCACAGCTAATTCGCTTTTCGCGAATAATTTTCTGTCGAATTAATTTTTCAAGTGAAAAAAACTGAACGAAGAAAAAAGAAAAAAATTGATCACCACATAATAATACATGCACGCTGCGTACCTAATATTTTTCAAGCGCGTCATATTGTAATCCTCCTGCGAACGTGCAATATACACGTCAGCGAGGCGTGAAATTTATTTAGGACTTCATCACACCAGTTTATATGTATACACATAATTTTAGAGATTGAGAAATATTCTTATCCCCTCCACAGCGTACAATCACCGCTGAAAAAAAAAATCATTAGTCAAGTAGATTTATCTATACCGATTTTATCTCGATCCTTCCGAGGTGCCGGAAACGCAGTAAAATTTTTATTTTTACATATTCGCCATGCGTGTGTAATATGCCAGAAATTTCCGTACAACTCATCTTATCTCATTTAAATACATACTTTTACGTACACATCGTGCATGTTATATATTTCTTTTAACACTCATTACGGAAATGATCGTCATGACCTGCCGGAAACGATCTGGATGACAGATAAGCACAGACTTTGTGCGTCTAGCCTAATTAAAAACGTATTCATGTTTTACTCACGATATACGCTATGTATAGTGGAATTATCCTCGAAGACAACAAAAAAAAAATCATTTGTCCCTTTTCACCGTGCCCTTTGTAATCGTCTTTCACATTCCTTCCCCCTTTTTTTTTTTTTTTACTTCTTCAACTTTGTTCCCTCCTTGATTGATGTCGTCCGTCTAAAAGACGCATCTAAATTGAGTGGACGTGAAGTATAATGTATCCACGTATAGTGTATGTAATTTTTTTTTTTTTTTTTTCATCGAATTAACCTAAATTTCAAAGTTATTCACCGACTAGTAATTTCTCGTCTCGTGTAATAATTCAATTAATTATGCAATTTATTTGAGACTCCTTTTTTCCTGACGATTTCTTCTGGTTTTTTCTTTTCTTTTTTTTTTTTTTTCAAATATTGTACATGTAAACGAGGGTTCTGAACCTTCTTTTCGTATCTCCTCACCCTTTTCCTCTTCCTCTTCCTCTTCCTCTTGAAAAAAGAGGGGAAAAAAAAATTCCCCCATATACGCAGAGCGCATGATGTTATAATCTCGCGGTGCAGTACGGTGCGGAATGAAGTACTGTACATACATACGCCTGCCGTACTTAAAGTGCAGCACATCGCGTCGCGGTAATTCTCAATTCGACGACTAATTTGCCTTTTTTTGCTCTCCGGCAGTCAGTCGGTTGGCAGCGCAACCGTTGGTTTATAATATTATAATATCTACACGATGTTGAATCGTCGCTTCGGACGGACTCGACGCGCGCAGGTGTTAACGAACACAGGTGCGGTACGCAACGCTGAGTATTTACGAATCAAGTACCGAACTTATGTGTGCATATATACCTATATATACCCAATTCATCGAATTTTTATTTTACATAACCCATACGTAATACATTATAATAATTTTCAAATGCGCGTAGGGTTTGTTGTGGCGTACGCTAAATAACAGCGCGATGAATTGAAAGAAAAATTTGAACAGAGAAGGGCGCATCCGTAGGTGTAAAATACATACGATATTATGTATACGCTTCTTCTCCAGCTGTATTTACTACATACTCCATGGAAGCCGTGTCTCGCACGCGAAACAGTTTCTATATACCTTCACCTTTACTACCGTCAGCCCCTCTGACTCACGCGCATCCGTTGATTATTCCTTCATTCCTGAGCTTCCTTCGCATCTTCCCTCAGGTATATTACAAATATCGCACCCACTTGACCCGCACTCTTCAAAATCAGCTAAAACATGGAATTTCTTTTTTTTCTTACAATTTTCACTAATCATTCATTTGGGCTTGCCATTTTTTTTTTTTTCTGTTCTTTGTTGCACACACTTTTTTTTTTCATATTTTCCAATTGCCAAATTCAGGGCCTGATTAATTTTTCTCCGTTCATAATGATTCAAAATCGATCACCGATGGATGTTTAACAATTCCGCTGATTGTTCAGGCTGCTCATGTCGCTGTTGGGATTTGTATACGGGGATCGATATAACAAATATATACAGCGATCTATAACCAATCGGTATTATAACGTAGTAGGGTGACTCTCGTTTATGCTTGATAAGTTTGATCTTCATCGCGGGTTGGCCGCGTACGGTGGTCTCGATTTTCAAGTCATATTGGTGTACGTAACTAACATAATCTACGTATACATGTAGCTATACAGTCTGATGAGTCGGCGATCCAAACGTTTCAGGCAATGAGTTATAGCAGGTATATAGGATATGCCTTATACCATATATACCTACTCGCAGGGCTAATCAGAGTGTGGGCATTGGTAACGAGTCTTTCATGACTCTCTTTTGTTATCGCATCTAGATAATAAGTGAGCTATACATATACACACATGCACGTATAGGCGTGTGTGTTGCACAGGTACATATCCTGCCTTACATAAATATATGCCCATCTACCTGCCTATGTACGTGCACGCGATGACGATGACCGTACAGGAAATTAGGCAGAGAGGTATAATGTACTCTTGAGTATCTCGAGTAGCGATGCTCATGGAAATATCACCGACTTTTCCCCTTTTCAAATGACAATTTATGATCTATGTAAATTTTTTTACTTCTTCTTTTTTTTTTATTCCAATTAGCGTAATCCCAAAAATCAAAATCTACATGCATATATGGAATGAGAAGAGAAAAAAATCATTGCAAATGTTTTAACCAGAGAAAAAAAAAATTAGCGATGATTTCTGAGGGCGGGGTGATTGGAAATAAAATTAAAAAAATAAGGAGTCGAAACATTTTCGTCTTATTGTTGGTACGGAGATGCTTTGAGAGAGAAAATTTGCGACGTGATCGATGAGATTTCCATTTTTTGACCGGTAACATGATTAATCTCTGCATGCGTTTTCCATTTACACAACGCGTTACATATTTCACCGTAGCGGCTACACTACTTTGTTCTTCTCTTTATCGGTTTTATAATTAAGAACAAACAATGGGGACCGTGACGATGAGGAACCTTGTTACTAATCGTAGTTGCGATCTTGTAATGGTAAACGTGACGATTATAGTTATTGGTTATAGGGTATATATATATTTATATTACAGCGAAGTTCGTGCATGGGGCCGATGCACGAAACGATTATATTATACATTACACTATACAGTTTGCCTCGTTCTGTCCGCAGAGTCTAAATTAGAATCTAAAAGTCATTCCGAGAAATTTGAATCGCTGTGCGTACGATTCAACGATCACCGATACAACCGGTAATGAGATTTGTCGCAATAATTTATAACATCTGTAGTACCAGAAATCTATTCCTCACCTTATACACGATATATGCAGCTGCAGTTCAGTTCCGCGATGCACATCTGAATCGTCGCCCGATCATTTTGATTTTTAATTTTAATTTTGATTTTAATTTTCATTCACCATCGCGAGTGAGTATAAAGAAGAAGAAAAAAATCGACAGTCGCGATGGCGATCGACGTTTGGTTATTCTAATATTTTCCGTGAATCGGCAATCGTTGCATCCAAAGAATTATAAATAGTTTTACGAAGTACATATGTATATGGAATATATTCTTATACCGATCGTATGTATCTACGTAGTACGGGGGCAAACGATATATAATAAATATTAAACGATTCTTAGCTCCTGCTGCCGAACCCAAGGGGCACACGGGAGATGACTGAATGTTAATTAGCGAGGCGTGACGAGCCTTCGATATATACAAATAATCGAATCGATCGCACGTGGAACTTCGGGGCCCAGGATGACACGAGGTGTGAAAATAAATATAGAAAAAAAAAAGAATGTATAATTTAAAAATAAAATATCGAGAAGTTTTCACCCGCGTGCTGCCCGATGAATCGATCTTTCTTTCAGATTCTTTCGAAAAAGAAATTAAAAATTAAAATCGTCATATGTAAGAAGCTCCTCAAGGGCTGAGAACCAAAAAGACGTATCCCACAAAAAATAGGGACGTCGCTGAGTGGGCCTTTTTTCTTCAAACGTTATTTGCAGTTGCAGAACGTTCAAACGGAATATGATTTTGTGATTCAATTTATTAGAATGTCTTGATTTTCGAGGGATACGACCTTCTAGCCGATAGCTCTGGGCAGTTTACAAACATGTCGTAAATATCGCATATTGCACACGTACCTATATAATATGTAAACGTGAACGCGCGGGGCTAATGAGTCAATTAGCAGGCCAACGCGGTCGCGCTGCGTTTCCGCGCGTCGACAGCCGGGCGTCGTATAAACACCGTCCCAAAAATCCCATTCACCGATATAAAAGTTACGTTACATTCTTTTTATCATTCTTCACATCGCTGATCTTCTTTTATTTCTTTTTAATCTTTTGTTTCAGATGTATGCGGTGACCCGATGCTCGAACGACCCTACGGTGAGTCGAATCATACGACCAAAATTCTGTAGACCTACATTACGATATTCCAGCTACTGTTCAAAGATTATGTTATGACGATGAAGAAAAAAAAGAAGAAAAAAAATATCCGAGGGTGGGATCGGATCGCGTGTTTGGGGCTGGAATCAACAGGTCGGTGGTCCCTCTTCTTCTTGGCTCGGTGTTGATCCGAGGCGTTTTGAATCCCGGTCCCCTCGGGGGACGACAGCAGCTACTATAACGCCGCGAGTCCTTCGAGGCGTGAATCTAGTTGCTCGCATGTCGGCCGGTGCCATCGTATATGTAGTTTCGTGAGTGAGGGATGAAGGGATGAAGGTGGAGAGGAGGTAGGGAGAAATGTGTAGGTGGTGTATAAGGGTCGGGAATCCCCGACAGCGGACAGGCGATTAGGGAAAGACGGGAGCACCGCAACCCTCGGTGGAAAACTTAAAATAACATCGTTCAATCATGCCGAGAGGCTTCGCTGTGGGCTTCGCTACTTCTCCTCTCATCGCGTGTAGCTCTAGAACTGCCGACATATAGAACAGACAGCGAACAGCATGCTTATTCCGTATTCCCCTCGCACAACCTTCCTCCGTGTGTTCCGATTCGGTCACGCCCTCGTCCCAGTAACCCTCGCCCCCGTCGTCGAAGACTCTTTTTTTTTTTTACTCCTCGATGCAGGAATTGCGCGGGCAAAGTAAAATAGCATACCTATGCCGGGAGTATATCTTCGGCTACACTGCACAGCTGCACCACCCGTTAGTTCCTGAGAAACGTGGACTGAGTTCAAAAATTGCTGTACAAATTGCTACTCGATTTTACGACCCGTAGCCGAGCTTGTGTTGTACATATGTGTATATAGCTGGAACCGGACGCTCATTCTCGAAAAATTTTTTGCATCCGAAAAATAATACGGGCTCCCATAGGAAGGTAGATATTTTTTGGGAGCGTGTGACTCCGGAATAGCTTCTCATTCGGACACGTGGAAATTATACAGATATTTAATTCTATCATGAGGTAACATTACCCCACGCCTTTTCTCTCGGAGATAAAAGGTAAAAGAACGCGAAAGTGAAAGCGGCGGACGTTCGTATCGAGGGAAAGAAGAAGAGGAAGAAGAGGAAGAAGAAGAAGAAAAAGAAAGATCGGAGCCCGAGGGCTATGAGTCCCTGAAGTGGGGCCCCGTTGCTCGCGTGGAGTTGAGCGCCACTTTGACGCTCATTACCGCGAGTCCCGCCCCCGGCACGGGTAATCAGGGTGCGCGGGGGCGAGGGTGCCGGATGACCTCGCCTGGGGCCGCGGGGCCCGGGACCGGACCCCCCTTCCAATCGTCTTTCCTCTTTCCTTTTTATTCCATCTTCGTTCCTCCTCGCGCCTTCACAGAGGCAAGGGATCTCTCCGCAGGAGTGCCGCTGCTGATGCTGAGGAGTATACACTATGTAGACATACCTGCGCGTCTCCATACCACGAGAGACGCACGACCTTGCCGCGACTTTGCATATTATACCTTATACGAGCACGCGCACTAACTATAACCACCGAGAACAGCCGACCATCTCTCGGGATAAATCCCAACGGGTATTGTGAGGTATTTGCGTGAGAAATACTCGTCCAATTTAATCTTTTTCACCCGATGCGTCGAAGGACTTTCGACGACCTTGAACTGCGGTGTCGTCATACGTACACCGTTAATGATCGTGATGGTCGAAGTCACGAATAGGTGAGCGTGCATGGTTCCAAAAAATATGTGTGTGTTTTTTTTTGTCGACATACCCCGAAGTTGAGATCCACGGGTTTCGGTTTCCAATTATTCACCGTCAAAGTCCCGAAACATCGAATTCCTGGCGAATCCTGACCCTGCCGGACTTTCCTGCGCGGCTCTTCTGTCGGCCGCACGCCTGCATAGATAATGAGATGAGGAAGAATCCAACCGACGACGTGAAACCCGAAAAGACGACGACGTGCCCCCCTGAACTCCGTAACAGTTTTAAAGCAAAGTTCCGCCATGAGGAGCATAATAATGTATACCAAATCCTGAAGGATCTTCCGATGGCCTTCGCGTCGTTTGCCACGTCACCACGATCCTCACATGCTCCCAAGTAACATTAGGCATGAAATGTTCACCTAACCTTTATTCTTATTAACGTTTTACCGAGGCACATGGCATTGCACGTCACAGCTCGTTGTGATTACTTCCTCCGAGCCGTAACCATACCGATGAAATTGAATTCAAATATGGAACGTTGTCATTCATTGAAAATTCCACGGTTTTTAACCGATGAACGAACGGATTCCGGCCTAACCATCCATCCATCCTCTGGATATCTCGCAAATCGATGTGAGGGTGCTTTTGCTTGCATCCCTTTGTAACGAAGAGGGATCCAGGGATCTGGAAGATCTACGAATATAGTTATTTGAATGCAGTTTACCGGACTTTATACTCCGCAACCCATGGAATTCTTTTTGCGTTACCTTAACTGCGTCCCATCCCTAAAAGTTTTTTTTTTTCTTTTTTTCTTACTCGGTTTTTTTTTTCTCTTCTTTTTTACGTTCGGCTCTCACCTGTGCACCTCTGCAGCGTCCCTTTACATTCTCCCTCGTTTTTTTTCCCTCCGTCACTCTTGCGGCGGCGCAAATTGTGGCGCGGAGGGGTGGAGGGGGGAGAGCAGGGTGTTTCAGGTAGGGCTTAATGGTCCGTCGACTACCCGGATGGCACCATTACCACCCTCGTCGTCGTACGCGCGAGCCCTCCAAGACCAACGGACGTACGGACAGACATCGAATGGCATACCTATAACAGACACGGTCGGGAATAGGAGAGAAGAAAAAAAGGAAGAAGTAGAAGGAGAAAAAGGAAAAAGAAGAGGGTGGTTCAGGAACCGTGCACGGGACATCAGGTAGCTAAACTTGACGACACATTTTCGACATTAGCCGGCGAGCTAGGAACTCTTGGAGAGATCAACCCTGATAATACCTATATAAAGCCATTTTATTTTCACGGGGTGTAAACAGTGGTTCGATTCTCGTGTAGATGTAGCTACGTCGTATCCGTAGGTGTCCGTGGTGGTGGTGAGAAGGGAAATAGGTACGTACCTGCGGGGGTTGAATTAAGGATCTGTAGAGTCGTATTCTGGAAAAAAAAAAAAAGGAAGAGAGAGAGGAATGAGGAGAGATATTTTTGCTGGTGAAGGAATTCAGGGGCTTCTGGGCTTTGGGAGGATTGATGGCACGATGTCGTCGTAGTCCTCGTCTTTGAAGGTCTTTTTTCCTTTTTTTTTTTATTCATTTCATTTTTTTTGCCCTCTCGTACGTATGTAGTGGATGCTTCTAGTAGCTAGTGGAAACGAGAGAAACTGGAAACTTTTACGGTGTACAACTCGTATGCAATTTTATTCACCGTAAAAGTTGTCGTCTAAAGTCCGTAACAGCGCGACTCCATAATCGGCGACCTCCTACGAACTGCTGCTGCTGCTTGCCCGGAGTGAAGAGTGATGAAAAACGTAAGAACTAAACGCATAATATGTGCGACTCGGAACGTAGCAAGAAATGTTGAGGGATAAAGAATTGAGAGTGCATACTGCAGTTCCCGCGTGTACAACGTACCCTGCAACGTATAATATACTTGCGTTATTAAACTGTGTGGAAATAATTTTTACCACCGCAAAACTCATATGTGCATACACTCCGATGAGGAGGAAGAAGAAAGAGACGTAGACGTTTGATGGGGTTTGATGGCGCTTCCAGCAAGTCGTAAATTAATATATGTGCCGCTGACGCGACGCTCAACGTGACAAAACATGCGGGGGACGGACTTCGCATGCAGAGTATTAAATGAGAACAAGAAACTTAAGTCGTTGAGAATTATTTTGCCACCGCTGCTCGCGATGACGGTGGTTAGCGGTATTGCTCCGGTGCATTTGTTCGAGTAACGTACGTATTGATGTAACAACATCGAAAATGCTAAAAGCTCGTTGTTAATTCAATCCCTTGGAAATGTGCAACGTGCACACCTGGGGTACTCTCTGCAGCTATGCCACACTAGCTGAAGTACATACCTAACTGGGCAGTTTCGCCGCTGGCCAACCCGCCATTGTTTGTTTGATTGCCTCGTGCACTCGAGTTCCGCGGTGCCGGTTTTCTTACCAACCGTTGACCAGGACGAGGACGAAGACGGGACATAGGGAGGGAGGGAGGGGAATGCGCTTTTTTCGCGAACGACCAAATCGTGGAACTGACATGCCGCTCAAATAAACCTTCCTTCCGAGCTCCGCGAATATCGAAGCGCTGCCAACTCTACTCGGTGCCCAGAAGCGAAAGATTCGAGTTTCGATATCGTGAAAACTTGGAGATCGTGCGATCGGCCGATAAATTTGGATCAGATCAGCGCGGATCGTGAAATGCACATAATCCCGGTTTTAATGAGGGAAAGACAATTTTTTTCCCCGCCGTTAATCCCGATTGCTTTTTCAGGATGCAGTAATTCCGGACACCCTGTAGCTCCGTGACCGGGTAGATCGTTCCGTTGTATGCGTAGAGGTACGTAGGAATACGTGAGTGTATTATATATATCTACCTGTCATTTAGCATACCCAGTTTTTTGCCCCACCTGGCAGCAGCAACACTGCTCTCTCGTCGAGGCAGCGGCAGCAGCAGCAGCAATTCTCCTACTCCTTGGATCGTGGCGGCGTTGTCTTTGTATCTCCACGAATGATGACTCTGCACGCGCCGTCCATGTCCGCTTGGTCGGATTGGATATCTAGCGTAACCTTGTTTCACCACGGACTTAGGCTACTAATGGACGTTACTCCACGCCGCTTCTCCTCTCCTCCGACCTCCTCGGTTCCAACGCTCTTCATTATGATAATTCAACTTCGATTAGAGGAACTACGAACTCAAAGTGGTCCAACTTACGTTATAATACGACGGTGGCAACCGAATCATCGAGTGAGTCACTTCGACGCGAGTCACTGATTGCACAGATGACTGGCCGAAATGGTGTAGAAAAATTTCCTATGCTCCCGAAATCGGTAGATGAAAATTTACAAACCGTATGGATGGGGATCGGTTACCAGAACGTCGGAATTCCTCGATCTTCGGTTCTGCAAATCTGATGAGGAATTGCCGATGCGTCAACTATCGGCGATCCCTGAATCTCGATCCGCTCTCTTCCATGGATTTACGTCTGGTCCAGCGGCAGCAGCAACATAACCATTAGCAGCGCGGTGAAAGTATTCCATTCCATGAATTAAAGTATAGTTGTGGTGCCGCGGCAAACTAGCGGTAACTCATTTCATCACACCATATAAGGTATTAGCTATATACACTCTTCGTAAATAGCGTTCCGTTTCTTCAAGCTGGAATTGGCGGAGATATAATATTATGAGCAACGTGTCCATGAATCCAGCGTCGTCGTACCCGATCATCCGATCATCATATTCTCGTACCTTTGTACAAACCGCGAAGCTAATCGCTACGTATAACTCGCTGTTATAACTCCAGCTTAATATCTGCCGCCAAAACTTACCTCAAAGTTCACATAAAGTCCTGCGGTCCGATCGGACCACCGCACCACCGCACCGCCATCATCAGCATCACTCGGTAACATCGGCTATTACCGTGGCCGATGATCCGGCAAACAACTATTAATATTATTCCATGTTGGATCTGCATGTTCGAACTGCTCGTGCGGAGCAGAGCTTCGAAGGACTCGGAGAAGCCGCGTCGTCGAAGGGCTTCGGGAATCTTTCGGGGCCTCGAACGATTCTTTAGAATATAACTCCCGGTTCCAGTCCCACCGCGATCAGAGGCGGAAACGGCGCCGGCCATCGGACTACAAGAAGAAGACTAAACGACCGCTAATTACGGCCCCAGCTAGCACCCCACATCTTATAAACGGTGATGCTGCATCAGACGTGGAGTGCCGATGGTCGCTGGCAATTAAAAAACTCCAGACCCATATAGAATCAGTGAAAAGATTGAGATTCGGTTCTCATCAGTTCGAACCATCGGCTTTCGAGGCAAAAGCGAAATGCACTCGTATTTTGACTACCGATTCGGAGAGGGATTTAAGCCGTTATAATTTTAGCCGGCGAGGCGTTTGTGTGATGGGGTGTTTGGGCTCGAGGAACACGGCGCAGTCGATATGAATCTGATGATTTGATGAAGGCGGCTTGTTCCCCGAGGTACGATGTTCCGGTTTTGGATTAATCGAGCCTCTTCATAAGGTTAATCAAGCAGTCAGCGTGGGAGGATTGCGTAATAATATTACATGAATAATGAGGCTGGCACGGGGGCAGCACCGTGAAAGTATATGGAGAAAAAAAATGGAGAAACAAAATCAAAACAAAAATCAACTGAATAAAATTTGTCTGTACCAACGATGCCGATCTTCGGAACAAGAGATCCACAAATCAGACCGTAAAGCCGATCAATTAAACGGCAGGCCGCCGATCTGCCGCAGATTATAACCAGTAATTATCTGTAATTAAATATTGCCTGGCTGATCGGGCAGCCGGGTCTCGACCCAAACGGACAAACGTTCCTTTTTCTTCCTCTACATACCTATACTGCAGTCCAGCGGGTGGATTCGGTCGCGCGTCCCTGGCTCTCAACTCATTCTTTTCCCGCCAAAAAAAGAAAAGAAAACAAACTTCGCAAAAGGTTTGGTAAAGTGTCGGAAATACGCGCTCCGAACACTTTACCACTTGAAAAATGGCTGATATTTTTATCTTTTTTATTTGATTGAAAAAAAAATAAAACAAATAAACGGTAGGGAAATATTGATCTCGGGGTACACTGCGATAAACTTTTGGACTTGCGCGTCCCTGTTGTTCGTTCCCCTAGGACCCGGTGGCCCTGCGGCCCTGCGGCCGACCAGCCGCCAGCCAACGCATAAATAATAACAATAATAAATCCCGAATTTCTGACCGCACGCCATTCAACGCTATCATTACTCCCTCGTTTTGCCAACAACCGAACCGAAATTTTAATTAATTCCCCGAAGAGCTAAAAAATATTACATTCGTTTCCTGCTGACCATTTCTCCCCGGGCAATTCTACCCTGTGGCACCCTTGCTGCGGTTCTAAATTTTTTTTCCACCCCTATAAGATTCCAATTCATGCACCTCATTTTTCTCCGGAGTAAAAGCACCGCGTGAGATGAAAACTTGATGACTGGTTGTAAGAATCTTCACCGGGAAGCAAATTTGGAAAGGAGTCCTGCGGACGAACTGTAACTCGATGTTTTAGTTTTATAATTTGTTTGTTTTTTTTTTCTCTTACGTTTTTTGCCACGCAAACGCGGTAGTTAGAAACGCGTTACTTCGCCTAAGCCAATTTTACCGGGTATAGAAGATCGTTTACAGCTGGTTCCAATTTTCTCTGTCCCGTTATTGTTCTTCGGGGCGACAATCAGTAATTCGAGGCTGTTGAGTTATAACAGGTATATACCATAGTTATACACACGTACACACAACCATGAAGAAAAGAGAAGAGAAGTGGTTACGGCGAACACGATTAACAAAGGACGATACAAATTAGATTAAACCGCCTTAGGGGGCGGCTTCGTCGGTCCCGTGTGGTGAGGAACAGCCAGGAAGAAGATAAAGAGCGAAGAGGAAGGCTGAAGGTATAAGAGACGGGAGACAGGCTAGAGCGGATATACCTGGCGTGGGGTGATGAATAGATCCAAGTCATGCAAAGTGAAGTCGTTTCACATCATGAAGATGCCGCGCGTTGCAATGTCAACTTAACTTTGGTTACCTCCTATAAAAGTCACTTCGGTTAGTCGGTCGGTTAAATTCACTCTCCGAACTCCGAAGAGTCCCGTCGCAGGATCAGATGTTCCGAATTTTTCAACCACACACATATAGATGTGTATTATTTCATCCTCGTCATATTTATTGCCCCTTCATTTTATTCAACAAAGGTTATTTGTAACGAATTGATAAGCAGTCAGCGTCGGGATGAACTCGCGGC
Source organism: Athalia circularis (assembly GCA_963978495.1). Classification (NCBI taxonomy): domain Eukaryota; kingdom Metazoa; phylum Arthropoda; class Insecta; order Hymenoptera; family Athaliidae; genus Athalia; species Athalia circularis. The sequence continues at coordinate 28,705,021 of OZ021700.1, read as the reverse complement.
GAGATCATAAGCACGGAGTGTATCACGAAGAACGTCCGGAGTAAGAAAAATAATGATAATCACGACGATAATAATAATACTAGAAGGTAGGGGGTGGGCTTGGACGTAAGAGAAATAAATAAATAAAGAATCATAAGTACAAGGGAGAGAATATGAACGAGAGAGAGAGAAGGAAGCAGCGAGAGTGAGTTCTTCGTGAGAGGGTGCCATTAGCATAGGAGGAAAGAGACCCCCCACGGTGCAGACCGACCGCTTGGACTATATTATAGGCATACAACTGATATATAAACCGAACTCATTGATTTATGACCTAAGCGATTCCTTTAATTATAATACGATATTTATTCAGATGAGACGCTACAGCCAGCAGCAGCAGCACCAACGGCAACTACAACTCGCGAGTGCTGCGAGCAGGAGAACCCGAAGCGGGCGCGGATCGGAGTCACGCTGCTATATGGTAATACGAAGAACCACGGGAACTCCTCCCTGCGCCCTTGTACACTGCACCACCGTTGCATACACCCGGCGTCGCGACGCGCGTCGTTTTATACCCACGGCATGGCGGCGTACCGAAAAAACAAACGAACGAACCGGACGCAAACATGTTGTAAGATCGGTACGGTGAAATATACATTCACCGAATGAATTTTGCACGGCGTTCGGGCTGCCCGATGAAAATGACATTGAAGTAGTCGTAACTGTATTCTAATTATACGGAACGTGTTCCACCCCCACGTTCTCCGTGTTGTTAACAACCGGAGTACAAGGCGAGGTATTACACGAAGTTCTGCTCCTTTATTGGTAGGAAGTTCGAGTGGAAAGGGACTAATTCTTCGCGGGTGTAGTGTTTGTTTAACTCGATGATTAAAACGTTTTCTCGTCCGAAATCGTAGCGATGTAAATGCCGATCGAACCACAGTGGGGTCCGGTATGCTGCGGTACGGGTGCTTTTGATTTATACCGCGACTTTCGACGCTCGAGAGTATTAGGTGAGTCGGAGGATATATACATAAGCGCACCTCATACCCACTCGCTCGGCTGCTTATAATATAGAGGCCCAGCGAGAGAGGTGGAATTATTAAACCACTTATGATTCAAAAAGAATAAGCAGAAGAAACGAGGAACGAGCAGGAAGACTATCGCCTCTTATTCTCCTACCCCTTCTACTGCGTTCTCTTCTGTTAGATACCCGAACGTAGCTACGTACGCTCCTCTCGAACCTGCTGAGGTTATGTACTACAAGATACATATACTTACGTAAGATACGTCAGTGTATACTTTTAATACACTAACTTATTACGGCAGGAACAACAGCAGCTTATACGCTATACCTGCGGAGCATTATTTCGAATACCAGATTGCCAGCCAGCCCGCACCATGATCATGTGTTACGAGGTACAAGGAGGAAGAACGATGGAAAAAAGGAAGAAAAAAGAGAGAGAGAGAAATTGGTTGTGAGTGTGCGGAGTGTACGTACACCGGGGTGTTTTGAATCGAGTTAATCGTGATTAATATCGCAGGTTCGTAGCGCATGTCGGTAATTATCTACACGTGTTTTACCAGGTTGATGCTCGAGCAGCCAGCCAACTCTCACGTGTGGGAACATAATCCGGCTCGACTCATCTCTCTTCTCCTTGCTTTGCCGTTGCTGCTGATCCTGCCGATGCCGATGCAGCTATCGCATCGAACAAACAGCTCAGCGCGCGCGGTGCGTCCAATTTATAGATCACCATCGACTCTGTATCGATACTGTTCGCGTATCGACGGGTGAATCCAAGACGGTTCCGAGTCGATCACATCCGTTGGATTCCGCTGAACAATTTTTCGAAAAGACAAACCACAGCGAATGAACATCGTGAAATTTGTCGACATGGCTCAAAGGTCGTGATTGTTCGGAAGGAATTTCATCGAATAGAAATCGCGATGCGGAGGTGGAGGTGGAGGATCGAAGGAAGGAAGTAAACCGCAACAGTGGTGATTATTGCTGAAGAAGCCAACGCCCGAACGCATTACGCCGGGTGGTAATCCCGCAGACTTAATTAATTCAAGTTAAATTATATTGCCTCGGAAGGATGAGGTAGTAAAAACGAAGAATAAACTATGCATTATATTATGTGTATTGTGGCACATGGTTACTCTGTACGTATTGCGAAGAGGAAAAAAAATATCACCCTTTAGTTTTACCGCCGCGCGACTGCAACAGTTCGTGGACTCACGAGCGTCGTAGTTACTCGCAGGCTTAAAGCTCGCGTGCGTTTCGCTTCGCTCGTTCACTTTTTGTTGCAATCGAGGCACAACACTGTTCAGCATACCGCCTTACTCATCCTCGTCTTCATCATTCCAACTCTCTTACAGTTCTTTACTTCACTACGGCACCTTCGCATGAGGGCCAGTTGTTTACGCCGACGATTATCAGCGCCCGACTCTCATTATTATGCAACTTACGAGCGCACAAGGTCTTCCGGGATTCGAAACAGTTCCCGCGCCTTTTGCCCTCCGAGAACGGTGAGCCCGAAAAGCAAAAAAATTGATGGAAAAAAAAAGAGTGCCAATTAATCGCCATTTCTTCGCTTACATTACTCTCGTCCCTGTTGTGCATGTGAAAATTGCCTCGCTCGTCTTTCGAAACGGCCAAACAGCTGTGTAGATAACGAGCTTGCAGGAAAGTAGGGAAGACGTCTCAATAAAGCCGTGCTCTGGGCGGTGCGGACGCGAACCTCAGTCGTCTCTCTTCATCTTATCCTCTCGTCCTCTTCCCTCTCATTTTCTCTCGCTCTTGTTGAGCCCCCCGTATGTCGGTATGTAGCAAAGTGCTAACTACGTAGTGGTTATATATACTCCGTGTGGTACGTACAGCCACCGACCGGCCAACTGGTGGGTGCCAAAGGGTCCTTGATATACGATCTCTAAATCATTGAGAAGAGTGGACCTGCATGCGGACAGGTGCGCCGCTGTTCGACCAACTCATACCGGAGGTTACTTCGGAACGAACGCTCATACAGGCGAACGCCGTGGAAAGTACACGTAGATGAGGGCGATACTTATGGACGTCGTTACACGTAACAGGGGGCCAAACATTGACTCCCTATGGATTGTATATCACTGGAAGAACTCATCAGGGGAACATTTCTGTAATAAAACTACAGCAGCTTCGCTAGTCCGCATGCTTCGGTGAGTTTCGTACGATCGAAGACTCACATTTGATCAGACCTGGTGTAAATTTATCATTTTCTACGCTAATTATTCCCGTTCGATCGTTGCATTCGCGTGGCGGTGATGTGTTCCCATGGTTCGGATGCTGGATTTTGATGCCCTTCGCCCCGATAGTTGTTCGCATGGGGTTTTTTTTTTTGCCGCGCAGAACGTGGGGAGTTCAATATCTCCGTTTTGCATTCGGTGTATACCTCCGCATGCGTATCGCAACCGGGGTTTATTTACCAAGACGATGGTTTACGGCTCGCGTTTTATGGTTTACGGTTTGTGCTTGATAGTTTATAGCCGACGGTCTGCACGCCGCGCAATGTTTCCGCAGACACCATGCCGCACCGCGTTCCTTCTTCTCTTTCCTCTTCTCAAAATACTCTTTCTCTTTTTCTTCTTGATCTTCAAATCTTCCATCCCATTTGCACGGTGATCGAGTTCCGTGTATGATGCACCATGATTTTTCTGAATATTCATAACCCTCTGAAAGCATCACGCATGATATTTCGCTCGAGAGTAGTGGCTGCGGGTTTCTCATGCACCGGCCTTTAACATCCAGCAAGCGTGCGATCAAAATCGTAAGTCATCTAATTAATTTACGCCATTAAAAACGCATCACGGTACGATCCACGTAAAATCATTTCTTCCGGAAAATATATACAGATAAATAAATATACGTATTGCAATTTGACCCAACTAACCACGAACCCGAAACGCTTGAATGAATAAATAAACAGCTGAATAATCTACAATCCGTAACACGATTAGTTAAAATTGGAAGAAAAAGAAGATAAAAAATTAGAAGAAACCGGGAGATTATTTTGGCCTTACAAAGTTCAACGATCCAGTCGGGTTACCATTCCGGTTTACAAACCAGCAATAACGTCCTGACCTTACCTCTTACACTCTCTTCAAATACGTTAATTGATTAAATATCCCCATCGAAATAGCGTAACGTCAGCAGCGTCAAGGAATTAGGATATTTCCAATGATTTTTTCGATCTAGTCCACAATACCCGAAACCCACATCGTCTCTTCGCATTCGATTTTATCCCGTTTCCGGTACCTAATAAAATATGCAGGCACCGGATAGGTTTACCAAACATGAAGTGATACGGACACCTGTCGCGAAAATTTTACCATCGAGATTCCAGTCGAATCTCAGCGTTTTTTTTTTCTGTTTTCCAAACTCAGTATTTGACGAGTAAACTTTCAATGGACGATGTAGGTTTATTCTCGAAATGCAAAACGGAGCGATAGCTATATTTTTTCGAAACACCTCCGAACTCGTTTATCTTTTTTCTTCCGTTACTCCCGTTCGAAGTCCTTAATAAAATAACTAGAATAAACAAGAGACGTCGTACACTAGATCCGGGGTCCGAGCGGAAACGACGTCACGTGCGGGATTGGCCCGATGCTCGATTCACTCGATTCGCAGAGCTTTTGCTGCAGAGCACGGCGAGAAAGAGAAGGAAAAAGGTAGAGAGAGAATAAATAGAAAAAAGAAAAAAAAAACAGAGAACAGAGAACGGGCGACTTTTAGCTCCACTCGAGGCGACCGGCCGGACCGAAGCCAGGGGCCAAACAACGCAAACAACGCCCAAATTTGTTCGCTGATGAGATACAACCGGGTCTCCCACTCCGGTACACCCCCTTCAGTTACGGCATACAACGAAACATGTTCCAGACTGCGGGATACGTATTATAAAAAAAAAAGAAAGAAGCCAAAAAAAGATTAGATTCCTTTTTTGTCATCTGGTTCGATCGAGGTATTCGATTGGGAATTTCAAAATTTGGGGAGAAAATAATTAGGCAAAAAGCTTTTCACATTAATTTATGGGATTCTAATACGCAGATGGATTTATGGGCTGCGGAAGAAGCCGTTACTTTTAACATCACTCCACATCGGTTTATGTAATATACGTCTACTTAACTTTGTGAATGGTATTCGAGGTCCGCTAGGTTTTCTACATACGTAGACGTAGTTGGGTATACGGTTGAATGCCAGTCCACTCAAATTGAGGTTCTTCCTTAATGGAAAAGTGACTGGGTTTGGTCTGGCATTAGGGGCTGCGGGTTGGCGGGGGAGGAAACGACGCCAGGGGCCCCAGGGCATCCGAAGGGTCGCGCGCGTTCGTTCGTTCCTTACTTCGTTCTGTACTTCTTTCGTCGTTCGTATACGCGTAGAAAGCTGAACGACAAAATAGACGACGCACCGAACGTTGGATTCGGAGCTTCCGAATTAAATAATGCCTCGCCGCGGTATTAGGCTAAATGGATTCTGTAGGCTAGAAAAACCACCGCGCAGTTATGTCCCATCCGACCAATGTACAAGCGCGTCGCGCGTCGATCCTGAATAGCGGAAAAGAGAGAAAAAGTAAAAAATGAAAGGGATGGAAGGAGGAAGAGGAGAAAAGGGAAATATAAAGAGGACGGGAAATCGGCGACCCTGCATGCTGCTATTGAGTGCGGGTCGCCCGTTCGAATTTTAAAGGGAAAATTTCCGTTTATTCGGCTCGGTGGATTATTTGTATGATTCCGCGTGCGGATGCCAACTCGTACGGAAAATAACAGGTCCGTTTTACCCGCTTCTCCTCACCTCACCGCTCCCGCGGCACGTCCTTGCTTTTGGCATTTTCCACAACGTCGTGAATGTCGACGCGGTACAACCCTTTATATATTCCTACTCGATCCGAAAACACATATTATTTCCGATGGGATTCAGAGATCTTCAATAATCACCAGAATAATCACCTGAATCGCGGTATTCATGGTGAGGAATATCCGAGACTCGTGAATTATGCAAAAAAAATTTTAGATCAGACGCTGGTACTTGGATTTCCGTTACCATTTTCTTTCCTATTACCGGCTTCTATCACCTCTATTTCCATTTCCATTTCTGTACACATACGTATATTCCCCTTGGCGAAGTTAGACTATCGCGTTCCATGGGATTGTGGGTGGTTGGGAACACTGGACATATCTCTTCGGTTTCATTATTTTCCAAGAAACCTAGTGATATTGGGCTATTCGACGCTTCCATCCTTTCTTTTATGGCTCTTTCGCACCCCGTAGACTTCTTCGTTCGGGTACCACCAACACCATCGTCGCAAGTGTTTGCCAGAACTGACTCACCCGCGCATAGATACACATGTATATGTACACAACATCCTACGTACAGCGACCATCTTCACACCGACAACGTTTTCCCTCTTCTCCATATTCTCCTGTAATATCCATCCGTGTGGACATGCGACACACGCAGAGTTCACCACCACATAACAACCGCGAAAAAGCCACCTGTATAAAACAGTCTGGACTACCCTTCGGCTGCAGCACCTCTCGTGTAATTGAATTGCAGCCTTTTTCTCCCTATTATCATCCTATTCTTTCCAACTCTCTTCGTCCAGCGACGACGCATCATATACGCGTTATTTCCAACGCGACCTGCCGATAGGACCGAAATGAAAAACAATTGAAAAAAGTCCAGCGATAAATTATGTATCTGAAAAAAATGTCTGCATCCGGTTTTTTGCACGACCTTTTTTACTCGTTCATTTTTTATTTTTGTCTTCTTTTTCTGCAACGAAATGTACCCTGGTTATTTGCAGGAGGAGTATTCCGAATTAAGGGTTCGAATATTTGCTGTCTGTTGTCGAAATCTTTTGAGGTAATATTTACCTTCGCATATCCCCGAAAGACGGTCGTCGGATTCCGCTCTCCTCCTCTCCGCTCCCGAGAAGACGAAAGAAAAAAAAAAGAAGCGGGAGCAGAGAGAGAAAAAAGAAGAAGAAAAAAATAAAGGGGTGGGAATATGAGGTCCTCTCGGGTTCAGCGAAGGCTGACCAAGGCCCTTTATTAGATTATCGCGCGAATGTCTGGGGTGAGCACGCCCCGAGTCGCGCGGCGTGTCACCCTTGAGATAGGCGCAAAGGCAAAGCTTCCGCACAAGACCGGCGGTTTTCCTTTCTTCGATAACCCTACGCGGGGGATGATGATAAGGAGGACCTCGAGGTCCGCAGGACACCGTCCACGCGCCACCTATTTCTTCGCCCTATTTATTTACGCACTTTTAAAGCAACGTCCCTTCCGGGACACCCTCAAAGCCTTCCTCCCTCCCCCTGACATTCAACGTCGCCGGTGCTACGGCCACCGCTGGTCTGGGTGCCAAATTGACTTTGTCAATCTTCGCATTGTACGGATTATTTCAGAAAAAGCAGTTCGGTCGGATTTTCGATGTCTTATTACAAAGCATTGAAAATTTCACTCGTTTAACTTTCTTTCTTTCTTTTTTTCAATCGTACGTCTTGCAGCTGCGGCATGCATATGCATGTCATAATTATTATCCATCATTTAAAAATGCATCTGTGTGTATTGGACTAATTCTGAATCGTACGGCGCGTGCTATTATGCCATATTAATATCGTACACTGTGTATTGAATCGATCTATCGGTAGTCGGAAAAATGCCGATCGATATCGAATTTCGTAAAGGACTAATAATCCCGTTAATAAACCGGGCCGGTTATTATACCTACTTTGAGGTCATCTAACGACGAGGAGAACTGGGATCAACTTCCTAGGGGTGCGGATCGGTTATAGGCGCTACGACCCCCGCCGCCTCCGTATAATTTCACCGTTGACGCTGCAGCGGCGTTGTGATATGTAAAGAAATCCGAACCGCATTGAACGCTCGCTTTCTGCTTTTCCTGCTGCTGCTGCTTTATAACTAAATATATTGAATCGTCATAAACCGCTCGCGTGCATCAGACTGCCCTCATTGTCCCGTCATTCACTCGCGTATATACTTTGCAGTCCCTTTTGCTGCAACGTTCACCTCCGACATATATATATTACATATTACATAAGGTATTCGCCACCCTCTCCCCGTCGAGGAAAAGATGAAGAAAATATACCACCCTCTAATCTGGGCCCCGGGCCCCCGGAGCCCGAACCGAATCTGCTGGGATCACGTCAACCATGCCCTGCCAAGACATTATATGCCCAGTATTATGCTCAAAAGATGATGCCACGCTCCAAGAATCCTGATATTTTTATAAGAGTAATACTGTTTCGTCTTACCCCGGGATTAGCCTGCGAATAAAGGACCAGAAGAAAGGAGGAAGGATGGAAAAAAAAATTGAAAAAAATTGGAAAAAAAAAAAAAAACACTAACCAACGCAACAGCTTTCTGTTATATCCATATCCACATGGATCAACGTCGCGGTCCCGTTTTCAATAAAACACCCCCGAAACGATTCTTCGAAAAAAAATCTTTGATAATTATTGAAAAATTATTATGAATTTTGAAATCATTCCGCATGTGTAGATCAGAATTACGCGTCGCCGCAGTGCTTATTTGGAACGTGAGAAGAGAAAAAAAATCGAACGACCGTTTTTTAGGGGAATGAAGAAATTTTTCGAGTTAACGTACGTTCCCATGACCCAAATTCCAGAATTTCTAAAGACTGCGCAAGGTAGTTTTATGGAGAAAAGAGGAAAAAATTGTATAAAACCCTTGTATCACAGCACCCTTCCTATACCTCTACTTTTTCTCTCTCTCTGTTCTTTCCCTGGATTTCCAGATCCATTGAATGCATATGTGTCTTTTTTTTCTACCCACTTTTAAAATCCGGTGAATATGCAGCAACGGATGTCTCGACCCCCCGAGTCTTCAACGTCGCTACCCCCTTACGGTGATCTTCCAAAATATGGTGAAATTTACCTGAAAACTTAGGCCAAAAAAATTTTAGGGACGAAAAACCCGTTCGTAAAAAAAAGCGAAGCTTCGAATTTCTCCCTTGTACCATTGCCGCATTTACTGTACACATATAATACAGGTAAAATAACGTTTTTTCACACAGAAAACTGAACCCTCGCAACGCTCATTTATACACGCGTTTATAGGTGTATGTTAAAAGGGGACGCAGGCTGCAGTTTTTACGCGAATTTGAAATCCGGGGGAACAATACATACATAAAATCCTGGGCCGTCGAGGGATGACGACGCGTTAAAAAACTCGCACTTTTTTCAACTGAAAAGTTAAATTCAACGAATATTCTCATGGCCCGTTTTTCAGTCACCCCTGTCCGATCTTCGCTCCCCAGCCTAATCGAACTGCATCAGCCCGACGCAACGGTAATCCCTGCGATATATAACATAATATCTGCATGACTCCCACGGGATAAAAATGAACGTTTGACGATTGGGTTGTGGAAAATGTGAACGGGAAAAAAATAGTCGTGCCTTCTGAGAATCCCTGCGCCGCATGTAATATTCGCAAACGAAAATATGCGGCTGGCATATCTGGCGAAGTTTTTTTCCGTTACGTTGCTTTCGAAAAGAACTCTCGTTCAACGAACGATGACGTTGCAGCAGCCAGCAACGCGGAGTCATCGTACGACACGGCGGTTTTTACTATCAGGCAATCACCTTCGTGCCGTCTCCCCGTATTCCCCCTCCTCGCTCTGGTGCTTGACCACGTGTTTATTATCTGCGAGAAGGGTGACCAAGATTCCAGCCATCGTATCTGTATGAATATGCGATGAAAATCTGAATACGTGCGGACGATATTTTTGAATTTTTATATTCACCCCAGAAAACAATTTTCTTTATTCCATTTTCTGAAACAAGCCGGATTCGAATCAACCGAATGTGGAGTTTTTTGATGAAAAAATAAGCGGGATTAAAATTATTCGAATCAAATGAATTCCATGATTCGAATGCGATGCACAACCGGGCGCTTTTAACTCCAAAAAGATATAAATCGCTGCTGGAAAGAAAAAAGAAATCCCCTCGTATTTTATCTACTCTCATTGCATTTCTATATATCTGTAGGGTTTCGTTACCGAATCTCCCGCGCGCGGTCTAAATCTTTTTCTCTTTTACCCCACATACACTACTGCGATCTGAAACGATCTTTATCTGATCCCCGATTCTTTTTTCAATTCTACCTCAGCCCGTTTAAACCGAAACTCACGCATTATATTATAAAGTAATTGACTGATGCGCGGAGTGTATCGAATCTATTTTTCTCATTCTTTCTTTCAAATTATCGAGAAAAATGTAAAATCAAACAAACGAGCATCGTATATCGATAAATGAATGCATTTACACTCGGATAGCATTATAAACGCGTACATCATACGTTTGCTATAAATATATAGACGAGAGGGGGGAGGACAGGGGCGGGGAGGAGGTGGTGAGTCGTGCATCCAGGTTACCGGCGATAGTCGAGTTTACGCGTGATATTTGATTTATTGTACGTTTCTCGTTGATAATTATATTGACCGTTGAACGTGTAAAACTGAGGCGCGCCCTCCCTTATCGCTAACTATCTGGCCTCGATTACCCAATGTTTGTAAAAGGACTCGTGCGCTGGGCTGAATGCATCGAGAGAGTAAAAAATTTCACGCATATGTGTGTCACTCATGAGCACCTTGGTATGGGTGAGACGTACGTGCGTACCTATATAAATATATTCAGATGAATGTACACCTGATAATGGCACTCGGACCATACCAAAAATATCGATTACATTATTGGTTATTTCAGGTTATCTATTTGCGTATATATATCCGAATCGCACCGATATACGCACCGGCGCGATTCATTTTTCTTTTTTTCTTTTTTTCTTTTTTCGGTGTCCCGCGCGTCGCTTCGATTTGGCTCGCCTGTGACATTTTTACGCGGAACAGATGAATAACGTATGTATATAAGGTGTAGCAGAGATATAAATTGACTCATGCATTTTCAAACAATCATTTTTTATTTAATCGCTCGAGTACCGCTCTACGTGTTGCAACATATCGTATGCACGCAGCTGAGCGAACATGGACGAACACGAGCACGCGCCTCTAAATCCCTGAACAGGCTAATCTAATCTAGCCGTTAAAAGTTGACCGAAATTAGGCAACGACGTCGATATTATTACATGTACATAAATTTACGTTGATTATTATCATTGTTATCATTATCGTATACCAACAGTGTCTAGTAATTGTTTCGTTTCCGCGCATCGTGTATTAGACTAGGTAATTATTTAACGAGCGTAGATCGCGCCTTATTTTTTCTCTCAAAGATCTCGCCGACTTTTTTTCATTCACTTATAATCCGAAGATTAATAATAGCGATGAATTGTTAGAAATTTATGGTCATTCTATTATTTATTAATTGTTTTTTTTTTTCATTCGTTTTTTTCTCTTCTACTTTAAATATGATAATTTCACCGGGAAAGCGTTGCCCGCGAGATCCGAGAGCGAAACAGACTCTATACATATACATATGTATTCGTATATATATACATAAAATTAATTAGCGTATGTAACTCGCCATTAATGTATAATAATTATTGCGTGTGATAAGCAGGTGCAGTATAATGTATAATATAAAGTTGCAGTCCAGTACCGCAATTTGTATATATACCATACAGATACGCGTCCACCGTGTCCATTATTTTTAATAGGACATTCCATGTCAACTGGATCGCGGAGTTCATTTTGTTTCAGTTTTTCTTTTTTTCTCCTTTCCTTTTTTTCTTTTTTTTTTTCGTGTAACCGATTCTATGGAAGATAGAAAAAAACCAGTCGAAAGTAGATACATGTATATATATCGGTGAAATAGAAAGAACAAAAAAAGAAAATCGTGCATCGCAGGATATAAAATGATACTATACATATCGTGTACGAGATTTTTGTACACATGGGATGTGTAGAGATGTACGATATTACGGGTACTTACATATCGTATGAAGTTAGGTCTTGCGATGGACATGATGCGACGCGGTTTTGGCGCGTCGCGGTCTCTCTCCTCGGATGCGTCCGCGTTTGCTGTGTACGCGAATGCTCAGGTTATAATACCGACCAGTTTTTCTCTGATCCTTGTAGTGCATACATATACGTACCTCATATATACCTTATTTCTCTCGAACACGTTGCGATATACAATGAATAACCCATCACGATGGTGGAAACGGTTGTCGTGCAATGCAGGCAGATCGCGAATAAGCGGCAGCAGCGGCAACGGCGGCAGCCTCCCTCGTCTCCGACTGCAATCTTCTTCCTCTTCGTATTCTTCGTATATATTTGTACGTATTTCTATGTACATAGATGTATATGTATAGAGTTTTGCACACAGCACGCATACCGGCAACTGCACCGCCTAATACAGCATTTTATCCATGTGGGTATATATAGGTACGTTGTACAGAAACCTGCTAAGAAGAAGTAAATCTTCGGAGATAAAATTGCAGAATTTTATCCGCGTAGTGTACGGCATATATATACGCCTCGATTCAAAGCTCTTCGAGACTCTCTCGCATTGGTAGTTCAACGAACAGAAGATCCCGCCCATCACGAATGATCGGCGTACGAATAATCTGGATAAAAAATCACAACCCCTCTTTTTTCAAATCCTAAACTAAAACGCACCTCTCCCTCTATCTTTCCCCCCTGCGATGTGACTCTCCACATTTATGATGCGATGATTTTTTGCATTCGTAAGAATTTTTTCATTTCGCTCATTTTCTTCTTTCCGTACATTATACGTCGTGTATTCGATCGAAGCTTTTTTTTCACCGGCTGAACGAGGCAGCGTGCGGTTTTTTTATTTTTACTACCCATACATCGTGCATGATTGTGTGCGTAAATGTATACTACACATGTATTTTTGAGCGGGTAAATAGGAGAAGGAAAAAAAAATTAAGGGGATGTGTACGGCAACGAATTGATATTGTGTACGAAGCTTTTCAAGGGGTTAGACAAGGTTGGGTTTCTAAATTTACAATCACAATGGATGAAGCGCGCGCGCGCCGCGCTGACGTATAGCTAACCGTGGATCGTATACATAGGTTTATAGGTACATATGTACAGTGCATGTGGCCATATACCTACCCCGTGACTCTTTTTCGCTCCTCTCCATCCCTCCTTTCCTCGTTTTCACTTCATAACCTTCGTCCTAGGCTGCTGCGCGTTTGCGTTTACCTTTACCTTTACCTACTTTGTCCCGTCATTTGCCACGTTCTCTCCTTTCGTTCATGTATACCTGTACCCATACGGATGCGTGTGCATATGTAGAGAATCGGTGCAGAAGCTGCAGCCATGCAACCCCATGATCATCGTTTCTGGCATCTGCAGTCGCCCCGGCACGCACCCCGCACGCGTTTAACTCTCTCTCTTTTTCTCTCTTTCTCCCTCCCCTACAAAATAAAACCCAAAACTCTTACAGAACCCTGTACGCAAACTGTTACAACACATCGGTGCATGTATATAATACATATTTACCAAGAAATTCGTCTCTCCATTGGCGCAGCTTCCTCCTATACATATATATATCAGATACAACGAGCTATGTGTTGCACGCTGCACCCTTCCTCAAACATTTTGAACTGTTCTGTCCTGTTTTTTTTTTTATCTTACATAGTTTGCTTCCTACATTTTATTCGATTCTCCTACAGTTTTTTTCTGTTTTTTTTTTTTTTTTTTTTTTAATTTTTTTTTTAAACCCCTACGGTTTTTCGGGGATGATTTTACTCAAGCTAACTTTAACAAAAGCGAATCGCGCGGCTGTCCTTCTATATATGGCTCCTAGTTATGTCGTCTTTTTATATAATATACCTATATATACGTTGTGCCTGGTTATGTGGTGGTGTAACGAATACATATTATGCATCGGCTGGTATATATAATACGTAGAGAAAATTCACCGATGTAACGTATATTCCACCGTTATTTTGTGCCTCGCGTTTTACAGATTTTGTATTTTTTTACCCCCACACCCCTTCTCGACAGACGGCAATACGAACATCCTTTTTCTCTGGATAGCTCTTGCTCTCTTTTTTTTTTTATTTCCTGTTCATTCCGTTCGACGAAACCGTTCACGACGATGCTGATATAAATGCGGATAGATAGATGCAACTCCACAGCTTATTATATCATGTTACACCAGACTAATCCTGCAATATGAGTTTTTTTTTTTTTTAGAATTTGGTAATTCTAAAAAATCGGAAGGTTTGTCGGTCGTTCAACGATTGTGTTTAGAATTTTTTTCATTCTGTAAATGTGTGTGATTTATTTTCTACGATATACACATACAATGTATGCTTGTGACGGAACTTCAGCTAGATAAAAGCATGGCGCTTGATTTCGATCACCGCCCAAGACTGGGCCGATTTTCAATTCTTATATGGGCATTGTGAGATAACCTAGTTTGATAATCAATAAATATATTCTATGAGACTCTATATTAGGTTTCGTAAAGATTACGCCGAGCGTCTTTTACATGAAGAGTGAAAAAAAAAATTAAAAAAATCACTAGTTGAATGATAAAAACAGAGAAAAAGTACATGTAATTCAGATATCATAGGTGTATATGTGACCTAATGGTTGCCCTAGGCGTTTTTTTCCGGACGTCTCGATCTGCCTATAGAGTTCGTTTTTTTATCCACGGTTTCAAAATGGCGGTGAGGAAGGCGCGAATCACATGCAGATTGGTTCGTCGTAAGGGGTGGCTCTGGGAAACGCGAACAGGGGTGAATTTGGAGGGGCGGATCGCGCAAGCGCAACCCTTTCGCGAAGGGGCGCGCGACGTATGTACATAAAATATACATATACGTCCACATTATATGGGCACATATGTGCATACATATGCATATACACCCCATCACCTTTTTATTATTCACGTTTTATTGGCCCGATCCCGCCTATATATGCATTTTATGTACTGAACAGCTAATGGGATGCAGCGAAAAAACGTATCGGGGGGGAGAGAAAAATAACCTCCCCATAAACAGGTATACGAGATATAACCACGTATATATTTTATGTAAACGCGATGGCGGTCCTGAATTCATTTAAAACTGAACATCGTCTTTTCCTACCCTTGCAATTGTTAGCACTGCATACGATAATTTTTTTCTCCACGAAATAAGATTTTTTTTTTTTGTTTTTTTTTCAATTCGATTCGGCGACGATTACATTTGGCCCATCCATATAATCCGCCTGATTTAGACATCAAAATTTTCATGGTTTATTTGAAAGAATTTTTCGTTCCTCAGCTGCTCACACACTTTATAGATATATGTATACGGTTTTGGTGCACGTATAACGTGTACATTGCGAACGGCATTATAATCCAGAGAAAGGTTCGTCCAGAGTAGGTGGAACAAGGGGGTGAATTGGGGGTGGAAATGGGGGTCGCAGTAGTGAGGCTATTGATCGACTTTCCCCGCGGTGTCACAGAGGGGTACGCCATGCACACGGTCTGAACCGCAAGAGAATTATACTCTTCCGGAAGTGTAATCGCGCAAGAAAAGCTATAGAAGCAGCTGTCTCGCGTTCATATTTTAGTACGCACTTTTATTTTAGCCGCCATTTTTAATTTTCACGCGCAGCAAAAATTCGTGAAAAAATCGACGTATACCTTATCAGGGATTTTTAGAAAATTACACTTTGCCTCGATTTTCCCTAGGTTTTCTTTTTTTTTTTTGTCTTCTGAATTTCATCTTCTTCGCAGGTATAATTTACATGAAATACTGACACGGATGAATTTCCTCATATTCTACCGATACAAAAATGATGATGTGATAACAATCGCAATAATTACATAAAGATTATGTGTAACCGAGGAACTTTTTACCAGAAATTTTATACATCAGGTATACGTATATGTAACGTGCTTCATATTACTACTCTTAGTGATAAGACGCGCCCAGCCAGTTTCTAATCGTAACCCTAATCACAACAGCGAGATTGGTCGATGACTTTATCGAAACATTTTTCATCGGTGTGTGCAGATAGACACGTAACGGAAAAACCCGTCTGGTTAAGACGATTCGAAAATGAATAAATGAAAAAAAATTCGATCGAGAATGAAGAAAACGCAGAATCTAAGGGTCGACGCGTGAGAATTAAAAATAAAATCTTTGCAGATTGTATTGTGACGGAGCGACGGCGTACAGCGGAGTGGAGTGGAGTGGTTGCGGGAGGACAATTTAGTTATTGAACAAGAAAAATCTTATAGAGAAGAAGAAAATAAAATGGAAAATAAAAGGAGAGGAGAGGGTAGCTATGTGCATTACAGGCGAGCGAGGAAGGGAGAGAAAATATAGCTAGTTTCATCCCATTCTATCGACTCTTCCCGCGCGTCCTAAACAGGATTCAATTTGGCCACTATCCCGCTATCCGTGGTCCATCTTCAAAGAGAAGAACCGACGAGTCCTGCCTGCCTGCAGAGGGTTACGTACAGCATTCCCTCCCCTCCCCGCCCTTTTCCTCCTCCACTTCCTCTTCTTCTTCCTCTTTTTTTCTCAATCTTTTTCCTCCTCTCTTTCAACTCTCCGTCTCTCTTCAGGTTCGATCTAGCCCTCGGCTTCTACGTCCACTATTAATCTTATATCGTTCGCTTTATTCGCATCCCGCGCACCTCTCCCTCCACTTTTCTATTTCTTTCTTTCCTCCCTCTGCCCCTCATATTATATAATGCCCATGTGCAGTCGGTATACATATATGCAAGCGTGGAGTCGAGTTTAAATCGAAAAATTTTCAAGTCGAAAGAAAATAAAAACGTCCACGTATACAGCTACGTGTGCATCGCATGTATACATGATCCTTAAGTAATTTCTTCGCAAATTTCATTATTTTTTTATACCGGTCACTTTGATTTGACCAGAGTCCACCCATGTATAATACATACCCCTATGTAGGTACGGACTTACATACCTACCGAAGTATGCGTACAAAAAAAAGGGGGGGTTGTTTCGTCTGTTTAGCCTGCAGGGCGACTAAACTCCGTAGGTCGTAGATTGAGAGGGCATTCTGCGCCTGCATCAGAAGTAGGGAAAAAACCTATAGAAGGGGGGATGGAAGGTGGCATGCAAACACCACGAGATTAAAGGAACCACTGGTCCGAATTTTCTTGCGGGATATTCCGGCCTGCATCCCGTGCACGATGCTCGAGGCTCTTGCTTCGGGGCTTCCCACATATGTCAGGATATTATTTTATACGCCATACAGAGAAACCGAAAGTCTTACCATAGTTTGTTGATTTCATTTTATTTTATTTGATAATTTACGTCGCGATATCGTGCAGGAGTGTGAAGATAGAAAAAAAAATGAGAGAGAAAAAAAAGGAACGCTTTTTTGCATCTCCATTTGCGGCCATTCGCACGAGCGCGTGCTGTGCTCGATTCCGTTGGGTTGCGGGGTTTATCACTGTCCAGATAACAACGATTTACCTATCCCATACCTCGGCCCTTTTTCTTCCCCTTTTCACCCGCGCGCACGCGAACGAACCGACCCCCTTGATACGAGGGACGTCGGTAGCCGCTGCCGCTGGTTGTTCTGCTACCGCTGCACCCCCGTCTTCCACTTCCACTTCTACCTCCACCACCTTACGTTCGGGAGTATTTCACTTTAACGGCCCCCCGGGGGATTGGCTGACCCGTGGCATCCCTCGGCTGACCCTCCTCGCCACCATTTCGGCATAATGGAGCTTTACATTACTTATTCCCTTTTCATCTGTCCACGTATAGCTGGACCTATACACTCGCTTATAAGGTGTAGGTAGGTATATAGGTACCGCACGAACGGCTTTTTTTCACCGGCCACGCCGCACGTTTATGCGGGTGAAGAGAAAAATTCTTCTCATCCGTATGCGCGATTTTCAAAACTATCGACGTAATGAAAAAGAGAACGATGTCATTAATTGCGTCGAAAATTAATCGCTGGCATGAGTTTCGTTTGTTTTTTTCTCTAATTAATACCTACGTGTATTAATTTTCGTACTTCGTTATCGAATAATTCGGATCAGGAGGGGACGACGGACCGAATGGAGGAAGCTGGCAGCAGCCATTTCTCGATGATATTGATTAGCCGACGCCCTTAGTTAGCGCCAGCTTCGTTTTTCTTTTGTCCCTCTCACTCCTTCATTCTTTCCTCTTCCTCATCCGACGCCCCCGCGCTTACTTTAGTTCAGTTCCACTCTCATCTCATCGCGCCCCTTTCACCCCTCCACACGATGCCAACATCCTCATCTGCCTTCTCTCCCCCTCCCCCCCCCACGCTTCTTCCTTCTCTTAATTCTCCCTATTCATCGCAATGGCGTCTCTAGAGCTAAATCATTCATCAAGCAAATACTGAGTCTGACTCATTTTCTGTATTTACATTATACCCATTTCTTATACCTATACGAATGAGTAATACGGTGAACGCGGTTCTGCACAAAGTTTACGGAAAACCATCGAACAGAAGATTCGGTGAAATTTTAGAAAAAAAGTTTTTTATTAGCACTAAAGTGATCTGAAAATTGCAGTGGAGGGAGACTTTTCTGGTCGTTCAAAAAATTTCATATCGGTACACATGCGATCTTCATTACCGGTTGGCCGATCGGTCGGATGAGAAAATAATGTGAGGAAATTATTGTCGAGAAAATGACGATGGTAGTTTCTACGGGATTCCATAGAAATCTAAACTATGTGTATACAACAGTAAGACTCCTGGCAACCGTTGCAAAGTGGAACGAGAAAAGCGAAGAGGAAAACTAAGAAGTCCAGTGTCTGCTGCAGGACCCTTCGTTTGCTGTCCTGCCTAATTAGAACGCCGGAGAGTAGAGCCCTGAAATAATAGAGGGGCTACCATATACATGAGTGTATTGTATGGGGACATACTACATACCTAGTATATATGTATTTACATATATATATCTACACATAACTCGAAAGATGTGTGCAACGCATGGGATAGTTTGTTTCGAAGATTTTTCCGCTTTGCCTCTCTATAGCGTATATAAGTATACAGGTTAGGGCGAATCCTCGCGTATTGTTCCCGCATATAGAAATTGTAAGGGGAAAAGTGCAGAACACGTCCAAATACGTGATGCGGAGAAGAGCTGAGGGAGGAATATATACAGCAATAAAGTTCGGCTGCTAATTATAAGCGCACAAGTTACGGGGGGGGTGAATCGATGCTGCGATGCCGATGTTCTTTTCTGCGGGGGCTGAATTCCGACCAAGTAAAATCGCCATGTACGGATACCTATACCGATACTAGAATAAATTACTACTGCTGTTGATGATGATGATACCAAGGGATACGTTATTAATACGCCATCTGCAAGCCACCCTGACTTACGGTCTTTCCTTACTTTTCTCATTTGCGTTAGTCATCAATATTGTCTCAAATCTCCCCTGCCGTAGAATTATACTCCAAGAACCACCGAAATTATAATCGCCCTTGGGGTCATCGCTGTGGGGTGGGAAAAACCGGAGGGATAAATCGAAGCCCATCATAAAAATTTTAAGAAAGTTCCGAGATCTTCATATCGAAGAAGAATTATTTTTGTGTTTCTTAGTTCACTGTAATGATTGTTAACTTTTTCTGATGTGTTGTTTTTTTCTATTCTAGGTAAAATTTGGCTGGGAGACAACGACGCGCCCTGGCGTACGGATAGTTTGTTTAAAAGAACGCCGACGTCGTTGGTACCAACGAGTGGGGGTGGAGCGCCGCCTCACCTGCACCCTAATTTATCGCCCCCCATAGCTGCCCCCGTGACAAGTCCCGACCTCGGGACGTCGGCGACGCTTCATGCGAAACTTGGCATCTCACCAGGTAAGATTTCACTCATTGTCAATTATACAGCTGGGTAGGTCCGAACAAAAAAACGGCCGATTTCGAACTTGAAATGAAGCTGAACCAATCCCGGGAATCCTTTCGTATTTTTATTTATTTTCACTAGAATACAAAAAAGCTCCATGTGTACGAGCTTCGAAAAATCATTCGAAAAAATGTATTCGGATTTCAAAAAAAATAAAACAGTATTCTTTAACTTTCGGCCCGCCTGTAGTCAGGCAGAAAATTGCAGAACGGCGTATGCCGAAACGCTGGAAGAGGAGCTTATCGTAAGAGATTCAAAATACCAGCAAATATCAACCCCATCGTCGATTGTTCGCGGGCAGCCTTCGGATAAATCCCTCTTGAAGAGTTTAGACGAAACACTAGACGGGCCGTTTTGGGGGAGGCGTGTATTAGGAGTGAAAAGTAGTCGCGGAGTTGTTACCGGGGGGAGGAACGGAGAGGAGAGAAAAGTAAGCACGAAGACAAAAAAAAAAGAAAAAAGGAAAAAAGTAGGGACGTCGGTCTTAGCTGCGTCGCGACGCCCTGAATTCCATCCCCGGCGCCCGTTGAAGTTGTGTGAAGTGCCACTCTTATAGAAAACGTGGCAGCGTTTCCTCTCGGATAAAAAGCTCTTAAAAGCCGCTCGCACTAGGTGGGTAGGTTCCCCGTGAAAAGTCCAGCTCTTTAAATAATGCAATAAGAGTGATGCAATTTCAGCAACCACCGTACGCGGAAAGACCTCTATATATATACCGCGCCCAGCAGACCCCATTTTTTTCACACCTCGTCTGGGATTTTCCGATAAAAGGCCAACAACGAAGAATGAAAAAAAAAAGGAAAAATGGCAAAGTGGAAAAGTGGAACGTATTGAAATTTTTTTACCGAGGTGAAACATCGATTTTATGGAATGAAATAATTTCGCACTTCGGTCGGGCGTAATAATATGTGATAGTCCGCTATCGGTATATGGGCGGAAAAAGGAAGAAGAGGAAGGAGGGAAAAGTTTGGTCGTAAAATAAATTTCGTTCAAGGGTTCTTTCGAGTAGGTTTACGTATATATACCTACTTGTAGAAAAGAGAATGGCCCTTTATCTCCATCGAGTAGGTATTTAAATTCCGTTTATTTAGCCAACTGGAGTGCATGGGATTGTTTTATGGGAAGGCGACAGACTCCCCACTGCGATGTTGCTGCCACGGCCCTTTTCCCAATTCGCAGTCAATCGATCACTTGCGATTTCCTCTCTCTCTCCGCGTGCTGCAGGGTGTATATCGGATACCGGAGAAAACGAGACAAGTAGGTACGTGAAAAAACAAAACAAATGAAAAGAAAAAAAAATCAAGTAGATCGGAATTGTGCGGGAGATGATAAATAAAGATGACCGATTTTTCGTCGGTATATTGAAATTATATAGTATGTGTTTTTTTTTCATCGAACGTTAAACACATCTGTACGGGAATATATACCTTATACATTTACTCGGCCTTCGCGCCGGTCGTTTCGCGGTAGAACCTTTTAAATTCTGCGACTCAAAGCACTGTTTGTTTGACATGGAAATGTCCGGTGCGATGCATTAAACATTGAGCGAGCCGCTGCCTGCGCCGTGATCGGCAAAGTGGAGGTAAAGTGGTTCCTTTCCATTCCTGGTCTTTGCCGATATTATGCGATGTATACCGCGCCGGACTCCGCTGCTGCAGCTTCTGCTGTTGCTGAGGAAGAAGAACTTTGCTAGAAAATTGCTGTCCGTATATATCCGCGTGTGTATACATGGATGGATATACGTATATGCGTGTATCCTCCACACCGAGGAACAAACCGGCGCCGGACGACGCTTCGATGTTTATTTAACCAAATGAAAAGGATCCCCTGTACATATACTACCTATATCTACAGGATCGTTCGGAAATTGCAACGAAAAGAAAAGAGAAAGGAAGAATCGATGAATTTCTTTGCTCATCTGACCCGCAATACTGCGAGGTTATCACAAGCCTCGCATACATAGATACCTCACTTCCGCAGGTTGCTTAACTATAATTTACTTGCAGATGCGATTTTTCCATCAAAGGATTCCATTTTTTTGTTTTTCCGCATTTTCCTTCTCTCCCGATAATTCTTTCAAGTTCTTCTTCCCGAGTACGGCCGAATTTTTCTCAGTCGATTTTTATTCCGCATTTTTATTTTCTGCATCAAATTGAAAAAACCAGATTCTGGATCGCTCGGATTATCGAGGATCGGAGGAACCGATTCAGCTTCTCGAACGAACCAAACGACGTCGTGTGGTGAATTTGCACGTATCTCCGCATTCCATGTGTTGACAATATTTTACACGGGACCTTCCCCCCCTGCCCCCTAGTTTTCCCATCTCCCGATGTCCGGTCCTTTCGAAAGCTGGTAGAATTGATGTTTAGCAACATATTGATATCAGCCCCACGTCTGTACGCACCCTATAAAGACTCTGTCCTTCGGTCAACTCGCCCTCTTTATAAAAGTAAGGGGACTCGCTCTTGAAGTCTTCGATTTTCCCCTTTCTTAACTTTCCTCACATATATGAATACATGCCTAATGTATATATACACCTATGTATTATACATACTCATGTGAGCGCACTTTGGAGAATTAGCGAGAAAAAGAGGAGTAAGAAAAAAACAAAACGGATTTTTTCTTCGATTATCGAAAAAAAAAAATAGTTCGTAGATTTAACATGCGGAAATTTAATTGCGGGAAATACAGGAGTGACAAATGTTCTTCATGTGTATCCAGTAAATGCCTGTATATTGGATTTCCTGCACATGTGCAAAGGAGAAACGAAAAACTGTGGAAAAAGGGTGACCGAATGAAATATTGGCAGCGCAGATTTCAACTATTATTACCCGTTGTAAAACACGGCGACATTTGGCCTGTAGAGGGTTACTTATTTTTCCCTCGTATTTCGCAGTACCCTCCGCACATTTCCAACTCCTGATTATCGTACGTATATATCGTGTATACCTATAGGTATAGTAGCTGCAAAACGAAACATCCTTTCGTTGTGCTACCTTATATATTTATGAAATATATTTCCGCCGTAAATATATACGAAAAATATCAATATATGCGAAATAAAGTCACGTGATGAGGGGTACGGGTAAACGTGTATACGTATGTTACGTAATATTATGTACATGTATAAGAAAACAAGCACGTAGTATTACAAGGGATGCGAATAAGCCAAGGAGATAATAAACCGCAGGGTTCCCGAGATAGAGCTGGGCTATCGAAATCTCGGATCTTTCGGATGAAATTGAATTCTGATTTACTATCGTATCGTACGCCGTATAAGGATGCCAAAACTCTCTCCGCGCGCTGTACTATTTCTAAATCTGGAAAATATATACCGCGCACCGGTAATGTGCGGAAGAAAAATTGCAAGTTCGAATTCTGAGGATTCGTTATTTTCAAATAATATATTCAAGTATCGGAGCGAGGCTCGACGGTTCAAAGGGAAGGAAAAAAAGGAAGGAATCTTCGCCGCGTCGATCTTCTCGTCGCCCGCGATGACGTCGTCGACTACGTTGGTTTTTGCATTATACATACAGTGAGGAAATATAATTCAGGCAGCGCGCGCGCCGCGGATCGCGGTGCGGCTAACGATTACGTTCGTTCAGTATAACCAGGTGAAATTACCTGCCGTTCTACGTGCTGCACAAAATGCAACCCTGATCTCACAGCCCGAACCACCACTATAGGTATACCTCCACTTATTTACGGCGTATGTTTATCCTCCTCCGCTGCGCGCATCCGCAACTATTATAGTAGGTATACTCGGTATATGTTGAAGAATTCCCCTCGATAGTACGTAAGGAAAAAATCGAAAGGAACTACTTAAATTATAATCATGATGACGACCATGATGATACACACCGATGCACAATTTCCATTCAATCGTGGACGTGCGCGGCTAGAGATTTTGAAAAAAGCGTCGATTAATTTTTTGACTTCCCGCCCGTTCGTGCCCCAGCTGACGATTCCAGCCACTGAAATTTCTGCCGCGGGACTCGATAGGAGTAAAACAAAAATCGTTTCCATTTTCGAAAAATTTCAGAGGGACGAGCTTTCGCGATAACTTCGATCGTCCGATAAAATGACTTTGATCATGTATTAGGAAAAAATTTCATTCCCCTAATCACTGTGTTTTTCGTTGACAATCGACCGTGCGACGTGATGTTTTTTCACCCTAGAGAAATCGTAATTTCGTTTATATTTTTTCGTACGCTATCACAATGACCGGTCCACCGGTATTCGCCCCTTTTTCGCCGGTCTGTGCGATCAACAGTCTGTTACGGGGCGGAGTCTGCGCTGCTGTTGCAGTCGATAATTTATCAATACATGTAGACATTTTTATATTTACTAAAAATTTTCTCAATCTTTGGATCTTCGCTGAAAGTTTCCGTCGAAAGACATGGAATAATTTTTCGCTTTCAGCCCAGCCACGCGTTATTCCCTATAGTCGCACCTGATATAATTCAAATTCATTTGATTCTTCGATAAAAAAAAGCGAATAAAATAAATGGTACAAAACTACCTGAATATCAAACAACTCGCACGATGACGACGATGATAATAATAATGAAAGTAGCAACATCAGAAATGATAATAATGATGATAATAACAACGACTACGATAATAATAATTATGGTAGGAAGAAGAGTTGTGCGGAGTAAGAAAAAGGAGTAAGAGAAGAGGCGCTCGTTCGTTCGCCAAGAGAGTCTGACCTCAGAACTCACCTCAATTTGCGTACACGCCGCTGTCCGCCCTATCTAAAATTATGATCTCAGTATAGAGAGGCATGCACGCTGGTCCCTCTTGATATACCCGCCATATAATATGTATATATGTCTTATATATGTATACCCACATCAGGCGCATAATCGATTAATTAAACCAAATTACTTATTATAAACATAATTGGTTGGCATTTCCGATCCGCTCGGAATAATCCGCAACAAATTCCCCCCACCCCTCTGCAGCAATTTTTTCTTCCCCTCGTCTTTTTTCACTCGACTCTTACCATTTTCTTCGATCTCTTTTCGTTTATCTTGCATATGTAATACGGAAAGTTATTCGCACATAGTATATAAGTTATAAAAAAAAGGCGTGATTTTCTCGTGTCTACTTTATATATTTCTTCTCACGATTTTACGTGTTAAAGCAAAACACTTGAGAAGCTGGTATTTAAAAAAGTAGCCCTCTCAGAAAAAAAAGAAAAAAAAACAGATAAAAAAGGGGCGCGCACCCCTCAGTTTTCTCTGCACCGGCTAGATCTTGGTCCCGCTCCGTTGCCGTGTTTATAACGTATATATAAGTTAAGGTCCGCATGCACGTCTATATAGGTTGGTGTTTTTTTTTTTTTTATTTTTTCTTCTTTTCCCGGGCCCTCCGAGGGCTCGCGGTTCCCGTCCCCCTTTGGCGAGTCCCTCGGGCAATCTTTTCAATTTAAAGTCAAGTATTACACGGGTTAAATTACGTTATGGTATACTATAGAGGAGGGCGGCGCCTCCTATAAGCGACGCTCAAAGCAGACCTCGATCACGCCTCTTAACCTCTGACCTCCTCCTCCACTTTTTTACCCCCCTCACCCCACTGCCGTTCCTGGTGCTCCTGCTGCAGACATCCCCCTTCAGCCGATGTACTCCAAGGTGCAGAGAGTACACTTGATTGTTTTGCTTTTTTTCTCCTTGCTCTTCTTTTGCCTTTTTGTCTGCACAGGGAAGCGCACTTGTCGTTTTGACTCGGTTACCTAACCCATAATTTCCCGTGCACACCGCGGTCCGTCGTTAGGTAAATAATAAAACAATTAACTGCACTCAACGATATACACCGAAAGAATATTGTCTCGATAATGCGAATATTTTTCACATTAGGAAAATGGAAATGAAAATATCGGAGGGTGAATTATTAATGCAGATTTTTTCGTTTTCATTTTTGTTTTTTTCAAATTCATCCGGTGTCGCGTATACAGTTGACTTTATTCGTCTGCGCGACAATTGTTCGTTCAACCCACCCGTGCGTGATAGAGAAAAATAATATTCTGAAAATAGTACCGAGCCCAGGTGTGCGCGAGAATCATTCGCCCTTGCAGCAGCCGTTTATTTGCCTTCGGAAACTTTGGACTATGTGTACAACCAAGCTAGCTACCCCTAACCACGCGCGGCTGGTTTAATAGTATAGAATACGCGGGGTTAGTCTGAAAATGTACCAGAATTCCTTTCCCCACCCCTGCGCACCCTCGCCCCCTTATTTCCTACGATAATATTACTCCCAAATAGTTGTTTTCCACGTTAGCATAGTTTTGCGTGAAAGATTGGGTATTGCTATGGGGATAGGGGATAGAAAATCGAGGGGTTGGGGTCGGGATTGTGCACGACGACTGTGAAACTGGCGCTGACCGATGGTCAGTTCGGCCATCTGCCGGCCCACTTCTGCACTGACCACTCCGCGCAACCCCCTCCTCCACGCGACCCCCTTCTACTACTTTCGGGACTTCGCCCTCTACTCTTCCTTCCCCTTTCTCCTCCCCCGTTTACCCCCTCAATCAATAACCGATTGAACACCCCCGTCCACTTCCTCGCCTCGCGTTGGTGTACCAAATTTCCCCTCGATTTTCATAGAAAAGAAAAATGATTATTTATTATATTATTCCATTGATCAGATATCGATGATGCGCTGATGGATACATTTTATCATCCAACTTTGAAAGTTGTACAAATGACAAATTTAATTTCATTGGATTTTTCTCTCATTTTTCCTTCTCCTTTTTATTCTTTCAACGTTTTTCTCCACGCGGCTCTGGACTCTACCGTCAAAGCAGATACATATACATAACGACGTCTGATGCGCGGGGTCTCTAATCACGAATTTTTAGGATACGAAAATTAAGGTCGGATCTATTAATATTATCCTCTTCAGGTTTTCGGATCGCTTCTACAGCCACCTACTTCCTCTCTTCAATTTATAATATTCTCTGAAAAAGAAATCGCTTTTTTAACACGGTCGGCGTCACCTCGACCGAATGGCTATGGCTAAATATAGGCGGATGGAATATAATTTAAAACGTATACCTGGGAGCAGGTTGCCTCAAACTTCCTCCTCCTTTTTTTTTCATTTTTTTTTTTCTGCATCATCCGAGGAGGAGAACGAAAGGAAAATTCATGACCCACGCCCCTGACCCATCTAGGAAACCGAATTTAACTACCTAACAACATTGGCGAAAAATATTTCCAAAATTTGGGTATATAGCAAGATGTAAAGAGGCGACGAATAGAAGAAAAAAAATCTCTAATGCTTTACCTACATCCGGAAACACGTCCGGCAAACGTGACGGCGCAACTCTAAAAATTTTGCGACGCTCATTTTTGGACACGAATAATGAAATCCTTCAAGTTTTGTGAATTTTGATTAGCAATGAAATTCAAGCGAAGGAAGAAGAAAAAAAAGATTGCTGCAGATGTGAGTTCCTCGTCGTTCCTTTGTTTTCGGAGATGCCCTTGAAGAGAGAAAAAAAAAAACAACGAAAAACGAAAAGCGGAATAAGAATTAGTGCCTTCGATTGGAAAATTCGTGGACAGGGGATGATATTTGAGGTGTATATTTACGTTTTTGGGATCTAGGCCGCATTCCATATGCCCCTCATGTATATCTATAGATACGTATAGTTTAAAAACCTGCTTTTCTATGCTCTCCGGGCTCATCCAGGCTGCAGGAAGTGGACGGTAATTTTAAACAGCCCTGCAATTAGCAAGCAAAAAGCCGAAAGATGATTTTCCAAAATAACGTGGCGAGGACAATGGAGGGCAATTTCCCGAGCACCAGCTGCCGGCACCTATCGTGATTTATCATCTGGGTCCGACTTTTCCCTGATGCCTCTCAACTTCGACGCCCCCACCTCAACTCCGACCCCCCCTCCCCCCCTCATATTCGGGATGTTTTCACAGCGTAGGTAGATCGGCAGAGAACAGCTATATACCCATCGATATTATTACCATCCCCCATGTTAAATATTCCGTCATCCGAAAACGGTAAGGATCGTTTCTTTTTTTTCCCCACTTACGCATACTTTACAATAGATCGCATTTTATACTCCGGTTTTTTTTTTTTTTTTTTTTTAAGGGAAAAATTGAGGAAACGGAAAAGTGAATTTCACGATCGTTTGCCATAAAAATCAGAAAATCGTTGACTGCAATATTCGGTGCGAACGTGGAAATAATACAGAAACTCTCACGTTACAAGCAAAAATTTTGAAAAAATTACTTTTCCTCCAAATTCTAAAATTCTCGTTATACTTTTCCCTGCGCCAATTCCACCCAATACACTCGAGTGTAATATACCACGCTCTGTATATCGTCGTCGTGAGCACGTGGCAATAGCAACAGCAGGAGTTGGAAAGGGCGAGTTGGGAGGGATATCGATGCTTTCAATGTAAGTCAGAATCGTTATAATTCTCAGTGGTCAAAGAGTTTCGAATACAAAGCCTAAGTTCGTGGGCACAGAATGAATTACGCTTGAAAATTTAGCACCATTCTTGAAACTGAATTCTAGGATAATATACCGCCCCTACTATACTTGCGCTTATACCGCTGCCGCTGCTGCTGTTGCAATAATTCATTCTGTGGCAACAAATGATTCTCTCTGCACGCGTTTCCCGCTTCCAGTTTCTCTCCTCACCTTTATTATTATTATTATTATTATTACTGCTATACATCGCATCCGACCAAATGTCCAGCGCACGCTCTCCACCCCCGCGCCTAATTTTCTCTCTACTGTCCGCTGTCCATTGCCTATTCTCTGTACAACCACTTCCAAATCTAGTATATATGCAGCTTGAAACTCATTTTTCTTATTCCCTTGTTCCTTTTTTTTTTAATCCCCATTTTCTGTGTACCTCAAATCTCCATCGCACGCGCAAAATATAAACGTGCATTATTACTGCAATCATCGCGTAGTAACGCATCTCACGGTGGCCATTGCTTATAGTTGAATACATATGCATTTGTATATATGTATGCGTATGTATATAGTTACATGCATAGCTAAGTTCACCCGCACAAAATTTATATATATGTATATTCGTACCCACATATATGCAGACGACATAATGCTCTGCAGGCGGGGGCTGATGATTCAATTCGACAATGGTCCATTCAGCTGGACAATGCTTGGCTCTCGGTCAAGCGAAGGGATGAAGAAGGATGGTGAGCAGGGGGCAAACTGGGCCCGAAATAGGGGCGCCCCGGTTCCTTAGAAACTTTGCTCTGTTTTCTCTTATGCGTGTGCAGTTCGCCCTTGACCGGTTTCATAGAATATGTTACAGAGAGATTTTTCATGGTTTTTGAAATTTTTACCATCGTCGTCTCGTTTCAATTCTGAAATTATGCAGAACAGTGGCTTTTGACGGATATTATCAAAATTCTCTTAATTTGCAGGGTCATGAGATGCATTTTTTAACGCTGTGAATCCGATTTCCGGTTCTTCTGAATCTAACCTCACTTTTTTTTTGCTCGTAAAACGAATCGCAACTTCGAAAATTAAACGGTCGATAAAAATCTCTGAAAATATTGCGTAACATCCCGCAGTACCATGGGTATTGCAAACTTTACCCCGAAAACGATAGTAAAATTGAAAAAGAAAAGAGAGAAAATTTTCAAACTGGGGTACGAGGGCGGAAGTTATGCGTAAGGTTTTGAAGCAACTGCAACATATAAAATTGTACGGGATGACCGGGATTGGTCGACCACCATTGTATTTCCCATAATAATATTGTGTACGTTTTGAAAGACGGGGTCGAGTCAGGGGTCGGCCCGGGGTCTGATGGGGTCAGTACGGGTCGAAGGTCGTGTTTTCAGCTTTATGTGACATAATTTATATGCCTCGTTACACGTCGAACCATTCGGATTCATTCGTTCATTCATTCATTCGCTCTCATTCGTCTATAAAACTCATACGTACGGGCAACGTTGACGAAAAAAGAGCATCGATCGCAAACCAAGAAGATCGAATTACAAATCGCAGAAATAAAAAGTCATTTTCATCCGGTTACAGGTAACCTAGAGATATCAATTATCTAAATCTTATTAGGTAATCAACGTTTATTCATTCATTTTGTTTTTTTCTTCTTTCCTAATGGCGAAGTACAAACGGCGATGCGTGTATAATAATTAATTTTCGAATATTAATGAGCTACAGGGAATCTTGAATCGAATCGAGCATAATGTGCATAGCAATGAAATTGTTACTCGGTAATTCCACAAGGACTTTGCGTGTAAATGTGTCATGTACCTAACCTTCTTTACATTCCAGCGTAAATCCTGTATAAATACATATTTGCGCGACATTATATTATATTTCAAAATGCATAATTTAATACATCGATTTATCGATCAGCTGCACTTTTTATGTAATAATACTCGTATATAGGTACCCGATACATCATATATTCCTTCATAGCTGCACAGCTGCAGTGACATGTTTGAAAATATAAAATTACCCGCATAAAATCCTACCGTGTATACGGTATGGTAATTTTGTGGAAAAGAATGAAAATTAATAAATGAATGAAAAACGAAAAAAAAAACCTCACGTATAATGTATATCAATTGTTAAATTGGTTGGGATATGTATACGTATACAAAATGCAGATTGAGTGTTATTGGGTTAAATTAGCAAATGAATTTATAGCCGAAGAAAAAGCGTTGGTTAAATAATTGGTTTTTTCTTTATCTTTTTTTTTTATTTTTTCATTCTCTTCGAGCTTGAGATCGATGAGTAGATTATCTAATTCGTTTAATTAATCAATTGTTGTTAATTGTCGCCCGCACCGCGCGCTTATAATGATATAGGTATATGGTATATTGAATGTGTGCATGGTTACGTATTATACGGTTAATATAATACGTAGCTGCGAAGGAGATGGCCAGAAGCGAGCGATCCTTGTGGCAATTCATGGTGTGAATATACACGTATTTTATTCCATTTCATTACATTTCATTACATTTCATTGCAACAGCAAAAGTAAAAGCAACGGCGTCAGGGATATATAGTCAAGAGGAATAAGTCGAGGGCCGCATTTGTTCCCATCAAGTTTAATAATTAACTTCTTTTTTCTTTTTTCGTTTTTTCTCCTTTTCTTCTTCTTCTTCTACTTCTTTTCGTTCTCTCTTATACCGCGAGACGTATCAAACTATTAGCCCAATTATTATTAATTAATCTGAAATTACTACAAACCCACGTATAAGTAACGTGGAAACTGAATACCCCTCACCGTTTATTCAACTCGATAATATACATCATTGTTATTGTTAAAATATATAACATATCGCGCGATAATCATCGGCCGATCATCTCAAAAGAAACAATAAAATTAAACGATCGATGCAGATCAATTGATCACGCTAATTATAATATTCTCATTATAAAAAATATGCTAGTAATAAAAAAAAAGGGAAAAGAAGAGAAAACGAGAAAATTCCTGAGAATCCCAACTACCCGCTCGGTTTCAATAGTTTGCCGACCCTAAGTGAAGGGTCAAAAAGATAGAAGAAAAGGAAAAGGAAAAAGAGGTTAAGAACGTTAGTTTTTTTTTTTCTAATTTACAACTTAACAGTCGCTGTAGGGCGGAACGGCATTTAAAAGTTACACCAATATATCATAATGCATACACCCAAGGTCGGAGTTCTTTTCCAAATTTTTCGCCAAACAGATTCTGAAAATATTTTCGAAAAACTTGACAAGTTGAAAAGAGGGGTGAAAAAACCGAGGGTAAAAAAAATCCAGGTAAACTTTTCGTGATATCGTAACTCGCTTTTTCAGTTTTGGAGGCGTTCAAATTTCGCAAATCTTCGTAGGCCTAAATCCAATTAATCTTAATCTAGATGCGCCTGCATAATACCTGAAAAGCCTTCAAACACGTCGTATTCATGCACATGAATCGAGGACTTCTCTATAATTCAGCAAGTGGCGATTCGCTCGTGTGTGTGAAAGGAGGATAAGATGAGGTGGGGGTTTAAGGGGGTGTATAATGTATGTACCCTTCGTGGCCGAAAGAGGAAAGAAGAGGTGGGATGGGTGCAGGCGATGGTGATGGTGATGGCGAGGAGGAGAACGTCGGAAAGAGAAGGTTGCAGAAAAAGAGTAGGGGCGGCGATATCGTACTGACCAACTCGGCGTATGGTAGTAGGTAAGGTATACGAACGAGCCGGACTGCTCTACTGCTCTGCTGCAGACCGGCGAGCGGAGTTGAAACCCCGAAGGATCGCATCAGTAGTCAACTCGCCCCCGACAGGATCGCGCATAAGGGAAAGTTGACCCCCTGCTGTTTCTGCTGCCGCCACTGCTACTGTTACTTTTTCCCCGTTTACTGTTCTAACGTTGCACCGACAAATTATTGCAAATTATCGTCATTCACGTTTTTCCTTTCATTTTTCTCTCTCTCTCTTTTTCTCCTTCAAATTTCTCCCTCTCTCCTCCCTCTTTCTCTTCCCATCGTCACCGCGGTACCGGGAGTATAAGTGCGATTCTTTTTCCCCCCCGCCCCCCAAACCGCCACCGCAAACCCACTTACCTGCTGCCTGCTGTTTTGTTAAAAATCATACCTATAAGAATAGGTGAAAAAAATCGATCGATTGATTTATTTATTATCGATGAATGGAAATTTTCAAACGGTGACCCTGACCTAGGACGATGTATCAAAAATTTATAAACGACAACTATAATGTACTTATTAATAAAAAGAAGAATATAATTATAAATACGTGTATCGTGCTTCGTGGTGAAGATAAAGATTTTATCTAAATAATTATTCAAAAATTACGAAAAATAATTTCTTTGCCATTTTTCTTATTACTTTTCTTTTTTCGTCATCGATTCGGGTGATAATAATTAATTATGAATCCCAGGGTGCGGGAAACTGTTGGATGAAAAAATTGATTTTTTTTTCCTTAAACAAAAAGATAATAGTAAAAAATCAAAAAGTTGAAGATTTACACAATATATGAATCAGCTACTCCGATGGTTGTGGGGATCTGTGAATTTCGTGGTAAGAAGATGCACGCGGATGCGAAGACCACATTTCGTATACGTGAGTGGCCAGTCAGATTTTTAATTTTTTTAAGTTTTCTAATTTTTCTTTTATTTTTTTTTATCCTGCAACGATTTTCTTTTGAACCTTGTTCCCTCCTTTTTCCGTCACAGCAAAATTCCCCAATTTAAACTACTTTGAATTTCGTGTAATTAATCCTCGTTGTACATTATATACATCGAGGCGTATACATGCGGGAGGAATTATTATTTTATCTATATAATATTACCTGATCGTTATCTCAACTTGGGACTATTATATAACACACACATACGTATATACCCTGTTGTGACAATGAGTCATATATATAAGTGACACGTTATAGGTATGTGAACACGTCGTTCAGTTTACTGAATTATTATTAAATTTTCCCATACACTGTATTACGACTCATGGAAACCAGCATCTTAGCATACGTCATTTATTTATTTTTTTTGTTTAATGGCAGTTGTAATAAATTTTTGGTATAATAATTCAGGGGCTGACTGCCCGGCTCATCCCGCATTCGTTCATCTGACTCCCGCACGTTGCGATAAATTTTTTTTAGACTTTTTTCTAGTTTTATGTGACGTGAATTCGTTATCTCATTATATACGTACGTAGGTATCTGTCATTGATCAATTGTTTTGACTTTATTTTTATTATTTATTTCTTTTTTTAACCCACACATTTATTCATCCCTCAACCCCACGCGTATTATTCCCGTCCTGCGATGTGATGGAGAAAAAATAAAAATAGAATTGAAGAAAAAAGAGAAAAAAAAAAAAATTCCCACCCCGTCACGTCACTGGGGAAAACTACGTTGATTGCACGCGTACTTATCCGCACGTTTGACGTTTGACTCGACCATCATACTGTAAACCCCCAACCTGCATGATATTCTCTCGTCATTTTTATCCGAATTTCGAAACGCATTTTCATCGGTTGAAAATTTTAAGCCAATGCAGGATTTATATCGAGTGTTTTAAATTTTTATGAAACTTTGCAGTAATTGTTACGATTTTGTTTTTCATTTTTTGTCCTCAAGATTGTAGAAAGAAATTCCGTGATTTGCATCCGATTGGACGAGTGCGTTCATTTTTTTCCCCGCTATATATAATCGACACAGTGCTCGCGGGGGCCATTTTTATACCCGTTTGAAAATCCATTGAAAAAATTCACCCTCTGTCAAAACTCGAACGCTATTTTCAACCCCCTTGAATTTGCCCCTCCCGTTACGATGGGGTGAACCCCAATTCGGATTTTCTTTTTGATTTTTTATCGTACTCTCGGCTGCGAGACCAACAGAATTATCCGATTATAACACCGGTTGGATTTTTAAATGGATTCTGCGAGGAATTTGAAATTTGATAAAAATCCCGCACTGCACATTTTTCAAAAATTTCAGTGCAAAAAATTTTAAAACGTTGGGAAATTATTTCACACGCGCTCGGATTACTCCAAATTCACTTTTCTTCGGCGTCATATTATTTTTATCCTTGTGCCGTTTTAATTCTCTATTTAATATCGAGGTGAAGTATCGATAATGCGGAACACTTGGAGTGTTTCTTTCCATCCTGCAGTTCTTTCGTAAACCGCGTACAGTGCGGCGAGCGAACGTAAAATAGGATTATCCCATCCGCAGCACGTGTCATATATTCGCATCATCGCGCCGCAATCGATAAAATTAAAAATAAAATGAAAGAATTTTTTCGGTTCAATATTCTGAAAAGTACATAGATTTTTACACACGGTGTACATGGCGTCACTTTTACGCTGACTAACTTAAAGGTATAATGCTGGGTCTTATACTTATACCCGTGTAAGTATAACCTGAGCGTAATCTTGGGGGGGCGTCTTATCAGATTCCTATCAGAGAATCTGCCCGCGTTCCCGGTCACGATCTCGTTGCTCTGGACCGCCCGGGACCGCGCCTTAATTAAACGTTATGAGTTGGCCCCCTCGTTAGCCACAGGGACCAGCGGCAGCAGCTTCTTAGCTCAGCGCATGCCATACGGTATAAAGTATACATAAAACGTGAACATAGCTGACTATATAAAATAAAACACGAGCGCCGCATACCGCGCACGATACAAGGGTGCAGTGCCGAGAAACGTCCGTTATCGGGGGATGAGACGGAGAGCGAAAAAAAATACATTTTTTTTCTAATTTTACTTCGATGAATATCCAAACGACAGATTTCTCGATATGTTTATCTACACTCAGAAGTAATCCGTACAACATGATCGCGTAACCATTCAGATCCTGATCTCGTTATATCCCCAGTTGTATATAAAACATATTTTATATATATGGAGTTAATTAATTACATCTCTACTCCCTCTATTTTTCTTTCTCTGTGGCATTTAATTCGATTTATCACAATCGAATTGTTTCCGACGAGGCGTAGGTATATGTACAGGCGAGCTGAGTTATTATCGATATTTTCACGCAACGATAATTATTGGCAAACTCGATCCTGCGGGCCGCCGCCGCTGTTGTTACCCCCTTTTTCTTTCCCTCCCCCAAAAATTAAGGAGTTCGTCCCCCCGCTTCCCCCGCGTATTTATTCCCCACTCCCTTCCAGCGCCAACGTCCCGATTTTTCGCGCGCTCCCGGCTCCCGCGACACCCACGCCCGGAGCCAAATCCTCCAGAACCGCGCGTCTAATTCGATAGCAGTTAGTTCCTATCGTTCGAATGTTTTTCTTCTCTTTCATCCAGCTCTCCCGTCTCCAGGATTCTCTCCCCTTTCCCGCCCCACGCATTGCTGTCCGCCTGCCAGAACCACTCTCATTGGATATAATATATCGCGAGGATTAGTTGGCCCCTTATTGTTTTCCACTCTGCCCCCCCTTTTTTCTTTCCTCCCTCGTTTCTACTTCCAGCTCTCTGTATCGCCGACCGCGACTCAGTTTCTCTGGCTCTTATAATTTTCTCTTTCTCTCTCGCTCTTTAGTTATATAACTTAATTACAGAGAAAAGCTGCCCAGACAAGCGAGGCCCCTTAAGCGCGGACGATATATTAGATTTTCCTTATACTGTTCTACAATACATAGCAGATCGTACCTACCTACGTACATACACCCATACCACACCTACACATACGAAAACTTTTTGCTCTAAGAAATTATCGCTACCCGCGAAACCAATATTCGATTTCTTTTCTTGTCAAAGAGAAGCGTGCAGGACTTGCCTTACCAATCCTTTTTTCTTTTCTTTTTTTTCTTATCGTCCTATAGCGTGGCTGTACCGCTGCAGATGTTTCCGAATTAGACGTCCGCGCCGGTATATCCACCATTCAGATCTTTTCCATCGTTTTTTTTGTTTTTCTTCTGTTCTGTTTTTTACGGCATTTTTTTCATTTTCATTCCACGAACCGATATGTCCCATCTTTTCATTCTTCTGAGACGAAAAAAGGCACTTTGAAGAAATTTGAGAGCCAAATTTATTCATTTTTTTCTGCGGAGAAAAATCCCCGCTGGATCTCTGCACGTCTTCATCATCCACAGATACCCGCTAGTACGTGATGAAAAAATAGTAATTCATGAATAATATGAAAGAGAAAAAAAGGCGGGGGAAAAAAAATAGAAAAATGTAACGGAAACGCCTGCAATAATTGCGGTCATTGTACAATTGCGAGGCGATCACTGTAGGCACCAACTCGGTATGTAATTATGAAGAATGCTCTTCGAATAATACGGATTCATATTTTCTAGCGCGAGTTAATAATGCATATTACTTATAGAAGGCGGAATATAATATAGATCGGCAGAAATTTGCAATTTTTATTCCATAATTAGTGGGATAAGTGAACATCGGTCGTATATATGGTAGAAAGAAGAAAAAAAAAGGTTCGAATTTTGTGAAAGCGTTTAGTGAACTTTTTTCTTTTTTTTCTTCTCTGCATCGATGTGGATTTCGAGATGGTTGACCTTGGGAGAAGAAATCAAGATAATTGAACGCGAGGCGTCGGATGAAAAGGAGCGTTCGTTGTACCTTAAAACAATAATTATTGTAATTGTATCAGACAAGATTATATTTCGCGAATGAAGTTAATGTGTATACAATATCTATAGAATATGATATATAGGTATATAAAACAAAAGAAAAGTGGTGCATTACAGAGTTCAATTAGTAAAATAAATTAAACATTTCGTTCGCCGACGTAAACTGCTCCGAAGGGGTTTCGTATAAATCCATTAAAAAATAATAACTGAAATTCGT
Source organism: Athalia circularis (assembly GCA_963978495.1). NCBI lineage: Eukaryota > Metazoa > Arthropoda > Insecta > Hymenoptera > Athaliidae > Athalia > Athalia circularis. The sequence continues at coordinate 28,667,903 of OZ021700.1, read as the reverse complement.
TTTAATTGGCGGAATATAAATACGGATACTCTGACTGACTGACTGACTGCATCCATGTATAGTTATGATACACCTATGTAGATACGTTTATGTACTTGTATTTTTATATATTCTCATATACACCCAGCGCAAAGCAACGCGATCCGTAACCCTGAATCCTGACAATTAAACTTGATGGGAGATCCACGATGCGGACTCATCCTCGACCAGTGCCGTTTATAATTACCAGATAATTAGCGGGAAGGGGGGCTGGCGGCAATTAACTTGATGAATATCGTATCGCTGCAACGTAGTACCTACGTTCGGTTCGCTTTTTTACCATTCTGTTTTATACGTATGCCTTTATGTGCATATACGTATTCTTTTATACCCAAATCGGGACTCGCAGCCCCTTACATTATACGTTCGTCGGGAGCCACTTTATCTATTTCTTTTTCTTTGAACATCAAAAAAACTCACGATCCACAGAGAATTTCAGCAATTCACATGTTGTATAAATAAAATATTACAAAGCGCGACGAGACGACAGATTTCACGAATTTAAATTCGTATAACGTAACGTTCTAATCACCATATCGACTGACGAAGTGTCAACCGGATTTTATTTCTTCTCTTTCTTTTTCTCTGTTTTATTTCTATTTTGTCATCAAGGGTGGGCCTGATGCCTATTATAAAAGCGTCGCGCGTTGATCGTGGTTCGTAAAATCGCAGAGAGCGAATATAATCGTTACGGACTTGATGGATTTCCCAATAATTGCTATTTCGTATTATGGAAGAAGGGTAACTTTTGCAGCAGATGCAGATGGCGTCGTCGCGTCATCCCTATTTTGGGCACGTGTTGAATCGTCGCTAGTTACGCGGAGAGATTATTGCTCGCTGGCGGAACAAAACGTCATGCAACGTTATAAAGGAAACTCCTTTCGCAGCCTCGTTGAACGGCGCTCTGCACGGGGGCAGCGAGAAGAAGAGTAAGAGAAAGAGAAAGAGAAAAGAAAAAAAAGAAAACCCCCACTGGATGAAGGAAAAAGAAAATTATTACGAATTGATGACTGTCAGTGGCTAGATTTTCGAAGGGCTAGTATCTCCGGCTACAAGGGGTGCGTGTCCGAAGGTGGTTGGGGTGAAAAATTCGTAGGAAAACGTACGCGCGTGCCGCCATCCCTTGCAATGGTATAAAAAGGGTTGCTCGCACAGGAGGGTAACACCCCCCGATGATCAAACCCCTTCCGTCATCCCTTCTAACAAGTAGATCTCCTGACCTAACCCTCCGCCGATCGTCCCCTGCAGCAGACACGCGTCGCGATTTTCTCCTCTTCTCTCCGGCCGATCTTCTTCTGCACTCCAGAAAAATCCACCCCTTCTTCTTTCTTCTGTTTATTTTTTTTTTTTCCCTCGACTTCGAAGAGCGGATCGTCATCGCGTAGTGCAGTATTTTTTTCTCTCTAATACATTTACAACATTAGCGAGGGTAATAAGAGCTCTGTGTCTTCCCTGACCATCCCTTTCCCCCTTTATTTTCCCCTTTTCCGCGTTCCCAGTTGGAGAACGAACTGCGGAGACGGTCGTCATGGCGACGCCGGTGTAGTAAAAAGGTGGGGGAAATGGGGAGAATTCGTGGGGAGGGGGGAGGGTGATTTCTTCATAACGTTCGCCATTATCGCACCCCCGACTGCGCTTTTCTCATTATATCCGGCTGACCAATATCTAACAGCGGGTGGAAATATTCTTGTTTTAAAAATAGTTCCACTACCCCCGACTACGGAGAAGCTAGCTCTCTACCGCTACACCGGCTCTGTATACCTATATACCTACCTACAATTCTTGCACCACCGCTAATGGCTGCGCCGGTTTTCTCCCGGTTCGATTGTAATTATATTGCGAACGTAGAGTTATTAAAGCTCACAATCAGTCCATACGGGGCAGGAGTTGAAAACTTGTCACGTAATTTTATATTTTCTTAGAAATAATAATTGAACTTGCAGCGCGCAGTATGCTTTGATTCCGACAATTTCTTATTATCTCATCAAACATCATATTGCGTTGATTGGAATTCCAAGAATTTCCAATTCCATCCCCACTTTACGTTGTGCATGCAGCTTCGGACGTTGTACATTGTATAAATATCTTCATGGTGGTATACGATAAAAAGAGAATTGGTTGGGGTTACGTAAGAAGCCCGTTTGGGGAGGTGGAATTCAGACCCGCGCGCGCTCTTCCAAACGAGATTTTAATATTTGACCGCTACGATAACAATACCGATAATAACTGACCGCAAAAGGGTGGTACGGTTTGCGGGGAGGCTAGTCCACCGCTTCGGCACAAAAGTCGGCTAAAATATTAACGTCGACATTTCTGGTTTGCGGCTATATGTGTATAAACGTATATCGTATATGAGGAGTACAGCATATGTAGCGTGTATGGTGGATACATAAAAAAAACGAAGCTTTCGATTCTCGATATTTCCGCACGCGGGAGGCGAACTACCGGCTGGCATTGCATAATATATTGTAATCATAGCCAATATATTTGCAACCGCTATGAATATCATATGCGGAGTATTTTTCTTCTTCTTTTTCTTCCTTTTTTCTTATCTTTTCTTTTTCTTTTTTTATATATTTGAATCTCGTTTGCGTTCAGAGACCGGCGGTGAAGAAAAAATTTTTACCGAGAAAACGTTATGCAAGATATTCGAAAACGAAAACGATATGGATATCGCGTCGCGGTTCGTCGCACGCATCAATTTTTAAGGTCGAACCGCATCTGCCTTCCCCCCCCCCCCCCCTCCCTAAAAATCCCCCGCAGTCGATATCAAAACTCTAACCTTACCCACATTCGCAACATCATCTCCATCCTCATATACTTCGACAATTTTTCCACCTTATTATTCATCTCAGAGTTCATCTCGTATTATACCGCTGCAGTAGAAAAATAACATCAGGTAGGTTTCGTAATATATCTGGAAAGACATTTTGCTGACCTATGAGAAAGTTTCTAGATACCGGCAAAAATTATTCCTTCGGAAACGTGTGTGTGTTTTTTTTTTTCTAGGGTTTTTTTTTTGTTATTCGTTACTATTCAGAATCGTAGCGATATCTGTCCGTCATATTCATATGTGGTATACCCGCCTTACGTTGCACATCGCGTGTCGAGCTGCGTGTTTATATGAAAAGGTCAAAGTTATATGGTTAGAAAGTGGAAGAAACGTGGGGGTGCAAAATCAGGTTTGGTGTACGTCCGCACTACTCATACTCCGTGTATACGGTATGTGTCTGTCCATCATTATTTTACGATCACGTCCAATTTCATTTTCTTTCGTTTTTTTCAAGTCTTGTATATCATACCGCCAGCCACCCTGACACACTCTTTTGTTTTTCCCTTTCCAAAGCTCCTCCGACGAATATCACATTTTTCTGTGATTCTGAGGTTCCAGAAAGAGGTTGTAACAAAGGATAATTGCAGCGAACTCCATCGACTCGCCTGTTAGGAAGAATTTTATTCCTCTCTGTAGCTTTTCTATAATAATAAAAAATCTGGGAATCTATGGGGTAAATAAATCCGCGGCATGTTATCGATTGAATATAATGGAAATGGAAATGAAAAGAAAATTAGGGAGTCTATACGAACGCATGAAAAATTTCAATCGCGATCCTGATCCAGAAGTTTTTTTCGCAGGCATATAAATCTAATTAGATCGCTGCAGTTCACGAGGCGAAAGATCGTTATCGATGGGGGGTGGGGGGTGGAAAGAGAACAAAATTATACTAAAACTTTCCCAATTTTCCTACACAATTTTCTAACGCCACATGGTCTTCGTCACGAGTTTGTTGGAAACGATGCCAATGATGGAAATATATGGAGTCGTAGGGGGTTTCCCCAGCTGCGTCCGAAATAGCCGGCTTTTGTCCTCCTCCTACTACTCACGATGGTCACTCGATATTCAAATAATCTATTTGCCGCGTCGAAGGGCTCCGCTGCCCCCTGATCACCCCACGCTTTTTTTCTATTCTGTATTCTCTATCCTCCATCTCCGAATCCATCTGTCTATCCGTCTCTCTCCCACCTTTTTCGACCTTCGCTTCCTCGGAACGAGATGGCCGACGGGTAATTCGGAGATGAGATGACCGCCATACGTCACCGCGACGCCCGGCGTCCGTCGACTACCGGCCACCGCCCCGGGGGCCAAGCCACGACCCCCTGGGGGCTCGCAATTCTGACTGTATAGCCACCGACTCTATTACCCTCCGCCGTACCTACAGGGCCCAAGATTATCCCTGTAAGACTCGACGGGAAGACGACGAACATGTGTCCGAAAAATGAGACGACCAATTTCACTAAGTCGCGCTAAGATCTAATTGGAATTTAAAGCTTCACCCGTTTCCTAATTTGTTAGGGAAAACTGCGGGAAGACCGAAAACTCCGAGTGTATTCGGCACGTCCAGCGTGGTTCGGGTTTTCTCGGATCGACCGGGATCCGTGAGACGTATGACCGTCGCCGTAACACCTAGACGACACTCGAGGGAATTTAGACTTCCTCAAGGAGCACGCTCTACTCTAACCCTAAATATACATTATGTACCGTTCGGAAGGACGTTATCGTAACCCCGCACCCCGAAAAAATTCCAAACGTACGTTCGGAAAGATGCTTCTCTGCATGGCTTCCTCTTCATTACGAGGACAGTTTCTCAAAGCATTCGAAAAATTCAGCATTCTATTTCCTCGGACAAAAGAAAAATTAAATTCATTACGGTATACGTAATAATAAGCAGGGCAGCGAAGTTCAAGTCTCGTAGAAGTCAATCAGCGAGAATTCTAAGCTTACTATACTATAGTATAGCGATGTAAAATAAACTCGTGACTACAAATCGGAATTACACGGTAGAACCGGAAGTGGGAGTGACGCCGAGGCGCGCTCGCTCTCCTCTCTCCGCAGGTTTGCTTCCTCTTCTTTCCTTCTCTTTCTTATATTCCCTAATTTTTTCTTATCTTTTTTTTTATTAATATTTTTTTTTCGTTCTATTCGCCGTCTCCTTCTCTCCAGCTACGAGAGATGCGCATTTACGAGGAGCTGAATCTACCCGTTGATCGTTATTACTCTCATTACTGTCAACAAGCGCGGGACGTTTCTCTTGGTACGCCGCGCGGCTCGTTTGTACGTTGCACAGCCTAATTTTCACGATATACGATACTATGCTGTATTATACTCCACTCTATACGCGTAGTCCAAACACCAATGGCTCTACACACTCAGCTACTTCTCTAATGGATACCTAGAAGATAGAGAACATCATTCTAAGATCCGACCCCTGCCGTCTCTGTTCTGAACTAACTCAGAATTGCGCACTATACTCCGCAATTCTGACTACATTAATTTACAACGGAATATGAAAGATTAATCCTCTGTGAGAAATTATTAGGAAATATACTATTTTGCAAAGGGTATTACTTCCCGGCTGTATACGGTGTAGAGTATTATGGAAGAATGTGTAATTTTAAAATCTTGAGATGCTGATTAATGTTACATGTTTTTTTTTTTCTTGTTTCAGCCAGCGACGCGCTCGGGAGAATCGATAAGGAGCCCGAACCGGCATCGCCGCAATCCATAGATGGTCAGTATGTTTGCAAGAATATCGAAAATTCGCTTCAGTTTCGACATTTTTCAAAGTCTTTTGCAACCTCTGAGAAAATATGTGTCACACAATCGGCTCTCTTCTCATCTGAACGTTTCGAGACGCCACTCATCCATGTCGCATGTCCGTGCAGACGATTTCACGTGCAGTAACACGTGTCAGTCGTAAAACTGCTACGACTGCGAATTGTGGCTTAGCGCGAATAAGGAGACACGGGAAATAAAAATGGGGAAAAAAAAATAAAAAAAATGAACCAGCAAAAAGGGGAATGTAAGAAAGAAGAGGAAGTATAATCCACTTGTCAAGAAAATTTTGAAGACGTCAGCAAAAATTTTCACTTCGACACGTCGCGGGAAACGCATAGTCTACGTCCTTGTTATACTTGTATAACTTCGTTCTGAACACCGAGGCGTATGAAGGAGAAAAAAATTATTTTTTTTTGCCTCCGCTTCTCTTCTTTCATTTTATTTGTTTCGTGGCGAAATTTTAGCGGACAAATTACACAGAGGTATAATATAATGGGATAGGAGTTCCTTTGGTTTTGAAAAACGTTGTCTGCGCTTAGAAAATAACATGTCCGGGTGCAGAGTTTCAAGATTTTATATGTACAACGGCCGAAGGACCTCAAACGAAATGACAAACTATTACGTCTGCTACAGGGTCTGCATCGGCAGCAGAAACAGCTTCGGTTCTGAAATGCGTGCCCGCCCGGAGCTTAAAGGCGTGTAATTCATTTTACGAGTTATTTTACCGAGAAAAATATTACCGGGGATGATCAAAGATGAAAATATGTATACACCGAAGATCGGAGAGGAGGAACAGCTGGCCGCGGGTTTCTCAACGCGGTTCCAGAACCTCGAATCATTTTTGTGGTTTTTTTCCACCCTTCGTTTTTTTTCCGTTACAGATTTTAGGGATATATTACACGAATTTAATGGTTAATACCAATGTATTTTATCCCGTGCATATATGTGTATCGAAAAAAAGGGATGTAAAAGAAAAAATGTTCCGGGCTTCGCGAACTGTTAATTTTGGCACCGAACGTTGTATTATACGTGTACAATACATATGGATGCGAGAAGTACTCGAGTTCCTGCGGGGTGCCGGTGCAATGGGAGGAGACGAAAGATGGTGCAGCAGGGTATAGAAAAAGATGATGCAGGGTAGAGAGGATCACGAACCTGTATTTTACTTTATAGCATTTAGCGGTCGTTTGTTTTATTGCTATTAGCGTTCTTCAATTAGTAATTTCATTTTAATGTGTATTCCCTGAAGCGGCCCCTCTACTTTAATTTTTTTTTTTATCCTCCTTTTCTTAACCCCGTCGCGGCTCACTGCAGATCCAGCAGTCGTCCAAAGATCGAAGGAATACAGTGATATACAGTGCGAAATGCCCCTTATATATACTTATTTTCTATCTTTCATTTTTCATCTTTTATCTTTTCATCTTGGCCGTGGTCCGGGAGTTTTAGATCGTGACTTTATATAGACCAATATGCATGGCCCGATGAACGGTGACTCTGCAAAGAATATATGAGAAGGTCGGAGGGAAAAGTACAAAGGTAAAAACGGAGCGGGGGAAGAATCGTTTCTTTTTTTTTCTTTTTTTTTCCAACCTCATCCCTCGTCATTAGGAGTCATTAATATCACCGGGACTCTGTAATTTGACACAATTCCGATCGTCCCAATGCCACCATCTGACCACCGCACTTTTTACTCGAGAAACTTTGCTCGCCATTTGCGAGCGCGGGTTTTCATATTTTCTTGTTATCAAAGCGAGGTGGTAATTTTTGAATATTTTCACCGCGATCATCGGAAAGAAAATATGATCGAATCATCTTTTCTTCGACATTCTCTTTCTCTTCTCTTCATTGCCGATCGACTCTCACGAACACCGACGCTGCGGCCTAACAACGAAACCATATTCGATGGGCAGGTGTTCCACACGCTCTCAGCATAACTAATTTTACCATTATAATATATTACGTCCAGATAAAAATCCCTGTCGTATGGCGCGCGGAGGAGTCGATGCAGTATGAAGTAATTACGTAGTATATGTAATTTTTAATAATATTATTTATAAGTCGCAAAAATCGATCAGCACCAATTCGGTCAATCTGATAAAATAAAAGTCAAACAATTTCCACTCTTGTTGAGAAAAGTCAATTTTTCGCACTCGAGCTTCTGGACGGTAAATTCCATCGCATCAAAAAACTATAAGCTTGTATAAAGTTTTTTGAGCTCGAAGAAAATCGCAAGAATCGCATCATATATAGGTGATAATGATTTTATTCAATCTACATCACTCGTGTAAAAATGACATGAGAATATCTTCGCGTGTAATTACTTAGTCGAATGACGATACGTACGAAGGCTAGTGCGGCGTACCTATTTATCGATCTGGGCGTAGGTCGTGGTCGGTGGTCGATCAATCCGTTTGGCATGCAAACGACGTGATAAACGGAGTGATCGTGGCGTTCTCATAGCTTTACGTGCCTCGCGACACGTCTTTGTAGCAGTAGTGCCTATAGCTCCTCTTCTTGAATTGAAAGCGTCCCGCGCGACTTTGTTATTCAAATTCTCCTTCTTATGTGCAGAGGAGAGTTCAGAAATCGGGAGAGTCCAGGGTAGAATCGTCTCGAATTCCGTATCGCTTCCTGATATTTCGATTCGAAAAGTTCGACCGATCGACGATCCTCCCGCGGGCCCGGGGCCGCGGCGGGGTATCGATGGCGAAAGCACTTCCAATTCTGTTCACCAGCTACGAGAGTGTCGGGGAATTCAAATTTCGTATTCGAGAGTCGGGACGGACGCCGATAGCGGACGTCAAGGTAGACCGCGGCACGAGGCTAGGCGGCTCCTCGGCTTTTAGGGGATCTACAGATTTTTATCGACGATATCCTCGAGCGCCCTCAAACTCCCGCGCGAATACCGAATATGCTAATTCTTTCGCCGAGTGCTCAACAATCCAGGCGTGAACACGGAGCATTAAGCGCGTTTCTGACCACGGCCACTCTCCGAGGTCCTGCCCTTGAGAAACGATCGACGCTCAATGGTCGTTCATTCAAATTCACGACCGATCTTTATACACCGATTTATGCATCACGTACCTACGTATTTTATCTACAGTAAACCGCGGCGCGGGTTACGAAAAGTGCTCGACTTTTGATTTCGAATTGAGAAATTCATTCGACATCAGTTCGGATCCCGATTCGCCGACGTCAAGTTATATAGTTACTCCGCGTTAATTGACGACGATCAATATTTATTATAATTAAAACGGTTAATGTATAATTATTTGGTAGCTCAAATTCCGAGCGTTTTATTACGCGGGGGTATAAATTGAAGTGACGCGCGTGTCGATCGTTCCCGCATTCAATCAATTAATTGATAATAGGTATTCTTCCCAATAAACGGATGAAATATGGCATAAGCGATGAAAAAAAAGGGGAGTTTGATAATCGAGGCTATAAATCGAGATGTGTGGGTGCTTTTTTTCCACACATTACACACCACGCTTAATTCTTCTACGCAGCAGAATTACGGGAGATATAATTTTAAACGATTCTACCGCACTGCTAATTATTATACGTATTTTATTTATACGTGTAGTCTCTCCATTATAATCGCTTTATGCTCCCTGCACCTACCTGCCTACCTACACATATACCGTATTCTATATAAGCAGTATTTTAATTACCGGGTTATTATAATTTCCTCTTCATTCAAATATCAATTAGTATAGTAGCTCCTTTTAAGTTCGATTTGCTTTACAATTCTCCGATTCACGCACACTCGGATACGTCTGGTTCGACAGCGTTCATTGAGAACTGATTAAAACATGGAGAAAAGAAATGTTAAAAAAAAAAAAAGAAAGAAGCCCGAATATATTACGGGACTTTTAAGGGACCACATGCATATGCGGGGGTATAAAATACACGTGTATACATGTGTGTACATAGCATATAAACTGACAAGGATCTCGCTAGTCATCAGCCTGTTGCAGCAGGACCGGCGGTTCGGGGTTCACTCCCCCGTTCGTAACGGGACCAGTTGTTGAATATGAAAAAATGTGGGTGGAAAAAAAAAATGAGAAAAGAGAGAAAGGTATAAGAGAGAAAAAAGGGAAGAAAGCGAGAGGGAAGGATAAGGAGGGAAATATATGAAATAGAAAAAAGTAAAAAGTAACGCGCGGAGGGGCTGTGTTGCCCTCGACGTCTCTCGACGACGGCCGCGCCGCGACGCCCCCCCATGCGTTCAACGTCATCCGGGCGGCGCGTGCTGCCCGTTCAGATAACGGGGTGCTAATTGATTATAATATCCAAACGGGAAGCTCTCTTAGGAAGGGTGAAGATCGTATCTAAATATTACCTACTACCGGCACCACTATTATAACATCGGCAGGAACTCAGCTTCAGCATTTACGCGCCTCGTGCCCCGGAGAATCGCTCACTTCCGGTTCATTTATTACGTACTCACTCACTTCGTTAGTTACCTATACGCACCGAACACCTGCAGCGCGTATGCCTGTTACGATAAATGTGGATAATCGCAAAGTATTTACAGATTTTACACGCGACTCGAACGTTACACGATGATATTTTAATTCGAAGAGAGCAAAGAGAAAAATTATTGAAATTATCACCACGGATTATTATCTAATCGCCGCGTCGCGATGAAAAAATCGTCAATTATTCAGATCTGTATTTTATTATTTCCAAGGACTCGGCGGATTTCTTATAAATGTGTTACACGTTGCCGTATGTTTTCTCTACAGTAATTTTGGCGTAATTATGTTCGTCTAGACGATCTCTGTGGATTTCGTGAGATAACAATTACACGAATTTAAGTAGGATCTGGACCGGTAGTAGGTATGGGTCCCCGCCGGCATCCGTTCGTCTAATAGTAGACAATATACGATCCTTTCTGATCCTTTCCCAGTAGGAACTTAAAACCATTCAGGGAAACTGAATATAACGTAACAAAAAATCATCATCATTCGGTATAATATTTGCTAGAGATGCATGCGCCGCCATTATAATAACATAACGAATTTAATTTCACCTTACCACGTGATAATTTACAGCTTTTTCCCACATCTCGTATGCGCAACTCCCAAAATCAGCTGCAACTGCATTCGAGATATGGACCCTGAAATTAGTCCCTCTGCAAAAAATGAAAAAAAATTATTCACACCCACGCACACATACTGTGCATATTATCACGTGACGTACTTAATTTCTCACGTGTGTTCCTTGCTCGAAATTAACAGAGATGGGAAAAAAAGGATAGTATTTTCACGGAACGTTGAGCTGCACCCTGCAGTAACAAAATCCGCAGCTAGGAATTATACCTTTCCCTGAAAATTACGTTACATGTTGGTATATACAATAGGAAGTTGAAAACTTGTGTACAGTTTGTTAAATAACCCTACAATATAACACCGAAGGTATAGGGAAGAAGACGAACCGTTATACGGTATAGAGGGTGGTAAAAATAGGGGAAGGGGGAGTTGCCGGATAACTCAAGTGTGAAATACCCTCGGCTTATCGAACCCCCGCAGTGCTTTTTTATATTATAAAACGCGATCGGACGTCACCGTCGATAGTCGCGTGTTTCTTCAACCTCCATTCATCACTGGGCAACACACCAACGATCATTGACCAGAAATAACCACTCGATATAGCCCCGGATCGCGCACCTAATATTATTATACTCACAAACACTCGTCATTTCACAACCGAACACCTATAATATGCTATCTTGTCTATGCAGCTCGGCGATTCTTTCTCTTCATATATTTATAACTCACTTCTGTTTTATTTTTTTCTTTCTTATTTTTACCCCCGTCAGTTGGTCCAAAATCTGTCTGAACTCAAAACGTATGGGAGGATAAAAATTTCCGAAACTATCGAAAATTTTTGAAGAGCTTTTCAGGGATACTATTATATACAGCCTGCGGAAATAGAATCCTAGGGGTTCTGCAGGACTAGCTCGGACACGACGTCGCCGACGCTATGGCGTATATATATATATGTACGTATGTATATATCTATAATATATATATAGGGAGAGTTTTTGACGCGTATGACGCGAGGAAGCGTCGTGACCGGCTTACCAACCCTGGCAATCACTGTCCGACGGTACGTTGGACGAATTTCAAATTTCTTCATATTCAAATAACCACCCCGAACATCGCCGTATCCGCATCCCTCTGCGACCCCTGCTTTATAAATATAGGCCGAATCTCCCGATATTCCCTAGAAGTTTTTGTCACTTTGCCATCGACCGATATTATGATGTGGAGGGAAAGAAATTAATCCGATCTCAAATTTTTTCCTAATGTAAAATCGATCCTCGCAGCGGACAAAAGACATTCGTTCTTGTTTCGTAAAAAAAAAAAAAGAAAACGACTAAATTAGTCTCTTTCCTAGCACATTGTTTCGTATAGGCGAATTGTTTTGCGCGAAGATTTCGAATTGAAAATGAAGAAAGAAAAAAACAGAAAAATCGCTCCCTCCACCTCCGCGGGTGAATACATTTGATATACCTATACATGAGCATAAAACGATCTATACCGTAGAAAGGAGATGAGGATAAGGAGCAAAAGCGTCGGTGGTCGGTCAGTATTCTCGGCCAATGCGCGAGTCTCTCTCACCATACATCAATGCCAACCCCCGACCAGCCAAGGGTGCAAATTCTAAATTGACCCGATCTATGCCTGCAGCGGCACTGCCACTATACTGCCAAACGGATCTGCCGCTGCCTTCAGGGTCTGTATGTGTATCCCATACGTATGGGTACTACAGAACCATTCGCCGGACCACCTCATACCTCATCTTATATGCATAGCCTCGTTTCCTTATCGGAAATTTACTGCGGAGATTCTGTGACAACTGGATCATAATATAAAACGCCCCGCACGATCTCCGATATGGCGCTTATATGTTTCGACGTGCAAGTTTCTTCGTCCTTCAAAAAAATAGTGAAAAAAAAAATCAAACAAACAAGTAGAGAGAAGAGAAGGACGGTGCGATGGTCTTTTCTCACAATCTGTACCGATGAAGCGTTTGATCGTTTACGTCTCTCCATCTCTCTTCTTCCATTTCCTTCTTTCTTTCGCTTTCAACACACCCTTTATTGCTCGATAGGAGGCAACTTCAGGCGACGCGTGCGGCTGCTTGGCAGAGAACACCGGGAAAAGGTGAATCGAATAGTCGACGGGTTGCTATGCTCCTCTGCAGCAGGCTGCTGCAGTCAACCTGGCACGCGACTAAAACCCCCGTTTATACCGTTAGTTGCTTCTGCTTCTGCTGCTGCTGCCGTTCCTGCTGCTTATATATACCATGTATATAATACTCCCGATGCAGTTCTTCTTCTACTGTAGCTGCATATTACGATGTTTCTACTCTGCAGCCTTTTTCTTCCCCCTGCGCGCTCCTCCATCATCACATTCCCTCAATATATCATATGCATTGTATTTCTAACTCCCTCTAATTTCTCCCTTCATCAAACACCTCATCTGCACCATCAGCTTGATCTACACGTTAACGACCCACCCGCCTCCCTTCCTCTCTCTTTCCTATGGATGTTCCGTTATTTCTCATTATACATGTGAAACGGGTAAAATGAGGTTTGTCATACTTTACAACATTTGGAACTCGACCTTTTCTTTCCTTTGTTTCTTTTTTTTCAAACTCTAACGTATTTGTGCGAATCGATCGATTTTGAATTTAGGCGTAATGCAGACTGCGATACAATGTAAAATGTTTTTTTGGGGTGGAGAGAATCTCTGGCTTTTTTTGGTCGTTTCACTCCCATTAAGGCGACGGCGTCGCATGTAGGGATGTATAATTCGTATTACACAGATACACGCTGTATTAAACCAGTAATATGTAAAAATCAGTCGAATTCAGCTCGTGGTATTTTTTCTCTCTCCGCGTGGCACTTTTGAAAAATTTGTGCGAAGGTGTTTAGCGTCGGTGTGGCACGGCGTAAGGGCGACACAATGGCGAAACCAAACGGTGCAGCACCGCGCCGTGGCATCTGCTTCGTCGATCGCTCGCGCAGCCGCAAGTATTATATCGTTCGTTTTTCATACTCGATTTTCGTGTTCTTCCTGCCGCAGTGCAACGATGATGTTGGTATTATACCTACGCTCCGTTTCCAGTCGCTTATACACATATTTGTGTTTCTTTTTTTCTTTTGAAAATGAATTATGCGCCTCTTTTGAATATCGGAATTCCGTGTAGGTAGATATTATAAAGATACGGGGGCGTATGGGACTCAGGGTAAGGGGAGGGTCGCTATGTCAACCGAAAGTTACGATTTTATTAGCCCCCGTAAGCTTACGTCATATGGAAAAACCACTTCCTGAATATCGGCCATACCTATATAATCCACACTGCAGCCAAAAAAATAAAGCACGAGAATACAAATATATATGCGTTTGCGGGACCGAAAACTTTTTCAAAAAAACTTATTCACCGGAATCACATACGTATAATTGAATAGAATGCTACAGGTATACGAGTGATATATTAAACGCTGACGATCGCTAGCGAAACGACGGGAAGTATCGTAAAAAAAAAAAAGAAAAAAAAAATCAATGGATTCCGAAAAGTTGAGGCAAAAAAACAAAACAGAACAAAAAAGAAGAACCTACTGTCGGTCAGTCGGTCGCGTTTGGGGCGAAAGGATCACGATTTTATGTTTTCGGGGGCGAGGGATGACCGGGTCTCGGGGTGAGACCGTGAAATTAGCCACAGGCGTGAAAATGAAAATTTTCATTCGTCTGCAACGTAACCCGGCCGCGCATACGATACATTTTATTCAAAAATAAGAAAGTCAAAGGTATATAGTAGACGAAAAAAAAAATTCAGTGGATCAAAAAAATACGTTAGATGTATTTTACATCCCCTCTTGTACGCGCGTCGGAATCCTGAACGTCGAAACGTGATCGCGAAGATTCTATTGGCTAGAAATGAGGAGGAAAAAAAAAGAAATTTAACGTTTTTTCTCTGAAAGCGTGAGGAGAGAATAGAATCAGAAAAAAGAACCGTTGCGCGACGCAATTTACTTAACGTTTTTAACCGTCATTTTTAAATCGGTCTTGTAATCGCAAAAAGTGAGATCAGAATAAATCTCTCCAAAGAGAATGAAGACGCCAAAAAAAAAAACGAATTCCATAACCGTTTCCAACGGTTTTTCAAAATCTTGTATACTATAAATACACCTCATACACCTGAATATTCGTTTCTTGGTGTGCGGGGTATAAAAATTTCCGAAAAAGGGTATATAAAATCGCAGTTGTAACGTATATTTATGTACGTTAAAAATCACTCACCCTTCTCCGTAAGAAAAAAAAAGAGGATAAAACAGAAATTTCGTAGTGTATGTGAAGAATTATATGTAAGAAAAAGGAAGAATTTTCCCCTAAAAAAATTTTACGCGCATATGAAAAAGAAAAAAAACGAAATTCGGGAGATTTACCCAATTCTCACGGAATAAGAAAATATAGGTACGTACCTATAATACGCATAGGGAAAAGTGAATAAAAAAAAAAAAAAAACGTACGTTACCGTAATTCTAAAAAGGTGCAGCTCGCTTGTGATGCAAATTTGTTAAGGGGGATGAGACAGGGAATCCCGGGGAAACGTTACCTGCTCTCCCGCGATCCCTATACTGGTGCAGAATTATTAAGAAACTCGGAAAATGCGTAACCGGTCCTTCCATCAACCTATACCCTAACTATATATCCACCTCAACCACATATACCTTGTCGCTCGACCAACTCATTCAAACACATATTCCGATTCATACATGTATAGTTAATGCACTTTTCGGAAATATACCTGCACAACTGTGCTCTGGAGGGTAGCTGCATTTTTTCCTCTCTTTCTTTACTTTTTTTTACCATTTTCGGGGGAATCTGCCAGGTAGGAAGAAGTAAAAAAAAAAAAAAAAAAAAAGAAAAAATTCTGGAAGAATACACGGATGTTGCCCCAAAACCGTGCGAGTTCGTCTCCTTAGATTCTGCAGCCTCCTGCTAAAAGACCCTCGATGCTCTCTCCTCTTCATCTTCTTTACTAAATATATATTATACATTATATAACCTCCCCTATATGCACATCGCTGCAGAATAGCCGGTGTAAATTGTTTGAATAATTTTTACCTGACGACGTATTTTTTCGTGAGGTAGAGCAGATTTCGCAACTCGCGAATTCACGTGCTTTTATATGGTGTACGCCATGATATAATTTATTCATATTTTATCACGCAACTGTTAAAAGTTACTTTTATGGTATCGGGGCACGTGCAGCGCAAAAGCCTCGCTGTTTATATATGGAATAAATTATCGTTAATCGATTACGCGCGTTTTCATAACGATTTTTAAAAAGGCAATTTTTCTTTCTCGCTTTAAGCTTCCAGAACGTTTCAGCATACAACGACACCCATCGATAATTATATCCGTCAATATAAAGTAACGGTTTTAGCCCTTCGCCCGTTCCATTTTTTCGCGCGCGAAACGTTTCGTTTCACCATATTTAATATCCAGTTTCTATGTGGACATACATATGTACATGAGAAAAAAGAATACATATACATATGTATTACACATATTTTTACCTATGGCGACACAGCAGCAAAGTTATACATTAAATACATAAAAAAAATTCTATGTATATAAAAATGAAAATCCGGCATTGCAGCGAACGGTATAACGAATGAGAGGAGGGACCTTGGCGATGATGGATGTTTGAAGGGTTGTTTTTTAAGGGTAGAAAACTGGGGAGAGGGTCTAATCGCATTGCGCGATCTAAAGGGTTCGCTGTTACATCCCACCAATAGGGTTTCGTCCTGGATCATCCGGACCTCCGCCAATCACGGCACTTTTTTTCAACCGCCGAGGAACGCGGCAGGACCAATGGAAGGGGGAAATTTTCAGGGGTGGGGGTAAGAGCGCCCTTAGGGCCAAAGCCGCGCTCAGATGCAACCTTGCGTCATACCCTCAATCGGCCGACGCACGCCATACGAACTGCACCGCGCCGATGACGGTCATCCGATTCAAAAAAAAAACGTCCTTGCAACCGGCCATTTAAAAAAGCAAGAACGGAATAAAAAGTTTCGGTTCAGTTTGGTGCCAAGTTTTTTATTGTTTGATTGATTGTTTGTTTTGAAACAGTGTCGTTTGTCTATGTAATCATCAGTAATTGCAATTCTTTTTTGCGAAATTATTTGTTAATGATTTTAAAAAAGGAAGGGAGTTTTTAATGATTCTTCGGGGGGACACTCGACTTTTTTCTTGACTCGGTGCAGCTGGGTCAGCAGTGCGTGAATTAAAACAAATGTGGAGTTGATGAAAATATAGGAGCCGGGGGTGTGAAGGTGGAGGATTGTGGAAAATGGTTTTCTTGGAAGATCCAAGGATGATTTTTACCGATATTCGTATGCATGCAACGAGCACACCAACCCACACGCCTAAACACAATTCGACACGTTTTCGACGAAAGTTCAGAGCGCAAAACAACAACGATTGTACGCAATCATATCATATCATCTATGTCATAATACAAACTGAAAAAGAAATTATCGAAAAAGTTTATCAAAAATATCCAGATTGATTATCGGAGTACGAGTCGCTGACCTTTTTCTTCGCCCTTCGTTGTTCGCAGATGCCGACCTTCACGGGGATGTTGACGGACCCGACCTTAGCGGAGATGACCGGAGCATCGGTAGCGACATTCGAGATGCTCAGGAATCGGCAAATCTTGATCATGATTCCATGGACTCCGACCGGGAAGCCCTCAACCTGGTGAGTCATTCATTTTTCAGGATATCCCACGAAGTTCAGGACAAAAGCGAACTAAAAGATGATCGATCGATCTTCTTCGATCTCTTTGTTTTCGACACAGGTGTTTGCGTACACGTAAAAAAGAGAAAGTAGAAATCGATACCTTTCTGATTTTCAAAAAACTCCACAAATCCGAATATAAGTTCTTTGTGGATTACGCCCTTCAGGTTTTCAACCCCCGATATAACAGGCGAATGTCAGGTGAAATAATAGCAACACCGGGTGTTGTAGAGCGTTCGTAGGATGTAATTCTTCGATTGAAGGATCTGCAGTTGGACGTGCGCGATCGTACGGCCGTTCACGACCCCGCGTCTTATTATACGGAAAACATATGTAACTACCATATACTCTGACGTAATTATATTAAGTATACGGAACACCTTCGCGAGTTGTAATAACGAGTAATTTTAGGAAACCAAATGTGCTCAGAATGTAGACGTAATATATAATGAGCCGTTAGAGGAGCACCTTGTAAATTACTACGAATACTTTGATTACTTTTCAACAGATTATTGTTGTTATTATTGTTGTTGTTATCGGTGCACACGATGTGCGGAATGACGGACCCAACGGAGGAATCAACTGATTTTACGAAGAGCGCAAATACAATCCCCGATTTTCTTGTAATCTGTAATCTTTCGTGATCGTTCAATTATCGGGATCGATATGTTCAACGTTAATTAAATTTTTTTTTTTAGAACAATGGATAGGTTCGTTCGTATTTTTCCGCCCTCTAGTTATTCAAAAAATATATATACCTATCAGAGCTCTAATATTTGCCGAATAAATAAATTCACATCGGGAGCAAACACCCTATACTAACGTACGCCTACTCTGTAATATCAATCTTCAAAATATAAACCTTTTTCTGAAAATGGGGTTCTTTTCTGTAATTGAAAATTTTGAATCCCAAAGGTCACGGACGTCTCGCAACGCAACAGCAGCGGTGGTACCAGCGGCAGCGCGTCATCCCCCAGTTCTGGGGTCAGCAGTCAGCTGACCGGAAGTCACGCGGGTACCAACGTGAACAATGGTACTCACGGTGGAAATTCTCAAGCTGCATTAGCGGCCCAACTCGTAGGACAGCAACTACTAATGCACAATTCCTTCGGGGCGTTGAGTTCGCAAGAAATTCAAGCACTAGCTTCAACGCTCCAACAACAACAGCACACGCTGCAACAGCAGCTACAACAATTCGCTCTTTTTCAACAAGCGAACCCGGCAGCGGCAGGACAACTTCCGGCACAAGCGCAATTCTTTCTGAGAAATCAGGTAAGTTTAGCAAAATTCTGAAATTAGAGATCTGCACGCTTTATTGTACTCCTCTTTACACATGCTTGGAAGTTTCGAAGGGGTTGTTTTATGGCGCGGGTCTTCGACACAACATAAAACCCTCGATATTCTCAAGGACGTTTCTCTAGTTTCACTTGTTGTCTTTTCCGGGTTTTCAAAGAAACGTAACAAAAAAAAAAGTTTCGACGCGTGGCACGGGACTCTTTCCGGGTCTAATATACCAACCCTTTTTTTTCTTTTTTGTACAACATTTTTTTCTCCTCGATCGTTTCGCCCTTCTTGTTCGTTCCTCTTTATTAAGTATTACGTGTATTGTCGGTGGCACGGTGCACGCGTATAATTCAATGGTTATGCAGCGTTGGTACAATGAAAGGTTCCGAATATAAGGGATGATCCACACCTCCTTCAGGTCTCGTGCCGCCGCAGGCCGTACCTCCATTTTCTAACCCACCCCTTTAAGATCGAAGGGTTACATCCTTCCCCGTGCGCGTTATATATGAAATCTTTTTGAACAAACGCGCAACACGTTCTTGCCACGTGACCTTATGGCTCTAGGGCTCGAGTCCGCCTCTTCTTAATACCTTCCGAAATTCCGACCTACACGGCAGCGGTGGCACAAGGGGGAAAAGGATTCCGATCAAGGGTTCTTCGCCGACACCCTTTTAGACTTTTTAAAATACCTAAAACGCCTCTCAAGTGCTGTTATACCTATACCTGTACTAAAATTTTGTTGTCTCAACGACACGCGACGCTTTTTAAATTCTTAGAATATTACCGAGGGCTGAAAAAAAAAATGGCTACCATACTATCTGCCACGTGACACGAGCAACCCTTCCATTATTTCTTTTCAACAAAAAGAACCCTCTCCAGAGCACGTGTAAAATGCGAATCAAACTATCGCAAAATATATTTTACATTCAGCTATACCTGCAGACGCTTTCCGGAGGAATGTATTGTAGAAAATTTAAGTCCCATACAATTTCATTACACAATGCAGATCGCGAAAACAGATTGTTCGAGGGATGCAGGTGTCTGATACAATTCAGGGTGGCTTTATTCGTCGTTCGAAAATCGTCTCTAAACAATTTTCAATATTTAATTTCAGGTGCAGCAGGCGGTAGCCCAGGCCGCGCAACAGTTGCAGGCGTTACAAAAGCAGCAAACATTGCAGAGTTCCGGGGGCGGCGGCGGCGGAGGAGGAGGAGTAACAGGAAGTAGTGGTGAAGGAGGAGGTGGTGGAGGTGGAAGCGTGAGAAGTATGGGCCAGCAGAGATCGCCACCGCCACCAGGAACACCGCCAGCGGTAAAACCACCCCCGACGAGACTAGAACCATCACCCGAAGAAACGACGGACCTTGAAGAGCTTGAACAATTTGCTAAGACGTTTAAACAGCGGAGAATAAAGTTGGGTTTTACCCAAGGTGACGTTGGTCTAGCTATGGGAAAATTATATGGGAATGATTTTTCCCAAACAACTATATCGAGGTTCGAAGCGTTGAATTTATCCTTCAAAAATATGTGCAAGCTTAAACCTCTACTACAAAAATGGCTAGAAGACGCTGACAATTCACTTAATAATCCTAATTCATTATCGAATCCTTTAACTACACCCGAAGCGATCGGGAGACGAAGGAAGAAAAGGACGTCCATTGAAACTAGTGTACGTGTAGCCCTTGAAAAAGCATTCCTACAAAATCCTAAACCTACCTCAGAAGAGATCACCATGCTAGCCGACAGTCTTGCCATGGAAAAAGAAGTCGTTCGTGTATGGTTCTGTAACAGGTAAATAAAATTCTACGATATCAGTTACTGCAAGAAAATGTTGATGAAAGTTTAGCTGTTCTTGAAATATTCGAGTCCTCGATTAGAAGATTATTTCCCCGATGGTTCTTGATGGTTGAAAAACAATTGACACGAAAAGAAATGGACGACGTAATCATTATCGAACTGTTTTCCGTTGCAGGCGACAAAAGGAGAAGCGGATAAATCCGCCGACGGCTGCGATGGGAAGTCCGACGATGGCGTCTCCGGCACCTTCGGTATTCGCATCCCTCGCGGGTTCCATGTCAGGTAGTCCTTTAGCCCTTACGACCCACGCGACGACACACGTAGGTTCCCATCCCCACCAACATTCCCATTCCCATTCCCACACCCACTCGCAACACACGACCCACGGTCATTCTGCGGGACACGGGAATTCATCCCTTGGATCGCCCCTGCCACTTGCTTTGGTTGCTACTGCGGGTGGCAGTTATCATACGACCGGTTCAAAGACTCACGAGTGACACCAGCCCTCCCAGGCGGAGGACGCTCTCTATAATTCTCACCAACCCAGAAGTCAACAATCCGCTCATGTTCACCCTCACCAGAATCACATCAACAACAGTCATCATCATCATCAACAGCAACATCATCATCATCAACAACAGCAACAGCAACAGCAACAGCAACAGCAACAACGACGCTTGTGCAATCTCACAGAGTTTTATCACTAAATTACTAACTACTACTACTTACTACTACTACTACTACTACTACTACTACTACTACTACTACTACTACCACTACTACTACTATTTGCTGCTACTATTAACGGACATGCGACGATGTATACGACCGATACAATCGGTTCGAAAATTAATTAAGGTTACACAGGAAGTGCGGGAAAAAGTGGGAAGTTAAGGGGGAAAAAAGGGGGATGAGAGGAGAGGGAGTTACGTGTCTAAGACGCGGATGAGCGGAGCGTTTTAATGAACGACATAAGACGTACAACCTTATAACATATTTCTACTTATTTGGTCGACGGTCGTCAGCGGTTAGAGGAATTTAGAGATAAAAAAAGGTACAGGTAGGGGCCTAAACCGAATTGTGGGGGTATAGAGCTAGTCCGTTCTTCGTATTACTATACATTTATTATCGATTAATTAATTATAAATACATACACATATTATCTATTATGTATTTGAAAGACTTTTCAGAATTTAGTTAAGGATACACATATATACATATAGAAATTTCATTGTAAATATAGTCGTAATATCATACACATATGTAGGAAAAATTTCGCAATCAATATAATTAATTAGCGGGAGAATTATTATCATCATGATCATCACCATTATTATTATTATCATTATTACTATTATTAATTATTATTGTTATTTTTATAATTATTATTATTATTACTATTATTATTACTATTATTATTATTATTGTTGAAGGAGTTTTGAAACCGACATCCATTAGGACATTAAAACATCGTAACATGTAAACTAATTTTCTCGGATCGATAAGTAGAACTTACAGCTGAACCCCAATTGAAAAGGAAATGTTAATAATAACGCAAATGTTCCAAACGAGAGAACAAAAAATCTTTTTAACGGATATTTGTATCCTTGTTTTTTCGGTGGAAACATTAGTGACGTATAGTGATGATTTATACTGTTGAAATTAGTTCATATATTTTTCGGGGCTCAGTTCGTAATTCTTTATTAAGACTTTTTTGAGGCGAGTTTGAGTAATTTTTTTTTTTTTAACATGAAACACAGGCCGTAATTATTCGTGCACACAGTATGGGATTTTAAACGAGTTAATTGAATTTTCTATCAAATTCAATGAGATTATTGTACAGGTATGATTTTACATTGGAAAATGATGATTAAAGTTATAACCAAAGATAGAAAAAAACGATAATTCGATTATAAAATGAACAATTTGCATCTGGAATCTGTTTTTGAAGTGGGTCAATGATTCGATCATGTAAAAATGAGTATATTTGTACATATAAATAAGGTTTATAGTCGTGCAGGTTTCCTTATATGAATACGTAATAGAAAATTGCAAACGTTATATTGTAAATTGCGGTTCAGAATTACAATTAACCAGTTTACAATTCAGTCTTAGATAAGGCATGAGAAACGGCATGAATATCATACCCGATATGTAACTATATACCTATAATTGATTCATTTATTTACTCTGACTTTTTAAGTGTCGCGGATCGGTAATCGTTAATAAACATACTCGACGCAATGCCATCGCGCTAGATAAGATAAGATCACTGTAAATGTTATTTTTTCTTTTCCATTTTTTTTTTCAACTGACTTAGTTTTTTTCGCATCGCACATCCCGATTGAAAATAAGATCGATTCTTTAACAAGAAGAAATTTTAACTAGTCACCAGCAAATAAATATAAATTTAACATTCATTTGCTGGTGGCTTCAGTCTGAACACGGGTTTTGAATAATAGAGTAACTAAACAAATGAAAAAAAAGAATTGAAAATAAAAAAAACAAAAACAAAGAAACAAGAAATATAGAAAATTTGAATGAGAATCTTCTTATCGCAATCGCTAAACGTACGTGACGAATGTTTTTACGTCTTCGCTGTTTCGAGTGTCGCATATCTAATTGTACTTTGATTATAAATACACTTATTGTTAAATATATTACGTACTATTCTAAAGGTGCTCACGATCATGGCACATCGTTGATTTCTCGGTATTCATCCACTGATTATTAATCATTCAGTATTCTTATTGATCACCGCATAAAATTAATATGATATATAGAGTTATGTATATTCGAAACTTGACACAGTGACGCATGGACGAATAAAATACGTCACGTACTTTATAAAGATATCTATATAGCGTATAGTTTCCATCTACGTGAGTCGAGAAACCAAATCGCTATGATCAGCTGCATAATATGTAAAAATTTAGTTATTATTCGTTACAATTAACTTAATTCGGTCGAACGATCAATTGCCTGAACTACGTTGTAATTTCATCAATCATACAAGACCTATTTCTTCCGTATATAATTCAGAAAAAAGAAATAGAAAACCAATTGAATTAAAATTAACAAAAATATTAATCGTACGTTTGCTAGTCACCTCATATACAATATATACATGAAGAAAAAAAGAAAAATTAACAATAATACAAAATTAATTAGATGAAAATTACGTGTGCACGAAATATCACACATGCTAAATATAAGGTTACAAAATTTAATAAGCTTCAAATTCGCCTGTACTCGTTCCAAAGTAATTTATTCTAATTTTTATTCAAAGTTCTCTTCGAATCCTTTTTTTTACCCTCGTATTCTCTTATTTTATTTTATTTTCTTCTATTTCCAAAAAAAACTGATGGTATGTTACGAATGATATTGCGAATATTTTCGCATATACTATAGCTAAATTATAATTTATGTATACATATAGGTATGTACATGTATATTACACTGGACGCGCAATATGTAAATACACAAGTGTGTATAATGCATCATATTTATATACGTATAGTTACGTATCATGTGTTACTATAAAGGAGAACTACATATATCACATTATTTTAGGTGTAAGCATTGAGTATACATTATATTACATGATATAATTATGATAATCGTAATAATAACAATAAAAACAACAACAAAATCAACAACAACAACAACAACAATAATAATAATAATAATAATAATAATAATAATAATACACATGTATTGTAAATAGTAGGGTATCCAAAATAATAATAATTATAATAATATACTAGAAATAATAATTTTCAATATCGATAATTAAGACGCGATATAACGATCGTCATCCAGATGTGCGGACAAAAAATTGAAACAGTTTAAAAAAAAAAAATTAAAATTAAAATTGACAGAAGAACCTATGAATATATACATACATATAATTGTATATTATAATTATATAATAATAATTATTGTGTACAATGTGAAATTTTTTACAGAACAAAAAAACAATGAACAAAAAACCAATTATTAAAATATTATAATCCTAATAACAGATTAAAAAAATAAAAATACAAAAATAAACAAAATCATGTCAAATGATTTAATGATAATAAAAATAAAAATAACATTAGTAATAATGATAATTATAATAATAATAATAATAATAATAATAATAATAATAATAATAATAATAATAATAATAATGCCAACAACGGTGTACATATACGTGCGTGCGTGCGTGAATCGAATCGAAGATGTGGACCAAGTATAAATATGTAAACGCAAAGTAAGAAAAAAACGAACACAAAAAGTTCCTAATTATCGCATCGGCACTTGACATGCGTTATAATAATTAAATAAATAGATGTGTGCGTATTACAGATTAAAGGGGGGAGGGAAATAATGAACACAAAAATCATAATCGGTCGCAGTGATCGTTGAAAATAAACTTTGAACAAACGTGCTAGTACATTATTATTGTTACTGACCATTATTATTATCATTATTATTATTATTATTATTATTATTATTATCATTATTATTAGTTTTTTAATTTATTATTGTAATTATTATCATCATCATCATCGCCATTATATTATTATTAATTTCGCTATCATCGTTATAATTCTATTATTATTATTATTATTATTATTAATATTATTATCATTATTATTATTATGGTTATTATAATTGTGTAATTATTTTGATGTTTACTATTATGTATTGTATAGGTATACTTTACTGTTGCAGTATCGATATACGACTGATCGTGAGAAATATTGGTTGCAGATATTTTAGAAAAATTACAAATTGCTGAAAGAATAACTGTATTAGGGCCCACAATTATAACTAGCTAGGAACGATACCCCGTAAATAGTTGAAAATCTATTAATATTAAAATTAATATTATTATTTCCATTATTATTATTATTATTATTATTATTATTATTATTATTATTATTATTATTATTACTATTATTATTTCATTATATTTGATTTCTATTATTTTAAATAAAATATTACAGATATTTCCGTTGATCGTTATGTTCTTTTATACAACCATATACATTTACACATACGTACGTATGATTATATGATTTACATATACATATAATCAATATCCCAACCGTCTTTATCCATAGTTTTGCAATCTATGCATATATGTGACGATATGTACCTACCTAATTATATCCGTGTACATGAAAATATATTATCAAGATTGTGTATCGTAATTAGTGATTATACTTATGAAATGAATTATTGCAATACAACCGAATATTAATTAAATTAACGATGCCGAAGAAGAGAGCTGGGTGTATCGTGGACCAAAACTATGATAAATTTGACAAAATAATACTCTTCCAGTGCATAATAATAGCGGTAACGTTTTATCATCATTATCATGTTATCATGATTATTCTTACTATGGCAAACATTCACTGTTATAATTTTTTTCTTTATTCGTTTTTTGCTGAATATTTGTGTTACTATATTTTTTTTTTCAGTAGCCCGCATTATTTATTCGTGAAATTTAATGGGATTTTCAACCTCATTTGAATATTCGCTATGCATTTGATCAATATTATATGTGTGTATACGATGTAATTGATAATCGCGGATATAGAATTGAAATAAAATGGACGTAGGATTCAAAAATACGCGTCTATGGTGAATGAGCAATGACAGCTTTACTTCTGAATCAATTGTCTCGACGAATGTTAAATACTATGCATGTTGGGGCTGATTGTGAGATACAGCCATACAGGTATTATAAATAATTATGGGATAGTGTCTCTCAGATAATAAACGCATATCAGGGGAACTTATTTTACCTTTTGGAAATCCAATCGTTCTTTCATACAATTGGGTACGTAGCTAACAAAATCCGTACATACGTCCACCCTTTCTTTTTGTAAAGAATTTGCGTATTATTCGCATCCAGCACTCTTCGAACTCATAAATAATTTAACATATTAATATTGTTATTATTATCATCCTCGTCATTATTGTTATTATTGTTATTTTTGTTATTATCACTATTTTATGAAGTTAAAGCCCCTCTCTGCTGCAGGCCGTCTCCAAAGTAATTTATTTAGAAATAGGAAAATTAAAAAAACTGACTAATACAGAATGAAAATAATTCCTGTGTAAATATACATCACCTATGTTTATAAATATCCAAATATCACGTAATCGCGAATCATGAAATGTTCATGAAATCCTAGATGTTTAGCATAAAAATGAATGAATAGATTAAAAAAAAAAACTCTGGTATACTAATAGGCGAATAATCCTAATAATGAAACTATTAAGACGACGTACTATGTGGTATAAAATATATATATATATGTATATAAATATCCGTTTGAACAAGGAAAAACAATATACCTATATACAATACATAATATGCATAATATTATATACATATATATAGATCCTAAAATATAGAATAAACAAAATAAAAATCGATGTGAAATTTGTATTAGAAAGGAAAAAAAATTATAATGATAATAATAACAATCCAAAAAAAACGTTATCATATTACTATAAACTAATGTATTATTGTGAACGAATGTTTTTATTATAAACGGACAAAAAAATGACAACAAAAAATTATTAATAATAAAAATGATTGTGATGTGGACAAACAAGAATCACAAAGAGCACGGTAAAGTAGTTCATATGTATATTAATAATAATATCATTATTATCATTATTCAGTGTCAATGAATGGGGTGAAAAAAGGAAATACTTCCGTTTCTATTATTATTATTATTGATAATAATTTATTTCAATATTATCATTAGAACGTCAGATCGGATATGGCTGCATCAAGAATGTGTAATTGCCAAAAGACAAGAGTCACGAAGCCACAAATTATGCGATTAAACTGATTTATAGATATTTGTCAATCGCGCTCGAGATATCCTGCAAATTTTTCAATATGCATAATAATAATACATACAAATGGTAGGTATGTAATGAATACGTGAGTGAAATAATTGGGATGAGAGAATCACGCCGCATTGAGAACGTCAAGGTTGAAAACATTGATGGTGTATAAATAAAATCATATCAATCGTAAAACTGTTAATAATTATACTATTAAGTCATTATTGCTATATTTTCTTTTTATTATGATCATTATGATTATGATTATTATTATCATTATTATCGAATGAATAATTAGTTATCATTATTAATAATAATAATTATTATATTATTATACGATTAGTATAAATACATTGTAATTGTATAATAAACTGAGTCATAGACATACTAATCATTTTACTAACACCCCTAGATAATTATTTACATAACGCTGAAATTGTTTTCTGTGTTAATATGATCATCTAATTTTCAGTCAGACTGAAACAAATTTTCTTCTACAAGACTCACACGTCGGAAAATGTTGTGAAGGAAAAAAGAGACGAAACAAAGAGAACTCCAGAACTTAGTAGGATTAAATAGAATAAGGAGGTAAGAAGTACAAGTTTTGATTAAAAAAAAAAATGTGTATGAATTTATTATTTAACAAATATGCATTATTTACTGTATAAGAGATACAGAGACACACTTTCACCCTAGTCCTAGCTCTACGATTTTTGAGAATCGAATCAGATTATGAACTCGTGAGCGAAGCCATCAGCAGCTCCATTTTATTCAGGAAATTTTTACCCTCCATTTTGTCCCAGCGAACTTCTTTGAATGAACCGCCCAAGTTCTCCCATTTTCTCTCCTTGACCAACTGACCAGGGAAAAAATCTTTCCTCGGGGAATGTGCTATACCAACTTGGACTCCTGTCTGAGGCTCACACCGAACCGCTATCATCCTGTATGACGAGATGAAAAATCAGTTCAGTCTGGTTATTTTTATGATCTTGTATAGAGCAGAAATTACGATTAATAATATAGTTACTACCCACCTATCTCCTATGGGCGACGCTAGTATGCAACTGCTAGCATTTCCTAATGGCTCAACCGCACCTAATCCCAAGTGAGAACTGTTGGCGAGAAACTGCCAGCCCATACATTTGGCCAATGCTTGGACTGCCGTTATCTGGTGCTGGTAAATCTGGAAATTTAATCAGTGAATAGCATAATAGTCTTATACTTGATAATTAATTTTGCTCCATGTGCGGGTATAACAGTTACCTGGCAAAAGATTAAGTCTCGTAGCTCTTGGGGCTCATAACTCATGTGCATTACTCTACCGTCCCTGCAGACACATTTCAGGGATTTTTCACCCACGTGCACAACGAGTGACGTACGACAAACGGAATCGTAGCCATGAGTCAAGATATTGATTTTGACGCAAGACTGAGTCGGAGAATTCAAGGCATTCCAATGTGAAACTATCAACGGGTCTTTCACTTCTTTAGCTATAGTATCCAAGACATACTCTGTCCGCAAACGCATGAAAAAATGTTGTGCCTGTTGAATTATTTGTTCTAGTAGTGTTTGGCTGTAAAACAAAAACCCGTACAGTAGTGGATAGCTCAGCTAGGAAAATATGATGTAAAATATGTATATGCGAGGGAGTAGGCTTACCTCTTCGTCATTTCAAGCAGCTCGTATCTGTCTGCAGCATTAGGACCAGCAAGGCAACGACGTTTACTCGGACCCAGCGGGCCGGACGAGGGATGAGGGAAGGGATGATGTGTATTTTTATGGTGAACCTCTCGTAGTAATTGATGTAATGAGTGTTCCAGCACGTGGTCATGCTCCGTTTTGTGGGGCGGTGGCGCTGAGGGCTTCTTGTCATTGCCTGTGCTATGGCAGAGGCCAATAATAAGTTGAATACCCGGCAGAACCTGAAACAGGAAATAGAAACTGACTAGTAAAAAATAAAATGCGGCACTGCCTATCGAAGGATCATCCAAGGCAATAATCAAAATATTACTGTTGCCATGATTTGGTTGCCAACAACCATATGAGGTATGGGAGCACGGAGGTGTACGGCTTCCCTGGCTAATTGGCTGAATAATTCCTTACAGAACAAAACATTCTGAGCAGCTTCTAACTTTTGCTGCCAATGCATGTCCGCGTTCGAGCTATTTGTACCACCGTTTAATAGGCTGATGTTGGCACTGCATAAGTCCTCTTGGTCTAAAAGAAAAAGTTAAGTAGCCTCGACTACAGAATCAAATTTATCCTGACCATGTACACCAAGATTCATTAAATACCCTTCTGACAAAGAACTTCGATGTA
This sequence comes from Athalia circularis, assembly GCA_963978495.1. Lineage (NCBI taxonomy): Eukaryota > Metazoa > Arthropoda > Insecta > Hymenoptera > Athaliidae > Athalia > Athalia circularis. The sequence continues at coordinate 28,638,158 of OZ021700.1, read as the reverse complement.
TGCGACTCCCTGAAGTTCACTGGGTATAGTAACTCTCAATGCAGAAGGATTCACCTTAGAACTTGAAGGGGGATGAGATTGAGATGGAGTAGAATTTGGAGTGACACTAGAGTTAGGATTCGGAGATGCTGGCGGACTTGTCCACGTCTTCTCTTCTTCCTCGGCTTTGGTTACTTCAAACATCCCAGTCTGAGTATACTTGGATCCAGCTGTGGTATGGAATCACGAATTCTAGTCATTTCATTTCATTTCCAATCGAGAAATAATGTTTTGGAATGGGTCATGAATCCTAATTATAAAATCAAATTGAGCCAAGGCAATACCTGTACGGTAGCTGAGATCACCAATGATGGAATTAGATACTTTTTTGAGTCGCCAATTTTGCCTGAGCCTAAGCAGTTCAATGTGAAAGTCAGGTGTGGCTCGATTTCTGGCTAATTCATTTTGGCAATTCTTCAATCTCTCAGCCCCGAGTAAAAGTACAGAACTAGCACCAGATAACGCTTTTTTTCTAGCATACACTTGAACCATCGGTTTAACTTCGACTCCTTCTTGTGGCACTGGATCTAATACCATGTACCTTTTGTCTTTCACTATTGCAAGAACATCTGCTAGAACGCAAACCTCAGTCAAAGCATTTCTGTAACAAGGTAATAAGAAATGTATCGCAAAAAAAATCATGAGTGTCAACAGACTCCACCTTAGCACAAAATTAATTGTCTTTCTCCCAACCTCAACTTGTTCCGAACACTATCCCAGGGCCATAATGATGACTGAAAAGCTGCTGGATCCTTAGTATCGTCTTCACTTTTATCTCCACCTTCGGCTGGCTCCTTCTTTGTCTCCTCACCATTACTTTTACTAAAGTCAATTTTTTGCGCGATCTTTGCCAGATTCTCCGACAAAGTGAGTGGCCTGGATACATATTGTTTTTGTTTACTGTCATTGAATGTTTAACATCACGCATAACCCCCAAGTGTATATTATGAATGAAATGCTTGTGAAAATTCGAAGAAATACGAGTCAGAGGACAGAATCAACTAATCGACAAATAATTATTATCAATACTAATGGCAGTATGGATTTTTCGGGGCAAATAGCCGAGTGTTTTAAGGTTATTTGAGGATCAAGTAAACCGTAATTGAGGATATTTAGACAAAATTTGAACGTGACATATTGAAGGATATAACAAGATAATCAGATAAGTATGAGAGTTACTTACGCTTGGTATATTTCCTGTCCATCGTACGTAATTTCTTGAATTTGATTTTCTATCGGCGCCTCTACCGATATATTTACTGAATACGCCATTATTGTTGTTGGTGAAATCTTTCACTGTGAACAACTGCAAACGTCACAAAATTCAAGTTTACCAATCACTCAAAACGTAGGCCCACGTCAAGACAACTGGAATGACTGGAATATTGTGGCTATCCTGTCATTTCCAACCTATCGCAAGAACTTCATCCGACAACAAAAAGCATTCACTGTGCATTCCGTTTATTTTGGAGGTGACGGTTATTTTCTTCACATGAAAAGATGACTTCGTTTTTGGCCGACGTTTTAGTTACAGCAGGTAATTTGAAATCTGAGATATATGAAGCCTTTTTTTCTAAATTTATGCTCGCAACTCATCAATCGTCTTTTTATTCACTGTAATGAATTCATTTTAATTTGAACAATATGATGCTGTTCAACAATGACGTGTCCAGATGATCTTATCCTAAACGATGTTCAGAAAACTTCTAAGTTTTCGGCTCTAAAAAAGTACTATCTGAATTTTAAAGTTACACTAACAAATTGTTCAAAAGTAGGAGACTTGGTAACTATAACATTGTCAATAATTTTGACACTTCACCGCTGATACCATTTCAGGGAAATTTGAAAAAATCGACTTGAATGAGAAGATATCAGAGCTGCAAACTCAAATTTCAAAATTGAAATATGACGTGAAGGAATGCATCGAAGATAATTACATAGAATTTTTACCAAAATTGAAAAAAGATCAATCTCTGATAATAGAAGTTCAAAGGCTGGTTGATGAAATGAACATTCTGCAAAAAAGAGTCCAAGATCAGGTATAATTCCTTGAACTCTACGAGAGTTAATTTATGCTATAATACTTGAGGAATTATTAATTATGCTAAAGTTTTTTTGTTGACAGATAAAAATTGAGCTCTCAGGATCAACGAGAGAATTGAAAGCCCTTTCCAATGATTTACAAAAGTCCAGTATAAGCTTAGCCCTCTCTAGTCGACTCATGGATATAACAAAGTGCCTGCAATCTGCAGAAAGCTACAAGAAAGATAAACAGTATGTTGAGGCTGCAAAAACTTTAAAACAAATGCAAAAAATACTTGACGATCCAAACACAGATATCCAATATTTAGAGATATTCCGTGCTTTAAAAAATGAATATAGCACAATATATGGGACGTTTTTAACAGACATTTCCACTCTATGGCAGCAATACATTTATTGGGAAATAGTTGAGACGGAATCAAAGAATTCTTGCGTAACTTTGAGTATAAAATGTGATATGGATGAAATGCAGAACTTGGTACAGGCTTTGCATCACATGGACAACTTAACTAATAGCTTGAACAAGTTGTCTAGTAAATTGATGAAATATTTGATTAATTCCATAATTAATTATGAATGCTCTGTTTATGTCACAAACGAAGTATCGTTCTCGGTGCAACCTCTGAGCCCAACTAAAATACCAGGGTATAAAAGCGTTTTGCACAATTTGACGCTCCTCTTCCGGTTCATGCACCAACACTTGAATGTGCCCATAGTAGATGGCCAAAAATTTTTGTCGAGGTTGGAAATACATTTGTTTAAGCAGTTTTCGGATAGCTTGATTAATCAATGCATATCACACACTATTCCAAGCTCTAGCGTTGAGCTCCAAAATTTCGGTCCAGTTATTGAGGACATTTCCGAATTTCAAAATTACCTAGTCGAGATTGGTGAGTATTCGTTTTTTAAAAACAAACGATCCTTTATGCATAATGAGTAATTGCATTATTTCTATGTTACAGAGTTCATTTCATCAGATAAAATATTTTTATCGGAGTACATCAAGAACTTGGATGGTTTATTTATAGAAAAAATTTGCCAGGATTTCTTGGGAAAAGCAAGAGTCATAATGAAAAAAGATCTCCACGATTCTATCAAGCACGAAATTCAGGTACCAAAACGCTCCATACACATAAATATCTTTCGAATCTCGAAGATCTGTACTTCGCTTATTTTAGGGTCCAGAAAAATTTCCTGAAGATGTATTAGATGATCACTATCTCAAAGCCGATAGGAAATTGAGCGAGAATACTTTCCAGTTACCACCTTGTCAAATAAGGTACTTACACCTGAACATCTTCGTAGTTTGAGAGTGAAGCAAATTGATGCGAAATGGTTCAATTGTATTTCAGCAAAAGTGTCAAGGAAATTTTAGATCTAGTAAAAGAGATTCTTGACGAGGCATGTCAAAGTTCCGACGTCTGTGCTGTGAGGTTGTTCTACACAAGTCGACATATATTTGAAATGTATACAGTTTTGGTGCCAGAGCACCATAAGAAATTTTTAGAAACAATACCTCAACAAGTTGGTAAGAATATACAGTAAATAATTAACGATCCCGATTTGTAGAGTGCAATTGCAATCATAAGAGTATCCGAAAAATTATGAATGTTATTAGCTTTGTTCCATAACAACTGCATGTACCTGGCCCACCATCTACTCGTACTGACGCACCAATACAAAAACAAGTTTCCAACGGTGCTGCTGGAACACAATGTAACGTACGCTGACCAAACTTTATCTCTGCGCTCGGTTGGTTCAGAGTGCTTCCTTGAGCACATGAGATACCAGAGAAATATAATCATTGACATCCTAAGAGAGTCAGGTGAAAATACCGTCATTAATTCACACTTGTGTTTGAAAGGCTGTATTCTAATGTTCTTTAATAATTTGATCATAGGATTGTCAATATTGGGGCAAGTTCCTGAATTACCCCCGAGTACAGAGAAAGCTATCAGGCAATGTATCAGGCAACTGGAGCTCTTGAAAACTGTATGGCTAAATGTACTTCCAAGTAAAGTATATTGTCGCGCCGTAGGTAAGTCTTCTGAGTCCGCCTTTCGATGTATTTATATTTGTTTAGCGCTAGAAAGCGATTCTTTTTTTTTTGTATACTTCTCTTCAGTTTGTTCAATGCTCTCATGATCATTGAAAAACATAATTTCTTGTTGCAGGCTGTATAATGAATTCCATGATTGACGAGCTGGTCACCAGGGTAATCACGGTTGAAGATATTCCTGCTGATGTGGCCACGGAGTTGGTAACAGTCTTCAACATGGTGAAGAGCAGAACTCCATTTATATTTCCGGTGAGATAATTATAAGTTAGTTTCAGGTTACCTTTTAAAAGATTAGAGATCTGATAGCATCGCACATCGAAAAAAATTAGACGAATGATATTTTTTTTGTACATATATATATTTCTAAATGGGTTTATACATGTTCTTTTTTTCTATTATTTCATTCAAATCATGATACATTTTACAAGATCAAGGAAATTAGGATTACTTTATTAAAAACTTCAATTTTTGTAACAAAGTCAGTTGCAACAATTTGGCCGACCGATTGAGAAAAAAAAAAACAGAGCTAAGAAAATATTGACACAATCGGCCTTTAGAATCAAGTTAGAAGAAGGCCTTAGGCTGTAAGATAAATGCAATTGATAATATTCAATAATCATTTTCTCGAATTCGCACTTTAAGTATCTAATTTATTTTATTGCATAGGGAATTTCTATAATTCCTGGAAGTAACACATATATGTGATGGAATTTATGGATCTTTCAGTTCTGTTTCAATAATATAGGTATAAAACATGATATTTTCGTACAAAAAACGAGACAAAACTAGTGAATAAGAATGAGCTAGGTACTTTATAAAATGTATTTTTTTGTATTTCCGTTCAGGTCAAGGTTGTGAGACAATAATTTCTATTTTTTAAGGAACCGAATACAATTCAAATTCATGTTAAGCGCTGGCAGAAGTTATCAGAATTAGTAAACGTACTTGGAGCCTCCCTGAAAGAGATCGACGACAGATGGGCTGATGGAAAAGGGCCGCTGGCACATGAGTTCACAGCTGCTCAGGTGAAACAGCTAATTCGTGCACTCTTCCAAAACACTGATCGTAGATCTATGTTACTCGCTAGCATCAAGTGATGCTTCTCTGTGTATAATAGGTGTTAGAAATTGAAAGAAAAATAACATTTTTATCGAAACAAACTGATATGCATGCAATATTATTGACATAGATTTCCCTGCAACCCCATAACTGATACAAGTAGCTTGTATCCAACGTTATCCCAAATACTTTTAGGTAGTGACACAATGGTTTTTTCATATACCTTTATTTTTTTATCTATTTTTTAAATTCATAAACCTTCTCAAACACTTTCTGGCAATTTCTTTGAAATATTTTGATGAACTTAGAACAATGTGGTAGTGGCAAAATTCATTCTTATAGCTGATCTGAACACACATTAACACTCATCACACAGCAAACTCAATCACACCAAAATTATTTTCATCTTTCAATACTCTAATCTATCGATATTGTTAGATCACAATACTTACGCATTATGGGTCCCTCTTCAAACTTACGCGTAATCGAATCTAGTCTGTAGAACGCAGATCAATGTTTTAAGAAACCAAAGAATCATAGAAACACCAGAAGAATACGAAGTAAGTCTTTGATCTTCTATCCAAGACGGAGAACTTTTTTCTGACGATGCACAGAAATTTATCTCAGTAGCAGCAAGCAGATTTATGTTATCGAATATTGTTCATTTTATTCCACTTCATTTTTTTCCTTCCATTAGATGAGATTCCATTCATAAATAATGACGAAAATTCGAATGAGGTGAACAAAAGTCTGATGAGCTGGCCACGATTTGAATACCGATTTTAAAATTACCCTCGAGAACTTTGGCGAACGAAGTTATCCATTTGATCACAAATGAGTCGAGTAGCACTACATTTCACTAACTGTTTAGTACCGACGAAATATATTTGGTAAAGTTCAATTTTCGGTTGATTCCAGAACGCGGTTAATCATGAAATGATTTGAAGAAACCGAAAAAAAAAGATTCGCGGAAGTTGTTTGCAATATATTTTTCGCCTCAATACCACAATATTTGAAGGTCAAGTATCGAATCATCTTAAGTATTTCCAAGTAGGTGGTGAGTCTTGGTAATGTTTTTTTACGGAAATGGCACTTCTTTGTTTCTCAGAGATCTTTTGGCAATGGTATTTTATAGGTATTCAACTGATACTGTTCAATAAATTAGACGGAGACAGTGGGCAGGCAGGCAGGCGGGCAGACAGGCAGGGGTGGCGGGCAGTGGTGTGCGCAAGTTATTTAATTCTTTTCCAATTTGCAATAGTAATTTACAGTCGATTGAAACATTTTTGCCAGGATACGGGTTTTACTTTCTCGTCGTTCATTCATCTACTTTTTATGTTTCTTGAGTTTTGATTCAGTACGACAGATCACAAAAGTCGTTGCAGTTTGCAAAGTCTGTTTCCTTTCTTTTTTTTCTTTAGAAATTATATATTGGAGAATTACAAATTCGTGTAACGAAATACCAACCCTGGCCTTCACTATATAAATATATCCTACATTTATATTGATTTATGACATTATGTAAGAGCGAAGCCAACTGGAGGTTTAAAATTATTTCATGTATGCTCGTAGCGATTTTGAACCAGCTTCACAATTAACTGAATTTTTGTGGCCAGCCGTACGATACGTAATTTGTTTTTGGTCTTGGTACATTGCGTTGATTAATGTATTTATTATTATCATTTTTATATAAAAACATTTCTATTATTATGAATAGTAAATAAAGGTCGATCATTTTCCAAGTGAAAATTTAAAAAACTGTAGTACTAGTTCATCCACTTTAACAACAACGATAATAATTTTAATTTTAAGATTGTTTTTAATTGTTTGGTATGTAGAAAAAAAAACGCATATAAGATAAAACAAACTAGTAAAAAAATTGGAAATAAATTCAAATCAACCGGCAACCAAGGAAAACCAATCCGGTTCTCTTAACGCGGCTAGATAATTATCGAAAATTCATATCAGAGTGCAGTCAGTCATGCATTGATTTTGTTAATTTCGGAGCGCTTGGTAGATAATTGATTATTGAATTTTTATTATTACTGTTGTTATCATTATTATTATCAGCCGAGCAGCTATAAAATCTTCTATCAGAATTCTGAAGCATAAAAAAGCTCATCGATGGATTTTTTTTCGCAACAGCCAATCTGTGAGTTTGTCTATCAGGGCAGTGCGATATGCCTTCCTTTGAATTTTCAAGTTGAAATTAGCCAACGGCAGAATTTGCTGCTCGGCAGCTTAGCTATACACCAGCTATTAACTAGAATGTATTGTTTTTTTTTGTTTTTCTTTTTAAATCGTAAAGTTTGCGAAGAAGCGTTGGCATCGGAGTATAAACCATGATATATAAGTTGTGAAAATAATAAGTTTGTTTTAGCGTAATCGTAATAATTAAACTTGTATATATGTACATATCGCTGCGTAGATTGGACAGAACGTAGTCGTCGAGGCGGGTTGTTGAATGGCCCGCAGTTCATAGTGGTAACGCAGCGTAGTTCATTTATGTGCATTCACGCAGATGACGATGACTGTGAACATGGGAAGTGCAAAACAGGGTTTCACATTACTTTCGCTGACAGAATGGACCGCTCTTCACCAACGGTCTTATAAACATCGGTCAGCTTTTCTGCGCATGCATCCGCTGATCCAGATATAATGTTAATCGATAATCGTCCCTTTACCATTTACGCATGCATTTAATTTATTCATTAACAACCGCCATGTCTTCTACTTTTATCAATGGCCCTAACATAGATATCAACAGTAGCAACAGTCGTTCTTCAACCACAACTATAAAACATCTCAACCTCAGAAGTTTCATTCGATCGGACTTGCGATTTGTGGTGCGTGCTGCTGGGCAATTAATGGTATCTGATTCAATGCTAAACTTCTTCACAAGACAACGATTGACCATATCTCAGAACTCAAATCCCTCTAAAAAAATTGAAGGAGACTAAGGTCGGCAAACTTGAGATATTTTGATAATGAAATAGTATGGAATTGATTCAATACCAAAGCAAGAGATAATTCATAACACTACGATTTCCTGTTTTTTTTCAAGACCTAATAAACGAAGATCCCAAGATAGATTCAGTGCAGAAACACTGCGATGAAATTATGACACATTTAAGTGTTGGTTGATTATTATATGATTCCGAAGTACCTGATTATTTGCTGACTAGTATGTTGACCCGAATCTGCCACCCTCATTTGTACGATCTTCACCATAGCCAGAACGAGATGTGTCGCGTGGGCTGCAAACACATCCCAAAACATTCCATAGGAAGATCTAACGACTTTGATCAAGAATAACGATTCTCTGTTGCATGAAAATACGCAATTCCATTAATATACCCAAACACCTGACGAACTTACGACCCTATCGACTCGATTTTAGATAGAACAAGAATTGGTATAAGTTAAATAGAAGAAAAATAGATTCATAACAATGGTTTGAGATCCAGAAGAAAATTCCTACATCTACTCAAGGTAAAATTGCTATATTTCATAGATAGAGTTTGTGGAAACCAGTGAAAATTGGAAAGAAATAAGTCCCAAACATGTTGTAGAAGGACCTCAGTTAGGGTATTTACATGACAGAATTGATAACAAACAGCTCTTAACTTGAGCCCAGCCAGCAGCGCAACTTTGATTGATTTTATGAATGTTTTCTCGAGGGCTTTGTAATTGATTTATTAAAGGTCTATTTTAGCATTCATCGCGTTGCGTGAACGTGTCGTAGTTTAAGAAGTTTATGAAGTTTTTTTTTTATGAACTTATTTACACCATTCTTGTGATCGTGAGTCGAAAATTTTTTGTGAGGTGGTTTTTAAGCAATTCTGTTTGCTATATTAACAATTTTGCCAATTTGTCGTTAATGATGAGATGACATTTTGATCTGGTAACTATCTGTTCGTGGTTCCGATAAGCATGAAAATTATTATTTTCTGATTTTCCCATAGCTGATGAAACAGCCTTTTTATCTCATTGTCAGATATGTTTACGATGAATAATCGAAGACCAGGCTTCTGCTTTTTACAACAGAATTTGCCACATGTTCCACCACTTTCAGGAAAAGTTGGCGCCAATGAATCGAAGACCATTTATTTCCTCTCTCTAGTTGCCAGAGAAAGTAAATCCCGTTTGTCGTTAGTAGTCGAAGAACATTTTAATGAAGTTTGCCAGAATGCTTTTTGTAAAATATTAGTTCGGAGAGTGTTTTTCGTTGATTAATCGTAGTACAGACAGTAACACATTTTCTACAAGAGTCTGATTTCAAATGTAGGTAAAAGCATCCCTAATTCTTCAACACAAAATAGAGAAAGCTAATAAAATCTTTCACGATCATAGATCTGACACTACAACATATCAGTACCAAAAAGTATTTCAGATAGATATTTCTTTTTCAGATGAAGTCACACTATAAAAGGGTGTGTCTGTTGCCATTTGAACATTGTTACTAGCGATATCACTGCGGTGCTGATGAAAAAAACAATAAAATGGAAGTTATGAAATCAAAATGCAATATTGAGAGGACGGTTATGAAATAACAATAAATAAATAAACAAAAACAAGAAAACAAAAAAATCATTGAATAAATAAATATATGGAGATAAATAAATAATATAGGTTTTTACAGTTTGAGAGATTCTCAGAAGATGCAGGATTTTGTTTTCTCATCAGTCTGATCACAGTTGCAACGGTAAACAATTGAATTCCTCTAGAACCAGACAAACTCTTTTGCAAGCAAACCATCATTGATGGACCTTCATGATAAGTCACTGTTTGAATAGCGGTTGCTTCACAAGTATAGGTACATCATTTGATAGCATAAAAATTTTTGTTTTGTGTGTTTTGTTTACGAAGATATGATCGTTTAGTACCTGCCACGCCCAGCCGGGGATCGACTGCGATACCTTGACGATCCGTTGTCCCTGCCGCTGTAGTAGTCACTGCCACTACCACCACCCCCACCACCACCGCCGCCGCCACTACTTCCGTAGCTGTCACGACTGTAGCTGTCACGACTTCCGTAGCCACTGCTGCGACTAGAGCTGTAGTCATCACCAAAACGACCTCTGCTGCCCCTACCACCCCCACCGCCTCTGCTTCCGCGGTATCCACCACCGGAGCTGCCACGATCTCCGTAGCTGCTGCCGCCTCCTCTGTAGCCTCCCCCATTCCCACCCCTGGATCCAAAACCTCTACTACCACCGCTTCCCCCACGACCCCCTCTGAACCCGCCACTGCCTCCTCTACTACCTCCTCGTCCACGACCACGTGAGATTTCAACCCTAAGTTTTGCCCCCATGATCTCTGTGCCGTTCATATTGTCGCAGGCCACTTCAGCCTCATCTTCGTTTAGAAATTCGATAAAGGCAAAGCCTGGGGGGTTGAACGCCACCCATACTTTGTTCAGTTTTCCAAACTTTTCGAACTCCACCTGTAAGTCCTCCTTCTTGATACCTTCGTTCAGACCACCGACGTAAACTCGCGTGTAGCATTCCGAACTCATGGTTACCTAAGAATAATAACTTGTTTCATCAACTATTCACTTAAAAATTGCTGAAAATATTTGTTTAATTTCTACTTCATAGTCATGAACGGAAAATATTTGTGTATCAAGTATACTATATACAATCTGGTGGGTACTTCTATCTTGCATCCGGCAATATAATCAAGGTTCTGCACTCTGATTAGATTAAAAAAACACAGATTTTGCTTTGTAGGCATGTGGAACTATTTCACTCTCAGTATCGGAAGTCCAACATATTTGTTTTATTTCTCTAAGTATCAAATGACGCTACTGGACATTCAAGTATAATTAATCAGAGTTAACAGAGCAGATGATAATGTTTCATGTTCATTTGTAGATTGATATCAACATGTAGTATGGCAAAAATATATTGTGTTGGAAGTCTTCCATTTATAAATATTTTCAATTTAGAATTTTGGCTACACTCAAGTCGAAGCAAATAAATTTTCCACATAGTTAATGTTTTAATATAGCACACGCCAAAAGCTCAATAGAAGTTTGGCACAGGTGTGCAATTTAATTATATAGTCCAATGCATCTATAAAACTAAAGGTAGATGTATTATGGACAGCGTAACATACCGATGCAAAACATGACTGGAGAATTTCAGTGGAAGGAAATAGAAGATACAAATGGATGAAGTAACCCTGCCAAATATGCCGCATGTGTTGAAATAAGACTAGACAAGATGACGTCCGTCTTGTGCATGCGTGTAATTATTGGAGCATCACAAACTATGATGTATATCTTTTGGCGGGTGGTCAACAACGCAATTACGAGTGATTATTTCGGAAAATATATACAATTTTTATGATCATCCTCAATTACTACAATGAAGAGCATTATTATTGCGACAAAGTTGAACCTTATTTAATTTCAATTAGAGACAGGTAAACTCTGACGATGAGAATTAGTGTATTAATAGCATTAATAATATCCGCTTATTCCCCCAGAATATATAGAGTTACTTATAAAACGAAAATATAGAAGCACAGGTGGTATTTTATAACTGTGCTTTCCGGCGCGTAGATAATGCTCCAAAATGGATGATCGGATTGCCGGTGGGTAGGGCAAAAATTGAGAATCCGGCGAGTGTTTGCGGCTTTTGAGTACAGATTTTCATAATTATTTAGCTCTTTAACACTAACTTTTGGTCGAAACTTGAACAATAAGTAGTGAGGTATATACTTACGGCGTTTATAGGTCCTGAGCTCAGAAATTGATGAAAACTTCGATGTACACGGGAAATATACGAGGACTGCGAACAACAGAAAGGAAGACGCCGCAGGGAAGCGCGGGCTGCGGAACGAAATCAATACAAAGATGTAAGCCGGGGTTCGCCAAGGTGACATCACAGAGCGATGCTACCGCCACATGCAACCTCAAACCCAGCGCTCATTTATTCCACTTTTTCGCGCCATTCGTCTTGCAATCCAGTCAACGTCCCAGTGAAAAAATTCACTCGCAAGAAGTCTTGTTGGAAATGATTATTAAAAAAAAATATAACAGGAATTTTTTAACAAGGCTTATCGTGGATTAACTTTCTTGGCTTCGCATAGAACAGACCCATCGACTCATGATGTTATTATGTTCGACCATTGCACCACTAAAAGTTGACCTAATGATGTTTTTACTCTTCATTATCTGAAAAATTTTCTCAAAAAATTTAAAATTTCGTTCTTTTAGACAGGACGTCAGGTCCTGGCAACATTGGTAATTGAATTATTACATTTAAAAATTGATCAACCCATCAACCTGTCGGGCACTGTTCTACCGGCAATTTCGTAAGCTGCGCCAATAAATTAAGGTCTGAATTCGTTGGCTGCGCTCTGTGATTCTAGTCAAGGTTCTAGCTGCACGCCGTGCAGTTGTCAAATTCGTCTGCGATTTGTCATCGAAACGAAGATAGCGTAGGTTGCGTCGCGCCGACTGCCGTAGTAGTATTTTTTACCGATTAATGAATATTCTACTGTAGAAACATCGTGCTGGAAGTAAATTTAGCTGCTTAAATGCACGCGAAAAAATTAACTCTCAACCTCCTCCTGATAAGACTGATCAAATGATAACAGTGTCGCCTGCTACTGCCTCAGATTCAAGTGTGCAAGATAAATAGCCAAACTACATTACTAAGAAACAAACTAGACCGAACGAGTTGAAAAAAATCAGACGGCTCAACAATGACAGTCATGGAATTCTTTGGCTGCGCTTTCCTCGCCTTTGGACCGCCTCTAGCAATGTTTACCTTCACGGTAGCTGTGGAACCAATCAGAATAATCATCCTTATAGCTAGTGCATTTTTCTGGCTCATAGCTCTACTTTTGTCATCTGCATTATGGTATGCAGTAGTTCCTCTACAAGACGAGCTTGCTTTTGGTCTGGTGTTTTCGGTGCTATTTCAAGAAGCCTTCCGATACCTCCTCTACTGGGTGCTGAGGAAGGCTGAAAGAGGTTTGGAGAAAGTAACAACAGCGCATGTAGCCGACAGCAGGCACGTTTTTGCCTACGTCTGCGGTCTAGGCTTCGGAGTTATGAGCGGAGCCTTTGCCCTGGTAAACGTTCTGGCAGATGCCATTGGTCCAGGCACAATGGGTTTGCGACGTGGTACGGAGTATTTCTTCATAATCTCAGCAGTGACTACTCTCTGCTTTATCCTACTGCACACGTTCTGGGGTGTGATATTCTTCGCCGCATTGGATAGGCGGAGCAAAGGACACCTTGGATGGGTTGTGGGATCACACTTGTTTGCCTCCTGCATGACGCTGGTTAATAGATCAGAGATCTATGCTGTCAGCCTCATCTCTGCTTACTCCGTCCTAGCCGTCACCGCCGTTTTAGCATTCAGAATTGTGGGAGGAAAGGCAGCGAACATACCCCAATGCTTTGTTAGGAAATGAGAAATTGGGAGGATTTTAGTGCCGGAAATATGAGAGACAAGCATCTTATCGGCCAAAGATTAAACCACATCATAAAGAGATTATGGGCGCTATGTAAATTGGGATCTAAAATACGGCAGCGTTCTTCAACATAGAAATTGAGCTTACTATTTTAATACTTAGATTTGTCATGTGTTAGGTCTGTCAAAGTTAAGGGTTGAATGAAAATAAGACTCAAAAGGCCAAGTAACTGTAAATTATTCGAACATTAGATGCTGGCTGAGTGTGAAAGAGGTAAAAAACCTCGTTTAAGATTCTATTGTTAATAGTTGTTGTTCCAATTGATATAAAAATTAATCGAGGAGATACTATTGTAACACCCCACATTATTTCTAGCTCATCTCGGTTTTTACTCAAGAATGCTGTTCATTCCTATGCTCAACTTCAAGTCATGAGAGTACTTTTTCTCTACATCGAGAGATAAATTTATTTCACATATTCTTCTCATGTAAAAAATGTATTACCTCTAAAACGAGTTATCTTCTTCACAGAATTTGTAACAACAGCTGAATATTTGAACACTTCTCTAGACTCAAAGTTCTTGACTGTCGTATTTGGTAGACTTTGCTGAATATTCGTGCTGTTAGTACAGCCTCTGGCTGAAAATGTTAGCAGCCATTTTATTCAAGTTGCTCGTCTGAAACATTGTAACTGTCTCGAGATGATTCACTCCTGATAACAGTTGTATTAATTACGATAACGAAACAATAGTTATCTATTGGAAGGATGCTCCTATACGTTGAAGAACAGCCGCACCATTACCTAACGCCTTAGTTTTAAACCTAGAATATAGTGTTTTTAAATGAGTTATAATAAAATAATAACATATTTCGAGGACTTGTTGATTACTTTTTGTTTGGAATGTATGTTATTTAGATAGTATATGAAACTAAGAAAATCAAAGATCACAACCAAAAGTTTTGCACTTTGTTTCATGCCTCACATGCTGATTGATTATTAACAATTACTGTACTTCATTTTACATTTCGTATGTCATTTAAATAAATACTTTTTTATATTAATAATGCATCTATCTTAGGTTTTCGAGTCATCCTAATATTTCCGAGTTTGTAGAAGAATATTCGTCACTGGTACCAATGAGTATCAATGCTGGTACCGTTTGAATGATATCGAGGTGCACAGGTAGTTATTCGATTACACAAGCGAGGATCTACCCGAGCCAATGACAAACGTCCGCATGGATTTGTGCGATAAATTCGTGATTCTCGTTCGTCGAATTGGGAGGTGGTGTTAGCAGACGAAACTATGTGAAAACTTGATAGTGCTGTGCTATCACAATACGGTCAGAAATTAAGTCGTGATTATTAAATTGCCATAACCGAAAGTATCTTCCTAAAATATGTGAAAGAAAATATCAAATCTGCAAAAATGAGAAAGTCGTACGGATTCTTCGATTTACGGCTATATTTAGTTTTGTTTGAGGTGATTTGTTTTGTTTATGGTCACGACCTCAAGGGCTTTGATGACACAGTTCTATTCAAAATCAACTGGCCGGGGAAAAGTACTACTGATTTATTGGTAGGATTTATCGATTATTTCACAATTACAAATTTTAATCCTGTTCGTTTAATTCTCGTCACGGATTCTGAAAATCATATCCCCGACGATCATAACCTAAAATCTTTTATGTATCACAATAAATAACAATGTGGTAAACAAACGGTGACCCATATTCCCATTTTCAGGAACCCCCGACCAATACAGAGTCTTATTTCATAACAACAGCAAACAATGAGCGGTATCACTGTCTGATTCCGGATACAGCAGAACAGGAACATGACTATGGAGAAACATACGCTGGACTCAACCCGATACAAATTTTACGTCCCCTATTCATCCAAAGTTCGTGCTCATATCGGGTAAACAATATCTTCATGTTCTATTACTCATCTGGTATTCAATGAGAAAAATTAATAAGTGTAACTTGAACATGCAGTTAGAGTCCTATTGGACTTACGAGCTTTGCCACGGACGTTACGTTCGGCAGTATCACGAAGAAAGGGAAGGAAAGAAGGTGAAAGTTCAGGAATATTATCTTGGTACGTTTGAGAAATCGCAGAAGGCAAAATTATCTGCGGAGTATGACGAACATGCAAAGAATCCTAACAGAAAAGCACAGATACCGGTTAAAAAAGTTGATGGAATCAACATGCCATACGTCGAAATTGAGATGACAGATGGAACTGTTTGTGATTTAACCAACAAACCAAGAATGATAAGGGTTTTGTACGTCTGTTACCAACATGGAAAACACGAAGTGTTTTCTTTGAAGGAAACGTCCAGTTGCGAGTATGAGGCTGTTGTTCTATCACCTTTACTGTGTGCTCACCCAGATTACAAACCACAAGAAACCGGGGAGAACTTGATCAACTGCAGACCTGTTGATAACGCTCCAAAGAAGCCTAAATCTCTAATCGCTTTGGAAGCTGAGAGCTTGAAGCTTAGGCATGAAAGAATCACGGTAAAACAATCTCAACAATTATTCTTCCTCTCTTGAACCGTCTAGCATTCCTGGAGTTAATTTAGGTCCAGGATATGATGGGTTGAAAATGATGTATCTCTTCGAATTTTTTTGTCAAGAATATTATTTTTGAAGAATTTTATGTTTTAGAATTTGGTGAATTTTAATTGGTTTCCCAATTTTTGAATCAGTTATTTTTTACGCAGGATGAAAAGCTGCAGAAAGTCTATGCGATCTTCCATATAGATAAGGACGGCCAGGTCAGACTATTTTTAATCTTGGGGAAAGGCCGTCATACTTATGTCTGTTCAATTACTCTAACTTTATTTGATTTACTAACGCTTTTTCTTTTTTTTCACTAACCATCCTTGACTCTCAACACTAACGCCTGTTTTATTCCTCACATCTTCTACATTATCACAGCAAAACTGAAATCTCATTCCCTTTGGTAACGTATTTTACGGAGGTTCAATGTCATAAGTTATTGCTTTCCTCAAATTCTGTCGTATCTCTATCGTTTGAGTTTTACGTTTCTTAATTTTTTATTTTGACCCGAAACAACATGTCGGTAAACACTATAGAAGTCTCAAAAGGAATTGAAAATTGTGGCCCTTATATTATTATTCGGATGTAAAAACTTAAACATATTTCAGGATGGTGAAACTCGTTTTAGAGTTGAAGTTCGTCCAGTGGATGTTGTGGAGAAAAATAATCTCCAAGAGGCTGTAAGTCCATCGGTAGATCAAGGAGTTAGCCCTATTGACGTCAGCCCAATACCAAGTTTTCTCAATGGCGTCAATTGTTTAAGCGGGGTACGCTGACTTGCACGATTTTATGTCTCACGTCATAAACTACAATGAAACGAGACGATATTGTATTTTCATCACTTTTTTAACTATGAATCTCAGGGTAACGGCTGGTGGAAATACGAATTTTGCTATGGGCGTACAGTCAACCAATACCATATCGAACGAGATGGTACCAAGACTGTAGTGAATCTTGGCAAATTCGATAAGCAGAAGCATTTGGAATGGGTCGAGGCACACCCAAATAAGAGACCGAAACCCATTGTACAGAGGAAACAATTGTCACATTTCTACAGTGACGGCAGTGTCTGTGATAAAACTGGCAAGCTCAGACAAACTGAGGTAAGGCAATCTTCCTCCACTAAATAGAGAATGCGATTAATTTACAATCAAACTGTGCTTTCAGGTGAAATTGAAATGTGCCGATAACCTGACAATCAGTCCGTCAAGTGTATCTCTGTACTTACTTGAACCAAAAACTTGTGAATATATCCTCGGTGTTGAATCACCATTTATTTGCGATATTTTGGAGTTCGCTGACGAAAACGGGCTCATCAGTGATAAGACGTTACTACATTTTGACGAATTGAAAACACCATTTCATCAAGAAAGGGATGAGATGGACGAGAGGATAGCCAACGAGGATGAATAGCACCAGCATCTCTATGTCCAGCACGTTGTGTATTGTGCTCAATCAACATATGCGAATTGAAGATATACTGAGAGTATATTCGTACCATGTACGTACTACTGATTACGAAGTTAGTGCTCCGAACTTATTCGACTAAATATCAGCCATCCCTGTGCGATTGTTCTGAAGGTGTGTATACCCCAGTAAATTCAATACTCCTAAGAAAAATGTTGTATTTCTTTAGACCACTGATAACGGTCCGCATTTACGCAGAATGAGTTGTTGCAATAGGCACTATCATTTGAACATTTAGTGTACGTATACTAAGCTATGATAAAGATGTTGTGTAAAAAGAGTATTTCTAAACTGTTGATGGATTATAGGTAATAAAATAATTAAGATATAACGTGTGTTCGCATCTGTTGCCGAATTATTTATTAGATATTTACAATAATTTAAAAGAAAAAGAAGCTACACAATACCATCAGGGTTTGTTAAATTTTCTATCCAATATTCAGGCCTATTCCAACTCTGTATTGTTGCTTAGCATGGTTGAGCATTGCGCTTAAGACCAATGACGACTCTTGAATAGGGTACAATTTCTTCTCAAAGACAGCACCAACAGTTGCATTAGAATTCAAGATTCCTCTGAAAACCACATTAGCATGGGGGACATCAACCCGGAAAAGCAAAGTACTGATGGACTCATGCGTTCTCATATTAGTTTCGAATTCAGCCCCGATTTGTAACTGTCGGCTGGCTTTCTTGTGATAGCAAAGATGCAGTCCAGCCACTCCTAGGGTTGCTGAGAAGGTCGAAAACCCCGTGCTGTATCTGAAAGCTCCTGAAATGATGGTCTGTTGACCACCCGGGACTTCTACGCCTCGATGGCAAGCGATTTCACCTCCTAGTGCAATCCGCGATGTTATAGACTGTAGATAGTGAAGGACCATTGTGCCATGTTGTTTGATGAAATTTGGTTCAGCCATGGCTAGCGATAAGGTGTAGTCATCCGATCTGTATTCCACAACTGATCTGCAAACCTTATATTTATTATCAGCTATCTGAGCAGAAAATTTAGTTCGGAGTCTGCAGCCAAAGGTGTGAACAAAGTCTGCAGTCATATTCCCATTTGATGTAATATCCCCAGAAGCGATAGGATATTTTTCCTTCTCCCCTATTCTTTTTGTGCCAATGTAAGATGTCCCAAATTTATAACCAGATGGTGTCACAGAGCTCAGAGTCCACGTGTGAGCTACGTTAAAGTGACTACTCAAAGGTTTTCGTACCAGCAATTTCATGCCTTCGAAAATAGGGGGGTAAAGATCTTTCACTTTTTTGTGAATTTCCTCAAAGGTTCCAGGATTCCCTGGAGTAGGAGGTAATATGCAAGGGATACATGGCACTTCCGGTTCATATCGTCTAGAGCAAGGTACGCAGGAAGGTTGGGAGTCATCTACAGGAACCTGAGTAGTAGTCGGGAATCTATTCATCGTCGTGGCATAAACGATACCCATTTTGTAGCAATGTCTACATCAATTGCACAGTTTTGTCATGAAATCCATTTGAATTTTCTTTTCAAAAGTTTTTCGCAACCAGGTCAGGATTATCGCGTAGAAAATATATAGTTCTGTTTACATTAGTGCCCATGTCTGATGGTTATTCATTGTTAAATCTCAAGACAGAATCTACATATGAAAGTGTCGTTTAAAAACAAGTTTTTGAAAATCGTTATAAACATGGCTGCTAGGCTGTGCAATGGACTATAGTTTTAGTTTTTGTCGATAGGTGGCCATCTGCTCCAGGGTAGCTCCTGAATTTCTCACTAGCTCTGATTTTTATTGTTGATTTGTATATATACCGAAGTGTTAGCAAAGACCAACGGAAGTGTGTGCTAGTGATGGCACAGCTGAACATTGATCGCTAACGTTAGATAAAGGCAGATCTGCTCAGTGGGTGTTGTCACGTGGTCGCTTCAAGTAGCTTGTGTACGGCTCCCGATGCGCGCACATTTGCCCTGTGCGCCTGCACGGTTGAGTCCTCACGTGGCTCCTCGAACTACCGCGATTTCCAAATTGGGGGGCAATCGAATAGGTCAGACGAGGTAATTGTCGCTTCCATATACAGGCACTGCAGTCGCAGTATGCCATGTTTTTTGCAGCTTGCGGAGATGATATTAACAATTATTTTTTATATGTAACATAGGCCAGGAGTGATATAAAAATAATTTTATTTCTGGAGTGTATACAGGAGCAACTAGCAGCTTGGATCATTTGATGTCTAATATAACGTTAATTTTCAAGAATTTTTTCGTTCGGTATCAGTGCTGTTGTCTTTCTCGCTGTTTATCTCAGAGGAGATTTGAGTGAACAGTAAATCCCAGTTCCAGACTTCGTCGGGCTCACGTACTAGTTTATCAGGATATAATTTTTCCGTTAGTAGCGACAAGTTTACGTCGTCCAGCGACGAGAGAGCTGTACTTTTGTAGAGGTCAGTATCGAGCTCTTTGTAAGCTTCAACACGGTTCACGCCAACTCTTGAAAATTAAAAACATTTTAAAAATTAACTTGCAAGATCTCAGAATCTCAATATTATAGTTTGTTAACTTTTCAAATACTTACAAATGAGTGCTTGCAACTTCAGTCAAGAAATTGTCTTCCTGAATTTCGTCTAGGTCGGGTATGACGGGTATTTCTGTAAATAATATATTTGAGGCGTTATTACAAGTCTATCAAAATATCATGAATAGATTCATTAATTCCTCGAAAATTAATTTACCATCCTCCGGTTCGTCTTTATCAACTCCTCGGAACCGCTCCCTAAGGAATAATCTATTAGTGACTAGAGATGCCTGATTCTTTAGTTTTACTACGAGTTACTTACTGTTCAATTATGTTTATGGTGCTCTTCGATCTGTAAATGAAAAAAGGTCTAATCAATAACCGGTTGTTTTCAGAATAATCGTTATAGTCGTATCATACCAACAATACAATTATACGTCTAATTAATTCTTTACAAAATCGTAATAAGTTATCGATCGAAATACAAATTGTGAGAGCAACGTAAACGTACTTCCCGCCACTTTTTAGCTCATCTGCCCAGCCGGTCTTTCGTGAACGAGGCGGTGCGACAGGTTGATGTCCCCCAGCCATTGTCCTCACCGATTGCTCCGACAACGGCGACATTGGACTGTCCAGGAGTTCGTCATCCGACTTGAAGTCATCCTGCGTACTAGAGTGTCCAGCTCTGCGACCAAGGCGCGGGATTAGCTAAAAATTAATCAAAGTCTTTAAAAAATGGTACGAAATATTCCTCTCTTTGTTCGACGATTGTTTCACACTCTATTTATATCACTGTACTTGACGCGAAATCGGTCGTTAATTCTATACCTTTTTTGTTGTAACTTCAAGTTCCATTCCCCAATCCATGACTCTTGAAGTTCTTTTACCGACAACAAGAGAAGGGTCAACTATATCCTGGTAGTTTTTCTAGATCCGGTGAGAAAATTCTAAGTGATGAAGAATAAAAATTTTACCTTTTGTTTGTAAGCGGTATCCATGGCAACTAGCGTCCAAAGAGTGGCATCGACGAACAACGATAGCTCCTGGACTACTAGTGCGATGCAGAAGCATCAAGGTAAGAGGCACGCACGCGAACTGCTGAGAAAAGTCACGTGACTTCCTTAAGTCGAACCGGTTCCTCTTTCGAATTAAACAGCGAAGGTACTACTACCTGATTGTATCTCATTGTTAGGGTCAGGGCCGACTAAACCACCGTATAAAAGGCTCCCAAGTATTTGGACGGCGCGTAGTTTAAAATCCAATTTTTTACACTAATTGTAACAAAAATTGTTAATTGCTGGATGGATTTTATTTTTAGAACCAAATTTTTTGCTTTACGGTTTACTTTGGATGGGGGTGATTGATGTTACTAAAAAAACATATCCTATATGATACTCGTACAATAATATATTTGCGGTAATGTATGTACGACAAGTGATACATTTTTAAATAGTGAATTCTATTATACAGAGAAAAAAAAATTAATAATTTAATAACTCACTAGTATTAATGTTATCGAATAAAGCTAAGGTAAAGTTTGGTTCTTGTTGTACTTCAGTAGTGCTTTGTCGCGTCTATTTGACGCTGGTACTCCTCCTCATCTGGATTTCCTCTGCAGTGGTTGTCATTGTTGGGAGGTCGAACTTTGTTGAACCTGCAGGTGAAGAAAAAATAATTTTTTTTTTGCCAACAAGCGAGGTACATTAGGCGACAAAAATACAAAAAAAAATCTAAAAAAAAAATATGATCGTACCTCGAAAAATCTCCTTTACAGAGTCTCCAAGGAAGGATATCGATTCTTTCGTGTAATAGGGCGGAAACTTCTGGGCTAACAAAGTTGGGAGTTCCGGCTCCAGAGCCTCTGGTTATCAACCTCCTTCTGCCATCATAGCAGCAATGTTGAGCAGCCGCGCTCCCCCCGCCCTGAGCCAAAAGAGACCGGATGCAGTAGGTTGCACCAGGTTTATAAACGTCCAGTCTCTCTGCTTCGCCGCTAACATCTCGCCAGCGGAAGTGCCGCTGTTGACCCTCGTCGAAGATCTTATCGTCGTAGAAAATACTGCTTGGATAGTGACACGGGCAGGCCGGTAACACCAGTGGTCCTGCAATAAGAGGTTTTCTTTTCTTTTTTTCTTTTGGTAAAACCCACGGGATTTTATCGATGCACTTATTTTTACATGAAATCGACTCTTACCTAAAAACGCTTCCTCAAGTTTATCCTTACAGTCAAGCCATTTTTGACACAGGTCGTCTTGCACCGAATTATCGAAATCAAGATCTTGCAGGAGTTCCTGATTCTCGTCATCCGTTGCGTTTCTAAGTGTCTGAAAAAGCCTCGCCAAAAGAGTTGTGAGACCTTCTTGAATTGTGACTTGATCGTCGATGGGCATATAGACGGAAGACAACATCGCCCTATCTAGGAAGTATTCTTGTGGGTCTTCCTTTTCACCAACGGTTTCTCTTGTTCGCGGGGAATTAACCCACGGCGAGACGCTCGGGTCTTCAAAAACGTTTTCGTAATCATAGTGATAGCTGCTTTCGTCGAAGTCAGTTGATATCTCAAGGTCCGACTTGCCCCCAGCCGCGGGATCAGCAGTCCGAAGCTTTTTAACCGTCTTGTTCATTTTCGATACGTTAACAGCGATGGTCTTTAACTTTTCCAGGAAAAGCGGAGGATCGTGGATCTCGTCTCCGCTAATATTGACGGATTTTCCTCGAGCCTTGATCGATGGGCCTTCGATTTTCGGCAACGTTTTTTGTACGAGGAGATCGGATATTCTCAAAGTTGAAGGTTTCCTTCCGTCCCCCAAAATCTCTCCGATTTTCTTTGACGTTATTCTTCGATCGAAAATTGCATCTCGAACACTTTGCTGCACAGGACTAAAAAAGTCTGAGTCATTCTTCACGGGTAGATCTCTCTCATTATGCTTATCAAGCAATTCCAGGGTACGATTTCTCACTAAATATTGCTTCTCCAGGTTTCTGATACGTTCGTGACGGGGACGCCCGCGATTCGATTCACGCGCCTTATGCGGCTTTCTTCCCCCGTCGACTTTCTTACGCTGTGGTCTCCTCGCGTGCCTCGTTAGCGGCTCCCTTTTTCTACCATTTTTTCCACCCTTTTCTTTTACCTTGTTCCTCTTCCTTTCCCTCTCTCTACGTCGTTCACGATCTCTCTTCTTCTGCCTTCTCAATCCCAGCTTCGCTCCACCTTCCCCTTCGTTTTGCACCGCGTTCACCTCACGTCTTTTCCTCGCTCTGATGATCATCGGCCAGAAACGGACATCGTCGGTGTCGTTTACTTCGCTGGTCAATCCCGATTTCGCGCTAAATGAATACCAAGAAAATTGTATATCTTCTGGGATCGTTGAGATCGCATTCTCCGGATACCGCTGTACGAGTTTCTAGAAACAAATAACAAATAAATGTAGTACACCGGTATGTTAACGTATTTATAACGTTTTAAAAATCTCTGATCATCGCGATGAGGTATTTGACGGGGCGTAACGAAGGGCTATTTATTATCTCCTTATGATGCAGAGGCCAATATCCCATTTATTTTCAAGTTAGAAAAAAAGAATAATATAAAACACTTTGATTATGCGCTACAAGTCTGTATGCCTATACATATAGCATAACAAGTCTGAAGTCTGAAGACCGGTAGCCCTCATTTGGAACGCATTGAGGTGGATTTGAGCTGAAGAAGTAGGAGGCAATCAAACCGATTCAACACCGGTAGCTACACACCGCGATGTTGAAGCGTATCGTCGTTATACACAAGCGGCAAGTGCGGCTCGAGATCAGATACTTCAGACTCAGGATGAGGATTGAGGATGCTGCAGAGATGGTGGGAGATGGGAGATGACAAGGGATGGGCCCTGCGCCGCGAGTGATGGAATATTATTTCCTACTTCTGAGGAGCCGCTTCCCGCCAGATTATTTCTCATTCAATGGCGTAGAGATCACCCTAACCTGGCAAGTCTTTCATTGGCGTCTTACCGGAACCCGATCAATGCCCCATAATTCCGCTGAATGAAGTTCAAAATGTTTTATTCATTTTTTCCTTTTTTATTCAGTCACAAAGGACAATAATATTTTGCTTTCAGAATTATCCTGCAGCACGAGCTTTATATATATGTATATATACGTTACCTATTGCGCTTAATAATCTCCGAGCTTTTATCAGAAAAATCTTCAGAGCCTCAGTCCTACGAGAGGAAAGAGGAAAGCGAAACGAAAGGGAGCGATGCGAATAGGCGCGCCCATGATCTAAATCAAAGTTCGGTTACCGCCTCCCAATTTGTAGCGCACCTGCCATGCGGCCGAATAGCTACCGCGCATCTTTTGCCTTTAACTTTTTATTTTGTTTTGCCACTTTTTCTTTCATTTTTGTTTTGCCTTTTTTCAGCGAGTTATGCGCCGGCAGATGCATTAATTCTGATCTAAGGTGCAGAACGTCGATTA
The DNA here is from genome assembly GCA_963978495.1 of Athalia circularis. Taxonomy (NCBI): domain Eukaryota; kingdom Metazoa; phylum Arthropoda; class Insecta; order Hymenoptera; family Athaliidae; genus Athalia; species Athalia circularis. The sequence continues at coordinate 28,613,542 of OZ021700.1, read as the reverse complement.
ACGGGCACGCTGACGAGAGACTCACAAACAAAATTAGACCTCCTTCGTAATCCTCCCCACTTCTGCCCTATAGTCATGATGCGTGCTTATATTTCACTTTTTTCAATTTTTAGGTACACAAAGCTTACAATATTGATACCTGCAAGGGATTATTTTTTCAGGATCAGTATTCGTTAGGGCTGAAAGTTACACAATAGTTGCCCCGAAGAAACAAACCGAAACGAGGGTGGAACTTGGCCGTAGAATGTTGTTTACTGAGGATTTCCACGCAACTTTACACCTTCGAAGGGACCGGAATTCCAGAAACTTCAAGGTCTCGTGAAAAAAAAGTTATTATTCCGAGAAGAAAGGAAGAAGGGAAAAAAGAAAATTCTGCTAGAATTTTTAGATTGTTGAACTACTTTTCCACTATTTACTGTCCGATTAACGACCGAGGAACGATACAACTTTTTAAATTCGAGGAAACAGGGTTCGCTTCATTGGCAAGTGCGCGGCGGCCCTCTTACTCGAGTTTTAAGTCCTTTTCCCAGGGCTCTTCGCAGGTAATGGGCCAACGTATTTATGGCTTGGGTTCAAAAGGGGCAAAAGTCGCCCCGCGCTCGCACAAGATTGTCGCTTTTAGTTTGACCTGACTTATAAATATTCTCGGCAAATCTCATCGCGTTGGGGGTCGGAAGATACAGACACTATGAAGCATAATATCTTCGAACCCTCGGAGAAGACTCTCGAAAAAGGATAATCGGTTGAATTTTTAAAACTTTTATTACATAATTTCTCTATAATATCATCTACACTCATGCAATTCCACTTGATTTTTATTATGCATTGACTTCACTAAGTTTTACGAATTATTCATCCAGAAATGTCCTGTTCCACCGATACTTACGTGTTTCTCGTGCCCGCCACTTGCTGCGGAAATGGTGTAAATCAGCAAAAGGAATGATATGCAGATCGCAGTGATCATCGTCATTTCCGAACTGTCGTATAAAATAGCGCGCACTAGATGTTCGATCCTTGAAGTTCAGAAAAAGCGACGATACCGCAATTCATATTACGACGATAACGCAGTAACCAGTATCAATTATATCTTTGCCCCCAAAAAATTTCAAAATCCGTAAATATTACTGTACTGCACACAATCATATATGTTGTACGATTTTAGTATAGGTAATAATAATCACTGAAAACTTTCACCACGCGCTGCACTGTAGTGTCAGTAATTCACATTTTGTGATCACGTGCACGCTCTGTTTAAAAAAACAAAATTGAAAAAAACCAGAAGGTATGTTTATTGATCAGAAAATTAGGTAGCTTACAAAGTCACGTCTTTTGCAGAATTAATATCAAGTACTTGTTGTGAGGAAAAAGCTGAAGAGAAAGAAAAACTAAACACAAGAAATTTTAGTGCGGCCCACGCGGCATGCGGCACAGCGTCCGGGTCAGCAGGAAGAAAACACGGAAACGACTCTGAGGCTGAAAGGCTGAGCTGACTATATAGTAGTAAACGCGGCGAGGTCCCTTTTACTACGGTGGTGGTGCTATGGTGAGTAGGGTGACTTGGCTGATTGTGAGTGGGCCGGGTGCTGAGTGGGGTAGGTGAAGGTTGTGCGCGATGGTGCAGCAGCAGCACCAACAACACGCACCTCCCGATTCGTATAGCACATCAGGGACAAAGAGAAGAAGGCCCACTTCTGAGTCTTTTTCTCCTGAACCATTAAACCCCCACCCCTCAACAGCGTTCCTGGGTTCAGGTTCTTGCACCTATCGTGCGTGACGCAATGTTCGGTGTTGATGTTTTTATTCACCTCGTTGCGTTGTTGTGACGCGCGATCCTCCTCGGCATCATCATTATCTTCTCCTTCTTCATCTCCTTCCTCTTCTTCTTCTTCTTTCGCAAGAGGTGCGCTTCGTTTGCCATATCCCAACATTTTTAGACACAATATTCTCGGTTTTCAGCGCTCTTCGTCAAATGCCATTGAAACACTTCGAGACTCCAATACAATTGTTGCAGGGTGGCTACTTTGTAAGTCGTGTGATGCATCCGGAGGGAAAATTCTGGAAGTGCCGGAAGCAGGCATTAGAGAGAACGTAGTTCCAAGTTCTTCTGCGGATCCGGTAGCGATCAAAGACTTCCTGCGTACAAACAAATGAATCTTGGAAATACGAAGAAAGAAAAAATTGCGAAGTTATGTCGAGGTGGTATAACGATTAGGTAATTATTCGCTCTTCGTCAGGATGAAGATGAACGTGTCTAACCTGGTGCGCGCATTTATAACTGAAGGTGGTTCATGCTCGCGTTGTATACGTTCGACAACCCGCGCAGTGCATTGTAACGTAATGTTAACACAGCGAAACGCAACCTAGCAGCGGTAAAACGCGGCACGCATCGCAACGGGGCGCACCACAGCTGAGAGCTGAAGCGGCGACATCAAACGGTTTCCATCGCTGTGGGCCGCCTCTCTAATAGACCGGTGGTACTGACTGATTCCTCTCCGACGCCCTTCTTCTTCTTCTTCCTCCTCTTCTTGTTCTGCTTCGTCTTCTTCTTCGTCTTTTCTAGCCGAAGGTCCCCCTATGAGCTATTTCATAGATCAAAGTTTTGCCCGTAAGGAAATGAGGGCCGAGGCGGAGGGACCCGCGGCACATTTTTTCTTTCAATTTTTTTTTGTATATCCTTATTATCTTATCTCATTTTAATACGTTCACGATCTACCACATGCTCGTTTATTCTAATCGAGTTCGTTCTGCGGTGTTTGAAAAAAAATAGGACGGGGAAAAATTTACAAAGATTATATATGTTTATCGAAGTGAAGATCTCATTTTCTTTTGACTTTCACCCGATTCCGGAAAATGAGCAGCAGATAGGGAGGTTTAGTTATGTGAATAATTATTTATATTCTGAAAATAGTGGACCAGCTAATTCACGCCGGAGATTATGAAGAACTCGAAGGCATGGATATCCTGCGGCGCCGTGAATTTCCATCTGGACACAGCCGTGAGCTGAATAAGTTTAGTAGGGCGCCGCATGCTGTAGAAATAATATAATCGATGATCTAAAACGTACTGGGTTTCGTTCCGAAATTCCCGGTATTTCATTTCACGGGCTTACGATTAGTATACCTTTCTACATTATAATTCGAAATAATATGTGCTCGATTTTTATACTGTGTGTTGATGCTATTATAATACCTCATGTAATATATCTCCTACAACGATCGCGGGGATCAACTCTGATGGTTCGTGCCCGAAGCTGCGAGGGGCACCGATCGAAGTGGAGTTTCTCAAGTGCGTTGCCGATGCACGTGCCCCGTGTCGGCAGCCTTTAATTTCTCTGGATTGCGGTTTTTGAACTTTTTCCCCGACCTCCGATTCAAAGAATTGTTTTTAAAGAATACTTCCGATGTATCAATTCAGATTTAACTTACAATCAGATCGAATACCCATCCAACGTCCAAAATAAGATCCATTTTCGAGCGAGCGCGCACCTGAAAAATCTCAAAAAATAATCTATCAGATGATAATTAAAATATCGGAGACTCGCAATCAGATGGGCACAGTCGACAAGAGCGAAAAAAATATATCTCCATCTTAATTATTACGTATAATTTTATTTATTTATCTAAAAAGTTGTATAAGCGTGGGTTACGTCCTTCTGAATGATAGCCCTCGATATTACAATATATTATACATAAATATAACCGATGTTTATGACGCATTGCAGCACGCGAGCCTTTAAATCATGGCTCTCATGGGTCTGACACGATGGGCTATCACGTCGTCGGTCTCGGGGAATGCAGTCGAACGCGTCTTGTATATTTTTAGCAGAGCTGATTCGAAAATACACCTCCGCGTTTTAAACATAGAAAAGATGCATCAGCACTCGGAATGCAGTGGCGGCACGCGAATCGAATTCCAAAGAATTTATAACATTTCGTCGAACGTGTGCAGTGATCACGGCTAAGTTGCGTGTAACTCACGTGGGGATTTATCCCCGTGTGATTCCTCACCCGTGATTACATTCGCCAAAAAAAAAATTTCTAATCATTACAAATCAACAGTTATTCGATGCACACATCGATATATTGATCTACAGGAATTCCTCTTTTTTTTTCTAGCTTGGAAAAATTTTGAAAACATTAGCTATTGAAAATTCTGTAGTAGCGTTAGAGTTGCTATAGAATCGAGTCGAAAAAATGAATAAAAAGATAAATAAATAAAAAATACACACGCGAGCAAACAAAATCAAAAAACGAAATAAATAAGATTTAGATCGTCGCAGGCGCGTGCAGAATGCGGCTAAATGTAAACAAGAGTTGGGCGTACGTCGGGGTTGGCGCCACTTGGATGAAGAGATTCGGTCGCGGAATGCCAGGCGCAACCTACGGGTCTGATCTTCGCGAGGTGTTAACTTCCCTGTGTTGTTGTCATTGCCATTCGTCGGAAAAAGAAAAATATTACAAAGATAAGTAAAAAAAAAAAGTATAAATAAGACGAAATAAAATAAAAAATGTCAAGATTCTACAGACGCCAACGCAAAACGGGTCGGCGGGGGCGCATATTATGTATATAGGTATATAGGTTTCACATATTGTAAGCTGGATGATGAAGGTATCGCTAGTAAATGGTAGCTGTGTAATATAATTTTCGAGGCGCCGGTTCAAATTTCAAGAATCACTTCTCTGAAATTATTACTGTACCCTCTGGAAATTATAATGGCGGAATTTTACGCGCACGTATTACGTGCCATTGAATGACTCACTTTAGATTTGGTCCAATCGAAAAATCTACGACTCTCATCTGGGAGACCGTAAACACATTAACTTATTTAGCGGTCAGCGCTATATAAGCTGTATCATGTCATTGCGGCGGCTTGTAATAATTTTTAACAACCTGTACGTATATTGCACGTCTGCATTATCCTTATGTGCATACCAAAAACCAACAATATTTTTGTGAAATATTTGTCGAGTCAAGAGGAGAAAAAAAAAAAATTCATTTAAAACGATGGAATGATGAAGTATTCAATAATTAGCTACGGTTTTCGCTTAAATTTTCTTTTTTATTATCTTATTATATCAATCTTATTGTTAGCTTATTATACAAATTAGGTATCACCATATACAGCTATACCATTAAAGTACGGAATCGTACTAAAATATTATTTACATCGGTTTATCAGACGCTTTCACTATAATTAATAATTTAATATTCACCATACAATAATAATTATTATTATATTAATTATCACCACGTTATTATCACATGGATTTATATTTCATATATAGCTTTAGGTATACTATAGTCCTTAGGAATGTTCTTATCATATATACAATATACGAGAAAATTAAATATATATTAGCCATCTGTACAAAATACAAGCGTTTAAATCTTTCGAAGATAAATTAATTATGATTTTTTTTTCATTCTCGTCAATCAGCTGCACGATCGTCTGGAAGAGGATAAACTCTATACAAAATACTATACCATCTAAATAACATCGCATTCTTTCTGAATTTATTTCGATCCCTCCACCGCCATAGTTTCCACCAAAAAAGAAAAGGAAAAAAAACTGTCGTGCACAATAATTTCCAAACGCGTGTACCCGAATTTTGAGCCTTCGAATCCTTTTTAATTCGTTTCGAACGAGAGAGAAGTAAAGAAGAGAAAAAAAATGATCACATTTGAATAAATATATATTAAAAAATAATTATCTAAATCTCAGTGACAGCCGCAGCGGTCGGCCACCATGTCTTCGTAGAGTTTGAGGACGACGTTATCACCGTCGTCAAAATACAAAAGACTACTGCTTAGTAATTTTGTAGGGACGCAGCATGGCTGGCTTACTTCTTTCCCGCGTCTTAGCATGTGTACGATACTTTGTACTGTCGCGTGATTCGTCGGATGCTGTCCCTGGCTGAGAGGAAAATTGCAATGACCTTTACAGTGATAAGCTGAGTAGCCTTTTGGCGCGATTATGAAATCTGACCAACCAATCTCTTCGAAATCAACGTAAAGCTCGTGTCTCGCACATTCCGTTACGTTTACCTCGGAACTAGAGTTTGATGAAAATTCTATGGCCGCTGAACGCGAAGAACGACGTCTCAGTGATGACTCGTTTGATAAAAATTGTTCGTTCGTATTGGTAGAAGGGTATTTCCGCCTGGCTAATTTTTTGCGCATCACAGCCCGCGTGTAAATGTCCATTGAACTCAGAGCACCCGATACGTTAGGGGTGGTCGAGACGATTCTTCGTGTTGATTTTTCTGGTGGAGAAGCATCGCGACGCCCGCGTGATCGGATATCCTTATTTACGCTACCGGATTGTTTTTGAATACCGTAATCAGCGAGAGCGGCTTTTTCGAATCGATCTTCATCTTCGTTTCCTGCTTCTTCATCTTCTTCTTCTTCGTCAAGGTCATTCGCGTATTTGTAATAGTGGGGAATGATGTTCTCACCCAACGGACGATCTTTACCGTCGTCATCGAAGAGCACGAGAATCGGCTGTTTACTGTGGTGATAATCATTGCGACGAGAAAAATGAACAACTGCCTCATCGTCGAAAATATTTGACGCTGTTACCAGTAGCCCGAGATTCGGGGTGCCGGAAACCCATGAGAGAACCGCCTGCTTCACGTTGAAAATCTGGTGAGAAAATTCATGCCCATTATGGTTGAAAATTCAGTTTCTGAATTCATATATTACATTCAGTAATTATTATTTTCAGCACTAATTTACCTGCCAACCTGACGCGTGGGCTCCGACGTAGTGGACGTTGAGAAGTCTGTGCAAATCTGGAGTGTCCAGTTGATGCTGATCTAGAACTTGATACACGCGAATCTGAAAAATAAAAATAATCGTTCTACTCCGTTTCATCAGGTGTCTTTTCGTCTTGTTGGAAATGAATACGCACCAGGTAATACGGAGAGGAAAGTACAGCCGGATGCATCGCCTTGAGTGGAGTTCGTTTCCGGTATAAATGGAGCTCAGCTTCCAGCACTGACTCGTTCATTTCAAGGCCAGAAATGTTAAAGAGGTAATAATGAGCCATGGAACTGTCTGCGGGGTAAAAAAGAGGCATTTCAACTGACGTCTTATAAATTAACATGCTTCTCCGACTTACCTCTTTCAATGAAACTTCGAACGACCTTGGCATTGTAGGGGTTTTTTCCGCGCGTTACGCCGCTCGGATCTGCAATCGTGTTGTAAAGTTCCATCATGAATTGTGGTGGAATTTTATGACGGTTCGATCTTTCACTGGGTTCCGGAATCCCGAAAATCTGCGGAAAAAAAATATTCAAATCAAACACATTTCAACCCTGATTTCCCCGCGGGTTTTAGAACAACTGGATCTGCACTGACCTGCTGCAATTTTGTCAAAGCCGCTTCTCGCTGTCCTGCATCGTCCTGGATTTCGTCGTCCGCAAAATTTTCCGAAAATTCAAAAACTGAGGAACCACTACCCTCAGGACTTTCCGTTACCGGATGTGCTAGGACCGCGGCGAAAAGCAACAACAAAAAAAATACTCTTCTTCTTAACATCTTCGGTATATCGCGTGGCCTTCGCACACTTATCTACTTGTTGATTTTTCCTTTTTTTATTCTAAAGCGAGTTCCACGTTTCGTCTCTCGGAAAAATGGACAATCCTTATCTTCGATTCCTGATGCACTTTGCGAATATTTTTATTTTTAACACTTTCTTAATGTAGATGCGGATATAATTTTCGCAAGCGCGGTTTGTTACGCGATACTCCGCGTTATGCAGTATGTGCAGGCGCGCGTCGCAATGATGCGTATTATTTAGCGTAGATTGCAAGTGAAAATACTCGAAACAAGTTACCGAGACTCACTTCTTATCCCACCGACATGGTCCGGGATGGTCCACCTAGCTTATGAGCAGATGCTAAATGGCATATGGGAGGGCTCTCGCCCGGGAGACACCTTTATCCTTCGCGCCTCCCGTCGCCTCACCTCTCTTTTCCTCTCCTCTTCTACACCCTCTTCTCTTCTCTTCCCTGCTCATCTCTTCTCTCCGGCAATACGACGCCGGGCGCCCCCGACGTCTCTTCTGACCTGCACTCCGGCTGTGCATCATGCCGTTTTACCTAGCACTCGTAACCCAAAATCAGGATTTATTCCTTTCATTGTTTTTCTCTTTTTTAAGACCAACAATCGACACCGCAGAAAAGCTTCCACATTATTCCTGACACGTCGCGATAAGCCGGAGGAATTTTCTTCGCCGAAGACCAGACTTCCCGATCATGATCGGGAATTATTATTATACAGACGGAAGATATGGTAGGGAACTAGATATAAAAATCCTTAAGGTGACGAAAGCGCATATCGATGTATCATTATTTGATCATTCATTCGATTCTGATAATATTGATTTCGGAAATTATACGAATGCTACAATTAATGGTGTAACTTTCACGTTTCGGTGGAGCTTTCGAGTGTCGCGAGATTCGTTCCGGTTTATATATTTTCTAATTCTGGGAAACAAACCAATTTCTTATAGGAGGTGACGACGACGACGACGATGATGATGATGATGATGATGCTGTTCTTAGTGTTTCCTCTGGCGCCCCGAGACGCCCCCGAGTTCCGACCGCCTCCAGATAATCCAGAGCTGTCCAGACCACGATCAACGCATCCATTACGAGTCAGAAGGAAGCAACGCGTCGTGGCTATTAAAAATTCAAAGTTCCTAAATTCTCGGGGTTAGTAAGCGCCCAGAAATGTGGAACGTTCTTATTTACGATCAACTCGTACGTTATATTTACGGTAAAGGAATCATTATTTCCACCTTGACATATCATGTCCCCTTCATATTCCACCCGTTGCGTATAGCCAACGTCGCGCCCCCGCGCAGTATACGAAATTATGATCTTTTTTTATCATTTCACATCTGAAAACACGGACACCCAATTCCACTTTTTGTTATAAATAATTTCCCGTATCTATTTTAGATTCTGGGTAATTATTTTTCTTTTCTTTCTATCTTATCAGTCACTTCCGGTGACCATCGAGCTAGTTTCGTTTATGCGGTGTTTCAATGGGATATCATGAATGCGTGAAAATCGTGTGATATGCGAGACGTCGTACGATAATCCAGCGATGCGTTTGAATTTCGTAATAGCTGATATTTCGCCCACGTGTTAAAAGTCCGATCTCAATTGGTTAGTTTATCACTTCCTCCGAGTATAACAAAGCGGGTCGAATGTGATGCGGCATATTCGCGGGAATTGGCATCTCGCCTGACGCTTTATTGTATTATATATCATCTTATACAGTGGATTGTAACGGCACGGTTGGCAAATAATTATTCGAACGATTTATCATACGGATATAACAATATATTTTTGCTTTATTTCCCTATTCTACATTATCTAGCACATTGCTTTCTGCGTCATCAGACGCCCAACTCACGATTTCTTTTTTTTCGAAATCTTACCTATTTATCGATTACATATATATATCTGACATCCGAAAATGGCGGATTTATACCGACGTTAATTATAGTCGTTTACATATCTGTATTATTTTTATATCGCGACATCTTCGGTAATCGGCGGTGCTGATTCACCTATTCGATATATACGAGGACCTTTTATGGAAATTTCAAACCCATGGGATATCCCCGATAGAACAGGTGTCCACCGATCACTCCTTCTATGAGCATTTACGAAGAACATTAGAGCCAGCGATACTTCATAATTTGGCAAGAAAAAAATCATTTCATTGATATTATTATAATGTTCGTATCATGTACAGTGAAACGAAATTCAATCATACAAATTTCGGAATTTATTAGCCGATGCGATACATACGCTTATCATATACCTATACATATTATTACTCTAACGTCATTTAGGAACATTATGAAATTCAATAATAATAATATTAATAATAATAATAATAATAATGTCGTTTCAGTGCGTTTATATTACTGATTTATTTTTTATTCTCGATGTTTTTTTAATCGGACTGAAATTCTTTTTCTAAAGAGATATTATAATTAATTAGGGAATCGATCGAATAGATCGCTAGACACAGGCGCACTGCGTAATCGCGATTATTTCCCTCATCGCTCCTCTTCGGGATCTGAGACGGAAAAAAGAAAAAAAATTTCAGATAGAATACATGGAAAAAATTTGTGATATATAATGGATTTAATATACCTGTATTCGTGGATTTTGAATCTAGCTGGAGTGCAGTAGTGTTGTTTTGAATAAAGCCCGGCGAGACACCTCGTTGGGTCTTTTTTGTCACGAAGGAGACACGTCTCCTTTTCTTTACCGGGACAGGAGCCGATGCACTGGCCAACGTCGATGGCCTGTTACGAAAATACAGATGTTGGAGAGATTTGAATGAATATTAGCGATTGAAATATGAAAGATTTTCTAACCCTGACGAGCGGTTTTACTTCTGTGGAATTTGATCCGTCTTTTATTTCGACCTCGCTAAAATCGAGAACAGTTTCTATGTGAGTCATTCTGAAGCAATTCTCGCTGCACCCGCATTCCTCTATCACTTGATGGACCTCGTCCCCTAGAAATAACAAGATCATCTAAATTATCATCGTGTAATTTTTTTACATACTTTATCATAATCAGATTTTACTAACCATTCGGACCGACGATACTAATCGTTCTGTTTCTCAGCGGTTTGCATCCTAAACCCTTAGAACAATGGCCCATGCAAAGTCCAACGTCTATGTCTGCCTGATGAGATGTTCCAGGATATACCACGTACGTGTATGGCTCCCTACTACACGCTTGTTTTGGGGTGCAATCACAAGAATCTACCGCTTCGATCACTCGGACTCCCTGAAGAGTTGAAATCCTTTCCAATCTCGCAGAATTTGGACGGCAGTGCCAGTCCAGAGGACATCTCTGTAAGTTTAATTGTATATAATTTCAAATAATTATCTCCTTCGATTTCCATGAGTAAAATAGAAACCATCTAAAAATCTATAGGTATACAATGTTGCGGGAACCTCCGACATTTCTGAAGATATAAATACAGATACAATCACATAACGTATAGATCCTGTATCGCATAAATATATCCATGTGTTTATAGTATATCTGATTTAATATGTATGTTTTCAGGAATAATTTAGTACCCCGTGGATCTTTGGCCGGGTTGGCGCCCGTGGGGGATCGCTGACCGCGGGTGATCCGACCTTCCAAGGACGCAAAACAGAGAGGTTGAATCTGGTTAGCACTTTAGCATGCAGGCGGTCCTGGTCACCGTTCAGTTGAAAGGGTGCGTGGGTGCGGCACGCCTCGGCGCGATTGCATCACGTGACTAAAATAGCCTGCACAAACAGCGGGATTTCTTCTCCTCGTGCAGGATCTGATCCCCTATACCTTCAACACCCCGTGCTACGGTTGCATCGTATTATATGCTACACGCGAAACTATACATCTGCTGAAAGCAACGCAACAGTTAACTGCCGATTTAAACGCATAGCCAACTCATTTTGTTATACGCTGCCGTTGTTGACAGTTCAGATGCGATACGGTCATAATTTATATTATATGCGCTGGCATTTCGATTGGAACGAGATGTAAAATTTTTTTATCAAAACATGAAGGGACGCGTGCAAATTCTCGAGAAGTCCAAAAAAGTATATAGGTGCGTATATTTTACTCGTATATCTGAACGAAGAAAATTCCTAAACTCGCCACTAAGAATGAAGTACCAAGTTCGTAGTATATACCGTCGGAAAATATTTTACGGCGCTACAATAATTATTTATATATTTATTGCAGGTGAAATAATTCCATCTACCGTACGGTCGCATGTAGAAGAAGTCTTTGCTCACCATGTGTACGAAGTTTTATTTTATTTCGTTTTGTTTTATTTTTATTTTTTACTGGCCGTAGGATCGAACGATCGCGCGATCGAATTCCGGTGGCGAATTTCAATTCCGTTTAGCTCACGAAGAAGACGGTAGGGTGAAATTCTTGGAGTTCGATCGCAACGGGAGACCCGGTCCCATTTTCAGTTTTTGCTTCGCCTCAGCTCTTCTTCGAATCCTTCGAACAGCACATTATATATAGGTATACCCTTTGGGCGATGACTCACAAACTTATCGAGGTCCTCGTGCAACCTGCATTCTTTCGCAAGGATGTGCCGTCTTTATATCGTTCGAGAAATAATCGGCAATTGATCGGTATTTCGAACATTTCGATGTTGAGACAGACCGAAATTTTGTGAGCTACTGCAGGAGAGGGAATCACGATCTAAGTTTTTTTTTTCCTCTTTCTCTAACTCGCCAGGTGTGCAGATGGAACGGAAAAAAGAACCTGCAGACGCGGACACAGAATATATAAAAATATAATACCCACGTGGATTTGTTCGGCGTTTACCTGAACAGCGGGTCGACTTGCATCTCCTGGATCGTCTACGACGTGACGAGGGCAAAGTCTTCGACAGTGACCAGCGTCCACCTGAATCACCTGGTCAGACATACCTGTCAACAAAGTTCAATTTTTTTTAGGTAAAAACTGAGAGAATAATGATCATGATAATGGTTTGTCCTGGTGTAATGAATAATGGTATTTGACATTACATAGCGAGCAGAGAAATTTTCACGTTCATTTGTATATCAAAGTCAGTAATTATATGTGCAAAACAAATTTTATCGCCAAACAAAAATATTTCGGCTGTTTATAAAAAAGAAAAGTTGCTTGTTTTTGTAGGCTCCAAATATTTGGGTTATACTTTTATATGATTTATGATGATGAGGTATAATTTTATAGTTATCGGGATATCCAACTTTCCGGAGATGACCGTCGCGTGTTGTTGCAGAAAATATATTTGATTTGTGGAATACACCTATGTATATTACAAATTATATCTATAAGCCTGTGTTAAATTAGATGTGTCGCGATTCACGTAGGGAGCCTGCAGGAGGTTGGAGAAGAGGGGGATTATACGGGAGTCGCGCAGTAATGTAACATAAGCTATTTTTGGCTCGGATGAGCGGCTAGGGTACGTGGGTGGGTGTAAGTGATTCACGCGACTTGTGCCGCCACGAGGCTTTCGACGCGACCCCCGCTGTGGAGCTTCGCTTGCATTCAGCTCTTATCTCTTACTATAAATGGCCGCAGACCGCGCGACGCGATGCAAAAGGGTCACAACGATCCCCCTTGTCGATATTATCGATAGCCTCGGTGACACGAAATAATTTATGGTTTTTAAATCATCTAATATTTTTAGTAAAAAATCGCGTAATTTGTACGTATAATCACCACAGATGACCGGATCTTCAGGGTGTCTTTGAAATCCTGCGAGTAGCCGCATTGGAGTCAATTTTGGATAAGGATATTGTAATGTTTTGCAACCGACATGATCAATTTTTACAGAAAATTTCGAAATCGCTACAGTATATATTTTGTCAAGAAGTAGCTGGGTAGGTGTTTAATTTTTTTAAATACCTTTGATCAACGAGACATTATTACGGCCAAAAATATGGTAAATCATTCGGTTCTCCGTATTTTTGCAAAAATTCATAACTTTATGTTCGAAGAAACTAGAAATCGGATTTTCGAAGCAGTCGGAGCAATGGTTGACTTTAAATCGCTCTCTATAGATTTCATTGACCGGAAGACCGTCCCCGGCTGTCAGACTGGCGTCAATTGCTCCAATACAATTCGCGGGTGTGTGAAAGAATAAACACGTATAGAAGCACAAATTTGAACAAGGGTGACAAGCTACGTTAGCTACATATTATAGGACCAGAACAAATGTGTTGCGGATGATAATTAATGATTGTAATAGCAATCACGGTGCTCTGCAATGTCTATGATGGCATAGTTTGCATTTATTGTAATAATGGTATGCGTATGTTAATCAGGTATTTAGGTCGTCTTACCATAACCCACGTCGATCATTTTCTCGTGTCTAGCACAACAAAGATGTTGCTGTTGCTGTTTTGTTTCGTCTGTAACTTGAGTCGCATTAACTTCTATCGTAGATTCATTTTCCGCACCGACTGCTGCAATCAGTGAAGATAATTTTATTATTTCAATTATATTGACCAGCGATCTACCAAACCCAAGGATACAAAATCGACTGAAAATCATTCGAAATTGAAACGATTTAAAAATTCGTAACAGCTCTTGATCGTACGTGTCTCTGCAGTCAGCCGAACAATCAACGGCACCACTAATTTATACTGTAAATCTCAATTCGACCCAGAGCAGACAAACTATTTAGCTGCACCTACGTAGCAATGGTCTCAGCTAATACCAATGAAGACGTCATTGAGTTCGATTGCCTTGATGAATCGCAAGTTGAAGCTGGGTCGAAGCGGCGTATAAGTGAAATTCACGCCTGCAGTAGGTCGGCTGTTACCTCAATATTTTTATTAGCATATCGTGCCGAGCCCTTTTTTTTCATTTTCAATTGTACTGATAAAATCAAGCAGTTATATGCGCAGATCCGAATGATTTGAAGGGAATATAGGTATCAATTTTTCGATATCATGCCCCACAATGCCTACCCAAGCAAACATTTCCAAGATAAACCAGGGTGAAACCGCCAAGGACGATCCACCAGCCTCTGGTGCTCCTCATGTGGGCTGCGACCTCTCCTTTCGGATCCAGAATTCGTTCGCTCCTTGTTGAAGGATTTGCACTGCAAACACTCGACCAACTGACGATATAGTAATGATTGTTAGGCGTACGTTTTTCAAGAGCGATTATCGCAGTTGCACTTTTTTTTTTTAATATTATCTCATTCTACTGAATTCCCTTTATCCAATTCGTGCCAAATTCCTGCAAGTGATACGTTTTGCTGATTACTTCTGACAATGAGTTAAAACCACGAATCTATTGCACTGGCTTGTAACGTAAGTTCAGACGATAATAACCGGAAGTTGATATTACGGATAATATGCCGATCGTTCGATGGATTTTCTTAGTTTATGTTGGTCGATGGCCCACGCAGTTTGCGATCTGAGGACAGACTGGACAGTGGATGGTAGTCGGTTGCTGTTCACGATGAGGAGACCGCAGTTGACAGGACAGCAGTCTATTAATCTCGATCACCCGTCGACGTTCTCGCGGCGAGCCTGATCCGTCCGTCCGTCCGTTTTATCCGTCAGCCAACAGAGTTGCAGATTTTAATTACCAAAGGAATGGCTGCCCTCTTGTCCCTCCTCTTGCCCTACTGCTGTAGAAACCCAACTCTCAGGATATATCGTTGCGACGTTGCTGATCGGAAGAGATTGATGGAAAAAGATTGAGCGAGATGGGGGAGAAAGGGATAGCCGTGCACAAAGAACCTGCCGAACATGAAGGGGGGCCCTCTCCCCCGCGGGCCCGACGAATGACGATCGAGTTGTATTTTTATTTTTAATCGGTTAGCGACGCTATTCTATCCTGTAGAAACACATACCTGTACAGCAAGAGAGTCGAACGATGGGTTGCTACCGCACCATATCAGCTCTTGATCATCCTGAATGGTCACAAATCACGCGGTGTCAATTATCTTCGATCTCGCAGGTGGTCGCCGATCGAGCCTGTCTCGTTTTCACTGATCAATAATCATCAACTATGTATGTGTAAGATCGGGTGAAGTTATACCAAGCTATGCCCTTTTTGTCGAAGTTTCCATAGGAAACAGGCGATACAATTTTATACGGATTACGTGCAATCGAAGATTGCGTCAGAATTATATAGTGTAACATCTGATGGCTCGGTAAAAGACGAGGCTTTTCTTTGAAGCAGCTGAAATGAAGCTTTCAAATTGAGCTTGCATCCGATGATATGACGAGCAATTTTTACCGGTCCACGATAGCAGTAAACATGCATACTTGCATACCACAGATCATAGATAGCTGCAGCTGCAGAGTAGGCAACATGCATAACATTCGGGGATGCTGGGGCAAACATTGAAAATGGATATCTATTCTCAATGGTGCAAATAGTACGATTTCGGTGCAGGTAGAGCTGGATCCTGGACCAGTGAAGCATTCGCGAAGCTGCAATTCAGTTTTATTATATTTTCTTACCCATATTATGTTTCCATTTTTCAGGAGAGATATCCGCAGTCTGCACAAAGCAATTTGGCTGCATATCTGAAACGCAAGACTATTCGGTGTATCTTCGGAATCAGTATCGGATCTTTGGAATCAATTTTCTATCTTCTGTCAAAATCTAATTTTCTATTTAAAGCCTTTGCTACAATCGTTGACTGAAGAAACAGCTCGAGTAAATATTGTAAAAAATCCTTTCAAATCGCCACGGCTTTGGCGGAAGGATTGCGAGCATGCGCCATAGATTGATATACACTTGTTCCTTTATTCACTTGTATTCAATGCGCCATTCAAAACGTGGTTTTGACAGTTCGTTTTGCGGGAATTCGGATTGCAACACGTTATCCGTAAAAAAATGTCATCAGAAGAGGAAACCGACGAAATAACCGATTTAGAATCAATTCGTGATCAAATTTTAAGTCGGCCTCGAGGTGATAGAATGCAAGTAAGTGCTTGGGAAGACGATAACGATGGAATTGAGGAAGAACGTAATGCGAGAGGTTAGAGATTTGATGAAATTTTTCAAACAAAAAGCGAATATTGAGTACGCCTCTCTGTTTCACAGAACCAGACAGTAAAGCGATCTTAGAAGCAGCAGAAATTGGTGATATAACAACAGTTGCACGATTGCTTGCTCAAAATTCAGATCTAATACAAGCCACTGATCACGATGGATACACTCCGCTTCATAGGGCATGTTATGGTAACCACCCAGACATAGTTGAGGTTTGTATAAATTCAAGTACCAAGCCAACATTATGGACAATAAGTCAATTTTCCAATTGGTTCTTTGCTATTTATAGTATTTGCTTAAAAATGGAGCAAAAATTGATGCCAGGACAGCCGATGGGTGGGAACCTCTGCACTCCGCGTGTTGCTGGAATAACGTTAACTGCGCTGCTCTTCTGATTGCCAATGGAGCTGATATTAATTCTAAATCAAAAGGTGATCAAACTCCTCTGCACATAGCTAGTGCAAGCTCTTGTAATTCTCCTACACTTCAGCTGTTACTCCTGCATCCTGATATTCAACCACATTTGTTGAACTCCAGTGGTGATACTGCAGAACAAATTGCAAAGCGCTCTGGAAAATACTATCCTTTGTTTGAAATCACTGAATCTTGTCTTAATGATATCTGAATCTACGTAGTTGGCTGTCACGCGTCATTTTTATTCTGTAAATAAACTTTGCATTCCTGCATTGGATGAATTTTAGTGAAGTGTGTAAAATTTGAAAAATTTTATTAAAAAATCCTAACAAACGTTATAATTAAATGTTTCTTATCTAAATATTAACCAGTTTAACATTCAAAGCTTTTCATTCAATATATTTCATAATAAAATCTAAAACTGGGATGTGATGACTATAAAACTAAACGGATAATTTGTATTTACAATTGATAAGATATTCATCCATTCCTTATTATTTATTATCTGGCCTACTTCTAATTTCATAACAACCTAAAGCGAGGACCAATTGACGAATTTCGGAGTGCCGTTACTCAAGCGACGTACTCCTTCCCAAATTAGTACCGTAGAATCTTCAGCTGCCGCGTACAAATGATGCTGGTCCAGGGCCCATGCTATTGCGATAATAGCACCGCACCCTGAACCACCATTGACAATTTCTCTGACTAGTCTTAGATCCCAACTACTCCATAACCTGGAAAATAAAATCGATTACAATGTTAGCGTCCTCCTTCTTGTCCGTAGTATAGCCAGATATTAAAAGTAAATCAGCGACTAACCGTATTACTCCGTGGTCTAAGCCCGTTGCTATAACATTGACGGAAACACCTTCCGGAGCATTGCTATAGCACAATGCAGTTATTCTTCTTCTGGATAAAACTGAACCAACCGGGCGTGCATTTATTGTGTAAACCCTTAGTTCTGAACTATTGCTGGATAAATTATTTTCACCTCCGTTGGGAATATTGTACACAATCGCTATATCCCCTAGCGTTTCACTGATTGAAAGCAAACTTACAGAGTAACAACAATCAGACTGCACCGATCTGATGTACGATAAGCTAAAAATAAAAACACTATTAGTTAATCAAAGAAGTGGACCATTGATTTTTTCGATTTTGAATCACAAATTTGGTATGAAAAAAAATTAAAAAAAAAAAATAACCATTCAGATATCCGCTCATAGAATATTTCTGACCTATTTAAATCCCAAATCACAACAACCCCTTCGCTGTCACTCGACACAGCAATACTGAAGGCTCTTGATAGGGCGATTGCAGTCACCGCACATCTATGTGCCAACAGGGAGGAAGCTGGAGATGAACTGAATTCAATTTTCCCAACAGCTCCAACCGTATAACTGTATACAGTTATTCTGCCAGACAAATGACCTGTCCAGAGCTGCCCACAATCAGGAACCGATGCCAAAATTGTAATCTGAAAATGGTTATATTGTAATTTGCAATCTTACTACTGATCCACAAATTATCATGATCATAGGTATACTTTCAAACAGTTTCTGGTTGAGCTCACTCACCGAGTCTAGTCCAGACGATCTCAATAATGGTCTAGGAGGCTGTTCTTTTTTAGATTTTAGTCTAGCAATGCCGTCGCTACCGCCCCAAGACGCTAGCGCGGCTCCAAAGACTGATGCACCGCTCATCATACTTGCACCTTTTTCTTTACTGTAGCCAAGCAATAAAGTTGTACAAACCGGCAGTCCGAAAACATCGCCGGTGCAAAGTGGCACAAGGGATACCAACGGAGATCTGTGTTTATGTTTCCAGCATAGCACAGGCTCGTTGCCTGGAGCTCCGACATAATTGCCCCATTTTATCCCTTTTCAGATAGTAGAAAAACAAATAAAAAATTGCAATTAGGTACACAAAAACACATCCACAAACCCGCTGGTAAAATTGTTTACGTTGTTTAATGTGATACGTACCTGTTACTCCTTCAATGACCGGGGGAATGTGTGACGTTGGCGCAGATATTCCGAAATTTTGAACTGCCAATGGATGGGCAGCTCTGAATAACTGCGCAGGTGTTTGCCCATAAGTGCGTACCATGGTTTCCCAGGCTTGGCGTTCTAAAGGATCAGCTATTTGCTCAACATCGAATCCATAGTATGTCTAAAAAACGATAGTACGTATTATTGTGGAATAGATATTGATTGCGTTTCTTTAACTTACTGCAGGATGAAAGACATTAATAGCCTCCACCGCGGGTCTTCCAGTTTGTCGAAATCCAAAGACAAGGTCTATCCAATATGGCAAAACTTCTCTGACAGGTTCCGCTTCTAATGCAGCCCTGTGTGCCAATATGAAGAGGCGAGCATCACCACCACACCATAATGGAAGTTCAACGTCACTAACTCTGTTACCGTTTTGTCGTACACCAAAATTGAATCCTGGCAGATAAAAAGTTATGAAAATTCACAAACATTGCCTCACTAATGACGAATAATTGTAGAAAGTGATTCGCACACCTTCTGAATTGAGTAAAAACTCTGGCAAGTAAAAAAATTCAGGGATGAGTTCCTTAACATCTGTTGTGGAATCACAGCTCGTTAATCTCCATGTCGTAGCCAGTGCGTGGAATGTACGATCCGGTATATCAAAGTTGTCATCTACAGATAGTAAGATGAACACACTTTCAAATCTTTGCAAAGTTTGTTCGGCTGAAGCTCGTTGATGAGATCCGAAAATCGTACGAAAACGTAAGTGCGTAATAAATTTACCTTGATATGAAAGGAACATGCTGGTGAATGGCGGAAGTCGGACTAAAAAGTGTAAAACTGTTCCAGAATTACTGTAATGGGAACCATAATGGAATGGTTCTTGATTTAATGCTATGAGATTCAGTCCTTCCATGAGAGCCTGCTTCAGATACTGTAAAATGATTATGTGCATTATTTTAAACTATCTGTTCGCCACATCAATAACAGAAATTCGACTAATCTGTGTATGAGTAAAAAATTTACGTACGTTATAATTATTAATGTAGTGTAGTTCATTTTTTTTGTCTTGTACCGCCATGGGCCGTTTGAAATTTCTGTAAACATATTTGAAATTTAAATTAGCGTTTTCAGCATCAGATATTTAAAAACAATTAGTTATCAATATCATTGAAAATAATTCGGTCGAATACTTGCCTATAAATTTTTGAGTCGTCTAAATTAATTCTATGACTCGTGTAGTCGGACAACACAAATGGAAATACAGGGTACTGCATTAAATCATTGTAAGATCGGCCAGCGAGTTTATTCAAGCAAGTAATGTATTCCCAGTTTGTCAGCGCCCCACTACGCCAGAGTGCAAGTGCCTCTCCTAGATCATCGCCAGGTATTCTCCTCGGTAAATTGCAGGCTGATAATTGCGCTGCGAACTCGTCTCTTTCCTGAAAGATAATCACGATTACTGGTGTGAATGAAATTCTATTCTAAGATGGCTACCCGGATGAAAATGCATGTCAGTAATACCTTAGAAGAATTGAATGCCAATAAATACGTTCTTCCGGTAACAATGAATATCTCAATCGCTCGTTCTTGCAACTGGTATCTTCTTCTATGCAATTCACGAATATCTTCCAAACGCCATGCAGTTCCGCCAGCCATTGCTAGATCCAAGCCACCCAAGGCAATCTGATATACAAATTGTAACAGGTCTTACTGAATGCATTTATTTTTTGAAGCATGATAGAAAGAGTTGTTCATGGTTTGGAAACTCACATCGGTGTGTAAAGGCATATCTGGATTATCAGGTACAAAGTAGAGACAACTCTCGCCTATGAGAGCTTCTCCGGGTAGTTCTGCACCAGGTGTAACAACTCGGGCTTGAGCCATTTTGCGAATTCTTTCTGTTGTATGCAATCTTTCAATTAATGCCTTCGAGTTTGCGTCCTGACGATCGGTTATCAGCAGATAGGACAGAGGCTCCTCGATGTTGGCGACTTCTAATTACGAGAATGGTGTAAAAATAATTCAGTCATGGTACATAAAGTTGAGATAAAATTAACATACCTATTTTCTCTTGACATTCAGGCATCAGAAATCTTTTATTCATTTTCAAATGACACCTTTGCATTCTTATTCTCACTCTTGCTGGCCCTTCCGTAGGGTCTAATTCCCAGCTTTTGGGATAACTTTCCTGGAAATGCCAGGGTGCTCTCTCATGTGTCAATCGTCGAGCTAAATCTCTCCATCTAGCCATAGCTTGTGCTACCATTGCTCTTGATTGTTTCAACTGCTCCATGAATATTTTACGTTCTCGATTCTGCTCTTCTACTACACATCGTGTCACAGCCATTGCACCCTCCATCAGCTGTTTTGTTAGCAACTCAAATTTGTTACCGATTCTACAAAATAGAGGAGTTTGAGTTTAATTCATAAGTCTAGTTAGTGCTTGTAATCAGTAAAACTCAAAAATTGCCTTTGCAAGGCTAAAACTATTTCAATGAAGAAAAAAATACGTGCCTCTGTATCGCGGAAAGATTATTTTCCATCCATATGTCTCTGTCTCTCATTAACTCCCTTCTGAGTAAAGCTAATTCTTC
The DNA here is from genome assembly GCA_963978495.1 of Athalia circularis. NCBI lineage: Eukaryota > Metazoa > Arthropoda > Insecta > Hymenoptera > Athaliidae > Athalia > Athalia circularis. The sequence continues at coordinate 28,591,969 of OZ021700.1, read as the reverse complement.
CCCCCATAATCCTGGGGTAGCTTGCTCTATCCCTTTAGTTAGGTTCCATATGCCCAGAGCTTCTCTGAGTTCTGCGCATACTCTGGCATCGGCACTAGGCATCTCATCTCGTCGTTGCAAAAGATCCCATAAAAATACGGTGAATTTTTGTTCGATCTATCACAAGAATATTACTTATTTAAATATACACCAACAAACTCCCTACTTTAATTGAACATGCTTTGCCATTGGTGAGCTTTGTTCTGCTTCAAATGATTACCTGAGGATGTACTTCCAAAAGGGATGTCAGAATGTCTTTGACCTTAGGTTCTTCCATCAGAGACCGCACAGCATAAACTCTCATGTTATTGCTCTGGTGAGGCCCTAATAACCAAACCATAATTCTGGCGGCATTTTTTCTCAAGGCAGGTTTGGAATACCAGGTACTCCCCCAAGGGTTTCTCCTCTCCTTTGGTGTAGCTAATCCGTGTAATAACGTAGAAAACAACCGACGAGCAAGCTCTGATTCACTTGCTGATGGGGATTGGTCTGCCGTTGTGATAAATTCTACAGCACGAATTAAAATCGCACGTAGACGTTCGCTTAGTTCTCCTTTACCAGCTTCACGAATAATCACACTCGAAGTACCTTGCAGGCTCCCGTAACTTGAAGATCGTGATCCATGGTCGCTTTGTTCACTCGACGTAGTAAGAACTACAGGTCGATATAAAATGACATGACATGGGAATTCAGCTCGAAAAAGGTCAATATTTGAGAAAGTCTAAATAATGAATAAGCAATGGAACCTACCAGATGCAAGGTAAGACGCAGTGCTACGTAAACGGAACCCATGATGGGTTGATACTCTTGCAGTTAAGGCATCAAGTTCCCCGTCGAATAACGCAACTTGTGCATCCCTTGCGACTGACACACAATAAGTACCAACGCCACACTGAGATCTTTCCTTGAGTTCCACGTGACTTAGTGTGAAATGCAAATCTGCTACAGCCTGCATGTGCGGGGTGCCGGGTGATTCCAACAGTTTCGTCGCAATGGAAACTAGTAGAATGTGGAGATCATGAAGCAATGACATGGAACTGCCCCTATGTGCAGCCCCAATCAAAGCTCGTGCTATCGATTCGGCTAAACCCAATTCGAGAAGTGCTCGCAACCCATTCGGATTCTGGTTGAAGTTGGAAAAAATTATACATCTTATAAAATGTAGATTATTTAGCGTAAAATCTTGGAGAAATAATCAATTCTTTTCATTTTACCTTAGTCACCATGTCAGTAACAAATGAAACCATGGGTCTTGCAATACTTGGATCAGTAGCTGCGGCTTTTGGGATCATAGCTAAAAGTGGTGGCATTGCTGCAGCACCTGGTCCTCTAACAGCCAAACTTTCGAGGGCCATTACAAGAGGCTCACTACCAGGATAGAGTGAGATTTGATTCGCTAGGTGCATGAAATATTTTTGCTTTATGAACTTGTTTACTTCCTCATCATTGGCACGTTCGAGATAAGTTTGAATCACCTATCAACACATGATGCGAAATTAATTTCTCAAATAAAAAAAAAACTGCTAACATACAACTACTACGTCTACGAAAAAGTACTCACCTTCAACAGAGCCGTACGAACTCTTGTGTCGGGATTATTAGCTAAGACAAGTAACAATTCTGCTCTCAACACGTGCTTTAAGACCGAGGCAACCTGACTGTCTGGTAGCATCCTCAGAGCATCTCGTAACAACAAAAGTAGACCTTCACAAACCAATCCTTGACAAGCTCGTCTTTCATCCGTCCACACAGATGGTTTTATCTTGAAAAAAAAAATTAATATCTAAATTCGCTAGAAATTCTATTATTCCGAGCAGCAAATAAAAGTAATACATACCGGCACTTGAGTGTTGGACCCATCGCTTGCCGCAATTCCAGAATCTTCACCAGCACTAGGTTCTCTTTGAGGTCCATTTTTACGTTCTTTTTTTCTAGCTGATCGGTTTTTCTGAATCTATAAGGTTGAAATATGTATTTTGGTAGCTCGAAAGTTATTGTTTCATTCAAAGCTTCACAAATGTATCGAATTTGAATGATTATTAAGCTCAAAAAATGATTAACAATCGGAAATTGTAACAATAAAATGATTGTTATTTTCACCTGAATATTGGCTAGAGCTTTACTCAGTTTACTGGCATCGACATTCCCGAAAGATTCATCTGACGAACTAGCAGTAGAACTAATTCTGATAGATGGTTTTTTCTCTTCTAAAGGTGGCAGCAGAAAGTAAATGTTATGCTTTGCGTGGGTCACATAAGTCTCTGAAGCCTGGTGGACTAATATCAAATAGTCTGTGACTGCAACCAAATGCGCAAATTCTGGCGGTGCTCCCATTAATGCCTGCACTAGCTCCACAACTGCTGTACCCACTGTGTTATCTAAGGAAGCACCCAGATCTTCGCACATAAAATGTTCCTGCAATATTAGAAATATTCAAGATAAAGATATATGACGCACCACATTCATAAAATTAATTTGCGATAGCTTGCAATTTACCTTGCAAAGTGTCAAAAGCGTGTCGACGGTTCCCACTCTATTTAGCTGCGAAGCATTAAATTCTCTTTGAGAATGTTGGTCTCTTAATAAGACCAATAATGCTTGCAGTAAGAAATTGAGCGTATCATACTTGGCCCAGGTTCTCCAAGCACTTAAGGCCCCCTTTATCAACTCGGGATCTGTTATGACTGCTTCGCAATTTTGTGAAATTGCGTGATTCCCGCTACCGATATCTTTAATGAGAATTGAGCTATCGCAAGCTGCATCTAACATGGCTTTGAGGATATGTCTTCCAGTATGACAGCGTGGAGATTCCAGTACACGCAAAAGGAGGCAAGGCCCATCTTCGGTTCGGTACTGATTCAACAACTCAGCATCACTTCGTGCCAAATGCAAAACTATAGATAAAGCCAAGGCTTGTTCTTCTTCGGTAGAATTTAACTCAACCACCTGTAAATCGAACACACTTTAAATATTTCTTGTTCAACTATGACACCTTGATTTTAACTCGTACGCGACAGAATGAAAAAATCTTACTCTCGCAAATAAATATATAAAAACCGGTGTTCCTCCTACAAGACTTGCTGCTGGAATCAGTCCCCTGTATTGCTGACATTCTAAACGTGTGGTGAGAATAGGTGCTACAGATAGCGGTGGCTGCTGTGATACTCGGTGTTCAGGTGCAGATATAACTCTAAATCCGGGTTGGCCAGGGAATATATTTCCGACGACAGCTATAAGATATATGCAATGATTAGTACAATGATCTTTTTGATATGATCACCAACCACTTACCTCCAGGGCTGGCTACAGCTTGTGGATACAAATGTACGATGTTAGGATTTTGGGCCTCGTAGCTTAAAAGTAAGTTATCCTGCAATTCACCTAAATGTGAATTAGTTGCGTCCATGACTGCATCCCAGTCAATTTCTGTGTCGGATATTTTAGTCTCAACTGCGTGTCTCAGATATGTACCGCCATATGACTTTCTCCGACTCGTATCGAATTTACCTCCCTCTGAAAGTAGAATTACCATTCAGTTGCATGATTCCGTATCGGGAGACCAAATATAATTCTAATAACTCAGCTCACCAAATTTATATTCTCTGACTCCGTTTAGTGCTCCGGACGCAATTAGTGGTGCAAAATCCGGTTTTACTGAATTTAACATGCACTCAGCTAGACTGGTGTAGTTTGGTCCAAGGCTGGCCAAATACAAAGCTCTTTCTCTGGTGAATACGGGGCATCTGAAACAAAATATTCGGATATGCTCCAGTTAGAAAAGACCTTAAACATTACTGACTCGCAATGATGCAATTTCCAGAAGCATACCTGAATACCATCAAGTTTCCAAGGTACCAGGCACCATTTCCGTTTGGTCCGAGTTGACCTAACAAGATACAAGTAGTTCCTGGCTTTCTTACTAGTAACCCATCAAATGGAAGTTGTGCTCTAGCTTCTCTCCATCCATCTATCCAAAGCACGACTTCAACTACAGCACTACGTTTATTGAGTACAGTATCTTTAAAGTTCAGTGCTAGATGATGCCATCGTCCTGATGGAAAGGTACCCGTGATAGAAGTTTCTGAGATAGTACGATTGGTTTTATCATCGGGACGAGTTAGGCGTAGAATGAGCTTATCTGCAACAATGAGACGTTTACGTAGATATATGCAAAGTCTTACGTTAACAAAGTAGCTTGTAACAGTTGTTAGCCTCTATTATTACAACTTATCAATCGTGACCATACACTCACCAGATCGGAGGTCAAGCCAGGTTTCTAAGACCAATGACTCATAGCCAATTGACATCAGGTGAATGATTGACGTAGGAGTAGGTGGTGATGCAGAACCTGCCACAACTATAAATCCCGGATTAAAACGAATTTATTTTATTTGCAAATTACCATGTAGCGGCTTCAAGTATGTTTACAAACCTTCTCGACTCCAATTATCCGATAAAACTCCCCAGTCCGATAGACTTTCGCTGCCAGAGCCAAGGAGTGGTGACGTTGGCATGGCTACTCCTCGATTTATGCTTGAGGATCCTCTTTCGACTCTGAGCCACATGGATGCAGAACATCCATGTAGCCAAACTGGCCAAATCAATTCTGGACCAACTGGTAAACATAACGCATGTACTGACCAAGGACTACATATTCCAGAGGATAAGTGCCCTCTCCTAAAGTTGTTCACTAAATTTTCAGCTTTCTCTAAATTCTTGGCATCATCGTTGTGAACTTTGGGCATTATTTTTACCTCCACAGGAATTGGAAATGCTAAGATAAAGTTGGGCTGAGGTCTGGCAGCAAGAACCAAACGAAACAGAGGTTCCAGCAAGGATAGTAACGGCGGGGATTGAACTTTGAATAGTGATAGATAACAGATTAGTTCCATAGGAGTAACTGATTGCGTTGCCAGTAATGTAAACACTTCCAGTACAGCATGTTGTAAATCTGCAATTCGAGAGTAAAGTTATGATAAAAAAAAAATAAATCATATTAATGAACTGTATCGAACTATGAAAAATTTATCACTGTTAACTAATGCTTTGTTACGATAAATCTCAATCTTTGATTACCTTGACATAGTGGCGTTGTGCTAGTAAGTGATTCTCTGAAGCCATTAAGTATTCTCGTTATTGCTCCGGAGGCTGCGAGAGCTGCACAACTTGAGACACTCTCTCTGCAAGTAATTGCCACACGCCTCAAACCTCCTGTCAGGATTACACCTCTTTCGCCTTCCATACCTCTGTCGGATAACATCATATTAAAAAATAGTCGAATGATAAATTTGTAAGCAACACAATTTTTTTTTGTTGTTTTTTCTTAAAAATTTAACTCACTGCTCACTGAAATGTATCAGCAAATCTACTGCCAATGAACACAATGCTGGATGCGCGATAGCATATCCTCTAGCCTCAACAAGTGGCCCTAATGGATTTGATTTTTTAGGAGACGAATTTTGTGGACTTCTTCCTGGAACTTCAACATCGGCTTCATAGCCATCATCTGCAGTTACATATTCTCCTGTACTGCTGTCGTCTCCACCACAATCCGGCAATGGATCAAGTGCCATTGTAGGTAGCTAAAAGTGTGAATGTTCAGCGTATCAATTGAAGCGAATGATGAAAAGTGCGATTTTCGAATAATAAAATTTAGAAGTTGTAGATAAAGCTCATGTACCCTCGGCCGAGTTTGTTGAGGCATTGTTTGTTCCTGGCTTGGTCTCAGCATTGCAACTCGTAAAAAGGATTCTACCAGCATTGCTATACCATGTCCTAATTTTATTCCACTTTGTATCAAAGCTTTCCGTAGTTCTGTGATTACGTCGCATCCACCTATACCACAACCCATTATGATATTAGATACTCAATTATAGTTAATGACGATTTAAATATAAAATTTTGAGCTAATGAATGTGTTGCGCCAAAAAAACGTGTGACTTGTTCGATCGTCTGAGAAGTACTGAGTGCGTATCATGCGGTTCAGAACTGAGCTGTTTACAATGCAGAAAGGATTATACATTCAACTTAATCCACAGCTGCAAATTCTGTTATTGAATTTATAGAACCATATTCAAATTATCATGTAACGTCGTTTGGTTATTTAAAAATGTACTTACTCAATGGAGATGTCAGACAGCAAGTTAACAAGGCTTCCATCAAACGGTGCGATGACTTCCCAGTTTCTGGAAACAGAAAAATTAACTTGTTTTACCTTCATTGCTACTTCCAAGTTGCCACTATATATAAATAACTGTTCATTATACTGTCATAGTTCACTCACCCTTTATTTGATCAGATGTGATGCACATTGCTAGTTTTCTGAATACTTGAATAGATTTTTTTGACACAGCATGATTAGACAACTGTATACGAAATCTGGGACTACACAGGGCGACTCCAGCTGCTGCTCTCCAGACTGCGCTAGCTTGATTCAAAATATTCTTCAAATGGATGCGATCGTAACTTAATTTTCCATTGGACATGGAAGAAGACTTATTTTTGGTCAAATTAAAATAATTCTCAGTCTTGTTATTCAGTTCAGTCTTCTCTGTGGCACAGGCAACTTGTGGGTTTTTCGTTAATCCTAAATTACATAAATCAGTCTCATGCGATAATTGATCTTCCGTTCGTTTCACTTGATCAGCCTTTTCATCAACACTTGACAGCGAAATGGCGTCTTCACATTCACTGCTGCTAGTATCTGTCGTACAATTCTGTAAAACTTCAAGTAACTTTGCAGTTTCTCTCTCGAGCGAATCAAATAATGAAAGGAGAGCTGGTGTGGCTACACTTTCAATGTCGCCTGGGTCCTCACACCCAACTTTCCATATTTCCATTGTAACAGCAACTTCCAACAAAGCACAGACATTTCTGGTAAATGCTACATCCGACAGAATTCCCAAGACTTTGTTAAGTCCGTTCATTTCCGTGAATTTCTCGCACATTGGAGCATTTACTATCAAACTCGCAATAACTGACAAGCAGGATTGTATCAGAAACTTTGCCACTGCATCATTATTGTCAGCTTCATACCATTTCAAAGCACTTAAAAATATTGGATAAAATACTTTGAATAAAAGCTCCCGACGAACTGAGAAGCTCGAATTTGGTGTAACTTTGATTAAATGTGCCATGATTATGAAGCACATTTTAGGATCATTTGGTTCCAATAGTTCACAATACAGCTCCAGAAAATCCCAAGAGTAATTTGTGGGTTTGCTGCAAGTATTGCACGTGTCTAGCCCTGGGTAAGCACCGAGCTCCTTGAACAGAGTACGTTCAAGTAAAGCAACAGCAGGTGCGTAAGTAAGAGAATTTCGTTTTTTTAAAAATGTAACAATTCCTGATAAAATAGCTTTTGGAGGACAGCAACAACACGTTCCAGCTGCAGCTATAACTTTCAATAACCTGACTTGCAAATCATCTGGGAACAAATGGGATTCTTTTAACAAGGTCGTTAGTGTCATAAACAATGCTGAGATACAGCAACTTTGTTTGCTGATAGAGCCTACAATTGGTTCGATGTAGGCGATTCCCAAAATATCAAAATGATGATGATTTTCCGTAGCGTCTGCGCAAGATTTGTGCTTGGTTTTACGGCATTGTCCCATGTGGCATAATTCCGTCCTGACTCCTTTCAAGGCACTTATTAAAGCTCCCACCATATCGATTACTTTTCTGGCTCTAATAACCGTTCTCTGTTGGTCGACACTAGGTAGCCCAACAATGGCTAGAATAGTACGTTCAACAATTTTGCCATCTTGGCTATCAGTGAACAGTTGAAAAAGTTCTAAAAAATCTTTCAATTTTTCTGCCGTGGCACGCTGGTGTAGCAAGCAGTATAGAAATGTAATAATTCCGTAAGTAGTAGCAAAAATAAATTCTTGGAGCAATGACCCTTCCTCTGGTGATAGAACTGAAACGGGCTTGCCACAAGCATCTTCTAGCAATCTCAAAGTCATCGGTAATAAACCATTGTGAATAACAGCAGTTGTAGGCTCATCAGCCCTGAGTACTCGTTCAAGTGCGGTAAGCATGAGTCTTGCTGCAGCAGCTTTTAGGGAGGCAGATTCTGTTCCACTTAAGTTTGTTCCATCTATTCCAAACTGTAATGCCCATAATGTGTCCAAGGCAAACTTGAGGACCTGAACTGCAGGAGTTTGTTCAGCAGGAGTATCGTAGTCCCTTAATCCTTGCAGTAGCTGAATAATCAATAAACTGGTTTCAAAAGGGCTAACGGAGGCGTTAAATACAGTTTCTATGCGATCATCCATAAAATATTCCGGTGTTCTTTTGATCGGCCGTGAGGGTAGTTGATACAAAGGAGTGTCCCATTTCTCTTCTTCATCGCTTCTAACGACTGATGTGAAATATTCAAAATCCATCGGGTTTAATCGAATTTTTAAGGTCAGTGACCTTGCCTGATCAATTCCATCAGTGAGCATTTCAGACTCGCTGCTTACATTTTCAATGGAAACTTTGGTCTCTGTTTTTTGTTGCGATAACGTTTTTGCTCCTAAGCTGTGCTTCCTTACTTTTTTTTTCTGCGATTGACTCTCTGAATTGCTCCTGGTTTTAACATGTTTCTGTTTTTTGTGAGGGATTATATTCACTGTATCAACTATGTCGTTATTACAGTGAAATTTCACGTAAGGATTTTTCGATACTACATCTCCGCTCTCTTGGAATGCCACTGGATATAAAGCAACCAGTAACGCAACCAATTCTCGACCGCAAGATAATCCTCGCACCCCTAACAGATGTAGAACTGCCAAACATCGCCATCCTCGTCCTTTGACTAAGTATTTTCTGAGAGCAACGAGCTCACCTCCATCGATGCGCACCGCGCACAGCATGTGAACGTCGGACAACAGTTCACAAGCAACAAGGGTTGAAACTCCACTTCCACCTCCTGAACTGAAATTTGTAATGAGAAATTATTCGAAATATTACATTGAAAAATTCTGCGCAATTCTATTTGCCATTATCGTATCCATGTGTGTCTACTGCAATAATTATGCTACGTATGTATGCCTACTTTTATAAAGAATAATGTTTGAGTAGACTCATTTAAATAATAATGTACTTTCGAATATCATAATGTATTTGTAATTGTCGTAGTATCACGACGGATGACAACAGTGTATTCACGATGAAAACAATGTCAAATTAATTATAAGATAAAATATTACAAAGAATTCGTACGATGCAATTAGAATACGAATATTAATTACAGTATAAACGGTGCCGAGATTGCTCATTGAATAAAAACAATTTACTTTGTTGATCTAGAATTAGTTGTCCGAATGGAAACATTTTACTTTATTGATCTAAAAATAGTTGCCTGATTGGAAACATTTTATTTTATCGTGCTCGAATTAGTTGCCCTCTGTGATAACTGTGAAAAAAAGTCCCCATGATTAAAATAAACCCATGATTTGAGGTCACCAACAACAGTGAGCAAAGTTATAAATTGATATATGTATTTTCTTGGCTTCTTAATGTCAGCTATTCGGTGACACCAGCGAAGAATACGTCGGTCATTCGTAATATACTATGTATTGCACACGTCGTGCAGCAATCCACGTATTTGTTTTACGTATACGTACGAGCAACTTTTATTTACTCTATATACGTTTAAGTAAACTAAAAGTGAGCAATGTGTTGTCAGTCTATGTCATGATGTTGAATTTCGATAAAAGTCACGAGTGATAAAATGTCACATGTATCAAGCAATAAAGCGATGAAGATTTTAATTAGATATATAATTGCAAAGAATATGTGATAATTCATTACCGTATAGTTCGAAGCTGGCAGACAACGGAACTTATTCATGCCTTCTATCATTACAATACAATTAGCCGATCACTTATAAATTATACAATAAAGTAAACATATGTGTAGAAATATACACATTGAGGCATCGTAAATGTTCGGGCAAAAAATATCAGTGCTGATTCCCGTGCAGTACAGATCGTACAAAGTTCGTTGATGAATTAGTTATAAACTTTCCTATAACAGCTGATAACAACATATCATTTTAAGAAAATCTGCACAAATACGATATTAATACCTTTAAAATTAGTAAAGCAATATACGTGTGACTGTGCTTTTAGTCTTATACGATCAACGTATGTTTGCGGTAATAATTTGAAAGTATAAGAAAAATTTTACATTAATGATTTTTTTGTCCGATGATTATAATTATTACAGAACATGCAGCTTGTTTTAAATGTTAGATATAGATATACCCTTAGCGAATACACTTATACTAGCACTAACAATACTCACTAATAAATTACAGCAATTGATTGCAGTGAAATTATAGAATTGATTGATTGATGATAATCGTATTATTAAAAATAATAATAATGATATACGATAGTAATTCTCACCAGAACGAAAGTACATCTTTGACATCGCGACCATCTTTCACTTGGACGAGTAATTCTGCTAGAAATATATCTAGCCACTCGGATTTCTGTAACGAAATAGAAGAAAAATTACAGATAAATAAATTCTGCGAAAAAACATCGGACCTGTGTAGCATCCGGTATTAATTGATAAGATTGCATGATGCTGCGTAGTGACAATTTGTATGACCAATCTCTTTTTTTTTCGTGGGGCTCCTAATTAAATCAAGTTGTGATAATAGAAACAAGAGAATATTAACCTTCCAGGTATAGATCGCATAACTATGTGCAATATATAGAACGTACGACGGTTGTGTATCAGTGATAATACTCATTATATGTGTTGAAGTGCAGAAAAAGTAAATTTATCAAGCTCAGCTTAACGCATACGTGACATCGTTATGCAATTTGAGTACGTAATATACAATTGGATAATATGGGTATAGTATACCGCAGCGTATATTAGATTTTCATCCACAAACTATGATACAAGTTTTTGGGCCAGACAAAAAATTGATGAAAAATTGACCACAAATTTTAAACAAGCACGCAGTAACCAAATCCTTAACCACATCTCACTAATGCGACAGGATTTTCACAGCTGGCAAGCCCACCGAGCATGACTAAAACTGCACTTTTAGTTCTTCAGGGTAGATTTTAAACCTAGGTGGGCAGCTGCAGTCACCATGGATTATTATATTCTATAAATGTGTCATCTGGCTTTTACTACGAGCAGGCCTTAGTCAAACAAAAAATATGCGTCACGCGGGGTTTCACCTATAGCAATCAGTGAATCCGTAATTATAAAGAGCAAATAATGAGAATTGCAAATCGAAAGGTCGTAGTTTATCCTCTCATTTTCTCTCTGTTCAACTAATTATCGAAAATATTTCGCTTACACTAATTTCTTGAAGTACGAACTTTTCATTTTTACATGGTAATAGAAAAAAACTGTGATCAAAGGACACTGTAATGTGGAAGTTGAAGTAAATCTAAGAAAATTCCAACAATTTAAAGCTCGTTCTGATTCGCATGTATCGTGGACTCTTCACTTTTACCTGCTGGTTACGTTACGAGGTGTAACACATGCAACAATCACTCCGCAATGTCCTTGAATTATCGCGTCAACAAGCTACACAAATAACCGTGCAAATGTCCTGACGTTAAAGAAGTTTTTTTTAACTATTTCCACACCACTAAAAACATAATGCGTAATATCCTACCTCGTAGCTCTGGGGTTCGGCGTGTATGAAATAATCCCACAAAAGTTGCAGTTTATTGGGCAGTCCAGACGTCATCGCCACTTTGTTAGGCTTTTCTTAAATACTACTCGGGAGAAGACGTTTATCTCTTTTCTCCGCTCAGGTAGTAGCAGCAGGAGCAGAAACAGAAGGAGCAGACATCTTCATCGGTGAACAATTGTAGATATGTGATGGAAATGAAGATGATGCTGATGATGAACTGTATATAGTAAAACCACACACAAAACACCTTATATCACGTTATGTCAACCGCAAAACCGCAGGGTATGAATATCCATTTTCATTTTTATTTTCGTATTTCTACAGGTATAAACCTCATAGTATATATCATATCATTTTATTTCGCACAATATGGTCGCACTTATTCGACGGATTTTTACTACACGGTAATATCGGTTTCAATCGACAATTTTATACGCCGATGTTTTATCCCCCGCCTGCAGTTTTACCACCGAATAAAATAAATGGAAGGCCGAAGCGACGAATGCTAGCTAGCTATCCCAAACCGATGATGTTGTCTTTCGCTCTTATGACAGTTCTCTTCAGTAAGTAGCAGCTATTCGACGTGTTGTGATCGATTGCTGTACGCCTTGGCTTATATATGTGTTACGTTGATTATATGTATACACACAAAATATACACTGTATTAAACAACTTCTGACAAACACAAAGATACATAGTTTGGTATACATATGCCGTCCTCGAGAAGCCTCTGATGTTTCAGCCGCTATAACTGCAGAGAGCAGTAACCCCGACGCCGGTTCCGCGGCTCACTCACTACGCCCTGTAGTTGTATTATAAGATAATAACTTTGTACGTTTGCGAATGTCTAGAGATCCTCAACGTATTTGTTTTGTGTAAATAGGCGAACTGCAGCCATATTAAAATAAAGAGTTCAGTAATAAAGTAGCAAGAGACAACCTAGCAAAATGCTATGGTGTTGAGTAAGCGAGTAAATATGAAGAGTTCCCGATGCACCGTAGTATGTACAAGAAGATTACTCATGTGCTATACAATCTACGCAGTGCAGAATATTGACGATAATTTGTCGAAATGCGCTGCAGGGGTACGGAGCGAGCAACACTCGCGGCAACGAACAAGTCAAGACTGAAGATGGATGAAAACAGTATTAACAACCAACTCAGATATAAAAATTAATGGGAAGACCCGCGTGCCGGTTCTACCGAACTTCCGGTTCTCGCTATGCCGTTTCCCGTATGGCGAAAGTTGCTGGATACCGCTAACAAATTTAGCTCTGGAGCTCCTGATGTTATCGCGTTATGAGATGATACAAATACATATGATCATATTTCTTCTAATTATAAGAACAAAATACGCGATTCACGTCAAACTGCAGGAGAGTTGAATGCGTGCTTGGAGTATGGCATACTTATACCAACTTTTCAATCAGCGATTATATTCTTTGCCTTCGGTTTATCTTTTTTTTCTCCTTTTTTTTATCGATTTTTTGCAACGTCGCTTCGTCTCTTGTTTATACCTACTAATACAAGTAGATGTGTTAAAAGATATACTGTAATAAGTCGAATGTGTGACCATATTATGCCATTGCAAATTGTATTTGCTGAATATTATCGGCTGTATTAGTTACGTATACATTGTAAACTGCTTGCCTATACTTCACGTTTTCCAGATATATAAGTGCATCCTGTAGACGTCGTTGACGTGGTTGATCCGTCATATCGCGTATCCATGGATTATTGATAACATCGAGGAAAGAAGAACCGATGATTATATGTCCGCGACTATTGCCGCAGTGTACGACAACCAATCATCCGTGCGGAATTTATAACTCGCTTCTGCTCTTTTTTGCTTCCTTTTTTTTTTGCTGATTTTTTTCTTTCCCTCAAACTAGAAGAAACCGATCGAGCCTCCCAGTGGCACTGTAATGAATAACATGTTATTGCTTTATCTATATACATACATAATCCTGTGGTATAGTGATATGAATTAGTCTACAATCTTCATTTCAAAATCAACAATCGAACGGCACAACTATAGAGACACTACCTATAACGTCCTATTATATTACTATAAACAACTATACAATAGAGACGGTTTGTCATTCGCTATGTCATTTGCTCATATTTATTTTGTGTAAAACCCATATCAAGTTCTCTCTATGCATATATTTGATCATTAATTAAAGGAGGTGAACAGTTATTCTTAAAAGCAATTAACCATTTTTGGTGACCATTCTTTCTGTTATGATAAACTGCATTTTACCCCAATTTCGGGGTGGATTGAAAAACTTAGACATGGAGTTATTCAAATCGAACGGAGAATCATGCGAAACATATAAATGCATATTTTATTTTTTAATTGTATAAAAAAATTTATGATTCAGGTAACTGATATGTAAATGCAGTTTATTTTCTAGGGTAAACGATATCTTCGAAGCACCTGATGCAATTTTCATACTAATCGTACGTCCGAAAGAGGAAATAAGTATAGTCAATTTATTATCTGAAATGTAAATTGAGAATCGCATTTAATTTCAAGACGAAGAGATAATCTCGTCTGCTTATCGAAGACTACTGTACGATGATCAAACAATGGAAGAGTTTGAAACCGAGGGAATCTCTCTGGTGAGAAAGTTTTATATATGAATTATGCAACGTTTCTGCCAGCAATTAACGATAGAGTTGAAATATGAATGACAATTATACAGTTTATTGTATATTTTTTCATTTAACCCAGATTTAAAAAAATGGCGTAACTTTAATGATGCGGTAGCGTATGAATTTATAACATATAACCACTATAACCGATATCTTTATCGTTGTCTTATATGTCTATAATTAAAGAGCGACTGGGGAACTCTATTTAGATAATAAACACCATAACAACGCTGCTGGGTATAACTTATCAAAGAGTCAAAGATTGATTGACAATGTACAAAACAGTCTTGAGGATTTCTAACATACCATATATCTTATAACACTATACCGTTATTAACGTTGGCGCTTATATTTCTCGTTTGAAATATGATTACATATGTATAATAACTATACTTGAATTGTTTGCACCAGTATATTCGGTTATCGTTGTTTGTCTCTACGCAAACTGCGAGAGAGAACACGGCCATCTCGGGGTGAAGTTAAATGCTCAATAAGAATACAATTTATCTTCTCAAAATTAAAATAAAGCTGCTTCAGCTATTGCATGCATGTCATCCATTACGTACACGTATGTATACACACTATATCTGCACAGCGATGCTCTTGCTGCATAAAAATTAGAAATAATAATTAAAAGAAAAAAAAAAAACGGCGCGCATAAATTAATGCTGCACACACACATCGCTACATAATTACAATATATGTTGTCAGTAAATTTGATCCTATAATAAAGCCATATGCAAAAATATAGTTCTATGATCACGATCATTGGAAGCTCGATTGAAAGTCACATTCATTAGTCATGTTAGCACGAGATCGGATTCAGATTTAAAAAAAATTTATCACGTGTATGTATGTAATAATATGTAAACTTAATATGAGTTGACCCGATGTATGTATTAACTTTGAAACGATGATAATCGAATTAGTTGCATAACACATAGATACGTATAATCTATGTGCACGAATGGTATAATTATAACTATCTGGAATCGGTTATAAAATGTGCCCCTTTATTTTCCGGAATTCTAAATACACATCACATGTACTCGAACTATCTAGAAAAAAAAAAGAAATTGCATTCAATCAGTGTGTTATATTTTTGCTGCAGATAGCGTGAGGTCCGGTTTGTGAGTTAAATCCCAAAGGTGATGTATTATGTAGAGTCGACTTAAAGGGATAAGAATTTAAAGGGCTTCTTTATCTTATGCCCTTCACTTTTCAACGATTGCGTGTTTCTAGATTTCCTGCCTCATACTACGTGACATAAAATAAACTGGAATTTCTTTTTCTGTCTCCTGGGTTATAGTTGCAATTCAAAACTTAATTAGAATGTTTTGAATTATCACGTTAAACGAAGCCTGAAGATAACATTCTTACATACAATATACATACGCAAAGTACAAATTCTTCATTCATACAGATTATACAGCATTATCATCTTTAATTGGTAAAAGGATTAATTAATCTTGGGTCGAAGTATAGTTGCGGATACATCGAAGTACATCTTTTTGTTTTTTTTTAATTTCTTAGTCTGCAAATGCCTCGACATTTGTGAGAACTTCATCGGATGAATTACGTATTTTTTAATAATCAGGTAGAACGCTCTTTGCTTCTGACTCGATAAATGAAATTGAAGAAATTTAAACATTATTAAATAATACACATATAAGTTAATCATCTGTAGCGATGAATATTCCCGACCGTCGAAGGAGTAAAAATAAATCGAACTTATCCAAATTTAACACGTGTTCGGTGTCAAATTGATTATGGTAATGACCGTTAGATACTTCGTGAGCTGATCAGTTACTATAATCTCAGCGTCATGATGCGATAATAATTAAACAAAGAATTATATCATTTTATATCAGCGTGTGTTAAACTTTAGAATATCTTTTCATATCTACTCACAACTTTGTAATTTTCCCGCCTCCTCGCAAATACAGGTTACTATGCGCGTTTCACTAATTTATTTACATTTCACATCATGATAAGTATGGATATCGCTTTAATTATGTATGAAATAACGATGAATTTTTTTCCATTTATTAGATAAGTTGACAGTTGCTGATCAGAGAGACTTGACAGCTGAATAAAATCTTTAAAATATTAGAGAAATCCTACGCACATAAATTCACGAGCCTCATAACCTGCTCTACACCCTTGCCTTGTCTCTCGTCAAATGACAACTATCGTAGTATCGTTGATTTTTTCAGTTCTCTGCGCACCTAGAGAACGGACGATTCTGATTTTCACGAAGGCACGACCTGGCACGACTTTGCTCCAAGGGTTTTTGTCAGTAGTTTTTATTGTTCGTGCTGCCATCTGTTCATATTACCCAAATCAAGGGTGGTGAGGAACAGTGAGGAATAATGAAGGAAATAACCTAGCCTACTAATACCTACCCTACCATAACATAGGTTAACCTAATCTCACGTTGCAGGGAAAGTCTAACCCGAGTTGAAATAAAAATAAGTTAAAGAAGATTACGTGGTACGCAGTAGTAGGCCGGTCTAACAGGGTGGGGAAGAAGGGTGGTCTGAAAGAAGTCCGGAGACTCCAGTGATTTGAATAATCATTCATCAGCTGTTCTGTCAACGATTATTTCTGTGCCATGAATATTTTGGAGAGATTCCGGGTACCTTGTGCCTGGCGAGGAGGCGCCAAACAACTCTCAGTGGATGCTGTGATACCCTTGTTTGCTGTTCCAATATTATCCTGCATAGCTGCTCAGACAGTTTTATGTACAATTATAATTTTTGCCACAACGCCGATACTAGTCTACTACCTACACCATAATTTCCTACGATTTCTGCTCAGGACAAAGTTTTTTCTCATGTGGAATGTAACCAGCGTTGTTATGCTGATGTTAGTCTTTGAAATAACTGTTGTACCGCTACTAGAGATTTTACCAGAAGAAAACTGGGTGTTTATTGTTAGCGTAGCAGGCGGCATTGCATGTGCTTACCAAACAAAGGTCAAGGCAGACTGTATATCTCAGGATGGTGGTACTTCCACACAAGGATTAGAACTCGGGGAAGGTAGCGGGGAACTTTGCACTACTTGCCGAAGACGAGCTCCTCCTAAGGCCTATCATTGTCGTATGTGCCAAACCTGCATATTAAGGAGAGAATATCATTGCAAGTGGTAATATTCATAAAAATTACCCTATATGCTGTTTAAATTTGGAAAATATGTCTGTTGACGTATAAACTTTTTACTTCAAATCTGCACTACCAGCAGTTCCTTATCTGTTGACTAATGACATCTAGAACACATCTATGGGTTGTTAAAAAATTTGTTCTAATTTTTTGGTTTCACTGGTCAAACTTTTTCTTTCTGCTATCACTTGACTATTTTTGTGCTTTTTGCTGTCTTTTAATAGGATTGTATAGTGCGGTTGATAATAGTCACTCTTTTTAGTTAATCAGGGATTTAGTGAGATACAGTGTTGTTATGGAGATATATTTCCAGGAAAAATTTGTCTCTTACTTGATAGACTTAATCTTGTGTGTATGTATACAAATTTTTAGGTTTGCACTTAGTACCAACTCTGGCGTCAGTTATCATAAATTTTTACACTAACAGCTTATCACTTATTATTTTCAGTTACTAATGAGTAAACTTCTAGGCTGGACTGTTGCGTGGGGGGCAGCAACCTCCGATGGTACATGGCCTGTCTCTTGTTCTCAGCTGTTGCCTTCATCTATGGTTCTAATCTTACCATGACCAGCGTGTGCCATCCTTTCATTTTCATTGGAACAATACTTCTTCCCGATGACTGCAGTGACGTTTATCACCAGCTTGAGTATGTCGAAATTGAATATAGAGCAAGAATTCTGATGAATAATTAATAAACACCCGTAATATTGTCTAAAAACTACCTAGCCTGCAAGGCAAACTTCAGATTCAAAATCGCGCAACACTATTCAGTTTATTATTCTAATTATGAGTCATTTAGCATCTACTAATCTATGCTTGCAAACAATTCTTCCAGCATTGCTCTTTGCTTTGTATCGGCAATATACAGCCTTTTTGCTGGATTGGCTGTGTTGCGATGTTTGCTGTACCATTCCTGGCTGATTTGGATTGGAACAACGGCAAATGAACGTCGTGTAGAAACGTCAGGGCGCAGCGCCTATGAACCAGGATCATTCAAGAATTGGAGGCATGTATTCTGCTGTAAAACTTGATAAGTAAATTCGGGAAAGTGACTGGCTGGCCTATTCTGCATAGTGAAATTTTTCGACAATATTTCCTCCAGCAAGACCATGCCAAGTTTTCTGCAAATTTGTAAATATTGATGAGCGGATATTATTATTCCCAATATTAATATCAGTTAGGAACTATGAAAATTGAAAATAAGGTTGATACGGTGATACCGACAAAGAAGAAGATGCTATTATCAAAGTTCCGATTTAATTTTTATAAAATATTATTCATTTGCAAACACTGTCTATTGCAGTAATTTACTGTAGAAATCATTTTGAAAACTTAGTAATTTATTTATATATTACACTTTTCATAATTTGTGATGAATCAAGACTTTCTCAGCTAATCGAATATTCTCTAGTGTGTATCATTTTAAATAATTTTCGAAAATGGTAGACTGCACAATCTGTATTATGACTGTATACAATACTGTAATATTTATTGAAACGAAACGTTTTTTGTTCGTGATTGCGCATGTACTGTTTATAGATTTATTAGCTATGTAACTGTGATAAAAACGGCCATTGATACAATTAATAAATACTGTACAAACAAATTACTAAACAGATAAATAGATTAGTAAAATATGGAAAAACTAATGATCTGTTATTATTTTACACTTCTTCGTGACGTACGCAGTCCACTAAAATCGAGCTGTACGAAGTTGATCCTTGTTGAATATCGTGAGTTAGAGCAATAATTATATCATATGAAAAAATTTGTACGATCAATCTTCTATCGCAACTCCTCGTTGCCTAGGATCAAAATCAGGGATTACTCTTTGTACGAGCTCTCTCCATTTATCTTTTCGTTTTTCTCGTTCCTTTATTTGCCTAGAAATTTTTGGGAAGTCTTTCCATCTGGCGAAGAATTTAGCCCTTAATCTCTTAATATAGTGTTCTTTCGCCGCTTGTTCGTCATCCAAGGATTGGAGTTTGCTCTGAACGCTCCTCTCATTCCATACTCTGAGGCATTTTTCCTGGAGCCTCATGTCATAAAAATCTGTAGCCACCTGCATCTTCTTTGCTTCGCTTCTCGCGAACTCTCGCCAATCTCTGAATACGTACCACAAAAGATTTCGCCTGTAGACTGTAGAAGCTAGCTCTACTTTTACAGCGATTCGATCGCGGCTCTCTTTTGCCCAAGTAGCTAATGTACGGCGAAGGAGAGTACGGTGGTAGTGCTCATCCGCTGTCTTTATGTAGTTGTATTTCATTTCAATCAGTCTAAAAAAAGGCTCCATCATATAACGACGGAGGAGGTACTTCCGCCGGAAGTCATCGGCGATCTGGTTTAGCTGCTTAGTACGCTCAGCTTCACGTGCTCTCCGCTGTTCTTGTTCTTCACGTATTCGTCTCGCCTCTTTTTGCGCCTTTAATGTTAAAAAGCATTCATCAGTCGGTGATTTCATATCAAAACGGGTCAAGCGATCAAATCTCGAAATAATATTGCATGTACCTCGAGCTGCAATCTCTTTCGCTCTTCGTCTTCAGCCCGTCTTTCAGCCTCCTCTTTCTTTCGCTTTTCTTCCATCTTTTTTTCACGTTCTTCCTGGGCGTACTTTACACGTTCTCTTCTTGCCTCCGCCCTGGCTTCCATTCTTACCAAAAATCTGGGGGGACTCGGAAGTCGGGGAGGTTCAACAATCGACTTGTCTCTGCAAAAATATTATCGGATGAAAAAAAATTATAAAAACGAGAATGAGAACGTAACAGAATGACTTTGCTACTTGCAATTTTTTTTATAAGATATAAGGTATACAGATGAAGACTGTATTATGGATTGGATTAGGGTATTATAAAAAGGAAGCATTTACTTTACCTGATGCAAATAGCAGTTAGTCACGACATGTATTATATGCTTATACATTATAGGTAAGTAACTTAAAACTTACTTGCATCCTTCTTCTCTCATCAATTTTATCAAAGTTCTTCTAGTTCGTCCTCCACAATGTGTGAGAACTTCTTTTGCGACGTTGATAGTATCTTTGCTCGCGCGTTGTGTTTCTTTCTCGATTTGTTTCAGCTTCAATTCTTCTATAAGCCGATTTTGTTCAGCCAATTTAAGTTTCTGTTCAGCAATGATCTTCCTCTGAGCGTTCAGACGATTTTGTGCCGGTGGATCAACGACCGCATACATCTTCGATGGATTTTTTTTCACCGTAACCGGACGCACTGCTGCAGTAAACGCTTCTCCAGCACTCTGGGAAACTCGAATGCTTGCTGAATTTATTTCACCCGCTGAATGACTTTTGTGCTGAATTTTCGCCAATTCCTTCTGCTTTTCGCTGATGGCATTCATAAAAAGCTCAATTTTTCTTTCCTTTGACATCTCTTTGCTATCTTTCCTCTGCTGTGCTCTTGTCTTTGCGTTGTCAACAAAAGTCTTCCATGTATGAAAGGTGCGTTGAAGACGCTGGTTTGTTATTCTCTCCTGGACCTTAATCTTCAATTCCCGCAGTTGTCTTTCTTGGAGAACGTTTTGTTTCAGTGCCTGAAGAGTTTGCCTCATGACTTCCAACTGATCCTCCCTGGATTCCGTAATTGGTTTATCCTTTATCGTGACTATAATTGGGCAGGGATAACTTCCTTCTTCCGTTTTTATCCTTTGCTCGGTTTGCAGTTCGATCGCGCAGCTCGATTCTGCGGATTCACTTTGGACGACGGTTTGATCACACAATTTTTCCAGAACATTTTTTGTCTTACCCGTGCTTAATCCAGCCCAAAATTGGTCGTCATCTGAGCCCGCCAAAACTTTACGGGAACAAGTATACGGCCCCCGAAATTTCGGACGACTCTTTCGAAGTTGGGACTGAAACTTTTTCAACTCTGATTCCAACATATCTTGCTCACGCTGACGGTGTAGGTTTTGCGTTTCTTCATCCATAATAAGGCTGAAATTTTTTTAATATAAAGTATTCAACGTTTTGCGGAATTAATTAACTTTCTGAATTCATTTGCGTTTCATATATGTATAGATGTATATCAACGAATGTATATGGTAATTGAATGCGTGCGTGCATTTTATGATTACGTGTCCACGGGGAAATTAATTTTCAACTATTGGTCACGCAGTTTAATCATATTTATTTGTATTGTCGGAGGAATTTCCGTAATTGTGGCGGTGATCTACAGTAAATGATATAAAATGTATTTTGTTGTCTTTTTACCGTTTCGCTTCTTGTAATATGTCATGTTTTGACGGTGACAGCGGTAGCGGTTCGTGAAATATCTTATGCCTGGCATCCATCAACAAATTCGGATCTAACATTTTTGTGCTGATAGAAGCCAGCATCCGTTTTTCAGAAGTTTCAAAAATTGGGGTTCTCATCATCTGCTCCATCACATCTTTAACTTCTTCGAAGTGCACGGCCTTCATTGTCGATATTATTTGCGTAATTATGAGGATAATTATTCACAAACGTCAAGGTGCAGTACATACATCGTACACATGATAATATTGTAGTTGATCTGACATTGATTAGCAGAAGGTCGACTCGCTACAGACTGATGGATGTTCCCCTTGTTTGTAGGCGTCAGCCTGTTGTTAAGGGCGATTTATTTTCAGGCGGGTAATCGACAGGTGTTACTAGGAGACGCACGTTAAGCAAGCTTTATTTTATAGCAACGGTCGCTAAATCATCAATTTCTCGCATAACGTAAGCAAAGACGAATTCCAGACTAATGAGTGATCTTTTAATTTTTATTCCATACTTTAAAAAACGTTGAAGTGCAAATCCGTTGACTGAAGATCAAAACTAGACGTTTGAATTATGCATCATCGTGGCGCTTCGAGCATTCCCGCGAAAGTCAGTGGTGCTCACTTGAGTCGCCGATGAGAAAACCGATAAGGTCGATTGTTGATGGTTTCTCGTGTTGGTGTCGCGTTCGGTATTGTGTGTAGGTGTGTGGCTAGCAGCAGCAATCCACTTCCAAGCAGTTCATAGTTGTTGCTGGCTGACAGTGGCTCGAATGAAACGGGATATTTGATCGCAGGTAAACCTTTGTTAGAAAAAAAAAACTGTAAGCGACGTTGACCAGTAGCTAGTTTCTCCGCCCTTTCAATTAACACAATCCAATCTCTTGAAGACGCGCAAATGCATAGAGGGATAATTTAGCCTTGCGTTTACAACTCCATATCAAAATGTAATGAGACCTAGTTTCTGCTATATGTTTTCTTTCATTTGTGTTTCTCCTTTACGCACGCAGTCTGCCTAAGTGATAATCAGAAATCGATAATTAAATAATTTGAGCAATCATTCGTCTGTTTTCAGATCGGCAGATGACTAGTTTATCCAACTATAACTTATAATTATTCGAAAAATGGATCCTGGGGGCCCTCCTGAGGGGGCCCCTGGTGAACCCTTGGAAATGGCAGGTATCGACAAAGTTGATGTCACCGAAACCTGGCCTTCCGAACACAACACCTCACCTCCAATGACGGATCAACCCAGGAAGATGAACAACAGGCTACTCTTCCTCGCTGTAAGCTATTTTTTTTTCTCGTTAACTTAGCCATCCGGCTAAATCTGTCTCTACAAAGGCTGATATGTTATTATCAAACTAGTAAAGTTGGTGCTAAGATTGTAAGGTTGGTAAATGATGAGATGATCATTGTTTTTCAGGTTGAGTACGTCGAGGATAATTCCAAAGATTATTCCCGTATATTCCCCCCGTATGAGCAGGTTTCCTTTTCTTCTCAAGCATCTTCGCCCCTTTCCGATTTTGAACATCGAGTAAGTCCATTAGATCCGAACATGAGTTCCGCAGCTAGGTATTCGCCAACTCCTGTTCAACTGCCTCCCTCCCCATTCCATAACTCTGTTGTTGTTCTTCAAGGCCCATCCTCACCCCTGATTTCTACATCTGATCAAAATGTCAGACCAACCATTAATTATGTCACACAATTGACTGATCAATCCACGGCTCAAACTGTCGTTCAACCTGATACTACCTCAGACTTTGTTGTTGCTGGCAATGAGGAGGGCCTTGATGCTGGTGTCAGTGGTGAATTAATTCTAATGCAAGGTATAAGATAATGTTTCTCTTGTTTTAAATGTACTTATGATCACTATGTGACTCCAAGCTACCTGAAATTACTTTTGTAATAATGGATTTCGATTTTAAGATGAAAAATTTGTCTTACAGGTGCAGCTCCAGAGCTTGAAAATTCGGCTGCCCCATTAATGCTGGCTGAAATACCCAGCACCGACTTTGCTTTAGCTAGAGATTTTCTTGTTACACACGATGAGCAGCTGAACGTGATGACTACGTATAAAAATCAAAATCTTGGGATTGAAGATGTGAAGGTTAGTCATCTGGAAATCAAAGGAGAGGAGTTGCAGCTCGAAGTTCATCCGTCAGAAAATGCCAACAATCAAATGCTGCCTGATATCATAAACAATGGTGTAACAAAATCTGACAAAAAAGGAGTGCGGAGATCCAAGCGACAAATTAATGACAAAAAAGCATTGTGTAAGTGTTTTTTTTTCAATCCATTAGTTTGTAAATTCATCCAACAGTGAGGTAACTTATCAGTCCCTTCGATTTGTCCAGGGTGTAATGAACCTGATGCCGATTGTGTAAATGTTGGAAATTGCACGATACATAATGTTCAAACGATCGCGGATCAGCCTGTACCTTCGAGAGCCAGGGCGACCCTACCTGGTTCATATCTAACTATAAATAAGCTATCGATGTCAAACATTGTGCCAGGTGGATCATCTTATGGCGTTTTTGCGAAACGTAATATACCAAGACGCACAAAATTTGGTCCAATTGAAGGAATTCTATGCACTTACCAGGGAACAGTTGCACAGAATACGTTGCCGCTGTTGTACCAAACGGATAATGGCGAATTTTTAAAGATAGACGTTTCAGACGAAAGTAATTAGATGTTACAATCATTATTCCGATTACTCATAGATATTTTCCACAATTTCCACATTGCCTTTGTACAATCTTGATTGATGACATTAATTTCATAGATGCCTCGAATTGGATGCGTTTTGTTAGACCTGCTTCAACGTACAAGGAGCAAAATCTGATAATCAGTCAACAAGGTGAGGGAATTGTGTTCCTCACAATTAGAAATATTTTACCAAAAGAAGAACTGAGAGCAGGCCCCAGCCCAGAATATGCTAGCTCTAGGAATTTGATGGTGCTTATACCTGATCGAAAAGATGAAACTGGTAATGATTCATTTTGTTTGATAATTACATTTATCCATTTTCCCTCCATATTTACCCACATGATGATGGTTGAAACCCTAAACATATTTTTATGAATAGAATTAAATAACGAACGGAATCCCTGGCCATGTTTTGAGTGCAATCAGCGCTTCCTAACATCAGAGAAGCTTCAGAAACATCTTAATGTCCATGATGGCCCAAGAATCGATGTTAAACAACGTAACAAACGCAAAAAGATTCATACTCCCTCAAAGTGAGTTACCTAATGTTGAACGCAATCATCGGTTTCCATAGTTATGCCTCAGAGTTCTGATTTTTAAATTTGTTCCAGCAAACTCTTCAAGATTGTGGATGGTCAAACCGTGTTATACACATGCCCATACTGCTCGAAAGTTTTCCCTCGAAGCTACAGTTTAAAACGTCACTTGCTAATTCACCCAGGAGCGAAAGCACCACGATACGAGTGTCAAACTTGTGGGGAGAATTTTTTGCACCCTTACAACCGTAGTCGACATATAAAAATATTCCATAGTGGAGGTTCCAACGAGAAAGAAAATAAACAAAATACCTCAGAATGGAAGTGTTTGACATGTAGCTTGATATTTACAAAAGCTGCGCTTCTGAATTTGCACACACTGATTCATGGTGCTGATGATCAGAAAATTGGGAGTCAAAACACCAACTGTCCACAGTGCGGCTTAGGATTTGCAAAACAAAATGACCTCGTTCGTCACGTTGCTGATCACGCCAGGCAGCAAGCTCCAAAAACTACAAAGCAAACTCCCTTGGCAGCCTACAAATGTTCAATGTGTTACAAACGGTTTGCGACCAAAGTACGTCTGCAGCAGCATTGTTTAGTCCACGGTGCAGATGATCAGAAGCCACTGCCATGTAACATTTGTCTTAAAAGGTTTATGAACAATTCTGCATTATCGTGTCACCTCAAAACGCACAGAGGTGAGAACTAGGAAATGCTATTTCACAATAATCCGCGGTGATGATAAAAATTCTGGGTTCTTATGCCGCGTTCGTTTTTTTTCCAGAAGATAAACAAATTTTCGAATGCCCAATGTGCAGGCAACTATTTGATCAAGTATTAATGTTGAAAGATCATATTGAAACGCATCGAAGTGAGGATGGAACTTTTAATTGCCCTCACTGTCCAAGATCCTTTACTAAATACTCTGTCATTAGAAAACATATCAGAGCTCACCACTGCGAACGCAAGCATAAATGTCAATTCTGCACAAAACGTTTTCCTACTGTTGATAAATTGAGAATGCACTTGCTACGTCACTCTGACCACAGGTATGCGTATTTTTTTTAACATTCATCAAACTTCACAAATTCATCGCTTGACTTCACGACGCCATTATTCACAGGGAATTTCACTGCGCCAATTGTGATAAGCAATTTAAAAGAAAAGATAAGTTGAAAGAGCACATGACAAGAATGCACAATGCCGAACGAGAAAATCAGCAGCAGACGTCTCAGGGACAACAAGCCAAGAAATTTGTACCGAAGGTATTATAATTTTTTTTTTTTCATACACACCTCTGTAACACAAAAACTTTTTTTACAGGTCAATCCAACCGATTACAATCGTTTCATTTACAAGTGTCATCAATGTTTGGTCGGATTCAAGCGACGTGGCATGCTTGTCAACCATCTAGCCAAACGACATCCGGATGTACCTCCAGAATCAGTTCCAGAATTGAATTTGCCAATTCTCCGACAAACAAGGGACTACTATTGTCAATACTGCGATAAGGTATAACTGATTGTTAAATTATCAAAGTTTTATGATCATCCTCGTTAAATTTTGAAAAATTTTAACGAACTTTGGATCAGGGTGGTTCGTGCCTTCATAGATCTCCGATGTTTTTAGGTATATAAAAGCAGCAGCAAACGGAAAGCGCACATCGTGAAGAATCATCCCGGCGCTGCATTGCCACCAAGTAATCGACGCAAAGAAGCTGACGTACCAGGAGTACCAAATCCAACTTTCAGTCAGACTGTTGGTAGCGTGACTACAACTCCTCAAGGGTGTCAGTGGTGTCACAAACAATATGCCAGCAAGGTAAAGACATTTCAAATTAAGATATGTTCGCCAATTAATAAAACAAAGTATCCTGAAATTCTTACTTCCATCCTTTCAGGCTAAGCTTCTGCAACACCAACGTAAGAAGCATCCAACTTTAATGGAACCTGCGTTTCAAGTACCGCGTCCTCGTAACCGTCATTCCCAGGGCCAAAATCTCCACTCTACCATGACTGACAATAATTTTTTGATGTCTGACTACATCCAGGCCTACGATATAGATACTGATTTTTTGAAACCAAAAGTAATAAAGTTAGTGGATGGCGTCGATCTTATCGGTAACGGCCTCGACATGGTAGGTCAGCAATTTTTGCGAATGCGTGACATACGTTGAAAAAAAATGACTCGAATTTTTTTGGGGTCCTAAATTATGCTGAGATATGAATCTCGTAACTTTGTGCACAGCAAAAGTTGGTTTGTGCTTTTTGCTGCTGTTACCAAGCAAAGGTGCCCACGTTGCTCAATAGCTGTGGGATTTGACTTGAAGTTTGGAACGCAGTTTGTTGGCGCAAACACGAAATGTTAGCGCTCACCCTGTGAAAGGGTGGTTTCTTGTGGGTTCATTTTAATGACCAAGCATTTTTTGGGCGCATAGGTTGTCAAAACGGAATATGGCGGATTTTTGCTCCAAACAGAAGGCTATTAATCTCAAAAAGTTGTTGCAAACCGTTGGCCAGTTCTTTTGAATATTTTCTTCTATGCTCGGTCAAGAAAAATTCAATCGAACTGAGACTAGCCAGCCAAAAAAAAAAAAAAATTGGAGCAAATAAATTGGAGGTGAAGATTTCAGGCACTGTCTCATCAGCGATGATTTGGCAGAGGCAGACTGACGTATGAAATTCAGTGCTGGCAATTGTATGATCATTATGCAGCGATAGTCCGTTGTAACGCCGTAGTGATAGTGAGAGGCTGAGGTTATATTGGATAGTATTATTCGTTTTCTTCACACTTCTTTGAATTTTTAACAATTCCCAATCACTCGAAATTCCTTACACCAATCTCTTTTACACTTTCTCGTATTATCCTGTGTATAATTATTAAAAATATTTATTTTCCATACCAAGGTCTACCATGTCGGTAGACTGCTGCAAATGAAAATCTGAAACAGACATCAAATGATCGAAAAGTATCTGTTACTCCAAGCCTTTGATCAACCCATTTTTAGAAAGTTTTTGACAAATTGTGTCACGTGCACAAGCTATGAGAACCATCTTTTCGTATTTATGAGATTAGTCTGTCGTACTGCGAGGGTATGAATCTCTGTGTAACTTGATTTGGTTCTCGACTATTTACTGTATACCATGTCTGATCTTGTTGCATCGTAACGGTTTACCGTAAAAAAATCGCTGCAGATAATTCATCAAAGTTATAATCCTCCATTACTTTGGGACATGACTATAAAAAAAACGTAAAATAGAGAAACAATAAATACATAAATACATAGGTATGCCTGTATACATATAGATAAATGTTAAATTTGAAACGGACCGTGGAGTATAAATAAATATAGCTGCACAGGTATGCATGCAATAAGAGAAAAAAAAAGATGTGAAAAGTATGAAATTTTTAGAACAGACTGTATTCGAAAAATTTTGTGATCGATTCCGACAATTCATTAGCGTAAGTTGTAATGAGAAAAAATTTCTTTCCCCATATAGTCTATAGTTGACAATAAATATTTGACACTTAAGATTTTATTGTCATAAAACGTAAGGGTGTCGCGTATAGGTAATTCTTCAGTATTGTCAGCCACAAAAAAAAACTGGGATTTCATATTACACGACTATAAAATAGTAATCATTTCAACATGCTTGACAATAGCATCATGATAGAAATTATAAAAAGAAAGTGCATCCTTCTGTCAATATTCCGCGAACTGCTCGCATAATCTGATATTGCTTCTGATGCTTAATTATGACGATTCAAAAATATTTAGCTATAGAAAATGTCTACGCCAGATTCCTATTCGTACTAATTTTAGGTGAACTCGAAAAATTATCTGCGCAGTGTTATAAAAATGACGTTTACTTGGAATAAAATATAATACCTATACCGTGCAAATCCGACTGATTTTAGTAGGATAAAAGATGAATAAATGAACTTAAAAAAATTGTCCTATCGCAATTTAATTGAGAAAGGAAAAACTTGACCAATGAAGGAGTGAATTGAAGATTGGCATATCTTATGTAATACTTATGTATAGTTCTGTGTCAGAAAAACAAAAAAGAGAGAAAACAATTGAAGGCAAACAGAAGACATTGAGGCCACACTGATTGTGAGTTTTGTGTCAATTTTTCTGGACACTATAATATGCAGAGACTATTACTTGTTACGCATACGACGCGCATCATTCGGTATGCATGACAAAGTAAATAAATGATCGTATATTTGTTGACAATACTGAGAACATGGCAAAGCACATTGTAAAAATCACTGGAATAAACTTATTTAACAATACATTTGTAGTTATGCATGTTACATACATTTTATGTATATCCAATTCATTGTAACATTATTATTATCTTCTAACTTTTTGAGTACGTGCTTTGATACGTTAAATGATCGCATTTTTCATTTTCGTCTCTTGCTGCGTATCCACATCGTCTTTAGCCTGAATTACTTTAACCCTATAATCATCAAGACTTGGACCGGTTGCATGGGTGTAACGAAAAATGGAGCCATCTTTCAGCCGCAAACCGTTTCTTAAATTCCGGTGAGCACGTGCAATGCGACTGGTCGATGTACCGCTTCCAAAAACGCCCTCTTCCAACGCGATCATGTCGATCAGACACGTGAAAACGGTCAAATTTTCATTCGTCGGCTCCTTCGAAAATAATTTAAAATTCGATTCGGTATGATTAAATTATTAAGTTATAGATTTTTGATTGCAGAAGATCTATGCAATTAAAATAAAAATGATGTATTCACGACCGTGAAATCGAACAGAAAAACATGTTGGAATATTATTTATGTGGCTGCCTTCTATCCGGTAGCTGTACTGCAGCAATTAATTACGGAAATGAGTGCATTTACACGTTACCATAAATCAAGTATACATATGGTTTGCTGGCCCAGCTATCTAATTGGGAGATCTGCTGCAGTTTAATATACGAACTACTATATCCTTCAAGAAACATTTCTCACGATACCTCTTGATATGCTCCACCTGCAAGATTTCCCTTCCCACTTTCGGTACTTCCATTTTTCATTGCTTCGTTAAAATCATGAATTTTCTCTGACATTTTGAACGATGCGTATGTCGTCCGCCAATCATTTCACTGAGTTATTATCGGCTCACGTATATTCATTTTTCTTATTTTGATTTTCGGTTGTTCACGATTTTTGTTTACCAATTCCAATCAATATTTAATCCCGCGGGTAAAAAAAATGCCTCTATAACATCGTGAATTTTTATTTCTCATTGTTATTCGATTCCCATGATATTTGAAACAATTTTTTACGATTTACAATTTAACGGGGTTACAATTACTATGCACAACAACCTAATATTCTATAATAAATTATACTAGAATATTTTACAGCTATAATCCAGAACTCGCAGTATATTGAATACGTATTATCGAGACTATTATAAATATTATAACTAAGCTACTTATTCCGACTGATTGTGAATCATTTATATTTCATAAATTGTGTTGTCAGCTCGCGAGTTGAAGTTATGATCTTAATTAGTATTTATAATATGTTACATCGAAGATCATCTTGTGGGCCGTATACAGAAAATTATTATAATTCTTTCCCCGCACAATTTACACTATTTCGCGAAATTACTGAAACACGTGCCATAATGTTGCGTGCCCTGCTCGCTGTTAAAGAAAGAAATCCAACAAAAAAAGGAAGAAAAAAAATGATGAAACGACAAATTCATCGAAGTTCATTAAGTCGGTTGGAACTAGTTCTTAACTTGATTAATTAATCGTTAAATGAACTATTAAAATTTTTCACTTGCAATTGCGAGAGGTCCGACAGCTCCGGGTTTGAAGGCGGGTTGATGATGGGGGGTGGCCGAAGTCGATCCTCCGCCGCCCCTTTGCATCTGGGCAGTTTCGTGTAGATGTTTTTGCATAACAGCAAGGGATACTTTATTAGCTGTGAAAAAATCTTTCATCGAAATAAGCTCGCCCGAAAGCCGCCTCGGTGTGTCAAGGGCATCGACTTCCGCACCCCCCACCGAATCAGACCTGGCCTCAATTTTAGTTGGCCTACGTCGAGCGGTACAGTAAACGGCGGATACGGAAGACCTTCTTCTTGGAAGGTGTGGCGCCGCCATTCCTCTTCCACGGCATCTTAGCCTCTGAATCACCCAGTTTAAAGCCTGCTTTATCACGATTGAAGTTACGTTTAGAAGTGAGTAAATACAGCAACAACCAACGACGAGGAATACGAAATTCGCGAACCGGTACCAATGAACGAACGGATAGCTGGGCTGTTGCGTCGTTACAAAATCACCAAATCCGATCGTAGCGAAACTTACGAAACAGAAATAAAGAGCTTCAAAGTAACTCCAACCTTCCAAAGGCGCGTATATCGCTGCTGCGCAACAAGCAACTGTACAGGATGCCAATGATAAATAAAGCATCACCCAGTAGACGCTTGGCTTCCAATGTTCCAAACCAACGTCATCGTCGTCGTCTAATATATCCGGTAAAGAGGCACGAGGGTGTAGACTTGATCCTCGGGATATTCTACGCGACGCCAGCGTCGTTTGACGAAGACGTTTCTTCAGTCGTCGCAAGTGAATACTCCGCAATACCCAAGCTAGGAAAGTTATTATCCTCTCTAAGAAGAGGTTGAAGAAGAGGATTCCTCCTGCCGAAGGATAAAATGCTAAGTAGATATCAGATTAGTTCACGAAAATGCTCAAGTTTCCTATTTTGGTACTCACTCCGAGATATTAAGGTGGTAAATTATCATACAAGGAAATTGTCTAAAACTTCAAGTTCTCTAAAAATATGAAAAAAAGAACGAAATTCTTTTGCGATAGACGCATCCGTGATGTTTTCTAGTACGATCAAATTTTTGTCGAATTCAACCCCTGAGAGCTCAGAACCTCTTGTCAGAATTCACAAAAATCTCGAAGCGCGCAATAAGATCAGAAACGTGAGTCTTTTCTCGAATAGATCTAATAGATATAAAGCATGCTCTGACTACAGTTTAATGGAGAAAATGATTTTTTTCAGCTTACCGGAACATCCAAGGAATCCGTAAAGAACAACTGCCGCCCGTCCGGCGGTTGTTTGAGGGGCGGTGCTCCCGTATCCTGCAAAGGACATGCGATGTTTGTTAAATGTGGGTCAGTCGAGGCGTCGGGATAGTTTAAAACGCTCATTTCTCTCTCTCTCTTTCTGTCTCTCGATATAAACGGAGAGCGGTGTAGATCGCATCGTTGAATTGTGAATATGTGTGAGCTGGAGTGAATGAGAAACTCCTCGCGATTCCCGACGTTTACATGTATTCTATAAAAGTGTGAGTGCAGCAGCACCAGCAGAGTCCCGCAATTGCGACCGGACATGAGGGACAAAACATACGTGAGATTAGGTCGGCCCCACGATATTAGCATCTCGGAATCTACCCTCCGCATTCCCACGCATCCCATGGGGTCGCCGACCTGGCGCGGACTTCTTCCAGATAGAAGCATGGTCATTATAAGTCGATTATATATTGCCCCGCTTGGCCCTGGTAGCATGCATATTAAGGAACCAGAAAAATTATTTGAATAATTAAGGACACAAGTTCTACTTTACACATTTTCCAGAACAGGAAATCCATGAATTCTTCAGGATTTTAATTATTACAAAATTTTATTTATTTATCTATTTTTTTTTTTTTTACGACATTAATTTTATTTTTCAATGGTCAATATAGATATTGGTATGGTATTAGTATGGTATGAATCGGAATTAGCTCGTTGATTGTCGTTAACATTACTAATAAATATAATTTGCGATCCTTTTTTTTCTGCTCGTTTTTATTTTAATCAGAAATGCAGGTTCTTGAAGTCAGATTGTTGGATGAGGGTATAACGAACGAGTGGATGAAAGTCCACAAATAAAGCGTATATACCAAAGATCACGATAAGCACGCGCATGCAATGTTCGTGTTTTTATAGAAATTGCAACCGTATTTTATTGCTTTTCAGAATAGCCAAAATTCCTACACGCCATCGAGAGCTTTATTTTTACAATTTCTTACCAATTGTTGAAACGATGGTTCCAACGAAGTGAAAACTTCCGGGAAAATCCCAGCGACGTCTTTTGTTAATTACGCCAGCAGCAGATGCGTTTCCATAAGCGGAAAGTAATTCGTGTAACCTTTGAACAGCTTCAGCACCCGGCTGTAGATGCTGTTTTCGAAAACTGTGATACACCCGCCAAAATTCGGCTGCCTGTTTTTGACGGCAAAAGAAAAAAATTTGTAAATTATTTGACGTCTATATTTTTTTCTGGACTCTATTTTATTTTTTCTTCTTCCTTAGTTCAGTTATTGTCTGGCATATACGCGCTAGAATAATTCTCGATTTCAGATCTCTCAGTTACTCCAGCTAGACGTGTGTATACAAATACTGACAGATCACAATCCTATAGGTGGTGTAAATGGGACACGCGGCGTGTTTACGTCAGCTGGTTTTTTTTCGTATCAAATATAAAGATTAGCCCGTGCAACTGGATTTACGAGGCTACTCGGGTGACTCGGGTAAAATTTTACTCTGCAGAGCGTGACTGTCACAGTAATTGATATATTATCGCTGATCGTTCAGCTTCCTTAACGATTATTAACTTGCCAACGTGCGAATCGTCCACGCGTTTAATTCTCATCTCTAACGTATGAAAAATTTTCTCTGCATCGTCACGGTAAATCACTTCAAACCGCATCACATGTTACAAAAAACAAGACAAAACAAAAAACGAAGAAAATTAGAAAGAAAGAGAAACAAAAAAAAACTGCGGAATCGGTCAATGCGCTCGGCACCTAATCAAATCCAGGAAATAGAAAGCTTTGATTGACGGGCGGAAAATTTATACACACTACACTATGTCACGAACTAAAATGCATCACATCCGAGAATTTAGTCACGCGTCATCTTCGAGGTAAAACGAATTATTAGATAACAATGACATAAAACCACGATAGATTTTGTGCCATTCATTATACGTGCAGGTTGGATAAATATTGTTGAAACGATTCTCTATTTCAGGATCTGAATCTCGTGAATATTTCAAACTATACAGACCTATATACCTGCGCTGTTCACTATTTTCTATTTTTTTTTATCAGTTTCGGAAATTTATAAACAATATAATTCTGCACTCTTCACAACATTCTAATCTTAAATCAGAAAACATTTTTTCCGAGAACAAGGATTTTTCATCCTTAATTAGCACTTGATTTTCCGACTTCATCGGAACCACTCGAACGGTTTAGATTATATTTGGGTTATTCAATCTGTTGTTTTATTTTTACGAGGACGTTTGATTTGGAGGATGTCCCACCTGGCGAACTTCGAGATCAGCTTCCAGTCGTTGAAAAAGAGCAGCACCGGCCAGCATGTAGGCGGCCAAGACGCCGGCGAGTAGGATGAACCTTGCGTTGTCCTCCGCGAGGCCTCCGCACATGCACATCCCCGATGACTCTCATCGCTCTGCTCTCAACCGGGGATTCGAATCCCCCCCACGAACAGATTCGCACACCACGTGTACCACCGAACGATATGGTATATAACCACCGGAAATGCGCAAACTCCGTGCTGCAAAACATGCGATACCCTGAGATTTGGAACACCGCACCGAGGTTCATTTTGTACACTGAAATAATAAGAAGCTTTTCACGCACACCTCGAGGACTAAGAACCAGCAGGGCATAGGTAAAAAAAAAGAAAAAAAACATTCCAATAGATTGAATATGCTAACAATAAGCTCATCATATTTGAACTGACGTTATTTTCAATTCGTTCATTTTTGAAGTGTGCGGCTTCCTGTGGCAGGATTTTGACTTGTTTTTTAATTATGCTCTTTTGGTTCTCAGGTCTTCATATGGAGATATGCAGAATCTTACTAGCAAAGACCTTTGAGATTCGTTTCTTGAGAAAAAAGCGGTTTTTGACATTCAATTCTAATTCTTGTTGCTTTTTGAAGTCTCTATTGGCAAGGGCAAAATTTCAAGCACTTCAAACCTGGAGTGTGTAGAGCTTCTTCTTCATCGTCCACGTGATGAGACAATTTATGCACGAGAAGACTTGCTGGTGGATTAAGAAGAAGAAAAAAGAAGTTGAATGAAAAAAGATGATAGTTAAAAACGAGAAAAGTATAAATAAATGCTCCAATGAAGAGGGGTATGTCCAGTGATAACTCGT
Source organism: Athalia circularis (assembly GCA_963978495.1). Classification (NCBI taxonomy): domain Eukaryota; kingdom Metazoa; phylum Arthropoda; class Insecta; order Hymenoptera; family Athaliidae; genus Athalia; species Athalia circularis. The sequence continues at coordinate 28,556,740 of OZ021700.1, read as the reverse complement.
TATGTGTAGTATGTGGTTCTATTTAGGAGTTATTTTGTGAATGTGTGTAATGAATACGAGATGCTCTTGCGTTACATATGGTATATATTTTGAACGAATACGTCGACCTAGTGTTGCCAAAAAGCGTATACACCGAGGCACAAGGTACATACGATATAGGTATGCGCGGTACAGTTTTCTAGGGCAATATCGTGGCCGCCATTGAAAACTGGTATCCTTTGAGCCGTTAAAAATAGAAATAGATCTTCACGTTTGTGTGCATTGAGCGCGTGTCCTCGTCAGCAACGAAGAAACTAGACTGTGGTTTTAGAGCCTCGGGAAAAAGTAAACGCTAGAAAGATAAAGAAGATGATTAGCGGCTTGTACTTATACCACTGCAACATGCGAGGTGAGCGAAAAATGCGCCCAAAAATCTCTGATATTTAGGAATGAGTTAAAAATATCTTTTTATACCATACGACTGTTAATTTAAAGCCGAAGATAGCGGGTTTCAATATCTTGGAAATTAGTATATTATAATAATCGATGCTCTTATGTATACTGCAGTTGCTCCAGCACCGTGACATGATTATCATTCACATACCTGTTTTAATATAAACATATGTTAACAGTTTGTAAATAATTAGGTACCTGAACGAAAACTTGTTTGACTGCTACGCGGCTATGTATGTAGCGGGTGCATTAACATGGTTGCAAATAACATAAAAAACTAACAAAAAAAATTGTACACCTATAACTGTAGGTAGTATAAGTTGCTTTTAAGTTTTTCTTCTGTTTTTTTTTATTGAACGTTCGGAAATGCTTTGGAAAGCGTGTAGTTATGGGGAAAGTTTTTAGCGCTAGTAAATAGGGTATGGTATAATATGCAACCGTGAATTAAAGTAATCAGAATAACAACAATATTGAATATTTTGCTGCAGCATTGCAGATCGTATTTGATATTTTATTATTTTAAAAAATGCAAGAGATTTCTCTGTCACCGATTCTATATGAATCTAATGAACGTTTCCGTAAATTGCTATTCGAAATTGAAATTGTATTTGTAAATTATAACCGTCCGCAAACCGCTAATCTCGTCACTTTCATGCTATCCTCCGGTGATAATTTATACCGCATACTATAAATTATAATGAATTTCTGGATTTGCATAGAACTTCGAAGCCGCTGCAACTTGGGGAGGATAATTATTTGGAAGTCTATAGTAATCATCTAAATTCAAGTAAACTGTTAACATTTTCTTTAAACGTCCGCCATCACTGGATGTTGTACCAATCGAGGGAACATCGAATGAACTAATTCTACGAAAATTTATACATTTATATGTTGTGGTTTTGGTTGAGTTACGACGATGCGCGGAATATATACTATTATACAGTTTATTACCTGTTTGGATTCCAGTTAAAATTACCTTTTCTACGACGTTTCACGTCTGCATTTCAAAGTTGAACTGATGAATTTCTCTGTATAATTCTTCAGACGTCTTTCGTTGTCTTTTGATACACAATTTATCATAACTTCTACACAATGCATCGGATATTGGATTACACAGAATAATGATTGTGCCCTTGAAGTCTGGCGTCTCAATTGTCATTTTAAGATTGATTCAATATCGCCTCACGATCTTCTACATTTTGAAGGTTCATATTATCTTCCCTCGACAGGTAGTCAGTATATTATAATACGTCATATTATTATAACTTTATTGAACCATTCGGGTATTATTGAAAATCACCTTGAAAAATTTCGCTTATGGAAGGTATCTGGTCATAATCTTGCGAATATCACTTTGCACTTCGAACGCTTCATCTCTTGATCGAGGCAATCAGCCTTATCCCAGGCTAAGAAAGAAACGGAAAAAGAAGAGTCAAAAAATTGACGACTTGAGACCGTTCTAAAGCCGAGATTGAATCGCCTCCAAATTCCTATTATATTGATAAGTATGGCAGACTCTGAATATATTGTGATTATACCCACTTTTTTTCCATTTGTCTGGCAAAAATCGTAGCGGATTTTGAATTGTACTACAAGTATTCGTGCTGCGTGAATGAGTCATAAGTATATAGTTGAATGATGTGTATTTTCTGCAGTCCGTTATTGGCGAACGCGCGGTGAATGTTTTCTCTCTCTTCCATCTTTATCGGTATACATAACGTTGCTTGAGAGGTGAAAATCGAGAAGTGAGAAGTGGCATGATGATTTATCACGTTCATCTCACCTCGAACTGAATTAACGCTCACAACGCGGTGTAGTAAGGATGAGTAGGTGACTTGTTCTGGCATGAAATATATACGACTATAAAATAGGAGAAAATATATATGGCTCTGTTCAAAATGTCAAAATAGTCGAGTGGGTGTTCAACAAGCTATACGGCAGGAATGAAAACATTCATCATATAAAATTGAGTACTGTCGAATCGATCGATTGAATTTTTTTGTTGGTGTACCGATTGTGCGAATTAGTTGAATTTTTTTTTTGTTCGCGTAAAAAAATTGGTTATAGAATTGAGAGGGGATCTCGAGGATTTAATGTACACTGATTGAAACTGATAGGGCAGGTCAAATCGGAAGCTGGATAATTGAATTAAAATAATCTGAAATTGGAATCTGATTAAAATAGTATACCAGAAAATGTTTAATCAGTTTGTATGATGTTCTCTTTTTTGTTTCTGCTTTTTGGTTTAATCGAATTCAATAAAAATAAATTTTATTATTTTAACAGTCATCTGGGCAAGCTAACGGCATTAGATATATATATAATTGTTCCTTTTTTTTATAAATAAATTCTTATTTTCAAAAAGTGATAACGGATAACGTATATTCGTTATTGTAACATGATAATAATTATTGTACATTTATAAATTATTCATCGTCGATATTTATAAAATAATCTATGTAATACTAAAAGGCAATACGCGGGACTTATACTTATACGAACTATAAACAGTTGTAAAAATTACAATTTCAACATAAAAATATAATCGAATCTGTCATATACTTATAATATCATAGCTCGGCAGGTCTGCTGTCTCCAATTGTTATTTTTGTTGATTTTTTGTTCATTAACTCCAGGGTCAATGTCTTGGCTGAGGCGCTTCCTCTAGCTTTCTCCAAACAACCTGCAACCAAATTCGAAATTTATTATTCGAACGATTCCATTCAGCTAAATAGGTGAATTATAATGATTTGTACTCACGTTGCACATTTCTCGGACGAGCGCCTTTTCTCCGTCATGGCCACCTTCTCGCTCCAGTTGTTCTCTGACTTCAAGAACTTGTAGCGCTCGAACGACGGCTTCTGGTCGTCCTCCTAATGGCGTTGCATCCGCAGGGCTGCAGTTTGGATTTTCCCAAACTTCTCCAGGAGGTGGTTCCCACCCTTGTGCTCTTGCTTGAAGTACGCTTTTGTCTTCTTCAAGTTGTTTCACTCGCTGTTCCAGACTCCTAACGTATTGCATAGTTTGGTCTGTGATTGTGAGAAAAAAAAATCAATACTTAATTCGCCAATCAATCATTATTTTTGTTTAAATTCGAACGGAGTCTGCACGAAACCGTACTCAACAACCATCTTCGAATTTCGTAATTTAGAAACCGCATAGATAATTAGCCGGGTAATAACGATTTCGTATGTTATTTAATAACCGTCGCGTGCTTATACGCGTGTTGACCTGGTCGAAGAGAGCGCTGTCATAGCTGCAACTATTACAGAACAACGTTGAAGAAACTGTCGTAAAATAAATTTTGAAAACGTGTTTCCTGACCCGCGACACTTTCACTGCGGCCGTATCCCTAAAAACGATAAGCTTGGGAGAGCAAAAACATGTGCGCGGGTCGAATCTCGAGGAAAAATAATTCACGGCTCTATACACAGCGAGTAATAATTGTAGATGAAAAATGAGTTTTTAGGCTTTCACTTGTCTGTATAAAGTGCACTCAGAAGAGCGCCGAAATTACGCAAGAGCTGGTGAATTAACTATGAGATAAAAAGCACGAATACCTCGAGCAGATTCTAGATTCAAATAGTGGCGTTCGAGAATTTATTTAATTAATTAGTCACGGATTGGTATATAAGATCTTATCCAGTTATAGCATATTGGGAAATATTCACCGTTAAAAGTGGAGGTGTGTCTCGACCTCGGTGGCACGGTCTCTTCAGCATTTGTGCTTGAGCTTGAACCGTCCCCGTCGTCCCTTTGGCCGCCGCCTCTCTCCTCGTCGAGATAAAGACAAAGTTCTTTGAGTTCCAGGTTATCTTTTATCAATTCTTGTTGTTTGTTGTCTAGTTGTCTGAGTTTATTTTGATAAGCTGACACTTCCTGGCGCATGACACTGGCGGTGTATCTTCCAAACCTTTGCCACTCTCGCGCCAACTTACGACCTTTTTGACGGTCGTCGTCCAAAAAACAGCAAAGGTCCCTCAGCTCCTGGTTGTCGTCACTCAGACGCTGATTCGCCTCCTTCAGGGCCCGAAGCTCGTTCAACTACGCAGAAATAATCCAGACGCCTTTTGTTACATACCGCACTACCTATATCTTATTATACCGTAGTAAACATGGTAGCCTGTACGATGCCCAACGATGAGTTACGACCCGGTTATACGAGCATCTTGACCCCCGGTCCAGATAGTATAAGTATAATGGGGACCCTGAAGACGGAACGACCAGTGCACTTTCATGATTTATTGTCGTGTTACTTCCATCAAAAATAATACGAGGCCACAAATGATTTTTAGTATATTAAATAATAACAGTTGATCATTTTATATGTCAGGATTAGCGCATAGGTTTGTTACTTACAATAGAATATGTTGTTCAGTTATTTTTGGTTTTTATAAAATTAAATGACTCTTACTAAAAATCTTTGCTATAAATTGATTGAATTCGAGTATCCAAAAGTTTTGCCAAATGGTCTGGTGACGTGTTTCGAATGAATTGATTGAGGAATTGTTAATGATTGTAAAAATCGCGTTATTCGGTCGACTGTATATACGTTAAGTTATTGCTTTAGCGATAATGACACACGTTGTGATTGATGTACGTATATGTATAAGTTACCATGTATGAAAACCGTTAAATAAATAAACTATAATAGAATTCATCAGTGCTTTCGATGGTCCCTACCAAAACTCGGAGTAAAGATTTTGTTTGATTAAAATAATCGTTTTAAGGCAGGGTGTAATTTCGATTATTTATTCCTGAAAAGATTTTGTTCTTCACCAAGCGAAAAAAAAATCTGTCGAAAAAATAATATTTCAGGTGTTCCGACAAAATAATTCTCTGAGAAGCATGTGGTGTAGATAAGTTCTTTCTTCCCCCTGACCCCTAAAAAAAAAAAACGAAAAGAAAACACATACATCGTTTCATTTGATGGACCATTGGTCAAAGACCGTCTTATTATGACATAATTGTTAGTTTGACAGCGCGATGAGGAAGTTACGCGAAGAAAGATGGGCTGACCAGCTGACCTAGAATCGCGAGAACAACAACGCGCAATCATGATAATGATAATGAAAAAGAGAAGAAAAAAAATGGGAATAAAAAAAATGTGTGGCTTACCAGTCCCTGTATCTGTCGATTCTGCTCAGTGGCGACCCTCGAAATGTCGGTTTCAGTTTTTCTAACGAACTTGAGCATCTCCACTGGTCCAAGCCTTAGGAAATCCTCGTCACTTATTCTTTGCCTTGCTACTATTTGCGTAGGCGGATATTGGCTAGCCGGAGGTATAATCTGACCCTGAGATATTTTACCCTGAATATATCCGTGCGCTGCCGAATTTTTAACCGTCGTTGAATTACTCGGGTTACTATGATCAGTCTGCGCAGCTATTATCTTCCCAGGAAATTTACTTTGCACATCTTTTTGCTGGGCTTGTGCCACCCTCTGAAGTTGCTGATGATTAACGTGGTGCTGTTGCTGCGGATGAAGTCCGTTTGCCGCCGAACCTGCACCACCTGAAGTTGCGATCGTTGCTACCGTCGCTACCGATCCAACAGAATTAATCACGTTATTATTACTTTGCTGCTGCTGCTGCTGGTGCTGCTGCTGAGATGATGAGGCAGGTGGAAAGTGCGGATGATGTTTAAGGATTCCGGTCGTCGGCTGCGGAGGAGGCTGATACCTTGGTGGTACCGTGTCTTGAACTGGCTTGATCATGTGCGCTGTGTGCTGTTGCTGATTCTGCTGTTGCTGCTGCTGCTGCTGATGCTGCTGCTGATGCTGGTGGTGCTGGGTTTTATTCTTATTGGACATTGCGGCCGAATTAGCTCGGGGCAGGGCTACGTCCCATTTCAAAAAAATTTCGCGAACTCCTCCTCGGACGCAACCAATGTGACCCGACTGATCTGAATCTGGGTCAGCGCGCCGTGCGCCTTTACAAATTCAGAGGGCCACCAACTGGTTATTATTATAATAGTTTGCAGCCGTCGGTCCGATCTGATCATCAGGTAGAAAGATTCAACGGTCGATCAACGTTTCTTTGAAAATAAATTTCGGTGTTATCATCACTGTAATTGGTGGCACATACGTTACTTTCGTTTTATCTTTTTTGTTACAGAACGTATCACGAAAGTGACAATTCAATCCGAGGCAGAGTTAGAGCGTTCGTTGTATTTCCATAATCGATTCTGTATTCGTGTTAAATATAAGTACCGATCATGTGATCTGCACGCACGATCGATCGATGATTTTCCAGAGTTTTACAACCCAATAAACTTAGCACAACTGAATTATTGCACGACTATCAGTTCCGGAACTTTGCACCTGCACTCGATTCACATTTTCTACAACCTCAGACGGCGACGATCATTCGTTAACAGATTTTCCGATCTATTCAGCTACTCTGAACGATCACCAGTACCGTGCCCAGTCAGGTGCGTCGCGATTAGTCGAGGAATGCGGGAAAGTTTTGTTGTCGATCAGGTATAGGAATATGGCGACTGGATTTTCGAGCACACTACTACTACCATTAGTAGCATTCGGAGTCCCGTAAAGTTCCTCGAGTTCTTGTAGCGGCGGGGCCTCCGAGCGTGGGTGAGGTCACGACCTTTCGACCTGTTCACTTCCGGCGTGAATCTTTGCAGAATATAATCACTGTTATATTAAAATTAATTTGAGACACAAAAATCTCATAACAAAATATAAATTCAAGTAAAATCGGCCGTCAAAATTCACGCACGAAACATGGCGACCCCGCCACCGTTTACAGCCAGCGTCTGACGTGATTGCGGACGACGCCGACGCCTGACGTCACTGCGCGGGAATGAGAAGCCGCCTTCTTATTGGTTGAAAAGATGCAGTGATTTCAGTCAGCTATTCAGGTGGGGGTATAGAATGTCCGAGAGAGTGGGGCTGCATTGGGTCAGGTAAGCTACACCGTCAACTATTCCGACCTGGTGAAGATCGGCTTTAAAATACAGGTGGGGGAAGAAGGTTCCATACATCCTCTTCCTTCGTAAGGATTCATCCGAGGGGGTCCATTCAACCTTTCAACTTTTTCGGAACCCAGATTTCTCGATACCCCTGCAAGGAATATTTACCTGTTGCAGACATTGCGGAGCGGGTCTTCAAGTTCGTCGAGCATCTGCAGGATTTCTGCATTTACGAGGATAACACAGCATGAAAAACCGAAAAATAAAGGGGTGCTGCAGCTGCATAAGCGGTTCACTTTGGAGCAGGTGCAAGATCGTAAATTATTACTACTGCAGGTACACTGCAGCACGCCGCTTCAGCGCGATGAAAATTTACTACCTGCGTAGTAGGGTTCGTGTGCAGGTTCAGGTTCGTTCAAAGATTTTCTGCGGATGAGATAAATAATATTACGAGAGATATGTTATTTCATATAGAGTGAGAAAATGGAAGGAAATAAGCGATTATCATCAACCGATCGCAGCCGCTGTTCTTCTCATGGTAGCGCTGCGCGAATAGAAAGTATAATTCAGATCATACCACCGTGCATATTATTCGGAGCGGATAGACGGGCGAAACGTATTATTTGTTACGAGGTCACTTCTGTACCATTGTTGTCATATGTAAAAGGTAAACTCGATCACCGATCCGCGATAAACAATGGAGGCATCTAAATAATGATGGAGATAAAAAAAATAAAATAAAATAAACAAATAAACCGCTGTAACGCAACTTTGTCATCTGTTCGGTATAAAATTGCGGATCGGTAATTATAATATTCAAAACATACCGCAGTTGCGCAAGATTTTTTTAACCGCATGATTTTAATAGAGGGCAGGTTAAATAAGCGGCATAAAAATGCTCCCAGGGGACTGGCGAGTATAAGTGAGTTGATTATACAGACGCACGTTTCCTCGGAATGAAAAAGTAGGGGAATGCTGGATGAATTAAGAAGGGATAGGTGAAGGAAAGGAGAGTGGAGTTTTATACCTTAGAACAGAGTGAGTGGGGTTCCTCAACTCTCGAGCTCTGCCGCAGAGGCGGCCGTTCTCGACCGGCATCGAAGTCTCCCTTTCTGTGCGTACTTCTCTCAGTCAGTTCTTTTTCTTCCCACTCCAACTATACGTCTATCTTTCTCTTTTGGCCCTCGATCGCCCCGCTTCCGCGACGCCCGCAAACTCCGCGCTAACGTACGTACGTACTATAGGTATATACGTAGCACATGCACGAAGATCGGGACCCATTTTATATCTCTGTATTATACGACGAGTGTAATATGGGCCCGACTTACCCACGCCACGGTGATCATCGTCAAAGCGAGGTACAGAATGTATGGCTTATATACATAAACGTAAGCTGGTATACTATAAGAACTTACAACACGCACAACAACTTCGTACGCACCGCTCTCAAAACGGAACAACGGTATTTGTGAAAGGTCAACGCGTGTACATGTGCGACTTATACTCTCCGCAGTACTCGATTTTGCTGTTCTTGCGTGTATACGTATTACAACGTTTTGTATTCGAATTATTAACCTTATTATTTATAAATCGATTTGCATTACACTACTGAGTTTTATGAATATTCGATCATTTTTATTTATTTATTTATTTTTTAATTATTTTTCCTTTACGTATAAAATCGTAAATATACTTAAAGAGATATCTTTAGGATCTGAGAACAATTTATAACCTGCGACTGCGGTTATAACACATCCGCCGTAGTTTGAATTCGACATTATTGTTATAAATCCGTATTTTACATAAGTAAAAATTTTTTTCTAATAAAAGGCGTTCTGAATTTGTTCGGCTCATTCAATTGTCACATGGAACATTACGATTATCACTATCGAATCACGCGTAGACAAGCTTACAGTATAGTTAGAAATAGAGTTACGAATGACGTCTGACAAAAGGTTGCAATCGTATTAAAGCAAAATTATTCAGAGATAGCGAACGAGTATTTTAAGGCAGTTTGTCGCGTCGATTCGTTACTCTCTTTCTATTTTTTTATTTTTTTTTAATTATAATAATTTAGGTTCGACGAAAATATCTTTTGTATAATTATTCGGCTATTACTATAGATCATACTTAACATATATTTATAAGAAATTTACAATAAAAGAAGTACGTACGACTACGCCGCCAACGTAACACCGTACATTGAGATCAGCACTGTAGTTCTTATGCAATTTCTGTAAGGATTCTCCACGCCCGTATTTTCATAATTCTCTTCGTCTCTGTTGGATGTAGAGTAAAAAAGGAGGGAAAGGAGGAGATTGTGGGCCGATCGAGTGGAGGCAATTCAACGTTACAACAATTCCTCTTTCAGACCGCGCCGTATTCCTCGCTTGAGGGTGAATCGTTTCTGGGCGGAGGTCGAGGCGCCCTGTGGTGGTGAGTGACGGGGGGTGGCCTCCTGGGGTGAGGCGGTGGATGACTACCGTAGGAAGTATCGTCTCCCTCTTCGCTACTCGGGGAAGGAGAAGGCGCCCGGTCGTCCTGCTCCTGAAGGAGCTGTCGAAACTCTTGGATCGACTCGTTCAGCGACCATAACTGCGATAGCAACGAGAGATCCAACTGACGTAGGCCAAACTGTAATATTTAGAATTATTCATCACAATAGTTGAACGTAGCGAACGAAAAATAAATTTTGGTACATGACGAAGCCGTGCCGAGGTTAATATCGTGATATGGATTCGAAAAAAAGCGTCTCTTGGACGACCGCAAGCCCTAAAAACCCCCCCTAACAATACGTCGTCGTACAATTCTGCTTTGGGTGACAGTTCTACTGATTGCGGTATCAAGTGACACAGAAATGAATACCTTTGATCTAATAAAATTGCAGCCCTCCTTCTGCAGAGTACCGCGCGGGTTTCGTATGGAACTGTATTATTCCAGGAAATCTATCAAACGTTTTTTATATGCGGAGACACTCCCGTACGATTTGTACAATTTTAATCCAGTCTCATTTTTTTTGGTTCAGTTTCTTCTTATTACTCGCACTCAAATAAAATCGTGCAGATTCTAGGCAGAAAACCAGTTTACGGGATATAAGATGAAATTTAAATTTAAGACCCACACGCTTATCGGAAGATTTATGTTCATAAGATCGATTTCTAATCGGCAATATATCTGTTTTATACATCTTTTGCATTTGTCGTTGAGATTAGTTTATACTCATATCGTGGGAATAAGTTGCCTCCGTAGCTATATGTATATGTTCGGGATCGTATTGCTTACCAGGAGAAATGAAAGGGATAAAATACGCGGTATATTACAACGAAAAAGGAATAAGCCTGAAGATCAGATGATGGAATAAACGCAAGTGAAGTACGGAGGCGCAGCAGCAACAGCAAACGTTCAGCACCGCAGCTAGGAGAGAAGTATATAAAGTTTAAAAAAAAAAAAAAGGCGAGGGAGGGTCATGCCTGAGGGAATGCGACGCCGTGGGAGTGGCAGCAGTCTGGGTAAATTTTCTGCTGTTGCTGCGTGTCTGGATTCTCTATCATTTTGACCGTCTCATCGCGTTTCGCTTCGAGGCCACCCGAATAACGCTGCACGTCTCAACGCGACGTAGCAAATGTCGCGAATAAAAATCTCAAACGAGAAGAAAAAAAAAACAAGCTCCATCACCATCGCCAAAGACGACAGTTTTTATCCAGAAATATGTTTTTACCATCTCCCTCCTGAGGGTTGCGAGCTGCCCGTCAAGAGTGGTAAGTTGCCGTCCCTGAGTCGAAGGTCTTCCACCCCCTGGAGCTCCTCTGGCGCCTCTTTGCGGTTTACTGGACGACCTTGCGGGTGGGGGTGGAGGTTCGTTTCCGTCGCGATTTGTGTTTAGATTAAATCCACTCAAACTTCTCGGTAGGGGCGGGAGTCCCTGCAGACTTGACATGGCTATTTTTTCCTTGATACTAGAATACAAAAAAAAAACAAAAAACGAAATGGCATTACATAAATAAATAATAATAGATTAGTATACCATGATGATAGTAATAATGATGAATTGGATATACGGAAAAAATCAGCAACGTGGGTAGTTCATAAGAGATCTGTAAAAAGATGTTTGCGCGAAACAATGCGTGGTGTGCGAAAAAATTTGCATTGGATTTTTGAAACGCGTGAAACGATTAAACGCCTACGGCCGTTCGTGATGTTGAGGGTTCGGTCGGATGAATAAATTAGAAAAATAAGGACTATAAAAAATGAATTCCGAAGGTGTTTTTGCAGCGCAGATATATAGGTAAACAGTGTGAGGGAATCGTGAGCGCGTGAATTTAACTGTACACCATACGACAATTTACTTCCCCGTCCACGTACGGAGCGATTTGCGGTCTGTCATCGAGTAATTTGTATTCCCTGTTCTCTGCGTTAACGTCATTATAGTTGGTATATATCGTTATTACATAGTCAGCTGCTGTTGCTGCTCAATCTTAGATGCTTCTACTTCTACTTATACATCTACTTCTACTTCTGCTGCTGAGGAACGGGATCTCGGTTGCTCCGCAGAAATAAGAATAAAAGACACAGGTAAAAAACGAAGAAAAAAAATGGAATAAGACGAAGCAGAAGTATAGAAGCTGGACACACCGCGACCACGTAATCAGCTGCAAACCGATGACTCAGGCCCCTAACAACGCAAATGTATCCTATCTCCGTCGAAAAGATCAAAGCCGATTTGCGAACTGCGTGTAGTATGGAGCTGCATTATACTTAATATATACCTAGCGAAGTCGAAGGCGGTAAATTCTTCTCGGTAGTCTTCGAATCCGCTGAATTGTTCTTCGGCAGAACTACAGCTGGAATCGTGAGCTTCATCCGTTACCTCGTCACCGGAAAGGGTGATTTTTGTAGAGGAGTAACGGACACCAGCTTCTAACCAATCTTCGTGCTGAATATTTACACTGTCCTCAAAAGCCACCTTGCGTTCGGGTCCAGGTTCAGGTTCATGTTCAGGCTCAGGTTCGTCGACGACAACGACTGTCGCGCAATCGTCGTGCAAAATTGTACCCGGGGGTGTCTTAGGCTTGAGATCATCTTCTTCTTTAGATTCCTTGATGCGATTTTCTTTTTCTTTTTTCTCCATTTTTTTGGAAGACTCGACATTTTTTTTACAGTCTAGGTCCTTGATTCTCTCGGGTTTGATTCCCGTGTTCCCTGCAGATATTCTTTTTTCGAATTCTATCGCAGGGAGGATATCCGGTTTTTGGGGATCCTGTGGAAAAGTATTCACCTCCTCTTCCTGCTTGCGGGGTACTTTAACCTGAGGATTATGCGCTTCGAATACCACTGCGCCATTGACGACCTGAATATGCCTCTGATTGGTGAACTTTGGCTGCTTGTTCACATTTTGTTCTGCGTTTTTTGGTGGCTCTGGGAGTTCCCTCGGGGCGTTGATTAGTCTAAGTTGATGTACCCTCAAGTTATTGTGGGAAACTTGAAGCTGATGCCTTTCAACCGGCGTGGGACGTTGCCTCTGACCATGTTGCATCTGCATCTGCAGGTTTGAGGCGTTCCTCTCGTTCCTTTCACTTAGAATTCTTACGCCAAGTTGCTGCTGTTGTTGACGTTGTAAATTTTCCAGATCACGAGCGCTCACTCCTCCGACTCCGATGTGCGGTTGATCGACTAAACCTGACGTCAAATTCTTATCTTTCAACTTTTCATCCGTCGCTAATCCGGCTAAAACGTTCTTCTCCGTACCTCCAGAAACAACAATTTCACCCACTTCTTTCGACTCACCGTTCACCCCTTTCAAAGCAGATTCGTAAACTATCGTTCTTCCGGCTCCTGCGGGTGGGCCGGCAGTTTTGGGAACGTTTTCCTGCTCCTGAGCTCTCCATGGTTTTGTATCAGGGGGAGGAGGGGCTTGTCTAGTTGGGCAAGGAGGTCTGGGTGACCTTTTCAAAGCCTCAGCAACCACCTGTCTGCTTGGTCTAGGTGGGACAGGGGGTGGATGTGGCCTGGGGGCGGCAGCGAGTTGCATTTTGGATCAGATTATCTCTCTTGAGATTTTTTAACAATCGTGATACGAATTTCCCGCTTTTTTACATCAAAGACTTACGTGAGCACTTTTTGATCCTGCCCCACATTAGCAAGTATAATCGTGAGTTGGTGAATAAGAATTTCATGTTCGTGAGGATATTCATCACAGTAAGATCAACACGAACGACGACTACATGGTTATTATTTATACAAATAGCAAAGAGTTGCAATTAAAGCGTAACAATTTTCTTTTCTTCAGACACTCTTACTGACAAGAGGTATAATTAAGAGCTGTTCGACAATTAGTTGAGTTCTTCGGCCTGTTTAAGGTCAGAATTACGCTCCTTTCAAGAAAATTTTTCCTGGGAATTTTTCTTCAACGATATAAAAACGTTCGGATTGTGTTCTTCTCGTTGGATTAAAACTGCACATTATAATTTTCCAATGAGAAATACACTCTCGGATCCCAATGAGCCGGGCTCTATAGGTAGATAATAATGTCTCGTGTATTTTATAGATTTTATAGATCAAACTAACGAGAGCTTTGATGCGAGAACTACGAGGAGTACTTTCAAGTTTCCATTCGGCTGGATACGAAATGAAAAATAAACGAGACAACGGAGTAACCAAAGAAACTGTGCGCACCAATTCTCCCGCCGCTCTTTATACAGCAACGACTACAAAATAACTTGAGATAACGGGGACGCGGGCAGGTGCTTCGAGTACATCCAAATCTCCAAGGAGTTCCGTCCAAAAACACGCCTCTTTTTCCCCACAGTTATAAATCAACCACTATATTTTAACAAATCCGATGAACGTAGTTTTCCTTTCCTCCTCACTTTGTGTCTCTCATGTACAATAAAAATTTACACAAATTTCAATTCTTCTTCACTAGCGGGAGACGATCTTACGTTGCAGGATAAATAGCCAAGTGGCGATGCAGAGTCGAAGAAAAATGAAAAAACAAAACTAGACAACAAGTAGCCGGCGTGGCGCGTTTATTTTCTCGCGGATCGGAGTAAAAGGCGCGTTCGGTACGAGTGAGGGACCGCGACTGAGGGATCCAACAAACATCCTCAGAGGTTCCAGGGGGAAGAGGGGGGAATACCACGTGACTGGAGCTAGCCCCGCGTTGTCGGACATCAGGTAGCTCTGTGCCGGTCGCGCGAGAATTTCAGATGTGTAGGTGATTATTTTCTCGTATATCAACGTGAAACTCCGTCGCCTCGATAAAACGTACGTCTGTGTGTATAAATGGACAACGCGTGAGTGAGTGGTATCCATATTCTTCGAGTAAGAGGAAGAGGGAAAGAGGGGCGAGGGTGGGGAAAGGGGGGAGGGACTCGTTTCTGCTACCTTCATACCTATTTTCTATATAATTATTGAAACTCCCGCGATTCAAATTTACGGATAGGCATAGTTTTAGAGGTTCTTAGGCTATATTACCTAAGCGTCTGTAATACCTGCTCGATAGAAAAGTGCGCATCGGTGTGCGCGAAGGGTAGATGAGTCGTCGTTTTAAATGTGTTAAAGACATATAAAAGTTGCGGCTTAGTAAAACAGGACTGTGAGCAGCAGCAGCAGCATCGAGGAGACAGGGTCTCTGAATAGTAATTGTTACGTAAACGCGCGGCGCTGATCATAACAATAGAATATGATTCGATGTTCGTAATATCGTATATAGTTATTTTGTTAACCGCGAGACACTAATTGAATAAATTTTTCTGGGTACATTGATACTGCATTGTTCTACTTTTCAAATCATATATATATTTTAATTGAAAGAAAAACTACGTCTTATAATTCTCATGTGCCCCATGATTTTACATTGTGCTTACGATTATTTAATTTCTATGGGTAGGGTATGCGTATATAACATAGGTAATTCGATGTGTGAATTTTTCGCAATAATATGAATATAAATAATTCATCACATTGCAGGTTTCGCATACGCGTTCGTGATCGTCTATGTGAAATTCTGATGAGCTTGTGTGCACATATTTAATACATGTAGGTATTAGTATTCTGATACTACATGCATTTTGGACCGATGCAGTTGTGCATCAATGTCATAGCTGTTTGTGTGCAGATGCTAATTCACGCGGTCTGAGCTCAGCTGCGATGCTGCGAGTCAAATCGATCCTATATACATGCGTTATGTACGTATGTGTATATTCAACTGTTTATATTGCTACTGTAACTTCGCTGATTAACGGCTTCCGGTCAAACTTACATTATTATAAAGTGACACGGTTATAAACCATTTCATCGAAATTATCATATTTACTTAATTCGAAATCAGATACAGCGAACCGGCAAATCACACTTTAACGATTCAAAATTTCACAATTTTTTCATACCGTATATTTATTCGTTTCTTTCTTTCAAGTCAACTACGTCTTCGGGAAACGTTCTTATCTCTTGCACGTATAGCATACGCACTATTTTAGGAATTATTCTTTCATCACCGTCTGACGGATGCGTTTTCAAATGAAGGAAGTGCGGTTCTCACATATTTTACTCCGAAATTTGACTTTTTTTCTTTTCCGGAAAGGAAAAACTGGATACGTTACATTTTAAATTACATCACTTGCACTACGTATACGGTGTCGGCTAAGATTATAGTTGAGTGTGTCTTTATCTGAGACCATTAGTGCCGTAAACTCGATTTCTTATCAGGAAGAATTTTTTTTTTATTCTATATTGATACTTCATTGATAAGAAACTGGTATTCCAACTAACTACACAAAATATGACTCAGAATCCTCCCATCCTTCTCACGAATTTAAAATTGGAGGTAAATAACAGTAAATTATTCGATAGGTATTCTACTCACATCGATCAAGATATATATCTGATACGAGCATTACGTTGGAATAATTTTAGATTCATTGATTCGTCAGGATTTATTTGTCAGTAAAATTTTCGAGTAACTTGATTATAAAAAACACAGGAAGATACAGATAAAACAAAAGAAACATATCGGTAAGTCGAGGAGATCAAAGTGTGATTCGTGCTTGTGAGCATTAGGTTGAACAACAACGAAAGGAAATATTGCGAAACAGAGAATAGAGAATTATTTGCGGCCGAGGTAAAAAAATATATACGTATGTGTGCATACAAGACAAGTGAAGAACTCGCCGAGTCATAAACTCAAGTTGAGAATAAGTGTTATAATTTCAAACTGATTACATTCCAGGATTCAAATACAGCTCTGTGATTCTTATCTCATATACAACGGTCGTCAAAGTACGGTGTCATGAGCACAAAGAATATGTATAATAATAACAAGAAAATAATTTTAAATTACATACACTATTCTCTGGTAAAAGAAAAGATGAAAATCTATCTCAATGTCCCATATAGGCAAGCTCCATGGTATGGGATCAGCGCAATTATTTATGTTACTTTTAATTACTTGTAACTGTAATTAGTAATTTTACAGAATATACACACCAGACCATTGGGTATGTGTGCACGTTTATAGGCTGACAATAAATCGACGCCGATGATGATGGATGGTTTAATATCGACGATGGAACCAGTCTGCAGTTAATTAACGACTGCGTTCTATGTCGTGTGTAACTATTAATACGACCCAACAACCAGGTGTAATAATTACCACGTACGTCAAATTCGCTTAGCTTGTAATTTATTATCCATATTCGACGACGTTACTCGGGAGGTCGAAAGTCCTCTGATAGTTTTGTGAAATTGAAGATTCTCTTTGTTTTCTTTTGTTTTTCAACTATAGTTTTAATAGAAAGTAATTTTCGGATCTACGAACCACACAGAGATAAGACTTGCGATTAGATACAAAAATTCTTTTACATAATGAAACACCATAATTAGAACCAAGTCAAGATTTTTGAAGCGCCGAATTGGAACACGTGCGTCAATTTTCGGGAGCTATGGAACAGTGGTGGGGGAAATGATTCATCGAACGTTCTGATGATATGCATTTGCTTTCATTCTCACCTTTGGCTCGATTTACTCCTTGAACTTCCACTCCTGACGGCACATCGGACAGAGATGACTAGTTTGCTGCGAGTGCAGCCACTTCATTATGCAATGAATGTGAAAACAATGCGAACACTGGCCCCACACTTGAAAAAATATAGAACAAAATAATTCATGAAATAACAATGAAATTATTTAGAATTTTATTTCGCTGGGAATATCAAATAGGCTGCGCGTTTCAGCTAAGGTTGCAAAATGTTTTTATTCACATTGGTTTATGTGAAACTAGTGAAACTGGGAGGACGGTGTCGAGTGAACTCGCTCGTTTAGACAATGTTGGAAAAAGCTACGAACGTTGTAGCCGTGCACGCTGTATAACTGGAGCGAATTTACCGATCGATATTTAACGCGGTAACGCGCAGATGCGAGCCTGAAGTTACAAACCTATGACAACACCAATTCGGTTGTTTACGGCTAGAAAAAATTATCGTGGGCGGAATTAGGATTTTGAAAAATTGTTGATCGAGGATCATAATGAAAACAACGATGGTACGGCTGCTTTTAATTTAATTCGAAAAATATCATTTCGACCTGGATCTATGGATCTAATAATATCACGCATTCGTCGCTATTATTGGGTAGCAGCCGTCGCAAAATTAATTATAGATACGACATCGATTGCCAGGGTCATTGAGAAAACGGAAGAGGAAAAGGAAAAGAATGAGAAAATTTTAAAATTCTCAGCTGCTTTTTAAAAAATTGAAATTGAAATCTATTTATTCGAAAGTGCGATAATAGATCAAAACTTGAATTCAGTTCTAGCGTAACTTGAAATTTTAAGCGCAGAAAGTTCGTAACATGAAAAGATGAATGATTTATAAAGATAACATAATGTGGATATTATTTTTTATACCTAAGGGACAATCGTCACCGGGAATTTTGCAGTCTGGGCAGCTAGCATCGAACGGCATTCGGCAGATGCCGCAATTGTCGTCGTTTGCTATCCAACGCCAAGTAGCTACACCTGTCCAACCTGAAACGCAGAAATCAACGAATATAAATATAAGGCGTTACATGAGATGGCAGGAATAGAAATATACAAAAGAAAATCACAAGTTTAATATACATGAAGTATGCCCCATGTATACTCCATATTTTTTCTGTATTCTTTCCATCCGAAGGGTAGTTAAGTTAGCTGAGGTTATGTAAGGTCATGATGTGAATATTGGAGCATGAGATAAAATTTATACATTTACGTACTTTTTATGGTAACTCTCATGTTTCACATCACATTTACGGATGAGGCCGGAGCTTGATACTGCTTCTGCGAGTCTGATAGAGTCTGTTTACAAAAACTAGCAGAAAATAGATCTTTAACAGCTCAACTGACGTTTCTTCGTTTGACTCACTCGGCACTGACCACGCTGACTCCTGTCATCTGTGCTGACTGTTGGGACTGTGCTGCCATCTGGATGCCACGAACATTAATCGGAGACCGTCGAATCTAATCGTCCATCCATTTGAAAACGAATCTCAAAAATGATCTATAAATTATTGTCGTGAAAAATTATTGATGTTGGAAAAATTTATGCTTACCTATTATTTAGATGACATTCGGCCATTCTCATAAAAAATATAACAACATAGAATTTAATTTTCAGGAATATTTACAATTTAGCTGTAGTCGAGAATATGATTAACTGTATTGCTAAACTTATAATGAATTGATGCATTTTTTTGAGTATAAATGCGTCAGTAGAATTTTCAATTCCAGTTCTGCGTTGTCGCTGGAATTGTGAACCAGTTATTTACTCCGAGCTATTCTACGTCTCAATGCTGATATTTTTTCTTCTTTAATTTGCACGTAAACTTATACGGAATTTTAGTGGTTTTACCTTTTTTGGTCTTTGTTTTTTCGTTTCATAACAGAACAAACAATTGCATGTATGCAGTACATTACAGATAATAAAAGCCCGGCAAATCACCTGCTGCAGCATTCTAAAGTCCAAAACACATCTAAGTCATTATCGGAGCAATCAGAATAATCATGAAAAATTGCAAAACCAAAATGAGATAAGTTATTCATGTATCAGAGGACCAGTCTTAAGATTATTCTCGTCTAAGATCCTCAACTTCGCGATGCTTCGACGCTTGGTCATCCTGTTTGTTCCGGGTATAAAAAAAAATTCATCTCCTAAGTTTGAAACACATAAGAAATTCGGAATTATTGAATTACAGTGACAATCTACGGCACCGCTGTTCCTGTGGAATCGGATATTTGGCTTCCAGATAATCTTCGGCTGATATATCCTTTAGAGAGACCTTTCGTTTTTGATAGAAACGTCGATTATGACATGGACGTTGAAACTGACGTCAGTTTCCATCTTTTCACTAACGAAAATAAGGAGACAGCGCACCTTCTGAGAATCGGGGACACGAAAATCCTTGCTGAGACATTTTTTGACCCTGAAATGTCGACTAAAGTTCTCGTCCACGGGTGGACCGACAACGTTGACAATCGCTGGTACAAAACATTTCGAAATGAGTATTTAAAGACTGGCAATTACAACGTAATTTTTATCGACTGGTCTTCAGTTGCTGGAAGAGAGTATTTCGTGTCGGCAAAATTGACCCATCCCGTGAGTGTAAAGATCGCTACAATATTCGTTCAAAAATATTTCATTGCGTCTTCCATGTTCTCGTAGGTGGGTGAGCACGTGGGAAAGTTTTTGTCCTTTTTGGAGACGGACGGAAATACGTCCTTGTCGAATGTCCACATTTTAGGGCACAGTTTAGGTGCTCAAGTCGCGGGGTTTGCTGGTTCTGCTCTATCGGGTCGTGTAGGACGAATCACTGGGTTGGATCCAGCGGCGCCTGGATTCGAGGCTCCTTTTCTGGTGGATCCAAAGAATCGCCTTGACCCGACGGACGCTGAATTCGTTGACGTTATTCACACCTGTTCTGGAACTGTAGGATTTACATCGCCCATTGGTCATGCAGATTTTTATCCTAATGGCGGAACCTTCACACAGCCAGGATGCCCTTTGATAATATCACGTGAGTTGCACTGAATCATATGGCGTTCTGAAATCGTTGGTAAATACTAATTTTTTTACAGTTTATTGCAGCCATGCGAGGTCCAATCAATTTTTTGCAGAATCTATAACCCGACCCAATGGATTTTTATCCTTGCGATGTAACGGATGGAAGGAATTTGTCGCAGGACATTGCAGCACGGAAAATGATCCAGTTTTCATGGGAGAAGCGGTCAGTCAGGAGGCTAGAGGAACGTTTTATCTAAGGACCAACTCCAAGCAACCTTTCGGGCAAAACAATTGAATCTACTTATCTTTTGTGTATTTGTCATGATTTTTAATTCGGTAAAAATATTTTTCGCGTCCTCACACGTGTATTACATCGGTCATTGTTATACAAGCAGTTATTATAAATATGTTGTAGTAAAATATCTGAGATTAAAGCCATTCAGTTTTTTGGTTCGGTAATGATAGGATTTTTTTTTTGCTTTCATTATCTTTCACTATAGTAACTTCAATCGCCGTCCACCTCGTCCATTTCTTCACTCGACGGTTTTTCTATTTCACCGCCAAATAGGACACGGTATTTACGACGGACTACGTCCCAGTCAACGACGTTACGAATTTTTGTCGCCTCCTCGTACGAAAATTGACTTCCTCCATCATCATGATGCATTCTGTTTACGTCAACGCTGTTCTTGTGAAAAGGAACCACTCTGGAATCCTGGAAAATGCAAAAAATTGTAGCCATGATCAGTTTTGAGGCGTTACAAATTTTTCTCAAACGATTATTCCGTTGACACTTGACAATTGTACCTGATAAGACGAAACCCATTGATTGAAATGTTTCCCCAAGAATCTTGGCGCGTATCTCCTCTTCGCATTTCTATCCTTGTCCATCCGTTTCTTGCAAATTTGGACAAGATATAATGACCAGGCGCTAATTAAATTCCAAGGTGAAGGAGCAGTTCTTGTCCTGCGAAGCAAAAAGGATGTTGTATTTTTATTGTTTTAAATTTTTTAGCGTCCGAATATCTTAGGGTCTGATAAAGCTACTTACTTTTGCATATTTCGAATCAATTTACTCAGCCCATATTTCCATTGCAGGTCACTTTGTGATGTTATACTTTGGTAGGTATCGCTCATCATGGCAATCAGCAGGTTAATAAGGACGATTATGGTAACCAGCATGTAGAGTGAGAATGAAACCTGCAAAAAAAAATTTTCAAGGATATAAGTATCGGAAGCTTCCGAAATTCAGTCGAGATTCGTAATCCTCATTTGAATCACATTGATTTTACCTTGAAGAGATAAAGTGTCCACGGAGGTTGCGTCCTTTTCCGAAGTGAAATGGTGAAGTCATCGGCGTATTTTTGTCCAAAGATGGCGAAAAAGAGATTCTCGATCATGTCGATTGGGCTGACGACAACTGTAAAATAAAAATTACGTTTTACTCTCAATCGAGGCAGGAAGACAGCTAATTATAAACAGGCTAATTCATTCAATAACTCCAATGTGATGTGAGAAAACAAGACAATTCTGTACAGAAACCATCAGGTACAAAAATCATAAGTAAAAAATAAAAAAAAAAAATAAAAAATTACTCGTGGGAGTGCCGCCAAATTATTGTATTAATATTCGTCTACAACGAACCATTCAGCTGGATATCTAAAAATAGTGGTTTCGAATTTGCGAGCTAATTCAATTATCATCGGCATGTTTTCGCTACATAGAAATTAGGGTTTCGTGCAGATCAACTCGTGACTTGCAACTATTGGGAGGTTCACTTGCAATTGTGTTTTTCTATAAATGTACCTACTGGACACATGGGGATGCACATTATACATTCAATACGCATACAATTCGGTGTTTCGGTACAAATTGGTTTTTTTTTGGGTTTTTTCTTTCGGTCATGCTGGGTGATCATGTACTTTTAAAGCGTTTCACATTCAATCTAAAATCATTCATCCAAAACCAAAGGGTATATTTACAAAACTCGACTATACATCAGACGGGAACACATATTTTTTACACCGATCGAACGCTATTTCGTTCATCGATACGTCTAGATGAAAAATGGTCAAACAAGGAAATGCGGGTTGATTTTCGAAGGTTTCTACCGTTCAGATGATGTGCCTTCGTGAACTATACTGCACACAACGATTACACTATACATACATGCTTGATCTAAGATCAACTTGATCGACAAACATATTTCGTGAGTCGTTATCTATAATGATTGGATACAGGGATTTTTGGGCGTTTAAGTTTCTCTTTGTCGTTTTTGGCCTGCGCACTGTCGATTTCCACCGCTAAAATTTTCATCAAATAAATCATTTTTGGCGGCGGAAGAGCGAATAAAGCGCGGGTAATCAAACGCCGAAGAAAAACTGTCTAAATTGTTTTGACTATATTACGAGTAAATTATATATACACAACGTTCATTTAAAACGTGCAGACTACCAGTTTCTCTACGAATGCTTAAGATAAAAGGTAGTAACTAACCGTTCGATGTAGTTAGACGTCGACTGATGTCTAAAGTTCAATAATTAGAGAGAAAGAAAACGAAGAATGAACAAAAGAATTTACCCCCCTGCCCTACGCCCCTTGCGCTGGTTTATCTTAAATCAGCTACATTCGTTTATTTAACAAACTTATGCTCGTATTATACGTTTCTAAATATTGTACAGTTATATTCATATAGTTACATCGTATCATTAATTATATGGCTACCAATAGAAATCGGCGGGTACAAACGTTATATTAAATATATTTTAAGTATATGGCGTTATTATCTATATCATGCATAGTACGCAATGATTTATCTTAAGTTTTCTAAGTCAATAAATTTGACGCAGGGGGTTGACCTGCGGCGGTCGTTGAGGACCCCGTGAGAGCAGCGAGAGGGTCGCTTTCTATGCTTTCTTTTATTTCTTCCGAAGGTTTTTCAGATTCTTCGCCAACGAGTTCACGGTATTTTCTTCTCACAGCGTCCCAGTCAACGACATTGTCAATTCTTGGAGCATTACTGAAGGATAATTGACTTCCAAGTGGGCTGAGATGCACCACGGAAAGAGCTACGCTGTCTTTGTGGGCAACCTGCCCTTTTTTTACCTTCGAAAGCCATTTTGCTCCCATTTTTGATCGGGCTGACATTCGCCCGGTACGTTGGAAGCCCATCATGTGGACTACCGAGGGACGTTTTCGTTTTGCAGCACGATTTTTGCAGATTTTGTAAAGATAAGATATCCATGAGGTGAGTAAATTTAAGGGGGATGGTGCTGTCGTTGTTCTGAAACATCGAAGATTTTCAGTTAGAAGTAAAAAAGTTATCGCACAATTATTGACAAAATTTTTAGAAGACTTTCAGGGAGACGAAAATTTCGTTTTGAGAATATAACAATTAAGATGTATAAAGTCAAAAACCAGAATTAGCGAATTTGGGTGTACGTATAGTAGATAGTTACGCAGAGTAGATTGAGGTGCTTTTTAGTCAAAAGATCAAGGAGAATTTTGAAAAATTTTAATAGATAGTAGATAAAAAAAAGTAGAGCGTAATATAGAGATTTGTAAATGGTGAGTAAAAATTTATAGCTTCATATAAAGCACCGGAAATTTATAGCCAAATTTGATAGTGTTGTTTTTTTTTCAAGGTATAAAAAAGATGACGTATATCGTCTAATTGATTTAACGGATAATTACGCTGCTCTGTTGCGGTCAATTCAGGCCCATCGTAACGTCGCTTCCTTTAACCTTACCTATGCATATTTCTGATGAGTTTGCTCAGTCCGTATTTCCATTCAATGTCAGACTGAGCCTGAATGCGTTGGTAAGTGTCGCTCATCATGGCAATAAGAAGATTAATCAGCACAACCACTGAAACCAGCATATAAATTCCGAAGGCCAACTTGAAGAGGACCGTTGTCCATTCTGGTTGCATCTTTTCAACCTTGAAGTGTTCGTGAGTGGTCTGTCCAAAGATGGCGAAGAATAGAAGCTCAACCGCCAGTATGGGGTTCATCCTAACTGCAAATATCGGTCAAAACTTTTGTTCAGAAAAAAAATTTGAAGAATTCTAAACGTGAACGTGCTCATGCACTGCTCTAATTTTATAGGGCACATTTCTACGCTATGCGTCTTCACTAGCTTTGTTTCATTTTTTCATTTTTTTTTTGCTTCAGTCTTTCATTTTCAGATCATAACAGGGATGAAAAAAATCATCTCTCTCAGCTAAGATAGGGCTAGGAATTCCGGTCTCGCTATGGGATATTTGCATACTGGGGGCATTCCAAAATCGCACATAACTAAAACGCAATCATATAATGATATACCACAACAGCATAACTCACGGTTTAGGGTTATTATATATGCATACATTATTTCTTATACGTAAAATGCGCATACAATGTCATGAATCATGATGATAAGACGTTCGCATGCGGAATTAGGTAGATATAGGTATCTATAGGTATAATGGTCAACTGAAAGTAGCTATTCGTTATTGTTCAAGGACGCAATTACGAAATTTCAATTATAATAATTTTCTTTCATTTGTCATGCGTAACGGATAGGTATCTAAAATACTTAGTAATAAGGAGACGATTATCTAGCCTACATGGTAGGTTTATAACAGCGCCCGGCGATATGGCTGCCGAAGCGTAATAAGGAAACTAAATGAATAAACATATTGAAAACGAACAAAATATGTTACGTGAAAGAAAAAAAAAAACAATGGAGGAGGAACGCAAAATTCACGATGCAATGAAATCTAAAACACATGCTCGAAGCACTCGGATTTTGTGAATTTATTTCTGATTTTAAAAATACATGTAAATATTATCGGTATAGACGTCTTGCGGGGTGGATGGCGAAATATTTATGAGACACGAGTTGGGAGCTGATTTCATGCATCACGTACGTACGAAACCCTGAAGTAAAAAAAGATCGAGTACGTATTATCTGAAGTTGCCTGAATCGAATACGTACTTCTTTAGAATGTTTTGAAGTTTAGATGCAGATGAAACGCGGCAACATCGCGCAGAGCAGGTATAGGTCTTCGTGGATATTGTTCCGTTTTTATAGATTTTTTCGTTTTTTTTTTTTTTTTTCCCTTTTTACATAACGCATGAACATAGTAATGCGCTCTTTGTATACATCAGTAGCACGCGAATGTTGATTTTCCGAGATGATAGATCAGCTGAGAAGATTACACGTTGGAATCCCTCCTCACCAATTCGTCGCAAATGGTTAGTAGAAAAATATTCGTATCTTTTCACGTTCCAATAAAATCAACCCGACTATATCGGCGGAGTTGAAGCCGTAGCCGGAACAGTCGAGGCATTTGAAGCAGTCGGACCCGCGTTTTCATCCTCGTTATCATCCTCGTCTTCCTTGTCTTCCTTTTCGGCCTCTTTTTCCGGCTCATTTCCGGTCAGTGCCAAGTATTTCTTTCTTATCGCGTCCCAGTCCACGACATTTTCAATTCTCGTTGCGTTATTGAAGGATAACTGGCTTCCCAGAGGACTGAGATGTACGACGGATAAAGTTACGCTGTCCTTCGGTCGTACCTGACCCTTTTTTACCTTCGCTAACCATTTCGCGCCCATTTTTGAACGCGGTGACATTCGCGCACCCCTACCTAGTCCCATCATGTGAACGAGGGAAGGTCGTTTCCGTTTAGCCGCTCTTTGACGGCACAATTTTATGAAGTACACTATCCAGGTTGTCAGCAAATTCAGAGGCGACGGTGCCGTCGTTGTTCTGGAACAATAACATTTTGTTTTCTTTTTTTTTTCTTTGTACTTGATCCGTATAACGTGAAGAAGATGAAGAAATAGAAGAAGAAGAAGAAGAAGAATAAAAGGAAGCGAGAGAACATCCGCGGAGACGGAGAGACGCGAAGAAGAAGACCGATTGAATATTTGGTAGTTCGTTCCAAGATAGAAGATAATAAAAAAAGGGAATATGAGGCAGGGTTTAATTCGTACTTAATCCATATAGCCGTGGTGACGGTGGAGGAGATTCCGGCTTACCTGTGCATGTTTCTTATCAGCTTGCTAAGTCCGTATTTCCACTCAATGTCGGACTGGGCCTGAATGCGTTGATAGGTGTCACTCATCATGGCGATAAGTAGATTAATCAACACCACTACCGAGACCAACATGTAAACCCCGAAGGCAAGCTTGAAGAGGACCGAAGTCCACTCGGGCTGATTTGTTTCTACCTTCAGTTCGCTGTGGGTGGTCTGACCAAAGACCGCGAAGAAGAGATACTCGAAGGCTAGCACCGGATTCATCTTTACTGGAATCCGAGGCAACGTTGCTTTTGGTTATGGGGTTAAAAAAGGGTGCGCTACGCAACGTGGTCATGCTCATGCTACGGTTATTTGCCATGCTTAAATTCTTGGCAGACGTCGTGCGCTGAGCAGCCATTGTCATATTCAACACCTTTTTTGCTTTCCAATCTGTTTTTTTTTGTTTTTTTTCCCAAAGTATACAAAAACACAAATCAGCACACATTTGCGGAGTTGCAGTTACCGTTTTTTGGCTTTTTGTTGCCCGTTATCAGTTCGTATAGTTGTAGATAAAAAAAATATATGCCACACGCACAAACGTACCTTGCACATTTTTAATGCTGCAAGTGTTTCTTTCTCTTAGCTGTTTTTTTGTTTTTTTGGTTTTGCCCTTGAAATTATTATGATAACAATACATACTAGGTAAGGCGACACGAGGCGATGCGTTTTTTCAAACGCAACTGCAGGATGCAACATCGTGACAATTCAATCCAAATCACACGCAACACGCGAACGACACAAAAATATATAGACACACGAATCAATGCATGTGGGGTGTGTAGATGATGCGCTCCGCCATTGGATGCATCGATCATGATTTCAGATTTTTCATAAACCCTAATGGCGGTGGGTCCAAGTATTTGAGGCATTGGGAATGGGAAATTGTAGGTATATGCAGAAATTTTTTTGAACATGGTATTGTAACGTCCAGGCCATCATGCCGTGATTTTTGATGTTGAAATTCGAAGTTTTTTTTTTTTTTACAAAATTTTATCCTTAGTTTGCAGAACTGTGGCAACATGCTTGGATCAAGGGTATTTTATGGATGATTTTGATTTGAATTTGGATACTGAATTTGCTCGTGTATTTTTTGACGATCCATTAGGTACGCTCTGCTTAGTCAATTAAAAAAGAGGTCATAAAAACTGACGGATCAATTTTAGAGACATCATGCAGTGATAACCACAGGCTTCGATAAAACTTGATGATGAAAATATAGCTTGAATATAGCTTCTCATGGTCGCACAAATTGCAGCAGCAGAAAGAACACGCATCAGCAGGAGCAATGGCCTGAAAAATCAAACGATGGAATACGCGCAGTGCCTGATATGCCATTATAATTGATGTATATATAGAACAACAAACACGATCCCTGCTAACAAAAAAGTGTAAAAAAAATATATATATATATATTGTGAAAGAAAAACCAAAGACATACCGAGGACACAAAACAGTATAAGTCCACACAAAATGCATGTACATAAAAAATGTTCTTTCAACACGAAATTCACAAAAAATGTCATACCCTGAAGAGGATCACGAGTTTGGAAGTCCTTGAATTATAGAAGGTACCAAATCGCGAAGATTCTCTTTTCGGGTAAAAAAATTCTGGGCAATGACGCAGGCAGCAGTCCAACGGACAATTCAGGCAACGAACATCACGCACACGCATAAAAATGCAACGGAGCAGACGAGACGACATCGAAGAACGATTTCGCATTCACGAATTCATTGGAATATTGGAATAATATTATTGAATTTTTTTTTTGTTTTTTTTTTTTTTTTTTTTTTTTCAATATTTGAAAAGAATTCGGCATCGTGCGTCGTCGGTCCACCAAAACTTACAGTCTTTACTGCTATCGTCACAACATTCATTTTTTTTCTTGTATCGCCCGTAGCGTCGGGGTTGCGTCGAGACTGGCGTTTCCGGGATCCACTCTGTATAATTGGCCAACAAACCTATCAGAATTAAGTTTGTTACAACGCCAATATCCCAGGAATATTCTCGTGCCAGCCTTTAATTAAAACTATGGGAAAACAAAAAAATGTGCAAGCTTCTAGCTAACTCTACCCAGCGTTATTTTTTATCATTACTATGTCAGGCCACGTACTATACACGCACAATACCATTTATTATTTTCACAGAACGATCGCCTAGGTCCATTTTCATGAAGAGAAATTCTGATCCTATAGACTTCCGATATGATACATATTTACACGATCACCTATATTAATCGCTACTAATTAATTGGCAACGATCATTATTATTACAATATTCATGTATGGATACTTACAGGGCTGTCTTATATCGTGGGAACGAATTAATAAATTAAGTTATGATAAATATTACCCAAGTACTAGTTACAAGGTTTATCTACTCATTGTCTACGTGCCAAATATATACTTTTACTACGAGTCTTATTGGAAATTATTCCCAATTTATTTAAAGTATTAAAGGATTCAATTCTTCGACGAGTGCACTCTATGCGTACAGATTACACGCTGGCCCAGCTTATCGAAAAAAATGGAATTTCATGACTTTTTTGAAAAGCGATTTGTGGGAATTTTCAGATTCGAGAAAAACACGCTCAATTTATAGGGGCAAACAAAACTGGGCCACTTAGCTTCCAGAAGTATCGAGTTTGGATACATTTTCTGGTTATCTGTTCTGGAAAGGGTGGTTAGTTTCAGTGCGTGAAGAAATTACTGATTTTCACTTACCATCTGAAAACGCTTCCTTCTTAGTTCTGTCGTAAATAGCTGCTTCCTTGGCGGATTGGTTTCTGAAGGCCTGATTGAGAGCGACGAAATGCATCGAGAATCCGAAGACGAAGATCGCCAAAACGGCCAAGAACCTGGCCAGATCCTTCATCAGATTTCCAATAATGATGGCCCATGGTCCAAAGAGGTAGTGAAACGACAGAAAATCGAGGATTTGCACACAGGCGAGTAAAAAACTGATCGCAAAAAGCTGATTCCGTAGATAAAGCAACGTTGGCCACTGGGGTCTTTCCACTGCCACAAATCCGAGGAGATGAAAAGCAACTCCGAAAACTCCGAACAAAAGAACTGCCAGTTTTATCCACCCCAGACCACTTTTATCACTTGGGTTCGTTAGCTCGAATAACAAAAGTCCGGATAACATTATCAGCAAACACCACTCGTACCAGTACGGAATTAAATTTGCTCTCACAACAGGGTAAATAGGGGTGATACCGACTAGCAGTAGAAACACCATGAGGTAGATATGGGAAGTCAGATATGACATGAATTTTATGATCGGAACATTGCTGTACTTGTGACCGAGGGGAAGTGCAAACACGACCCAAACCGGTGGGCAGATTAAGAACGCTATGAAAAGGAGCATCGTCCTAAAGGCGTTCCATTTCAGACTTCCCTGCCAGAGTTCCTGAAGATATCGCTGGACGACGGTGTGCGCGATTACTTCTTTCTGTTCGTTTTCTATCAGGACATCTAAAAACTCGATGTTCCTTCTGTCCATAGAGGTTAAAATTCTTCCTGCCGAATCGGCACCTGCTGCAAGGGCTAGTAATTCGGTCGCCATTGTCTCGCACTGTTTCCCAGCCGCGATTAAATCTTTTGCTCTTTCTTTTTCTTTCTCCGAAAGCTTTACGTAGATGTTCGACAGTTTTGCTGCAGTGTCCACGGGAGCTGGAGATACCAAAACAAATTCTTCGATCGGTTTGTTGTTGTTGTTTTTACTGCACACCATCATGTTGTAGACGAACTGTGGCAAAGAAGAAGAACAAAATCGATTTCTTTATTTTTTTTTTCTTTTTTAAATCGGGATAACTTTTTCGATAGTCATTTGACGGTGAGGTTTCTATAGAATGGGTGCGGACATTGATGAGGCATTGAGTTAAGTGCTATCGACGATCGGTGATCAGCCAGACAGTGGATGGTGAGCATAATCGTTTGCCGTTTGTCAGACGTGCGCTATGCCAACCATGAGACATGATTTTTATTTGGGATGGATGATTCGTTAAGAAGATCGCGTGACGTTGGAACGTTTCGGTGCAAATTTATTTCTTACGGGATATCGACTTCTTCGACAGGGAAGTTTGAGATAGCGCACGCGTGATGTACCGCAATCTTTAGTGATCGTGGTTTGGCTTATCCTTATGCAAGGAAGGGTCTGTATAAAACTCGGTTTTATTCCATTCCGGAATTATTGACTTTAGAAGTAGACTGTATAGATATGTCTCGAAACACATTCAATGCACGAAATCAAAAATGTTCATTTTAACGAAATGCAGTTGACAATTGGTGATAAAATGACTCATCTAAATAAATGATAAACCAGAAAAAGCGACTATGTAATAATCCGAATCAGACGCGTGAGATTGATCGCGAGTATCAACATCTAATTTGCATAATCCATTGAGACGCAATGTGGATGAATATATAGTTCGAAATCCTTGCGTGCCATCTTATCTCGATTTGCGCTGAGAAAAAGAAAGAAGAAAAATACTCGTGTCTAGTTTTAAAGTATCACGAGTTTCGTAGCGAACGGTTGCGATAAAGGAAAAATCGTGATCTGATATAATTCTTGCAGTTTTTTTTCTCTCCAAATACATTTCCTCACCCTTCTGTCCTCCATCAGTGCATAGGTATCGTGTTCCTTTTCCATCAGATACTTCAGTACGTCGTTGTGACCTTCGGAAGCGGCGAACCAAATTGGAGCGCTTCCCAAATTCGTTTCGCTCTTCGGCGACGCACCGCTTTCGACTAGGAGTTTCACTACGTCCAGGTATCCCGCCCTGGCAGCGCAATGAAGAGGTGTCCATCCGTTTTTGTCTGTCGCGTTTATCTCCGCTCCTTGACCCAGCAGAACTTCCACCATTTGATAATGGCCATGCGTCGCCGCTATGTGTAATCCTGTTTTTCCGTGCCTGTCAGCACTGTGCAAAAGTTCCGCTGATCTGCTGAGCAAAAGTCCAACGACCGTGATGTGACCTCCGAAACAGGCGAGGTGGAGAGGATTGAAGCCGTTCTCTGTCGTGGCTGCTTCGACCTGGAATTGGAAAGGAAATTGTTAGGAACTAGAGTGTTGATCTTGAAAATGAAAAGGATAATGAGATATTATCCTACCTGGACACCGGCGGAGTTCAGAAGAAGTCTCACGACGTTTTCGTTGCCGGAATAAGCGGCCAAGTGCAACGGAGTCATTCCAGATTCGGCGCCCAACTCACCAACCAGAGAACCTCCGGTCGGTGGGTCGGATTTCACCGTTCCAGGGACATGTGTGAGAAGCTCCCTGACCGTGTCTTTGAAAAAGATGTTGAAAAAGTCGTTTTTACGCGCCCAT
Organism: Athalia circularis; assembly: GCA_963978495.1. Classification (NCBI taxonomy): domain Eukaryota; kingdom Metazoa; phylum Arthropoda; class Insecta; order Hymenoptera; family Athaliidae; genus Athalia; species Athalia circularis. Next base: position 28,524,955 of record OZ021700.1, on the reverse strand, counting down.
AGCGTGAGTTTAGGATGTGTATTTTTGTTTTCACAGGGACAAATTAGCACCTCGTAGACATTTACTCAGGTAGCGAGCCACGGTGGCAATTTTTGAAGATCCTGAGGTGATAACTACTTTACGAGAGTGTTAATCAGATTAATCAACGGCGTAGCAATGGAAGAGCAATTGACCCAGAAATCGACTAACTAAATTCTGTCGTGTTTCCAAGATAAAGAAGCCCCGCGAGCGATTTGATCCAACAGTAAAGGCATAATTTTTGAAAAACGAAATTAATTTTTCAGGAATTTCTTCAATCTTTCAGAATTAATAGTCTTTCGTCGCATGCCGTGAAAAATTCAATTTATTGATTCAAGCAGTTTATCATGAGTAAAATGGAATGTTTTCTAAACTCAGACCTCCCAAAAGTTAGCGGAGCTTTTTCCAGGGTTGTAATTGTCCATTAAATCGGAGTTTACAAGGTCTAACTAATTCACTAAAACCTCAATCAGACGAATATATTTATTCGAAAGCTACGCCCTGAGCCAGAGGGCGTATAGGGCCGAGTCGTTTATTGTTGCGTGCAATTTGTCGGTGTCGTGAGATCATCTATGGTCGTAACTGATCGTTTATTTTAGTGATTAGGTATAAACTTGTAAAATCCGTTATTTATAATCTTAGATCGGTGAATTTCGGCGGCTCATCCGAGAAGTATGGGTTCTGTCAGATTCTGAAAATTATTACCCAGTATTTTCATACCAATCAAAAGTACGGATAGGTTTCTTTGGCCATACACTGCAGTGACTAATTCTATTCGAACGCGCAACGTTCTGCACACCATTCGAAACGTAAGTAACGAAGTCAAAGCGAGCTTTATGCTACGAACTATCGTCCCCATGAATGTATATCCATGTAAACGTGAAATGTGTCCATAAGGTAAATAGGCAGGGAAAATATTCTGTTAATTCGTCACCGTCTCAAACGGCGTCACGCCAACCGGGAAACCACCAGCGCACCTACTTCCGGTAAATCATACTGTTCACCCCTCAACAAAAGCTCCCCCGCTCCGTAATTCCGTCAGTCGCGAAATACGTAGATTGCGTGCGAGGTGGCCTTGACCAGCGCTTGCCTCGTGGTGGAACGAACGTCGAAATGGCTGTTTGTGTCACGCGAAATCTAAGGAGCAATCTGTAGTGCAGTAATCGTGGGGCCCATTCTCGCCTGACGAAATAAACAAGATGAGCAGCCACCGTTGACCGCAACCCCTCTGCAGACTTGAATCTAGCCCGGACTAAGATCGGCGAAATATTTGCATGAGCTATTCTCGTATATTGGTTAATAGGTCAGTAAACCACTCGCTTTTCTCCGCAGCCCAAGCACTCGCAATCTTCTAAACCAGATCTTTATAAACTAGCCTTGAACGCGTGGCGTGACAATTCGCGAAAGGGTCGCAAGAAAAAGTCAATTTTTCGAGAAGCCACTGTTCTAGTATTATTTGTTACTTCTTTTTCACTCACCGGCTTGTCCGAAGTAGGCGGCTACATGGAGTGCCGTAACGCCAAGTTTCTTACTGGAGATCCTGAGGGACTGTGACGATCTCATGACCTCCAGGACCTGCCCGTGACCATGTTGAGCAGCCAGATGAACGGCGGTAAATCCAGCCCTGTTTTCATCCGCGCAAGAAGCTCCGGCCCTAACCAAAGCTCTTACAACTTCTGCGTGCCCACCTTCAGCGGCAAGTTGCAGCGGAGTTGCTTCTGTGAGCTTATTTCTCGCCGATATAACACCTTGACGGTCAAATTTCATCAACTCTTCTATCACCCTTACACTGCCCTGCATTGCTGCTATATGCGCGCAGGTATTCCCGTCTTTCGTACATGCCATTACAAGGCTGGGGTGTCTTTGGAGGAAAAGTTGTGCGACTTCAGAGTAATTGTTCATAGCCGCAGCGTGGATAGGTTTTTGTCCTTGGTCATCAGTCGCGTCTATACTAGCGCCAAGTTCCAAAAGAAGCTTACAAACTTCGAGCTGACCCGCACCAGCAGCGAGATGTAGTGGCGTTTGTTTTCTCAAGGTCAGTACATCGATCGCCGCACTGTAATCCTGCACCAAGAATCTGACTAAATGTGTGTATCCGTTCATGGCTGCGAGGTGAAGTGCCGTCCTTCCAACCCTCGATTTTGAGTTTATGAAGGCCTTATTCGCCAAGAGTGCATCGCAGACTTGAAGATAGCCGTGTTCAGCAGCCAGGTGAAGAGCCGAACGACCTTCATGGTCGAACACGTCCACTCTGGCGTGATTGGCAAGGAGGTTTGTCACCAGTTCCATGTGCCCGCGATGTGCAGCTATCAGCAGTGGCGTCCAACCCACCGAACTTTGACGATTCAAGGCCTTCTGAACATCGGTTGTCGACATGTGCGCTATCATCTCAGACAGGACCTCGTTATTTCCAGCCAAAGCACAGTAGTGAAACGCCGACTCTTGAGCCTGTTTTGTCTGGAGTGAAACGTCCGCTCCTCCTTCTAGAAGCGCCCTCACCACCGCACGGTCATCTCCTATCGTCGCCACTTCGGAAGGTTCGATTTGAGCCGCGTAATGCAATCCACTAGCACCTTCATGCGTCACGCTGTTCACGTAAGCCGTTGCCATTTCCGGACCCTTCCGTTCCTTCACAAACTCGATCAGGTGGCGCACGACGTCGGCTCGACAACCACGGCATGCCAGGTGCAGTGGAGTTTCACCGGTCTGGCAGAAAATAAAATAAAGCTTCATAGGAGTTCTGGCAATGTTTCTCTGGAAGATATAGGCAGGTAGAAAAAAATAAAACCTGTAAGAATTAATCAGCAAACGAGGGAGCATGTTATTTACCGCGTCAGAAAGTGCTTGTGCTCGAAAGAATGCATAATAAATTGTGCAGTTGAGTGTCAAAGTGATTCGTTTCCCATTCTAGTACTTTTGACTTGAACATCGGATCCCCTCCGTCTTCCAGCAGTAGCAACATCGTCGCGAGATTTCCCTGGCTGGCAGCGACGTGGACGGGAGTTTGGCCATCATCAGTTGTGAGGTTTGGACCAGCTCCGGATTTCAGAAGCATAAGGGCGCACCTGTCTCCGTCTGGAACTCTTGCCGCAATGTGTAACGGAGTTTCTCGCATTTTTCCACCCCTCACGTGGACTTCAGCCCCGTATCCTAAAAGCGTTTCTACTACAGCAGGCTTGGCACTTTCCACCGCTATGTGAAGGGCGGTATAGTTGTCGTTTGTCGTTGCGTCAACCTGCAGGAGGGAATCAAAGGCGGCGACCTTTACACATGATTCTTGATATCATCGGTCGATATTTCTAAGAAATGTCCAGCATTGTGACCTTCAAGTCGGCTATAGGAAAATTATTCGAATCGAATTACGTTGGAAAGTATTTGTCACGAATGTGGCAGAGCTATGAGTCAGTGGACATCGTACGAATTCTACGAACAAAACTAGGAGCGGAACATTAATTTCCTGTTGAGTTTCTCAAGCTCGCTTATAAAATGCCAGTCAAAACAGGGCTTGAGTATGAGGGAGGTTATTGAGTTCGCGATTGTCATCTGACCGATGGATACCTGCTTTTACGGTGTTCTGGTCTCTTGCACGGCGGCTATAACTCGCGGGTAAAAACTTTACCAAAGCTTCGGTAATTTCTCGTGAACACGAACATTAATTTCGACACCGCGCATCAGGATTGCTCGATGAAAACCAGTTCCGTTAATTATCCTTACGGTCTCCGGCTATACCCTAATTGCCCTGAATCCTTTCCACGTTATTCACCAAATCAAACATGAAAATTTACCTTTTCACCTCGCTGAAGAAGTGTGCTGATTATCCCCACGTGGCCATATCTCGCCGCCGTGTGGATCGACCTGGCTCCTCTTTTATTAGGCATGTGGAGGTAGACGCCTTTCTTAAAAAGCATGGTAGCACATTCCGAATGTCCGTTCAACGACGCTATGTGCATCAACGTCGAACCGTCCTTTGTCCTTTCGAAAATACTGGCCTTGAATTTGTCCGCCAAAAGTTCGATCACAGAAGCATGACCGTTTTCCGCGGCCAGGTGCATCGGCGTCCTATCTTGATGGTCAGCAATCGACGCCGAAGCACGTACCCCATAAAAGTACTTGACTAGCGTCTCGTCACCTTCCGCGCTCGCTATGTGCAGCGCCGTTTGACCTTCACCCTAAATAAAAGAGTCACGCAAAATCACTCACGATTCGAAATTAAACAGGTGTTCGATTTTCGGAAGACCCTAGAATTATGGGGGTGAACGACCAAACCGGAGACGTTCTTCTGGTCAGTAAGAGGAAGTTTCTGGTCGACTGACCATTGCGTTATGGCTTTTTCAGACTTCTTCGCCTCGACGCATTGCGACAATCACCCTAGCTCATACATTAAGCATACAGTTTTTCTCCGACAAATCCCTCCCACCATATGTGGTCTCGCTAATTTTATTCAATGACGCACTTGGTGGACCTTAATGTGCTGCAGGTGTCGTTAAATTTCTAACGTGTTAATGCTGTGCCGGCACGGTCAAGTTGCTCCGAATTACATATATCCTTACATTGCTGACCACCCGCTAAGTCACGGTGCTTAGTCAACGTCCTACTCAAGATATGCTCGGTTTTTGCGATGCTATCCGTCACTAGCATACCGGATGTTTTCATCACTCAAACTCTTCCGATACAACAACACGGGGTTATAGCCTCCTCGGGCTACAAGACTAAGAAGTATCACAAGGTACATGCAAATTTTCTGCGACATTGCCGAAATGAGTTTATTATACCGATCAGTCTTTGTTCAGCGTTAATTATAAAAAGACCTCATTTCGGGAATATTATTACGCCCGGTAATAAATTACATTTTAATTAGGAATGACTAATTAATTTTTTCTTTTGATCGATAGGACCGTTCTCAGAAATTTGGAAGTCATCGCTTCTTCGTATGCCGCTAGTGATAAAGAGTAATCAACAAGAAATTATCATAATGAAAATTTTCACTTACGTTCTGCGTGTCAACGGAGGTTCCATAATCTACCAGTATGCGAACCATATCTACGTCTCTTCTCCTGGCCGCCAAATGAAGAGCAGAATCTCCAGCCGGCGTCGTGGCTCGTAATTGATCCGTCGCTTGCTGAGCCAAGAGTTCGCGACACATCGATTGATTTCCGGCTTCAACCGCCAAAAGAAGTGGAATTTTTCCCCTCTAAAAAAATAGAAATGTCACCCCAGGTATCTCAAAAAAAACGTTGTAAATATAAAGGTAGGGGATTTGTGAACCCCGGTGCACCATGGGATTTTTCGTTCCCCGCATGAGATAATGACCTCGTCAGGGCACACGATATTTTCGATGGTAATTTTCCCAGAATTTTTCCAATTCTTTGCAACGCCAGCCTGGAGCCGATTTTTGTGTACAAAGTCCGTCGTCTGGATGGTTTCAGATTTTTCCGATAATCGATCACCATCTTCGGATGTCTTCGAGGACATGACGTCATAATGGTGAATGTACTAATAGCGTTGTTTTCAGACGTTGTGGATAATTATTACGGATCTTGTTTTGTCGCCCATATCGCACGATTCCAAGACAAATTCAAGAAGCTTAATTGTTTTTCAGATAAAGAAAAAAAAAACTCGAGTACTATGAGAAAATAGAAATTGGGACGTCACGGAAAGACGAGAGTTTCGATGACGATCGAATGAAGACTAACTCGAGTTTGTCGTTTCCGCAAAGGGAGAAATTCGATCGCACGAATAAGCGACGAAAACACGACGAGAATGCGACATGAACGGCGTCTACATAGCACATTTCGCTCCTCCTCGCCTTACTGTTCGCTATGCATCGCTTATAATGGTATACGTATATCTGCAGCAAGTACAAGTTATATACTCGCGGATTGTCCTCTTACGATTAGTTCGTTATCGTGACAGAGAATCGATATACATTGAATCTACGATTGGTTGGGTAAATTCCGAGCATCAACCTCCGTAAAAACTGAGTAAAACTAAAAGAAGAATTATGGAACCTCCCGGGCCAGGACTCGGTGGGCGTCGGTGCCAGGCTGTGATACCTCAGGGCGGCCCCGTAGGTCACGCGAGGTGCACCACCGGGGATGGCAGTCCCGCGATCCGAAAGCTGACGTCTATCTATCACCGCAGGACTTTACCGGGGCAGCAGATCGAACCGCGGACAAAGAAATGCATTAAACTATTTCCACCGAGTTACCAAATACTTTACAAAACTTCACAGGCTACAAAACCCGGAAGTTTCTCTTCAACGATCATCGCTGCTTAACTTTTTATCCCGGTCAATTGTATTTGTTCTTTTTTCTTTTTTTTTTTTTTTTTTCTTTCGAGGGATGATTTCTCAATCCCGCAGTTACTCGGGTCACCGAGCTATTAACGCCGACGTGGTAACGTGACACGACATGACGGCGTAATAATTATGACAGAAGGGTTGAGTACAATGGAGAATGAAACTCACGCCATCGACTTTGAGTCTAATGTCTCTTCCCGCGGCTGCAAGAAGCGCACGAAGAATCGACGTTGCGGTTCCAGTCTGCCTAGAAGCCACCAGATGGACGGCTGTTTGTTGCCTAGACTGAAAAATCAAAGGGAAAAAGAAAACGATAATCAAATGTCAGATCAGTCGAATTCATCGAATTTACTTTTACTCAAACACATACTTTACCAAAATTGATAATTTTTATGCTTGATAAAATAGTCATATAATTGATTCTTTATTTTCATTTGCCAAGATTATTTAACCGTTTAATTTTGGATAAATCCCGCTCTCGTCGCATTCGAGGAATTTCTTTTTCAACGCTTAATTGTATTTTAATTGCACTTCTCATTTTGTCAGTTGCACAGATTAATTTGAACTTTGAACCGATCAAACTTCAACCATCCGTAGTGGCAAAATAATCTCTTCGTCGTAAAGAATGATAACTGTTAATCGACATTCGTTACTCGGAATGAAGAGGTGAATAAAAATAAATAAAACAAATCAGAATCTTCAAGTTCATTCAGCAATTCTCGTCTCCTCGCCAATATATTTGCTGAAGAAATCAGCATTTTGTTAGGTCATCATCTCTCAAATTTATGGCTTCATTCATTTGATTTCATTCATAATTCTTACCCCGCCAGTCGCGTAGGGATCGACTCCTTTTTTGGATAGAAGTAATTTGACGACATCCTCCCTGGAGAACATCGCTGCAATATGGAGAACATTGTAGTTGTCCTGAAATAATGATAAATAAAAATCCGTTGTAATTAGTGGAATTTACAATCAGCGATTTCAGGGCACACGTATTATAATTGTATAATCTAAAATGACACGTAGGGGTGAATGGAATTTTATCTAGATAATAATTAAGAAACAAGTATCAACTAAGGTGAACATCGTTAGGAATCTGAGAAAGTTAGGTACCGCAACACGTTTCGTAGGCAATTAGTTGCACGCGTTTACACAATAAGGTGTTTACGTAGTTCTGTTTTAGTTCACTAAAACCATAGTTTATCTGTAAAATATAAATACCTATGATCGTGATCAATAATTTCTGATTAATATCAGAAATAAAAACCAAAATTTCTCTACTTTCAATCAATTGATTCGACCGGTACGGCTGCTATCATAATTTGTGGTAGCTCATCCCTGTACGAGGTCATAAGCCGATATAGGGGCGTAAATTGCATTTCGCCGCGCCCAACATATTAGCTGAAAGTAGAAACGAGCCGCCATTCCAATCACTGCTTATTAGCATGCAATTTGAAAATTATATCGGGCACGAGGGAAGACGCCGATCGATATAAACAAACCCCAAGCTATTTCTCCATAACGGTTCTCTAGACATGCCCTAGAAATACACCATAATATTGCCCATCGTCATTCCGATCTTCCCTTCGTTTTTCTCATTCTCTTTCCCTTCCGTGTTTCCCATTTCTGCGTCCTTGCAACAGAATTCGAAAAGGTAGGCGGCTCAGTCGGGCGCTATGTGGATCACAAAAGTTGGAGGGAAATTTAATCTGAGGGCGAATTCAACATTAGGATGAAATAGTAACTTCGCTACTTCACTTCTCCCAGACACATACTTACAATAATATCTTTTCAACAATTCTCGTAACCCTGCGCTATCGACTTTCTCATAGCATAAAGCAAACAATCGCTATAGATGTATCACCTAACACGCACCCTCCTCATATTCAATTTCTTCAGGCGTTTAAGGTCCGAGAATTTGAAAAACTTTGCGTACTTTTTCTTTTGACTCGTCTTCGTTTGAAAAAAAAAAACAAAAAATGAAAAGGAAACAGTTTCGTTGTTTCTCTTTTTTTTTTGTTTCATTTTTTTTTTCCTCATTATGGAAAACGAATACACGAAACGATTTGTATAGGGGCGGTTGGGTATATGTTTCTTGTGGTATTTTAAATCTGTAATATAAGTTGGCATCAAAAAATTGAGCACAGAATTAGCAACCCTTGGCTCGTGTTTGATGGAGATCTGTTAGCCGACCAACTGCGAGCACGCCAAGTTTAGATCGTCGTTTTCAAGGCCTCCGAAGTGAGTAAGTGCCTTAACACTGTATAGAGTGAGTACTAGTGACTCAAACTTGGGGAAAGATTCAACAGAAATCTAAATACGTCACGCTCAATTAGTTGAGGTTTTGTTCATTTTTTCATTTGTTTTTGCCATTTAATTCCCAATTGTCCACGTTCCACATTTACTTCAAGTTCCTCAGGGTGTATTTTGAAAGGCAGTTGGTCGTAGCTTCGATTAATCTCGGGGTACTGCAGCGGGCAAAAACTTTATATTTCTTTCCGACTTCACATTCTTTTGATTAGCATATTTTCTTTGTCAACCATTCCACGTTGTGGCAGCGGAAATAAATGAAAATCAGATTCACGCTAAGAAACGAGTTTGAAGATAAAATAATTGAAAAAAAACGTCTGAGGGTTTTGAATTCCGCGAATATGACTGTGTGTCTTTGCACCGAATGGTTTTTGTCTAGCCCCGTATCTACGATAATGTTAGACAGGCTAGTTATTGTATCGTTAATGATAATAGTGTGATCCGTGTTAAGTCGAGGTTTAAAGTTAGGGGTTGTATATAAGATTGCGTGAAGCGGAGCCAAGGCCAACAAGAGGGCCGGTTTAAGTAGGCCGGTCAGTCAGTGGGTCAAAAAAAGTGGTGCGATTCCGAAAGCCGATAGAGAAATAAACCAACTGAGGGGCGTCGATCTCTGCACGGGTGTATGTTGCGAATCTTTTGAGGTCGCATATTTTTATCCCTCGGATTCGACCTTCACGGTGAAAGAAAATTATTCGCCATTCTTGTAATTGGGGTCTATTATGAATTCAGGACGGATATGACGCACCGCAAATACGTCCCCCGAAGAATGGTGTCTGACGTGAAAAGAAGTTTCATAAAATACGTCGAGTCACTCCAGACCTCGAAAGCTTTTGAAATTTAGAAAAAAACGTTGTTATCCACAAATTTTATGGGTCTCTGTAATCGTCCGTGAATCAAACCCTGCTCGAGTTATTCAATGAAATGATATTCACGCAGCCAGCCTTTTTCAGCTGCACTTTGTACTCGTATGCTATAATCTAGGTGTATGCTAAAAATCGTTAAAACTCAACCTCAGCTATAGCCCACGGCATACGGAGTACGTTAATTATCATTCCATTTCCCACGTGACTATAAAGTACGTAACAAATTATCAACCGCCTTTCGTGGCATCATCCAGTTGATTCGAAATTCGAAATCTTTTTACTCACGTTGTTTCGACATCCGACGTCAGCGCCCAGGTCTATCATCCGGTCTAAAAAACCAGTTCGATTATCCTTCACGGCATACATCAGCGGCGTCATTCCTGTCACCTGAAACCAAATGAAGATTTTTAAATAAATTTCTTACAGATGATATTGCATGGGGATTCGATCAAAAACTTTGGGGGAACTCACCGGATCCATTACACCGGCCAACGGTGATGGATTTCCCTCTTCACCTGCTCCTTGCGCCGCCTTTTCCAAAGATTTGAGGAGCTGGTCAACCGGGGCCCATTCTCCGCGGGCCGCAAGGCCCAAGAGTCTTTGGGCACCTTCCCTGGAAGTGGCACCAGCAGATCCTGGTTTACTTCCCGGTTGCGGTGGTTCGGCGATACTCGTTCCATTGCTACCTGCTGCGCTAGAATTGGCATCATCTTTTCCACCCGCAGGACTGTCTTCCTTGCTAGAAGGATTCTTCTTGTCGTCCTTACTGCCCGAAGGCTTTTTGTTGCTGCTACTCATAGCTTATTTATGTTCAGCCGTGGAGGCAGGATCATGTTACAGGAGTGTTTGACCCGAAGCGAAAATTCGAGGGTATAATCATTTCCCGGCCATGAAAATAATTGATGACTCGACGCAGTGATCAGAATAAATTTTCACTTCGATTCTCATACTTTTAATTTCTTATTCCCAAATTACATTTTTAACACTCACACATTTTAATCTGTAGATTGCTGAATCGCTTATTATTGAATGATTAGCTTTTAATTAATTACGAGCAGCATCACATCCAATGAACTTACATTCTCATTATTCAGACACGTGTAACCTTATCAGAGTCATTGAATATTGAATAATACGCTATCAATTCGCTCGGCGGGACTTCACTGCAGTTAAGTCCGTATAACATAAACCACCGCCTTTTTAATCAAACCACTACTAATCATTTTCAGAAGAAAAAAAATCAATCACGAACACTTTCCGAATTACGTTCAGTAGAGCACTACGTTAAATAGGGCTGATATCTCATACAGTTACGAAATGAAACAGGTCGCGGTGAAAAATTCCTTAAAAAAACCACGATTCGTTCCCGAAGGACAAAACAATTCGAGGTAACAAAATGCTCTGGGGAACGATGTTCGCGTCGCGGGCTCCCTCGCCTTTCTGAAGACGCTTACAAGCACCAGAAGAGGGTAGGTTTGAGCTCGTCATGGCGCCGATCAACCAATCGCAGTGCTACCATTGGGGTTGTGAGCACCCTGCGTACAGAGCAAATTTCACTATACACAATAAACCTCCCTCCAACACAAGCTTAAACCACACGCAAGACTCTAGCTGAGATTCTTGGCGTGGGCGTAGGAGTCGTAAGGAGACGACGGTGGTAAGGGAGGACGGTAAGGGCGCCGTGAACACGCGACTTCCGGCGCAGAACTCCCAGACCTGATGCAAAGCACGCCACACACAGGACACGACGTCACCCTCCGTCTTCGTCTAGAGTGTGATTTGTTCAGATTTCGCATGTTTACTTACGGACCGTTTTTTTTTTCTTCACGAAGAGTCAAGTTCATTCTGCAAATTTTTTGCACTTTTCGAATCGGCAGTTAATTTTTTTCCCCATCTCCTTCGCTCCGTATTCGGATGTTGGACACTGACCTTTGCGATGATCAGCTTTCACCGATACTGGAGAAAAAAAAATAAAAACAATTGCGCAGCGAGAGGTCAAAGTGATGGAAATCATGCAGTGGCGATCGCAATTAGGACTTCGAAGTTTCTTTCTGATAACAAACAAACGACTGCGTGTGACGTTATAATTAACCCTTTCCACAATTTTCTACTTCTTTGCACTCTAATTGGTGTTGGAAGTAGTGCGTTGCTGCAGTCGTTATTAACTGCCAGGTGTCTGTACGACTCTATTGGTAGTTTTAACGGGTATTCCGCATTGCGGCTAACCGGACAATGTCCGGTACTCGCAGTTTGTATAATAGGACATGCATAGGATTCATGTGGGTTAGGAGGGTGTCTTCTAGCTTCGAGAACTCTCGTGACAAACGTCCACGATGCTTTTATTTAGTGACCAGTTTATTTGCTGTCTCTTTCCACGGAGCGAATGACTGTCTCGGTTACTTTGAGGCGCGGCTCCGCTAATTATCTATCATGTTCTCCATATATCACACGATGCCGATAAACGGGGACGAAATTGAATATTTGGGGAGGCCCACCAAAAACATTCCGCTGAAGTCGACCGGATTTGTTTACTTTTTGCTTCGTCGTGTGATAAATAATAACGATTGTTATTCAATTACGAATATCGCCAATGGAACCGATCCGACCTTAGACCTATAATCGACACCAATCGCTCAAAGCTGGACAAATTCATTTGAATCCTCAAACGGTATTCCTTAGTTTACCTTGTGCAACCGAAGAGTCATGTCACGTCTCACCGACAGCATCCCGAGGGTCCTCCGTGCCGGAAGATGTGACATTGGAAAAAGTTTCAACAAAGAAATCCCAGCTGCTTCATGTGGTGAGTAGAAATATTCTCAACACCTGCGAATTCAAGTTCACTTTCGTTATTTTTTTATACTCATTTTTCTCAAGTGGAACTTTCGAAGAGTCTGGCCAGCGGGGCTGATACCCCTCAAAAACGATGGCGTTCGACATTGGCCGAAAATGGAACTTCGTACCTTTTTCATCAGGGTTCCGAACCACTGCTGGACATGACCCTTGGTCAACTACTAGATCAGGCAGCGGACCGATACCCGAACAGGATTGGCCTGGTATCGATGAGTCAAAATGTCAAATTAACTTTCAGTGAGATTCTGCGAAGGGCTGACAAATTGGCAGCTGGTCTGAAGCAGTTGGGACTTCAAAAAGGAGACAGAGTCGGTATCTGGGGACCGAATACAGTCGAATGGTATTTGAGCTTCATGGCGATAGCTAGAGCCGGATTTAAAATGGTCGGAATGAACCCGGCTGATCAATCTAAGGAACTGGAATATGGAATACAGAAGGTCGGGATCAGAGCAGTGGTGTCTCCAGATATTTTCAAGACGCAAAAATTTCCAGAAATGCTTCTCAGCGCTAAGGAAAACTGCCCGACTCTTGAGCACATCATCATTTCTGGCGATCATCACGCAACGTAGGTTATTTCATTCGATCGACTTTGAGTAATTATCGGGTACAATTTGCGAGCATATTTTGAAAACATGATAATTGGTGCGGTAAATTGATTTCTGAACGGGTAAGGTTATCGTTGTTCGTACTGATATTTGTAATCAACACGCTTCAATCCTAAGAATTTGCGCCTGATTTTTCGCCGGTTCGGAGAATGCGATTCAATCATCGCGACTGATTACATGAAGTCGTTAAAAGACATTGATAATAATTAATAAGCCCCTCGGAATAGCAGTCGTAAAATAATTACCGCGATTCTGGAGAGCATTTACCTCAAGAGATATTCCGCAATCTAATCATATTATCCAATGTTGACTCAAGTCCCATTCTCACACATGCCTAGCAAATATCGATACAGTTCAGGCACTCCACAAACTAACCCCTTATGTCTGCGTTACGTCTGTAGAAATAGGTCAAGTCTACACAGCTTTCAGAGATTGTTTTAATTCCATCATTTTCAAACACGCCTAGCGTGAAATTATTATTTATTTTTTATACGCGTCTCAAAGCCGTCTGTCGTGATCGGTCAACATCAGTTTGAAATTGATATATTTAGATACGACAGAATTAGAAAAAAGAAAAACGAAATTAGTCCGAAGATTCCGGGGAGAGCGATTATTTTTACTGACCGATTTGTCTTTCATTTGCGTTTTTTTTTTTTTTCCATCTTTCGTTCGGCTGACAATCAGTCGATGCATTTACACGGGTATGTTGGTAGCTAGTGAGCCTTGAACGGTATCCGGTTCCCGTCCACCTCCTGCTTCGCGATTAGAAAAGTCTGGTTCGTTGAAACGGCGGGTCTAATTTCCGGTGATTTTTCAATGCAATATATTCTGCCGAGTCTTCCCTTCGCGATTCATCACCCGTTCGCTTTCTAACTAAACGATGTTGTTAGGTATTACGCTAGGTGAATTCGCGGCTGGAGGTCAAACGGCGCGTCGCCCTGCTCGCTACGATCTCTTGATTTTGCAGCCCGGCCCTGATAATCAGGTGATGGAATCGATCCATTATTAAAACACCGGAAAGTAAAAGGATCATCATACATCAAAATGAAACACCGGTAGACCTCGTCGTAACCGATGACCTTATTTCTTCTGCAGAAATTTCAATAGTTTATTGTCGTTATCATTTTATTTTCGTTTTTTTCTAATTCTGCAAAAATTCGTCTGTTCGGCAGGTTCATATACCTATAGAGTTTTATACGTACTCAGATTTGCGCAATTATGAAAAACACGTATAATAGCATGTTAGAATTCACGATGTCATGCGAACATTTAGTTTTCTCTATATATGGTATGAGTATGTAGTTGCTAACGATGTCATTATCTGCACTCATGTGTAATTTAATTACCGTAATGGAGATCGCGAAACAGGCTGCAAACTGATTAGCTGTAATCCTTGTCGCTGATATATCGTTCTTCCAGTATACATTACCTTAAGTAACGAGTTAACAAAATTAGGCTAAAGATTTTTGACCCTTTCACCTTTTGACATTTTTTTATTTCCCCAAAATAGAGGTACCCGGAGATTCGTCGATGTCGAATCTCTGGCCAGTCGAGTTCAAGTGGAAGCTATCGGTGCCGAACAGAGCAAAATTTCACCCAACGACGGAGCCTGCATTCAGTTTACTTCTGGAACAACCGGAAGACCAAAAGCTCCTGAAGTTTCTCACAGGTCATACGTAAACAATGCGAGACAGGTGAGAATATGTTAGTGACAATCAGGTAGGCCTGAATTACACGGAAATTAGATGGGAAACAATCGCAGGGTGTTCCAAAGCATGAAATTTCTGAAAGCTACATTTTGTTTACTACGCGTCAGGAGTGACTCTGATCACGGTCAAGATAACTTACAAACAACGCTGACGAGCGAACAAAAGCACTCCGAAAACTTTTGATTACATCAACGAAGAATCAGAGGTAGCGATGACCTCTGCCGACATTGATCGCGACGGGATATTAAGGCTCGTTATTTTCCGCGCTCTTATAACACGATTTCTAATAAAAAATATTTTAGGTACGAAGAACAGAGGAATCTTGCATCTCGACTTTTATTTCACGCCATTTTTGTGTCTCACGTGAGAAAAAAAAAACGAAGTTTACAAAGTTGTTCGAGAACTTGATAAATCATTTTTACAACTTGAGGAAGAATTTTAGTTCTTGTTTTACTGAATATTTATGGAACGAAGAAAAACGGACAGATCAGATTAAACTTTTCGGCATAAAACTGTGCATTAAAAGCGCATCTGCACACGGAATCGGAACTTGCTCATCAGGGACTCATAATGCCAAGTCCCTTACGGCGGGTTCGATCACAAAAAAACTTTATTAGACATAAGCTGTACTTGGGAGTTTTTATCAGTGCTCGAATTATCGCGGTAATAATTCCGTGCGAGCTGATAATAAAACAACGAAAACTTAGAATTTCGTTCTTAACTACCTCATGAACTCTGAAATAAAACAAATTCGTTATACTTTTCATCAGATACACTTCTCGTTTATTTTTTTTTCTTCTCTCTTTACCTTTCAGGGGATGAAAAGAGCAGAGCTTGACGTTGGCCATCACACCGTCTGTTTGAATGTGCCGTTTTTCCACGCATTTGGTATCCTGATGGGACAGTTGGCCACTCTCCACGCTGGAGCGACAATGGTATTAGCTGGACCTTCGTTCAATCCAAAACAATCTATTGATGCAGTTGTCAAGGAAAAATGTTCCATGATGTACGGGACGCCGACGATGTGGGTAAGACTATTCGAAACTCTAATTTTTTCATACGGATTGTTGAGGTTCGTTTTTCTCGTCATCCCTGAAATTTTACAGGTCGATCTGGTGAACGCCCAGCAAGAGAAGAAAGCACCCATTGAAAAGCTTGCGAACGGAGTGACTTGCGGTTCTCTAGCGTCACCGGAACTTTTCAAAAGAGTCAGGGAGACCTTTGGATTCGACAGTATGAAGGTACGATCTAAAATTCCGATGTGTTTTTAGTGAGCGGTGAAAAATCAGTTCTCAACTTGTACCTCGGTTGTGAAAAATCGGCTCCCTTGACGGATGAAAGAGTAGCTAATTACCCACTCGGACTGCGAGTACACGTGGGTTATCGGCGTCCTGTACTTGGACGCAGTTACAGAAAAAGCTATGCCGCGGTTAGTTCGTATTGGGAGCGAAGCCCGTATAGTGAAGTAGGGAGGCCAATGACTCGGTCATTCATCGCTATCTATGCGGAGATCTTTCGCGGTAAGCGGGATGCATCGAGTAAAGCAGCGAGTCTAGAGAACCAGTTGAAATCCCGGGAGTGCAAGAACATAGTGGACATCGCGAGTGTGGGCGCGAATATCAATGCTGCGGGACTGAACGATCGATAAATTGATTCGACGATGCAAATTTAGAGCGGAGGCGTTTGTTTCTGGGTGAGAGATGGCCGATGGTCGTTGCAGTTAAAATATCAACTGCGGATGATATCGGAAGATCAAATTAACCGGATAATTTTTCTCGATCAGAAAAACCCCGCAAAGATCAGCTGCGACAGATGAAAAATCAAATCATCACTCGAGGCTCGCAAATTATCGATACCAGACGACCACAGATAGATTCACCGATTTATCCATTGTAGATTGTAGTAGTGCAGGCATTTAGTGGCCAATTATAAATCAAAGATAAAGCCGTTTGTTGCTCTTTGCATCTGTGAGTTGAAGAGTTCGGTGCTGGCCAACAGAATGACACTGACCATGTACGCGTTAAAATTAACACGAGACTTTTCGAGTCCCATTGAAGTGTGCCAAGCTTGAAGAGATGAGAGTGAGACGAAAGAAGCAAAAAAAAAAAAAAAGTTGGTCGTCTTCCAAGTCTCACGATATAATTTTGAACTTTG
This sequence comes from Athalia circularis, assembly GCA_963978495.1. Taxonomy (NCBI): domain Eukaryota; kingdom Metazoa; phylum Arthropoda; class Insecta; order Hymenoptera; family Athaliidae; genus Athalia; species Athalia circularis. The sequence continues at coordinate 28,508,148 of OZ021700.1, read as the reverse complement.
CGAAACCCTCGACTCGATTACTCAAAACGTATGCCCCACCAATCGAGTTTTGTTCGATTGATTTCCGTACGCAGGTCGCTGATTTTTACTTTTTTCTTCACAGTCATTGTACGGACAATCGGAGACGGTGATTTGTTTCCAAACCTTACCAGGTACTCCGGTGGAGACTGCGGAGACGACGGTTGGACACATCTCCGATCACATCGAGGCTCAGGTAATCGAACGTCGGAAAATTCCGTCGAATAAATTGCAATTTCCCAACGATATTCTCACGATAAAATCACTAAAGTTCATTAATTGATCATCCACACTCGGGAAGTGCGAAGGCAAGAAATTAACCCATTCGGATAAAGTACCGAGTAACCGGGTGACTTAAGAAGCATTCACCTGAGTCGCATTACGTTGGAAATCCAGGTGTAATTAGGAAACAAGTAATGGCATGGTGTCTCTCGTTCCGCAGGTGGTAGACGAGAATGGAATTCCTGTTCCCTTCGGTACGCCGGGAGAACTCTGGGTTCGCGGTTACCACACGATGATCGGCTACTGGGGCGATGAAGAAAGCACCAATAAAACCATAACCAAAGATGGCTGGCTCAAAACTGGAGATCAGTTCATCCTGAGTCCCGACGGTCATGGAAAAATTCTCGGCAGACTTTCGGACATGCTCATCAGGGGTGGCGAAAATATTTATCCAAAGGTACGGCATCGGCTGTATTTACTCATGTCACCTTCTATACGAATGGCAAATTTTTTCGAGAATCAAATGATCTTACACAATTTGACTGATTCCAAATATTGTCGAAAATGAAATCTCGCAGGAAATACAGGATTACCTGGAAACTCATCCTGCGGTGATGGAAGCCCACGTTTTTGGTGTGTACGACGAGCGCATGGGCGAGGAGGTTTGTGCCTGCATCAGACTGAGAAATGGCGCTGAGTTGACAGCTGCGGATATAAAGTCTTACGGCAAGGGGAGAATATCGCATCATAAAATTCCTAGGTACGTTTTCTTCGCGCAGAATTTTCCGAGAACAACAAATGGAAAGATCAAGACCAACGTACTCCGAGAGAGTCTTGAAGCCAGAGGCGTCGTACCTTCGAGACCAAAATCAAGTTAAGGACCTCGATATTCTCAGATGATTGTAACAGAGACGTCATGTATATTCATGGAACACGAGCTACTTTAAACTATTGCAGGCTTTTTTTCAATCCTCTTTTATCTTACATGCCAAATAAATGAACTTGGGATTATCGTGCAATATTTAAATATGTTGTCAATATTCCGTGGAAGAGTTACATCGTCAAAAAATGATGGTCTTGATCTGAAACACTCATAAAAGTAATGAATATATTCACCACGAACTACACCTGCTATTTAAAATCCAAAGATGACCCGTGAAAAAAAAATGAAATAGGGCAAACGAGTACCAACTTATTTTTTCAATTATACTTAATTCAGAACGGGGTATTTGACACAATAATTTTTGTCATCATCCAATGTTTATCCAGGAAACACTATTTATAAATGCTGTCTGATGGTAGTGCATTTTTTTTCGTCAATTGTATCCGCGCACGAATTAACAATAACAGGCATGCGATAGCTCGCCAACAAAGTAATATACATGTGAGAAAATTAATAAAAGATAAGGAATATTTCAAAACGCCATTCAATGCCAGCCGCGATATCCCTCCTCCTCTTCAATAATTATGGCATTAAAAATAAAGACTTGCTGCAGCTATAGTCAGTTGTTTCCTTTCTCGTGTGACAGGCTACGAGAGGTCTACTCAGCCTCATCACCATTTTTTAATACAACGTGTGTCTTTGAAAAGTGATGATTCGACTGAAAAACACGATTTCTCGGAGCTTCAGGAGTGCGGTCTTTTTGGACGGTGCGCCCCTGAATTTCAATCTAGGGAAATCATCAGCGATTGTTTCTGGTGAGCAGAATTAAAGTGCATGAATTTGCATTTCTACTCGATCACCTGTACGTGACTGAGAAAGAAAATTAATAATGATAGATAATAATGATAATCGCAGTGTGTGACGTATTTTAACTCCAGTTTCGGGTCCATTAAAAGTGTGTGGAAAATCACCATGGGATCATCAATACTCCCAGAGAAGATGGCATTCGATATCCACCGAAAATGGACCTTCCTATATGTTTCATCCTGGTTCAGTTCCCCTGGTTGACATGACGCTTGGACAGCTAATTGAACAGAGTGCGAATCGATATCCGAACAGGGACTGCATCGTTTCGGTTCACCAGAATGTCCGGCTTACTTTTGCTGAGGTTCTTCAAAGGGCAGACAAATTAGCGGCTGGTTTAAAAAAATTGGGACTAAAAAAAGGAGACAGAGTTGCTATCTGGGGACCTAATACCATCGAGTGGTATCTAACCTTCATAGCGATAGCTAGAGCAGGTTTTAAAACAGTCGGGATGAATCCGGCTGATCAACAAGGAGAGCTGGAATACATGATTAAAAAAGTTGAAGTTAGAGCGGTTGTGGCTTGGAATATTTTCAAGACACAAAATTATCCGGAAATGCTTCTCAGCGCTAAAGCGAAGTGTCCGACATTGGAGCACATAATCATTGCCAGTGATCACGCTGTGTCGTGAGTTGAATTTTCTTTCATTTTTACTTTCATCATTCTGCATATCAACATCAAGCAATATTTAATCAACCTTCTATCAAGCAGAATATGTTATATGGCTTTGGAAATATTGAAGATGTTCTCGTTCGCGATTGACGAGTGTTAATCAGTAGAGATTCTGCTTATCTATTGATTAACGATCGAGTTAAGGTCTTTTTACTCGTCGTCTGATTAGATGAGAACGTAAAACGAGTTGCTCAGTTTTAGCAGACTTGCCATTCTAGCGTCATCGTTAAACAGCCAAAATGTTCAATGATAAGCCTTTTAGGGAAAATTTAATCCTGCTGTACTCGATGTTGATACGAAATTTCGCATCTTGTAGCCAGCATTTACCGATGGTGTTAGGATCACTAGAGAAACACTAAAAACATTATCACTATCTTATCATCCGCTTATCAAGTCAAAGAAACACTTTATAACTGCTTCGTCTGTAATCATGGAATGTATCGTAAGGTTTTTGTCGTATCTATGTAGGTTCAAAAATAGATTTCATTGTCAGTCGTATGACATGCGAAAGAATTTTTATAGTCAGTCATTTTGCTTAGTAGAGGCCAGAATGTTGTTTTCGAAATTGTAGCTTCTCATGAACTTTCATTTCATTGTTTTTACCGGCAGTAATTAGCTGACATAGACGGAATTCGAATGTACATAGGTCTTCAGCGATCAGCCTTGAGTGACATCCGGTCACCCTATGTGACTTGTGCTTCACGCTTCGGTAAGACTATTCAGGTCAAACTGTACTGACTCCAATTTCCTTTGATTTACGAACAGGGCGTACATTCTGCAGTGAATTAATCGTTCACTTTTAATCATGGTACAGATATAATGACCGCTGTCCGCGATAATTAACGGGCATGAATTTTTGCTTTGTTATTCAAAGGCGTACGGTAATTAAAAATTTGTTGTTTTTCTAACGTACTGCGTAGTGGTACTCGAAGATTCGTTGACGTCGAATCACTGGCTAGTCGAGCCGAAGTGGAAGCCGTAGGTGCTGAACAGAGCGAAATTTCACCAAATGATGGTGCCACCATTCAGTTCACTTCCGGAACAACCGGAAGACCCAAGGCCCCTGAAGTGTCGCATAGGTCATACGTGAACAATGCAAGACAGGTGAGAATTTATTCGTGAAATTAAGCACGCCTGACGTGTATGTTCACGAAAATTGAACAGACAGAACGTAAGTAAGCTCCTCGAATGTGGGTCACTAGCTTTAGATTTTTCTAACAGCATTCTGAGAACTCACAATCAGATGGATAAAAAATCAGACGGTAGCGTGGCAAATTTTTCTACGATTTTAGTTGAAGAGTTGTAAATAAAAAGTACGAAGACAGATCGGGTGTCCGCGTTTGTATATTCACTTCACGCTGCAGGTGAGTTGAAGAAAGAAACGAGGAAAGATTATAGATAAAACTTTGCTCCAAAAGTGCATCCGCACACGAAATCACAACTTGCTTATAAATTACCTGTGATATGCTAATTGGAAGTCGTTCGTGGCGGATATGATCGCACCAAACTTTGTTCGAGGTTGAATTAAACTTGCCGAGTTTATTGATCAGGAATATTGCAACGATCGTTTCAGGTGGACTGCCAAAAAATGTACACCTATAGTTTGTTTGCGGTGAACAAAATAAATATCGCTTATGGTTCTCACCCCTAGGGCATGCAAAGGCTGGAGCTCGACGAGGGTCATCACACTGTTTGCGTGAACGTGCCATTGTTCCATGCTTTTGGTCTAGTGATGGCTCAGGTGGCGAGTCTACACTCCGGAACGACCATAGTATTGCCCGCACCTTCGTTCAATCCCAAGGAAGCGATAAATGCAATATCAAAGGAAAAATGTACCGTGATTTATGGTACACCTACAATGTGGGTAAGACTGTCTCCATCGACATCCGCCGTCTCTTAGGACTGGTCTTCTGCATCCTTTCATTTTTTAGGTGGATATAGTGAGCGTTCAACAGGAGATGAAGGCGCCAATTGGAAAAATTTTTAACGGTTTAATAGGCGGAGCACCCGCGTCTGTGGAACTCTTTAGAAGAGTCAGAGAAACATTTGGCTTGGACAGTCTGAAGGTATGAAAATGCGTTACTTGAACCATCGGTACACGTGACTCCTCGGCGTCCACTTTGATGCGGTTACAGAAAGAGCGACGCCGAGGTTCCTTATTGGAGGCGACGTGAAGTCTATAGGGAGGCCAATGACTTGGTCATTCATCGCTATCCATTACGGAAATCTTTCGCAGGAAACGGGATGCATTAAGTGAAGCTGAGAATAGAGAAACAACGTGAACATGTGGACCGGTATATCCATGCTGCAAAAATAAGCGATCAATAAATTGATTATAGATTACAAATTTAGAGCGGATACTCGACGGTTTTTGCAGCCAGAATTTCCACCGCGGATGTTGCCGGAAGACCACATTAATCGGCTAACTTTGTTAATAGCGTCATATCGAGACCGCCAGAATCATGCTGCAGTATCGAAAAAACGCGATTTCCAAGTATTGATTAACCAGCCAAAACCGGTCTACGGAAATTCCGAAATTTTCACAGGGATTTTGTTTTCCGCTAACAGTTGAATGAAATTAACATTGTTAATTACCAACTCGTAAGATACAATAATATGCGGGTCAAGACGAAGCAGTCAAGATTACGAAGCCGTTGGCAAACATTCGCGCAGCAGCGTTCGTTGGCCAATTATTAATTGAAGATAGCACTGTTTTGCTCGGTTCAGATGTAAGTTCAAGAGCTCGATGCAGACCAGCAGAATGACACTGACCATAGGTACGAGGTAAAATTAGACCGAGCGATTTTGAATCGCGCCGAAGCGTGCCAATTTTTTTTACATACAAGACCGGAAGCATCTCCGATAATTTATGAATCGGAGAAAAGCACTTCGTACTTCGATGGAAGATTATTTTTAACTCTACCTAGACTGTAGTGAAATGAATCCACTATAAATCCAAATCGAAGACTAATTACCTTGTGTATTTTTTTTACAGTCGATATATGGCCTTTCGGAAACCACAGCAATTTGCTTCCAAACTTTGCCAGACACTCAGATATCAACTGTGGAGACAACGGTCGGGCATCTTTCAGATCACGTTGAGGTTCAGGTAATTAAATCGCGATTAAAACGCAGCTCGAACCCGTAATATACATTTTCTGAGAAAGTTTTCAAAGTCGTTTGCTTCAGGGTTGAGCTCAGTTTTACGATCGTATCTTCGAATTATGCCTTACTTGTGGCACACCTTTACGCTTATTAATCACCTCGAATCTTGAAAGTAATTAGTCTTAATATATAATTGTTACGGTGTTTATGGTTTTTCTATATGGTAATTAGCGTCCCTCTTTGGTTTAAGGTCGAGTTTTCTAATTAATTATTTAATTAATTGTTACATCCGACACTCATTTCTGATCTTTCTTTTGCTGATGTGAAACTAAATCGGTAAATACTTCTTATGTACGGGTGAACCGCAACGATATTTAACCTGCGAAAAATATTCACTTAGAAAGTACAACGTCGTAACAAACCGCTTGCCATAACGGATAACTTATACATATCTGCGGTTCACGTCTATACTCGACTCTGAATGTAGGCATTCATCAGATTTTTTTGTATCTTTTGCTTTGTAAAGTTTTTTTTTCATTTTTGTTCAGCAAATTTACCAACGATATGATCAGAGGCACCGCGCAACTCAGGAGTGCTGAGGACTCGGTTTTTTTTTTTTTTTTTTTCTCTTCAAATTGGAATCAGCAATATTTATGGAATAATCGGGATGTGTGAAAGTGAGAAATTAAACCATTTGATTCGAATAAAATGTTGAGCGACCGGTTGACCGAGGAGCACTCACCTCAGCATTCAGCTGCATTACGGGAAAAATCCAGGTGTAATTAAAAAAAAATAAATGGCAGTAATGGTGTCTCTTACGTTCCGCAGGTGGTCGACCAGAATGGAATTCCTGTTCCCTTCGGTACGCCTGGAGAACTCTGGACTCGCGGTTACCACACGATGATCGGTTACTGGGGGGACGAAGAAAATACGAAAAAAACCATAACCGAGGATGGCTGGCTCAAAACTGGAGATCAGTTCATCCTGGGTTCCGATGGTTACGGCAAGATCGTCGGCAGGCTGAAGGACATGCTCATCAGGGGCGGTGAAAATATTTTTCCAAAGGTACGGAGATCAACGGATTCTAATCTTACATTCAAATGCCAATCACACGTACGATTATCGACGATGAAATTCTTTCAGGAGATAGAAGAATTTCTTGAGACTCATCCCGCGGTGATGGAAGCCCACGTCTTTGGAGTCCACGACGATCGACTCGGAGAGGAAATCTGCGCCTGTATCCGGCTTCGAAAGGGTATCGACATGAGGGCAGACGACATAAAGGTCTACGGCGCAGGAAAAATCGCACACTTCAAAATACCTCGGTATATCCAATTCATCCAAGATCTTCCGAAGACGACCAGTGGAAAGATTAAAAAACACGTACTCAGAGAGATGCTAGAAACACAAGGCCTGATTCCAGCGAAGCCTAAATTCAGTTAAAAATAAATGAAGATAATTCAAAAGATTGAAAGAATAAAACCAAAAAAATAAAATAATAGGCTGCACTCACAAAATAATTTCTACGAAGTCACAATGAACCAAAGAGAACGAAATTCCATGGTTCTTGTGACTTTGATCATCTTTTGCGACGGTCATAAATGCTATAAAAAAAATTCTACGCATATGCGCATATTATTATGACACGTCCATGGATGTTATACGTACAAGTTTGTATCTCGTATGCTATGAGTGTACTCGTTGGTACCTTTGACACATGAATCCAAAGTGCAGCGAAGTACGTGGCAAGCCTGATGAAAATGGAGAATGAAAGCCTAACTCACGTTTTGATTTTTTCATGTCTGAAGTTGAATTCTCTAATTGTAAGTCGAACATTTCACACATGTATTTATGACAATAATGCAGCGGAGATCGGGAAGCCTGAGGAAAAATAGAACAAAAAACACATGAGTATTTCGAATTTGTAGCATCGTGTATTGAACTTGTGGTAGGGTAAAGTTTATTTGGTAAATATAGAATAGAGTAAATCTCGTCCAACATACGAATGAGATATTAATCGTGATCTTTCTCATTTTGTTTTTTTTTCCACTATTTTCAATCCTCATTTTTATCTTATCCATCCTTATCTTCGTCCTTCTCACTTCGGCGCTTGAAAATTTCATTTTATCATGAATGGGGTCTCACGCCTAATAGTTTCATCAACACTACAAATTTTCCGCTAGCTCTTCGTCATACAAAGTTTTAGGCTAGGCCCTATACGCTACATCATTTTATATTTATCTCGTAACCTTCCACTTAATTGCTAAAACATTCTCTTAGACAATTAATATCCATGGCTTTATACAAAAGATACAAATAATTAACTTAGAGTCAACTGTTTTCTTTTTTTCCTTCATCTTTTTCATTTATCCCGCTTTCAAACAATAAACAACCTCTGTAACATTTTTATAATGCTAGAAAATAAAAAAAAAATAAAAAAATCGATTTTATCCAAAATTGAAATTAGAAAAACGTTCGATAAACGGAAAAGTTTTTTTTTTTCTTCGTTTTTATTCAGCCACATGTTTTAATTAAACAAATAAACGGAATCGACGCAATCCGATCAGCGGTAGCTACACGACTCTATCTATAGATATAACGTTTTTCACACACAAACGTTTGCGAAAACTAATTCGGATCGTCGGCCAGTTTTTAAGTTACGTAACTCGCTCTGGATGGCGCCCAAGATTTTCTAAGTCGAATATTTATACCAAGATTTATACCAACATACTCCATCTGTAAAGTCAAGGTTCTCAAGTCAGATATCCAAGATGAATAGATAAAATAGAGGCGTCAAGGTTTTTTGGGATGATTTTCAAACGATTGAAGATCTCCGCAGGGTTTGTATATCCCGGTTTCCAAAACCCGTCAACATCACGTACGCGGCAGTTAATTATTAGTTTAAGTAAAAATAAATAAAAGTAAAAATTCTTGGCTCAGAAGTCGAGACCTCGATACTTTCGATCAAGTAAACTGCGGTAAAAGCTCCTCGCAAATCGGCATTGTATAAAGCTTCTCGTATCCCAATTCTGGGTAAGAATCAAGCGGCGAAACGTTTATTTTTGGTCCAAGTTATCCCATATACGCGCGTCGCTTAGGTCGCCAGCTCCATATATCATCACATCAACAATTACGACTGTGAACGTAAAACAATAGTTACAATATTATAATTATAATTACTTGTTTTTTTGTTTTTTTTTTTGCTTTTTTTTTTCTTTACTTTTGTTTTTTGCGTGTAATCGTATAATCGGTAATAATTAATAATATAATAATTATCTGTAAATAGACAACAATGTAATACTGGATTCCCGACTCGTAGAAAGTTTATCATCATTAGTTACGAGACTCTCTCATCATCTATGCATCATCATGAAACCTCATTAATCTTGCACCAATCATAATTCTTTGTTTTTCTCTTTTCAGTCCCTGAAAGCGAACCGAAAATACTTCCTCAACTCTTTTGTGATTCTCAAAGTCAGAGGCTTTTGCTCCTCTGCCCCTTAGGGGCGAGACGTCAACCCTCCGATTCGCTCCACGAAAGCTCCATGGCTAATCGTGGTATATCGCTGTTGGCTGACGACTCATCTTCGCTACTAGAAGAAGCTGAAGTTTCCTCCGAAATCATTGCCTCTCCTCCGGCTTCCTGTGGCCTTAATCCCGGGTTGGATTCTTGAACTGCAACGACTGGGTTAGCAGCTGGATCACTTCTGGGTCTTCTTCTCACAGCGGATTGTGTCGACGTAAATCCTGGTGGTGGCCAAGATGACTCCTGTGGAACGGCATCAGCGACAGAAACGCTCTTAGATCTTGCCCTGAGGACTACAGCTCTCTGGGGTGTAGAAGTGCGAAGTGAACTCTGCCTCGAAACTGACGTAGTTGTAACTGGTGAGGAGGAGGATGGGGGTCGTGGTCTTTTGGGTCTTGAATCGCTTGGGCTGATGCCTCTGCTTGATCCCGATCTCCTCAGTAATCTGGATGCCATTGCTTCGGGTGATTCCTCAATTTCCAATGTCCAGGAAACCGAGTCGCTCTTTTCCACCATTGATTTGACCATCGGTGACGCGGGTGGAGAATCATCTGGAGATTGAGAATGTCCTGTATGTTCGGGTCCCAGTGACCTCGTCAATCTTTGGGGTGGCGTCGCCAGTTGATTCGCCAAGACTGTAACAACCTCGTTATTTTGACGGAGCCTCCACTGGAGCTCTTCGTTGTGCTGAGAGAGCCGCTTGTTTTGTTTCGATTCCTGATGGAAGGATTCGAGCAGAACTTTGTTTTCATGGGAAAGTTGACGCTCGAAAGTTTCCTTCCGTTGAAGCTGTGCCTTTAGATCTTCGCTTCTAGCTTCTAACGCGATGACCTTTGCCTCCAAAGCATCCTTTATTTCTACCTCACGCCGCAAGTTGTCATTTTCTGCTCTAAGGGCTGCGATCTCCTGGCTTCTGAGTTCCAAAACGGTCCTCAATGACTCAGCTTCTGCTCTTAGCGCTGCTCCCTGGTCGTGAACCACGGATCGCCTGTCGGTTTCCGCTTCTTTGCGTATTATGTCCGCTTCATGTTCGGTACGAAGCCTTGCGATTGTAACTTGAAGTTCCTTGTCGCTATTGTTTATGCTATCTTGAAGTCTGGCTTCGCATTTTTGTCGTTCTTCTTGGAGGGTAGTTTCCAACTCGGATAGACGACTAGCGTGCCGGGATTCCACTGAGACATGAAAAAAAAAATAATAATTCAAGGGTTTGTCGAGATCGATGATTTTGGTTTTTTTTTTAACGAAACTTTGCGGACACCGAACGGAGGTCGTTGACTTTCGAACAATAAGACGTAATTAACTATGAACGCAAAGGGATTGCGTTTTCTTTTTTTTTCCCCCCTTCACGTTCGTAAGCTCATAGTACACGCTAGTAACTCGAGACGTGCTTGACCCGGTAATATATTCCACGGGCCGTCGTCATAAAGCGCAATGCATTTAAGTAGTTACCTACAAAGTATAACCAATTGATCTACTTGACCCCCAGCTTTCTATTCACACTAGCTTTACGATAATTAGGCTTCGTTAGAACGAATGGTAAAATACGCACGGTATTTTAGCTGGTTTATTATATCTGAGATAAGAATTAACCACGTTTCTGGTCCAGGTATTTACGGACCACAGGACACACGTGCACGTAGTACCTACACGCGTATGATATAATTCGTGTTCATGCAGAAATGCGATTTACGCGATTTATAGGCCTCTATGAAAGTAACCGGCGTAATATAAACCCGGCCAATAATCACGGTAAGGCTATAAAACATTCCCGGTGAGTTATCAATTATTATACTTGTTTACCAATAATGGCGAACGCAGGAAATGACGTATGAATTATAAGGCACGCCTCACTTCCATAGAACGAGACACGCTTCGTAGCGGTAAAATAAAATACACACTGGACGAATGTCAGTAAAATTACGTATTCAAAAAGCGACAACAGACGCGAGATATTTTCACTGATATAATCTGCACAAAATCAATACTGGTAGTGTCCGTTGAATTTAAAGTAATCAAGGATGATCAGGTAGTAAATATTTGCATGAACTTATCTGAAAAATATTTGCTTTTTCACGTGAGCAGTATTTTTGACGATTGAAATCGTCCCGAATAATATTCTTTCTTTGCAGCCATATGATAGTTTTTATTTATTTTTTTTCCCCCCACTTACGTTCAGCTCGAAGTTGATCCAAGGCACGTTGTCTTTCATCGTGTTGCTCGGTCAGCTGTTGTTCAACTCGTCGATATCCGGCTCTCAATTCTTCCGCTTCCAGTCGTGTTTCAAGCCACTCAGTCTTCATCCTCTCGCAGTCTTTCTTCAGTCTCGGTGCTGAGAAGCCATCGAGCTAAAAATTCGAAAGAAAAAACAAAAAAGAATGAAAAAATGGTTAACATCTTGTTCCAGATGACCTTGGCTCGTCGTATGGAACATCATCGTCGGCGCGTTAATTAATTTCTAACTACTTCCATTCGCCCTGGTGTTGTTCTTCGCTAGACATACCGTACATTATAAAAGATAATGTGAACATAAATATAGAATACATAATATTAAACTAAACCGATTTCGTAAGTGACTCGAAGTTAACGACCATCGTCTGGTCGTAAACCTAATAGCCATATAATAAAAACTAGACAAATAATATACGCGACGTTGAGTTTCCACTGCAGTTTTCTGCTGCAGATGAATTCTTTTCAAAAATACACGAAAATCTGAAGCAGGCTAGAAAAAGAATTCGCTGCAGTTTCTCGAGCTTTTATGTATATGCTAGAATCATAGCGATTGAACTACTTCATTATTTTATCGTATAACAAAGTGATCTTTTCACCATCTGCCAGCCCGTGAGAAGAATGATTGATTCGGTTAACAGCTGTTTAGAATTCAGCAAATCATTCAAAACTGACAAAAAAAATAAGTAGTTCTTTTACGTAATGTACGACGAGAAAATTACACACCGATCGTTTTCCATCATGTGCTTGGATATCGTTTACATTTTTCTGCAACTTTTATTTATTACGTTATCAACACATAATATACATACGCCATTCGTGTAAGCTATAATCGTGATTTTTACTCATGGTGCCGCAATACTGCAAATGAAGGTTCTATAGCCTTTTCATAATAAACTCCATAACGCGTCACATGCACAAGAGCTACGCCCGTCACGCGATCCGCAAACCCCTCGGTGCTTATTAAGTTTACCGCTAAAAATTACACTCCAATCATTACATTATCGCAGTGTACAACAGCGAGCGACTACATGTACCGCGTAACGATTCCATTTTTTTTTCATTTTTTATTCTATTATTTTTTTTTTCATTATTTTCAACAGCGTCGGTCGCATGCTGCGCCGCAGCTCGTAAAAATGAGCTTTACATTTGCAAGCGTTTAAATTGCATTCAACATTTTTTTCATTTTCTTTTCTCGTAACAACAAAAAATGAAATTCATCGTCACCGTGCGTTTCTATCGACCTGATGTGAGAGAGAAAAAAAGATAGAAAAAATACTTTGCCCGAGTCATCTTTGCCAGTCGCAAACAGAGACTAATCTCAAGACCACCGCATCATTGATTCGATGATATTTCAATCGAATGTAGTGAGCGAGAATTTTCTTTGGGCTTCAAAGATTCGTTGAATAAAAAAGGAAATAGAAATAATATAAGTTTATGAGACTCACCTGGTGCGCGAGGTACTGCACGATGACGGATAAGGCCTGAACTGAAACCTCGGCTTGTTTAAGGTGAATTTCCTCGTGCGTTGGATCCGTTTGATGGGCTTGTTCTCGTGTTTCTACGGGCCCCCTTATTGCAGGGGTAGTTTCCTTGGCCCCACGATCTGCAACGAATGTCACCGGGCCCATCACCATCTGTGATTTGTCTGATAGATTTTTTATATACATCTAGGTATTATGTGGTTACTAATGTCATTCACTGATTCCCATAGTCTTTTCACGTGATTTTTTTCAAGTCTGAATCTTCCGCGAACTCGTTTTCACTCATCACGTTCGGATTTTAAATTCGCAATTTCATTCGCTCTCTACGCTATTTTTAGTTAATATCGTGATCATTTGGCTCCATCGTCTTCGGGGTTTAGTATAGCAACTCGAATACATATATTTGACGTTTTTAATGGAAACTATACTGGCATAAAACCATATACTGATTACGTCAGACCAGACGAGACGCAGAAGCGTTCATCAATGTACTTGGACTTATTTTAGGAAATTTCAAAAACAAATTTATCCGAATATCCTTCTCAAAAAATGCGTCGAAACAAACTCACACACAAATTTTGTTCTTTTGGATTTCACATTGTGAAACTTTTTTTATTTCTCGATACCTGCAATCACCACATATGACACCCTGGATATTTCCCATACACACTAGTAGTTCTTTTCATTTCATAATCCAATTTTCACCCCTGGATCTCGCTTTTGATTTGAAAATATTTATTTTTTTTTGGCGGGAGAACTCGCAATCAAACTTTTCCGACTCAGTGGAATTGATAAAAGGAAATCTTGTGGCCTTTCGTTTTTTGAGTATGTCGAAAATATGGTTTGTTAATCGGTTGAAGACGAGAATTGATGACAAAATAACCAGCAGCGGCGACAGCAGCTTGCTGGGAAGTCCCCGATTATAACGTAGGACATCATCGCGGACACTAAGCGCACAAGTCAGCACGACGACGACTGAATTAGCGCGAGCCAAGTAGCGTCGGGGTCGGCGTCGGTCGCTCTTTCCTCGGCCCCCGCCGCAACAACCTCTAAAGTCTTCGAAGAGGGCGAAAGTGGGCAAAAGACGTTTGCCAGGACGGACAACGGTCGAATAGAATGGTAAGAGAAGATCTGCTACAGGCTTTTGTTTTACTCATATCGATAACGATCACGTTGACTGACAGATGGCAGAGACAACCAGCCCGGGGCAAAAGTTTCTCGCTAAAAGGTGCGTTCCGCGTCATAAACAATATCGACTACGTTCCAGTCGATCCAGATAAAAATTTTTTCAGTTCCTAATAGGGAACAAAGTCTAATTTCAGCGTGAGTTAAAATTAATCGTTAATTTTATTTACGGTAAGTTTTTTTTTTTTTTTTTTTTTTTTTTTTTTTTTTTTTTTTTTTTTTTTTTTTTTTTTTAATCACGTATATAAAATTCGTCATATTTATTTACAATAAAGTGTTTATGACTTTTTCAGACCAACGTATAACGCGATCGCCATCACGGATAAAAATAACCGCCGATCGCGAAGCGATTCGAATTCGATCGTTAGGTAAAACGCGCGACAAAAATGAACAGCAAATCAGGTGGCATCTGGTGCGTTTCTTTTCCGATAAAGAAATGAAAACAATCAGGTGGAAGGGGCGAATTATGTCGTACCATAACTTATAGAAAAAATTATAGAGGCATATGTCGTTTCTTTTTTTCCGACTCATCCGTATAACTCCGCTATTTATTAGAAATTCTTTCGAGTGAATTCTTTCGACCCTAATTTACGTCCGACTTATTTCTCACCGTTTTGTTCCGGAAATTGATTGAAAAAATTCCAGTAGAGTTAATTTTCCATAATTTCAATTTTATTTTTTCATCATTCGATTGCGTGGGAGGAGAAGCCGAGAGACTCGAGGGCAGAAAAATTAAGGATATTGAATTGAATGCCTGTGGAATAAAATTGGACCAGAGAGAGCGTGTAGTGCGATGTAGAATTTCATTGTTCGCGATGTTTTATTATTCTCTCCTGCAATTAATCAGTTAGGACACGATAATAAGAAGCGCGTGTAACCAACGGACTACGAATAAGTACACAATTACTAATTTATCATAACACTTAATTAGGCGAGCGATGATTAAAGTCGTAGTTACCGCCGAATTAAGACCGAAATTTAACGAGCGTGATATTTACATCCTTCTCTATACAAGCCGCAAAAACTGCGGTGCAACGAACAACTATATTCTATCAATTATAAAATTGGGTCGAATATGATTTTTCTACTTGTTTTTTATTCTTTCTAGATTTGATTTAAATTTCGAATGTTTCGTTCGGTCAGAAAGTGGTCTTCCACCGCGGTCCATTTGAATAAATCTTGATACCTTGCCAAATGACAAGTGCGCAGCGGTGATAAAATCTGTTAAAAGCCTTCAAGAAACGAAGCCATCGCTGCACGAGTCTTTTTTCCTTTTTTTTTTTTGTTTCTAATTTGAAAACAAACTCGACTATATCGAAAACCAAATTATTCAAACGATAATAATATTCCAGAATATAATAATTAGGGGCTTCATTTTTTCGCGATGGCCTATCACATTTAGAAACCCCTCGGGCTGGACCGCATCTGAAATCGATTTTGCGAAAGTGTATAGATATGGTGAAAGAAAGCAGTATACATTATAGATGATATATTTGTAAAATGGAAGAAAAAAATATAATAATAAAACTGAAAAAAAACCATCATCATATTTGCACCGATTTGAATGCGCAACTGAAAAGTGATTGATCGATTCGCGTTATCGTCATTATTAATATAATACAAGTTGCCTGTTCCCTGCATTAAAAAAAAAATTGATGAATTACATGAGAAAGAAATTTTTCAAGATATATTAACGTACTCTGCAGCGGTACAGATTTTTTTTAAAACTAATTCCTCTACGCACCCGTACGTATAATGTATACTCAATGAAATGCGTTCTCTGTGCAAACCGCGGGGTTCAACTTAATACACGCGTAAACGAATACGAACCGTATGGTGAAAGCCCCGACTTTCTTTCCGTCGTTATTTCTCTCCGTATAGTAAACGCAATGTATAACTGTACGTAGAAAAATCTAAACTAAGGCTCTCTGGATCCGCACTCGCCTAAGGGGATCGCCGCAGAAACGGGAAATACCCCGCGGGATCTAGGAGAACCGCTACGGGAATTCCAGTACTTCAGATTGCAAAAATTAGAAACATAATCGCACCCCACCTGCGCCGCCGGGTGGACGGTAATTATTTAATTGTTAATGGTGGTCGCACTGCTGCAGTTGAGTATCAAAGAAGTAGTTCGGTACAATCATGAAATTCAATCGCAAGGATCGTTCCACTTTTAATTGTCCTCGCAATTTAATTTGATTTTGTTCTTTTCTGTTTAAGAGAGTTGTTCATTAGTTTTAGTCCGCAATATTGAAGAAACGTACATACTTATAGGCATAATATACGTGATAATAATGATGACGATGACGATGATGCATAGGGCCTCAAATAGAAAATTGCAGACCTGCAGCAGCAGAAGCGGCATAAACTCGTTGACTAAAGACATGTGTGTAACCTACTTAGAGGTAAATGCTGCACCTGTAGCAGTCATTGGGAATACGACACACACGACGCGTCGTCGAGTCGGCATGAAGAATTTAGAGATATGTTTAGTTTCCTAAGAATTAGTAGGTATTTATACGTATGTATACAACTATAATAAAAGAGAATCGCATTCCCGATCCTAAATTCACTAGGATACCGAACAGAACGTAGCGGTGATCCGGTTAGCTTCGTTAATTATTACACCAGCTATCGAAGATATACAGAAGAACGTGGGTGTCGAGTAACTTTTCCGAGTGAAAAATGATCTGAGAGTAGCAGTATAGTAGCGGTATTAATTATACCTATGTGGTGTATTTGTAGAAACGAACTGCACTACAACGAACGACCGGGACTGCCGGAGGATCATCAATTTGAAGAATTAGAAATATAAATTAATGAAGAAAACTTGGAAAAGTAATAAGATTTGACAAGAACAGTGGTTGCTATCACGATATTATACGGAGCTCAGAAGCAACAGAAATTTTGGCTCAAAAACTGCAATAATCTAAGGAGTTTGACTTTGATCTTTTTCGATTTTGAGGTCAAAAATCGATATTTTTTTTTTTCGTTTTAATTTGTGTATTTCAACGTATTTTGATCTCGGGAATCCGAATCTGCTGATAAAATTGATCTATCTCTCGAAGTGATCGAGTTATCGCCAATCTTTCGCTTTTTGGAGCAAAAAAATTGAGATATCTAGATTGGTTTGAGTCGTAACTCAATTTAGTTGACGGATTCGTGTTTCTGAGATCAAAATACACGAGAAAACGTAAAAATACTGCGAAACAAAAATTGTTGATTTTTGGGCCAAAAATCGCAAAAATCGTAAGGGGTATACCTTAGATTTTTTTCGATTTTGGGGTAAAAAATCGACATTTTTTTTTTCGTTCGAATTTGTGTATTCCAACGTATTTTGAGCTCAGGAATCCGAATCTGCAAGTTAAATTGATCTATCTGTCGAAGTGATCGTGTTAGTGTCAATTACCTTCGTGTTTCTGAGGTCAAAGTTTTTGGCTTCGAAAATTACAAAAGTACCAATTGTAAGACTACAGCTCTTCAGTAAAAGATCGTCTCATTCATTCTCTGATACCACGTAAAAATGTCGCAAAATTAATCGAAATCGGTAATTGTGTCACCCAATTTTTTTCGGCATCGCAAAATTCCTGCCACGAATACGAAGCACATATAATTTCTTACACACCAAATTACAAAGAGACGTATTCAATATGAGATGAAAAACGAGTAGAGTATATGTACGATGTATATACGTATGTATATCCTTCGATAACAAAGGCGCCTCGATGGATTATTAGTCGGTTGTTTGTCAATTGTCCCATAGATAATTCTATATCAGAATGTACATGGTGTTAAATAAATAATTAACCTTTTGATGGTGATGAACAGGCGAGTGTAAGCGAGGAGAGAATTCAACTTCTTTAATAAAGCCATCCGGCACACACACAAAAAAAAAAATAAATAAAATTATTGTTGAAACAAAAAAATTAATAGACACATAACAAAGGAACAATTGTTACGACCGCTTGCGTATGTATGTACGCGTATACCTTATATGGTGGTACATACAATTAAGAAGTAAAAAAGGGTCTCGTTTCGCGCGATTTATACTCGAATATACAATATGGATGTATCTATAGATATACATAGCTGCAGAGTTGGGCGTAATTAATTACTTTCTGTAATTAATTACATTCAAATTACAAATTACAATTGTAATTAGTATTTAGGATTTTTCCTAAATACAAATTAAAAGTATTTAGTATTTAGAATTTTTTCTAATTACAAATTACAAATGTAATTTGTATTTAATATTTTTCCTAATTACAAATTACAAGTATTTAGTATTTAGATTTTTTTCTAATTACAAAATACAAATGTAATTTGTATTTAATATTTTTCCTAAATACAAATTAAAAGTATTTAGTATTTAGAATTTTTCCTAAATACAAAATACAAATGTATTTAGTATTTAATATTTTTCCTAAATACAAATTGAAAGTATTTAGTATTTAGAATTTTTCCTAAATACAAAATACAAATGTATTTAGTATTTAATATTTTTCCTAAATACAAATTAAAAGTATTTAGTATTCAGAATTTTTCCTAAATACAAAATACAAATGTATTTAGTATTTAATATTTTTCCTAAATACAAATTAAAAGTATTTAGTATTTAGAAGTTTTCCTAAATACAAAATACAAATGTATTTAGTATTTAATATTTTTCCTAAATACAAATTAAAAGTATTTAGTATTTAGAAGTTTTCCTAAATACAAAATACAAATGTATTTAGTATTTAATATTTTTCCTAAATACAAATTAAAAGTATTTAGTATTTAGAACTTTTCCTAAATACAAAATACAAATGTAATTAGTATTTAATATTTTTCCTAAATACAAATTAAAAGTATTCAGTATTTCGAATTCTTTCTAATTACAAATAACAAATGTAATTAGTAACGGTATTATTTCTAATTAAAAATTAAAATTGTAATTGGCATCGGATTTTGACTCGAATTACAATTTCCAAAGTAATTGACAACATTTATCGAGCTAATTACAATTATTTCGAATGTAATTAAATATTTTTGCTGAGCTAATTACAATCCGTGAATTTAATTGATCCAATCAATCGGGTATTTTTAAGTATGTATGGGTGATTTCGAATAAATATGTATATACGCGAGTATATAAGGTTGATTACTGGTATATATAGGTGATTTCGAATAAATATGTATATACGCGAGTATATAAGGTTGATTACTGGTATATATAGGTGATTTCGAATAAATATGTATATACGCGAGTATATAAGGTTGATTACTGGTATATATAGGTGATTTCGAATAAATATGTATATACGCGAGTATATAAGGTTGATTTATACTATATACTATATACTATATACCATACTATAAATCAACCATATATACTCGCGTATATACATATTTATTCGAAATCACCTATATATACCAGTAATCAACCTTATATACTCGCGTATATACATATTTATCCGAAATCACCTATATATACCAGTAATCAACCTTATATACTCGCGTATATACATATTTATCCGAAATCACCTATATATACCAGTAATCAACCTTATATACTCGCGTATATACATATTTATTCGAAATCACCTATATATACCAGTAATCAACCTTATATACTCGCGTATATACATATTTATTCGAAATCACCCATACATACTTAAAAATACCCGATTGATTGGATCAATTAAATTCACGGATTGTAATTAGCTCAGCAAAAATATTTAATTACATTCGAAATAATTGTAATTAGCTCGATAAATGTTGTCAATTACTTTGGAAATTGTAATTCGAGTCAAAATCCGATGCCAATTACAATTTTAATTTTTAATTAGAAATAATACCGTTACTAATTACATTTGTTATTTGTAATTAGAAAGAATTCGAAATACTAAATACTTTTAATTTGTATTTAGGAAAAATATTAAATACTAATTACATTTGTATTTTGTATTTAGGAAAAGTTCTAAATACTAAATACTTTTAATTTGTATTTAGGAAAAATATTAAATACTAAATACATTTGTATTTTGTATTTAGGAAAACTTCTAAATACTAAATACTTTTAATTTGTATTTAGGAAAAATATTAAATACTAAATACATTTGTATTTTGTATTTAGGAAAAATTCTAAATACTAAATACTTTTAATTTGTATTTAGGAAAAATATTAAATACTAAATACATTTGTATTTTGTATTTAGGAAAAATTCTAAATACTAAATACTTTCAATTTGTATTTAGGAAAAATATTAAATACTAAATACATTTGTATTTTGTATTTAGGAAAAATTCTAAATACTAAATACTTTTAATTTGTATTTAGGAAAAATATTAAATACAAATTACATTTGTATTTTGTAATTAGAAAAAAATCTAAATACTAAATACTTGTAATTTGTAATTAGGAAAAATATTAAATACAAATTACATTTGTAATTTGTAATTAGAAAAAATTCTAAATACTAAATACTTTTAATTTGTATTTAGGAAAAATCCTAAATACTAATTACAATTGTAATTTGTAATTTGAATGTAATTAGTTGAAAAAACGCCCAACACTGCATAGCTGTACAACTTTCACGTTGTATGTGCTCATGTATTATATTCAAATTGTTATTAATTTTTAGGTGTGATATAAAATTCTTTCAATTTCCATCGCACGACGTGTGAATTAACTAACGGCTGTAAGTATAGACGGGATTTAGAAAATAATTTAATAAATTCTCGCTTCAATAGAAAATCGGTACTTTATTTCTTCGTCCCCCTTTTTGTTTCTTTGCATTTAATAAACGGCGAACAAAAAACCTCATTTTATCTCTCGCTCGCATTTATGCCGGCGAAATAATTAAACGAATTGTCGCTCGACTCGGATGTTCCTATTATACTTATGAAAAATATTATTATACGATAGCCATAAACGGCGTACAGCAAATTGTAAGAGAAACCGGAAGGGAGTGCCGATTTGTTGGAACGGAGTTCGCGTATCTCACCCATCAAGACGCGTCTGTCTAAAGACGACCCAACATAACCTATGAGTGATTCAAAATAATTTTGAATTCACTTTTTTGAACCGTAGTTCTAAAAAAAAAACCTTCCACTGCTCAACGCCTGCACCCTTCTTTATTACGAGGCGAAAAAAAAAAATTAAGAGGAAATGGTTATTCCGCAGCGGTGCAGTTTTAAACGGCGCCGGAAATGCATCGGTTCAGAAGTTCTGGCGTCAAGTTAGAGTTGAAAAATGTTTTTTATTATTGTTTAAACTTTCAAGCCAAGCCACTTAGCTGCCACCGACGTACGATATATACATATACAGATATATACCTATATACGTATAATATAATAATATTACGGAACAATTTGCGCGTTCGTTGACTCCGAGAAATGTGTATGTGTTGTGTATATATATCTAGCTATAGTTGCGAGAGTAAAACGTTATTAGCAAAGTTTACAATAAATGGGACGGAAATAATTCAATTTTCTTTTTTTTTTTCTCGCACTAAGAATAATATCACCGGTGGCCGGATGGTGTTGCAACTGCAGCACACACTGCAGTATCAATTCGACTCGAAACAATAATCCCAGCGGCGTAACTAACGTGAGAAAATTTGCGTCTCGTCTCGTCGTTCGATTTATTGCACCATATATTCGATGTGTGTACCCTAAATAGAAGCATGTGTTCAACACCTATGTACACATGAGCCGCGAGTGTGTTGAAATTACGTATACGTACAAATCATATATGGAGGTTCCAGGAAACGATCAATGATCGCATACTGCACATATAATTTAAAAGGAAAGTAAGAAGATTTTACATCATCTGTGTACCCACTTTGTTTTCATAGATCGGTGAACGGACTATACGTATGTAAAGCTCTCGCATACGGGGATGTTTTCGTGCCAAGAGAAACATTTTAGCCCTTCCCGTTATATCCATCCACCTAATTCTACTGCGCACACACTACGACTGACGTAAAACTATAGCTGCGCATATTTTCCGAGATCGATGGTTACGGTGCGAAGATATCAAAATCAAAAGGACGTAACCCACGAAATGAGTATATAAAATTTAGAAATTTGGAATCCTTTCGGTTTTGAGGTACGGTCGGCTGAATTTTTAGAACAATTAAAAGGATCATTCAATTTCGAATCGATCAAATTATCGAAAAGTCATAACGTAATTCATGAATTTACACATTTTGTTGTAGTATTATTTATTTTTTTTAGACTTACAGGGAATTCCGATCGACGCCTTTTAGTTGACCAATTTTATGACGTTGCAGGAACGATTGTTTTTTTTTTTTTTTTTTTTTTCAACCACGAAGCGGGATATTAAAATGTTGGAGATACGTGTAGGACATAGATTACAAGAGTTGAGTTTTGTTTTCTGGCTTGCTCGTGTGAAAAATACGAACGTGACCGAATATTAATTTGTATTAATGTGTTATGTTGAAACGAGACTAACGACATTTTTTTTTATCTCCCTCGCACGCTGCATTGATATTTAAAATATCAAAAGCTGTGGCTGCAGCTATTTAAGAGCTGCAGCGTTTTTATTCTCATATCGCATAATCGGAGACCGCCGCCCTACTGCAGCTGTTCTTTACGGTTTTCAGATGACTTCGGTGTATCCGCTTCATCAATTTCAATCCCTGCAGAAGCCAATTTTTAGATTTGAAATCTCAGATTTTAGAAACACGAATATCTGCCGGCCGCATCATCGGAAAAGAATTTTAAACCGATACACTTCACCGCCCGGAAGAGCCATGATTATTACGTGCCTTTTTCTTACAAAATGACGACTCACATCGAAAGTGAATGCGAATATCTGAATGAGTGAATGAATAAAGTCAATGATGTAGACTCGACTTATCGTCGATTACAGATATATAAATTCAAACTTGTATTCACCTATGGGTGTGCTCGATAATAAGAAGATTTCACTCACCCTTAGGCGGAGAGACGTTCTGCAAGGTCTTCGGCGCTACGTTCGAGGAAGATCTCCGAGGTACCGCGGGCTTTCTTGCCGCCGAGGGGCTCTTCTCTGTAAAAAGAATGTGCGGAGTGAATGACGGCGCGTTACAAACTAAAACTCACCAGTCTCTTTACCTCACTTCACTCTACTTTGCCTGCTTAACATTTTATCCCGCAACGCTCAGCGCGACATTTTAATTTTTTTCTTTCTCCTCCTACTTCTGTCTCTCTCACAGATATACGGATAAATAAACTACGCACGCGGCTAGCCACGCACTTATAGCCATACGGAAGTAGGGGATACACATATAATCGTACGACCGATAAAAGAGTTACGAATTACGAACCAAGAATTACGAACACCTGATGTCTCTTACTATAGAGACGTATAAGAATACGTATATTATATGTGTACGCACATCAAAATACACGAGGAAGTTACAAGACGGTAAATAATTTTCGATTACAATGCTCGACGTGCGAGTAACTCAGCTGGCTACATTCGATGCACGTAGTTATGAGGTAATTGCCGAACGAATATTAAAAAAAAAAAAACAAAAAAAAAGCCAAGATTATCGAGACGAGAGGGATTTCGATCTGATGTGTGTATTTTTATTTTTAACGTATCGCGCATCTGATCCTCAAAGTATGTATTTTTCATTCGTATCTCTTGAGAAATATTTTGCTTTTTCTTAACATGAAAAAAAAGTCGCGTGAGAAAATTTAAGGAAAAAAAAAATTAATGTCACGTGGGGTTAATCTTCCACGACTGCGACATGATTCTCAGCTGGATTTAAAGTCGCAGAAATTTCTTTGTTTATTACATCTACTTCGCAATATGTAACTTGTAATTAGATTCTTGGAGTGCTTGACCTGAAAACCTTATTCATATATACACGCATTTATTTTACACTAGATTTTACGAATGTATTTTGTGAATTCATTTAACAGTAAAAGATAGAAGAAAAAAAGAACACCGCACATATGTTGAGTGTAAAACAATTGAATTTTCAAAAGTAAAAAAAAATGAATTTTTTTTACCTACTTCCCGCATATAATCGAAAAATTAAAACGTGTGGATAGGTGAGTATTACTTCCGGTGCCCATATAGATATAATTTTGTTGAAAAGGTAGGCGAACATCATAAAGACAACCAGCACTTTCTTTTTCTCTCATCAATATAATAAACTTTTGGTGTTGGCACTCCATAGGTGCGGGTATAAATGTAGGTTTAATATACATGCGTAATTATGCCAGTTCTAGAGAAGGTAGGTATATATAAGGCACGTACGAGTTAATTATTTATGGGTTTGATCTTTTCACCTCGTTAAAAATGCAGTAGGTAGTTTTTTTTTTTTTTCCACCTATTACTATTTCGACTTTGGGCTATCGAAAAATCTCTCCCCGTGATCAGTGGGCGAGATGAACGTGCACAGTTATATATGTATTATTAACGATAACTTTTACAAATCGTTTATTCAAATCACGTAAATTAAAAAAAATTTTCATTAAAATTTATGTAATAAATATAAAAATTTTATGCGTGTGATTCTAAATCCGAGAGTTAAAATGAAGTGAATATTTCCTATGCGAATTCACGGTAATCTTTTCTTTTTGTTTTCTTCTCTCTCTTCCTACCCGCGCAATTTTAACGGTTCGTTATTCATATCATACTATTGAAGGATGATTAACGAATAATTGATTGCGATTTGAAAATGTTACGATATCTAATTAGCTATCACTTTCGAAATTATCTATCTAGACATAATTATCTTGCTCAAATGTATACTTACACGTACTGTAAATGTGTGTAATAAAACAAATTGGTTGAAAGTCACGATCATTTTAGAACTTAATAATTGAATAAAACAATCTTCGAATAAATATAAAGGCGCCGTGAGTAAGAAGGAAAGAAAAAAAAGAAAAAAAAATGGCAACTCAATTACCAGAACGCGATTGCCATTAATTCCTGAGCAAAGTTTTATTTTCTATACTTCCCGATGGCAATTTGTGTTCTTCACGGTGATAGCGAACTTGAATGAAAAACGAGATCGCGGAATGCATGTATAAATAATTATACTATACATCTGTCGTTTTTCACGGCCAAACCGCACCGACCGATAAATTAATTGACGTAACGAATGAAATTCTAATTAGGAATATATCTTCAGGTATACGACACAGGACGGCGGAACTGTATAGATTTTCATAAAAAAATTTTATACAAAAATTAAAATTCGTCTCATACAGACCTCGCGATCGAGTTCGATCGAGTAAATCATTCCAAGGGGAGAAAAAATGGAGAAAAAAACAGAAAAAAAAAACAGAATTGCATTGCGGAAGAAGGTTGTTGTATATGTATGGCAACCCGTACCCGATCGCAATCATTCAATGTCGATCAATCTCAATTTATTCTTGCAATTAAATTATATATACTCAATACGTATGGCTTCTGACCTAGACGTCCCGTAGGTGTGGAAGTCCAGGAATATGCTGTGCGAAGATACATCCCGCGATCTGTGGTCATCGGTTATAAGAGAAAGAAAAAAACGAAAAACACAAACAGAGGAAAGGAGATTCTTTGTTTTATTATTATTACTCTCGCAACCCCCGACACTGCACAAACGGCAAACTTTCCACGTACTTCCGGAACGTAACTTTTTTGGTTGTAGTTGTTTTGTTTTTTTTTTGTGTATGTATTATATTTTGTATGAAAATTCACTTGATCGTATTGTATTATAATCTTTTTACTAAATGCACAAGAGGGTAACACTCTGTACCGTCTATCCGGCCTCGCGCTTCATGGAGTCCGCAGACTCGAAAGAATTCTCAAAGAAGAAGAACTTCAGACCAAGCCATGCACTGTCTTTCTGTATGTCTGTCTAGGCTATACCCGCAAAGTCAGCTTCGACCGGAACCACGCAGCGGTGCCCCGGAACCCCACTCTTCCCGACGACGCGCCAATACGAAACTCACATTTTCACGGCCCTCTAAGACCTTCTCAACCCACCGAAGAATTCCATGGAATCCCTTTCGCCCATGTTTACTACGTAATTTTGTGAGACAAAGAGGAAAACTTGTGCAGCATAACTTTGAACACAAAAGAAAATCGTTCTTGAAAATTTTTTTTCATAACCTGGTAACTGAACCAAAGAAGGGTTTGAGATTTTGTTGTATTCATTGATCATTTGCGCGGATCATTCTACAGGCGATGACCTACGTTTCGATTGTAGCATGGGCTGTGAGGCGTGATTCTTTTTTTTTCCAAGAGAATCGGAGTTATGTTATGGAGCTGAGAACGGAACAACTGAAATAGCGGTGCAAGGTATAAAGAAGGTCCGGAAACGGTTGGAAGAAACACAGAGCGCAAAGATTTAATCTGGACTATGATCAAGACCCGAGAAGTGCAGATGGGTGAGAGCTGGTAATTAATTTAATTTGTGAACTTTCTTTTAACACGTTAGAAACAAAATAAATCAGTGAATTAAAACAAACCGAGACGAAAAATTTCTGATAATTTGAAATATAATATCGTGCAATTCGATAATTGACAATTGCATCGCTGTGTGTTTATGAAATTATTCATAGAAATTGTTATAATAATCTAAGCGAACGATGATTCAAACTTTCTGAATCCTTTTCACGAGCACCTGCAGCAACGTGCAATATTAGGAAATTACCGAGATTACCACACGATTCTTAATGTTCGCGGTTTAAAATTTCCAACCCATTGTTCTATAAAAGTACATATACATACCCGTACCAAGAATTCATTTTCCATATTGTATAATGCGACCAAAATAAATTTTGCGAAAGGGAATTTTACAGCCCGAATGATTTTCAAAATCCCCTGAAAGTCCGACAATTAAATGGGTCATTGCGACTTTTACCTGTACAGATAGAAAGAGGAAACAGAAGATGAAAAGAAAAAAATGAACGACGCTCGAAATGTTTCCAATCATTTTTTCGGAGACTTCAGAAGCGAAATAAATTTCGAATATTTCCGATAGAAATATCTATCGCGATAACTGAACATTCATTTACGCGACGACGAAGGTAAAATTTTTATTTTCCATCTACGAACGACGTTATTTATTCACCGCACACTTCATACGGTACATTATACTTGAATTAGTTGATCTGGCATGGAATTGGCATTCGACGTGCGTAATTCCTTGACATAGATTTCGAATTAAAAGATTGAAAAAAGATAAAAGAGATGGAAAAAGGAGGTTGAAAAAAGAAAAAAAGAAACACGTTTCGAGCTGCGTACGGGAAAGATCTCTTTATAGCTATTCCGGAAGTTCATTCACAGACGAGTGTTGGTCCCTGACAATCGGCAATCGAATTCACCCTGCAGCTCTGCAAGCTATTGCGGGACGATCTTGCTTCAGATCTTTTTACGACCGATTTCGAATGAAAAAAAAAGATGATCTATACTACACTTTGTTCGTGTGTTTATGAACGGACATTTGCATTTTATTGGCCGACACTTTGAGCAGGTTATATGGAAGTCGACAAGAAAAGTCAAACAAAAAGAAATATAACCTTTCTTTCTTTTTTATACCTTAGTTTCTATAATATAAGTAAGAGGAAAAAAACAACGAAAAGAAACAGATCCAGCTTCCACGCCGATAATTTTACTACCTCGCAAATCTGTGACACATGTTTTTCTTATTTTTTTTTTTTAATTTTTTTTCTTCAACCCGCATTTCCGGTCCCCTCCGATAACGTTTACAGTTACGTGTATGAGCGTGATGCGGAGAAAAGAAGAAATTTTCATTTCCATAAACGTTGAAACGTAGATTAATGAAATTCTTCGTTTTTTCTTTCTCTCTTCTTTTTTTTTTTCTAACCCCCATGTAATAATGTAGCTATGCCGTGCTTTTACGGTATGTGGGTGTACATACCCCACACGGCCACGCGTCGTTGCTTTTAAGTTGCAGTACATTTTCTGTAGATATAGATATACACGTATAGCTATGTAAAAGCTGCAGCTGTTAGCAATTTGTTCTAAGATTAAGCGACAACGTGCGCAACTTTAGGGTTGGGCAGTTACTATAATGTACATAACTAGAGAGTCTCCATACGTGAATAGGTATAATACGTGATTTATGAATGTGTGATGTGTATAAGTAATTTGCCGTATGTATAATACATTCGTGTACAAAGATCTGGATTACATCCGGACGTTAATCGAAACGACGATGATCGCGAGGCGCCGCGTAACCACGAACGGCGCGATTCGAACGGCGCTCCTATATAACCGTGAAGTAGGTGCAATAATTCAGGGACTATCGTATCCATTCACGCACGTCACACTCACCTAGATTAACTCGGGATATATCCAGAGAATTTTTCTTCGCCTCAGAATTACTGATTCGCGATTGTTGGATGATAGTTCTTCCGTTCACCGGTCTGCGAGGAGGAGTTCCTGCGGTCGGTGACCTCTCTGCAAAAAAAAAAAAAATAAAATAAAAAATGAGCATTAAATATACATCGGAATTGGTAAAATGATGAAAGCATATTTCAATATAGATATGATTGTCGGAAAAGGAATGCTTCTTTTTTTTTTTTTTTTTTATAGGAGCTAAGGTGTCGGATGGAAAACGCGCCGCCGGACTGCATAGAAATTCCTGAATCTGACTACAAGCTTTTATTCGTATTACCAAAGTCTCGATTTTCAAAGGTGAAATTAGAACATCAGACGAATTTTCGGCCGTCTAAAACACACTTAATTTTTTTTCGCTGAATCTTTCTTTGCGTTAGAAAAAGCTAATCTATTTCTTCAGAGCCATTCGGATCGTTGTTCTATAAATCCGATAGAACGAAATATAATAATGATGATAGAAAACAAAATCGATGAGAAGAATGGCGAATTTCTCATTAGCGGTAAAAATCGAAAGGAAATAATCTATTAGAACTCACATGTAAAAAGTACGTATTTCTAACGGTATACATGGATGAAAAAAAAATTATAATTATATGTTGCCGCTAGTCTCACGTCCCACGAGATTATAGCAATAGCTATCTCGAGAAGCTAAACAGTTTAGAGCTGTCAAAGCATAATGTCTTTCAGTTAAACTGTACGGAAGTTTTCATACTTCACGGTTTATATTATAGTTTGATTTTCGGACAACGTATCGATCTACCAGATTTCTTAATCTCCTCTTACATGGCGAGGCTTTTTCAATTTCAGAATTTTTTTTCCTCTCAGTCATTTAACGTAATGAGATTCAATGGAAACTGAAGAATTAACTTTACAGAGGTCGCCTGCTGTCGAGTCTTCTGATTTCACTTGATATCGAGATATTGAAATCCAACTTCTTTTTTTTTCTTACTTACAATTACTTACATTAGCGAAAAAAGACGTTAAATAGAATATATGTGTATACATGAATAGTAAAATTTTACAGTGTTCGAATACCATAAATTGTATAATTTATACCGTAGTTAGAGAATTAATTTTGCGATAAAATATATCAGAACTGTATTTAAAATAGGTGAAAGAAACGTTATAATATACTCGTGAAATCATTCGCTAATTAAGAGTGAATCTCAGAAGATTCGCGAAGCAAATTAACTATCACATTACTCCAACATCGGCGAAATTGTGTCTCTTAAATTTCAAATTAACTAATCGTCAAAAATGAAGATTCTAAATATTAAATCTCAACTTATAGAAAAAAAAATTTTTTCTCAACCTTCGAACGAACTCTCCATGATTGAATTTATTTTCAACATATCCTGGCCATCTGCGGCCAACCGACATTTCTACGCGCATAAAATCGCGGGCTGCACGTGCAGTATAATAATTATGCATGTGTTTCGCAAATGAATACTATCGATATCTACATCCTACGGACTTAAAACGTAACGCACGCGATGCCGTAACCGTCTAATAATAATAACAATAATAATAACTGTAACAATTATGATAATAATAACAACGGTGATAATCATCTGCCAAGAGCGAAAATCTTCGGGAGATGAGGAGGGGGTGAGGTGAGATGAAGTTGGGTTAGGCTCGAGGTCCATGAGACCGACGACGAGAGGAGATAGAATGTGGGTCAGGTAACTGGGCATGCTTACGGGAATGCGATGGTATCGGTTTGCAAGCAAGATTTTGTTGTATATTGTTGCCATTGTTGTTGTGATTGTTGTTGTGGTTGTTGATGTTGTTAGTTCCATTTCCGACAACGACGGTATTGTTGTTATTCGTATTCCCACCGGCGGGAACAACGTTGTTAACAATCGTCAGTGACGAGGGAGGCTGCTGTTGACGGGGCGACGAAACCCTCGGTGTCGATTGAGCCGATCCCTCGCTGCCCCCGGGACTGCCGAGCCTCTTTTTAGCAGATCCTGAAAATATCACACGTCAGAATCAATTCTCTTTCAACTATGGAATATTCAAATTATGTATATTTTTTCTTTTGTTCCTTATCCTAGCACACGCACATTCGATCTACATATGTATGGTAGATTTGAAAATGTATTCAGTGGTACATTATGTGCACATGCATAATACAACTGGAGAAAATTAATAACTGGTTCTGAAACAACGAGTTTAAATGCTGCTGCTGCTGCCGCTGTTGCAACGACAGTTGGACATATTTTTGGCCACGGTGGTTATCGTTTCCTACGATCTTTTTAAGGTCTCTAATGCAACCTACGACCGAGGCTCCTATGTGTACGTTGCATGTTACGTGACAATAGGAACCAGATATTGTATCAAGTGACTCCGAAACGGTTAAAGTTACCCACGCAATAATTCGTATTATTTTTAAAATTATTATCACTATTGTTATTCGTTGTGTAGTAACTGAAAACGTTGGAAGTAAAATTTGTCCCATCAGAGACGAGCCGAGTGAAAAAGTGAAATAAAAAAGAGGAAATTAAATATAACACGCTGGGGACACGATTAATAATGGTAAATTCGCCAAAAATGGACTCCTTCTTTTTTTTGTCTTCATGTTCATGTAATCAAATTAGCCATCTTTTGTGGCGTGGTTTATCTATCAACGAACAATCGAAAGTCGACCAGACTTCGAACTTTATGAGGGCCCGATCGTTTCCCATGTGCAATGTGTACATTGTGTAGGTATGCACAGTTCACATTGAACAAAGGCCTTAAGGCTCAAATTGCGTATCAGAACGCGACCCACATTTCCGGCGAGCGGTATTCAACCTGTTGTAGACCCTCCGCCCCTTCATGTCTGTCTGTCCGTATACTGTCCGTTGTAACGTGCGTAGTCGGTACCCTTCTCTCTGCAATATGAACGGGAGAAACAAGCTGCGCTAAAAAAAAAAACAGAAGCAAAAAAAAAAAAAAAGAACACCCGAACGATTCGAAAGCAATATCGGCGAGCTGTGAACAGAGCGAAATCTTTTCCCTCGACTGCTTAAAATAATCCCTGCAAATTACACATTTTTATCTTCTTCGTGGAGGTTTTATGAGATTTTCTGACCCTTTTTTTTTGTTCGCTAATTGGAACGCCTGAATTCAGCGATATCGGGATCAGGAACGGAGTCAAGAGTCCCAATTTTGCCACACGCATCATCATCGGACGCCAGACGCACCCGGCTAATTTGGTAAGGAGAAATATGGGTCATGAAAAGCACAGATGATGCACCAGTCAGTCGACGGGCTGGCAATAGCTACTTCTTTGCCTGACACTAAAGCTATTTTTAGATTCACGTTCACCGTTCAGGTCTGTAAGGTTCTAACTTATTAGTTAGCTGCATATACTCCAGTCAAACGGTGTGTGTATAACGTATGGTATATACTTGTTGCTACCTTGCAGGATCGCAGCGCTACCCGCGAAGAATCGACAAATTTTCATCCATTCCGAAATTGAACGCCCATTATTTGGGGTGCTAGATCCGGATCTTCGATCACACGATCAGCGAAGATGAATACATGTATAATACCTAAGGCAGAGTTTTATGGCTCCAGGTTCTGGACCCGCAATATTGTTATGGTTATTCTTGACGCTTATGGTTCTGACTCACGTGTTATCCCGGTTTTTTTAGACGGTGTCTTAAAAGGGTCAGCAGGATCGCGTCTTCGCTGAGAAAATATAATGGGAGAGCTGATTCATTAGGTGTTTTTTTCGTTTTTTGTTTTCTTTAAAGTTTTGCAGCTTTTGTTTTTGCAGTTCGCGTGTGAAATCTCGTGCCTTTGAGAATTTATCAAAGAAAAGAAGCAAACAGATATTTATTTCCGTGGGAAATTCATACCGGTCACGAGCGGATGACGACGGAGAGTATGGTAGATGAAGACAATGTAAATTCGTTGTGAGGAAAAATGGAAAACGAAGAGGACGAAGAAGATTCGATCTTACGCGGTCGTCAAAACGTCCGCTGAAACAAAGCTAACTTCGAATGCTCCGTAAATCTGTTGGTACGGATAAACTCACAGCTGCTGTTACTCACGATTCACATGAGAAGAGAAATAGATAAGAAACAAAGAGAGGAAACATCGAAAAACCTGCTTATATTGTTACATTGCCTGAAGACAACAAAAACTATCTCTCTCGTATCTCATCTTACCTTAGCTTATATAACGATCATTCTCGATATTCTATACTCGCCAAAATTTATTCTTACGTTCGATAATACTGTACAATGGATGAAATTCATCCGTAATGTAAAAAAAAATTAGAATCAAAAACTGAAACGTTATACGGTCGTTAGTTTTTTATTTCTTCTCTTCATATACCTTCTCCAAATTAACACCTTGCCGGAAGCTTTAGCGCCAAATTTGGTATCATTTGTATCGTTATAATGACCGGTCTAATTTCCTCTCGGAGCACAAGTGGCCGCCCATTAACCGATCATGTATCACGTTAAAAATACGACACGTGTTTATGTCGATAACGAGCTCCACAGATTACTACAAATAATATGCGGTCATTACGGGTGTATCGTTAGTTTATAGTTTATACAGCGTCGACCAATGTATACCTCTTTTAAAACTCCCGAGTCGCATCTTTGCGGAGTCCCTTACGAAGTCTGCCCTCGGAATGGACTTGTCCTTCGATCCTTGTTGCCCCATTTTAGCTGATTTTTCGAATTTTCAGTCGAATTCAAACGTCAGCCGAAATCCATTGCGAGGCGTAGATACGAGGTGTAAAGAAACTTGGAAATCTTCTGTATATTCTCAAGATCGTTTCTCACGGTCGAGAGATTGGCGTGAAATAAGCGGAGATGAATATCATCATCTTGTCCTTCTTGTTTTGCAATATTTCAGAATATCCTCCGCAAGGCACCTGCCGCGCGGTATTGACCATATGGAACTTCAGGAACCTTTTTCTCTGAGTTTCTTTTATATAAAAAAAAAAAAAAGTTGCAACAGTCCTTAAAAAAGGCGTTGAGAATCGCAGAAGTTGAATAAAAAAAAACAGAAACACTATGAAGTTGATCAGATTTATGTCGTGGTCAGTTCCAAGGAACTAAATCTCCACAAATCTAGGAATATACTATATGAGGTATTATTTTATCAGGTGTTTCCTCGCGATTTTGGAGGCTTCTAATCGAAGGCACTTTCAGGAATTCTCATTCTTCTTTCTTTTTTCCCCGACAAGAAAAAGAACAAATAAAAAATGTATCACCACAGCGTATAAGCTTACACAGCTTATACCATTACATTATTTACACGATTATTAAAGCCGTACTACGAAAATTTTCTCAAACGTCTTCATCCTATTCGTAGTGCATGACCATTTGCTTCGATCACATCCCGACGAAATGTTTTTTCGAGTTCCTCTAACCGCACGCGGTAGGAAATTTAATCAGGTAAAAGGTCCGTCCTCAGGTAACTCTCCTCCGACCCTTTCCGCGACCTTCGTCCCTTTCCCAGAGTCGAATCGCAGGATGAAGGAGAAAAAAGACAAACGAAAAAAAAACTTGTATCCCACTAGACACGAGATATGAAAAAAACACCCTCGAATGAAGGACTTCTTCTTGTTTGGGGGGTCAAGAAATTTCCGAGGCACTGTACAGATCCGCACTTCTTTAGGAGTGTAGTTAAATTACGTAAAGCCGGCGAGTGACTGCGCGGGGCCCCGATGGTCGATGGCCTTGGAAGGCCCACGTGGTTTACCCGGTGCACCTGTTTCCGCAGGAGAAGGGGAAACGCGTCGAAGCCGGAAATAAACTTGGACGTGGCGTTGACCCCCCTGTGTTTAAGAAGAACCAAATAATGGACGAACGGATGGAAGACAGCCAGCTGACCGAATGTGATTGACCACCAAAGTGATCTTCCGGATGTTGACGACGATGACGAGTTGAGCTGCGACAACGGGCGCCGGTAACGTCCGGACGACCCGGTCGACGTTTAAATATTCACGTCACTTTTTTGGCACATTATTTATCGCAACAACGCCGGGGCGCCTCAGTGGTGCGAAATTTCGTACGAAAACTATCCTCGGTCTCTTTGTACCTTCCGGTGCTCTCTGTTCGCCACGATATCTCCACTCTCTACTGAGAGCGGGACTGAACTGCACTCTCTTCACTCTTCAGTGGCTCTCCGATCTCCGTATTATTTCCACTCGCCGTCGACGCCGTCGTCGTCGTCGTTGTCGTTCTCGTCCTGATGTTCGACGCCCGCGACGCTCGCGACGTTCGCCGGCGACGGCAATGCCGCGAGAGAATTAAACGAACAGAGAACCGGCGCGGCGCTCCCCTGCAGCTCACTGGCGTCGAACAAGGAGAATGGAAACAACCAGCTCCTATATATTCGACGCAATTTTCAACCGGTTGAGACGCTTCCCCGTCAGATCGATACCATAGTTCCTCGTTCTAGCTACTCGATGAGTCACCCTTATGTCATGACCCACCCCAACCCGGATTCCGTTACAAGAACATCACCGGCGCAATGCGGCGCAGACACACCCCTCCGGATTTTTCAACATTATACTCCGTAATGGGCCATCCCGAATTCGACAAAAAAAAAAGATGGCCGCAAAGATTACCTGGGAAAACGGTGAGCGAATGTCTGAGAATCCTACGTTACTGGAGCATCAATAACGATCATGGAAACAGAATAAGTCATGACCCAAGAAATTTATTGTGCTGAGTTTCAAAACTTTTGTATTCCGAACGGGTCCTGCGCCGCACATTTCGTTCGTCCTTTTTATCGAGAAACTTTTCGTGGAGGGTGGTAATAACTTCCTTACGGTCTTACGCGGTATTGATCAGAAGAGAGCTGTAGCTCTTCCGCTTTCGTCTCCTCGTCCATTTCTGTTGAATTGAAAAATATTTCTGACAATTCGGAAACCCGAAAAGTCTAGAAGATAATTCCGAACCGTCAGCTGTTTCTAGACTAAATGCAATCGACTGTCAAGAGCGCAAATACCTGGCAGCGACTCTAAGCGACGACTCAATGACCCGAAAGATCTTGACCTTCGATTTCTATCCTCCCATTGTAATCCACATTACGAACTCTCCTCATCTCTAGATAACTGCATCTCCTTCCTTGACGTGACCTTCCTCGTTGCATGACCCCAAAAAATTTGGCATCGCCTTCTGCATTTATACGAAACTAAAGGTAACAATCCTACCGCACGTACACGTTATACACGTGTATTATTATCTGAAGAACTTGGCTCGGTGGTCAGAAACTGCCAGAGTTGAATTCATTTCCCACGACAAAAGTCATCGAATTTTATTATCCGAGTTTTCCGCACGATTAAAGTTAGAAGTTTTTGCAATTTTTGCAAAACTTCATATCGGAATCGCAGCTGAGATCTAACTATGAAGAGCTCGCTGTTTAAATTCAACGTTGCTCTTCGTCGTTCAGAGAATTGAAACGACGGTGCAGATAGCTCGAAGCTAATGCAAAACGAGACGTAACTATAGACCTTAGTAACAGACTATAACGGTTAAAATGCACTTTCAAGACATGCGCCTTAGAGGCGGAAAAGGCGGACCGTCTAACTCGTAAGATTTGTCCTTGCATCTGACGTTTCTATTCTGAAATCTCGATAAGAGTAAAAATTGAGAGAGAACGTTTTTTTTTCGCTGATATAAACTTGATAAGCAGCTGTTAAATAAATAATCGTGTATCGGGAAGAACTTTATTGCTGTCTCTATAAAGACGTGTGGAACGTATAATAAGTTTTTCGAATCTCCTCACGTACTGACCGCTACTGAAGCGGTCAATTAATTCTTATTAATTCATCTCTTCACGGAGTACGTACGTCTTGGTCACAGTTTTATCCCAGGGCGTCACCAGGACAGAATTTATAAACTGTTTCGATTTAAATTTCAAAACAGACGGATGGACTTCTCCATCAGGAGCACATCCCGACGTCCTAACGATTTTACGGTTCATCTAACAAACTACCATACATATTAATATCCAACCTACTCTCTGCCGACTCTGCCCATATAACACGTACCTTTCTTTGTTTCAATCCGAAAAGAAAAATGAAGTTGTCTCGAAAAGTTCGCCGCCATTTTATCTAACGTGAATACAGATACCACTCGGTACGTCCAGAAAATGATTAAAACGAAAGAAACCAAGTTTGAATATCACTCGTTGCGGTCTGACAACGAAGTAGTGAAACAGTCGAGAGCTCTGAATACTGATTATGTGACTAATTTCAGCTAATGAATGGATATGAGTGAATGAATGGATAAAATTGTTCTAAAAGCGTAGGCGTTACGGTGTATAATTTACAACCGCATCTTATCTTCAAAGCACTTTCGGAGTTGAAAATGTTAGTGAAATGATCATCAAACAAAAAAAAAAAAAAAGAAAACGAGACCAGAAAAACAGGAAGCGATCCTTTGGTGTCTTTGTAGCCCGGCCTGGTCATGTGGTATACATATTGTATAGTCCATTGCGCATATGTATATAATCTATGTAGCCGATGATGCGCGTCGAGCTTTGCCATACCTCGGTACGCCATGGTGCGTTGCATCCATAGTTTATAGATTGCAGTACAAGCAAATCTCCCCCACTTTTCAGCCCCTTCCGGTCTCGCCAAACTATAACGGTCGATACACGAGAGGCCTAAACAACCAGAGCGAACATTGCTCACCCTTCTCTACCTAACTCTTATATATTTCATACTTTGTCCTCCCACAGCTGCAGCAGTTTCGCAATCTGCAAGAAACAAACTTCGAGAAACAAGAAAAAAAATATTCAATACAAGTGTCTCACGAAAATTTGATCATGTAAATTTTTTCCCCGATCGTACGTTGTTCTATGAAAAAAGAAATGGTCGTACCAAAAATGTATGTAGCAACAAATTCCGCGAAATTCTCACACGGAATGTTATTGAATCCATCGGTCAAAACGGGCTTGCGCAATGAACTTACATTATACGACCTCCGTCTCTTGAATTCGAATATAATTTGAATTGATGTCATCGTTTATCAGGCATTTGACGAAAGGCCAACGTTTTAAAAATCAAGGTTACATTTCAATCCGTATGGACCGCTTTGCTTCTGCAACGTATTAAGCAGGCTACGTACCAACGTTGAATAATGCATGAATTAGTTTTTTCTTTTGTTCTGCTTTCGTGTATTGAAAAAAAAAAAAAAGAAAAACAGAGAAGCTGATCTGGTTCATCGGTATACCTATTATAGCGGGTATAATTTTGGATCAAATATCGCAGAATTTGTCGCGGTGGTTAATTGTGCGAATACAAATAGATGAAGTAAAACTGCGTTTGAAGATAATTTGAGAACGGAATGCGTCCGCGGCAGAAGCAAGATCGTTTCACGGTATAAGTATTGGGTATTTTCGAACTATAAATGCACGGACGCCTAAATACCTTATAGCTGCACTGCACGATCGTTCGCGACACGCAAAATGTAGGTAGGATGTGGTAGCTATTTATAAAAGCTTTGCGATATTATTTTCGGATGATGGAAAAAAAATAATAGAAACAAATGAGTGAACCTGCGATAGAAATCCCTACAAGTTGTAACAATCCAATCATATTATCGTACAAGCTAACGCTAAATTAATAAATATTATGTGGCTGGCGATATCCTGATTGATGGAAAAAATCGATCTAGATATTACGAGGCAGATAAAAAACAAAATTGGGGTATATGAAAATTTACGACCTTTTCCCAACGCTGTACGTAAATTAATTAATTACGAAAAATAAACTCAGAGTCGATGACATAGACTCTGCATTTGGTGCCAGACAATTTTTTCGGGGATTTATTCGCGTTTAGGAAGAGTAAAAAAAAAGTTTTCGCTGTGGTTAAATATAGGGAGAACCGACGAACCCCGAGACTGGGAGTTTAAAAACAGTTGAGGTTAAGAATGAGAGTTCTACATACTGAAAGGGCAAAAATCGAAAGTACTTAATCGAGATTCAGAGGGCCCGTGTTCATGTAGAGTGTTGAAAATGAACACCTGACACCTTTAGCTACTTTTAATTTACTGAAGCAAAGCGCCTATATACGCGCATGCATGGGATTCGTGATGAACTTTCCCTTGCACGACCGTAGATAAAAGGCTTTAAAAAGAATTTTAAACCGGAACGAATTTGGTCCATGATTTACGAGCGGAGGAATTCCGTTTATTTTTTTTCTCCTTAAAGTCTTTCAATACTTGACGAGACGTAAATTTCTTGTACAGCTTCTTTTTCTATTTTGTCACACGCAGGTGTAAGTAAAAAGATATTTTAAGCGACGTTATATTTGTGGCGAGGAAAGTGCTTTTTTAGTATATAATTATTTGGTTAGTAAAAATAGAGTGAATAATTTTGAAAACGGTTGTTATTGAAAAAAATATTTATATTCTCAAAATAGTCAAGAAAATACTTATAAAACATGCCTATATATGTGTCTGCGTTTAATCACACTAATTTTAGCAAGCGGATGTAACGAGTTCATGAATGACTAATGAAAAACATATAAGTTAATTAAAATAGACAAATGAATAAACGATTAGAGGATAAAATTAATTAAAAGATCAGGGTAGTGCGAGGCGGTTGTGGATGAGAAAAACTTTCTGGCTACCAATTCAATTATTTAGGACGTTGAGTCCGAGAAAAAACAATTGCGAAAAAAGTGATAAATTCACCGGCGAATTTTTTATTTTTTAACGCAAAAAAAAGCTAACGAGTAATTTTAAATGACTCACTGGGGGCACTGCTGATGTCGCTCATCGAACTGTGCACCGAACTCTGCGCGGTCTCCTGCGTAGGCGATGTGACGTCCTGACGACCTCTGGTTCTCCTGTAAAATTCGGAGGGAGACAATGCCGTTTGATTTCCTGAATGTTCTTCTTACTAAAAGTGTAAAAACGCACCTCTTGCTTTTTGCAGAATCTCCAGGCGATCGTCGATTACTCGTTGAAGCAGGTGGTCCTAAGCTTTGCAGCACCCTGGATTTTACTTCCTTTCTGGCAGGTCGTGATCTCTGTTCATTTTTACCAGCTTCAATCTTGCTCATAACTGCATCCCATCTGCCCCCTTTCCTTGGAGTTCTTTGAGGGCGACGAGTCTCTTTTTCAGATTCATCTTTTGGCCCGGATTCGATCATTGCTTTTATTTTAGAGACTACGTTACGCTTCGGCATCTTGTATTTTTTAAGGGGGACCGGGTCAGATTTATTCAACACCTTAGCAGGGGGCGCCTGACACTCAACTTCGATCACGGTGGCTTCCAGGGTACCGACGGACTCATTGGAGTCCGCAGATATGTCCAAGTTGCTCGGTGGCACCTTAAAAATTAAGAAAAAAAATCATTACGTCAACTTGAAACTCTTCTGGAGCGTATAGTCGACGCGATATTCAGAAAGACTATAATTTTTTACTCACCATAAGACAATCCATAATCACCGGCTGCTGTTGTTGTTGAAGTTGTAAATGCTGCTGCATTTGATGACCGTCCATTTGATGCGGTGATGGTTGACTTTTTTGAGACTCGGTATCGGCGGTATCAGGAGTTTGTCCTTCGCTTTGCGCCTCTTCGTGCGTTGGCTCGTCCTGTCTTCTATCAAGGTCAGAGTAAATACCACTCGAGTCCATTTCCTCGCCTGTGAAACTTGGGCACCTTCGTCCTCCCGGTGCGCAAAAAAGTGTACCATCGATAACCTGTGCCCTTCGATCTCCGCGTACAATTTCCTCGTGAGCATCAGCATCGCTTTCGGTAAAGAAATCAGAGTCAGTCATGGGGTCAGTTCTTGGCGCTGGTAGATTTGGTGGAGGTGCAACAGGCGCTGGATCAGCTCCTCGGCTAGCCGGTCTAGAATTTTCTCCGTCTCCTTGGTAACCAGCTTCCAAACTTGTGATACTAGTAACGGAAGTAATAAAGCTGACCGGAACTGTTCGCGTTGGTTCCGCAGGTTTCGGATCCAGTGGAAGATCTTCAGGGGACGGTGTCCGCTCGCTAGAACCTTCCGTACGTTCACCGTCGACGGAAGTAGGTAAATCCGAAGGCCTAGAAGCAGATGCTCTGGTCATAGCGATTCTCGAACCTCCGGAACCAGTTAAATTTTCGCACGAGGGTGTCCTCGAGCACTCCAAAGCCATGCTAAATTCTGCCATTTGATCGGGCGTCAGAATTCCGAGGCTTTCATCGTGCTCGAAAGAATTTTGCTTATTTAACATCAAGTAATGCGGTGCTGGAGTAGCTTTCGAAGGTGGTGGTGCTGCGGGTGGTGTCAATTCGTCTTCTTCGTCAGCGCCGTTTAAAGCGAGGAGACTGTAGGGTCCGGATGTCGCGTCCATTACGGGGGTAGTATTTGCAGTTCCAATTTTCGCTGTCTTGGAGTTCTGTCGACCTTCAATCTTGACAGTTTGATTCATAAAGTTGTCGAATCCTGAACTAGATTCATCTGGTCCGATGGTAGTGCGTAATGTGGTATCGATGAGGCAGCTATCACCCACATCGTCTATGAAGTTAGTTTTTGAATTCTGGAAAGCGCAGGCGTCGAATTGCCCGATTGATGATCTTACGGTGGTTTCCATAGGATCATCAAACATCCACGTATCATCTGAACCCCCAATATTTGTAGTTGTAGAATCGATGAGGCAACTGTCTTCGACGGAGCGTATTTGGCTTAGTTTAGAATCGTGAAAAATGTTCGGAAGGCCGACCGGTTCCTTCGTAAACGTCGATTCGAGTGAGGCGTCCATAATTTTTGGACATCCGCTGATGATGACCGACTGTCTATTGCCCGATTTGACTAGGAAAGTATCGCTGAATGGATCACCGCCATTTTTATTGTTATTGTCATTATTCCGCGTCGTTGAGAATGTAGCATCTGAGGATTTCTCGCCGATTTGTTGATTCTTGTGCTTTTTTGAAAATACAAATGTCCCGTCGAACGCATCTTCAATGTCACTCTTGAAGTCTATCAAGGAAAATGTCTCATCGTTCTTCCTTTCCCTGGTAAACTCGGTGCGGCCAGGACTGACCCTCCCCTCGAGCAGAAAAGTGTCTTCCACGGCCATTCCGGACGGGAATCCACGTTCCAATTTCGCACTGTTCGAGCGAGGGTTTAACACCGCACTGGATTTATCGAAGGTAGAATTAATGACGGCTTCTTTTCCAGGTGAAATATTCGAACCACAGAGGTAAGTTCGCCTTTCGGTAAATGGGATTTCAACGACTGGCGCCTTATCCCCGTAAAAAATTGGGTGCAAATTCTGAGTAGCGTTTCCGTTCAATGACTTTTCGTTCATGAACGTTTCGTTGAGTGTGAATATGGCTCCAGTTGGTTTTGGAACTGGTGAAATAGTGACGGTCGAATTACCAGTGTGATTTTTAGTCAGGTTGACCGTCAAATCGTTGACTTTTGTTTCGGCCTGATTCGCGGAAGTTTTTTCTGACTTATTGCGATGCGGACTTGAATCCATCCCGCTTTTTGAATTGCCGTTTATAATCGCTGCTTTTCCGGACTCTATCAGTTTCGTCGTGTTCTTCTTAGCCTCGCCATTCGTTGGGGAGTTTCCGACCTTCTTCGTGATGATTTTGGTAGTTTCATGTTCGTTCAAAGTTCCCTTAGATTTAGCGTTCGGCGTTTTCGAGAACGTTAAATTTGTAGCTTGTGGAGATTTGCCGAATATCGTCGGTGATACCAGCCGACTACCAGAAATATTTTTGGCTTTCGATGTCGGTGATGGTGTTTTAGATCTATCGGCCCCCAGGTCGGCATTTAAAGACGAGTTTCTCTCATTCTTTTTCTCATCCAGGTTCCGCGTTTCGTTCGTTAATTTTTTTTCGTTCGCCTCGTCCGGACGTTTAACACTATTGACGGGGGAGGTGCCCGGAATACTTTTCAAACAGAATTTCCAATCTCCTGCTTTTTCGAAAGTCGCGTCTGGTGCGGAATTCCAGTCAGGCAAAAAAGTGCTATTCGCAGCTGGATTACCGGACGATATTTTTTCTGAAATTCCAAACATCTGAAGTCCTCCATCCCCGCCTGAACGGTGACCAGTTATGAATGTGCTATCGGGCGGGTTCGTTTTGTCGTTTACTCGAAGATCCATCGTTTCCTGGAGTTCGGGTATCTTGAAAGTATTTTGGTGTGCCATTGGCGGTTCGCTGTTGAATCATAAGAATCAAATCATTTCTAGAACATTTCACTTCAAGTTCTAATTAAACCCATGTCTACTTTGCTTCAACTCACCAGGCAATT
This sequence comes from Athalia circularis, assembly GCA_963978495.1. NCBI lineage: Eukaryota > Metazoa > Arthropoda > Insecta > Hymenoptera > Athaliidae > Athalia > Athalia circularis. The sequence continues at coordinate 28,465,376 of OZ021700.1, read as the reverse complement.
CGGCGTACTTTTGTTGCTGGCGCCATTACACCGTGATTTTCCGGACACGAAAAGTACCTCAAGCCACGAACAGTACCGTCGTTAAGGCCGTCCGGTTCCGGTAACTCTATACCACACCAGGCTCCGATCTCACCTTCTAACGCACCGTAGTAACGAAGGATACCGATTTTTTCTGATCCCACACAAACTTTTTTCCCAACGTCCTCGCAGGTCACGCAATCCACGGGTGAAAACGGAAACTCCCTGTGACCTTTACCATCTAGAATGAGTTATCAAAATTACAAACTGACAGAAACAGCAACATTGAAGGGAACGCTGAATAAGTTCTTACCAACACAGGGCGTCGAGGTGATCGGATGTCGACATTTATCAGCAATGTTTAGATTGTCTACAACAGATTTTACTGTCACTCCGCTATGACCTGCGTTTTGCGGTATCCCGTCGAGTACCCCGCTTTTTTGTTGGGTCACAATCCTAGGTTTCGGAAGAAACGACGTCCGGATTGTACCCGGTAACGGTATTCTGCTTTCTCCAACGTTCTGCAAAAAATAAAATCCAAAAAAAAATATTTCAACAATCTTGGAGGAAAAGTATATACGAAAACTTGTCTCATATATGGCATAATGTATGGTGCGATGCAAATATATTCCAAGAAAAAACGATAATTCATTCGAAAAGCTAAACGACCGCCCGCGCCGGGGAGTGCGCGAGTCACGTAAGTCGTTATACGCCATGATTCAATCAGCAGTTTTCTGGGGGTTATAAGGAAACCAGGAGAAACCCCAAAGGATGCCGTGAGTGCGTTGCCCTTGGCCCATCTCCAAATAATACCGAGCGTGGCTTAGGGTCTCCCCTCGGGGCAGATATAACGTGCAACATCCGTGAATCACAAGTGCCGGGTTTTTTCTTCTCCCACAATATACACTACAGATCTACTACTTCATCTATACTACCACTATACAACTACCACTTTCGCGACACTCGTCGCTAATCTAATCTTAGCCGTAGGCACGAGACGTACCCGGCGTCACGTGCCGTCGCGTCACTTCTTCGGCAAAAAGAGGACGGGGTAGCGGAGGGATAGAATACATGGAATAATACAGCGGAAACTGAGATGAAAACGATGCAGAGGCGAGACCGGCAGACAGATAAGTCCGCAAAAAAATGGCTTGCCGATAGAGGCTGACAATAAGCCGCGTTAGATACAGGAGATAGGAATTCCGCGTACTGCACGATTTGGGGCCAATAAACCAGTGATAAAGAAATAAGGATGAAATACCTTATATCGGGAGTAGCAGCATACGTTTTGCGGAAATTCAATTTGGCTCGCGTTCAGAGAACTTTGGCCAAGATTCTTAAAGACTTCGAGCCACAATTAGGTCAAATTGAAAAATGTGTAAATATAGTCAAGTATTATTATACATCACTTAGATTCCATCACGAATTCCAGCCGTCCACTTTCATCTTTCGTTATACAATATGCGTAACAGAAGAATTTCTTTCTTTTTTTTCAGGTAGCATGATAAAGGATGAGCAAATAAGAGAGAATAAAATATAAGATATGTTACAAAAGAGGGTGAAAGAAAAAATCTGATTCTGACAGCAACCGTCGGCGTATGAAATTTCTCTCTCCTTATATATTTCATTATGATCGTATAGCGGAAGAAAAGCTCAAGCTCGCTATGCGCGCAATATATAGCATAAGTAGAATGGCGACGGACACGTAGCGACATTTATCGATTCGCGTTATATTCCAGGTAGTGCGGCAATGATTATATATATACTATACTATATAAAAAGGTGGTCAACTATATAATATACTATATAAAAGGAGTTAGTTGTTTAAGTTTAGGATTACAGACATTATGTCGAAAGGGATTGCCAGCAGTATTGCGTGAATCCCATCAAAATTAAAGGCGTTGTCCTCAAGTTCATAGCGTCCTGAATATGCAAATTAGTATAATATGCGAACATACTAAAGGTACGTACGCAGTTCTTGGGATTATTATAACGCGCAGCTGGATGCCCTTCGTGTTTCACGAAGCGGAATATCTTTGTTTTATCTGTCTACACGTATTTGTAAATTTTTCCGTCGTAGCTTTTGTAATTTTAATAATAACGAGAAAAAAAAAAGATGGCGTCGCTTTACGCCTGTTGGACAAATAAATATAATTTCAACTTTAAATAAAATTATTACGACACAAAAACCCTGTAGATTTTGGACAGAGTCTCTACGCAAGTTTTCGGTGTGCCAAAACAAGCAAAAAAAGAAGAACGATCGAAAAAAACCGATGAAAAAATGGCGGCGAAGAAGCTTTGCGCGAGCCGAACATCCTGCCAAATTTCCCTATATATTATATGATAATCGAGATTTATGTATGAATACGTCAATCCGTGCAGGGCGTACCTATATATGGTCTAGGTTATAATACAAGAGGAATATATATCCGAGCCGATATCGGGAATCGATAATTCAGCCACGGTATACAGAAAAAGTACATCGGAACGTACAGCTGGCGCGCGGTACAAGGAACAAAAAATTTCATTGTACGAATCAACAAAAGATTAGATGCTACTGCCTATCACTATAAGTGTGTGCGACTATTTCGCGTTAATAGAAAAGGAAGAAGAAAAAAAAAGAGTGAGGGAAGAAAAATATAAAGAGCAAATAAAATAAACTTCATTTTTACTCCCGCAAAAAGCATATAATATATTATACGTATATACGTGGTACATATACATAAATCGTAAAACATTGCAGCTTTTAAATGGGACAGGCGTTATGAAAATTTCTATACCATCAATGACATACGTAGTAAATATTTTATAATGAATGGGTTGTAAAGAGTATAGGAGTGTTTTTGCGAGAACAGGTTTATACGTATGTATATATTCGTCGTACGTTACAATATTGCAGATGATGAACTCAGTGTTGTGACAAATGCGAAATATTAGACCAGACGACATAATTCCGTATCTAGATAACCGCTTCAGATATCCACAGACGGGAGAATATAAGCGTGGGTTAAGTATGCGCGTAGTATTTTCATTGATCGTTTTTCTTTTTTTTCAAGTACGTACTTTAACCTCAATGATTTGTCTTCATTTGTTATCTTTCATCCTCCTTTTTTGTCCGCCTTTCTCTCTCTCACCTTCCCATTTTGGAGTCGTGAGTAATTTATCCATATGGAATGAAGTTCGATTAACTGGCCACCGCGAGAATTTCTATTATTTATATCGCACACGTAATAAAGTATATAAACTTGACTTTGAAAAGAATTAAGATATTTTTTCGGTATAATCTCTACGACTTATGACACACGATCTGAATTTCAAAACGCAAACAGCTGAGATCATGGCCTGCATTTATGACCAACGATGACGATTACGTTCTCTCTCTATATAATGTATGAAATACAATAGAAAAGAAACATGTCCGTGCAGTATTTTATATCATTAGACCTTAATTCGAACTAATTTATCCCGCCCACCTGCGCCACCATAAGTTGGTCACTTTTGTTCTGTCAGACATAACGTACAGCTATAAGGAGACATAATATCTCACGCCTCGAACAACCCTATAACAATTCCCTATCTCGTGAAAAATTACTGCAATTTTCTACGAATGTGTTCCCATTAATTGAATCTTTCAAATCGTCCGCGAATTCAAAGGTCATATAGGTACCTATTATATTATACGTTGATTTTATATGTTCTGCAAAAACGCCCTTAAAATTTGGAGTTTATTCTTTTTTTATTTGTTTATTTTTTTTTTTTTTTGCAAACGTGACCTGATGCCATTAAACACGCGATATTGTTATGTATATAGCTATACCGGGGCGCGTCACGTGAACAATAATTTCTCTAAAAATGTGTAACCTCGGTTATGGTACGTCGCCCATCAGCCTTTCACTCTACAACTCTCATCATGCGAAGGGCAAAAACAGTGGATAAAAAAGAGGAGGGAAAAAAAGAAAAAAAAAACGGTATTCTCATTTTCCAGCAGCTCTGCATCCGGTGACCTTGTCGTTAATTGTACCGAAAGCGACGTCGTCGCTGTGTTTCGAGTACATACACGTACGTATACACAGATGTGTACGGAATAGTACTTCGGATAAATATCCCGCGCTCGCTAAAAGCATGGAGATCCCTAAGTGCATCATTGCAGCATCGCATGGACTAGAGAAGGCACGAAAAAATTTTACGGGTCACGTGTGCAGCGGTATATAAAAATATATATATTTTTTTTTTCATTTTCAACTCGTTCAGGAAACGACATACGCTCATAGATAATTACGCGTTAATTTTGACTTTTCCACGAGATACACCGTACATATGGGGCATTTCGCGTCAAATCGATCGATGATTTTTTCTCGCTTTTTCTAATTGGATTCATAATTTTTTTTTCTTCTCTGAACCGTCTTTCGACAGAGTAGTTGACTTCATTCGTGAATTTTCAAAAATTCGTACAGACATGACGCTTTTTTCTCAATTATTAGCCAAAAAAAAGGAAATCTAGAAAAATCTTCATTGCAGGTTACTATGGAAATATTATTCGTAAAAATTCTGTTTCTCATAACATCACAACGATACACCCATACCTGTAATTGTTATGTAACATCGCGTTTGCATTTTAAACTTTTGCTTCTCGTCGATAATTCTCTCTGACATACTTCGCTCTTACTTTTCTTACAACGAAACCAAGCGTGAACGTAAAACAAACAGGTGAACGTTTGAACAGATAAGAGTATAATCTACGTGGTACTCGATCATGAAGCGTTACCGAAGGAAAAAAAAGAATAGTAAAAAAAAAACTGAACAAATAAAACAAACGGAGTCTTGAAAATTAAGGGACTTTGAAAAAAATATGAGAAAATGTACGCAAACGGTCAACAATCTTGGGAATTTAGTCGTCGGTTTTTGTTAGCTTAAACTCGATTTTACAGAGGCTTGAAAATCGTTGAGATGTGAATTTGTTCGAGGAGGATTTCGTGGCTTAGTTACCTCTACAGTTTATCGGAAAAACATTCATCCCTCTTGAATGGGAATGTACATAGCTATACCTACCAACGCGTATTTCAATTAACGTGACTTCCTCTCGTTACATGTAGGATTAAACGGATGCTGCGTCTCCGGTAGACACAGCGCAATTATCGCAAGGGAGGCGCATTCGTTTACATCTATCGACACGGACTTTGCGAATAAATTCCTCATTACAATAGGTGCTTATAAAATGTAAAAGAAAAAAGATTTATGTTCAATCAATTATAATATTCTACGTCGATTATTGCGTAATGATACGACTGAATTACATGTGGATCGATTTTTGATCCAAAATGAAATGTGATTGAGAGGCGAAAAATAATTTTTGCTTCGATTATTTTACACGATTATCGTATCGTATTTGATAAATAATGCACGCGTCTGACGAAGCTTGTAGTCGTGACCTTTAATGCGGAACTTTGCACCTGCGGACGTCATCGTCCCTAGAGAGGCGATATAAAAGCTGGTCTCGGAGTTCCGAGTCTTCGAACATGTAGCTTTATAGGTATATAGGGCGTTCCATGCCAAATCACGTATTCTGTGACCCTGACCATTGTCTGGTTTTTTTTTTGTCACTCTCTATTGTGTGCACATTTTTTGCTGATTCTCCTTTTTGTAACTGTACAACCAACTTCAGCCCCCCAAAACCGCCTGTTTTACCGCCTTTAATAAGCCGTAAAAAAGGGAGAGAAGAAAGATCGTAATTTTTTTAGCGATTGCGGCGCTATCGCTTGTGAAAAAAAACCAAAGGATTCGAGCGGAGTTATATCGGCTATGAGGTGATTCGACACGAAATGCCCCATATAAATACAACAAGGAAGAGGTATCAGGGGTATACTATGGAATAGGAGAAACGAGCCAGCGAGGATTTACGGCTGGGTGATCACCTGAGCACCCATGTTCCAGGAAGGACGGAAATTCCAAAAATTACGGATAATTAATCAAGAAATTTATAACCGCATAATAATACGCTGCCCTTTGTCTCTGTTCCTGAAAACAAAGTCAAAAATTAACAATCCATATCACGTCCGCGTGTGTATGCGAAGGGTTTAATATCAAGCCCCTCGGGTTAGCAATTAATATCAAAGTTCAAGGTACGTTATAGATGCCCTTATAATTTTAGAAATTCAGAAAATAGAAAATTAAATGAATGAATCCCTAATTTCGTTTTAAATTCATGCATTCGAACGCGAGGAAAGAGAGACAGAGAGAATAATTAGGTCCGAACGAAACGAGCCGTGATTTGGGAACATCGTATACCTATAGGGTGTGTTCTTGGTCGCGTCGCGTCGGGAGCGAACGAACGGTCGGAATATACGAGCACGTAGCGTATCTGGAACGGTTCATTGTTGATGGCGGGGGCGTATCATCGATCCACCTATTCCGAGGACGGGTCTAAAACGCCTCGTGTGTTTCTGGAAACTACGTAGAAAACGACCCCTAATCGACGTTCGTGCAAAATTCTAACGAAGCTCAAAGATCTCCACGATCACGATACGATAAATTCGTGCTTTGCACTCCCACGTGCGTCAACCAACTAACGAAAAGAAAAAAGAACCGATAAAAATAAATCAGCGGATTTATTTTCACCCAACTCAACCACCTGCGGTGCATGATTTGCGACGTGGTTTTGTTCAACGGCGAATTTTCCGCGGTGAAAAAAAAAAAAAACAAATATCATAATCGAAATTCGAGCGTCCATGATAATTCTCGCGATTTTCAGGGAGGGAAAAAAAAAAAAAAAATCTATCGCGACACATTCGGTTAGTTTCTACTACTCGCCATGTCCCATAGGTGCAATAATATAATGCAGGTGCACGCGGTGTCGTTGCACCGCGAGAATATATAAAATGCATCGGGATTGGCTGCACGAACTAGGAAGCCTTTGTTCTAATCTAATAAACCGCGCAAATCGTATATAACCTACCTATAACCACTGTTCAAGTGGATGTCTGAAGTTAACGTCTGACAACTCTGCAGGGTGAGAAGTTCAATTATATATTGTATGCGCTCTTAAAACGCGTTTCCCAGCGATTTGCGATTTCGGCGTAATATAAGTATACATGAATTTTTAATGCGTCTCGGAGTAAAAAAAAAAGGAAACAAAAGTGAGGAAGAGAGAAATAAAAATATTATACCTTTTTGATTTGCTGGATGATCCTTTTTTGTTTTTTTCAATTTTTCTTAACGACTAGAATTTTCTTCACTTCACAGTGATCTGGACCCTTGTAAAATCGCGGCGCTTGAAAATTTATTCAAAGACTTTCGTAATTCGAAATGAATCATTAGAATTTTACGACGAGTATCGGGATACAAAACGTTATTTTTTGCGAACGTGCAGACCGCAACTTATTAGACTGCGGAATAGATCTCCGTAGATCAACTGCAGACATAATGCGCCGATGCGAACAATCGGTTAACAGGGGATATAATTTCGGGACTGTAGATACGAGTAAATTCAATCCGTAGATAGGTATATAGATATAATTTTATGTTACGGTCCAAAAATTCATGAAAGAATTAACGAACCGGTAAAGAAAAATGGCATTGCCAGCTCTTACGTTATAATAATCACGTCTCGGTCCGCATGCAGTGGCATAAAGTTAATAAGAAAATATATCATGCACGCGAATCATAATTTAATTTAATACCATCGGTGTAATGAAAATTAAATGAGAAAAAAAAAATGAGGAATCGGAGGAAAAAAAGTCGAAATTTGAATCGATCGACCTTCGAATAAACGCAGTGTTTGCTGTGATAGTAATCCGAAAGGATGATCGTCAGAAAATGGTAGTGCCAACACGATATGATCGATCATATCGATAGATCGTGCGACTAGGGATCTCCGAAGATCGGTGAATCAGTTTTATAATAATAAATGAAACATTACGCTTGTTGCGAACGCGGAAATTCATCAATCGGCGATCTGCTGTGGCAACAACAATTACAGTCGTCGTGTAGTTATAAAGATGATCGAATGCGAAACGAGCTTTGATCCACAGCAACGATCGCGTTACGTCATCATGATTCAAACGTCGCGAATAATAATCGACCAAATTACGCTACGGGTCATAATCGTTGTAATATCACCTGCGTGAATATGCATCGGAAATTTTTAGCGGACTACAGAAAACAAAAGCCGCACGAAATAAAAACTCCGAGGAAAAAGCTCCCATTCGTTGAATTCCTCCACAGCTAGTTGGAAATTACCACATTTAATGAGAACCCCTGATACGGGGGATGCAAAGGTACATAAGCTTTTGTTGAACTTTCGGCCTTATTATTCGCCGAAGCTCAGCCGGCGAGCGAAATTCCCCGAGGAAAGAAATATTCGAATCGGTGTATCGCGACTGGACTGAACTTTATACGCCCTACATGCGAAATATCACCAATAATCGAATACTTTTCACCTAGGTATCAAAATACATCGTATATGATACGTAGCCTGCAGATATGAGTCAAACTACGTCGAACGGTGTGCGGATCTATACTTATAGTGCATAATGTCTGTGGTCTGGCGGTTGTGCAGGTGCGTATCGATCAGATGGGTTGTAACATGCATTACGTAGCTGTCACATACTTCCCGAGTGGGAGGGAAGGTACATGGGTACACCTATGTGCATACAAACATATATAGGCTCGACCCGGTGCAGACTGCATTGAATTCTAAACCCGGGTATGGATAGATACATACGTGTACCGAAAGTGCCGCGATTCTACCGCACAACATGCACCTGTGCACGACCACCGATCAACATGGATTTCATTCCCGCTTCGCTTTGTGATGCTAATTATATTCCAGAGTAATTAACCGATTCACATACATTCGGACATATTATATTTGCATAATACGTTCCGGCACGTAATAATTCGTGTGAACCCATATCGTGTGATTTGTAAGCGAATGATTCGGATGGAATCAAATTCTGAGTAAAAAACTATATAAAGTCCATTTTTTGACTCTGTCTAAATTAACATTCGCGTTTATGTATAACATGAAATCGATCATATTTTGGGCGAAACTGGAGAAGCAAAAATAATTGGAATACTTATATCAATTTGTACAATAAATTGTGGTTCAGAGATTTTGAACGCATTTTTTGTTAACCTTCGCTGAATCGTCGTTACACGCTGTGTACGCTTCTTGAATAATCCTTGCGATGCAATTATGTATATAGGTTACTTTTTACCGTTTCTACAGTATTTCAATTTTCAAAGAAAATCAATTCACGAAACGCCGCAGCAGTATCAATTAATTATTACAGCGCTTCGGTGCAGCGACTATATACACGCATATATTATGCTATTCACAGAAAATATCTACGTTATCAGGGCAATTTTTAAATATTATTCCTGATACGCGCGTGCATTGATAAATGATCATATTCATCAAAACACATATCATGCACATATCATAAAGTTCAATAATCATTATTTCACACATCATGTAAATTTCGATAAAATTATATCCGCGATAAATGCGGCGACATGTGAAAAAAAAGGAGCTTCGATTTATTTCCCCTATAACAAAAACCGTTAAGATTAAACAATCGAATGCTGCCGAGAATTCTGAAGGCGGACTGCACGATGAATACATTACACAAACTGCACAGTATTTATTCTATTTGAAGTATAAATATTAATGCAAAACTCTTCTCGTTAACAGTTATACTTTTGCATTATTTATATCTCGCGTATTATATACGTATAATAAATGTTTTACAAGATGATTCTGGATCTCGGAAACGGAAAGAAAAAGAAAAAAAAAAAATCAAAATCAATCAAAAAAAAAGCAATTATTATCGATAATTATGATGGTCGTTAAATAAGAAAAAGTGATTTATGTACCAAAAATAATAATCATAATAATATCTTGTTGAGCTTTTAAAATTCTCATATCCGTCGCATTGCGCGTTGCACGTCAAAATAATTATTATCTAGACCGGACGCGTTTTTCATCAGCAATTATTTACACTGCGGAAAAGTCATAACAGTCCATTTGAACGGTCAGCTGTTAGGCGAATTTTTGCAACCCTGCAAATTCAGTCCAGTCGTGCGCGTTGAAAAAGAGAAAAGTAAAAATTTTACACGACGATTGTCACTTATAAGCACTTATTCGTATGCAAATCAAATAATTTATTTACTGCGTCGTCGATAGAAAGATACTTTTTTTTTTCTTTCTACAATTTTTTGTTCTCGTTTCTTAATATTCATTTCGAAGGTAGAATTATTTATTGGATGGAGAAGCGAAAGAATTTTATATCTACAGAAATATTGACTTTATTACCTATATAAATAATATATAAAATCTATTTCTCCGCGTGAGATTTGATCACCATATGTGTTTAATAAAACATAACCATAACTTTCACTAAAATCTATAATACCTATCTATATGTAACCGCAAAGCTATTACCTGCGACTGAATTGCCTGCAGGTAATTGTTACGGTTTCTATGTAAATTACGCGACAAGTGTTCGGGCACACATATATCTGCATAAAATAAATAAGGCGACAAATTTTGTCGATTAGAAATCAAAAATAAAAAGGAAAAAAAAGCTCGCTTGCCTTATAATATATCGCAACGGTGATTCATGCGATTTACATCTGCAGTTCCGCGCAGATAATATACTTTGAAAGTTGATATATTTTCAATTTCTAATCTGTATGGTTCACGGATAAGTTTGACGTTCTGCAGAGATTGGAAATAGATAAATATGCGCTTGTTTTTGCAAAAAATATGTAGAGAACGGACGTCAGAAATTTTCTGCAGAACGACGTGAGATGATGTGTGAAATAATAATTGCCTCGCTAGTATAATACCTGTATGTATGTATATTACATGGATGTACGAAAATGATTAATTATACCGCGTTTCGCGATCGCCTTCAAGATTGGACTACGCGCAATTTTGTATATACGCGCGACGCGCTTGTTCTGCAGCGCGAGAATTGAACACCTGCGTTTATTTAACCGCGGTCTACACCGGGCTAATAATCGGACAGGCGGCTAACAATAAGTTAAAGCAGCAGCTATAAGACGACGTTCCTCCGAATGTGTGTCGCACATTCGCGGGAGGAGGTTTTAGATAGCCCTGCCTAACCTGACTCGAGCTAACTTGACCTAAGTTAAAGTCTACACCACACACCCGTGCGTGGCGGGTTACATAACTCTAGAATAGAATAATATAAAGAACAGAAGAAAAGTTCAAACGGAGAACAATTACGAGCGCAAAATGCGTATACTTCAGATGTAACAACGCGCAGTACAACAATTAACGATTAAATTACAAAACGTGATCTGCCGCGTATTTAGTGACGAGTAAAAAGCCAAAGTGCAAATGACCTTTAATAAAAATTTGTCTGTCAAAAAGAAAAAGAAATGCTCCGAAATTTCTCGGAGAAAACTTTTCAACAATTTCCATACGGCACGCACTTTTCTTTTACCGCGAATAATTTTCAACGAATTTGAAAAAGTATAAAAAAGTTTAATTGAGACAACAAAAAATAATTCATAAACAATGTAACGAAAGTACCTGAATTTGACATTAATCGTTTACGTGAATTTGCGCTAAAATTTTTGTCACGAACATTTTATAGAACGGGCAACGACCGAGCATGGTGCAGGTGGTATAGTCAGTCGATGCGTGATCGCTGCCTTAATTCTTCTAAGAACTGTAAAACTAAGGTTGACCTCCTTGCCGTGAGTTGTCACACGCGGAGATTTTCGTTATGCGATAAAAAAAAGAAAAAAAGGAAAGAGAAAAGTAAAGCAGCTCGTACAGGTATATCGGTATACGCGTATTAGAATAAATACCGCAAGCATTCGTCGTCACATTCATACTTGATGCCCTCGGGCACGTGACCCTCCTGTCAAAGAAGAAACTTTTTACTCATAACACATGATAGTTGTGAGGTAATTCCGGGTAATGCGCGTGACATTGGTATACTGACATAATTTTGACTATGAAGAGTTTTCAGAATTCGAGTGAAATTTGAAAAAACAAAAAAAACCTACCGACCGCGGCCGCGATTTATTGCTGCAAACTACCCCGTTGACCCTCTCGGTAATTGTGGCAACGCATTTATGGAACAGTTGAACTGCAGTATTATATTAACTATAGTATAAGTAAAAAAACATGTGTCACGAAGCGTCGATCACGTTCGCGTTATTTTCCTAGTTTCTTATCGGCGATCGCAGGTCATTAATACAACGTTCTATGCACATAACATGTTAGTGTGTAACAAGCGACCGACTACGCGTCGTGCTTTGCCGAAGGATCGCTGAATTTCAGATGTTCTGAAAATCAACGTTTTGGTTCGAAAATTTCTTTACCTTATAAACGCACGATTTTTCATAAATTGAATTTCACGGACATATAACACGTGTAATTGGTTTGTAGAAAATTTTATGATGCGTCTCACGAAGAGAAGAGGATAAAAAAAGCTGTTGCAGTCATTGGATAGATGATAATTAGGGGTCGATTTTCATTATTATATGAGGTACTAATTTCCGGTGCTTGTTTTCGACCGCTTTATAAAGAGTTTAATTAAATATAAACCATGCACATGGGTTACAAGTAGTATATTTGAGACCATTGGTTATACGCACGCATGTGAAGTGTACGAGTAAAGTTTATAGTGGCCTAAAATTAAATCTACGAGTAGTGCATCAAGTGGGTATTTAAATTAATCATGTAACCGAATGAAAGTTGTAGCTTACAGCGAAGTAGGTACCTAACAGAGGTATAACTAGGCCTCTATGCCTCGTAGTTCCAAGAGTTCGGCTTTTAAATTTTTTAAAACGGTCGTCAGTTGTTATTATTGAAATCCCGTGATTAGAAGCGCACGGGTACATATACGTGAACAATTTGTTTGGAAGCGAAAAGAGAAAAAGAAAGTATATTAAAAACTGCTACCGCGGTCACGCCGGTTATTAATTCAAATAGCTCGCTAAATTCATCAACCCGATACCGGCAAATTGCTTCCGTTTATTCCTTCACCTAACCCAAGCAAGGTAATTTCCTCCTCGGCCATTAGGTGTAATCCAATTAAATGAGGACAAAAATTATAAGCACGCCTACCCTCATTATATTATCCTCTACCTTCCGCTGGAAAGGGATGAAAAAAATTTGTCCCGACTTTACAGCGCCCCGAGGACAGGAGCTTTCCGCGGGCTACTGTAATTCCAAATATAACAAAAATTAAAAAACTTATACGGCGCCCGCAGGATTCCCGACAATTCGTAAAAAAAAAAAACTCAAAATATTTGAAAATCTGAGAAAATTCATCAGGAGATTTAACGAGATTTTTGTGTTAAAAAAGAAAAACAATCGGTACGATGTATATAGTCTTTTTTTTTTTGATCAAAGCATAGTTGTTAGTTTCGATTCCGGAATAGAAAGCAGCCCCAATCTTGTTCAGAACATTTGAAATGAGAAAGAAAAAAGAGCAAATATGGCACTACGCACCCACCCTTCGAAATATTCTGCACAGTTTTCCATTCATTCAAGTCTGCAAGGCTTGCTTCGGATCATTCATTCAGCTATACGCATACATGTAGTTTGAATCCATAATATTTGAACCGCAATTTTGACCGTGGAAAAAAACTGAACGAGCAAAAGAATTGATGGTAAATTATACATGCGAAAAAGGTGAGTACCTGATGAGATAATGGCAATAATTTTCTCACCTTAGACATCCTCAGGGCGGTCACTCTCCGTGGACGTAAGTTTTGATCTCCCCTTGGCAATTCTTCATTTGTTCCATCCCCTTCTTTCTCGCGCACTCTCTTTGCGGGTCGTATATTCGTAGGAGGTGCAAATTTATTCTGTACCCGGCAGCCGCCTGCACTCCGTGAATAAGAAGAAGGCTCGGTGGCGTTTTCCTTATCCTGATCTTGGTCCTTACGGTTTACCGGAACCGTTTTTCTCCCAGGGTGTTTCGAAGGTCGCGATAAACTCTTACCAAAATTATTGACACTGGCTACTGCCCGCCTACGTATCGGAGAACCCCCTGACGACGATGTCGGTTGTTTTCCGATCGCCGTCGTCGACGACGTCTTGCCGTCCTGCGCCGATATCCGCTCTCGGTCTCGTTCTCGTTCTCGTTCTCGTTGCCCCGTCCCCGGCAAGGTCCGACCTCGTACTGCCGCCATGGCGCCGACCCCCCTTACGACGCCCCCGCTTTTGCTGCTGCTGCCTTCGACGACGCCACCACCACCATCGCTACCGGCGTTGATCAATACTCCGCAACCAACGACGGCGACGCCAGCACCGGGGACGCTGCGCGAGCTCATCTGCAAATACGTTAAGTGACACTGTAATAGCGTAAAGTGGATCAGAAATTCGAAATCCTGACATTTTATATCGATACCCAAATTTGCAGGGAAATATAGCTGAACACATGTTCATAGGAATTTGATTTTTCGTTCTCGCGTGGGCTGATATCACATTTTCAAAAAATTCAAAATCTCGATGTGCGCCTGGGCCGTCGAAAGAAGTCACTCGTCTTTTAAGGGATCTTATTTTAAGGGCAAATTTTTCAGCCCCGCGAAACGTCCTTCCTTTACCTCACAATCTGAACTATTTTGGAAAATAAAAATGGCGTCCAGCTCACAAGTGGATATAAAACCAAACGAAGACCGGCATACAGCAAACGTCTAAATTCTGATTCCTTTCCGTGCCCAGATTTTTCTAATAAACCATTTTCAACAACTATCGTAATACTTAATTATTATACAATCGATTGTGGTGGACGGAAAAAACATGTTTAAAATTTTACGGAGCAGTAGACGTCCGACCATATCCTACACCTATAAAAAAAAAATCCAAATTCGATTTGAAAGACAGACAAAAAAAAAAAAACAGAAGCCGTTTCTCGTTCTGTCAGAAGTATTTTTGTAGAGTGACATCGTGAAGCGTCTCTCGTGTTTTCCAATAAATAATAAATAACCGGGGGATTTACAGTTGCCTCCCGCACGTTTCATAAATATTTGTACGATTTTTTTCTGTTTTTTTTGTCCCTTTATTTTTTTTTCTCACGCTTGTATATTTTTCACGATGCGAAACTAGAGGAACGCGTTGAAAGAACCGACGACCCTGCAGTGCAATGCGGTAGCAGCTCGCGTTATTTCACCCTCGAAATGAGAGGGACAATAATTTGTAAAAGTTGAGTACCTCGTTATACACCGCTTGCAGAACCCCTCGAGTTTTTCCTGTTATATAATATTATATCATGTATACCTTACGCTATACACACACAGATGTCAATCTTCTTTCTTTCTTTTTTTTTTTATATTTTCCGATACACATCACGGTGTACGTTTATATTCGCGCCACATACGTGAAATGAAAGGATAACAGATAATAATTTTTACAAGCCATACTTTGAAAGGTAATAAATTTTTTCTTGAATTAACAACACCAAATGATTTTTTTTTCTTTTTTGATTCTAACGAAAGTCTTGTTGTTCAACTGAGAGGTATTTAAATTTATTTGTTATATATCACAAAAATTTTTGGTTTTAGCAATGAAAAAAATTCTCCTTGGTCGTACCTCCCTCATTGTTTTTTCTAATATGCATGAAAGATGATGACGCGTTCGGCGAACGTAATTCTCTAAACGACATGGCCTAGCTGCCCCGCGGTCATCTGCAGCGTTTCGTCGTTTCCTGCAGAGAGTTATTTGGACCGCGAAACAGAAGTAGGAAACGTAATGCGAACGATAAATACCGAAATCCGGAATTTCTTTTTCTACCCCAAAACGTCTGATACACTTTCCCGTCATTCTTGTAAAGGTATGTCGGTGACGTTAACAGTTCAATGGTTTCTTGAAATATCACATGAAATATTGAAGATGAAAATCTTCTCTTTTTTTTTTCTTTTTTCATCCACATTCTAGATTTTTTATATTTGTCAGATACGCCCTTGACGATAAGGCTCTACCTGCTCTTTTACTCGGTGTACATATGATAACTGTGCCCACATTCTTCTGAGGTGTAGGTTAAATTTTGTACTCATACGAAGGTGTTCGAGTACAATGTACAAGTACATGGATTATATGGGGTATGATGTAGGTTATGTACAGGTGTACGGATGTGTACGAGATGAATATATTCCACATATCCTCCTGAACGCGCATACGATGATTCCAGCGTCAGCAGGTTGTTGGAAAAGGGCGAAGTATAAGCAGCGGCGGTGGAAGAGAGAGTCCCGGAAGGATGATATCATATTTCGCGGTAAAAACGGGGACTCAGAAACGGTTTTTAGTCTTTCAGAGGTTTTAGAAAGCCAAACTGGAAGATAGACAAATATATATAAGACGCGCGTGTGTCGTACATGCACTTCTAAGATGTGCGCAATTAAACGATGCAGCGCAGTTTTCCCGTCCCTTGAAAAAAATTTCTAGAACAGACGATAAAAGAGAAAGAAGACCAAAACCATGATACGTATAAGTCTGACTAATAATCACGTTCAAAAATAGCAACTCACATCATCCACCTATTTTAGAGTCGGGTTCATATTTTTAGCTCTATTTTGTTATTTCGAAACCAACATAACAGAAAATTAATCAATGCTTATTGATTACGATACAAAAAAAAGAATCAGAGTATACAGGTCTAGCCTGTATCCAGAAGTTATTCAAGTTTTTCCGAATTTTTTGTTTTTCTCTCAAGAAAAGGCCTAGTGAAAAAAGCGACAAAATTTTGAGAATACTTTCGTTCGTCGTATACGCCGATATATTTTTTTTTCACGTCATCGAGCATATTTATTTTTCAAATGAGGTCGCGGGGAATGAAAAAAAATTTGTGAAACACCTTTTTACCACGCTGACCTATATGTTATATTAATTCTATAGGAAGAATTGTGATGTTTTTTTTTTCTCATTTAAATTTTGCTCGAGATCAATTTTCGATTAATGTGATTGTGCGGCAGATATGTCTATAGGTATTATAGAGACGGTTTGTGCAGACATCAAGGGCCGCGCAAACTATACACGTTAGGTAGTTCGCTTATCGCCTGCACCCTCTCTCGTAATTCGTTTTCAGGTAATTTCCGCCAATTTCCCTAGTCTGAGCAATTTCAATCGACCCCAAAACTCCACTAACGGAGAATCGATCGATCTGTGCTGTCTCTATAAACTTGCATGAAATTCTATAAAAACCGCAGCTGGAGCTCGATTGAAATTATTATAGAAGGAGAATTCCTGCACATGGACGGAAATGCCGACGAGACAGAAAAGAAAGAGGAAAAATAATGAAAAATGTGATTTTTACAGAGGGAATCGCGTCAGAGGATGGAATAATCGCGGGAATGAAGATCAAATTACCTTGCGGGCTCCACTGGATAGATTCGTAATTTCCATCTTCAAAAATCCACAATAGTGCGCGTATAATTTAACTGCATGTCGCCACAAAGATTTTATCTCGACGTTCAACGTTGTAGACGAGTCGTTGCATTGTGATATCGATTTGACGTATCATTCTTTCGGAAATTAACATATTATCGCATTATGTGCGAAAATTTATAACGCATCGCCGCAGCAAATATTATCAGGTGTTTGTTCAGGTGGTGCGGCAATATCGATCGCGGCAGAGGTTAAATTCCATATAACGTTCTTCGATTCCCGAAGATAAATTACATCGATTTCATTCAACGTATTGTACGTATCTTGATGCGCGATATAAATTTTACACGTTTAGATAATGCGAACGAATTTTAATTACGCATTCAAGCTTTCGTTTCTCTTGAGTCTTGCGAAGGCGCCGTATGTTGATAGGCGAAAAGTTGGGTAATAAGAAGTTATGGTTTTACAATACACGGCGATTAAGTCTGAACGACACGTTACAGCGTACGTTACGGTTAAGGCCATAGACACGATCTAGTCATATTGAACTAGCGGCGCAACGTGACTATTTGAATATGATAACAATGAAGAAAAATACGAACTTTGCCGCATCAAAGTTGAACGCGTAGGTAGAGAAGCCAGAAAGTTTTTAATTGTTGCGTCATTATAATTGGCTGTTAAACTTGATCATGAGATGAGCCGAATAAATCAGTTGTCGATGGATTTACATATTATAGTATTGGCGAATTAAACACGTTTGCGATTCAACGTAAATGTGATAATTTATATTTATTGTACGTATATGTATTGTGAAACTTGTCATGCAGCGCGGTTGATTCGATATTTATAATACACGCATCGCGATACAGAGTTTGACACGACGTCATCGATTGATTTCTGTATATGTTTGTCGAGATATTCCTCGTGCGACTCATGTTATACACAAGGTCGTTATTCCATCGATTCGGTTTGTGGCCAGCAGGTTATATTATAAAGTTAGCTAAATTTCAACACAGCACATTTTTAACTGCAACGGGATCTCTGTGGCGAAACGATCGATCGAATTTCTTCGAATTCTTCTCCAACACTTCCGGTCTATATATCATTCTCGTTTCTGTATCCGATGGCGATTTTCAGATAACGAACTGGCTTATCAGCAGCTCAAGAAAAAGGTTCTCAATCCACGATGTGCGTGACGTTCAAAATTCCATTACACATTTTTATAATTAATTATTGGCGTCGCTGCGGGAGATCTTCCGGATAATGTGCGGCGAGGAATCTCGCGTCGCTGTTCATCTTCTTCTGGTTCTACTCTTGGAGATAGACATGGGGTGATCTTCGCGCGGGTTTCCCCGACGCGGCGTTCTAATTCCAAAATGTTGCACAGGAACCTTTCGTAGTATACACTGCATGTATGGATAGATGTATAAATTCACATATGAATGCGTCTCGGATACCGGCGGCAGCAGCAGCGGTCGTAACTCGCGCTCTGAGTCACGTTGAGAATTGAGCTAATTTAGATCGTACTTAGCGACGAAATTATCTTTACATATGTATATACGAGATACACCACACTTGACGAAAATATAACGCGGGAACCGCGGGACTACGTAGATATACATCAAAATTACCAGCATATATTACAAACCGTACATAATAATTCTCGCGAACTTCGTTTCGTCGGAATAATTAACACGAGAGAAAAGAGGTTGGATTATTTATGGTGTATATAAATATATATTTATAAAAATCGATACGAAATCCAATAATTATATCGCACGCCCCGAGTGAATTTGCATATATTATGTATAATGAATGGCAATCGAGAGAGTGAAAAGGAGACGAGAAAAAAAGGAAAGAAAATCGCAGATATGTCTTCGGTTCGATACATTATAATAACGTCAAGGTGGAGGCTCGAAACTCGTGAAAAAAGGAAATGAGAGAAAAAAAAGAACTATGAATTATGTCGATGTAGGTGTAATACGCCGACGATTAAATAGGTTAAGATAATTTCGTGGCTAACCCAACACCCGCGTTCGTCGAGGTTTAGGACGCCCGACAGCAACCGACAAACTGCGGGGTTTCATGTCGCGGAGTATTCGTATATAATAAGCGCAAATGCTCGAGTTTTATCTTTTTGGAATCCTTCAATTCCTGGTTATCTGACGAATTAATTCAACTGGCGCCTCGAAGATATCGAAGATAATGAAAATAAACCTGGAGAGATAACACTTTTTTTCAATTCACAATTACCGATAAACGCGATCGTACCGATCATCGTGTTGCATAGAACGTTAGTATTTTTGGGATTTTCGGTGCCGAAAATTGAACATTTTTTCAATCGTTCGACCGACTGCTTCCAATAACGCATTTTGACCTCAGGAATACGAATCCGTCGACTGAATTAGGCGCGACTTACAAACCAATCGTAGTATGATAAATCATGATGTGCGGTGCGAAACATACTTGGACATATAAGTATCGCATCGGTACATCTATAAATTTTATTTTCTTCGCGATCAATAATCGCTCGCTGCAATATATCCACACTTTCCTGCACTTGAGACTGTAATCTCCGAGCATGCTGCAGATATACCGCATATAAAATGCAAACAGTTACGGCCCTTTCGATATCTGCACGTCGAACGAGCGCGGAAAAGAAGAATCATGTATTACAACCTGCACCTTGTACTTTTCTGTATATTATAGGAATTTTGAAGAAAATTGATAAAATCGTACTCGAGATGAATAATGGATAAAATTCACATTCGCGTTCAGCTGTTGATTTTTTTTTTTTTCATATTGCGTAATGATTAGAAATATCTCATAATCGGTACGAGATCGTTGTGCTGCAGGCTCGTTTATCTGGACATTATACATGAACTTATAACCTGCAAGTTATTACTCTCCCGGCATCGTTTGCGGGTTGCCAAACCTCGAAAGATATCATGTATACATTATTCAATTTCTATACGTAGATAGACGTCTATCCATTGCGAAATTTGAACTATCTATATGTATATTATGATTTTTAATTGATATTTTAGTTCAGATACGAGAGACTACGTTAAATCGTTGCTGCTGCCCGTGGTGGAATAATAAATATATATATCGCAAGGCTGCCGCGTGCTCGCGGATTTATCAATTGCGTAAGATCAGTTGTATTCTAAGTGCCGCACGCGAGATGCGATCCGATACATTCACGATCGTTAATAATCGATATCGATCACCCGCGGGCAACATTTTTTTTTATCATAGATAAGGAATATCGAGGATAAATGAATTGAAAATTAGGTCAAGAAAATGATACGATTATCAAAAATCGTCCATGTGCGAAAATACCGATTGTTCGCTGATGTGAGCTTGAAGTCATAGAAAAATTTTGGGCCTTACGGAATTTTATTCGTGAATTATAAAATTGTTGAAAAGCAAATCAACGACAGCGGAAAAAAATCCACCAATTTTTCATACACGCGATAAAATTCTGAAAACGCACCTTATGGGTACAGAAAAGCCGTTTAAAAGTTCAAATTACTTTCGTATATGGATATAAATTTCAGAGGTGACAAAACTAACGATGAACTGTAGTATACCTCGAAAGTTAGGAATAATATTTAAACTGAAAAGGTCAATGAGAATTAACTGTGTTTACAGCTTTCTATTATAGTATGCGGGCCCTACGGACGAACACCTGGAATTTTAAACCACTGACTTATAACAGCTGATGAAATTAACGAAGCGCAAAATTAGCACGAGCTTCAATGCACAATTTATGCAGTCCGCACACAATTATAAATTATAAATATGATTCTGGCAATTATGCGACAATCCTGGAGCTGCACTTATATCAAATCTGTGCTTTGTGTATAATTATGAAGTTTAAATAATTATGTTTTAACGGTGCAATCTGCCGATTTTCGAGAATTACGTTCACTTTCGTACGATGAACTGATCGGTGGGCGCACATTTTGATAATTCGTAAAATAATTCGGTTCTTTGCATAAGATCTATCGATCGTCATATCCCATTATTGTAACAGCCGATTGATTCGGGATTTTGAATTTCGATGAGAAAGATATTTTGCAAAATTAAACACAGCGATATACACGCGAAGTTGTGGAAAATGGGGAAAAAAATTTTGAAAATTCTCACCAGTTTGATTTTTTTCCGGTAATTCTCCATAGAGTCAGCGCGAGGGGCTGCAGCAGCAGCGGGAGCAAATTACACACACGCCACTGCAACGTCCCCGGTTTTTTTAAAAAAATGATAGTATAATTAATGAACTCACTGAGTTTGATTATCGAAAATTATGCATAAACATGGTACTTAATATAGCCGACGTACGAAAACGCGACGCACCTGTTTCGTCGTCGGTGGCTAAACTAAAACTGAGTACATAAACTCCTGAGTAAGAGAGAACCAGAAGTAGCAGCAGAAGCAGAGCTCGCAATAGCTTGATATAAAGTTGTGTCCGTAATGTACGAGTATACGTGAGTATTTACACTTGTACGTATAATGTGATGAATACATATGTATAATATACTTATATATATACGCGAGAACCAAGAAATCGCGTGGAGCAAAACAAACTTATAAACGCGGCAACCGAACGCGAAGAGCTAGGAGAGTTGCTAAGAAACGGAGAGCACGATAATACCCGCGCGTTTAAAGGTCATCATCATCATCATCGTTTTCGTTTTCCTAGTGGTCGTTTTGCCTGGTCATAACGATCATCGTACGCCGTGATTTACCTGCTGGATAAGTAAACAATTGACTCTGGTAAAATTCCAAAATTCATTGTAATTTGATCGAAACAAAAAATGGAAATTAAATGATAATGTTTGTAATCTCAAATCCTGTTGTGCGATTTGGAAAATCAGCTGTATCTCGATAAAGGTTGACAACTTTACTTTCCAAATAAAATTACGAAAGAGAGCCGCTGAAACTAGGTGCGGAAGTTTAAAAACCAAGGTGATAACCGGCGTGTGTCGATCACTCGATAATATTATAGTTACAAATGTCGGTATTTGTACGAACCAATAATAACGATTACTGAAGCCATATCATCGTATCTGATCAAGTGATCAGTTTCATTGTTTATATACCTAGTTTGTCGGTAGTGTGCATAACAAGCCACAGATTTATACAGTTTTTTTAATGTTATTTCTTATCTAGAATGTCAAATAGATTATTTCTACTTCTCATTCCGATCGAGACTGCGGTGCATTTGCGCGAAACAACGAAACAAAAAAGAATAAATCAACAACAAAGAAAAAGCAAAATATTTGTACAGTTCATTATTTTCCACGTCGATATGAAAAATATTTTATCAATGCCAATTACAATACCAATCGATTTGCAAAACTGCAATAAGGAAAAAGTAAAATAAAAGAGCACGTATATAAATATTTTCGTTCATAATTCTTAGTTATTAGTAAAACTGCAAATATATAGACAAAATATCTATATTAACTTTTGAAATAGTTATGGCAAGTTTAATTTGCATCACCTTGTCAGCAAAACCTTGCGGTTTGTCTGTAATTCCTGCAACTGAAAGTGTAAACTGCTAGAGTAAATGTATAATAATAATAATAATAATAAATATAAATGACAACAAAAATTTCAATCTCACTTTTGCAGCACTTTTTTTTCATTATTCCAAAATAAAACAACAATAAAATTATAATAATAATAAAATTAATATTAATGGTGAAACTAATAATTATAACATTCAGAGTAATAGCATTTTTCATCGCACGTCGTCTTGATTAGGTTATATTTTATATTATTTACACCTAAGTATATTTAAGCAATTATATGATTGCGATGTGCAACTATTTTGTAAACGTAAAATTATATTTTTATTTACAGCGGCAATGTAGATTTAGATAGGAAGAACGTATATATAAAAATCCGATACTGATTGGAATTTTCGCGAAAAATATATACGTATAATCCGTTGCTCGTTTTATTGCGAAAAGTAAGTACTTTATATAGTATAGATAAAACCCTACGATAATTGCATCGAACTTTATATGTCTTCTATATCTCTCTCACTCTTCATGAAAGGGAAAAAATAATTTCATTTTCATTCGTTGCAAGCATGTATATGATTACACAGATAACTTTGTAGTAACGGAACGCGGTGTGAATATAGTAGTATAATTTAATTAATATTCATTATTACACATTTTCTCATATCTTTAAGAATTTTTTTTCTTTTTAATTGAATTTTATTTTCTTTCCTTCCTCTCGAATTTATACATAATATAATATATATTGGATTTATATATACACATATGTATGTTGTAAATACCTCGAATTTATACATATATATAACATGTATATATATATATATATATATATATATTATTTATAATTTGTAATTATAATATATTTGACTAATTGTAATATAATATATTCATATATATTTTCTCGTTTTTTTTTCCTTCCTTGTCATGCACACGACTTTTTTCCTTTTTTTTTTCAAACAGAGAAGCACGTTTTGGCATTTTATTTTCTCTTGCATTCTCTTATCATATTCAATTTTCGATTTAATAATTTCACTGCTCTGTTATTTAATTTAATTTTATTTTTGAAAATTGGGGAGCACGTTTTAACGCTGACGGATTATTATTGTAACAATTTCAAGGCCTGTAGGTTTATATGTATAAATATACCTATATACAATTAATTGCAATACCGTCAAACCGCCTGCACTCCACACAATAAAAAACGTAGCAATTCCCTTAGCTCTATATTACGAATCTACAAATCTATATGATTCCAAAATTCACAGTCATAAAATTTTTTATTTTTTTTTCTTCTAATTTCAAATTCATTAATTTCATTAGCAAAAAGATCACAGCTAGGCACTTCGGTAGCAGAACATCATGGTATTATCTGTGTCACGTTGTCATTGAGGTGTGTAATTGTTCGTGTATGTTTCTTACGTTTTTTTTTTTTTTTTTTTTTGCAATATTGTGTGTTTGCGTGACAAAAGTAGTGTGGCACTTATCATCGGTATTACAATATTAAGTGTATAATGTTATATAATATTGTCATCATGCAGCAAAAAAGTTAACAATTGTAAATCTTTTTTTTTTTTTTCTCGTTTCAGCAGACTGAATTCAAAGAGGAGTATGTTCGTGGTTTTTTTTTAAATTTTCTTTAGTCTTTGAATATAATAGATAGTAAACTGTACTTGTAGAATGTAGAATGTGAACTGTAATGTAATTAATTGTGAAAGTACAATGCACTATGTGATATTGAAAAAATTGCACGGATTATTATAGGTATGACGTATAATATATAAATGTTAAATTTAAAAAGCTGTATATCCATTACAAACACGCGCGTCAAACTCTTAAATAGATTTCATTTATATTTGTATAATTATAATCAATTATAATAAGCTAGAATCCTATAAACGAAACGGCATTTTACTTTCATCACCTGTTTTTCATGAATATAAAAACGAAACAAAATTGTGCGGTAGGTTACTGTATACATTACATATTATACAGTTAATCAGGCGCAGTTGACACCCTAAATTATTTACTTCCTTAATGGTCAACATGAGATCGGCGCCTAATTTTTTGCATTGAAATTCTGACCAAAAATTAGTCGTGTCAGGGGCGTTCTAAAATCATTATTTTTTGTTTCTAGTTTCTTATATCTAAACTAGATGAAGGCTTTTAACCCAAAGGACAATACCAACTTTGAAGCTTCGAAACGTCTAGAAGATTTCACGCTGCATTTTATTTGACGTCTTTTTTTCCATTATGAAAATTTAGAAACAGGAAATTTTTCTTCAATGTTTTCATATTTTCAAGGCTTCTTATGCACTTTGAATCTTCGTATCTGCCACTTCATAGTTTCGTAATCTTGAATTATTAGTTGAAATTATCACGTTTTTTTGAAGACAAAAAATATCGAACAAAAAAATCTTTGAAAAATACAGACTTTATTAAACATCGTTCATTATTAAGTATATCAATTAATGATGTTCTTTGTCTGAAACGCTGCGTGTCACAGCCTTTCAAGGGTTAGTTCCCTCTTTTCTTTACAATTCCACCACGTTTTTTAAACGCTTATTACATAGTTATTATTATTACACTCTTGCCGCAAATAAAATAAAATAAAATAGAAAAAAAAAACATGGTAAAGAAAAAACGGGTTCTTCCAGACGGTTCTAAAACTCTTGTAAGTATTTTCTGTATAGTATTTTCTCCGTACAGAGATAGTTTACAACATTTAATTATCTAGTCAAGTTTTCTAAAGCAAACGTATTGTCCTGCTTATATCATTTATTAATTATGTACTGGTTCATTTTTGTATTAATTAAATTCGGAACTTTTTATCCACGATTCAATTTGCTTCCCGTTCACACAACAAATAGACAAAACGAACAAACAAACACACAAGCAAGCAAACGTACAAACACAAACACACGTTATACTTATACAGCACAAACCGATGCGCATTAAAAAATTCTTTGTTCCGTTCCCAATTTTTTTTTCTGTTTCCCCTCCATCCTGTCAAAATTAGCGACACGATTTTTTCCTATTTTCCTTTTCTATCCCATCACGGTTTCTTGCTTTATCTCTATACCTATCTTTTTAGTGCCGTTTTTTTCATCATTTCGAACACCTATACATTCCCACACACAAGAATACACAATACTTAAATTTCACACACATACATTGATTTAAACACACCCTACGAGCGTATTAAAGTTTTTAGAAGATCGAAGAAAAATCGAGCTTTTTTAATATTGAAACGTTTTTTTTCAATCCAAATCAATCCGTCAATTCTACGCTTTTCCTTCAACGTCAAACGAGAACTGTTGAATGTATATTAAAGCACGATATCGAAAGCCGTAAAATCCTGATTTGAGAACATGGTCATTAAAAATAAGATATTCGATTGGAAATAAAAAAGCCCGAATAAATTCCCCAAAAAATTGTGTCAACCATTTCCATACCATGTAGCTGACGATGGTACGATTTATTTCGTCAAATTACCGTAGCACACATTTTCAGAACTAGGAAACGATTCTTGATGTGAAGAAACATTGTATATATATTTTTATATTTACACATGTCGATTTTTCCTCGATGAACCTGGTATCTCTATACATACCACTATGTATATAAATATATGTATAATATTGTATATTTACGTGTATATGTATGCATAGAATAAAAATATCATGATTCGTAAGACACAAATATGTTGATTTAAAAAATATGATTCCTCAATATATGCGTAAGGTACTGTACCGTGGTGTACTACGATTATTCATAATAGTAAATAACAAGAAAAATTGCACTAACAATGATAGTAGTAATGATAATAATAATCATAATCATAATCATAATAATAATAATCATAATAAGTATTTTCTCAAATTCTGTACACACTTTGCTGTACATACATGATCGCGACAATAAAAATAATAGTAAAATAATAATAATAATAATAATAATATTTTTGATAAAAATGATGATAATAGTAATATTAATAATATCTTCTTAACGTTCCATAAATGATGACAATAATCAATTAATCAATTATCATTAGTAACAAAAATGAAAATGATGGGCAATAATAATTTTAAGTCGGTACTTTCATTCGTTTCATTAAATTGGACGATTTGAGTTTTGTTATATTTTCATTTTTCTAATTCTTCCCGCTCATATAATTTCATCTATTTTTTTCTTACGACTACAATTTGCAGATAGGTATTAAATAGCCGTAGATTTGTGAAACGTTACAACTTGACGAGATATGTAAACCTCTCGACGTTTCAGAACATAACGACTGTTACGAATATACCTGTTCATAGAAACGTGTATAACGCGTTCATTGATAACGCCGATTCATCCATGACGATGCCTGCAGGTTACTTCGATGAAGATTTTGTGGAAACCACAAAGGAACGTAGGGCGATAAGGATTTTTATCCTGGATTCTATTTCCCTAACTTAGGATACAGAACTAATTGCGTTGTGCGGCGAACCCATCTGGGTCAAAACTTTATCCAACCACTGCAGCGGACCGTGTAAGTGTGCTTCGATCCAACATGGCGTCGACGTTACATCCTGACGGTGGTATTCCGCGCCCCAACCCTTCACAAAGGACATTCTGTAAACGGTTTCAATTTACAATTATAACTGGCTCAAGTCAAAATGAACGAATGAAGAATGCCACAGAATTTTTTCGCTCACCGGATAGTGCACATTTTCGTGAGTTCATAGACAGCCTCGAATCCGTGATTAACACTCTGCGATAGGAGCTGTGCAAACTCCTGGTTGTTGAATATTTTCAATGAGCATCCTGGAGGTATCTTGCATACGGTGCTGGGGTGGAATCCGTGATGATGGTTACAATTTCTCGACTGCACAAATATCGCCGAATCTGATAAACACTCCGCATAAACTTCACCACCGACGTAGTAAAGGTGCACTCCTTTTCCTATGTGTCGCCTGGTGTTTTCTATCGTTGAATTTCTATTAACATTGGATAACTGGCCGAGACAAAATCTGTCCGAATTGTTACTAGGGTTAGTGAAACCATCAACAATAACTGAGTGTGATTGGCAATGGAAGACCTCTCCGACCCTGCAATTCAGCTCATAGTAAGCAATCGAGGCCCAATAAGGTGGTTCTTGGTAAGAAACTGGTGCCACTTCCGCATTTCCGGTTGTATCCATTGCTGATGGATCAGGTGGCGGTGATTGACCATGTTGAGAACCATCTTCTGGCGGAGAGTAAGCCGGTGGTGGTGTTTCGGGAAGACCGTTGCTCCCGTAGGGACTTTGAGGGTTCGGAGAAGTCGTGCTACCTGGACTTGGGACAGAACCAACGGAGGAAAGTGGGGACGTCGGATTAACCCCGACACCAGTTCCGGCGTTGAAACCGCTCGAGGAATAAGAAACGTTGTGTGGCATGGTTGGCTCGGGAAGTTGCTGAAAGGGTAGGAGCGAATGACCCGGAGCAAATTCTGAATGCCTCGGGACCAAAACTGGAGGAAGAACCGGACTTTCGACGCGTTTATAGTGATAAGGATTTATACAGACTTCTTTCTGCTTTGCAGAAAATGGATATTGGCATAATTCAAGGGGTTTAAGTTCGTGGTGAGATTGTAGGTCTGGCCATCGCCATACTCGACAGTATATCACGTGGGGAAGACCCTTACGATGTGAGACTTGTAACCGTCCATCGAGACTTCTAGGGATCGTGACACACTTGCTTGGTGT
Organism: Athalia circularis; assembly: GCA_963978495.1. Classification (NCBI taxonomy): domain Eukaryota; kingdom Metazoa; phylum Arthropoda; class Insecta; order Hymenoptera; family Athaliidae; genus Athalia; species Athalia circularis. Next base: position 28,436,725 of record OZ021700.1, on the reverse strand, counting down.
TCCTGGGCAGCTCAAAGCGCGTTCAAGTTCCTCGATTGCTCCTTTTCGTTTCTTTAACTTTTTTACCAACGAATCAACCGCCTTTTCAGCCCACTTCTCTTCTTCGTCACCCTGTTTCCAACCGAGGAGTTTTTTTACCGCAGGACTTGTGAATGAAAAGAGACTATTTAGGGATGACATTGGACCCGAACTCGATGAGCCCTCTTCGTCGTCCATTGTGGTTTTATCAAATCAAAACGATCGGAAAACCTGCAGAATTGTTCAAATTGATTCGTCCCCGCCTCCTCGCCGAGTCTTGCCTGTAAAAAAAGTAAAAACAGCAAAATTATTTGGCGGGAAAACTATCCACTCAGAATTAAAGAGCGTTAAATTTATTTCGAAAATTTTACGTCACTCGCATAACTGATATGTGCCTGTAGATACTGTTGTGGAGTTGTATATGGTTGTCAATAAACACGTCATACTATGCTTCCAAGTAATCATCGTCATCGTATTTCAAACAGTCAATAGATGATTTTTTAGAAACGGAGATGCGGTACCGGTCGAACCACCGCAAATACCACGATTACATTACACACGAGTCAAAATCAATCGTGATCAATTCATTGAAATCCTGCACGCGCAAAATTGAGTTATTCTAACAGTTAACAGAAGAAAAAAAAAGCAGAAGCACGAGGACATTTTCTGACCCCACGAGTCCTCGAAAATTCCTTTACAGGTAAAATACCCTGGGCAATATCGTTTACCTGTGATTTCGTCCGCCATGCGGTACCAAAAAAGGGATCCAAGGAACGGATTTGTAACGATAGAAAATATCGACTAGGTTGGCGTCGAGTCACCGGCATTGATCATCACTAGTTCGAAAATAATTCGGGATCAGTGATGTGTAAACAGGAAGTTATATTACGTAGTTCTTTGGTCACCAAAAAATAGAAAAATTCTCCGAAATTTAAGCGTCATCGTTTGTTATGTGGCACAGCCTTATCAAAGGGGGAAGATTACGCGAATTATTCACTAGATATAGTAACACATGGACAAAAACGGTGCGAAAGAATTAACGTAAGGAAAAATTTCTAACAGCAACGTTCGCAGCTGCAAAGCACAGAAAGTTTGAAATAACTGCAGTAATACAAGCTTTATAAGAGTGCATCAGTTTTCAGTAGCTCGGCGGTAGTACCAAGTGGTGTGAATAAAAGAGTAAATAAGTAAGTAAGGAGCAAGTAAGTCGTTGCGGGCAACGTGCTAGCGCACCCTTCCTATCGGTTAGCGTTTTTCCGCTTATGGTGAGTCATTGCACTTAGCGCAGGCGATTCGACGAAATCAAATGACGATAATAAAGTAAGAGAGAAACGAATAAAAGAAGTAGGAGAAAAAAAAATAAGAAAAACGCAACGCCGTTCCGCAGCCGGAGGCTCCATTCATGCTGCGCGTAACTACAAATATATATAATATGTGTATATATATTTTACATTTGTACAACGATATGTGTGTACGTCACGAACGCGATTCCCATACGAAGAACGCCGATGGCTTACGCAAATATGTGTACAATAATAACGTATGAAATATATATGTCGTACGTAGGTATACATCATATAATAATCTACGTAATTCATTTCCTAAAAACTCAAACTTGAAACGCGTGACTCATCCCCTCCCCTACGCCCTCGCCGGTGTTTCAACTACGATTGATACTGGGAAAAGTCAATTACCTGAACCGGCCGATTATTATTCACCTGATTTGCGAATCAGAGCGATAATTTTACCTGGAGTTTCTGTTTAGCTCGCCGATTTCGGAAAGGTCAAGCCAGGATTTCTAAGCATGCGAATTTCATACCTGAAAATTCGCGCGAGGGTAAGGTACGTCTCTGGTCGGTAAACTATGTGAGAAAAAAGAATCATTCCATACAATTTTCGATGTACACGATACTGCATAACGTAGCGTGGAGTAATGTACTTTAAATTATTGAGAATTCCCGCTGGTGTTTTCGGAGCAAAACACGTGTTCGAGTATATCTGTTTCTCTCTTACTGCAGATCAGCGGGACGAGGACGAAGAGAAGAACGACGACAAGGCGGCGACGGCAAGTGCCTGGGGATCTGAGAATTTTTATTCCAATTGAATTTCTTTATTTATTCTATTATTAAATGTCTACAGATGACTTCGAGTTTACCGCGATCTCAATCTCGATCATCGTGACTCTGATCTGGTCGCTTTATAACGCGATTATATTTATTTTACTCCTGTTGCTCAGAGTTTAACGATAATAAGAATAATTATATTCTTTACGAACGCTCAATTACATCGATATTCATACAAAGAGTGGTAGAATTTTAGCGAGATAAAACAGAAATTATTATCGACGCTAATAGGTTATTAATTGTTATAATCTCACGCCTCGGACTTTGAGGACACCATGAATCAGGCTTGTGAGACAGATTCTTGAAAAAGTCAAATCTAAAAACTTTCAACCACTGTATGAATAATAATTCATTTTACAAAGCAAGTTCATTATTTATTTACCCTGCGTTTTTTCTATTTTGCGATACTTGTAATAAAAATTTGTGGAGCACAGAGAAAACATAACCTCTGAGAATACCGAAAATATTTATGTAAACATTATCCCCCCATAAAACATCGATATGTTACTCACTTATTTTTTAGCGCGGTCAAATTTTCTTCTCCCTTGCTAACGGGGGGCGCCTCCAAAAGATTGGGGGTGTAGATACGTCACTGTACAACTTCACTTGTTCGTTATTAAGAGTTTATCTTTGTTTTTATTATTTAAAACAACGGGTATTTGAGTCAGTAATATTAACAGGTTATAGGTTGAAGAAGTCACTCGTATTTTGAATGTAATAATCGGCTTTAGTCTGGATGTGTGGTAGCGTCGTCGGCCATCTTGACTAACTGACTATCTCGGGTTATGCCCGTCGCTCACTTATTACCAACCCGCGTTTTCATGCCTCTAGCAGATTTAAGTCAAGTTTACACGGCACAATTCGTCTTACCAAATACTGAGCGGCAGATAATCAGATATAATCAAAATGGCCGACAACACCACCAGATTTTAGGAATTGAGCCGAACGTTCTTTTCAAATTATGTCCGATTAAAAAATTTTTAAATGAGTTTTTTATTCGTCACTGATATTCACGCACCACATTCCATGACTTCGCACAGCTCAATATGCTCTTTTTAAACCTGATCTCGTTGCTAAGTTTGGAGCTGGCGGGTTCCGGGCCTTCTTGTCGACCAATCGTTGAATTTGTACCACCTCCTAGGCGGGCGTTGGCCAATCTGACCTCAAAGTTTCGATGAGCTTTCTACGCCCTCTGTGAATTTGCTGTAAATGGATCGCAATGGTCGAAGTCCCATTCCCACCACGATCCCGAGGGTTGTGCAAATTTTGGGCAACGCTGGTTCACAATTTACATCTGCAGTAGGGTCGTCGGGCTGACGACGCATTTTCTTCTACCCTACACTTTCTTCCCGGGGAGTCTTTTGTTTGGAGAATTTTTTACTAGCCGTTTCCCCATTTTTTCCCCCACGTGTTTTTCAGGTATTTTCAGCAGTAACATCGTCGCGAGGAATACACAATTCATATTGAACTGGAAATCGACGCTTCGCTTTCCATTTGTTAAAAGTTCCTCTTTGGGTAATCAGCGCAGAAGTTGTCTGAGAACTGACCAAAACCTAACTTGATTAAATGTTCAATTCGACCATCGCGCGGGTTTTCATTTATTTTGAAGTTTGTTCAGTGGCGCTGTAGAATAGCAAGCGATGGCGGCTCAAGGCGGGAGAATTTGCCGATACCATTGTATAGCGATACCATCGGAATATTCGTTGCACCGTTGACTGAAGATTGGATTCAGTCAACGGTTGCACGTACCATCGATTGAATTTATCGAGACAAAATGATTTAGTTTTTCACTCGAAATGATTTTTTTTATTTCAAAATCATTTTTATTTATTTTTTCACTTCTATAATACACGAAAATTCAACGACAGAATGCGTTGACTGAAGATTTTGTATCTTTAGTCTAGGCAGGATGCTGTGAATCACCGTATAAAATTCCTTCGGTTGTCTATTGCTCTTTCATTGTTGCGAAATCATCGTCGAGTGAAGAAAAATATGGAGCACGACAAAATATTTTTATTCTTGCTTCCAACTTGATATTTTCAAGCCAAGTTGATATACCTATTTAAAATTAGGAGCTGCTTACATTAAGATGGAGATATAATTTGAAATAATCCGCACCCCGTCAAGCATATACCTATATGTAGTGTATAGTATACAAACGAATTCATTCTAACGAATAATATCATAATTATAATGGATTCATCGCGATACCGCTTTATAATTATTAATTGCCGACAGAAATAAATGACATATAAAATAACAAAACGATCATCGAACGCCCAAGTAGTATTTTTTTTTTGCCCATCATTCAATAAGGTATACAACATTATGTATAATATATATATGTGTTACTATTAATTATGTATAAATGATACTGCACCAACATCTACATATTTCATCTTGTATTAATTACATTTTCGATGTGCTATATGAAGTTTTTGAATCGAAACATTTGAATAATCGAAGAGCTAGTGTCATGGCTGCAGTAAATGTTTGAAAAAAAATGTTCCAACTTATTCCGGGTGTTTGTCTTGTACTGCATTCTTAGGATACGTAATAAATAATGTACAATATGCTGAATGTATTTCAAGTCCCGAAATTTATTGTTGTACATAGGTATATGTAAGCACTGCACTCGCGCTTCGATTACACATATGTTGCCATCGCATGTATATAATGTATATATTTGTATGTGTATGTGTTATACATCTATGGTACAGGTTGATTTATAAATAGCAATGCAAATAGATCGTGCCGGCTAAGTATAGCTCAAATTATTTTTTTAAATTTATCATTATAGTAAACAGAATTTGGCTAACTCTGTTTATAGATAACTACTATTTCGTTGGGCTCATTCATCATCTTTCATTATTACCGTATCTTCTTTCGCAAACAGATTAAAAAATGTATCGCATCAACTTACTCGTAATATATACGGCCGCCATTATATTTCAATTCTAGATATAAGGAATAATTGTTATTGTTACCAAATCTTAGTAAACCATCAACGGTATTTTCGTGTACCTATGGTCACCAGTTTTAATTTTTCTATTTTCAGAAATCTGCATGCATCGACGTACAAAGTAATTCAAATATTTGAAAGAAAACTGTGACTCAATAATCATCTAATTATATGAGAATGTTTGCGCAATAAAAAAAATTGTTTGCGATGGTTTAATGAGGACCTGGGGGCGTTGGATAAAATTTTCTTCGGCGATATAAACCTAATTGTAGTAAGGAACAGTAAAATTCAAAGCAATTGTTTCAGCAGAATATTGTAAAAAAAAAATCCACAATTCGGCCAAATTTCAGAATAATTATATTCAAATCTTCAATGGAATATCAAAAGAAGAAAACTTATAATCAGAGCAATATAGCATCGCAGGCAACAATGTATGATTCTTTTTCTGCTTTGATTAAGATAAAATAGGTAAGCACTCGCTAAAGTTGAGGACTTCTTTCATCCAATAATTAATTAATTGTACATCGAATACAATAAAAATTATAAAATTAACGTATTATTATAATAACTAAAGTTAAAGCTGTCCTCGTGGAAAAGGGACACAGCGACGACAAATTATTGTTTTACGTTCTAAGGCGCGTACAGCTGGTAAATTTTTATTCATGTACTGTTATATTTTCAATTATCCCTCAGTGAATTGCTACCAGTCCTGATTCCAGAAGCTTCTGTATTTTTGCAGCAATGTCCGGATTCTTGAGGTGGCTGTAAAATCAGATCAAACATTGGAATGAGTACATAGATACTTACGAAATTATGACTAATTGGAGTAACAGCAACAAAGTGTTACTTCAAAATCTGCCCTCAATCAAGTAAGTATTTTAATTATTAATTAATGAATGAGAAGCTTACTCTTGCAATGCCTTTGGATCACTCTGCATTTGTTCAAGAATCAATCGCATTGCTGGATCTCTAAGAATACTCTGGACCTCTGGATCAGCCATTGCTCTCTTTCTGACTTCTTCCGGATTTGAACTAACAGCAACAGTACAGGAGCGGTATCCTTCAATTGCCTCACTGTTTGTTGGGTCCAGTTCTAAGGCCTTTTGATAGGCGGACAAGGCTTTGCCTTGCTGCTGCATACCTTGCAGAATCTTTCCCTTTCTTATCCATCCTTTGATGAATTTCGGGTCTATTTCCACACACTTTTCACAGTCTTTAAGTCCCAAGTCAAAGGCTGCTAGCTTTGTATAGCAAGCTGCTCTGTTACTGTAGTATTTTGGCTCGTCTGGGTTCCTTAGAACGGCTTCCGAGTAGTGTTTTACTGCAGCAGCATAATCACCATCTTTAAACTTCTGGTTTCCTAGCTCTTTTTCTTCCTCAGCCTTAACAGGATCGATGTAAGCTTTTTTCTCTTGCTCTTTGATCTTTTTATCAATTTGAGAAAGTAGAGTTTTTATCTCCGGTGTTCTGTGTTCAGACATCGATTTCTCATAGTAGACTTTAGCCTGTTTCCAATTTTCTAATTTCTTGTATGCATTTCCAATGCGGGTAAAGGCCTTTGCTATTAGTTTAAAATCAGCTCGATTCTCCCGGCCCACTATGATAGCCTCTTCGCATTGTTTGATACACTTTTCGAATTCATTTTGTTCGAAATAAACGGCAGCTATATTATTGAGATATGTGATATCCGTAGGATCGAGCTCAACAGCTTTGTTATAATGTTCTAAGGCAGCAGCAAAGTTCTTTTTCTTGTATGCCTCGTTACCGAGGTCCTTCTCCTTTTTGGCAGCTCTTTTTTCTTCTGGAAGATTGTCATCTTCTTTTTTCTCTTGCTTTGGTTCTGGCTGTGGCTGCGGCCGTTCTGCTGGTTTCGGGGGATCCACATCCATCGGTTCATCCATATCTCCAGGGTTTAATCCCAGAAGTACGCTCAACGTTGTAAGTATTCGGTTGTCCTGCAACTTGGCACCCAGAAGTCTAGGGTTGCTTCTGAGTCCCTGAATGAGTTTAACGTACTCGGGATCATCAAGGTAAGCTTTGGTTCTAGGATCATTACGGAGTTTGATGAAAATGTCAGGAGCGTTGAAAGGATTTGCATCACTTCGCTGGGCCTGGACCTCAGACAGACCTTCTTTTAGTTGCTGGTTATCAGGATCAAGCTTCAGTCCTTCTTGATAAGCTTTGATGGACTCGTCAAGCTTTCCTAGGTAAGCCAAGGCACTGCCTTTTCGCGAATAACCTTTCACCCAGTCAGGCTTTATCTGTACAGTTTTTTCTGCATCTTCAAGAGCTTGTTCATACTTCTCAGCTTTTGCATAAGCAGCAGATCTGTTACTGTATAAAACGTGGTTATTTCCATCCAAAGCAATCGCTTCTGTGTAGAATTTTACCGCTTCATCAAACTTGCCCTCTTGGAGCGCGGCGTTACCCTTGTCTTTCAGTGCTGACACCTGAGAAAATTAGTAAATAAGCAGGGTTAGATTTTATGACGATTTTAACACCGAGATAAAACATGAATCCCAAGAGATTTTTCTTTTACCACTGTAACGGTCATTTCGTTAGTTTATCCTCCTTTCTCTCTCTTACAAAGATCTGTGAGCGGTAAATGGCTTATTATATTTCTAACCGTTTAAATAACTATCTCCAAGTAATGTAACTTCGACTAATTTACAACGATTTAGAAATGAGAATGTGACGCACGATAAAATTAAAACAAAAGGTCACAATATAATGATCAACCGATAACGAAAACAGAAGAATCTAGACGGGCACATGTAGCCCTCAAGCACCACTGCACGCACCCAGTATCGTCTTTGAAATTCAGTGTTTGATCGAAGCTTTATTCGAAAAACAATTCACAATTATACTCCCGAATGCGCGTTACACGACCTGATGCAGACAATAGTACGCGTATTTAACGTTGATCGACTACTTTACCTTTTCCATTACACCGGTGACGTGCGTGCGGCTTCTTCGCTCACGTTGAAAAATTCTCTCTACTACACTTGATGCTGCCGAATTTGCCGAATACTTCGATGATTTAGGTAGAAAGCTCTGGAAACCTATGTATGTATGCATTCAATGACTACCAGCGCTCCGTACATATATTTCAAGAAGAAACTTCTCGAGGATCGTGAGAATTTCGAGGATGTTACAAGCAGCAGGCGCGATCTGTTGAAATTGTACAAAAGTTATGCTGCTGCCGATGGAGTATCCGCTGAAAATCATTTGACGGCATTTTCTACCTTACCTCTGGAACATCCCTTCAAAACCCCTGAGTTTAAATCACGATGGCGGGAAGACCAGAGTTAGAAGCAGAAGGATTAATTAAGCTAGGGAGGGCCGTATATTCTTCTCTAAAAAAAACCTTCGTACCGCGATTCTCATCCTTGACCATTACTATTTTTTTTACAATAATTACACCATGAAAAAATGTGCAAAAAAATGCACTGGATAGTTGATCATTCATTTCTCTCTTGCTAATGTAGAGCAAAAAGCGCAAGAAATAAACATGGATGTATCAGAATTTGCATATTGGATACTGATATAGAAAGTACTGTTAGTATTAAACCGCATGCATGAATTACACTCTTCACCATATCTGCATCATCCGTTATACGTGCATAAAAATGTGCAGTTCGTTACAAGCAAATAGAATAAAAAGCGAATTTCTACTGGTATAATAACGTATGTACATATATTTAATTAACCGGATGTTATTCTGCGGCTAGAGAAAGAGCGAGAGGGATGGAGAGAAAATAAAGAGAGAGTTGTTCGTTCGTGTGAGTTGTTCCTCAACACTAAAACTCATTAAACGGAAATGTTTACACCGTATGCTATTCGCGGTTTTCTGGCGCCCATATATACCTCGTGCATTCACGTCTTTGTGACGTTCATCCTGGAGCAAAAGTGAAAATTTTGTTGAACCAAATTCTCGTACCGTACGTTGTACCGAGTAGATCATTTTCGGATGCAGGATGGATTATTCCCGGAAAAATATCTGAAGTATTTCGTCATCCAAAACTCCAGGGTGTTTGCGGTTTTTCCAGCTGCTAATATGTACATGCATGCAGCAGCAGCACCAGCGGTACAACGTATTTTACGTTTATAACGTTTTACAGAAGAAATGGTGCCGCTATTTTAGGAAATGATAAAATCCCGGGACCGTTTTTGCGTATTCTACACACAGTCGCGCGAATTATGAACTATTCAATTTTTCCCCCGGTGTATAAGTATATACGGCACCTGGAAATTACGGACGCGGTTAAGAGGAGAATTACAACACGTGTGATCGCTTAGCTATGCATGTATCTAAATCTTAATTCAGAAATTCTTAAATATTGGATTGTATCATTTTCACGAGCTTTAAGCACGTCAACTCAGTTCTCCACTGACCTGCAGATTCTCGTATACCATGGCAACCGCAATACGATTTCCAGGAATCGCTTGAAAGATACGGAAGTTGAGTCGATATTAATTGATTCCGCGCTACTCAGAAAAATCTTTTGTTGAAACGACCGAAATATCTGCTGACGAAGAAAAAAAAATCATTAGGAGAATTTTCGTCGAATCTCATTAATGTAAAACAAGACTCAGTTGCGTACGTGAATTTTCTTTCATCCGACAAGGTGATTGCAAAAAAATGAGACGGTTGTCTCATTTTCTTACTACTTTACCAAAAAACTTAAAATGTTCAATTTCTTTTACGCTGATCGCGGTATCAATAGTAGCGGTAGATTAATTATTTTGATGATGTAGTTAATTGTGATCGTAAGACATGATCGCATTCGATTTCTCCTTTTACGGTCAATAAAATTTTTACTAGTGCGATATCCATGGCACTAAAATAATAGATAAGTATATCTGCAAAACTGGTTTCGCACGTTTTAAACGAGTGCTGTCTACCATAAAGCGAGTTCGGGATCGGTACCACTTTCCACACGCCTGCCTCGGTATTCCCAGAGCCAGGCTGGGGAATCCCAGTCCATCCAAACCGGGTCTCGAATCACACAACTATACACTTTAGCTGGGTATGTATGTGTGGCCCTAGAGTCTCTTCACTCTAAGAAAACGTTGCCCATCGAAAGCCACATGTGTCTCCGAGAAGCAAAGAAATAAATAAAAGAAAAGAAAGGCGATTTAATAATGGACGTATATATATGTTCCAGTTTCCTCTGACTCTCAACCGTCCGTAACGTGAGTTTTTGTATAGGTTTCGTATATTTCATGCACTCCTCATATTCGTGCAATTCTATAAAATGAAAGGGAAGTAAAAAAATAATAATTCGCTTGCAGCTAGCTCTGCAAATATAGTTGCGGGGCTCGATACTTTTGCTGATCGACGCAATCCGATTAGGAGAAAGTTTTATTTCACCGCGTCGTTAAATTCGAAACATAACGATTCGTGCTGCAGAAGGAATGAACGATTAATTAATTTCGCTTATTCATCGCGGTATATCGCAGGCACAGTAGTTATGACCATTATATTCACTCAATATAATTATAGATACGTATTTATGATGAGTGAACACGTAGATATTTAACAAAAAAAGCAAACGAAAAAAATGTGCCGCGTCACTTAATTAATCGATGGCAAATTACAAATGTGCGATTTGCATATTCCAGATTTCCGAGAACGATATATAAATTCACTAACCTATTCCCACAAAATTTCAATGCCGCGAACTCGTGTCCTAGATTCAAAATTCACAAGAATTATCCACGCATGTTATGATAAACAAAAAATGATAGATAATTCGGATCAAATTAAATTTAACTCTACGTTCCCACCATATCGTCAACATCTTCCGGACAGTCACCAAATCCTATATATATATGTTAGATATATTTTCGTCCGGTGCCCGGGAGTCATTCGGTTGTAGTCATACGCTGATGCATACGTGCATACCCTTACGCACTGCTGGACCTTAGCTCACGATCAGCAGAGATATTCGGAATGAAACTTGCGTATAAATATAGACGGCGAGGCGACGCGTGCGCGTATTTTATACCTATACCTATTTGTACGTATGTGACGTACAGAATCCCTGGTCACCACCAGTAGATGTTTTTGGTCTCCATATATACTTATTAAATGTGTGTGAAAACGTGCAGCTTCCCAGACGGCGAGCTCTACACGCATCGCATCGGCCTGAAGGCACGCATTACATGGACTCCGGCCAAATAATGGTCTGTAGGTTTGAAGATATATTTACACGCTATGCGTGTATTACAGTATCACGTACGCGTTGAAAACCATCGTGAGTAACGAGGTATAGGTACCAGAAGCGAACGAGACTCCGAGCCGGTCGCCGCCGCCGCGACGCTGCATCATGTGAGAATGAAGAGTAGACCAAACTTCCCCAAAAAGGAACAAATGAGGTTCTATAAAACAACTGGGGCGTCTGCAACGTGTCTCTAGAAATACCGAGTCGGTAATTTAATGTACGCATACCTATATAGGTTCAATGTATTTACAAACGTATGGGACATCCCGTATCAACTTGACTACCCTGATGCAATTTTTATTTCTATATCGATCCAGGTAATTATATTTTTCTGTCAAAATCAAAATTGGAGGCAGAATTTCTCCGGATTCTTTCAGCTTCATATAAATTGCCTTGCGTAAATGCTCATAAGTACTGGAAGGGAGGAAAAACGAATAGGGATAGTGCGGAGGGTCGACTTGTCACGGAATACTCTATACATGAGCTGTGGTACATACCTATGTAATGCACATAGCCGTGCAGCTAACCGCAAATCTGCTCCTTGATCTAAATTCTTATGGGCATTGTGGCTATGTAAGAATGTTCCTATGTAATCGAATGTGAAAATCGTGAGACTTCTCTGTGGGTCGGTTTTTCAACTACACATATAAAATTGGAATGGCATGAGAAAATGTACTGGAGCGGTTGATGGGGAAGAGCAGAATAAGTAGAGGTCGATAACATTTAATTCTTCGTATGATTAGTTATATTTATGTATATATATATTTATATATTTGGTGTGATCGCTTTAGAATATAATCGCGTTAATAGTATATATCACAATAACGAATATACGACGTTATAATCCTGTCATATAATTGCACTGTTTATTATAAATATATTTATTTTCAATCCACCGATCGTGAATCGCAGTTTATTGTAACACAGGAATTAATAATACATTACACTATTTACACATACACGGGCGTTGTGAATCGTCAGGAAATTTGACTGATCCGAAAGCAACTCTTTTGTTTATCACACGCTATACGAATTTTATATAATATACGATTAAATAAAAGTAAATACTGTTTCTACCTCGTGACCAACGAAATGCCAACATATTATATATAATAATTCTATCAAACCAATATATCGTTAGTCTCGTGCAGCATGATCTGTCAAAACTCTCTGACAAATTTCTCTCATTCCACGAAACTAAAGACCCGGAAGTACCGAAATGATGATTAAAAGATTCTTCGTCGTCTACATCATCGCATCATCTTTTTGCCATGTCATCGTACATTCGCACAGTTATACCGTGTCACCGATTTATTCCTCGATCATAAGCTGCAGATCAAGATGCGGGTCGCTCATCCTTCATACTTTATTCTACTTCTCCAAAGTATATTCGTAAGATTTTAAACCCCATTAAAATTAAACGCGGAGTCCAACGCCCTGCCAATGCGGTTGGGGAATGTTGTTAACAGATTCCTCTGATCCGTTGCTAGAAAGTTGGGATTTCAAAGGCGCACTCGCTCCGAGTTTTAGGAGCTCCTTGGCCAGTTGTGAATCCGAACAGGATGCAATTTCGTAGGCAGTAATTCCCCCGTAAGTGAGAGCGTCCAGATGAGGATTACATTCTTTTAGAAGTAAACTCGTGACCGCCGATCGTCGACATTCGATCGAAAGATGGAGAGCCGTACGACCTCCCAGTCGTTCCTTGGCCTCAAGATCTGCACCGACGCAAATTAACAATCTCACCATATCCGTATTTCCTGCTACAACTGCAGCGTGGAGGCACGTTTCCCCTGAAGACAAAAAACAAAAAAAAAATAAAACAGTTGCTTAGGTACTTTGACAATAGTAAATAAAAGGAATAAAACATTTTAAAGATTGTGTCACTCAAGGAGCCCGGGATTTTCCTGTCTTCGCAGCGGCACATAGTTTAGTTAAATATGTGCATCGTGCAAAATTACAATGACTCTTCTACAGTCGAAGCGAGACATTCGAGCATAGCTGAATATTTGCGCAAGTATTTATGCACGGTATGCATGTATTCACTGTATAATAAATCCTCTACTGTGAACTTGGCTACGATAGTTATACACCATCATGGTTTAGTAATTAGCGAGCAAGAAGCCATTAAGACCGCTTTGGTATTTCCCTGAGCATTAGGAATTGTAAATACTCTCCTCATATAGTTGCGCTAAATCACGATAATTGCAATTTGTAATAACGAAAAACTGGCCAATGCGTTTCCTGAGTCCCGGTTGTAAAATTTGTGGGAAAAGTGAACGACCGCAGTGGTCGGAAACAAAATAATCTGGCCCAGGAATTCCGAAATGGTTTCTAAAAAAAAATTAATTAACGAATATTTTCCCACCCTGCACGAAGACGTACTGAGAATAGTATGGAATTTATCAACCTACAACCTTCTGGCAAGTGACTCATGTGAATTTTTTGTTGTAATCTTATCGTGGCGGGTTCTCCAACCGCGGTGGTTCGCAAATATAATGTCTCATTACGCTGTTATCGTTATCAAAGAACTAGGATACGGTGTGCAGATAATCTGCACCGCGCGGAAAGAAATTACCCAGGAAAATTGTTACAATCGCATTTCTACAACAACTGCAAGGTCAGTGACTCGTCATTCGCCTGTACCTTTGCGTACATTATAATATCGAGGGGATCACGATTTTCTAAGAAAATTGGTAAATCCTTATAATCCATCACGCAACATTTCTTCTCACTTTTCAGAGTCGGTAGATGATCGAGTCAGCGATGTATGACGTTTCTCTTTTTTCCTTCGCTCTCGTCCTGGAAGACTGATCAATCTCACCGTCATCGTAATATAGTTATGGTCTCCTATGATTAGACGAACGGTTGAAAAATGGGAACCTATTTGGTCTTGTCGAAAAAGAAACAGATTTACGTATTACGAGATTCAGTCTTTTCCGTTAATACTCAGGAATTGGCAGAGTCGTGACCACCCCGAGCTATTGTTGGATGAATCTTGAAAAACAATGTCAGCCGAAGGACGCATTTTAACGTAAGCCATGGCTCTGCGTACCTCGCTGCATGTGGTATAGCTGAGTAAAAAGTAAAAAATTAGAAAATGAACTCATCACCTCACATAATTAATCCGTAGATGGTCCTTGAGAAAGAATTACATAGATCAATTCCGTACATCGACCTAGGCCGACTATGCGCTCTAGAAATTTTTTGGCAATACCTTGAATTGGCGATTTAGAGAACAAATAGGAGAAAAAAAAAATGGGAAAAACGAGCGTGCGGAACACGCGTTGCAGGTTGACGTTATAAATATACACGGACCATGAAGATAAACGTTTAAATCTAGGGGAACTGTACAAAAGTGACTGAAGGAATTGAGAGGTGGCCAAGTCACATGCCTGAGCAGGATATAGATAGAAGTAGGAAGCCGCGAGTGACTCAGCGGCGCGGAAAGGTACCGAGCGGGGAGCCGCTGAAGAACTATCCTCGTCCTGCAGATCAAAACTATTGAGGTTAAAATTAACCTCGGTGAATTGCTCACCGCAACGGCGTAGCTCCGAAGATTTTTCATCCCCAAATAACCCGAAGACGTCGGATCGAATGGGATTACCCTACACGATTAATTTTCGGAATTTTTTTTTTCCCCGTATGCACGGTCGTGACGACGAATATGATGAAATCGGACGATTTGAATCAGAGCTGATTGGATAGGAGCGCAAAGATTATATGAGGAAATTTGGAGGTCAAGAGGGTGTATTTTTCGAAAGACCCCGGGAATCCTCTGGTATCTTCGCCACTGTGGGGGTTTCCCAAGCCGAGAACGTCGTCGCGGTGCGCAATAATAGTACTGCTAGTGATATTTTTAAATGTAAAAAACATCTGCTTCAACTTTAGCTTTCGAAGCGCGTGATGTAACTACACGGGCGCCGACGGGGTGGTTAAATTCCTCTGGTAGTTTGTCGGTGCCAGAAATTAAAACAGCCGTTTTTCCGATACGTAAATTCGAATATCCCTCCTTATTTTTTCCCTTCATCTATATTCGATTGGGCTCCGACGTCACCTTATCACTAAATAATATAAATACTTATGTGTAAAATTATCTTCCACACGTCATCGTTATCAAACCAAACCCGTATTGATCGCACGCAAGGTACAATTATCGTTGAATCCGTCACCTATGTGTCAAGAATCGATTGTTCGGTTTTTTCCCATCAGCTGCAATAAATTCGGTGTGGGAAAACCAGCACGCCTTATTCATTCCCTTCCACTATTTAACCCTCATTATAATACTGACCTTCGTGATTTCGTTGTTCAAGGTCTTGAGGGATTCGTGGTGTTTGTCTTCCTTGAACTAGATACTTCCTTTCGGAAAGTAGGATCGGATCAGTTAACGCTTTTGCGCATGATAAATCTCCCGATGCTGCGGCCAAATGAAGAGCGGTGTTACCGTCCGAATTTCTGATCGTCGGATCCGCTCCCGCCAAAATTAGTCTCCTTGCTATGCTCGATTGATGAGTAAGAACCGCCAGGTGTAACGGCGACTGACGTTTTTGGTTCAAACAATCGAAGAAAGAGGGGTGTGGCACCATCCTGATCAGGCTCATTGCCACTTCGTGAAACCCCTGCACGATTGCGATATGCAGCTGCCTGATGAAAGCAAAAAAAAAAAAAAAATTCTCATCATTCATTTCTTGGTAACAATTCTTTTTTTATCAACTCTTCTCTACCAAGTAATAATCTTTATGTCGATCCACAAAAAATTAACTTATCAAAAATCTGGAGTATACAATTAATTTCGAACTGAAATTAACGATGAGGAAAAATTTGAATCACACGATTCAGATAAGAAATGTATAAAAGAGAAAAATTATATCATATCGTTATAAATTTGAAAACAAATTACTGAAGAAAAAAAATAAAATACGTACGTGTCGCCGTCCTCGTCCTGCGAATAATAAAGTTGCCATGGAACGTTGGTTAGTTGATTATCCGAGCCATGAACCGTCTTCGATTCTTCCTCATCGTTCGTCGAATTATGACGACGTCGATCTACAGGAGATAATTCGGCGGTCGGTTCCGATTGCACTTTTCCTCTTAAACAATTTACGGTGACCGGTTTCAAGGCCAGTTGGTTCAAAGTTTTGGTCAAGCCCACTTCAACTATTTCGCTGTTGGCCCTCATCTGCACTTGATCACTGAACTCGTGAGAGTTCTTTCCCGCCAAATTTCTCTCAAGTTTATCAGAACCCTCAGGCTCCGCACGGATTAACGAGGTCTTGAGACCTCCGGTGAATTCTCCAAATTCCTCGATTGGGCCACAAATATTTGCACCCGAAAAAAAACCCGAATCAATTCTGCCGGGGCTACAACTGATCTCTTGCACTTTTGGATCGCTCTTGACCCCATCTGCAAAAATGTTCCCAGATTTTTCTTCTGTTTCGGATTTTGATTGCCACATTGTGACTCGATACTTCACTCGCGCTTGAAAATTACGGTGGGATAGGCCGATTTTCAAGGTGATCGATATCAGATTGTTTTTTTATTATTTTTTTCAAATTCTAATTTTAATTTCCGATCTGCATCTCCGATTATTCCTAACAGATGCGATTGCGATCGTCGGTATACGTATTTTATTCCATGTCACACTGCCTGCGGATTATTTTCACTAAAAATTAGGCCTTTGTAATTTTATGATGATCAATTACGCTCTGAGCCAGTCGACAAATACATTAACTGATTAGAGAATAGAACGTTATCTGGAATTTCCAGAGTGTACTCGGCACCGTTGTTCAATCGTTAAACTATCCATGTCACAACTATACAGTGTCTTATTTATCACTCGGCTTGATAATTTTATTACAATTTGCTAAATAATGAGTTTACTTTTTTGCATCACATTCTGCACGTTCGATTAGTACGGATGATTAGAATATTCTGGACGATGCAATTTTTTCGCGTCGGTGTTCGATGTTTATTCAATTAAAATCAAATGAAATAGATCGCGATGTAGATTTATCGAAAAACTTCTTCGGGGTTGACGGAAATTTTAAGATCGGATAAAAGAAAAAATCGTTCGAGCTTCTATATTAAATTCGTGGGCTGAGCAACTGACGTTTCGAAACTGACTGACTCTAAAGTTGTAAACACTCGCGCCACACGACTAGCTAAGCGCACGTCCGATCCCCGCTCTCCAATGGTTATAAGTATGGAAAAACCGTTTCTGCCTTATGCCAACTGTTGTATGTACCCTCGACATTCAAGGCTTCGATACTACAATTACCAATATATTTATATACCTTCCTACCCCATATTACCTCACAATAATTGTGCTTGCTTACTCACTGTGCTTAGGATTAAACAGGGATTAAATTCTAAGTTTGTCATTCCCACTTTTCAGTTTTTCTTCTTACATACGTACCAGTTATGGAATATTGAAATTTACGCGATGGTATTGTTAACGGATTTTCAAAAACAATTCCAATTTTCGAAACTTCTCAAGTCATTGAAACGTATTGTCGAGACGTCTGGAGAATTGATAAAATAAAAATAAAATAATGAAAACAAAAGAAGATAAGGAGTAAGCGATGTGTAAAAATGTGTTGTACGTTCGTATACATTGAATAATGAATATCTGTGTCAGACCTTCGAATGCCTAAATGGAAGGAATACATGTAGCCGAAGAGATGTTAATTCTTCGTATTATAGGGGTATTCATGAGCAAAATTACGCGACGGAAACGTCGTCGATTTGGCAATTTGGAAATTTCGCGAACTTTGTCATAGCCGGATTTATTTCACGGGAGGTCACCATGCGTTATAATGTATGTACTTACATTACGGCACGTGACCAAAGTGTGCAAATAATTATCTCACTCGCTCTTTTTGTCTTACGGTACGACACCTACTCTCATTAGTACTTGTACTCAATCTGTCGTGAAAATACCCAGCTATTGTTTCCGCCTAGATTATACTATAACTTGCGCCGCATAATTACGACATACAACATATGTACATAAGTTTGTACTTACATTATACGCGCATTTGAAACCGTATGCACATCGACGATGTATATGATTATCAATATCAATGCGGTACAAATACTCCTCACTTTAGTCTTGCACCTTTACTTCACAGTCGTTGAAGAAATGGGAAAATTTAATTCTCTCATTTTTTCATCTTCGAATACTTTTTACTCGTGAATGGGGGTACCGCGGCAGCGCCGTTTCCAAATGGTGTCATTTTACAGACCGAAAATTCTGCATCTTGTAATGATAACTTTGTTCAGCTTCATGCGATAAGCCGAAAGACTTATACAGCACAAAGTTATCTTTGGAAATAGCGGGGGAATTTACGAGCGAATAATCACCGATTCCTATCTTTGTCATTGAATTGACAAAAAAAGTATGTACATGGGAAAGGTGATCGACAAAGTACATATATACCATCTTCACACAACGTCGATGCGAAATGGGCCAAGGATATATACCCTGGTATCTCATTTTATGGGTTGTCGTATATCTTTGGAGTTGCGTACGCGAGTGCGTTCTTCCGTTATTTTATTTTTTCCATCCGCACAAAAAAAAAAAAAAATATGCAACAGTCAAAAAAACGATTTTGTGAATCGAATAAAGATTTTTATTCTCAAAGTATACATATGACGAAAGCCAAAAAATTATTAATACCGAATTCGAAACGTGCGTTCAATTTTTTATCTCTACTTTTATTTATTTGTTGATACAAGCAGCTGGTGTGACGGATATTAACTTCTCTTTGAAATAAACACCGAACCATTATATACCACTGCCAAACTAAAACTGGCTGTAAGTATAACTGATATCTAAAGTGAATTTTTGGCAGGCTTACAAAAACACTCGCTTCGTACAACATAATCGTTATTACTCGTTATAGTTGTATTATTTTTCCCTCAGGCTTTTAATATAACGCCCGCAGTGCGGTTACACCCCCGATTATAATTTCTACCGGCATATATTATAATACGACCTTCTCAAACGAGGTTATATACTAGTTAATTTCTACGAGGTCATAAGAATCTGATTTTTATTATATTATACTCGGCGATTGCTCATCTAACAGTAACCAGCAACTGCAGATATTAATTATGACACTCTGAAAGGTCGTAAGTTCAAGATCGAACGGAAGCCAAAATGGACCCTGAACCTCGCGCGGCAACGCCTCCATCGTAAAAAAAAACGAAATAAAAAAAAAAGGAACGTCATAGAAATTATAAACTTACCTGACGTAAGATTCGTATACGAATACGTTATAGGAATGAACGCTCGGCAGATGCAAAATGATGCTATATTTGACAAAAAAAAAATAAAAAAGACAGAAAAGTCTTGAAATAAGTCGCACTCGTTAATTAAAATCATTAGTCACCGTATCCTGTAACTGTTTCCAAACATAAGAGAAAAAAAAAACCATCAACTTCATTTAATGTATATTAATAATAATTCTGTACCAGCATATATATTTCTTAATTGTAAATTTATTTTCAACGTATACTATTCGTTAGAATACTTTTACACAGTTACCGGATTTTATCATTTATATACTTATTATGGGACAGGAATTCGATGCCTGGAGTGCATAGTCAAACCTACATTATTTCGGAGACCTGATGTGAATATCAGATAGTTTTTTTTAGTTACGACCAATAATTCGCGGTAATAAATAACGTGGGCTGTAATAATTATAAATCGCGTATGGTTCTTATATTATCACATCTGTGTAATTACACCTTCTGAGATGGTGATTTTTCATTTAGTTTTTTTTTCTACACTCATTGTAAGTAGTACGCCGATTCATCGGGCAAGCCATCTACGTTTATATACACATGATTGATAATCATTTCATGCACGTTGAAAGCAAATGATCTATAACTCCGGAATATTATATGCCTTTTGGTTTTACCAATGCGAGTACGAAAAAAAAAAAAAAAAATAGATAGATTGTGCATATTATCTGTGAAGATTATGTTATACAGATTTGGAGTATCTTATCTACATCGTTAGATCGATAAATTGATTAGGGATAAGGAAAAAAAATTCTTGAATCATGAGGAATAGAAAATTGCATATCTGCTGCAGGCAGTCCCCTCTCTTTCGGAGATATAATGTATATACTTATATATCCATGCCGATTATGAGTTTTGGATTTTTATTAGACTTCTGGATGATATCATTAGTTTTATGAAAGCCCACGTCTGTTTTATTCCTAGACGGCAAGCTTTCTTTCGAATGTTCCGCGACCAGGTGAGATTCGATAAGTACGTAGAAATCGTATAAATGTGTTAATTCGAAATTAAAAAATTACTTATACACCACGTAACGCTCTTTCTCCTTGATATCTTGTATCTGCATTTTGCATATCTATATAATATAGCGTGTATTTTAACAAAGCTGCAGGCGCTGAGCGAGAAGTCGAGGCCGATGGGGAATTCCGACTTCTTTGTATACCTAGACAGATGCGTACGTGCCTTCTGGACATAAACTTGGTGAAAATGTTTAACTAGCCCCGATACTCTGCAGAATCAGATAGGGTGGAATTCATTGATGAATAACCTGAACTGCAGCCGCGGTAATTCATACAGTGGCGCCAAAAGTCAGCACAGGTCACAGTGAATTGGAAAAGCTAAATTTCGCGGTCGCACTTTTTAGTTCTTCATTCTTGGACACGCGTCATTTGATTTCATAAGTTTCATTTATTTGGAGTATTTAGTGACCTCATCAGCCCCGAATCTCGTACCATAAGCAATCGCAGAACGTGTGTCTCCATTTTGTTTTTTCTCGTTTTTTAATAATATTGATCACTCTTCCGCTGAAATACTTTAATAAGTGACACGTGTCTGCGGTTGAATAAAATGTGAACATAGTTAACAACGCATTAATATACAATGCGGGAGTTTAACCGGAAAATCGAGTTCTACATTTCATGAATGTAGGTGTGAAACGTACTTTATATCGCATCGTGCACGATCATTTTTTTCGAAGGCGTCAACGATGAATCGCATTTTTTGAATGAACATGCACTTATAGGAGGAGCTAAACAGTCAAAATGGAGGACGAATATAAGTAACGCAGAAGATTTTCTTATGCGTACAGATAAAAAATAAAATTTCTTCCAAACACAAGCGATGGTAATCACGTTGGTATAGATTATCGAAATACTGAGTGAATCGTATATACAGAGGTAAATAAATATACACGGAATTTTTGTCCGGCCACGAAGAAGGATAAGAATGCTGATAATGACGGAAAAAATGAATAAATATAAATAAAGGAACAACAAGAATATGAGAAGAAAAAAATTCTCCGTAATAATTATATACTGCGACGCAGAGCGACAGGTTTTATGGTCTATGATGTGTAATTGTACCGCTGATTTTATTATTTATGTACCTTCACTAGGCTTATTACAACTAGATTAATGCGCATTCAATGAGCTATAAATCAGAATTCAATGGGAACTGAAATGCACGATCTGCTGGATTCCTGCAGTAATCATATATGCTTCAGGATCTATCGATCGCTACGCTACGGATCTGAATAGCGAAACGATAAAGGATCGGCAAGATATGGGGACTATTTTTACGGGAAAGCCGTGAAAATTTTTGCCACTCATAATTTCCATGTATTTCCCATGTGTGAGGGTCTTTTCCATTGTGCAACGAACCGCTTTGGAAATTAAATTATACGGATTGCGAAGAATTTACCATTTTATTATCCGCTGTGTATATATACGATTGTAAATGACAACTAACGGTATAATCCGTGGAAAAGCCGTCGGAAAATCTTCGCAGTTGGAAATATTATTATAAGTAAAAGCCATTAACTCGAGAATTTTTTTTTTTTTTTGCGGATGGGCAAGGAAAAGAAATTACTTAACAACCGGAAGTTCGTCCTTATGGAGGCTCGTGGGGTTTCCCAACGATAGACTCTAAAGTCTGGTCAACAGCTTTGGGTACTTCCGTAAATAAATCATGATAATTATAGGTACATATATTTCATATTAGGAGGTACGTTTATGAGTTCTCTGAAGGGTGCAGAAGCCTAAACGCGCCCAAACATGTGCACCCTAAAAGTGCAGATCGCCCGCATATGGACGTACGTTTCGATAACCACCGCGATGCAATTATTATTGCTGGAAAAACCGGAGGGACTCAAAAATCCCTCGTAATTTTTTTGTTCAAGGACGTACTAGAAAAAGTGAGGATCGATATAACGTAAAAACTTTCTCTTTAGTTCGAATTTTATTTGTTTGGAAAATTTGATCTGCAGACGCACGTCAGTCAGACGAAACGTGACTCCTGACGAATAAAAAAACTGGATCACAAAAACTAAAAATATTATTCATATATCTCAGTATTTTTGTGAAATTTAATTTTACCCGGATCTGCAAACTCAATTGATCCGTCCACCGAAATAATCGAGTTATTGCCAGTTGTTCGCTTTCATTCGATGCCCGAAGAAGTTGAAATGGTTCATCGATTCATATTGAATCTTGCGATGCATACCTCATACCATATGCAGCATAGTATACTCTACAGCACTCGAAATAAACTAGTCTTATTTATACAACCTGCAGTAGCCTAACGCATCAAAGATAGATATATACCGAGTTTGTCTCGCTGCAAGCCAGACGGAAGGGACATACTAAACTTTTTCATGGCTAAATATATATTCGCATGTGTGTCAGTTTCATGTGACTACGACCATCGCACTATGATGATGAGGAAAGGAATGTGCGTGACTGTACCACCCTTGTGACTACATCTATGAGGTTGCAGTTCAGCGTGAAAAGTGCACAGCTCGCGCTTTAATTGATGGAAATGAGCTTAGCATATATGTATATATGTGTATGATGGGGCCATTGGCCAGACGTGAAATTACCCAAATAAGACGAATAAGAAGAAGAAGAAGAACCGGAATGTGCTGTGGGAGAACCAGACAGTTCTGATTTGTTCCACATTTCTAGACTGTTACCAAGCTGCGTTATATCCACGAACTGACAATGAGCTGAAGAAAAAAAAAAAAAACAAGCAAACAAATTGAATAATATCAATTTTCTTCGGTAATTTTATTCGACCGTCCGCGTATCGATGTATTGCGACATGATGTATAATGATTATTTTATATTATTGCCGATGACAACACCCACGTGTTCATCATAGTTCTGTACGATGAACATTATCGTGACTAATAACTTGAAAGTACAGTAATATGCTACGTAAAGTATAATACCTTATCCCACACATGAGAGCATCGATATGAATATATTATACGAAAAAAAGAGTATACGTATGGACAACCTGGGACCATCTTATAAATCTTAGAATGTACCTCCCGGTGAACGTGAATGTGCGCATGTAATTTTTGAATCTATATAGTATATCGATCATAAAATCGACAAACAGTGGTCAAATAAATATTACACTCTGTGTAGGTAATTCTATTCACGCCTTGTGAAAATATTTCACTAACATGTTTGCATCATTCTCTATTAACAACAATTGGATACTTGCGTATGCGGAATCTTCTATTGACGTCATAAAACTTCTCACTCATCTATATTAATGGTAAACCTATCAAATTGACTATACCAAAGAAATGCACGGGATAAAAAAAAAGTTTACGACTTTTAAGCGGATGCTGTCATCAACACGATGTCTATAGTCTTTCTTTCTTTCTCTTTTTTTTTTCTTTTCAAAGTCAGAAAAGATAATTTAAAAACACTGGAACAGAAGATGAAAAAATAAATGAACGTCGTCATTTTTTATTGCGAAAGAAATTAATAATAATAATAATGCGCAATAATTCTCGCGAGATCAAAGGATAATAAAAGTGAAAAGTCTACAGATTTTGTTTTGTTTCTTTTTTTTATGAATGTTTTATTACTAAAATATAATCGTGATAATTATAGTAATAATAATAATATTATTAATAATAATAATAGTAATAATAATAATAATAATGATAATAATAATAATAATAAATGTGAAACGCGAATAATAGCATATTTAAAAATTTGATAACTAATTTCCTAATGTGTAAGGGATGGCTATGTACAAAAAGGCGAGAAGGGTTTGATTTTTTTTTCTAATTTCCCGAGCGTAGATATGACGATATATGCACAATAATGTTTGGGTGGGGAGGATTTTGAGATCCCTTAAGACAGTCATTTTTTTTCTTCTAATTTATTGAATTGTATTATTTTCGTTACGGTAGCAAACTACAGGGTTTTCGACTCTACGCGCGAACGAGTTTTTTTTTCTATGTACGTTTATAATATTCACCTACACATGTTATTTTTGATGATTTGTAAGTTTTCTTTTTCAACTTTAATTCTTCTAATTTAAATATTATAGTCGCCCTAGTCTCTCTCTCTGAATATTATTATTCGCTGAAAATTATTATTATTATAATGCCTAACATACCTATACAATATACATACATGTACATACAATTCAATATAAATAAATTTTATCAATTCGTCTATAACTGTTTCTTTCTTAAATAACATTTTTTTTTCTCTTTCGTTCTTTCAACGCTGATAATTTGTTCAATCATTCAATTATTCACTTAATTATCTAAATTCATTTATTAATTTATTTATTTGTTTAAATCGTAATAGCTACACCATCAGTTAACAGACGGATGGGGGCACAGAACGGTTTTTTTTCTTTTTTGCTTCTCTTAGCCAACAGATTTTCATGTATTTTGACCTCATTCGGTCCTTTAATTTTTTTACTACATTTTTTTATTTTTAGCTAAAAATAAAAGAATAGAAAAAAAAAGCAAATTTGAAAAATTATTTGCAGTCACACGTAGCCTCGACCCACAATTTTACTCGTAATTTTCCTACACCGAGAATCCATTGTGGGCTAAATATTCAGGATATGTTTAAATCGTTTTCTTCATTTTCAGCTGCGTATTTCACATCAAACAATTTCTATTCGTTTAGTTTCGTACCGCTCCCATAGTCCAGTCAGATCTCAATCTCTTCGAACTTAGGAAATTCTATAAAGAAGGTTTACGATATGCGTTTCCATATCGCACGTTCACGTGCGTTTCTTATCGTCAGGAACTTTGACGATGAGAATAATAGTTAACAAAAAATGACGAGGAAGAACAATTCCTAAATTATTTATCTAAGCCCTCAATCCAACGCTATGCCAAAGTTGTGACATTTGCACATGATACGTTGAATTTCCACCCTCTTCTCCTTCGTTATCCGATCCTTCGCTCATTTCTGAATCGCTGTCACTTTCTTCGGAATCAGATTCTGGAGGTGGTTGTGGTTTCGCTCCAAGTTTAACGAGCTCTCTCGCTAGTCCCAAATCTCTGCACGCTGCTATTTGATAGGCGGTTATACCTGCGTACGTTGGCGCGTCCAAGCGGGGCGCACATTCTTGTAGAAGGAACGTTGTCACCGAGGTACGATGTTCTTCTATCGCAAGGTGAAGTGCTGTTCTTCCGGCGAGCCATTCGCCGGCTTCCAGATCTGCACCGTGACGTAAAAGCAATCTGACCATCTCAACGTTTCCCGCTAACACAGCCGTATGAAGACAAGATTGTCCTGAAACAAAAATTAACAAAAATTGGTTAGAAATTTTGATTTTTTCATCGGCATCGTGTGTGCGTGTTATTTTTGTCTATTCTTTTCTTTGTCGAGAAGCGTGCGGTGCACGTATATAGTCGAGTATGAATTACGACTTGACCTAGTATACGGTTTTGCAAGGGTGGCAAATTTCATGGAAAGATAAATATACAACCGTAATATATTTCGGGGTGTTTTTATTATAGGTGGGCGTCCGTCGAGTTGACGAGACTTCGAGGAGGCGTATGGAAATAAAATAAATCTAGTCGTCAAGAGCGGAAAGACGAGGGAACGAGAAGGAAAAATAATGGAGGATAGAAAATACGTCAGTCACATGCCTAAGAATTGTACACACATCCATTACACTGTAAATATAGATACAGATATACACGTGTGTATAGATAGAACAAGGAAGAAGTTTGTAGAAGGTAGAAGGTATAAACGAAGTAAGAAACGGCGGCAAAAGGCGAATGAGTCACCGTCGGAGATCTTTGGCTGTGAGCCTGCGGTCCAAACTAGGCTCGCCCCGCGATCAAAGCGCCTCTAATTTTACCCACCCTGAGTTACCACCGTCAAAAATTGCAGCGGCGTATCAACTAGAATAAATTAACATTCTCATTGTCAAACTTGAAAGAGTTAATCATTTTTTACGATATATAGGGCGCGCTAAAAACGACCGTGCAAATAGACCTGTAGCAATTTACCCTGCCGCTGTTATTTACCATATACGCGACCTTGTTATCGCGGCTAATAAATAAGAGTATATATAACACATATATACACGTGCATACATGTATGTGACACATGTACATATAAGTATATATTAAACATCAAGTGCGCAACGTCGCGTTGGCGAGCGCCGTGATATAAGAGTTTGGGAAAATCCAGACTGCTGCACAGGCGTCGTCGTCGACGTCGTCGTCATATCTATAGTCGCAAATACAATTCGCGATCACACGATATTAGCTTAGAATGTATTTTACGTAGGCGAATGATTTTTTTCCTTTCGTTCTTTCTTCGTTACGATGGTGTTCAACATTTATTTGCGGGGCGTACGCACACGATATTCATGAGATTTCGATTTTTTTCAAAATAACCTATTTTGTCTTTCACCAATGTACAAAAAGAAAAAGAAAAATTAAATGAGATTAAATTCTCGGATTATACCGAGAAAATATTAACGAAAGAAAAATATTTTTCGATCCCGTTATATGATCATATTATATTGTTCTCGTCATCATTATCATTATTCTAATATCATTATTATCACGAACACATGTGGGGATAATTATAGTTCATGAGCGTAATTCAGGTCACCGTATAACGATGTTCGTATAGGTATCTTCCATATAATGTATGCTCTCCCCATTCCGGAATCTAAATCACAATTTGTGTTTTTACAATTTTATGAGTGCACCATTGTATAGGAAAATCCGGGAGTATTCCGCGAATCGCATGAAACTGAGGAGAAAATAAATTAGGATAAAAAAGAATAAATACTGCAAACGAATGAATGCACAATTTGTGCAAATAATGATTGTCATTCGAGTAAAAAAAATTATATTTACAAATTTCCTTATATTTGTGTGAATTTATTTACTTAGTTTTATTTTTATTTTTGTAGTGTCATTTTCATTGAATCGCAAATGTATCGCCATTTTGGGGCGTCCCGGGCAGTAGCGTCGGTTTCTTCAAAGTAATGGAGGGCAAAGATGATTCCTCGATATCTACGCCAATGTGGGGTTTCCCGAGAATGCCGCGGCGCGCAAATAGCCGAATACACGTATTTTTAAATGTCAAAAACATCTGCTACGACGGCTTTTGCTCTGGAATATAGTATGTGTGAAGGTATCTGTATGTATATACGGGCGCCCAGCACGATCCGTGATGTAACGGAATCTGGTGCGGCATGTGTATATAGGTAGTAGATTTTGTTTGGTACATAAGAAAATTATATAAACATACATGGAAATATACGCCATGCGCCGTCCAGGTTGTTATACATATTCCCCCATACCTCTGCAGGGAATAAAATATGAGTGAATCTTAAGAAATTCATTATAAGTATAATCCGTAATAATAAATAAGGAACAAAAATTGACCGGAAGACGGAAGGCTCGGTCGCGGGGAGTGCCTCGTCCTTGAAATGGCCTTCCGCTGCCATATATAGGAATTCGCAGGGAATTTAAATTTCGCAATTAGCTAGCAGATAAATAAAAAAAAATCGTATGTATATACGCTTGTATACGCTTAAGTATGTATTATTATAAAAATTGCGTAACATTACGCGATGCGTTTGTTTGTCACATGTTTAAAGTTGTGATGAATATAACGAACATCATATTATACAACATATACCAGGCTTTTATGCCGTTCGTGTACTAAGTGTTGTGCCAAATATGGCGCGCGACTCGAGGTGTAAATAAGAAAATTTACAGGTTTCAAATTTTTAAAGACATTTAACGTCACGTGATTTCCGACTCGTCGAGAATTCATCCCGCGAAAGAACTGAATATAAATGTATAAATATATATGTGTACATATTTATGATATATAATGCAGAGAAATGAATAAATGATGATGATGATGATGTTGCAATATTTTTGAGGTGAAAAACAATACATTGATTTTATAAAGCGTGATTAAAAAATTTCTGCATTAATTAATTGAAATCCCCGCATTCTCGAAACGAAAAATAAAAAATTAAGATCTGTATGCAAGTTTTGAATCACGTTTTTTGCAGTGTATAAAATCCGGGATCGAAATTGTGATCAGAGCCCCTGAGTATTTTTTTAATAGTTTTTCAGCACGCGAATTAGAAATTCTTGCGGTCAGTAGGTAGGTATATGTATAGTAGTTTTTCTAGCGTTTCCAACAAATTCTGTTTATATCGATATTTTAATGTTTTATGTGAAAAACATACCTACATATATGGACGTTTCACGGAACTCTGGTATAAAAAAATAAATAAATAAGAAAAATGGAAAAAAAACCAAAGAATATTCAAGGTAACAAATTTGTATTGATCAGCCATGGACATTATACCGTAAAGAGATAAGAAAAAAAATTGACATTGAGAAACGCCCCGCTATTATAATAATGTTCGATTATAGTACTTTCACCTTGCAGCGCGACTGATTACCGTCAGAATTATGCGGCAGGGATTATTAAATTAAAAATGACGTTCGTCATTTATCACGCTTTTTTTTTAATCACGGAATTTTCCGCTCTACGATTATGATTTTAGTTTTTGCATTTTTTATTTATTTATTTTTTATTTTATCTCTTGTTCTTTCTGGAAAGCAAAGATCAACAAACAAAATTTCCTAAATTATTATTAATCTATCAGGTCCAATGTTATCATCTGCTCGATGAAACTTTTAATCAATTTTCGCATTTCATTTCATAGTGTAGCGTAATTTATAATTTATTAAGATAATCGGAATGCGCAGAGATTAAATGTTAAAAAAAATGTCCATCTACGTCAAACTCGTATCTCTGTTATCTTCGGATTGGAGAAAGACAACAACAACAACAAATTATCATAGGAAACAATATTATAACCTAATACGATGCAACACATGGCCTAAAAAGTGTCATGTCGTGTGCAGTCATTTCCATACTTGGGAAATGGAAAAATGAAAACTGGTCAAATACCTGATAATATACAAAACCCGTCGTAGGCCCCGGTGCAACGAATGAGGAAACGCTCTGAAGAATTTTAAATCTCGGGGATTTCAGCCCCCAAATTTTTCTATTGAAATGTAAATCACCGAAAACCGTTAAGTTTCGCATTATTCCTGTGGTCTGTACAGGTATTTCATAGAAAATTAGCAATGGTCTTCGAACTTTCGCCTGTAAAATTCCCATTTAAAATCTCCGTTTGTCTGGGCAGGAGAGAAAGTTGAAAGAAAATTTTTCAGTCATAAAATAGTTTGAGAAATAACCCAGGTTCTCCGAAAATGCACCTGGACCAGGTGTTGCTACGTTACTTATCTCGAAAATATGCTTATAAGTAAATGTGAATTCTATGTTAATAAAGTAAACTTCAAATTCTATAATCTATACCATATAGGCTGCGGTTTTGCGGTGTTCGAAATAAAATATTTCTCAGGTCACTGTCTTCGCGTACATAAGTGGCAGTTTAACAAACATCGTCTGCAGCTTCCGAGGAGATGATCGACTTCCGGGAATGAGTGTAACATGCGCTGCGCTAACGTGATGTTGTTAATTCTATATAATATATACATAATCGGAAACTTTTTGCGGTCACATGGTTTACGCGCTCTCAAGTTGTATAACCTATACGTACGTACTATTATGTTGTTTATGTACGAGGCTGCTTTCCCCGTAGCCACCCGTCCGTCGATTTTATCCATGATCTCTCCCAACATTTCAAACACTAAAAAAAAAATCCTAACCATCGCCGATATTCGATGGCTGGAATTCTCACGTGTGCGTTTTCGCCTGAGATTTCTACTCGCTAATTGCTGACCACGAGGTACCGTTAAACCATTGCTTTTATTATACCTCGCCACTTTTTACCACCGCATGATGGTATAATTCCTGGACTACTAATTTCTTTTCCTTTTTGTTCTCCCAACACTTCCTGTTGTACTAGTCGTCACCGTATCAAATGCGATGACCTAATTAGAGAAAATTTATTTTTCGTTTTATAAAATCATAACACTGAGACTGAAGTTATTTATTTTCTCTCTACAGTCTCCTAAGTGATGTTGGGAAGTTTCGCCGCATGGTATTTTGAACCGCACGGAGTTGCGACATTTTGGACTTTTTATTTTCTTTACTTGTTTTCACAGACCTTTTGCGCTATCTTTACTTTGATTAAAGCTTTTATCTTTCTACGGTACGAATGTTCATTTTATTAGTCTAAAAATAAAAGCAAAACCGATTATTTTACAAATAAGCTCACCACGGTGGTCTAGATAAATTTTACTTTCCGTACATAGAAATACCCGACCGCAAAGAAAAAAAGAGACGTCAAATGAAATTGAATCTTGAAGAGTGGATTTTTTCCTTCTCTCCAATTATTTGATTTCTCAGATTCGATCAGAGATAAATTATTCGATTTTCGATAGCCGTGCGATACAATTTTCTTTTCACGATAGGTATTTCTGATCTTAGTGCCACATTGACCTCGGTGAACCATGATTGCCGGTATTTCCGAGGAGGCAAATCGGCAATTAGAAGATGCGCCTGGGGCCGAAGTACGGCGAGGAAAAATAAGGATAACTTGTCTCACAATTTCAGAGCCATGCATGAGTTGAATGATGTCATAAATGACCGATAGTCTGAAAGCAATGATTTCTAGGTACGTACGTACACACAGTATATAATATAAAATTGCAAAGTGTGTACGCACGAGGTATACCTATATCTATTATTTTTTGGAGCCTTCGCCCGAGAGAGTTCCGCACCTTTTGGACGACAGGTGTTTTCTGAAGGCCCCGAAATTTGCCTTTAAATTTGTGATCGTCCTCAACGCGTCCTTTCTACCTGAAGCATGAGCGGCAGAACGCATAATTTTGTAGTTTTGAAATGAGGGCGATAAAAATTTGTTAGACTTTTTAAACGATGATGCGATGAGAAAGGGGCGAAGACGATGGAAAAGACGTTTTGCAGAGGTTAATTGAGAGGAATTCTGTTTTTTTTTAAGGAATTTCAAAAATGTTTCGTTAATATAAAACTACACAATGCCAACAATCACTCTACGCGACAGCGACGATTTTGGGAATAACCAGTGACTAAATCCCAAATGAATTCCAGTTAACGACCGATGTATCAGGAAAGTTATATTACAACGTTTAGATATTATACAAATTAAAGTTAAAAATTTGACTACAAAAATTCTCATCGCGCCATATTATACGGTCGCAAAAAAAGAAAAATAAATAAATAAACATAACCATATAGGAATTTGTTAACGTTCGCATTTCTGAAGCAGCTGAGCAAGCATTAGCCTTAAATACCTTCAATAAAAATGATCTGGGGAATTCTAACGTGTTTTTAACCGAAATTAAAAACATAAATTAATGCAAAATTGAAGGAGCCTCCACATACAGCGCAGAAAATTATATCAACAATATGTTCATGTTTCGTAGAATTTAATAAAAATTGCCTCTTGATTAGACAAAATTAGACGATTCAACAGATAAATGTCGTTGATCGAATTCTTCGAACTCCAATAAGATAATAATTGACTGCCAATTTTTTTTTTTTGCGATTTTAAAGTAACGATAAATATATTCCGAATAACGATAAAATAAATGAGAATTTTGAGCACGCATACATTAAAAAAAAAGGCCGGAATTTTTTTTTACAATCGGTAAAAATTAAAATGTGAATGTCCCCGCTGTGGAATTACGCGTCTACGTCGTTATCATCAAATATATGGAATTGAGATGCGCCTCTCAACTGACATTGGAATGGGGATTTCCTTGATACTAGAGTCACGCAAATAAATGGCCAATAATAAGATAGTAGTAAAACTTTTAATCCCCAAGATAAACCCAAGCACAATCTTGAATCGCGTCGTATAATTGGAACTGATAATTTTTATAACAATACAGTATTACAAACGGCATCGCGAGAAATGGAGTGTTAGTGGAAGATTAGAAATCGTTGCAAATGGTTTAATTGCATCAGCACACCAGGTGCTATAAAATCTATGCTGTAAGTCTATCGGTAGACAAGAAGGATAAGTAAGCCAATACAAAATAATGACAACCTCAGTAATGAATGACTGTCCGTCGAATTAAATTAGCAAAACGATAAATTCTTTAGGAATGAGAATCGCAGGCTGCAACAGCAGCAGCACCCAGAGCACTTACAAATTGTAAATATATTCATGTGTGTAGGAGCAGTACGGCAATTTTAATTATACCGTATACGTGATTCGCGATCAGATTACCATGACTGTACGAGTTTTCTCTCTATACATGCATATGTATGTAAGGCAGCGAAGTGCGGGCCTCGTATTGTATAAATATATACGCTCGTAACTGCTTCTGCTCAATCCATACGCGTTTATATTGTAACAAACACATACTATGTAAAATAACTAAAAAAAAAGCATCGTATAGAATAAAACAGCCGGCATTTCATCACGGCTGGGGAATCCCCACGCGAGGAGAGAACCGAGGACTCTGGGAGTCGACACGGCAATAACCATCGCTTATTAAAAGGTCTGATTTCATCCGTAAAACTTCCCATCATCGGTATCGATATGTACCTGCGAAAGTCAACATTGAAAACTATTCAACTTACGATGTATCTCTAAACGTTGTTTTTAAAGTGACTCTTTATCTTTATCTCGCGCGGTAAAGACGAAAGGAAGGAGTCCGATGATGACTACGCAATACACCGTACACTGTCACTGATAAGCGATCGTTGCAGCAGTGGCTGCGTTTTGATATGTCATTGCGGTAAATCCGCGTGGCACATAAATATGCTGTACGTGTTAGAAGAGAAATACATAGACACCGCTGGACGAGATACTAGTCCTTTACTATGAAACACTGAACGAATAGACGTGACGACCACGTCACAAATGAAAACCAGTATTACTAATACCTACTATGACAAAGCGTGGTAGAAACCGAAATGAATGACGCCGACTTTTCTTGGATTAATTACGTCACTCTTGGATAGAATGGAAGATAAGAGTAGATCTGTGGATAAGTCTTTTCCGCGGTTCATAGGATTCCCTATCCTGCAGATGAATCAACGAGTCTGATGCTGCAGACTTTTCTGAAAAATTCTTCATCCGCAGTTTTTATAACTTCCTTTCCAGATAACAGCTTGACCTTATGTGGTCATCAACCAGAGAATGCAGACTCCCAATCCTCAGATATTTATATATTGGAAGCACACCTATGCTTTCATAGAATAAACACGCGCAAATATAAGATGTGCCAAGCTTACCTTCATAGTTTCGTTGTTCCAAGTCCTGTGGAAGTGCGGGGGTAGGTCTTCCTGGAGATGTGAATCTTTTTTCAGATGAAGAGAGAGGATCTGTGAGCGCTCTCGCACTGGCCATATCACCGGATGCGCATGCCAGATGAAGAGCTGTGTTTCCATTACCATCCCTGAGTCCAGGATTTGCTCCAGCGAGAACTAAACTTCTGACGATTCTTGCTTGGTGTGTGATGGCTGCCAGATGTAGAGGAGAGAGTCGCTCGTCGTTTAGAATGTCCAGAAGACAAGGATGAGGAGCCATTTTGATCAGACTAAACGCAACCTCCAGGAAACCTTGCGCTATCGCGTTGTGTAAATGTCTGTAAGAAAATAATGATAGATTATAAGAAACTGTCTGGTAATGTTCTGCATTGGTTCAGAAAATATTCGCAAGTTATGGAAATTCAAAGGTAATTAAAAGAATTTCTTACGTGTCTCCATCATCATCCTGCATGTAGTACAAGGGCCAATCATGCCTCTGCTGTTGTTGTTGTTGTTGTTGTTGCATTTGCACATGATGTTGGTGATGTTGTACGTTAATATTTGGTTGAACTGATTCTCGCTGTTGTGGTTGATATTGCGATTGCGATAGCTGTGTTGTGACAGGAGTCAATTCAATGGTAGGTTCTGACTGAACTTTTCCACTGAGAGGATTTAACGTAACAGGTTTGAGGGTCAACTGGCTCAAATCATCGCTGAGTCCCACATCGACCCCGCTGTCAGCCCTCATTGGTTCGACAGCAATGGAAGGTTCGGGAACAACAGGACCCGACTTACAGGCCTGGCGGTCAAACTCGAGGCCTTCTTCCGTCGAGGCAAGGTTCCCACCGGACAAAAAACCAGAATCGACGTGCCCAGAGTCAAAGTGCTGGTACTTGTCTCCTTCTGCAACATTCTTGCCCTTTTGCTCTTTCCATGATTGCCACATTTTTAGTTTGTTTGAGTCTTTACTTCTTCGGTTACCTCGTTTTCAAAAAACAAGTATCAGGCTCTTAAATTCTTTATTTTAAGTTTTATATAGAAACTATTAACATCTGTGTGTATGTATGCTGATAATAATAATAACAATATTAACAATTATGGTATCATTAGAGATATTAATCACTCTGTAGACACAGGCACGCACTCCGGTACACTCAATTTTTCATTTATGTACGCTGATAAATCGTTTCTTTGGTCCCACGTTTTTTCTTTTTATTTTATAGAACAACAGCTTTTGCGGTAATTATATAAGATCGTTTTATAGTCACAAGTACAACCTGTAATCTGTCGTTGCTAAAACTACTTTAGTGTGAAGTAAGCCAACGACCATACGAACTTTTAAAATGTATCTGATATTACAGTAAAACTCTGCGCGGAATATTCACCATCTGACCTTTCAATATTGTAAATAGGCACTCGGAATTTTTCATAATAAATTTAAAATATAATTAAAATAAAAGATCGTTTTTCTCGTCGTCGTTTTCGTTACATTAACAAAATACCTAGGTTATGATGCACGTGATCGACAATCCCACTGTTCGATTAGTTGTGTTTTTTGTTTTATACTATGTTTCAACTAGTTCTTACAATAATTGCCACTCTTTACGCGCGCACTAAACTTGTATTATTTCGTGGTGTGGTCTCAACTTACATATGAGCTCGTTTTTTTTCGATATAAGATTCAATATTTCCTCGGTTTCGTAAGAGACTATCAATTCCAGTCTCACAACTATCGAGTTTAGGAGTAGTAAAGGGCGTTTGGTTGATGCTTACTTTTTACTCTGCACACCTAGCAGTTATGGAATCTAGCGTCGTCGTGATTTTGTTTTTTTTTAGCGTTGAAAGATCTTTAATCACGTATCCGTTGTCGCTGATTTTTTCTTTTTTGTTTTTTAACAGGCACAAATAGTAAGTCACTGATTTATGGAATATGTAATTGCCAACGAGCGTTTAGTCTAAAATATTCTGACTTTCTAGTTCTTAGATTTTTATTTCTTTCACTCAAGTATGCGTATCGTTTAATATCGTCGTTGTCGTCGTCGTTACAGTCGTCACTCTTTCTCAGCGCGTACCGACTCGCTTAGCTATTCGGAACGGACTGAGCAATGGCTGCTTAAGCAACGCTAGCGCCTCTTTCGGAGTCCTGGGTTTTGTGGTGGGAGGGGAAAATCCCTATATTATACATACCGAGGCACAGCTGGCCGAATGTTCGCAACCAAAAGGGGGACTCCTCTTCTCGAGGATTAAATTAATAGAACAACATTTCGATAATGGATTTTTTTTAAAAGTTGATCGAGTTATAGAATTTTTAGATCCTTCAAATGTCGACACTCACTTGTCCCTTGCTGTCGAAATGACCAAAATATCGTTGTCACGATGTAAAAATATCTGTTGCCGGTCGAACAACCAAATCGTTTATGTTAATCGAAAAAACAAAAAAATGAATTCTCGGATCGTACACTTGACCTCGATTATTTTTTTTGGATTGATGTGGAGAATCACGATTTCGAAAATAGTTGAAACAGTTCAACGACGTGTTGCGTTTCTTTCCTCTCATTCAATTCTGTAGTGACATAACCGCCTTTCGATTTTTATTATTCTTTTTTTGTTCCTGGCTTTAAGCTAGACGCATTTTATCCTTGAACCCAATTCCGCAAGCGCGGTCGTACGTTTTCAACGACCTAGGTTGTACCGAATGCTATCGCTGTAATTCTGCAAATCATTAATCCATTCAATCTATTGATAACTATTATTCTCGCAAAAAATATACAAGCTATAATCGAACATTTGAACTCAATTAAAAATCAAACATACACGAATATGTGATAAGTATTTAATGTATATAAAAGACCATATGTATGTATAAAATGTACTCCCTTTCTATTTTTCACTCATAAATTCTGAATTGAATGAAACAAGAATCCTTGATTT
Organism: Athalia circularis; assembly: GCA_963978495.1. Classification (NCBI taxonomy): domain Eukaryota; kingdom Metazoa; phylum Arthropoda; class Insecta; order Hymenoptera; family Athaliidae; genus Athalia; species Athalia circularis. Next base: position 28,399,896 of record OZ021700.1, on the reverse strand, counting down.
CGTCAAAATGTTAATTATAATCGTAGTTATTTTGGCACCATACTGCAAACATATGTAATTTTATATTTTTTGTAGCGAAATTTTTGTTACGCGATTGGTATAATTATAGTGTTAACAGAATGTCCACTTTTTTCCAGCCTTGAAAATTACGATTGATTAAGCGTTACGAAAATGGTGGCAGTGCTTATGCACTTATATACTTGTTTATATCTCGGTTTATATACAAACTCATATAGTACACATAGTATATGATATTGTGATTCCCCCTCCGAAGACAATCGTGAGCGCCATTTTTCAAATTGCGCTCATTTGAAATCTGCGCAACAAAACACATTGAGTGACATCAATTTTAATATATCTATATGAAATTCACACTGAGTCCGGTGACCCTGTTCATGATACCTAGCGCTGTTTTCCTAATGTACATACGACGTATATACGTGCGTACATCTTTTATATGCATAGTATATATGATGAGTTTTATGATCGATTCAGCGCAAAAAATTTCAGTCTTTAATTGATGATGTATTATGGTGAGATGCTCAGTACATGACAGAAGAGATGAATAAACGATAATACTTATGGGTCTGTGTACATGGAAATAGTTTCGCTAATATTAAGAGACGCTGATGAGCATATAATATATATTGTACATATTTTACACAAACATATTTTAATATCAGTGTCCGTGGTAATCAGTAGATGGATCATGGATCATGGAACGTAGAGATCGTGATTACGTGATTTTTTGATTTTTATGATATGAGTATATACCGAGGAATTTATTACACGGCGGAATGTATAGGATGTGTATCGCAACGTGATTTATATGAAGCCACAGGGATCACCCATCGATCATCAGTTTTATATTTCGTGGCGTACATGCGAATGTATGTACATTCGTCTCATTGTTATAAGTATTATTATCATTGTCATTATTATTACAGTGCCTCACTGCGGTTTGAACAAAAAACAAGAAGAGCAGGAGAAGAATTATATAGCCTGTGTCATAGATCTTCCTTGAGAAACGTAATGCGGCTGAAATTGATAATTAGTCTCTGCAGCCGCGGTTATAAATGGTAAATTTCTTAATGGTCGAATAGTTGATCGTTATCGTCATCGTATGTTATCGATATTATTTTAATATTCACACGAGCTCTTTTCGGCTGCGTTCTTTCTCTTTTTCAATATTTTTATGCGATGTAGCCGGTGCAGTGGTTATGAAGTTGCACTACCTATGTGTATATGATTTTTTGTTCACTCAAGATTGGAGCGATTACACTATTATCATGTTCATCAGCAAGTATAATGCTTATCACATAATTAGTCAGTATAATAGTGCACGGCAAATGGTGAGAGGAAAAATATCATTTATTCTCTTCAGTTTATTCGTCGTATGCGCATGTATTATTCGACTACTACTGTTATGGATCTTTTTTACACGCTGCAATACCAGAATATGTTGAATTCAAGATATTATATACTTATTATCGCTTATAAGTTTATATATTGTTATAACGGTTTGCCGCATCGATTGTGTAGAGTTGGGATTTTTGCGGTTTTTAGTTGGAATTTACAGAAATGACCTCCGGACGAGCATTTCTGATAAAATAATTACGATAATTGTATCATGTATCACGTTACCATGGTTTATGACCTAACATACGACTACGTATTTTTATACGTTATATATGCATATGCAATGTGTAATAATATTATTTACGCTGCATATAGATACGAAAATAAATTGAATATATACGCACATTTATTACTCACATCCAGTAATATGATAATAAAAGGAAATTTCGCCTCAACATTATTATTGTATCACTATATCTTATGCACTGTATGCAACTAATTGTCGGAGAAATTTTTTGAAACAATTTGTTAAAAATTTCCGGTAATTTTCCAGTAATAAATAGTTCCGTCCTGCAGCACACAAAATTTTTGTTGTATGCAACTTCGGACTCCTATTCAAATTTTGATAACATGGTAAATCGATAAAAAAACAGGAAGGATCTTGATAATCACAGAAAATTTTTCCCTTTGGGTCTGATGCGCTACAGATCATGCCCTCTCACGTTGTCGTTTGCTTCTCTTAATATGATAATTTACGAACGGATAATTTTCAAAAATCGCTGGAATTTTCAGGTGTAAATCATGGATGTGTATAATGCTGCACCTGCATAGCAGCGCAATTAGGAACGGTTTGGCCATTATACTCGTTTACCTTTGTCATGCAAAACGCGTCGGAGACCTGCTGCTGCGGCTGCCTCAACGTTGCAGAATAAGAAGGGCTGATTTCATAGTATTTGAAAGGCATGAGAATGATAGTTTTGAATGTTATACAGTCGAACGATAATATACGTGTGCAGTGTTTAACTTTTTCCTATCTGGGAAAAACCTGAGTATAAAGATATCATTATACACATATGTACAAAATCTGCTATCTCGGGTTTCTACAAAAAAAAAAATCAATGGCGGGGGAACGGGCGATCGACGGCGAGTAGGAAGATAGATGAATGGCAGGTTTCAAGGCTTGACGCGCCGACAGAAATTCGAGTAAATCTTCGACAATAATTAACCTGCTCAAATTGCCCATATTATTTAAACAAGGCTAAACATTACTAATGGCTCCTGCTTCATCTGATTCGACCTCGTTTAGTCGATTCCCGACTGAACCTCGTTCAAGGTTTTAAAATTCATAAACCCAGTTAATTGCAACTAAACAAAAAAAAAAGCCTCGAGTGAATATCAACTATTTCAGTGGATTTTGGGATTCCTTTTTTTTAGGAGCTAAAATGGATTTGTTTTCAGAATTGCAAGAAATTATGTGCGCTCGTCTAAATGTACGAGGAAATTAATTGAGAGTACAATAACCAGTTTCCATAAGATCGATATACTGATTGATTTAGGAACTAAACTCTCGTCAGGCATCGACGCTTGTTGGGCTATTGACGTCAATTAAGAGAATCGTCGGTCGTAATGAAATCGCACACGCATGTTATGTATTCCCTTCCTAATTTCCTTGAACTTCGAAAAACCAGCGACGATCTCGCTGGATCTATTCAAAATTCAATTCCGGTCCACCGTACTTGATTATTGTCGATCACATGCGATAAATGCGATATAGAGAAAAAGTTGAGCAAATACAGCCGTGCGTTTTTATAATAAAATCTGGAGGTTGATATTTGTGAGCCGATTACCTCCAGACCTTTATTATTCACTGTATTACTGACTGCACATTTCGTTTGCGCGCAATTTTTTTTTTTTTTTATCCGACGAAGGAGAAATTTTTTCAAGTTCAAAAGGTGTAAGCTTATTTATTGCTGCGAAAAAGCAATTGTATAATTATGTACATGTAAGTGTCAAGGATATTCTTAATACATCAATGCGACCGCGCAATTTTTAATTCTTTCCCCGATGCAAATATTGTAAATTTACTTCTTTTTGTTTTGTTATTTTTTCTGTCTTCTTTCATTACCAAGCAGCACGATTTTATGGTTAGTTATTTATAATGTTAAAGTTTAGATTATACCCGCACACGTCATCGCATTTATTCGTGTATGATCGAGTACGTAAGCCCAGTTCACCGCGTGAAATTTACAACATGAATTACTCATTTTTTTTCAATCTTCAGCATTTGAAATTTTAATACAAACAATAAAGTAAATGACTCAATAGCTTGAAGAAGAACTGGCATCGGGGCTAGTTTCTGCATTTTCCTTTCTTTTAATTAAATTAAAATGCAGAATACAAAACTTGAAAGACAAAAAATAAAACATTTGATAAATACCCTTAAATGTAATTATCTCACCTGTTGGGAGGCCTTTACCAAATACACCTCTTCTTTTCGGGATGAATTAGTTTTCTTTCTTCATTCGAATATATACCTGGAGTTTGAGCGAAAGACCTTTTTCAAATAGCGAGAACTACAAAAAGTTACAGCTTTCAAGCGTTCTATACGCGTTGGGTAGACACCCCACATGTCGGATTGTCATCGAAGATGAAATTTGGCTTGCAATTTCAGGATCTAGAAATCTTTTAATCTAGCTGCAGGATATCTGCAAACACGATGAGGAAAAATCGCCGGGGATCACTGCAGGCCAACGAATGCCTCCACGAACTGAACCCAGAATCTTCCTCATGTTATTTAACTCGCGCCTTCTTTGGTTGCCGTCTCTTTGTCGAGTATGGTCAAGTTATACCAGTGGTCACAGCCACCAGTCCGGCTTGCAACCCGCAAAACGAGGACGTGGCCCGTAAAATAATTATACCAGAAGAGCGTGCGTCGAAGCGGCGGGATAGCAACGGTTCAGCAGGCAGGAAATTCCTCAGTCTTGCCTGTGCAGATAGCTGTGGCTTTAGTTATTCGGGAAATACCAAGACCGTTAAATTCAGATCGGAGATATCTTGGGGTCGATAATTTTTTGACGAGAGACCAATCAACCTCGATTTCCGAAGCATCCGCCTATTCGCGACGTTTTTAAAAGGGCCTTCACCAGGTATAGTAGAATGCCTGAGAACCAACCGCGGGCTTGATGCGGGGGCTGGCAAAAATCGCTCTTCCTTTCTGCGTGGTCATGGCTCCCGGTCGTCGAGTATTTCACCTGTCCACCCACCTTTTTTCCTTCTGCTTTCATCGTTGCAGCTATACACTCATAACGTTCGCGGTTACACAAAGGACGCTGCGAAATCTATTCGTCGACCAACGGGTTGAAGAATATGGTGGCTAGCGAAGATAGTGTATTTCTCCTTATACCTCGTAGATTGTCTATAGTTAGACAAAATCAGAATTTTCTGATTAATATGCAAGGAATAGATTTTACTCCTTCATATCCTGAACTTGCGTATACATTGGTTCAATCGTGTTTGCGTATTCCATACACGTGCAGGGTATGAGATATGCTATGCTGAGATTCTTGCGAACATTGTTAAGACAAAATTTATGAGTATTACAATCAGAAGTGTTAACGCAACCATTTATTATGAGTTTATCGCGTTTTCAATCTGTAGATCAATGTATTTTATGTTCGAGTGATCAGAAATTCAAGGTCGGCCATTTGTTACGGACAGCAGCTTAGAATAATTTCAGTGCGTGTATCGCGATCTCATGGACATATATTTGCGTGTCCCTCTTTTTGCAATTATCTTATAGCTGCTTCCAAAAGGCACGGAGTAATGACTGTATTTTATGCGAAGATTTATTGAACGCGACTCAGGGCTCACTTTATCTTCTAAGTGTGTGTGATATTTTTGAGTAACTTTCAAAAATAAAAATCAGATTTTATTACCTACGAATATTTTCAAGCATTGATGATTAATCTCAGCTATTTGTACATTACATTTTTTTTGATATATACTTTACATTATCCATGGGCAATAGCTAAGTATAGGCAATGACATTAATATGATAGCAAGAACAGGATACATTTTGTATGGAGCATGACAATTATTTGAATTTGTACATGGTTTCGGATATTCTGTATAAATCTCCTCTGACAAAAGTTTTGGAGGTTCTAATTTTGCCCTTATGAAGTGAACGGTAAAATAAGGTAGAAAGGCGTTTGGTGAAGCCAATAATCTAAGATGTTATATGCTGCAAGATGCCCTGCCTCACCAAATCCTCACATTCAGCACGGGGCAGCAAGTATTGGCTATTTTTCCTTAAGAATAGTACCTCCCCATCTTCTAGCTCAAATTTCCCATAATCAACCAAACAACGAACCTGTAATTGAAGAATATTCATCATCATGAAACCCCATAATCAAATCACGTTCAACTTTGAGTTTGGTATGGAACACAAGCTGATTTTTCTGCAGAACTGAAACTATAAATAATTACCTCTATATAGAGCGATTTTGGAGGCGTGATATCTGTCGTTAAATTAAGTCCATGATTATCTCCAATGGATCTCATGTAAGTTGCTAACGTTTTGTTGTAAGAATTGAACCACTGGACCTCTGGTTCTGCAAAGTGTGACTTAATTTCTGGTGGTAAAATGCTCCCAAATTCCCAACGTGTTTGACGTATTTTTTGGAGTCTGTTGTATAAATAGGCCAGTACGCAACGCTTATTTCTCTTCAAAGCTTCATGACGCAGCTGAATAGAATGGGAGTACTGAATATTATCCTCCACTGCATTTCTGAGCAAGCAAAACACAAACAGCATACAAATGTTTTCAAAAGTTGGGCATGTTTTCTACGGTACAGCTATTGTGTACACAAGAATTTGTGATACTAACACATTGGCTATAATAGCTTCGTGGAGAACTTGCATTTCTTCCAGGACCTGCCGAACTCCTTCATCCTAAATTGAACAATAGTTTAACTTGGTTAGTTTGGACTACTTATTGAATTTTCTGTCGGGTGGTTGTAGTCGAAAGAAATGTGTTGGGATACAGATAACAAAAAATGACTAGATTCTGGATCTTCTGAGGTGAATTTAGTTTTTGTAAAACGCGTGAAATAGCATACGTAACGTATGTACGTCAATTCTCTAACCTAAGATTTATTTCGAATTTTGTACTTACGTTGAACTGTGGTAGGACGTCCGTTGATCGTTCAAGCTCTTTTATGAGCTCCAATGCCTTATCTCCAAACATAGTACGTGATAGATACTACTCAATTCTTTCTCGACAAACAGATACTAAAAATTACTGTATTTCAAATTGATTGTTTACAATTTTTACCGAACACGCGGGCTGTATTGTGGACTCCCAGCGCACTTCCCAGCAGCTGATGGTCATGCGCGGGGCTTAGATTGTTGGATTAGAATGATTTGAGGTTACGTTGGTTATTCGAAATAATTTGCAGCTGCGGCTAGCGGGCAAACATCTGAGTTTTATATTCAGAAATGTCATTTTTACTTCGAAACGTGCTGTCCAGACTAGAAAGCTGTTCTGGACGAATTGCAAGATTTAGTTCCGCAGCAGCGAATGCTGAACAAGGGCCTAATTGTGAACCAGCGAGTGTTGAACAAGCAGAAGCAGGCCCCATTATTTCGACGACAAAAGCTATCGAGGAGACACGGTCTTACGAAAAACCGAAGGAAGTATGGCTCGAGAATTTGGACACCATAGAAGAGAAGAAATTGGGTTTATTGAAACTGCACCCTGACATTTTTGGTGCTCAACCGCGCATTGATATCTTACACCAAAATATCAGATGGCAACGAATGTACAAGTTTGTTGTGAGTACCTTTTCACAATCGCTTGATTGAGACTGCTATTCACTTTTAGTGACATTTCAGAGTTTTGCTTAAACAACCCACTATCTATTTTCAGTCCTATGCTCACACTAAAACGCGAGCTGAAGTAAGGGGAGGTGGAAGGAAACCTTGGCCACAAAAAGGCCTCGGTAAGGCACGGCACGGCAGTATTCGTTCCCCACTATGGCGTGGTGGTGGCATAATACATGGGCCACGTTCTCCGACAACATACTTTTACATGCTTCCATTTTACACAAGAGTTTTGGGTCTCACTTCTGCTTTAACTGTAAAGTTTGCCCAGGATGATCTTCACATTGTAAAGGATTTGCATATCCCATCGAACGAACCAGATTACATCCAGGATCTTGTTGAAGAGAGAAATTGGGGACCTTCTGTTCTGTTTGTAGATGTAGACGACATTATGCCCACTAATATCTCATTGGCAACTGATAACATCAAACACATGAACCTTATGCCTGTTTATGGTGAGAATGACTTAAATTGTGTTGTAAAAATTCTTACCGATTATTCACTTAAATTGGTATTATTTTTTCAGGATTAAACGTTTTCAGCATATTGAAGCATGATTCACTGGTACTGACACAAGGTGCTGCAAGAGAAATCGAGGACAAGTTACTCTACCAGTTCACCAGAGCGAATACACAAGAAGTGAATGCCAAGTTCAAACTTAGCCAAAAGTCGTAGTTCTGTACAAAATCAGTTTTTTTTTTTTAGCGTAATAAAGAGAAGCAAATCATTATTTAAAATAATCGCATTTTTGTTTTATTTACACTGATATAATTCAGAATACATAGATACATTTTTTTTTAGTTTCTTTAAATCATGTTCATACCATTATTCAATGTGTTTCTCATTTTATTGGGTAACTATCACATTCGTAAACACATGAACGCATTTGTAAATCAATTAAAACATTCATAAGGAATGATGACACAAAGATTCCCCTGGTCAAGGGTTCGTTCTTTTTGACGGGTATCACATATTCGATATTTGAGTAAAATGGCAAAGTGCCCAATAATTATTCAGCATATTCAATATTGTCGAATTATCTTAACGGACTACTGTGTGTTTTTATCCAACTGTGTATTTATATTAATGATGATTGTTAACTCTGAGGTAATTATAGTAGGAGTTGCGTTATTACAAAATTTATTGATTCAAATCATCTTTTTTTTATCGCCGAAGTGCTCGAAGACTTCCTCAATATCGGCTGGAAAACAAACATTCGAGAATCATGATTAGACGATCACTTAAAAAAGATAAACATTTTATTATACAGATCCAAGGTATACTCAGTACAAATCAGCCATAGAAAATCATATAAGTTCTTTTCGCAATGTGCAACAGCATTCATTCATAAATTTATAGCTCTCAGTATACAAATTTAAATCTTTCCCTAAAAGGTTTCCGACGAGTCTTCTGAGAGTTTGTTTCGCACTTGTACTTTCAAAAGTACCTCGGAATATCATTGATTCAGTCTTGCAACTCTGTTTGATTTTCATATTCTGGACTTCGTGTTTAACGAACATAGGACGAATCAGACGAGTTTTTGCGCAGTCAGGCAATTTGATATTCGTTGATTGAGCCAAAAGTGATTCAGAAATACTTTTAAAATAGCGACACTCTCTGATGCGAACTGCACAAGTGGTTTTGGCTGTGTGATCAATTACATTACGATTCGAAAACTGATTCCTAATATTTCTTGATTTCTTTTTATGCATTTTATATTTTCTACGACCCAAAGTATTCTGAGGGCTGCACAAATTTCGAGTATGATCTACATTTTCATCGCACATCATGTTATCCTGCTGAAAGTTGGATGGTCAAAATCTGAAAATGCTCTATTAACTGAATTGGTCACTCACCCGTGGGTTTGGATCATTTCCAAGCATCTTTTCCCTTACTGCCCACCTGATGCCTGCGTGGTTTTCCTCTCCAGGTAGAGCAAGCTGCTTCCACTCATCTCTATATTTTTGATACAGAGCAACTGGATCTGATTTTGTATTAGTTAAAGATCTCTTCGCTTCTGGTTGGAGCCTCCAAGGCCTAATAACTATGTCAGAAAAATAATTGTCAATCGAAAGGTTCTGAAAACAGAAACTTGGCTAGATACTTATTCAAGTGTTCTTTACATGATTTAGGTCTGGACTGAACCGAACTTCTCGAAGGTGGTGGATTACTTGGGATATCACCCGGTTGGTCAGAAGCCAGCTGTGAATGTTTGAAAGCCTCTGTACTTTCGATGGTATATCGAGAGCTTGTAGGTTTGGATCTTATGGGTGATTTAAGGGGTGCGAGATTCGTTTGTTTCAAATTTGGCTCAGATTTAGTAGCCCTGTCCTTCGGTTTCTCCAAAGATATATATTTTGTACTATCTGTCGATGCACCAGCACTATGATTCTGGCTGTGGTTATAGGAGACCTCATATCTCCTGTGCGATGTTTCGTTGATCAAACTTGAGTTGCTGTGATCGTCATATTGTAAGCTATTTTGCCGGAACTCTTTGGCCCAGGAACTGTGAGTGTTTGAGAAACTAGTCTTTTTTCTTCTACTGCAGTCATTATCATTTTCTACTTCATTTTCTTTATTCTCTTTGGGAAAACATCGGATTTTGACTGTTACTACTTTATAAGAAGAGTCATCCTGGAAAGTTGAAGACTCTGAGGAAATGGTGCTCTCAGTTATGTTGTTGGAGCCTATGGCCTCGAGCTTCTGCTCTCGTAAGACTTCTCTATACAGTTGTTGTTGACGTAGCAAAATTTTTTTTTTCGTGTCTTCTTTCCACTGTTGTCGTTCCCTTTCTTTAATTTTCCTATGCATTTTTAAATCTGAAAAACGTTGATGACACAAAGGTATTTTTTTTGCTAACTCCTAAGCTTTTTTTAAGGCCTAACAACTTTCTATTGCCTGATACCACGGGAATGATGTTTCTAAAATATGAAATCCAAGTAAGCCGGTTTGGGAATTGAAAAAAAACTTTTTGTCGAATGTATACTTTGCGTGGTGACGTCGAAAAACGGTTAAAAATTCGTTAACATACCTTTCATGAAGGCTTTCAGTTGTTGTGCAGTTATCCCGACGAATCCGAGGGAATTTAACAGCGACAAAACTTCGCGAGGGTCGTCTTTTTTATCTGCCATTATTAATTTCACTAAATAACTCGTTAATTATTAAGAAAATTATAAAATTCACACGAAGCACATATCTTTCAAAGATCGTTGGCACGCTGTGCTGCCTTTGGGCGAAGTTCGAAGCAACGCATCAAATGAAAATCATGGCTTCGGATTGGCCCGATAGAAACGCATGCGCTGGCTGGTCAGATCACATGCGCTTTGTGCATTGAATTTTGAATGATGAAAAAGATCAGACATCGGTACTTATGGAAAATGATGAACGAAAATTAAATTATTTTATTAGGGATTCAGTTCACCATTCCAGAATGAAGTACAGATCTTTATGATTTTTCGTGCCAAGTAATCTGTTTATGTATCTTTGGCTCTTCTGATTTACGAATTTTGATTTCGCATAAGATAATTGCGGTGAGGGTAAAATACGAGCGTTAAAAAGTGATCGTTCAAAAATTTAGTTTGAATGTTACTATCGCAAAAATGAGATATTTCTTTCGGTTACACAGTCCATTTGGTACGAGGAATTGCGCGTGATCTATTTAAAAGTCACTAGGTTGAAATACGTCATCAGGGCTCATTCCTATTGGTCCTACAATGATCGGCGCAATTGTTAATCGGGGCCTGTCAATGCAATAATAATGCAGGCAAGAATTGGAGATGATGATTGAAGGATCGGAGGGACAGTAATAAATTAATAATTGACAGATTGTTCGAGGGTGCGCAGAATCTCTTTCCCGTTGAGCCAACGTCAAGCAAATATGATATACATTGCAGCTAACGTATACACTTATTCTCGTAGCAGCTAATCGACGACCCACTAAAGTTTACAGATCAGTCAGCGCGCTTATCTCTACGAGGGATGTCGTCGTTACCAGCCCTCCTAGTTGCCCTCGTTGCTTCCATCTCAGGTTTGCTATTCAAAGCCGAAAACTATGATAAAAAAGTTGTTAAAAACCGAAATCGAATGTTAGAAATTTCAAAGTATAAACCGAGAGCCGTTATTGTCACTGCAGCGGCTCATTTCAAATCATTTTTATCAATATAGCGCAATTAAATTTTTGGAAAATACTGATTAAGTTTTATGGTTACCTTGTAAAATACTTCAGATATATGATGAACATATTTGTATGACGTCATTTCGCGATCGTAAAAATAACTTTCTGCATCTCTATCAAATCTCATCCACAAATACATAATTGTACTAATTGATCCATACAATATAATCAATTTGGGGGCATTTTTCTAACAATGCTTAAAAATTTACTTGTGCAATTCTAACATCAGGTATTGATTTTATTATTTAGTGCTTCATAGGGGCCGAAAAACTTGTGCGATTTTTGTTCATTACTAAATATGCATTTATAATTACTAAATATACATAAGTTTGATTATCTGTAAGTTTCATTTTTATTATCTATGTATGAGTTCATTCGAGATGAACTGTTCGCGTATAATTAGCAAGTGAAGATCCACCACGCATTCGAAGAAAAAAGATTCGATCTAATTAAGAAAATGTTTTTTTCAAGCTATTTGTGGGTTTTTGCGTAATGAAGATAAACTGCAGCAATGATTTGGTTATGCAATCAGTAATTTGGATATTGCGTGTACCGTTGGACTATAATTGAACTGACCAACAATAATGGTTTGCTTTTTTCAATTCATTGATATAAAAAAATAAGAGTAACAAATGTTTTTTTGTATTTTACTCGATAATAAAAAAATTTTCTTCATGACGCAGGCGGTGAGCGATGTTACGAAATACTTCGTCAATCGAGCATAATCGGATTACATTGCAAGAAGCTTTTAGCGTCTTGTAACGTAACCGACCATCGATCAGCTGTAGGAAACAACTAATTGATCAATGTAACTCGGATTACAAGTTTCGTTAGCATTATTTTTTCGTTTGTAGGAATCATCAGCGGGGCGGAAATCAATCTACTGGGCATACCCGATGTGATCCGAAACGGAACAGGACCTGTCACCTTAACTTGCGCTTACGAGCTCAGAGGTAGCGATAACGGACTGGTTATCAAATGGTTTCACGACGAAGCAGAACTCATTTATCAATGGATACCTCCAAGTGAGTGCATAAAACGGTCTCATTGACCTTGCAGCACAATAAACGGCGGTCGGAGGATTCCCAGTGACTATATTTGTAGCATAATTCTGATTTATTTGACGCTCCGAGCAAGATCGCGTCGCATAAAAAAATTAATGAATCATTACGAGATTTCACACGGTGTTATAAAAATTCGTATCCTGACCATAGGATATCGTTATAATGAGGGGAAAATACGCGGTTATAAAATATGAGTTGGTCGTTTATTACGGTGTCATTTGGACCTGCACTGCAGCACCTATGAATAATATTTTAATTAAATATCGAGTTCTTTGTTCGACGATTCATCAATTCATCAGCTGACGATTTTATTATTTCCGGTAGTGCCTCCCCAGGATATTGGAGTGATTAAGGGGCTCGCCGAATACCCTGAGGACGCTGTGAGCCAGCCAAAATCACGCTCGATTATTAGACTGAAAGAAGTTACTCTTGCAATGAGCGGGAATTACACATGCAGCGTAAGCACATTCGAGGAAGAAGATATCAAGACGAAGAGAATGATCGTCTATGGTATAAAACCCACGTTACATTAATTAACCTTATATAATATGCCTTTCGTTGAATGACTAAATCTTTTCGCGAATTTTAGCTCCGGAGAGTAACGTGACCGTTTTCGTGACTCCTTCGACCTCGAAGGACGGTCCGATCACCTTAGTTTGCGCGGTTCATGGCGCATGGCCGCTTCCTGGCCTGACATTTTTGGTAGACGAACTTCCGGTCGAGGGACAGTTTACGGTTTACCCGGCGAATTTAGAGGAGTACCAGAAGCAAGGATCTTGGGTGCGTTACGAGGCGAAGATCCAGGAGCCCCTGACACCTGTCAGGGTAACTTGCGAGATCAACATCCCCTTCACGAATTATCGTCGGCAGGAAGGCATCGTTTACTACCCCAGTTCGCATCGTTCCACAGCCCCAGTAGATACTGAAAACGGTTTTCCAACCCGTTGCGAATCCAAATCTTTTGAACCAATCATTTCTCGTGCTGCTGAAACTGTGACGACTAATCCTGAAAATGAGGTTTCAGAATCCCAATCACCCTCTTCTTCCGTTTTTCCTAATTCATCTTCTCACTCGACGTCTGCAGGAAACACTACAGGACATCTCGCACATACAATTATAACTCAATCCACAGATTCTCCCCGGTCATCCCGACCTACTGAACCAGTTCCTACTCAAATTATTGCCGACTGACCCTTCAGACCTTGTCCTAGTTTTGGTTCGTCCCGTATCTTCGTTACCCTCGTTGCTTGTACCACCCCGTGTCGATAGGTAACCAAATTTTTATTTTATTTATCTCCAAACAATATCTTTTTTGTATATACATGCTCTAATATTTTTTGATTTGTAAAATAATTCTTATCGCAATTACCTGATTTGTACACTTTTCAGGTGAATTTCTGCACGAAGTTTACTCCTTCCAAAAGAACGATTCAGCCGATTTCGATTGCAGCGTCGCTGCAGCTACGCTACTAGCGTTACTTCTAGTCGTCACATGATTGTGGGTGTATAAATAAAAATATGTATAGTAATTTAAAACAAAATTAGTATAAACCTATGCGCACAAGATTATTATATGTATACATAAGAAGCTCATGAAACGTTATAATATGTACGATATAGAAACGAACCAGAAATAGTACATGCTCTATTGTAAAAAAATAGAAAAAAAAAGACACCAAATGAACCAACTTTAGTATCTATTGTTTAATTTTTCTGTGCTACATCTACGTCGATATAGCTGAGACAAAGGGTGAATGATGAAAAGAGAAGTGCATTTTAACTTGTTCATAATAGCGAAGCTCTAGGTTGAGAACGAATTCCTTTATCGGCTTTCCGGGCTCATTTGAGTGTGAATAGCGCACTCGTTTCAGTGAGCATCGTCCACAAGGGTATGTCACCGAGGTGCTGAGGGATCCGGGTATGCCCAGTATAATCTGGCTTCACTGATTTATTTATTCTTTTTTTTTTCAATGTTCAAACATTGACCTAGCTTTCTGTCTCAACTTGGTATGTGCCGCTTCGTGGCCCAATCGTATAATTCAAATACTGGGTAAAACCTTTGACGTATTTCACTAACTCACCTTGCCAAAATGACGCAGGAAGATCGGGATGATGAAACTATATTTGCTAGACAAAAGTGGCGTACCTTCTGACTGGTATTTAACCAGGCGAAATGGAAGTATGAAATAATTTTACTTTTTTATATAATTTGAGGAAAACTATACATATAATATTTTATTAAATATTATACATCGTTCCTGTGGCTCGAAATTCCCAGTCAATGATAAATTGAAGATAACGCGACTTATACTTTACCTCGTTAGATAACCACGATCAGTTTTACCAGGGTGGGAGATTCCCTGAATTCATAATACTCCCTTCATTTTTGTCCTGTTATGTGGTTATCCTTTAAGCAGCTGGGATATCCCGCAACGACGAATTACCGACTTTCTTTTTTTAACACGCCGACGGATGTGAACCGACAGAAAACCGGATGTTGATAAAACCGTTATTTGAACAATTTTTTATATATCTATATATTTTCGGGAATATAAACGGGAGAATATATGTATGCATAATTTTCTATGAAATCCAACGGACTTTTATGTTTTTGGGAGAATCCTCTGCGAAATTTTGTTCCAAGATTTATCTTCGTCCATGTAACGATTTATTTATAATTTTATTAACTTACGATGATCGTGATGATTTTATGTTGACACGATAAACGAGATTAGCAAGGTTGCAGTTTATGGTTTTTATCTACATCAATATAGTGAAGTTATATTAGTTTCTGATTCGAACGTTGTTTATGACACCGCTTTGATTTATCTACACCTGTCCGATGTTTGGATTTAAAATTTCCTTCGCCAAAACTATAATTTGTTAATCCAGAGACTATACACTCATGAGCCAGGCATTTTATTTTTAGAATACACTTAAAACAGAAAAAAAAAATATGATCTACAATTTTCGAAAACCACAACTAACGTTGCAAACATTTATTTTGAAAAAGAATCAACAAATTCTCAGAAATATTAAAATAGGAAAATATATCGTTGTGGTCATGGTAATTTCGCGTCGTGATTTCTACTAAGTTCCGCGAATGAATTTCGCAGAAATTAATACTATTCGTTACGTTTTATACCTGTACAGTTTATCCGTGACAATTAGGTTTATCCATCTTAAATTCTCGTTCAAAATGTGTAATCCCAGATCGCACATAGGTAATTCCTAATCATAGAATATTGCCTCGTACACATTATATCAAACAAGGGGTCGCAAAAATTCCGAAATTACGAATTTCCTACGAATTTTATGCGCCCGGATTTCACGTAGAATTTTTGGAATAACATTCGTTTCAAATTTCGCTGCAACGATATGAGCTATAATTATATACGTATCTCCAATAATTAAATAAGCTTTTGGCAGGCAGCTTGCATCGGGTTTACGGTTGCGCATGTTAATCGTAGTAAAATGTAAATATATATTCAAAATTAAAAGACGGGTATACAGGGGGAAATCAGGGGTGGTTTTTGATCGTGGGTGGTTATGGGGTGTGAGTCAGTGTTGCCGCCGCGAAGTTGGTGGGGGTGTTACCTGAAAGAAGAGCAACAGGCGATAAGCAACCCCGTGGATTGTCATTCGCACCCGAGAACCCGTAGGACACAACGCAGGTATGTGCTCGTTATCATTTTTCAAAAATATCGCACCCCGTTTTTTCGAAATAAAAATCATCAACGAACCTGAGAGAAACGCGTCCGCTTATTTTACCAACTTTTTTCTAATTTTGTAAATGAATACATCGACCTCAGCAAATATTTCTCTTTCTTAAACCTAAATATAATTGTTCAAAATTTTGGCTATATTTTTGCATTTCGTGTATGTATACCAAGCTGTGGTATTTTCCCGTTTGACAATTGTTATTTTTTTCCGCTTTTGAAGTGGCCCACCTCAGGCTGTATGATAACAGAAAAGAGAATCTACCTGCACTTAAGATTATTCTTACGACGTTGTAAATATTGAGAAATATTTTTCTGTGGTTAGATACCTGGATGCGTCAGTGCAAGGATATTAGAACACATAGTTTGATGTCGTAACTGCATGAAATTTTTATTCATTTGTTTTTCTATTGTCCTTGTAATATTTTCTATTTTTTCTGTATATTTCGCGCGTTACATAACGCCGCATCAAAATTAATTGATTCGATGTATAGAAAACGTGATGCGTGAGCTGGATTTCAAACATTCGATCAAAGAGTTCGGAAGCGTTGATATAATTGGATAAAACAAAAAACATGTGAGATCAAACATCGGCATAGATTATCTGCTCCGCCCAAATAAAGAGTTCGGGACGTTCATTAAAAAAAAAAATAATAATAATTATATAGATGTAATTCTTTTCCACGCATTGATGCGTGTTCGTGGATGTATAAATAAAACCCACTCTCGTTGTCTTTGACTCTTCGTTTGCATCTTTCTAATTAACGAAAGCATTTCTTATTCCGAATTTTCGGAATTCTTTTGCGACAATATAATAATTTAAATATAGCTACTTAATTAACGAGCAATTAAAATTTACTACAACGAGTTAGCAGAGATTTTATTTTTAGATGATATCCATACTCTCGCTTAATTATTTATATTTTCATTTTTCAGTGTCTAAGTTTGATTACGTTTGATCTTCAGTGAATTTGAGGAAAGCTACATCGGAAGATGGGCCGGAATACGTGCGTGATCGTTCTACTTGCCGGTAAGACGAATGATAATTATAAATATAATGATAACATTTCATTATCATCAATTACCGCAAATCACGTTTTTATTAAACGGATAATTACTAATAATTTGTAGAATATATAATGATCGAGAGTTTCTCAATGACGATTAGTTGGAATTCCCGATTATAAGTGAACTATATTATATGTACATAAGTTGATTACTCAGTTTCCGCAGGACCTTGCACCACTTTTATGCTGCAAATCGATCTCAAAGTGCATTAAATATGCGAATTAGGTGAACCCCCGTGGCAGGTACGCATAGCCAAAAATAAAAAAAATCGTGTATAACCGGATTGATCGCGGTCAATCAAGTTGGTTAAAAGTTACTTTTTCGCATAATATATAATAAATATACGTAGCGAGCGGGTGTTTGTACAGCCGGCTATAATAATTTCATCATCTTATTTCTGCACCGCACAAAAAAAGGTAGGTATTGCAAGAATGCCGACTAAACGTCAAGTCCATAATTTTTAAGCAGATTATTTTTACCTACACACCGTAGGTCTTTAGGTATACATACAATATAGTGAATTATATATGAGAATTATTCTGAGACGTCTATGTAATTCGTTTTATCCTGCGGTCCATACAATTCTTACCAAACTTCACCTTCGCAATATACTTTTGAGCGATAATTTCGCCGCTTGATATACTTTACTTACAGATAAAAAAAAAAATCCGATCGTCTAGCGCGTTATAATATAATAATAAGCAAATCATGTTAGAAAAAGTCGTTTGCCAATGCACCGCGTTGAATAAATTTTGCGAATTATATCTCCTCATTTTTTTTCCTCTCCCTATGGCTTGTATTTATGAACACAGTTATAATAACGATGAAATGAAACTTCACTGAATTCATTCACGATTCATCGATTGAGCGGAAAGAAATTTTTGTTTAACGATTAATTATTCAACGAATTGTTATTTCTGTAAAATGCAAAATTATATGATCAACAAAATGAGGTAACGAAGATGAATTGATATATATTCTATTTTCATTTACTATACCTTGTTTCGGTTGTAATTACATACCCACCTTATACCGCGGTAAAATAAATTTTTTAAATATTCCAGCGGAAAGTGATCAGCTGCGATAATTATTATTCATTGGGATATTCTTAAAGTTCTATACACGCTGTTACAAGTTATAGCTATGTAATAAAATGTTCATATACGAATAAGGAAACAGCATCTAGTAGTCCGATGATGTCATAAAAATTAAACAATTATATCGAAGTACGTACACCGCAACTAATAACGTCATTTGAAAAATATTGATAATTTTTCTTGTAAAATAATGAAATACGTGGCATCCGTGATTAACTTGGAAGATTTTTTTTTTACTGGAAATGGCGATCGCTGCCCTACAGCTGATCACTTTTCTATAACTTTTTATAGAAATTGTGAGATAAAATTATGCATTGGACAGAGAAGAGTTGTAAGACAAACTGGAAAGTTGTGATTACTTGATTGACATTCATTAACAACGTCTAAGCAAGTTTGCTCCATACATAAATGCAACGCAACACCTGGTGCCAAGAAAGCCGTGTTGAAAAACTTATCAAGTTTTTCACTTCTTTCAAGATCTAGCAATAAGTTATAGAATGAGGTTGGATAACTTCGGTCGTTTCTCCTTACAATTATTCAGAGTCCTGAAATATGTAGATTATATTCTTATACTTTTTTCTAGATAAAACATGAGAAAATTGTTTACCGATTATATGAATTTTCATTTTTTTACCCAGTTTGCGCTCTATGGACATTTGGAGAGACGCTTTCCTGCGACCAATGTGGCCGGGAGTGCGTCAACAGTTGCGGAACGCGACAGTTTAGGGCTTGCTGCTTCAATAATCTGAAGAAAAGAGTGCCGGATGTTGGATTGAAGCTCTGGGTAGGCCCGCCCAGGCACACGAGTCATCTACATCTTGTCTATGACGCATAAATGAAAGCTTTTTTATTTATGCTCTGCCCTGGAATAATTCTGGGTCAAGTCGTCACAACGAAAGCACGACCTAAAGTTATAAGTTTTTGATCATTAGTTTCATGCGATTTGTCAATTTTATGTTTGGTAAATGTTCGACGTAACAATGCTCCGACTAAAAATTAAGGCATTCACAATTCCGTATATTCAAACGCCTGCATTGATTTGCATAAACCAGCCACGAACAAGAAAAATTCAACTGTACGAAAGGCAAAATTAAAAAAAAAATGTTATGGTCAAATATTGGGCTTTTAATCTTGGGGCGATTACTGAGAAATTCTTCTAGTATAATTTAATCCGTGCTTTGCCGCAACGATGGAAATTATGTTGCTAATGGCCAAGCTGCGTACATATCATTTGCTACAATCTCTTGATCAACGATAAGGATGCAATGAAGTTAACGATGATGCAAATTCATGCGGCTTAAAGTTTTTTTTTTTTTGGATCGAAAAAAGGCAAACGACTGTTACCGGTTCTTCTTGATTGTGGTTCAAGTTGCGGAATTTCTCAGTATTCGAATTACTTATAGATATTGACGAATTTCCAAATGATCAATAAAACCGGAATTATATTCTGCATTTGTTATAATACGCAACGTAAAAACGTGGCTGGTAAGATCATGATTTTAATCAAATTAATCGATATATTTATCTATTTCTTTCTGGAAACAAAAAATAAAAAAATCGACTGCGGGCTGTGTTGGCTGGCAGCCTTCAGTGCGATCCGAGAATGTAAATCTGAGCAGGAATAATGAGTGAGTGTGATATTCTTATTTGAAAAATATATAAATTATATTTATTGTTTACAATAAACATCTACCAAGTCAATTTGTCAAAAATGTATCAATTACTGTATTGATTGCCTGGCAATCTTTGAATTGCTATGATACCCAATTTTGAATTTCCATTTGGGCTTTCTTTAATAAAGTTTTTTTCATCTTTTCGTCGCGAGGGCCACATTTCTCCAATTTTCTGACATATTTTCTGAGTGTTTTTTTTAGCGTTTCCCACGGTAACTTATCCAATCCTGGACACGAATCTCTATTCGCAATCGCTGCCAGCTCATCAGGAGTATCAAATCTCAGGTAGTGACTTAGTTTCGTCTTCTTCTTGTTTTTCTTTGCAGTAGAGCTTTGTACTTCATCGACATTGGGCTCAAATTTCTCAGAGCTTGACTCAAAATGTTTTCTCTTGTTCCCCACAACCTGCAATGGAACCTTTTGAGCCACTGGTACTTCCGATCTTTCCATTTGATTTTGGGGAGATTTTGGTACTTTCTCTATACGAGATCGTTTCTCACGATTTTGAGATGTAGTTGTAAAGGTGGACGGGTTTTTACTCTTGTGCCTCAAGTTTTCTTCAGCCTCTGATTGGCGAGCTACTTCTCCACAGAGGAAAGCTTCACGGTCTATCGATGCTGTAAAACATAGTCGTATCAAATAAGATCCTAAACGTTTGATGGTAAGGGAAATTTGTCCAGGAAATAAGACTTACTTCCAAAATCGTCTATAAAAGTTGGGCCTGCATATTTACTGGTCGTTAATTTGTCCGTGGCGTTTCCAAAGTCCGTTATGGAATTTTTGTTGAGGTTTGAAAAGGGTGCCATATTGTTCTGATCAATATATAATTCGGAGGTATCATCCATTTCAGCTTTTATCAGGCCGAATATTGTTTCCTTCCCATCATCTTTTAATGTTACGCTGTAAGTGAATACTCATTCAATTAAATTATAAAATAAATTATATTACCAATCTACGTGACTGCCACCTGAGCTCCTACCTCTCTACCGGCTGCTCAATCCATGGTAAGTCAAGCCAGCTTTTTAAATTTGTAGGGAGATTATAGCTCCATGGGAGCCATCTCGGACCAATGTGTTTAAATTTACCAACGTAGTTGGATATGCTGTTGTACCATGAACAACATTTCTTTACCAAATATCTAGCCAAAAACCTAGAAGGTTGTTAGTTATGTCTCTTTTGTCAGCTGTCTGCAATTTGAGTTTAGAGTAAAGTCATGAAATGTGGAACCTCACCATATTCTGCTCATAACAGCATATGCGATTACGGCAACAGTCCAAGAATGACCCATAGCCATTCTTGCCTTGAAGAACTCTGCCGCACATTTAGCAACCTCCTCAATTCTGCACATGAGTTTGGCAAAGCCTTGTGTTCTAACCAGAACATATTCAATCATTTGTTTTGTTGGAAGGTTTATCGTTGAATCTTCAGGCTCCACATAATCTCTCAAGTCTTTGTACTCCTTGAGTAGATTCAGTTCTAGGTAGTTGAGAAGAGCTCTATTCACTTTTTCCATGTTCTTTAGACCCTTGTCATGCCTGAATTTACTTTTCATACGATATATCAAACGGCTCAGAATCGCTGCTTCTATGTGTAGAACATCCTGCGACTCCAAATCTTTTATTATAGATTCTAACGTAGATACGAAAGCCTCTATGTCTGGAAAAGTCCATTAGTGAAATATATGATTGAGGTAAAAGAATTCTAAGACGTGTCGATAAATGTGTAGATAGGTTAGGACAGGTTGGAATACTAGAATCCTACCAATTGCATTTTTGCTAGCAACCCATATATTGTTCGCCGGTCGTTCTAAAGTTTTCTTATTCCATAATGCGTTCATGTTTTTATAGTATAATTTCTGAACAATTTGTGCACCCTACAGTTTCTTTCGACTTTGTTTTGCGCCTTTGTTTTCTTTTCTTCACTCCATCTTCACTCTATAACTAATAACCTTGGGGCGCGCCATGCTTGTTTCATTCAATTACAGCGCCGGAAATTGAAGATTTTGATTGAAATCAAATTGGTATATTTTTTTGTTGTTGTTTTTATTTTTTATAAAACGCAATTATATTTAAATCTTTATCTCGTCCAACTCTCATTCAATAAATATATATTTACAATGTGTATGTACAATTCAACATCACCACTTTCTAACAATTACAATTATGAAACTTACGCGTATGTACATTGTCAATAATTTACTTTTTACAATTTTTTATCAATAGTTTGCGGCAACTCTATCAGTAGCAGTTCTCGTTTACCCCTTTATAAGGTTTATTGAATGTATTTGTTCTTGTTATTGGCAATTATAGTTTCTGGTAAGATGAAGTCACTTACCTTATATTCTGCTTTTTTGTTTACACAATAATAGAGTTTATATAGTTTCTAAAGTTTCATGCAAAAAAGAATAATTCCTTGTGTGCTTATAACGCAGCTATTATTTTCTATCTCTTCCCCGTAAGTTTTTGAATCCGTGCTTTCAGGCCAGTTTCTTCTTTTTTCACCTTTTCTACTTGCCGCTTGTTCTCTAACTTCTTTCTCGCTTCCTGTCGCCGCTCCTTCGTCAACCTCTGCTGTTCTTTCTTCCATATGTCCTGTGATTCATTGCATATTTGAAACGATAATAGTTATGAATGAAAATCACTTGTTATAAGCTCTTTTATGTCTTCGCATACCTTAAAGTCTCTACAAAAAGTGAGCCACAGTATGAAGAAGTCGTGAGGATCGGCCGTGTCCAACGTTGCGCCCTTTGGGACGTATTGATAAAATTGCATTACGATTTTAAACTTAGCCCTTGCCTCCTGCAAACTTTCTCTTTCATTTGCGAGATCTACTCCCGCTCTTCCTAAAAACGCCTCCATCTTCTCCTTAAACGGTCCCGCATCTTTCGTATTCGATTCCGCTACCATTTTGTATTTTGCGTTGCATGCTAAAATTAAATAAATTGATAACCAAATGAACAAAATCTTCAACAAATGCAGTATTGTCTTCAACTTACCCTCCAATTCAGTTCCTAGTCTATCCAACTCTTTGGTTAATTCTTCGAAGCTGATTGTCGAAGCGGCCTCGACATCTGCCGGTTCGGGAACGGGCAAAGGCAAAGGTTCGTCAGGGTTATAGTTTTCTTCTTGAGCAAGTCTGGTCCTTGCCACATAATGGAGTAAAGTTACACCAGGAACTTTTGACTTAACGTCTTTTAATTTACCAAGGATTTCTAATCCAAAACCGTCAGCTTGTCCTCGCATCCGGTTACCCCCATTCATATAATTTCCAAGGGTCAAAATTAGCGCAATTACTTTTTTCAGGGAATTAGAATTCCGAAGGTACTCGCAGGTCGACCGTAGATTCGTCAGTTTTGACGAGACGCTGGAAATCGCGTCCTGGAATTCAGATTGGAACATTAGGCACGCTACTCTCTGCGCAAAGTGTGGAATTCCTGAGAGTTGTTTCAGGAATTTTTCCGGTCTGTCAAGAGGGATTTCCGGATGGGATGCTTCGTGGGCAGAAATTTCTTCGAGTTCTTTCGACGTGGCCCTCTGATGAAAAGAATCGGTTGTAGTTATTTTAGGTAAAAATTGTAAATAGAGAGAATAATTGCACGCTGCTACTTACAACTTCGTAGATTTGCTTCAGAGCTTCTAAATTTACTACGCTGGTATCAAGGGTGTAAACGGCATTTTCTACTTCGGAGAAATCAACATGAAGACTTTTTTCGAGGATCCCGACCATTTTCGATCTTTTACTGTCGAGTATTTTTGCTGGTTGAATTTTCGACGGTTTATCAGTCTCATCCTTTTTTTTCGTGGGTTTTCTCTCGATAACTTGTCGGGAAAATAGATTAGCGAATTCCTGTATGTTGATAGACTTTTCCTCTTCAATTTCCAACCACAAAGGAAGCTACAAAAAATCAAATTCTTTCAAAGGTGGCAATAAGTAAAATACAGCGGATGGAAAACTAAGTAATAGAAGTTCATGTTCATATCACACGTAGACATAGTGGAAAATTACCTGTGGTGGAGAATCGGGACTCCCAGCAGAAATTGGAGTTGGAACTGCTGGGACAAGTATTCGGGTCCAATATAGCGGTTTCATCGGTACCACAGGGTTCAGGGGTTGTTTCCTAATTGCTGCGAAGGTAATAATTCAATTTGTTTGACACTTTAAATCCCATACTTGTGGTGATCAGAAGTAACAATCATTCAAAAGTTCAAGAAGTGCCAATATAATTTTTAGTTTATTTTGAATTGAACTTTTGAATTTTCCTCTTCTATCTTTTTAATTTAGAAAATACATGTCAATGAACTTTTGAATAAATGTCTCCGATCACAACCCCCTCAAAACTTACTCGCTCTTCCTGGAGGATTCCATCCACCAGGCGGAGGTGCAGGAAACGGCTTTGGCAAGCTTCCTCCTGGTGGTTCAGGTGGTAACATTAATCCTCCCGGAGGAGGTGGTGGCGGAGGTCCTGCCATTCCTAGCATCGGAGGTGGTGGTGGTGGAGGACCTGCCATTCCTGGCATCGGGGGTGGTGGAGGACCTGCCATTCCTGGCATCGGGGGTGGTGGAGGACCTGCCATTCCTGGCATCGGAGGTGGTGGTGGAGGTCCTGCCAATCCGGGCATCGGAGGTGGTGGTGGAGGTTCTGCCAATCCGGGCATCGGAGGTGGTGGTGGAGGTCCTACTATCTCCGGCATCGGTGGCGGCGGTGGAGGTGGCGGAAAACCCATACCCGGCGGTGGCACGTTCGCTAGTTCTACCTCTTCGATCATCAAAGGTGGAGGCGGCGGGGGTGGAGGAGGTGGTGGCGTTGTTACCGTTTGTTTTTGCATACAATCACTCACTGGAGGAGGAGGTAAAAATTCATCCATATCAGGCATAGGAGGTGGAGGTGGGGGAGGAACGGAAAGTGTTTTTTGACCCTCGGGGCTTTTTGCTCTTTCTGTCGGATGCGGCGACTTGGCTTCCAGTGTCTTTAGAAGAAGGTTATCAGGCCTCTTATTGCTCGAAGATAACGATGGTCCAGTGACCATATCGTTTACGGTTTCTACAATGGTGGGTTGTTTTAAAGTACCATCATCAGCTAGCTCGATAACGGACAGTTCCGCTGGGTCAGCGGTTTCATCGCGGACATCCAGATTGTTTATTTTTTCGGTTAGCCGAGACAGATCTTCACTTATCTTAGTCAGAGAGTCAGTTTGGGGCTGTTTCAAATCGGGACTATTGTCCGTTATCATGAGAGCGTCGAATTTCATAGCTAGTAGAGACAAGTCGCTGACGCCCCTTCCGTTCTCCGGGGTCCCAGTGACCCCGGAAGTTGTCGTCCCTTCCTCTTTCGGCGATGATGTGCCCACTGGCCCTCCATTTGCTTTGAAGTGATCGATGGACGCCTCAACTTCCGAAATAGGTGACAATGTCGTGATTGGTGGTAGCGTGTCGTTCTTAGACTCGTCAAACCTCAGGGCCGAAGACTTTTCCAAGGAATAATAAAGCGTCGTTGACTCCGATGGCGGACTAGCCGTGAATCTACCGCTGTCCACGAAACTCTTCGTCGGCGATAAACGATCCGGTGAAGTCTGAGTCGACTGAACTTGAGACCGTTTTTCATCTTCATTTATCAGTGCTCGGAGTCTGCTCACCTCGCAACGAAGAGCTATCAGCTCCTCTTGAAGACGCCGCATATTCTCGGGAGACCAACTCTCCCGTCGTAGTTTACCGGGGCTCGTTATAACCGGAAGTGGAGCCTCTAGGTGAGACCACTCGTACATGAGATCTGGCTGGAATAAATCATTGACGAAATTTTCAGCGATGTTCGATGTAGAAAACGATATGAAATTTGATTATGATTCCTCACCGTAAAGTTCGCGTCCTTGGCTGTGTCGTCTGATAAAGGTTTCAAAACTCCAGCAGCTACCAAGTGCGCACAGATCGTCGAACCCAATTTCTTCTGGTCACCTTCCGTCAGTTGTCTTCTCAGGTGATCGGGTAGCCCGGAGACCAGCCAGTTCATCAAGTGTTGTCCTGTGCACAGGATACCACCGTTTGTTAAAAACTCTCAATGAAATATCAGAGTTCATTTCAACGCGTGTTAACTCCGAAGGACTTTAACGAGCTGTGTTTGTTTTGTACGTTTAGTTTTAGACTTTCCGCCTCCACCTTTTAGCAGATTAGATCGATTTCTCTTGTTCTATACAACGTGTGATGTCTACGCCTATAATATCACGGATGGATTACAATTCAACATATGTCTGTGAGTCAGAGCTGAGCGTGAGCCTCTTCCAGATATTTGACGTTTGAAACGTAATAAATTTTCCAGGACAACGCGAAGGAATTGATTTAGTTCTATAACTCTTGAATGGAATCCTCAAGGATTTCGAACCACACCTAGACAGGCTCGCCCCCAGACGCGACGGGTGGAATTTCTCAACTTCCGGTATCGCGTATATATCACGACATTGCCACTTTATCGGATTATAATATCGAAAAATCAAACTGGATCGGTGCTTTTCACTTTTGGCGCAAAGTGTTTTTGAAACACATGATTTCGCCTCGTCATCCTGATGTTAGGAGGTGGTGCGGAAGTGTTGAGCAGCGTTTATCAATAAAATTGAAATGAAATCGAAATCGGATGGATTTTATAACTATACACGCGTCCCGGGAAACTTGTGAGTTCGAACAGACTTTGGCAGCAATAAAATCTATAGTCATTTAGGACGTCTGCAAAGGAGATCTGGGATAGTTGGACCACGTGACATATTCGACTGTTTCATGTTAACGTCACGTGCCCTCGTCATATGTATACCTATACATTTTCTCGTACATAATATATTATTCTATATCCCATTACAATGCCAGACGTACTTTTGCTGGTGTGCGTTTCGAGTCTATTTACATTTTACATACTCGTATATCACCTAATGTTTTACACTCTCAGGCATATGTATGGGTATGTAAATCCATATAAGTGGACAGAGAGTCCCACGGACGCAGAGACGCATTGAAGCGTTTTTAGTCACCGTCGGTTTATCGGCTCGTACACGGCAGGTGGGCATACTTTGTTTGGTTCCGCATTTCGCTATCTCATTTTACATTCGTTAATTTGATTTTGTGAATCGAAACTTTTGCTTTCGTTCTAGCATTTTTACTCCCGGCGAAAAGTACTAATAAAAAATTTTAATTCAAGTAAGGACCTTCCTTGCTTTTCATCCCTCGCAGCAGTACGTCCTCGGCGATATTAACGGTGGTTAGAAGCAAAGCGATATTTTTAGTGCCAATGTCTTCGACGATCTTGAAGAGCCTAAGTTCAGGTCTTGTTCCGTTTAAGATCACCTGCGTTTCCCCGAGTTCTTCAACAGCACCCTCGATTTTCTCAAAATTTTCAACCGTAAAATTTGTGTACTCATAGTGAGCTTTTTCTCCTAAAATTCCGAGGTTCCAATTCTGCAGAAATCCTGCACGACGCTTCCGTATCTGGTCTCGACTCACTCGGACACGATCCTGCAGCAACGGCGTCAAGATTGTCGCCTCTGGCACCGACATCATGCACATTTTTGTCAGCCTTTGTACCTTCATGGGTAAAATCTGGATCATCTCGTGTTCGCCGATAGTGGAGGATTATCGTCCTGCTGTTGCACGTCCATCGCGATTTTCATCAGATCGGAGGGCCACTGGTTTCAAAATCCAAAATCGTCTTCCTCATTTTGATTATTCGATTCGAACTGCAGTCGGTGTGTACATCAAATGTGGATAAATATTTGTTTCTGATTATCGTTTGGAAATAAATTTGAGTGATTTAGACTTATATATTTTGCGTATCCACACCAGTCTCCGTTTTTTACTCCGTGGACGGTTAGCGGGCGTTTCAACCAGATGATGACGAACGACTGTCTGTATAAGCGCATTGAATTAGGGAATCGGATCAATCGAGTATTGTAGGGAAGCGAAAAGCCAGAATCCGCACAAGTTCATTGCTCCAAGAGAAGAATAGTAGATCGTGGTACACGGTCTATGATATTTTTCAAGGTTAGTCAGTTGATTAAACGTTTATCGATAATTGATATTTCGCGTTATCACTGACGTGAGCCAAATAAAAGTAATATTATCGAATGCATTATAATTCGAAACGCAGCCTGCTATGATTCAAATTCCGGTGCATCGAATTCCTTTGCTTGCAGCACTGCATTCCTAATCACTTCACATAATTTTTAACACTTCCTAATCCCAATTATTTCATTTCGCCTTATCAGTAATTTTCGTCGACTGTGTACCGTACACGGCACTTGTTTGAAAAATTATTTATTTAATTCAACACTTATCACTCGGGTATTTATTTGCTTATTACTTTTAATTGCACTCGAGGCAAACGAACAGCGTATATCTATTCTCCAATATACGATATATATTTTTCTTTTATCGCAATCCGATTTATGTATCAAGACGTGATTTTATAGAACGGCTTATTAAGGCCGCAAAAATCGTGGGCGCGAGTCGCCCGACGTGAGAAATTTTCAGATGGATTTATTAGGCCGTTGATTGACTTTGAGCAGAAAATGATTAACCACGACGACATGTGGTTCGGTACTAAGACACACCCGCTGCTCGGATATGAAAGCTTATCAAGTTGTTCACGTTATCAGACTGTTGAGATGTTTTTATTAATCTAGGTAACGTGCTTATAGGACGCCTCAAACGTGCACGGGTTTCGGAACGAAATCAACCGAAAAACTCAAGTAATAACTCGCATGTAATTAATACAGACTAATTTATCGTAAAACGAAACAGCGCAGTGCGTTAAACAAAATTAACGCCCAACTTCCACCTCCGCATGACCGTCTTTGGTTTTCTCTCGCATTTTTAAAGCTTACCTTCAAATTTTTCGTACAACCGGAAGTCCAGCTTCTCCGGTACAAATCTTCGCTTATTGTTGGCTCGTCCTTCGACGGTGGCTTTGTCCAGGGTGAGACTGGCCACCCGTCGTAGGACATTACTTTCGGCAGATGGTTGTTCATTAGCACTGTGTCTCCGAATCGTCGGCGTCGATTCGCAAGTTGTCGAAGAATTTTGTGGAGTCGATCCTGAAACTGGAATAATCCTCATTGGATTCACCCTCATTTTCCGCCTGTACCAAACCATGGCTATCGATGAGATCGATATAAATCATGTAAAATATTTTTCCGAAGTGATTCGAAGACGATGTTAAAACGCGTTAGATATCAGGACGAGAAACGATCGAAGTAAGGTTCATTCTGATCTTTGAGGGATAAAAAAACGGACAGAAGTCAAGCGCATGGTGCAGACGACGGTTTTAGAGTAATGAACTCTTCTAGTTTACGATCGATATTATAACACTGTACGACTATTATAGTTCAGATCTCCTGCTGCAATACGCGCGGTCGTTAATCACTAGACGACAAGATACTGAAAGTGAGATTATTTGGGCCACGCGTTGTATGGCGATAAAACTGAACTATAAACCTCCAACGACCGACTGATGTGAGGCTGTTTCTATTTGAACATCCACGTAACTCAAGGCAACGACATATTCGGTATAAGGGATTAGGCGACTAGTTCTACCGAAAATCATAACAGAATTTCGGTCAAACTGTTCGTAAATATAAACCAATGTACGCTTTGTCAAATCGTCTATGGAAACCTAGTTCTCCAACCAAATACATAATAATCAAAACAAACACCAGAATTATACACACATGTATATCATTCCGAGTTGTTTTTTGCCTTTGTTTTTTTGTTTCTAATCTCCGGAAAATTCGACGCGCGTTTAGAATTTGCCCTGTATTACATTTTCTATCACGGGTCATAGTTCACGACAGCAACAAGTGCGCTATGTTTATAAATGACGAATATTTATCGGTCGCGATTGAAATTCCCGAGCTGATTGTGAACATGGAAATGATATTCATAGGTACACAGTTACTCAATATTCATCGACTATCGACCTGCTACACGGCAAATTAACTAAAAAAATATTCAATTCTAGAATAATTAATTCATGGTTATGTGTGTTATTCGGAGAATTTCGAACGAAAACGATCAACGGTGTGATAATTAAAGCAGTAAATAAATAAATAAATATATGGCCGAAGTATACGACCGGGTAATCATTATATTCCGTATAGAAGTGTTTAATGACGTGTGCCCAAATTTGGCCGATGATATTAATTCTGAAGCGAGAATCACAAGCAATTAGCAATATCGCAGTCATAAAAGTGCGCGGATGTTAATTAGTTGTGGCGTACGTGTAATGGAAAAAAAGCCGTTGATTCCTAACGGGCCTTGATAATGTAAGTATGTTCCCATAATACATCGTTAAAATTTCAGGCCCTCTTTCGAAATCCAGGAACGCCAAACTTAAAATTGAAAATAATTAAACCGCCACGCGGTGGGACGAGAAGCTATTCCTATACATGGTGTCATATATAATGAGAATTAATAAGTGCAGAAAAATTATTGGCAAGCGCCGATGCAATTTTATCTGTAGGAGATGAATCCTGTAGAGGAAATATTATGCCCACAACGAGCATCGAATCGTTAGAGTTTAGAGTTTTAGACCGTTATGACCGCGGCCACTCGCCTCGGTAGAGCCTACGGGCTCGTTCCAACCTGACCATCACGATTATGGTACGTAGAACGGTCTCCGTTCAGCGTGGGCCCATAATCGGCAACCTCTTCTTTTTTATTCCGTAATATATTTTTTAGTGTCTTACTTCGGTATTTAAAACGAGAAGTAAAAATTTCGTGCGGAAGCTGAAACGTGGCCGTTGACAGGATCGTTAAAAATTAATCGAAAAATCATTTAACAAAATGTATGCGCGAAACTTAATATTATAATTATATGCTTAGGTATAATGTAGCTAATTTGTACGGTTTTTTGACATCCGCGACTGATCTTTACGTTATACATTACGGTGTGTAAGAAATAATTTACCTCGAGATTCGTCCGATTTATCGGTATGTACTTTGATTTTTTGAACCTATCATTGTACAGAAAATGTGTAAACGTACCTCCGATCCGCGTTGATGCAGGAGTGAGTTCGATTTTTTTGTGCCTCGTTACGGTGAACTGCGTCCTACGATCGTCTTTTAGATCTTCGGAAGCGATCGGATGCGCGTCCCTGACGGGGGGCAGAGATCCGGATTCAGCGACCATGCCGCCAGGATCTGTGAAGACGCTGTCGCTCGAGGATTCCTGACTCGGCGGTGTCGGAGCATCGGGGGTAACCAGGTTCTTGTTGGCTCGATGCCACGAGTCCGTGACCAGAAGAGGGGGCCCCTCATCCGTAGGAGTCGTGGGTGGGGGAATCGCCGGTGTGATGTTCGACGGTCCCAAAGGGTCCGGAAGGAGAGCGGGGACCGGGGATTCCCGTGGTGCGGGTGGGGGACCAGGATCGGATCCCGTTTGGGCCTGGACCTCGGGGTGCGCAGTTTCCCTCTTCTTTTCATCAACAACTGCATTCGTCTTCGGACTGCAGTCGTGGAACTCGGGCTTCTCCGGCGAAGCCTGAAGAAGAACAACAATAGGAGTGAGAAAAAGTTGGGGGTGGAGAACGTACGTGGACCGTGAAAATCGGATGATGAATGACGACCATTCCTTTTTTTTTCTTTTTGGGACTTG
The DNA here is from genome assembly GCA_963978495.1 of Athalia circularis. Taxonomy (NCBI): domain Eukaryota; kingdom Metazoa; phylum Arthropoda; class Insecta; order Hymenoptera; family Athaliidae; genus Athalia; species Athalia circularis. The sequence continues at coordinate 28,368,236 of OZ021700.1, read as the reverse complement.
GGACTTGGGACGAGCATCTGGCTAACAGAGAAGCTCGTAAATTAAGTTGGCTCACAGACGTTTACGTGCGAGGAGAGCGAAGGTAATACCGTGCATGTCTAGCGATGAAAGAAATCTGGTCTTAAATACTATAATACCATGCGAGAACGTAGGATTCTTTTTTTTTTTTTCCGCGGTGTTGTAAATTGGCCAATAACACGAACAGGGAGAACACGCGAAAAGGAGAATCTGGCAGGTGGTGGTTAACGGAAGTTATCGACGTTCGATTGTTTGTTTTCATACGCTCCTGGGAAAGGCGTCACAACAATTCGATTCTGGTAATACATTTCGGATTCCATAGTACTTGTTTTTTTTCTTCTCGAACGAGGCGGAACGAAGAGGAATATGAGGAATGATTTTGAGATCTTTAAAAATTGTGCAGATGTACGAGAGAAATAAATCCTTCGGGAACAGGCAGCAGAAAAATCGAAGAATAATATCAGAAAACGGGGTTAAAAACAGGACTTACTTTAGGCGCGGCGTGCTTCTTGGCAGGAGTTTGAACTTTTTCGAAAGCGACCTTACAGACGGGAGGGCGGTCCAGCTCATCGAGACTCTTGGATAATTTCGAGGTGGCGGTATTAGATTTGCGATGATCAGCGTCAATTTCGGAGTCGATGGACCGATTTTTTTTGTTCTTTCGTTTCCCATCGCTCTGTAGATTCCCCATTTCGGGGGTTGAGGCTATGCCTACGCCCCGATCACCCGCGGCAGCATCCCCAGCATAGATAACAGCTCTGATAGAGTTTATCCAAAGCCTTGCAATTTCTCTCAACTTCGGTCTAGGAGGGCGCGACTCTTCGGCAGCGTTTGCGCATTGCTGTTGCTTTTGCTGCTCCGATTCTGCACCGACGCCGTTCGGCTTCGGCGTCCCTTCCTTGTACATGACGGTGATCGATAACGGAAACTCGTATAAACCACCCGCCGTACAAATGCATCTGCGTATATAACTATATTGTTTTCACATCACGCACACACACGCATTTTAGTCACCGACGATGCCTGGCGTCGGCGTAGTCCTGCATCCCGCAGCTGTTTTCGACAGTTTAGTTTATTTCTTGCCGTACCTGCGTTCAACGGTCTCTACGAATATTTTTTCCATCACCGGCTCCTTCGCGTTTTACCAACACTTTTTATCCTCCGTGATAAAATTACACTTCGGACACACGCTGTCTCGCAGTTCGTCGTCTTATATTAATACAGCATATGCTCTCGAGACCGAGCGTCGTTGATTAATTCAATAATTACAATATAACATAAACCGAATGAGGCAACGTGATTGTCCAGTTATAATGCGTGCTTGCAACCGCGAAGTTATGGCGATGGACTGATATTGTGTAATTTATTTAATTAACGTTGTTTCGATAATAAAGATTTTGATTCATCCGACTGGTTCTGTCACTATTAAACACAAAACTGTCGCCTATTTCTGTGTAATGTTTTCGATTCAATTCACAGACGGAAGTTACAAACGATCTAAATGAACTAGAATAATTACAAGACTTAAGCCGGACACAATCGACGACGAAAGTACGATGGAAAACAATGGATTAGGCTTTGCACAGCTAATGGCCGGGTGTTTACTATAACGACGAGACGTAGAAACTGACGATATAAGCCACAGCCGATGAACTCGTCGGGGTTATAAACTGGATGAAGATAAACCTTGACGATATTATTTCCTCGAAAGTACGTACGTATTACGTAAACTTTCTCTATCGAGGTTTGAATTATCCCACGCTTCGCGAGATAACCCCTGCACGCTACACACAAATGCAGAAACTGAAGTCATGCGCGCGGGTCTTTTTCAAAATTTGAAAAAGAAGCGCGCTATAGATACGTTCGCGCGATGCGATCGTTTACCTTTTTTTTCAAAAATTCAAAAGGAAAACGTTTTGCGGTTCGCCGAGCCCCGGCCCTGGTTGACTTTCTCGCTACGATGCGTCCCACCAGTGACCGCTGCTGGAGGTCCGTTGACCCAGGTATAAGGTTATATATAAGTCGAGGCGGCAGGGCCATTTCTTTTATTTAAACGATTTCGCCTCATGGGCGACATCGGTATTGCCGGTTTGTTATAATAACAACAACGGTAATACAATATCAATCAAATGATGTATAATACGTAAAAGGGTCTTTTCTAGTAATAGAATTATAAATATTTCGATGCAAGGGAGATTAAACGAATTCACGACAGGTGTCAATTCCAAGCTTCTGATGTGTTCTGATTTCAAATTGCCAAACGTTGCTATGCGAAACAATTTCATAAATACTGGAATTTAGAAGATCGTGACTACGTTCGAATGATGTAATCATCCATCGTCCCAGGCATGAAAGCACAAATCACCGACACGGCCATCCTGACCTGTCACACGCCCTCGTGTGCTTATTTGTTCAGTCTGGAAAAATAAATCATTCTACACAATATCTTGTCTTCCAAACCAAACTCAATGAAAAAGGAGGAAATTCTTTGATTGTCCTTTCAACTTTTGAAACATATTCAGTAAAACAAATGCCCTGCTCCCATTAAAATTGATAACCTTCCAAAACTACATCAAAGCATTCAAACAAGACTCGTTACCAACATCGTAGCAGTCTTTCCATAAAACCATCAAACCATAAGAACATGTCGTCATGTGACCATGTGATCATGTGAGTCCATCCACATACCACCATGCCACCATGAGACCATGTCTCCCAAAACACCATATGACCATGGGACTCTGTCCTCATGCCACCATGTGACTAAATCACCATGTGACCATGAGACCTCACCATGTCATCTGCCCAGACACCTTTAGCCGTTACATTGCGCAATCTCCGTCCATAAAATGGGTTAGGTTCTTTATGATCTACAACTATTAAGCGTAAAGAGTGTCTGCATTTACACATGAAATTCATAATACATGTTCCCCAAATCCAAAAAGTTGTTTCCATACATAAATCACTCAATCAAATTCTCAGCGTTATTATCCAATTCAATGGGAACAGAACAATCTGGCATTCGCCGTAAACGGTCATGAGCTACTTTATATGTACGACTAGAATTTAATGCTTTCAGCACATATCTGTCATGATCTAAAACTTCAATAATTTTAAAAGGACCACCAAATTTTGGATCCAATTTACATTGATTTCGTTCATTATTTTTAACTAAAACAAAATCTCCTACAACAAAATTTTGAACTAGGGCTTTAGAAATATCAAACCTTTCTTTCTCTAGTTGTGCCCTGTTCTGAATCAAATCAGCTGCCTGCTCTCTGATTTCAGTAAGATTTACAATACATTCGTCCTCAGATAATGAAAATAAATTGAGTGGTCTCGCAACCCTCCCAATAAGTAATTCTAAAGGACTTGCTTTTATCACACTATGCATAGTTGAATTTATTGCAATTTGAATTTCACCAATAGCGTCTTGCCAAGATTTATTAACATCGGACTCTACAGTTGTTAACATATTTTTCAAAGTACACATAACACGTTCAACCTGGCCATTACCCCGACTGGTCCCAGTCGAAACAAGATGCAAATCAATGTTATGTAAAGAGCAAAATTCCCTAAAATCTTTGTTATCAAAACATCTGCCTTTATCTGCAATAACCCGTACAGGAGCCCCAAAAAGTGAAACTGCATAACGGAGAGCCCGGATTGCAGAAATTGCATCAATATGCAACGAATGATTAAGAAGTACAAACTTCGTAAAGGCATCAATCAATACAAAAATATATTCTTTCGTGTTAGTTTTTCCACTCAACTTCCCAGTAGCATCTAAATGTAAAGTGTGCCACGGAATGGATACCTTGGGTATAGGATGTAATTCCACCTGAATTTTACCCGAAGAAGATTTGGATACTCTACATGTAATACAATTTTCAACAAATTTTCGAATATATTTTGACATTTTCGGAAACCAAAACTGTTCATAAGCCTTTTCAAGAGTCTTACTCCAACCAAGATGCATGAGAGATTCATGTACATGATTGATAACTGACCACTTAAAAGCATGCGGAATAATCGGTAAAGAATAAGTTCGATTATTGCGCTGAATTACTCGATACAATATTCCAAAACGTACTTCATAAGAACTAGCATATTCAAAACCAATCTGACTATCCGATAATTTAGTAATAATTTCAGTTATTTGCCCATCTTTCTGTTGCTCTGCTAATAACCAGTTATTCGAAATAGTTGCTAAATTGACACGCTTCTGTTGACCTAAAGATGAATGTGACTCACCAAGGGGTTGAGAAACTGAAAAATTTACTCCATCCAGAGGATTCCGAGAGAAGAAATCCGCATGACTCATATGCTTACCTTCTCGATAAACAATATCAAAATCGAAAGATTGAAGAAAAGCCCACCATCGATGAACTCTAGGACTCAAATCAATCTTATTTCGAGAAGCTTTAAGAGAATTGCAATCAGTAACCACAAGAAAATGCCTTCCAAGAAGAAAGTGACGGAAGTGCTTGATAGCATTTACTACAGCAAGAGTCTCTAACTCATAAGAATGATAACGAGATTCAGCAGCTGTAGTCTTTTTACTAAAATAAGCGACAGGATGTAACTTCAAATTGACTTTTTGTAGAAAAATAGCACCATAACCAAGGGAGCTGGCATCTGTATGAATTTCGATAGGAAAATTCGGATCAAAAATCATTAATACAGGAGAAGTGGTCAACCGTATAATAATTTGTTGACGAATATTCTCAAACTGTGGAGTCCAAGTAATTTTACCTTTTCCAGAGGTTAATCTATATAGCGGTGCAGTAATCTTCGAGAAAGAATTTATAAATTGACGAAAATAAGAAGCCAAACCAATAAATTGCCGAAGCTGTGCTACAGTTTCAGGTGGAGGCAACTGGGCCAACGCCTCAATTTTCCGAGGGTTAGGTTTGATTTGCCCCGAAGAAACTTCAAACCCTAAATACTCCACCTTCTCAATAAGGAAAGAACACTTCTTCAAATTTATTGAAAAACCCGCTTTTGTTAAAGCTTCCAAAACTATTCTAAGACGATCTATTCCCTCAGCAATTGTGCACGATGGAATTAAAACATCATCAATGTAGCAAACAGCAAAAGTGTTAACAAGATCACCTAAACCTTTATTAATTGCCCGTTGAAAAACAGACGGTGCATTCTTTAATCCAAAAGGCATGGACAAATATTCATATTGACCATCAGGCGTGACAAATGCAGTTCGTTCAATCGAATCCGGATGGATTGGAATCTGATGGAAACCACTCGCCATATCCAGAGAAGTAAAATAATTCGCACCAGCTAATCTGTTGATCTGATCAGCTATCAAGGGCAAAGGATATCTATCAGCCACCGTATTGCTATTGAGCTCTCGATAGTCGACGCACATTCTGTCTGATCCGTCCTTCTTTTTAACTAATAGAATGGGGCTTGAAAATGGTGAACAACTTGGCCTTATGATATTTGCTGCAAGTAACTCTTTAATTTTATCTCGAACTACCTCTCGTTCATGAACACCTAGACGATATGGACGTCTTTGAACAGTCCGGTTCGGATCTATCAGACGAATTTGTAACTCCCCGGTATTGACCTTAGATTGAGGCGTCCCTTCAACAAAAGATGAAGCGAATTCTTTTAATAATTTTACAAGCATATCTCTTTCCTCAAGAGAAACTCCGGTTTTGATATTTTCAAAATTTTGAGGTTTAGAAACAATTTTACAGACATTGACAATTGGTAGTCGTTTTAGAAATAATCTATTACTTGACATCTCAACAGCAAAACCAAGATCCAATATCTCCCGGCCAACTAGGATTCCAAAGCTCAGGTCATGATCAGGCAGAACGTGAAATAAAATTTCGAGATAATGATCATTAATTACGACATCTGCTGAAATTTGTAGAGAACTAAATGTATTGTTTTTTCCGATACCCAACAGTGATACTAAATTATGGTATCGCCTACCAGCAAATTTATCGGCAATACTTTCTTTCATCAGAGAGCATTCGGCTCCTGAATCAAAACTAAACGAAAACTGCTCACCAAGATGTGACAGCTGTCCCTGAACAGGCTGCTTTTCACAGAGATTAACCCGATGAACCGCTTGAGGGTTGTTCTTCGATGAACCCGGTTTCGAAGAACCATTCTTCGGGCAACGAGGAGCAATGTGTCCAGCTTCCCCACATTTGAAACAGGTCACTGATGACCTTGGTGCAGCAAACGTCTTCTGACTCTGCCCCGAAGATTTCTGCGAGTTGCGACAATCCGCTATTTTGTGCCCAACCTTACCGCAGCCGTAGCATTTGCTTCCCGATGCAACGTTCAATTTCTGCCGTTTCAAGTCAAAAGTCTCTTTCACTGGTACCGGTCGCTTCCTGTAGGCTACCGCCATCAGTTCCTGTTGCAGCTTAACCCGCGTATCAATATTTTTAGTAAATGCCTCCTGCTGAAGCCGTGAATCCACTTGCGACAGATGAGCCATCACAAAAGATGCAGCAAGTTGTTCTGTGCTCAAAGATTCCCAACGAGCCATCAAGGAAGACAGAATCCTTCCCCCATATGCGGCCAAACATTCACCTTCTTTTGGTTTTCCAGAAAGCACACGAAGAAATGTTGCCGCGGTGGTTTCGACGGTCTCAAAACGTGCCAGAAATGCCTCTCGATATTGTCCCCAGGTCATGTTCGGGAAGGTAGCCTGTGGAAACCAGGTAGCTGCGGATCCCTTCATAGCGCGGCTGAGAACGCTGATAAGCGCGCCCCCATCGAGCGTCTGATTTTGGAGGCACAAATCCGCAGTTTGGCACCACGCCCGTGCATCCACATCGTCCGCTTCAGGGTTAAACTCTGGTAAACGAATTGCCGATCCTCTTGGAAGCGATGAAATTCCAGAGGTAGATGGAATCGGCACATGTAGCGTTTGGATTAAATCTGCCACACTCTGAGTGTGTAGACGAAACATTTCTTGCCAACGGTCATCATCGCTTGCCTGTCGTAAATTTCTGGGGGGTGATTCGTGATGTTCCCGTTCCCTCGCAGTCTCAGACCTTTCCCACATTCTTTCTTCAATTACCGGCAACTATCCCACTTCTGAAGTCGAGGCGGCAGGGCCATTTCTTTTATTTAAACGATTTCGCCTCATGGGCGACATCGGTATTGCCGGTTTGTTATAATAACAACAACGGTAATACAATATCAATCAAATGATGTATAATACGTAAAGGGGTCTTTTCTAGTAATAGAATTATAAATATTTCGATGCAAGGGAGATTAAACGAATTCACGACAGGTGTCAATTCCAAGCTTCTGATGTGTTCTGATTTCAAATTGCCAAACGTTGCTATGCGAAACAATTTCATAAATACTGGAATTTAGAAGATCGTGACTACGTTCGAATGATGTAATCATCCATCGTCCCAGGCATGAAAGCACAAATCACCGACATATATATACCTATATACCATGTATTATATCCCATATTCTATGTACCAGTCGGATCCAACCGCACTGCGCGGCTACCCTACCAACGAAGGGTCGAAAAGCCTCTTGCAATCGTTTCCGTCCGACACAGTAGCGGATGCAGTTCTACAAATTTGATATTCCCAAAAAAGCCTCAAGGGGAGCATGGCATTGCGGACATGCGTTCAATTAGAAACAAAAAATTTATAATTATGGAAGAAATGAAAAATAAAGCGCGGTGCAAGTGCCACAAATTCATATACAGGCTGATATTGTAAGAACTTGCACTTTATGTTCGTATACAGTCGACGATATAATCAGCGCGCTTGTTCGAACGGAACTGCGAAATAAGTTGCAGCTAGGCTAGTGATCGAGCAGCAGCGCATAGTGGGGAAAACTATAGGTGTAGTAATAGAAATATAGGTGGGTATATAAGTTATAAACCGTTTTATAACCGAAGAACCGACGCCGGCGTCGGGGCGCATGTATAGCTGTACATGCGGTAGATCCATAGGTGTGCACAACAAAGTCCATCTTTTTTATGAACAAAAGTTTTCCCTGTACTGCGCATGCCCTAGCACATTGGGCGGGTTTTAATTAAATTGTGGGAATCTCGTGCGCCATTATTTTCATTGTATATACTGAAAATCAGACTCGCGTGTTTCCGGAATTATCATTAGAAAGGCACAATATTGTGTTACGGGATGTTATAAGGTATGTAAGTCAACAAATCTCAATAATCAGCTTTACTCTATATTTACACTCATGTAATATATGAGAATAAATACCGCACCATGTATGGTAAAATTGTCCATTATGCTTTTAACACACATCAAGTTTCTGTTCACCTTACATACATGTACTGAATTTATACATACCTGGTGTGAAACTATAAAAAAAAAGGCCATTGGAGCTCTGCCCTGTACACCAGCATCGTGCGCGACCGCTGCACACTTCGTTGTTCATTTGGCTTCATTTATTGTGAGTTATATTGAAATTTTTCGTCAACATGTTTTGAAGAATTTTCGACCCAAATTTCAATTGAATACCCATTTTTTTTTTAGCATAAAATGGAAACCCCGTGATAGGACGAACGCTTAGAACAGATGCATAATCTCATTCTATTCGCCAATTCGTCAGTAAATTTTTTCCAACTCATTTGAAACATTAAAAAAATCGTGACGGATATGTAATGTACCAAAATATCATAACGTATAACAAGAATTTTCATTTTATCATTTATTTTATATTGCAACATAAAATTTGTACAAATAATAATTGATAATAATGTCATAATAATAATAATGATAATAATGATAATATTAATAGACAATAATTAATATATAATTTGATGTGTATATATACAAATTATAATCAATAGTAGTAATCATGATAATAATAATATTAATAATCAAAATAATAATAATCTAGACGGTTGATGATCGCGGATGTTCAAATATTGAACAAAAATATGAAATCAAACAGAATCATGAATAATTCAACTTATACTATCATTCGAGATGTAGTCGCGTATTAATAATGTCTGTATCGATTAGTTTTCATGTCCATTTAATATTTTCGTATATATTTTTTCTTTATTTCATTCTTTAAGTTTCACGAGAGAAGAAGGTTCGTCACTATAGAAGCTGTTCGATATCGAGGATTGAAGATTTCTGAAATTTATTTTACAAATTATTTGAATAATACCATTTTGGTTTTTCGTTTTCTGTTTCAATTCGTTATTACCATAATATATAATAATGATGTATAATAGCATGACGCGGATCGTTGATAATTTTTTAATTTATAAATATACTTTTTTTTTGTTTGTTTGTTGTTATGTATTGATGATATTTTTGTCATTTCGTTTCAATATATAATTGTTTCTTATCATTTTCTTTTATTTTTATTCATTTATATATCATTAGGTATAGTATTTACATATCTCTCTGTGTGTATGCAGTGTGTCTTAAATTTTTTTGTTTCTTTCTTTTTATACAATTATTATATAGATTATTAAGGGGCTGCGATATCGACCAACGTATGTCTCTCAGCGTAGGAGAAAAAAAAAACGAAAAAAAAAAAAAAAAATCAAACGGTATTCACCTCGTCATCTTATAATATTCTATATATATTTATATGCATATTTATATATTCTATTTATATATATATATATGGTTTTTTTAAATTCTTTTTCTTCCCTTTTGTTGTTGTTCATTATGCAAAAATATTTTAGCTATATGGAATCTTCCGCACACTTGGGCTTGGTGCACATAAAAAAAAAAAATATATATATCAACGATCGCCATATAATTGTTGGAATAATTTCATCAATATGACATTTAGAAATATAATTTTGTCAGTGTGAGTCGTCGTATTTTTTTTTTTTTTTTCACAACTGTATACAGCCCGAATAATAATTATTTTCTTCACATAATCGAATCCATCGTATTATTTGTAATATACCTAAATAAATAATATACATACTTCGAGTAAATAAGTTTTTACACGAGAGATTGTTGTTGGCTAATTATAAAATTAGATGTACACCATGTTTGAATCGTCGCATCCAGTCATTCGATTTACAGTATAATTCATTTGTTCACTCTCAACATTCATACGGTATGCACACAATTTACTTACACCTTAATTCTTTCCTTTCCTTTTTGCTTCAAGGTCAATTATATCTATTATAATACAAGTTCTTTATTTCGTTTTCATAATAATTGAAAAAATTATATATATATATATATCTTTAATTTTAATTAGACCGGATGACTTACGCCGGCAATAATTCAGCCCCTCATTTGTAGTGTTGTGTACAATTATATGATAGTAGATAAAATATGCGTATATACGTAGGTAAATTTGAAAATCTCTATTACGATCATTTTATGCACGGGGAGATTCATTTATTTATTTCATTTGTTTTTTATATTTTTCTTTTGGTGGGAATTATTGGGTTTTGGATCTGGTCTCGGGTCGGATGGGATATCGACTTATTGGGATATATCTACGATAATAGTAGGTACAAGAGTGTTTCAAATAGACATAATACAGAACGTGAAAAATTCGAAATATACGGCTACTACGATGCATGTGCGTGAATTAATATTGTATAGGTAGTTTTTCTCTTTTTTTTTCATCCATTTTTTCTTTGCCTATATAATTCTTTTCTACGTTCCCTTTTTTTAAGTATTTTAAGCCAATATTGTTTTCTAGTAATCGTTTGAAAAAATAATTAATAATAATAATAATCTCTACCGCACGATATATCTATACGGGTGTGTAAGTATATATATAATTTATACATATATGTATAGTCAGTTTGCGATGTACAAGATCAATCTCCGTGCGTCATTATATAAAAAATTTGACTCTCGCAAATAAGCGAGAATTAGGGTAATTATCATTTTATATTATATGAGATCATCACGAGCTCGAAAAAGTTACCTTTCTTATTCCGAGTTTCCCTATATTTGTTCCTTACATCGTCTTAATATAAATAACGGCGGTAATTTATACCCCCATTTATATTTATAACGAGATTTGTTCGATAAAACGGAGGGATCAACGAGAGAAAAAAATTACGATATCGTATTTTTAGAGGATGAAAGCTAGTCCAAAATATTTAAATTACTAAATTTCACATGCAAATAAATAACAAAATGATCTGAAAATTTTTGCAATATTCATGAAAAAACGGGTCACATTACGAAAAAAAAGAATGGAAAAAAAAAACACGCGAGAACAGAACTCAGATATGAGATTCATGAATAAATTTTGATAAATTTGCCACGCGTTAATTTCGGAACCGGAGCGACGCGCATATCAGGCACACGGACAGACAAAAGATAGATATTTTTACTCGTAATAATTTTTTTTTTTTTTACACGACAGACAGACACAATTGGACAATGGCAAAAACGATCATCATCTATTAGATTAAGTATACATTTTAAGAACACATTGAGCCTTAACTATTAAGTACCTTAAATCTTATTTTTTTTCCGATTTTTTTTTTCTTTTTTAATCAGTTATTTACGAACTATTATTTACATTGAATACTTTGAGAGATAATTAATAATTAGTCAATCTTAAATGCATTCGGAGTCATTTTTGGCTCGGAAAATGTTTCTTAAGTGCAGAGGTCAAGGGTCGAAAAGAGGGTCTGTCGCTTCGGCTCTGAATTATTACGGCCTTCCTTTGTTTTTTTTTAATATTGATAATAATCGTGATGATCTGTCTCTCGTGTAGTTAGTATTTATGCATATTTCCTCTTCGCTTTATTTAATGATCTGCAGACTAAGAGAATTGATATCGCAATATAATCATCTTTCCTCTTGATTATAAGCGGCGGTCATTCGTAACATTTCGTTCATCTTCGTAAAATTTAATCGTATAGACAATAATCGTAAAGTTATTATTTATAGGTATGCGTATTTATATGTATCATCAGTATTTATATACTATATAATAATATATGATATAAACATTATATTGCTTAGAGTCACATCGTAATCACGTACTTCACATTGATAAATAGAATTTTTTTTTTGTCTTCAATCATGCACATCTTCTTTCATTCGTTCTTTACCTTTCTCTCTAACTATATATAATATCTATATTATACGGGATCACGACAATCATTCGTTTTCGATAACCTCGCGATCAGAGTCTCACAGCTTCTTCGCTCACGATATAAAAGTATAAAATACACGAGATTCTCGGGTCGTTGCGGCTGCTGAATTCCAAATAAAATATCTCCGACCACTCGTTCACACTGCTTCCGGAAGTTGAAAAAAAAGAAGAAAAACGACGAATTTCTAACGAACTAGAAACTATAATTTCGGGTGGAGTCGAAGAACCTCGTCCACTCCAACCAAAATTCAACTTGACTCAATCTTCCGCTCATTATTATCGTCGTAATTAAATTGTTTGGGAAAACTGTCAGTTTTGTCAACAAAAGTTTTGTACTTTAAAACCAACGCGATTGTTACGTTTGGTGTAGAAAGTCGGAGGAACGTCCCGCGGTCACGCGCCTGCCCTACAGAATCCGCATTATAATGTAGTTGGAACTCTGCGTGGGAACTAGAACTTGAGATCAGACAGGATGGAAAACTAGGAAGAGAAATTTTCTTGAGGAAAATCGCGATAAGAAATTATTTTACGTGTGAGCAAAACTTAATTGCTACTTTGCGACGTTTGAGACGACGTTTTGGTCCGTTTAGTCCGCGACTAGCTTGAAATTCAGGCTTGGTACAAAGTAAATGTTGCATCGCTACGCAGTCGTGGATTAAAGGCGTGTCTTTTTGCACCTCGTTAAACAAATTTACTTTTTATAATAGTTTAATCAGAGGAGGCAGCATGAAAGATCGTCGGATCAGAAGTCAGCACCGCAACAAAATACCGGTCATCCATATTATTTGTTTCAATAATTAAAAACAAACAACAAAAAAAAAGCTAAAAATTAAAATGCGAATTTGTAAAATACGTCGAAACGTAACGTGTCGTCTCTGCTTTGGCAGTCTTTCGCGTAATTTCTATATAGATATTGTGAATAATCAATCAAATGTTTAACCGATCATCTCAATTTACGTCACTGTGCTGCACCACATTCAGTCGCGTAGTATATTTCAACCAACTCCACCGGCTTCATTTTTGTTCCAAAGTTCAATATCACATTCCCGAATTTCGCAGATTAGTTCGTCAATTATTTTGTATATTTATTATTATTATTATTTTCATATTTTTTTTTTCAGGTAAACTTTCACTTCATCATTCGCGCGTTATATCCCTTGCGCATTCTGTTACTTAAAAGTTTATTTGCTTATTTCTTTGAACTAGAATCGAAGTTCGTCGGATCACAACTGCTCTGACAATATAATAACTCTTAATGTTTGGATATTATCATTGTGCACCATTTTTTTTGGCGTCTTAAACGACACCCTCGCTTCTTCTAGGCTCTCGATAGCTGTGTGTTCGCATCCTTCAGCCTCCGCTCTTTCTCCTTCAGGCACTGGATCGTCTATTCCTGAAGAGGTCCTCGCGTTGTTCGACGAGGGGGGTTCATGAGCCTCGATAACATCCGGTATCGAAAGAGCTGCGGGTGACGAAACTCTGTCGTTTCTCGGTCGCGGACTGAGTCTTCCCGCGAGTCCATCGGGTTTTGCTTTAAGTCGATCTCCGCATCCGTTTATCCCGCCTTCCGTCGGTGTAGGCGTTCTATTGGGACTGAACCTTGCGACCATTTGTTCAACGTGATGCAGACCAGCGCCGTTACTAAAATCAGCGCAAGTTTTCGGTCTGGTTCTGGTAACCCCGCTGCTGCTGTTATCCCCAACTCCCTGATTCTGGGTCCCCTGTTTGACTCGGGATAAAGTTCCGAAACACCCTGCGCCCGATTGAGTTTGATGATCTTTTGACTTCTCTGCAGTTACACCATCCCGATGTGTTTGAGATGGAGGGTCGTAGCTCCCCCTCCGAAAAAAACGGACGGGTTGGGAGTCTGTGTTTTGAATACTACGAGGCGTGTGACGACCGCAAGAAGAAGCTGTTGTGACGTCAGACGAGGTTAAAGATGAGGGACCGTCGGATGATTGGACAATTTCAGCTCCGGTTAGGTGCCGTTCTCCGTTTACAATCGGTTTTACATCTAGAAGTCTCGATTTCGCGTAGGCTATGTGATCTGGTACCTCGGAAACAGGTTCTAGAAGACCCGAGCGATCGATACGTCGAAGTGTACCGTGACTCGAATTTTGAACAACGTCTTCCGCGTTACAACCGTTTGTTGTAAGCTGCCGTTGATTTGGTGACGGCATCGCCAACAGCCCTGAACGATCAACTCGCCGCACTGGTGTTGAGTCGGCGGTCATCTCGGACCCGGATAGCTGCAGCCTTTGGTTTGCCAAACTAGCAAAATATTCCGCTGAAGGAATCCCACGCGAGTTACGGGGTACCCCATGGTCGGATGGATTTTCTATAACTATTTCCATCTGGTGGTGATTCGGGGGCGGCTGCTGCTGGGGGTGGAGGTGGAGCTGATGGGGATGCGGGGCCCGCTGCTATAGCCAGGTGGTCCGCGGCTTACGCGGGCCGGTAGGTTGTCCTCAGACGATTATTTCCCTGATCACTCTACGACCACGGCTGTTGGGGGTCGAGTAACCGGACTCTAGGCTCTCGTCGTATGAGAGAGATACGTGCTGAGGTGGCTTCGTGTCCTCGTCAAGACCTTCAAGGTACGGGTCTGGCAGACCGGACACATCGTGGTAAGGAGAGTCTGTAGAAAAGAAAAACAAAAACATATCGACGTTAATAAAAATGTTCAAAGAACAACTTTCTAAACTCAAATCAAGTCTTGCCCGAAAATTTTCACGATAATTAAATTTATCCACATCATAAATTCGTTGAAATTTTTACGTGACTCAAAAATTTTAGGGTGAGACCGAAATCTGAGATTCAGGGGTCGAGAAGCTTATGGAAAATGCGACGTCTGCAGCTTACCCATATGTTTCTTGGACTTAACAACAGCAGCGTATGGATCGGGGCAGAATTCCTGGCGGCTGGGGTTATAGCTTTCCCTGTAATCTTCGTGTTGCGTTAAGTGAGGGTAAGTAGCGTAGTCCGGATCTGCCGGTCCGTATCCTCCGTGTTGCATTGGGTCATAGGGCGGATTGCCACCATTAGCAGCGGCGAGTTTCATCTGCCAGAGGGAGTCTTGGGAATTGACTGATCCTCCATTATTCGAATTAGAGTAGCTGTTGTCCATGTAGCCCATGTTAACACCTGAGGATTGATAAATATTCCATTATTACCACCAGTGTTCCATGACCTCGGTGTATCTCTAGTTAGCAGGAATTATTAGGATTATCGGAAGCTGCTCGAATTAGAATGCTGGATTTTGACCCCCTTCGAAACTAATCTCAAACTTATATTTTACCAGAAATTTTCTTTTACGATTGTTTTCGTTATAGTTACATCGGTAAATACGTTTCAATCAGTCGGCACGATAAAACATTTCAAGCGTTTACGTATAAGCCTTATCAGCTATGAAAAGCGTTAAACTTTTCTCTACCATAAATTTTTGATCACGTCCTCGTGTACGAACCCAATACGGTCTTTTCGAGGGGTGAATTATTGGTTGACGCGACCAAGTGCGAGTAATGTTGACCGCATAGCTCTACTTTTTTCTTTTTCCTTTTTTTTTTTTTATCTTTTTTGTTACTCTAGGGAAATCGATAGCCGTTAGCTTGCGATTAGAGCTAATACTTTTAACGGGAACGCGTGTCGTCAGGCTCACATCTAACCGATGTCACCAAATTTCCATCGTCATACACGAAATTTGGCTTACGGTGGAATCGAAAAGGTTCAGAAATTGAGCGGATAGCAAATGGTGGTCTGGGATAATTAGCGTAGTAATGTTAGTTTCGTAACGATATTTACCATTCTCACCGTTAATGTTGTGGTTTGGCTGGTGGTACCCGTAACCTGGTTGGGCGTAGGCGGGACTTTTTGGGTCTTCGAGAGCCAAGGCGAGGTCCAGACTGTGTTCGAGAGCTTTATTTTCAGCGTAATACGGGGGCGGAGCTTGCGTTTGCTGACCATTTCCAGTGACAAGGCTGGGCCTTACCCTGAAATGATAAGAAGCATAGGTTCGTGAAGCTCAAAATACCAATTCAGTTGATTAAAAAGAATTATTTGTTCACGTGTGGCGTGAATCTGATAAGAACATTGGGAGGCTCTTTGTAATTTGATTATTCCATCGAGTCCACCTGATGTATGGGTACATAAATTTATACACCTACAGTTCGTACGTATGATGTATACCTGAGAGAGTCGAAAGTTAAACCGCGCAAGTTGGTATAGCCGTACTAAAACGGACTCGTAAACTTCAGCCTTACAGGTATTCGTGCAAGTTGAAAAAAACCTTCCGAGTTTGGTTTACGTTTTGCTCTTTCCTTGGCCGAGTTCACATCTTTATTTACGTTAAGTAGCTACTCTAGGATTGGCGTTTACACACGTCTATAACAAATATATATATTTTTCCAGACGTAGGTAACATTCCTAATACCCGTGTTCAACCGTAAAACATTTGCGCGGGTTAAAACGATTGGTCAGTAAGTTATACGATCGTCGAATCTTTCAGGCCAGTTCCTAACTCGCGCAGAGTTCACGTTCGTGCGAATAGGTTTATTTTGTATCCTATACATGCAGCACGTGTGTTACTGAAAGAGAAACCGGAAGAACCCAATCTCCTTTATTCATGACAAAATAGCAGACTATAGTTTACTGCACGGAGTATGTATATGCAGCCGGCAGCTGCCGCCTGGACGCCTCACTGATTAAACGATCCACCTAGTCTTCGCTAACCAAAGCCGCGACTGGTTTGTGCAGGTAAAACAAACTAGGGCGTCGCGACGTTGTACATGTATGGGTATAACAAGATGACTATACACGACGCATGTTACTAACACCGCCCATCTAATATCGATACAAAATGATGAACAAGAAGAGCGGCGGCGTAGCTGACCCGTGAAATCGATGTCGCTGCCCTTTAATGGATAACTAGGATATCGCGCTACTCTTCGCATGGCCATACTTAGATTCTATAGCCTATAGTGCCATCAAATGCACATGCACTCTGATGCAGCTTTGCTACACGTTTACCGCAGCGATCTATCGATGTGTTTTGAATTTAAGGAGAGCGCATAGTTCGTTCAATTGCAGTCGGAAACGGGCGCGTTTCACTCGTCGGTGCTCGCGTTGATTGCTGCACCAGTGGTGAGATTTGAATTTAAATCCGGGTTCGAAGAAATCTATCCATCGGAGCTACTCAAAGAGTAGAAACCAGTCGTGGAAGGAGTTTCGCGCTGAGGGGAGAACGGGGAGATGACAAATGAAACTAGTCCCATTTTAGCGAACGATTTTTCCTCTATTCTTTATACGAAAGACAGAGTTAGATCGGATGCATTTTTTACTCGCTCTCTTTTTCCTTTTCTTTTATTCTTCTGGGTTCTGAATTCGAATCTACAGGGTTCTTTCAGCGCGGTAATTTCTCAGGGAAATGGGAACTTCCGTTACCGCGAGAAGATAAGTTACCACTTTCCGTCGAATCGGCAGATTGTTGATAAATTAATCATCATGAAGTAGGAAGGTACCTACACGATTTGTTATACTTCAATTTCAAGGAACAAAAAATAAAATGAAGGATATCAAAAATTTAACGAAAGAGAAAACTCGGAGGCAATCGCGTTCGCAGTTATAGGTTTATATCTTCGCAGTGAAGGTAGGTAGATATAAAGTATACACATATATTTCACGGACGTACGACTGAGCGAGTGAACGCGGGGTCTATGGACTGAATTATTCACCTAAATTCGGGCGGTAATCAACCGAGATTACAAAATTCAATTTTCGCTTTGTAGCTGACTTCGCACGCGCAATTGAGCGAATTTTTCACCTTGTTCGATGTTGTCTCTCGCGCAGATATTTATACGAACAACATGAACGATTTCCATACGGGAATGTACAAAAGAAAAGGTAACTTACGCGTTGGAGTCCATCTCGTAATCCTTAGCCTTTGCAGCGTGCTTTCTTCGGCATCTACAAAACAGCAATAGAAGAGCTGCGAATAACAGGAAGACGGCACCGCTGACGACGAGAGCAATTAAAGTCGGCGTTGCCAGAGCACCGGACTGAGCAATGTAAGACGGGCCAACTGAAAGTCGAAATTTTTGTTAGGAATCGATGCGGAAGTTAATATTGCGAATGGCCTTTCAAAAATCTACGTACTTTCTGCGTCGGTGTACTCTCCGCATTTTTGGTGATCAGCCTTGAGGCACAATCTGACTCTGATGCGAGGTTCTGGATTGCTAGTCTCCAGATCTAAGCTGCCCTCTCTTTGTGTCGCAACACTTCCGAGTACCTCAAGTTGCCAGACGTCAACAAGTCTCCAAGTATTATCCGATCCCTCAGATTTCTCAACCGCAGCAACAAGCGCTAGACAAGTTGGTCCGACATTGATAGCCAGAGATCCAGCTTCGGGATCATAACTGACCCTTTGGGGTGCAGGAATTTTCGCTACCGCCGTGGTAGCGCTGACGTCATCTGAGTAGTCGCTATGTCCTTTAGTGTTGTAGGCTTTGACCTTGAATGAGTAGGTTTGGTGTTGATCGAGACTAGTAACATTGCAAGGATTTGAGCTACGGCAGTCAAATTCTAGCCATTGTCCAGCTGGTCCTCTTGGCGCGGCGCAGTCAGGTGCGACAACTTCGTCACCGCCAGCTGCTCTCCGGTAGGAAACAAAGTACTTGGTGTTTGGCAATCCACCATCGAAGCCGGGATCCCAAAGGAGAGCGACGTGGGAGGGCCCCATATCGATGGCTTTTATATTTGTTGGTTTTTCAGGAGCTCCTTTGGGCTGAAGACGAATAGTAGAGGTAATAGTTCCCAATCCGTTAGCAACGCGACAGCTGTATTCGCCGTAGTCACGGTCTCTGATGTCTGGCATTTTTAAGATAGATGTGTAAACGTCGTAGTTATCGGACGTTGTCGAAATGTCGTAGTGACCGTCACTTGACATCTGTAGGGGAGCGGTGTTCGTTCCAAAACTCCATTGGAATTCGGGTTTCGGCCAGGCTTGGACTTTACACGCTATTTCAGCGGTCTGTTTCAGGTTGTACGCAACCTTTCCGTGCTGATGAACGGCGATAGGAGCGTGTTCAACCTTCAGCATCATCGTAGATTCTACTTTCTTAACATCGTTCTCAAAAACGCAAGTGTACTTGCCACGGTCACCGGGTATTATTTCATCGCTTTGGGGACGGGAACGACCAACGAAACCCAAAGTTGATTGAACCGACGTCACGTTACTCCTAATTTCCGTCGACTCTGTACTAACTTCGTAAAGTCCAGCTCCCGCGGTCAGTTCTTCGTCGTCTTTTAACCAACGGACTATTGGTTTCGGTTTACCTTGCGCTGTGCACGTCGCTTTGAACGATGATTCTCCCACTCTGCAATGAAAGTAAAGAGTTAGAATTGCTACTAAAAGTTCACGTGGGTGAAAGAAATTTGCATTTATTTTTTTTTTTACTTACTTCCTCGTCACGTGGGGCTGCAGCTTAATCGTGAATTTCGGTGGTTGATGTACGGTGAGTTTTACAGAAGCAGGTTCTCCGTTTCCGATCTCGTTCATAGCGAGACACTTGTAAGTTCCCTCACTGCCAAGGTGTACGGAATCGATGACGTACTTGGATCCGAAAAATTCTCCGGAAACACCACGCGTATTCTCCCCCTCTTTCCACCATTTATACGTCGATTCTGGCCATCCGGCGGGTATGGCTATGCAAGTGAGAATTACTCTAGAGCCTTCAGCTGCGACTGGTGAGTCAGGAGTGACTCTCGCCGGACCTGGCATATGTCGGACTCGAATTATAACGGATGCGGACGCAAAATGCTCCCTAGAATCTCCACCCGTAGGATGAATGGTGTTGACAGCTCTGCAAGTGTAATTTCCCGCATGGTCAGCGGTCACCCTAGAAAGTCTGAGTATATTCCCCGACTGGCGAAATTCCGGTCGACCTTCCCTCGACCATTCGATGCTGGATGGTGGTGGATTTGCGGTCACATTGCAGTGTACAGTAAGTGTATCTTCAACTTGCGCTTCGCGAATAGAAGATCCTTCGATCGTAACTGTTGGCGGGTACAGGACATCAAGAGTCAAAGATCTCTCGCCTTTTCGTTCTAGCCCATTGTCAGCGTGGCAAGTGTAGGTTCCAGCATCCTGAAGAGTCACCTTGGGAATGGCATGTCGGAATGCGGTAGCGATGAAGCTTCCATCTCGCATCCATCTGACGGAACCAACACTGGGTTTTGAGTCCACGGTACAAACGAGAGTCGCGGTGACGTTCGCTTCAACCTTCAGTGGATTTTCGGGACCAACCGTCACCCTGGGATAGTAATTCACGTTTAGGGTTACGGTAGCGTCCAAAGTTTGTCCCTTTGGCATCGCTCTGTTCCAAACAACGCAGCGATAGTTCGCGCGGTCATCTTCCTTCGACGGCGTCACTGCAAATGTACGACCCTCGTGAAGTGGCGTCGAGCTTCCACCGCGGTACCACGTTACTTGCGGTTCAGGACTACCGCCTTTTGTGTTGCACTGAAGTTCCAGACGCTTTCCTTCAGTTGCTGGCGCTGAGGTTGGAGAAATCGTGGGAGGTCCAGGCGCCCTGAGAACCGTTAAAGTTGTGATCTCGTAGTGCAGGTCGGTACCGGACCCTCCGAGTTTTACGCGACACTCAAACTTTCCGTTATCACGTTCGTAGGAAACGTTCGTTATCTTGAGGTCGTATTTGCCCTCTTCGGGCTTGTCGAAGAGTTCATAATCGGTGGCCAACGAATTTTCACCGACCGCCACGTTGTCGTGCTGATCGTGCGCGTGCCGGAGCCAAAAGTACGTCGCTTTTTGACTCGGAGGGGGAAAACGACACTGTAAATAAACCGTCGCTCCTTCCTGAGTGTCCAGTTGATTCTCATCCGCTGCCAGAGCGTGCGTCAGCACTGAAACATAAGGTAACAACATTGCAGGTTTAATTCAGGCCATGGATATATGTACGTAGAATTATTTAAACAGGAGTATCGTAACATGGGAACAACTTTTCGAACTTGATATATGTGTATAGTTAGCCGAGAATTAGTCTACGCTATGAAGACGGCAAACAACATTGTTCGGGACACTAAACTGGCACTAAACAATCCGTCGACGTCGTCGTCGTCGTCGTGTCTTCATGCAGTTAGAGAACTCCTAATTTAGTTTGGTGTGTTTTCAATTAATCTAGAGGTCTGTTAATTCGGTCAAAACTTAATACTACTCGACAAATGTTTCACGCAATTTGCCTAGAGCAGTAAAATATTGATGCGATTCATTACGGGATTTAGTATCACTAAAATAATTTTCCTGTACTAAGAATCATCGCTAAACGTGAAGTTAAATCTCCCGAAGGTTTGACTTGGACGAGTTTCTGATGTCCCGTTCATCGACTATGATCCGAAATTGCCCTCAGGCTTTTGAGGTGCAGAGTTGCAGGATTCTTATACACGTACAAGTGTAAACTCTGACGTACGTGTCGCATCCGCAGAATGTGGGTCGGCCATCGGGTCATTTAACAGTAAATGTTGGATGCCTTTCTCAGTTTTCGGAGAGAGAGAGGGGAGGCCATTGACTGTTTCCTACGTTATTATACAAAGAGTACGTATTCTCTCATACTACACACTACATTCTCTCCCTTGCACACTAGTTTCTCGTTTATTACATACGGTAAAATCGGCATCGTCGTAATTTACGATCGCTGTGGGATTCCCCCTTCTGGTTCTCAAGCCAGAATCGTTCGCCGGAAGCCGGTCGTCACCCGACTGTGAGAACTCCTTTTCTTAATGATACGCTCCGCTGCAGAGCTCAGGACTGGTCACAGGTGGCTTGACCGAGGATTCGATTTTCATCATTATAATCGCCATTCATATCCCCTAGTTTTAACACAACTCATCGTCGGCCGATCCAGAGCCATCAAAAAAAAGCTTCAAATATAATGACGACCAAAACATTGTTCCGTCGATGATCACCTGCAGGTTCTCATGGACAGTTACACGTTCGACCATTCACAACAATCAATGAACATGAAATTTTCATCACGCAGGTATAAATTAAGTACGAGAAAGATCGTCGGATTGTGGGCTATATAATTCTGCCGTCGCAGTAGCCGTCTAGACCACGGCACGGCGAAACCTTTCGAACTCTAAATAAGATACGCGTCTAATAATTCAAAGCGTTAGTCTGAGATGGTCGAGACAGTCGGACTGAATTTAGCGGATACTAGAGTGAAACTCTATCCATCAAGTGCCGGATTTCCCCAGAGCTTTACAATTATGTGTATTTGAAAAACACTCCGCAGTATATACGTCAGTCTCAGTCAGTCTGTTATATTCTTTGAAGTGTGCCTGCAGTTGTCGGTCTGAAATATCACCATCGTATCTGAATAAGAAAAAAGTATCTTCTTAATCGCTCGAGGGTATCAAAAGCATAAATTTCATAGCTGAACTCCAGTGACTTTATTCGTATGATAAAATATTGACTCTTTTTTTTTCCTTTCCTTTCTTTATGTAGATACACACAATACCTTATACACAACGTCGCTGAGATGACGGTTCTATAAATAAAGACAGCGTATCGATTAAACTGTAACACATTTCTTATTTCCCATGTATATATGCCTATGTATACATCGACGACGATAAATATGTTTATGTATACGTGAGTCGTATAGCCAGCGGGTTTAGAACCTGAGGTATAATGTTTCTAAGAGGCGAGCGCTGCGGCTGTGGACTTGTAAGCCCGAAGCTGACGAGGATTGCTTCCGGTGCAAGATGGGCGTTGGGGAGTACGACGTCTTTTGTGCGTCCTTCTGTATACCGTATATATGGTGCCAGGGGTGCGAAATCTCTCGGGGGCGTCTCACGCCGTATAATCTATTCTACGTCCTTCTTCGTCCCTTTAAGAAGCTCCGAAACTATTCCAACTTCTCTTGATAGGTTCCCAGCTCGAGTTTGAGTCTCTAGACCGCGACGTGCAGCAAGGAGGGCAGCTTTCCGACACCCGTGAGAATCCAGGCGTCTGGTGATCATGTTATATTCAAGTACGGGGCAAAAGGTGCCTGCTAATACTGACGTGAAGTTTATACCGCAGGATTTTCATTTCACGGATAAATTATACTCCGTCTAAATTCCAACCAATCGTTCCGTCTTTGCTATAACTAACAAATAAATCAAGAGTCATTATTCAATCCACCCATCCATCCATCGCGGATAGCGATGAGTCTCCGGGACGACTAATTGATCGGAACCTTCGATTTGATTGGCTCTTAAGATTCCTCATCGGATGCACAGTTATCATCTGAGTTTATATTAAACAATGGCTACAGTTGTGAAGGAGGAAACTATTCACCGATGATGATTATGCCGGTGGAAGAAAGAGTAAAAATTCTTTTGAGCTGATGTCACGACCGTCGTTCATCGATGCGGCAACTCGTATACTCTTCAGGAATAATTACCGACCCGTCATACTCACGAGTCGAGTATTATATGATGTATAATATCCGAGAATCATGATTCTGGTTAAAACTCAAGGTGAAATCTATACCGCGTGTCCGATATGACGAAGCGAAGAAAGCTAGTAGTATACAGACGTTAGTTTTAAACACGTGTAGGTACTGTTCCTAATCGTTTCAAACTTACGATTTTTCATTCTTTTAATAGTTTCCCATCATTAGTTTCTAAAACGGATGCAGGATGTAGATAAAAAAGTAGCGAATACTGACCGTGGGCTGTGAAATGTGATTAAATTTGTATTATTTTTTTTTTCTCTCCTCTTTCCTACGTTGCGAATAATTAAGTGAACTATATATATACCGCGAACGCCGGTTATAGTGAGAGGATCATAATAGCGCAATAGCTGTGCGCAAGTAACACAAGGCCGACAACGGCTGAACATAACTCCTCAGAACGGGTATGTGCGGTCTAAAATATAATAAAGAAAAAGAAAAAAAAAAAAAAGAAGTACTTTGCATCGATGCCTGAATGACGTCGAATGTTACGATATATCCATACGATATGTATACGTGCGGCATATAAATTCCAGAAAAATATCGACTGAATTGACAGCGTCGGAAATAACATAACTAATTCACGACGGCAGACCGTACACTACATCGGCAATAACATTGGTTTTAACTTCTGCTATATGTTGATTACGGTACACACGATATACCTATATACCTATACATAATGCGGTGGTATACGTAACTGTATTGTATAATACATCTGAGTTAGCCGGTGTTTTTATATACGGCTGTCCGCGAGCGTTCAATCCTCGAGAATACGCGAATTTATATTCGCGCGTCTAGACGACACGGGGGTGGATTATCGTGGGGGATGAAAACGCCGAGTCGGTTCAAATCCGGCCCGTCAGATGGCGCGACTCGTCGCTTTTACTCCCGCGGCTCTCAGTCCGGAAGTATGTTTTTTTTTATTTCTTTCTTTCAACCGACAAATTGTCACGTGGTTTTCGAAAGAATAAATTCACGCGGTGGGTTTTATTCGTGCGAGAGTTACGATATTTTCGAAACTCTCTATACCTTCCAACGCATGAAGTTGTACGGTGTATATTGAAATAAAATCGAAAGAATTTACGAAATAAAATTCTTTGACGATTTATTAATATAACTACTCGCTCATTAGCGAACGTCCTCGAAATTCTGTTATTTCGTGGGACTCGATCGTTACCACACCTACATCTCTTATGCGATCGACCTCTTTCACTTGTTTTTACGCTATCTATTAGCTCTCAACGGATTATTTTTGGAATACAACGTAGCTTTTACGCCATCTAATTCTGTCATAATACGAAGCAGCTAATGATTTTCAAACGATGAACGCTGCTCCTCGGCTATTTATTCCAGTGAAAGCAATTTTACTACGACGAACGTCGTCGTATTCCACGTTACACCGCGGCAACTCCGTGTCTACGATAAACTCTGTTAGAATTTATTTGCCACGACGTGTTCAATCTAGCGGTAAATCTTTGAGTGGATATTATAACCGTATATACAGTACCTAATTCGCGGTATACGTATGTGACAGTAACACGTGAAATTATTTTGCGGTGATGGTAACGAAAGGAAAAATAAAAATGGCGGTAAAAAAAATGAGGGGAAAAAATTATTATAACCAGCCCGGTGAGCGAATTACAACATCCACGCATTAAACTCTGATCTTTCATGAATGTGTGGAGTTATGACATTTTATGCGGAAATTCCGGTTTTAATTCGTCATTTTGGAAGAACTGACAAAAAAAAAATATAAGAATTTCAACGCGTTAGCAGAAGTGCAGCCGGCAGTCCAGGAATCTAACCGAAGTAGGTTGTTAGCAATAATTTGCCGTGATATTTTTCCGTTCAATTTGGTTATATTCGAGTCGTTGGTTTGTATCGGATTTCGCTTTCCTGGCTCCGGTTCTAGCTGCTGACTGCCATGCGCTATACGTATAGTAGAACTCGGAACTCGAGCGAACGTTGTTCTCTATGCAGATTTGGCTCGTTTGACGCCAGATTGCAATTCCAGAGGCGATTAGGAGCTGAGTGCAGTGCAGTGTAGGAAGAGAAATCGTAAAATTGACGGCATAGGTACCTCCCAGCGTTCTTACAACCAGAAAATCTGCCGGGACAGCATCTAGCGTGAAATTAGATTCTTAGGTTGCAAATATACGTATTATGTATACAACCATACGTACACATCTACGTAACTAAATTATACACATATATTTACGCATAACATACGCGCGTATTACGGAAACTTATACGTTGCACGTAAGCAGGAAACGATCCTCGTTCGTTAATTTCAGCTCCACCTGTTATGCTTTTCAGCAAACGTACGCAAAGAAATGAAAAGAAGAGAAAAAAAAAAAGAAAAGAGAATTCAACGCGAAGGAGGAAATAGTGCGCGGTGGCAGATTCGCTCGAAGCGCGTGGGAGTGCAGCTGTAGATCTCTGAGTCAGAAAAAAAAAAAAGAAAAAATCAGAGAAGAGAATTCTGAATACCAGGTAGAAATTCGAGAGCTATATTATAAAGTTCTTGCGGTATCGGTATCCCGGGTGCGAGCAACTCTGAGTCATATGCCTCTGCGAGTTGGTAACGCAGAATGGCGGAGGTGTGTGCGGATAGAGAGAGAAAGAAAAAGAAGTAGCGTTACGAATTAGGCGACTAGGAGAGACGAAATAAATTTTGCACCGACGAGTCTTGACGATATAAATATAACACGCTCAGCCCGAATTTAGCGAATGAACCGCGCGCGAGGATAAAAATTCAAAGAATCGGTGATATACTGCTTCGCCCAGTTCACCGTACAATACATTCCTCGCGTTAATAATACAATTGAAAAGAATTAGCTGAGCGTATATATAACAGAAGAAAAGGACGAGTTCAGAGGAAAAAGGAAACGGGAGGCTAGGCTACTTCCCCCTATAAATCGGTCCCACCCACCCCCACCTGCCCTGTTATATTCTACGCGGCTTTTGTACCTGTACGAGAAAATTATTTTCGAAACTCCAGAAGAATGTAAAAGAATACGGGGGAACATCTTCGGAGCAGCTGGCGGCGCGAGGCTCAAGTGCACGCATTATTTTTTTCCTTTTTCTTCTACGATCTGCTTTCTGTGAAAATCGGCAGAAACTACCGATCCGTGGAAATCAAACCGACCGGAACGATAGGCAGTTCGATTAATCGGGAGAAAACAATCGCCGGTTCATATGTTTTCTTATTACTGCAGAGTTTCTTTGATAGAAAGCTAGAATATCAGAATATGACAAGAATTTCTGATTATAAACGGATTTACCTAAATCGATTGAAATACCTCTTCGATGGCGAACGAATTTTCACTTTATTAGGGGGTTTACTGCGGCTGATTTATCGCGCGGTATGGGCGTGGATTTTGTGTGTAGGGAGAATTTGAAAGTTAGCGAAACGTTTTGAGGGTCATGCGGAGTTTTTGCACCCTTGGGACATGAAGAACGATCTGAGCAGCAGGCTCTGCAAAAGGGACATCTGCCCAGTTTGTTCGATACATAGGTATAGGTATAGTTGCTGACCACAGTCATCCCCACCATTGCTCACGAAGTGGTAACAAAGCCCGTCATATTGGCACGGGATACTGACGAAAATTAACAACCCATAGGAACTTAATCCGTCGAATTAACGGCTGCAGCGAATCGTCGATACGATATTAGCGCGTTTATTGATAAATCGGTATAATCTCCCAGATCATCAGCTGGTCCGAAAACTGCGCGGGCGATGTGATTGATCGATTCTTATTGGAGAAAAAACCAGAATTATATTTAAAATTGCAACACAAACTTTTCGTATTAAAGCGGTGGCGATGATAAACCGCAAAGAATTATAGAAAGTTCTGCGTCTATATGGCAATTAAATCGAAGCTGCGCGACCATAAGAATTTATTCTCGCTACTGCTCGACTGTTGTAATATAGAAATGGCTTCCATTTTTCTCTCATATATTACGCATAAAAAATAAGACTTTTATAAAGTTGGGGATTCGCTCGGAAAGTAATTTTTCAAATTTCGCGCCAAGCGACGACTCACCTGACAGGGCGAGAAATACCGTGAAGACGGTTTTCCTTCGTTGGAAACTGCTAATCCCATCCATAATGAAGCGATTTTTCATAATTAACAAAAGGAATTATTTCCTCTATTTGTTTAAGTGATTTAAAAACTCGACGGAGATTTACGATCGTTGATATAGAATTCTGATAGTTTTGGAAATCAAGGTCCTCGAATGAAATTTCTCACTCAGATCATCACCTTAAGTTTATCATTTTCACTTTTACACAAGAACAACAAAAATTATAAAAAACCAATTGATGATATTTTCCACGCATTAAGAACCACCTGCACTTTCAACGAATCATTCGAACGAAAATAACTCTCGTTGCACATCTACATATGACAGGGCATAAACCATATCATTCACAATTTTCCACCATCTACTTCATCGGAACATTTTAAATCGTGTATTAAAACCCCCAGAATTTTTCACCTCCAACAAAACTCGTAATCTGTCCTTCCGTACGGCGCCCACGCTGCAGTTGCAACGGCTGCACCGATATTCCAAAGAAGTAAGAAAAATGTTTCAAGGATCAGATCGAAACGGGACGATTCACAAAACAAGTTGTTTCTTTTCA
Organism: Athalia circularis; assembly: GCA_963978495.1. Taxonomy (NCBI): domain Eukaryota; kingdom Metazoa; phylum Arthropoda; class Insecta; order Hymenoptera; family Athaliidae; genus Athalia; species Athalia circularis. Next base: position 28,339,967 of record OZ021700.1, on the reverse strand, counting down.
GAATTTATTTTTCGAACAAATAAAATTAACCACACTTTCGCACAAAGGTGTCGTCGTATTATACGTAATCCCAGGGTATTATTTTAAAATCGTTTCCACCTTTGTTTGTTTTTGTTGTTTTTTCAACAGCCGCAAATCTGGGTCTGCGGATCACATCCGGTCACCGGAGTACAGAGGACAACAAACAAACTGACAAAAACTGTCAAAAACTAAATATACAAAAAAAAATAGACGGAAAGAAAAAGACAAAAATTTTGTAGCAAAAGTTCGGTGAAATAAATAAATTGAATAATTAAATAATTAATTAGTTATTTGTTGTACACTATTTGCACAGCCTTTGCTCTCTCCTTGTCAAGACGAGCGAGCAATAACCTCCACTTTGTTTTTTTTTCAACTCGATTAACGTTAATTAATCTGTTTTTTTAAATGCACACGTAAACAATTATTTTCCGTTCATTCGTCGATTCTTCCTTATTTTTCACCGTTATACCATGCCAAGTAGAATAACGTGATATAATCCAAGTTATGAGGTGAGGAAGAAAGTTTTTCACCACCGCACTAAAGTTGCGAGCGGACTTTTCAACGGTCGCTCGCTAACTGAACAGAGAGACGCGTAAGCCAGCCGATCTACCCCCACTACAGAGTTCACAAACCCCCTACTCCGCCCCCAACAACCCCCTCCTTCATCCTCGATCCCCACCGGATAGAAAAGCAACCGCCACCGATCTTCCCCCTTACTTCTCCCAACCCCGACGTTTCCCCTCTGCCCTTCCACGACGCCAGAAACGCTTCTTTTTTCACCTAGCGTGCAGCCATCGGGCAAACACGTGTGGAAATCTACCCATATAGATAGGTAATGTGTGTGCATGGTTTTCTGTACGTATTACTATGCCGTAGTAGAAATTTATGTGTAGGTTCGCTGGCAGGCAGGCGGTGGTCGTCCCCTCAAAAATCCCTCCCCACCACGGCCCTTCAGAACCCTACGAAGGTGGCAGGTGGTTCACTTTTCGGCCAGGGGCCAACTGTTTTGTCTGCTGCTGCCGCTGCTGTTGCTTTTGCTTTTGCTTTTGCCGTGTTGCAGCTCGACGGAGACTCTTAGGCTTCCATTTTCCAAACCTGAAATTATTTCGCCGCTTACCGTGCATCGCATCGTGCAAGAAATCTTTCTTTTTTGTTTTCTTTTTCCCATATTTTTTTTTTCTCTCCAACCGGCATCTGGACCAGAGATGCGGTCCGGCTCGTGGTTCTCTTACGCGTACAGTATTTTTCGTCGAGCTGCCATTCAAAACTTCTGCAAATCAGCGTCGTCGCTACGTCACATCAACCTCAGGGTCGTTAAGATCGGGAGGTGGAGATCGGAGGAATACGATTTTTGGAATCCATTACACGATTAATTGACAATTAGAAAGTCAAGTATGAATAGTCCCGAATCGAGGACTTCTCGGTACGGCTGCGTTGGTTTTATTTCGCGTGAAAATTGTCACGGTGTGATATAACGGTGAATATATTCGAACGGGCTGTGACCGAGACAATAAAAAAATTTAAGAAATTCCAGTTTTGCAATCCTCCAAAGCTATCGCGTGGATTACAGCCTCGACTGTTCTATACTTCGGACCGATCTACAGACGCCCCCGAAAAAAAAAATAAGATAAACTTTAATGAGAATGGGATTCTACATATCGTATAATATATGGTAGCCATAAAAATTCGTAAATTGTAGTCCTACTTTAGCGTAGGTCGTTGCAACGGTGGAGGATCAGGTTCTGAGAAAGAAAGGTGAAAAATATAGCTCATATAATATCCTGTTCCCAAAATCGACATATGGCTAGCATCGACCTTTGCACGATGTTCGGACCTAACCCAACCCTTGAAGGTCCGTACCTAGGCATCTTTTAATAATTTTTTTTCATCAGGTATTCGTTGGGATGCCGGTCTAAGATAATAGGGCATAGGGTTACAACGGTCATCGGCGCTCTAATCGAAGGCTGATGAAGTGCGGGGCGAAGAAGAGCGGGGGAAAGGGACCTACGAAGAGCCTTTGAAAAAGTTGTGGAAACAATAAAACGAACGGAGAAAGAAGGAGTGAAAAAAAAAAAGAGAAAAAAAGAAAAACACCTTTCCACTCCGGTGCTTCGCCGGGCTGCAGGTGTCCGATGATCCTCGTTTCGGTCTCTTCGTGTTCCCCACCACCTTGCCGTCATCTTGCTTCTCCTTCGCCAGGTACGTACTCCGGGCACGTCTCGCTTCGTTTGTTTGCCTCGTTTTCCAGAATCCGTTGAAAGATTACCACAGTATACCTGTACGGATACTTGCGTGTGTGTGCGGACAGAGGAGCGTACCGATGGTGCTTTTCAGTCACCGCGTCGCGATGCAGCTGAACCATCAAGAGACACCTTCCTCCTCTGCACCGTACTGTCCACATTGTCGGGATAACCCTTTGCAAGATCCTAGTTCTGTAGTAAAACTTTATTAAATTCCATCCGGGTCGAAGAGGGCGAGAGAGACCCCTCGATCTCTGGGGTATTTTGCTCCTATTGCAGGGTTGCCGGCTAACCCCGCGGTAGCTATTAAGGGGCGACCGAGCAATAGGGGTAAGAGAGTTTATTAAAATCTCACCATGTTTAAGAACCTAAGAATCGTTCGATGCGAACTTATCGTAGTGGGAGCCTTTTTAATACCTTATATACACGTTTACACCCTATATATGTCTTCTCACTCGTAAATTATCTACTGCAGATTATATATCTCGGTTATAATCAATTGTTTTTTTTTCCGCGCAGTATGAAAACAAATAAATGAATAAATAAATAAATTTAAAGAAAGTAAAAATCAAAACGAATGTTTGGAAACGAGGTTTTCATATTCACGTTTCCGATTCATATACCCATAGCTAGCTAGCCTGGTATAATATCTGGTGAGTGACGTAGCGTGAAACTGAATTTCAAAAGAGTGAAAAAAACAAGTTTTTTTCATTTTTTCTAGAGTAGCTGTCGCACATCTATATTCCCGGGGTTTTTAATGCCAGTATGTTTAACCGAAGAACCAAAAAAAAAAACAACAAAAAAAAAGAAAAAAATGCAAAACGAAGAGTATATAAAAATATATAAAAGATCGAGAGAAAATGACACGTACTCTCCGAAGGGCGAGAGCTGTGGGGAGTTCAGGCCCTTGGAATAATGAGATTAATTAAATGCACTCAGCGGCCGAATTAAACGATAGAACATTTAAAGTTATTTTGAGCCTCGAGTCATGGAATGGGATGCGGGGTGAAAAGGCGAAACGGACAAGCGACCTGATGAATGAACGAGTCGCGGGCGAATACGCGTTTCCTAATTAAGGCCGCGCGTATATACCGAACGCAAACGAATTCAGCGGCGGCAGCGGCAGAAGCAGCAGCAGCGACGTCCTCCGCCGCTATAGGTACGCGCGGGAATATAAGGAAAGGAAAGGGAAACCGGCGTCGTAAACGACCTTTTAACTATCCCTCGGTCTCCTAATTAAAATGTTAACGAACGCAAATTAAACCAAACACTTGACTCTGCAATCTTTCAACAAGTTTACTTTTGTCTTCGGACCTGCCAACCGTGGTGCTCGCCACGCCGTAACAAAGACGTCGGAAGATTCTGTGGAACGTTTGCCAAAGGTGTAGGGTTGGTAGACTCGCCAAATTTTCACAAAACTCCTTCTCCCTCCCACCGTTTTACAGACCGCTCCCTTAATGCCGTTGAAAAAGTTTCCGCTAACCGGCCCCGTATGCGGAATTATTAAAATAAAAGAAAAACTTTTCATTATAAACGTAATCGCGCGTGGTTATTTATGCGTCAAATGGTTAAAATATTTTACGGAGATTATAACGCGTTTTTGAATTCACGAAAAAAAAAAACAACGATGTTTATGTAATCTAACTTTGCAGGGGTACGTCGGACTTTTATATTTCACCGACACTTCCGGATTGAGATTTGTAATATACGGTCTAAAAATGTTACAGAATTTCAAGTACCTACTCGCAGGATAACAATTTTCGTCAAAGAATATCTCATGATTCATCGAAAAAACCAAAAAAAAAACCAAAAATGCAAACTCTTGAGGGTTCGCACCGGAAAGGAACGTGTTTTTTTTTCTTCTATTTATCTATTCTTTTTTTTTAAGATTCGCAGCCTTTCATAGGCTATCTATAGTAAAAGGATTCGCTCGTTAAAAATTTTTCTGCACAACATGCTGGGGAATTCTTGACGTGCGATGCGAGACGAAATTCTAATAAATGTTTTCGAATCAGTTCATCAAAAAGTCGAACATCCGTCGAAGCGTGTACGCGGAGTTTGAGTGAGCGAAAAGAATTTTAAGTCGATCCCTCGAGGGTGGCTTTTGAAAGGTTGACGACATCCACATAACCTACGTTCTCCGAGTGACCTGCGGCGATTCCCACCAGGTCATCGCGGCAGTGAAGTTAACCGTAGAAAGATGAGGGCTAGAGATAGGGTGGGTCGAGTGGGAGGTCGACGTGGGTTGTTATATAGCAGTGGTTGGTAATCGTCTGCATGGTTTGTTAATGCTAATTCGCGGCTAAACAGTTTAGCGGCGGATTCGAAATGCTCCCATTTCTGCTTTGCCGCGGGTTTGGTTTGCCGGTATCGGTGTGGGTAGGTTTCGGTAGGCCGAATCCGTAGGCAGCACCAACAGCACTTCTGGCGTACTCCGATGCTTTCTGCAGGAAGGTGTGGTGCCGGTATCATATGCATGTATATGGTGTACACGGCGCTGGAGGCACATCTCTCTTTGGTCGGGTGGATCCTTTGCCGGATGAAACCGCTCTGAATCATTAATGACTCTGCAGCAGCGGCGACGACGATGTCGTCCGCTAGGTTGTCGTTCCTACACCACCTACGGATGTGCGTGTACTCGGGTTTAATTACGTGCCGACAGTTCACAATAATTACCAGTTAGTGATGCCACCGCGAGCATTCTGCTCAGATCGTCGTTTTGCCATTCCTCATTTATGTACAGCCGTACACGTCTGTACGGATGTGTTCGTATTCGTATGGATGAGACGTTGCTAATACAGTGTGAGTTTATTTCACTTGCGAATCACCGACACACCTGAGTCCAAAATACCGCGATGATAATTGCCTGGAGCGTCGATATGCTCGTGGTATCCGGGCGAAATTTGTGTTCCTCGGCTACCGTAGGCGGCGAAATCCACCGTTTGAGGGTGCAAACGTTGAGCGTGAAGTTACCCCTTTGATCAGAGCCGCTGGAGAGAAGGATGAGGAATCCGTATACATACCTCGTGTATTAACTCAACTCATCGAGCAGCCACGTTCTGTTTCGGAGTAACGACGACGTGAAAACGAACCAGAGACGCCCACGACTCCGGTCATTTGGCACGCGACCACGCCAAGATAAATAAATTCCTACCGCTCTTCCTCCGGATGTTTCTCCAACCCCCTTGGGAAAACACCTAGTGTTCCGTTGTACCCGCGATGTGCAGCAACGCTTCACGCGTTTACGATTTTTTCGCGGGCTTTTTCGCGATTTTCGGTGGAAAAAATTGACGATAACTCGATCATTTCGAACAGCTCAACAAAAAAAAAGAAAAAAAAAACAAGTGGCAATGTTCACAATTTTTTTTCCATGTAACGTTAATTTAGCGCCTCATTTTTCATGATTCGTGACATAATCACCCCATGCGTGGTTCGACCGCATCCGCGAATGTGGCGTATAATTTTTTTTTCCTTTCTTTCCTTTTTTTCTCTCATCAAGTGAATTAGATTATAGAAAGAAATAAATTAGCGGGAACAAGGCGAGTGTGAAAAGAATTTGGAAAGAGTTTTTGACGTGAGCCGGCGCCCCTCGAATCGGGGGGCGGAGAATCGGATGGTCGGGGATTGCAGTGAGGCCGCTCGATTGGTTTTCCGCAGGGTCTTCGAATTATGAAACTTTTCTAACGACCGTCACAATTTGGAGCTCGTCAATCTTCGATAATCTCGGAGGTTTCGCTCAAGAGGGTCGTGCCAGGGTCGACCCTGTTCCAACCCTCCTTTTAGCCTCGGTACATACGGCATACGGCGGATCTGCTTGCTTTACCACATCCAAGAATTTCGCTTAGCATTACAATATCCAAGCAAATTGGGCCGCTCAATTTGAGCGAATTGCCTTGGTTGCTGCTGCAATCAACGAAAGCGTGGTATACACCCCATACATCCATGGGGTACACATATTACACACTGTATACACACGTGTAAAGCCTGACAAGTTAATATCTCGTAGAGATATATATAAATATGGAAATTCTGAGCTCGCTCACGTCGTTGCGTCGTGTCTGGCAGATTGTCAGTTGTCACGTCGCTTTACATCGAGGAAATCCCTGAGCTGTGTACTGCAGGGCGAAAAGGGTCGAAATTCAATGGCCGACATGTTACCAGCTTTCCTCGCCTACTCCCCTCCCCATCGCCGCAAATTTTCCTTCCGAAATTTCGCTCCCGTATAATATACCGCGGTCATTTCGGGCGCATATTCACATCCACGTAATGTTTAAACTGCTACGTTCGTATGTATATCTGCGGTAAATACCTGTTTACGTATACTGTACAAGATGTGCATAAATAAAGCGTATTCAGAACTGTGTGCAACCGACCCTCAAGGGTTCTCTTATAATACATAACCATCGGAACGTATATCACAGCTATGTGCCCAACAGGTATATGTAAACAACGCAAGTTATACCTGCGTTCATTTTGTTTCCGCTTCCGTTTCCTTCTCTCTGCGTATATACAGCTGATATTACACTATGTGTTGGACGACGAGAAAGGCGGACGTTTAGTTATTACGCGGACTATTTTTTTAATGAATTAGTCAAACGCTGCGTAATGTGAATCCGCGAACTACGTATTCATACACATGATTAATTCATTGTACACGTATGTGCGTTAGAAATTTCTGCATAAATTAACGTCTGCAGCGCGAAACTTCGGGTCATCGGCTAAACGACGCGGGTTAATTCGTTCGGATGTTCGGTAATGCTGTAACGATGATAACGCCAAGCGAAGCGAAGTTAGTCGGAGATATTAATCCATCGAATGATCGGGAGAGTAGAATTTTATTACCTTTGAGAGACCGCGAGTAACAGCGGAGTACATGATAGTGGGTGGCGTATAGGTGGTATAATTGTTGAAGTTTCGGAGTGCATGTCCACTGTCCGTATATACGTGGTATGAGGCACCTATGTATACACGAGACTATGTGCCGTAGAAAGTTGTACAGGTTAGAGGGTGAAGGTAAGGTCAAACGAAGCAACTAATTGGCAATTAGTTTTGACCTCGTTGCTTGGAAAACGAGTCTAAGCCTCGCTTATCGCGTAGCTCCCTATTTTTTCTATTTAGTTTTTAGACGTATGTAGGTATTATTTATATATACCCACCTGTATTATATCCACGTGTACGACTATACACCTTTATATCGTGGACTAAGAGCAATGCAACCTCCTTCACTGCAGCAAACTTTCAGAGAATATATTTGCTAGGCTGTTTTCCACACGTCCCATGTGTATAAAAGACCTTTGCCAACGTCCTAATGTCGACTTTCTTTTATACTTTTCATTTTTGTTTTCCCATTTTTTTGCATTTTTCAAATCCGAACCCAACCGAGTTGGATGCATACGACGAAGAATTTTTTTTTCAACGCGATACGCGGTGTACGGGGCGAGAAGCTTTCCCTTTTTAAAAATTCACATTCATAAATTACTATCCTGTTCCCTCAGTGACTACTTCCGGTCTTTTGAGGTACCTGTACATCACAGGTTAGTCAGTCGGACGCGTAGTTCATAGAAAAACACAATAAAACTCGTACTATATTTTAGAGGAAGGACTAGGTGTGTGTACAGAAAGAGAACGAAAAAAGAGAGGAAAAAAAAAGAAGAAAGGAATAAAAAGAAATGGAAACAGGTACCACTTATTGTGAAGGTATGGCGGAGGATTTTTGCCCCCCGTGGCAAACTACGGAGGACGAAGGAGAAGGAGAAAAGGAAAAGGAAGAGGAAGAAGGCGACTATAATAAGACGATGGGAACACATTATTTTTCCACGCCAACTTCCTCGCTGGATGTAAGAAGAACACGTTGCTCCTCCGCACTGTATGTACAGGTATTACATAGATATATCTCGGAAATCTTTTCTCCCGAAGATTTTTATACCATAGCAACCCATTGCAAAATTACACACAATGACGTAGAGAACAGTATATTTGAAATTGTATAACACGCTACTAAATTTCTCTCGATCTAATTAATGGAATAAGGTATTACAAACGGAGTGTAACTGTAGAGTAATACGTCGGTCTTGAAATTTTCAAAATTAATTTGTCAAGTTTGATAGTTTGTTAGACGAATTAAACTCGTACCCCCATAAGATTTCACCTGTTCAGATACGATTGCGCAATAACTACACGACTCCGAACTGTTGTTGTTATGTAAGAATTCAGAAAAAGGGATCGTTTGTCCTTTTTTTTGTTTTAAGACATCTGACAAAAAAATAAAACAAAGAGAGGTACGTACGCGAGGGTGGAAATCCTTGGGGGAGGAAGATGCGACACGTCGGTGATTTACATTTACGAAACAATTCCCGAGGGTTGTAAAAATGAGGTGCCACTCGAACGCGTTGGATCAGGAAGAAAAGAATGACGCGGGAGGGGGGAGGGGGAGGTGAACGACGGTGTCGTCCATCAGTAGAAAAACAAATTGACAATTTTCAGATTTAACCGTCGCCAGTTTCCCGCCCTTCCGATTAAATATAGAGGATATAAGCAGCGTTGCACAGGGAATAACGCGAGCGTACGTTTGTCCCGCAATCTCGACCTACTCCCACCCCAATTTTCGTTCGCTCATCTCCGCTCCTGCAAAACCATCCCTTCGCATTTCCCACCACCCGCCACCAATTCCACGGCTAACCGCGTCTGCAGGTAACGGATAAATCCATTATCGGGGATTCCCTCCTCTTTTCTTCTATCGAAAACCGCGCGTGCCAGACTCGTGACAGTTACACGGCTGTACCATTAAATCCGTCGTTTTCAAACCCACGCTCGCGCCGATCAGATTTTATTAAATCGATTGCTTGCTTAGCTGATGATATACACGCCTTTTATCACATTTTATTGTATCACTTTATATCGTATCACTCGTACAATGGTATAAGGTCGGAATAGCGCCCCATAATATTACGACTTTTTACGCCGCAAAAATGCAAATTAAACAAGGTGTACAATTTTTGTTCTTTCTTTCTCCTTTTTTTTTTTCTTTCATTGTAATTGTCTCTTTCGGTGTGGAATTCGCTACACGCAGGTATTAAATTAATGAATTTTTCAATTTTTCAATTTTTCAATTTTTTTACTTTGATGAAAGGATGAGAATGAAAAATTATGGGCCCTTTTGATAACGCTCAATTCGCCATTTTGGAACATACGACTTCACAACGTTGGACGGGCGATATTATATTCGAACGAAATTCGGTCGGCTTTTCATTTCAACAAAAAATCTCGCGGAATTACGAGCCTCGGTAATAGGATTTTTTATTTTTATCATTTTTTTTATATTTTGTCTTTTTGTCTTCTCTCTTTTCACCAGCTAATATATTTTATTAGAGCTATCTCCTTATACCGCGTTGCCAAATGTCGCGAAAATTCCAGAACGAAACATACCGTATGTTGAGGACGAATGACGCAATATTCCTGACATATATCCGCCATTCTCATGCTAACGCGCCGCGCACGACCTTAACAAAAAAAAAAAGCAAAGAATAAATAAAATAAAACAAAGAGAAACAAAAAAGAAGCTAATAAAGACATTCCACGGTGTTTGCGTTAAAAACAAGAATGAAAATGAGCCGGACATCAAAGATAAAAAAAACAGAGAGAAAAAAAAAGAATTAACACGACGGAAAGAAAGGAAGGAAAAATACTGAAAATAAAGAAGACGAAAAAGTCTAACAAAAATTGTAAAAGTAAGATAGAACAACAGAAGCAATTGCGCAGACCTGTTATTACTACCCATTGTCGCGGATTCCGCAACTTCCATACCCCCTTCACCCTCCACCCTTCACCTTCATCCCCGTCGACATTCTCAACGAATATTTTTCGTGCGGTGAATATAACCGAAACAGATGTATTTTTCGTACATATCATATTTCCAATCAGAATATTTTTCACCTTTCTTCTTTTTTCTTTCCTTTTTCCTCCTAATATTTGTATTTAAAATTTTTGAGGCGGAAAAATTTCATGTTCTATACTATCTAAAAATAAAATGTACGCCTGGCGAGGTTGATTCCGACCCAAAGACCTCCTGTTTTGTACAGAAAAATGATTCAGAATCAATCTCACCGTGTGTACGTGCATCCGAATATATGGGTGTAATATTTTTGTGTCTATCGAGTATCCATAGACCCGTATGGTAATGAACTCTTGTATCTCGTTGCATACGCGCTGGTTGTGTCGGGCACCGCAGTTCGTACGGCCGTTTATACCCCGCTTCATTTCCCTTTTAGATTATAATAATAAGCATCGCGTACGAGTTTCTTCGCGATGAGATGGTCGCGCCCACGCAGGTAACGTATTAGGTGTGTATCTGTGCGCCGTAGACCTGAGAAATACGGAGAAAATCTACGGGGAGGTCAAAGAGGAGGTAGAAAATATGTACATTTATGTGCGGGGCGTTTTACACGTCAGGTTCTGGCCCCTCACTAAATTCTTTTTTACTCGTCAGAAAAGCTTTTTTGAGCAACGTATAAGTATCGTCTGAAAAAATTTTTGTTCCTTTTTTTTTTGTTTTCCAAATTTTAATAGAGTGGCAAATTTTGCATCGGAAGAAGATAACATTTTTTGGAGTCTTTCTTACGTGCTTCTGGACACAAAAAAAGAGAAGAACTTCGTCATACCGAGGATCAAAATATGGACAAGTTGATACTGGGGGCCGTATGTGAATTTTATATATTATATATATGTATACTTTGATCACGTGTTTATGGTCTGTATACGAACGTACATACATAATATATAGATACCACCGGTAGGTCACTTGAATACGCGGACAGATCGAGAATTCCTCATGGTTTCTGAACACGTGCCGGGCAGGTATATAGGTAGGTTCAAACATCGCGTACGTATAGGAGATGTGCTACAGTTTTACTCTACGACAATTGCCGGCGTACGATTTACATGCTATATTTCTATAACGTGGATACGTGTAGCCACTTCACCTATACAGGGTGCCCCCCGTACGAACGAGTCAATGTTGAAATATTTTTAATTTCACACATTTTTTTTTTTCTTTTTTTTTTTGTCCGAAGAATATCGGGGAACAGAGCGTTCGATCGGCGATCGGAATTTTGAAAAATTTCACTTTTGAGAGTATACAAATTTTTGGAATTTCCTGAAACGAAACGGAAGATCCTCCCGGATTTTGAACCAGTCGGTTTTAGTTAACGTTGTTTTTTTTTCTTTTATTTTATTTTTTTTTTGGTTTTTCACGGCCACCCCGTAGATACTATACGTGTACGTATTAGCGATCGGGTAAATGGCACCGAGACACACATTATAGTTGTTACGTGTGCAACGCCGCACCAAGAATCGTAGAATGAGCTCAGGTACGGCTGTATTATATATCTATATATTCGTATGGCAGGCGATACTGCATTTATGTGGGTCATACCATGCAGGAAATGTTAGAGAGTTCACATGTACGCACGCATACAATGTACATGTATATATATACTGTAGAATGTATTTTATATATATACCTTTTTAGCACAACGTACGTTTTCCATTTTTACCGCGCCAAGAACCTATTTATTCTTAATTTTATTATCGTGGACTAGAAGAAAAAAATAAAAATAAATGAATTCTATATCGATTCGATACCGGGTCGAAAGAGAGAAAAAAATGTCTCACAAAAATCTTTCATTCGATTGATTTTTAAAATTCTCAAATTACCTGACATACCATGTAGCTATATAACACATTACCGATATCGTAACGTAATTCCGAGATATTATTTTTCTCCAGAAATAATATTTCGCTATTGCGGATCGGAGGGTATAACGATCAACGGCAATGGAGGGTATGACGGGGTCAGTAAGTGGAACTATTAGGTGCACGTAGACGTCAGTTACGGTGGAGACCCGCGGTCAGTGGACTATGATTCCTGAAGTGATCGATAGTTAAAATCAGATGGGATTTCGGTGGAGGTAAAATCTGTGCGATTCTCTCCGCAGTCGGTTACCGCTGCACGCCGCAGATGTCGTATACGTGTACGTAAGCACGTAGGTATGGGTACGGTGTTTCTGCTGCGGTATAATACCGTCGGTGATTGTAATGGTTGTATTATATAATTGATGCGCAGCCCATGACTGGTTAAATAATTGGAGTTGGACCGCGAGTTTAAATTACTGTAACGAGCTAGTTATCGAATTCTCTATATTGTCATGCAAATTTAACAGCAATCTACCGTAGGTATATCTACGTCTCCGCAGCTACGTACTACGTACGCCGCTCCAGGTTCGTGACAATTATGCGTTCGTACTGTTGGAGCATAAAATTTTCAAGATCCGTCAAACTTTATTCCGTTCCGGTGAGTAGAACGATTATATCCGTACGTCGTAAGAACGCATGGGGCAAAAGAACCTTTGACCCAAAAATGGAGTAACGAACGGTCCCGAACTCCGAGCAACGCGATACGAAGCGAGAGAGACAAAAATGAGAAAATAAAGAATCGAACTAGACGGAGGCGTGGGCGTCGGCTTTCTTTTTTCTTCATTTCCTCCCGCGCGTTCGAATTTCTTCGTATCTGTGGCGTAACGCGGAGTCGAACCGGGTTCAACTGTTTCGGCCGGGGGTTACGGAGCCGCTGACCTTCTCGCCCCCCCTCCACCTCCCTCCTGAGGCCCCGGGGGACACGACGGTGCCCCTGCACGTAGCCCGAGGGCTTCGACGACGACGACGAGGACGCGGAGGGAAAGGCGCGGAGACGAGGCGTTCCGTTGGGTCCGCACTCTGTGGTAGCGGTAGCGGCGGCAACGGCGACCGGCCGACGACTGCAGCAGCGAGCGGTACGAGGTCGAGAGGCCTACCGGGGTAATGAACTGCCAGCGTGATAATGAGCTAAAAGCTTTGAAGCTTTATACGTTACACACCGTACTTGTGATACAATACGCAGCACTGTAACGTACACAGACGATAGTCAGAGCCGAGATTTATATTTAAGGTAAACCACTGGCGGACGGAATTTCAATAGACGTCAGTCATCGCTTTATCGCATCTTTTTGTGAATACGTACAACATATACCATATACAACATGTCGAATGCACGCGAGACGATGCGCAGCGCAACCCGTTGTGAAATAAAGCTCGTCTACTTAAATGTGTATCAAAGCTCTTCAGTTTCGGATTATATATTGCACCGCTTCGAATTATAACAACTTCAAGAACTTTAAACGCCCGACTTCAATCAATTTATACCAAGAAATATCGCGATACACTTTTTTTCATCTCGCTTTAACCTCAAAGTAAATTTAATACAAATATAAACCACTCGCATTTCTTTTTTCTTTCCTTTACTTTCGTCTCTTATGATTTGGAATAAAATTATCGGAAGAGTGTACATGGTTTGGTATGTCTAGTTCGGAAGTAGAATCGGATTTTCCGAATCGCTTTGAACGTTTTAAAGGGTGTAGTTAAGCGCAGGTTTTCTTTTTTCTTCTTCTTCATTTTTTTTTATCTCTCATTCTTTTCCTCTTTCACGTTTCAACTTTGAGGTCGAGTTCCAGCATTCTAGACTGTGCGGGGTTTGAAATCCCGCGTCGTGGTAGAATCTCGTTCGCTATCTCGTTGCAATCACTTTTGGAATAGTTCCAAACGTCTGTATATACAGATATATAACCTGCGCCTATACATATAGTGCGTTATTGGCGAAATGGGCGAGCCGAGTTTCTTCATTTTTTTTTCCCTCAACTCTCTTTTCCTATTCTATTCTCAAATTTTTGATCGCTGAAGTTCCTCCAACCGTGCGCACTGCTCATGCAATTCATCTTTGTCTGGATTCGCGAGGATGTGGAAAAGGGTGAACTGAAAAAATTGAGGTTCAATTCTCTTCGGTTTTATCTTATTTTCTTTTTTTCTCTCTTCCGAACTGCATCGTTATTTGAAAATCCGTCAACTCTTCATTTTCACTATTTGTCAGGGTCCAGATATTGAAAATTGAAGATACCGATAGCGGTTTTTCTTATTTTTTTTATTCTCCAATCGCGATCGGATATCATCGGAAGTATAGATTTGTTGGTCGAACAGTATGTGGGAAAGCAAGTCGCGGATAAGCTCCGCAGGGCAGAGAAAATGAAGTTACCAGTTTTCCTATAACAGCTGCAGGATTCTATACGTATTAAACTCCTAGTTTCTAGCCACTAGTTACTACTTTTCATTACCGAGGTATAAAGTTCTAGTGACAGCGCGGTGCACGGTGCTGCTACCGCGGGTGCTCTTCCGCTAATTGGAAACTCTTGTTGTGATAAATTCGGAAAAGATTGGTTAGCTAGCTCGGGTATAATCGAAAGAAAGTTTTGCTCCTGATTTAAAAAGAAACCGGAATTGTCAGCCGCCAAGAATTACCTCGATCAACGAATGACGAGACTACCTCTTCTTTCGCTACTGATTCGCATCTGTACGGTAGAATTTTCGAAATTTCTATAATTACATCTGCACCATGAGATATTCCGTACACCTTCGTATCAATTTTCAACATCATTTAGAGTTCTGTACCCTCTTCCGACCCTTCTGAGGATAGTTAATGATCCGCTCAAATTACGCTCGGGTTAATACCGTCAACAGGGGGTATTGATCAACAGGAAGTTGCGGCGAGGGCGCAAGAAAAGGCGGCGACTGAAACTGATTGTTGAAAATCTTCAACGACCTTATATACCCGGTGACTTTGGATTACCTACACAGTCGCACGGTATTTGCGTTCGCCAAAATCCCAACCTCTGGATTCGGCGACAGACAAAAACCGGAGGCTGTTTAACCCGACGTTATGGGGTAATTTATACTTTGGTGAATTAATTTCCGAATTCAACGAACTTCCGCGAAGGGTTAGATTAATTTACAGCAATTAGGTATACTGCGGGAGCTAAGTGACTCGCGAGGTTGACGAAAGAAATGAAAATCCAAATTACGTGCATTTCCAGAAACATTCCCCACGGAATATCAACGTGCCTCCATTTTGCTGAATTCGAAACCTTTAGCCACGTACAGAAAGCACATGAATAATCTACGTTGAAAACTAGGCACAAAGAGAATCGTGTTTAAAACAATAAATAGACATTGGAGTTACGCTGTACCCGGAGGTTACACGGGTATGTAGAAATACTATACTACTTACGTATTTACATGCGTGGGTGGCCAACGCTGCATAGGTCGGTACACGAAGAAAATGGAAGAGAAAAAAAAAATTGATAAATAAAAGATTGAAAAATTATTCAAACGGTTGCGAGGCCGACACACTTTGTTCCGTGCTATGGTATGTGATACATACGTATATGTATAGCTGGTATATATATTTATACATTTGTTAATTAATTGTACATACATACGTTGGTATCGGAGAACCGGTCGTCCTGTTATTTGTAACATGACAAAGAGCAGGAGTGGAGTACAGGGTAGGGTGGAGAAAAAAATTGGAGATTTGAGCGGTTGATTTTACCTTCTCCAATCACCGCGCTAAGCCTGAGTTGTGAATTTTTGACGTAGTTGTGTACCTTTTGTACAGAATAAAGTACGTACGTTACACTTATATTCGCCACGTAGACGACAGCACAAGATCAGGTCACGTGCCTGCCATTTCCGTAGCGTGCGGATTTTGAATTTCCTTCTCTGGAAAAAGAGAGAGAGAGAGAGAGAGAGAGGGTGCGATGTCCTGTGATGTATAGACGTGGAAATATCGCGGTCGGATTTCCATCGCGGTACGTTTCAATTTTCGTAGATATAGGGATTTGACTTTTGCAGTAATTCAAGGGATCAGCGTGTAACGAGCCGACGCCGACGTCGCGACGCCGCCACTCCTTATACCGCTGTATGTCCCGCTTCTATATCTGTAACTATAGGTATACCGACTACCAATCATAGTTATCACGTCTGTGACTATTAACGTCGAAGATCTATCGCATGATAATTGTTGTTCCAATCGATCCGCTCGATCGTTTGCGTAACACATTTTACAACCCCTCGCTCGCATTTCATATAAGTCGACGGATATTATTTGAGAATTGCTTTATACAGACTTTCATTTGTCGACTTGAACTTTCTTTTCTTCATCTTTTTTACTTTCCTCGTTTAGTTTCACCAAGGAGTTTGCGAAAACCCCGTAATGAAAATAAGGGGAGTTCATTTTCTGGAATTTGCACAAGATTTATTATTCATTCATCATTCATTTGTTTATTTATATCGCTGGTTGTTCCTTCAAGTACTGAGATTCGTAATTATGGCGCTAGAGATGTTTTCAAAAAATACAAAAAAATTACGAGATGACGCGCTGGCGCAGAAGTTTTTTATACGATTATCTATCGATCTATTCGAATCCTAAGAGAGATAAAATTCTTCGTCATTTTTTAGTTTTGTTTTCACGAGAAGAAAAATGAAAGCGACATAATAATAAGAACGCTCGCTGGAGGTATGGTATAAAAACACAAAGAAGAGACCTCCGGCGAAGTTTGTTGCAACTGTAAGTTTAATTAACAACAATTCCGAATGAACCCCGGCCGAGGGTGGTAATAACGTAATTAAAATACCAACAGCTAGACCAACAGAGAGTTTAAAATTCCGGAAAATTGTTAGAATTGTAGGTACTATAGATCACGGAGCGGACATTTAAATTAATTTCGCGATACACCCCTACCCCCCACCTGCGTCTTCCACTTCTTTCGTTTCATACGAATGTTAGACTGATATATTGAATATTTAATTTCAAACTCGATGCTCTACGAGTGTTCGTTTTCCTTTTCCTTTTGTTTTTTTTCCAAACCTTGACGACCGGCCTAATGGTTATCAGGTGGTGAAGAAAAAACGGGGGTGAGAAGAGTACTTATAATTTTTGGCAACCCACGCGCGCGCCGTGGTTCTTCGGATGGCTGAAAATTGATCAATTTAGAAAACAAATGCCTGCTACCTCGCACTACGGAGGTGGTGGGCCCCATTATTTTCGAAGGCGCCAGCCGTCTGCCGAAGGGCTTAAGGAACCATAATCTTCTAAGGCCTAAATTACGCCCAAAATGGCGTCCAATGCGGCTTTAACGGACCTGCACAGCTATGGAACGAGCCTCGGATTCCCGCGTCCTCCAGAAAAAGTCAAAACTCGTTTTTGTACTCCTTGTACTCATATACATATGCATGCTAGATGTTTAGATATAACTATGTATACATACATGTACGCGTACATATATATATTATAATACGACAGCGGGCCGTTTCACAGTTTCTTATTCTCCCATGTTGTTTTCCCCTACTTCTTCACTCCTTCATCTCCTTTTCCAATTCTCTTTCAACTCGTATCGCACCCATTAGCACGAGATCTACGTCTCGCTTTGTGGAGAAGAAATATCTCTTCGTTTACATCCAGCTGCACAGCCTCATCTCATGGTCTCATATATAAGGACGATCCCAGGTATCCTAGAAAATCACGACGAGCTCACGCGTGCGCTTATATGTTCATTATTATATGACGTAAGTTTGAAGGTAAAAATTATTACACACACCTATAGCGAGTGAATAGATAATCTGCATAATTAACCGTATGAAAAAATGGCTCGCGTATTATATGGCCTCTATTTGCCAGGGTCCATTTTAGTTTTCTTCTCTGAATTTTGTAGGAACTTTAGAGAGGACACACGTGTCGACTGTCAATGGGCCGTCAACATCCGCTGCGTGGTTGGAAGAGACGGAATTTTTATTTTATTATACATTTTTGTTTTTTTTTATTCGATTTCCTCGAGGGGAGCCCGCAACTTAGACGTATTCTCAGTGTCCGTCCCTTTCTCCCTTTTGTCGCTTCCTGCACAACTACCGGCACCAGCCGCAGAAGCGGTAGGAGTTTCGTGTCGCGTCTTTTCCGTCAATTTTTCTCCCCTATTCAGGTATTCAGATGCCCATTTTTTATCGTACAAAAAATTTCTCGTCTCTCGATCTTCTCTTTATATTATCCATTTATTCCGACCGCCGATCAGACTTAGAGAATAAGACAACGACCAATTTCATCCAGGAACCATTTCTTCGAGTCACGCGATGCTCCGAAACGATTGCAACGCGCATCAAGTTTGGGCCCCTCGGGCCAGCAGATGTTCGCTGAAGGATCGTTCTCGATCGGTCCGCAGCCCAGGCTCCGCAGCAGACGATCTTATAATACCTACTTCGAGTTTTTTAAATATGGCAACGCTGGAGAAACGCGTTCGGTTAACTTACTCGGCATACCTGAACTCGCACCGCGATCTTCGGAGCTTGCTTCGCTCGGGCAACTTGAACCGGCTACCTGAGGCTCGAGGTGATCTGGCAACGCTGTATTTGGGCTCCAGGCGGCTGCCTGCGTGTCAAGAACCGGCCCCGACGCTGCCATTGTCTGGGGCCTTAAGAGCAGGACCCTATACCGTGTTCGACGTTACTGTTAAGGTACACTGCGTTCAGGTTCACTTGATTCCCTTTTAACGATCTTTGATTCGATTTCCGATTCTCAAGTGCGCTATACTTTTTTCTCTTTCGAGTAGCCAGAAAATGGGAAAATGATAAACTGAACAAAAAGAGGAGAATTTAACTTATAAAATTTTCAGACCAAAACAAGTTTGCATTATGCGAATAATTTTTTTACGTTTTCAAAAAATTTAAAACAAGAAAACAAAATCAAATTCACGTAATTTATTGAAACCCGTTCTATAACGGACAAAATAAACGAGCCATAATCATTTAACGTATTTTCTGTTTAATCGTTGCCGTTTTATGGCGGATGAATAAAATTAATATTAAATTTTATTACGAGTGGGTGTGTAATGTACAACTGAAGATTCCTTCTTCTATCCTCTGGAAAGATCCTGACGCGCTACTGTCGCTTATCATCTCTGATCACTCAGGACCGAGTCGAGAAGCAAAAAACAGAAAAAAGTTAAGTGGATTCCGAAGCTTCAAAAATCGGATTTAGAAAACTGAGCCCTCTGATATACGGGGAGGTAAAAATTTGAATAAGTCATACCGAGCGTAGAGAAATGGGAATTTCGTCTAGACACGCATCGATGTCTCTCAAAATTCGTGTAAAAAGAGGAGAAAAGGTAACAATGAAAATACCTAATCAACTCGATGACATTTTTTTTTCACACGTTCACGCGGTACGTAGATAGGTATAGTATGAACGGAATGAACCGTCGGAGAGACGAATGAATGAGAGAAAAAACGGAAAAATGGGGTTGATAAGAGAGACGAGGATAATATAGGTACAGGACCCGAATTGTCATGCAAGAACCGCGTTTCCTGTCTGACAATTTCCATGGGTATGATTTACGAGAATACGAGCCTGATGCAGAGTTGCATCAGGAGTTTCAGAAGATATTCGTATATATTAGTACATATATGTAGCCACCTCATTATACTCTCTATGGTTTGTGAATTTGATGCATCTCCATGCAGCGACGTAGCAGTGAACTGAATCTGATAAATGGAACGGATAACTTTAGCTCCAACTATAAGACGTATGGAAACGATGCCAAAATTATCTTTCGACTCGTCGTGTTGCAGGGAGCAAAAAAGAAAAAAAACAAACATTTTGACCTTTTTATTACGTTCTCGTTTTTGTTTTTGTCTTTTAGATAATTTATTTGCAATTCCAACTGTGCAGATGCGAGGCTGCGACAGCTACTGCAATTTTGTTGGGGTCTTTGTACCTCGGCAGATAAACGCACGCCGTCGACCCCCCTCTCTCTCTTTCTCCTCTTGTTCTTCTCTCCGTTTCTCGAGAGAGGAATCCGTCTCGGCGACCGACCGTCGCCTCGGCTCTAAAACGTACACCATAAAGAAGACGTCGTATATCTAAAGACATCCGCGGATCCTGCAGCATAGCGAAAGATACCGAAGACCGCTGCTGCTACTGCTACGTACCGTGCGGTATCGCTGCGAAAACTGCGCGCCGGGAACGAAAGCGGTAAGAGAAGATCTCAGATAATATCATACGATACGATAATTTTGTTTTCATTTCGGAGTTGTAGGCGTCGAATGTTATCGCGCTAACGGGCATCCATTGTAGACGAGCATATACAGGGCATCGTATAAACAGAGAAGAAGAAAACGACGACGGAGACGATGGCGACGACGACCAACGCGGATACGGTAGCAAACAAGGGTGCCTATAATATCTGACAGGTAATTAAAGATGCCATGGAGCGAACGCCGCGCCGTTGTTATGATACGGTATAGGTATACATGCAGCGATATAGCTACCTAGTTAGTAACTCTGATGGCCGGATTGTCTCCGTAACTAGAGGTAAAGGTATGTCTATTTGTATCCATTCACGATACGTAACACAATTTCAAATCTCAAGACTTCGCAAGACTTCTGAAAGTGCGATTCATTGGAGCGGTAAAAAAGAAAAAAAAAAAAACTACGGCGCTCGAGTTCTCTAACAGTTTTCAAAATTTCGAACACAAGAATGGCTAGAAATAGATGTGGTAAAGTGGAGTAGAAAGAAATTCCGCTGCACTTTTGGAATACCGTGTCCTGTACCGCACACGACTTTGGCTCTACCCAAGCGTCTTTCTCCGGTTACATCAAATTGTTTGGTCGTGATTTACGTTCGGCGATAGCGCGAGGAGTCGAATGTTGGGGGTACATAGAGAATCTTCCATCGGCACACGTACCACCTACACCTGGAATACATCGGTACATAGACAGCGAAGTACAACACACGAACATGGAACGGATAAATATAGTATAAGCCAGATGTCTACACGTAGTACTGCAACCGCCAGTTTGAAAGTGGAACGTTCACTACGTGGGCACTACGAAGCACGTTATGCATGTATACATGAAATTCATAAATGTATAGGAGAGACGTAACCCGGTCTCTGGTTCAGCTACTACTAGGAGAGGCGCAACTACACTACGACCATACTACTACCTACTATAGTTTTACTACTACCACCACCACCGCCGCCAACATCGCCGTTGGAGTACAAGCTCTGAAACCGTCTGGCACGGAGTCAAAACATTCCGAAGGTGCTCACGGTCGGCAGCACGCTGCAGCTTTTACGTACACTGTATTACTATACACGTAACACACCTCGCCCGAGGGCAGTACCTAAATTTAGGCCCTCGGGCCCAGAAACCGTTGAACTCGACGTCGAACGCTCCGCTCCGACTCGCTGACGTCCGACCGCACCGGCTCTCGACAGAAATTATACATTCGTCTACGATATTATACCTGTGCATTGACTTAGAAATGTGCCCACAATTACACAACTTTAGTTGGGAATGATGAGCGCGGAGGGGATAGAAATTGAAGAATTTCTAACCCGCGTGTATCCTACGGGTACCGATGATTTCCAGTCGAATTCCTGAAACTCGTGTGATTACACCGGCGCATTGTATGGTTGTAGTTACAGTGATTATATTTCATGGATAATGGTTAACGGATTACCGTGTTTTCTGAGCTTAACTCGGAACGGAGATGCAGATGCTGCCGCATGCAACGAGCACGGAAGCTCATATACTATATTACTACTGCCATACTGCAGCTTGGATGTATTAAAATTTTTATTGCTTCAATGTGCTGATGAGGGATTTTATGGGGGAGATTTTTATTTAGCTACTGCAGCGCCGTACGGATTCAACGTACATGGACGGGGCAACGGTGGCTGCAGGTTAAACGTCAGATGAAAGAGTTGGTTCTTCGTGACCGTATAAGTCGGATTAGGATTATGAAAAGGACTGGATACGGTTATGAGGATAGCCTGTTCATACATCGTTAAAAAAAAAGAAAAAAGAAATACACATTTTGTTCTCCTCACCAGTGTACATGAAACGCATGGATCTCAGTCGCCATGTGTGTAACCACCGGTCCACGATCTTTTGCAGTTGATTTAGGCCGAAAAAGTAAAAAAAAATGAAGACCAAAATTTTGGGTTTCGATCACGAGCGACGTTCGAGAGCAACTTTTACGAGTGGTTATAATGTCGTAACATTGATTTCGTAGGAAAATTATAGACTGTGAAATCGATTGGAGTTCTTCTGGCGCATGTACCTTATTATACACCACATGCTGCCGCTGTCGCTGCATATCTCAAAACCGAACACATGAGCATCGAAATCCGATATCGACCGAAAGTTTCACCAGCCTCTAGGCAAGCGTGATATAAATTCCATGTAGTATTTCGAGTAGATTCTTCTTCTCGTTCACAGATTTTCAGCGGAACAATGCGAAGAAATTATTTTCTCATATAGTTTGGCGTTTCGGTGTATCGCCAAGAAAAATATTTACTGCGAATTCGTCTTCACTTCATCCGAACCGATCGACTTTGCCTCGAATGTTCCTTCGCCGTTCCAGCCGAAGAACAAATTCCCGCGAAAAATCATCCGTACGGCGTTTAGTCGTATTGGAAAGCGCGGACTTCGTGGGGTGGCTTAGGACGAGAGACGAATTCGAAGTCATCTTCTCTAGTGCATGTTGCGACTAAAAAATAGCAACAGCAGCACCGGCAGCGCGATGCAGTGTAGGGAATAATACCTACCATTCACGTATCAAACCGAAGTCCTCAACGTTCTCCTCGTACATTCTACGCCGGCTTTCACATCTTCGATCTGGATCACACAGACGTGGACGAATGTGTATAAGATCGAAGTCGTAGGACGGGCCTGCACATGCATTTCGACGTGGATATCCCTCGGAAAGGTATGATGAGAAGTTGTTCTGGCGTGGCAAGCGAGTGACCAGTGAAGAGTTTGATTTCAATTTTCCTTTATTCTATTTTATACGTCGAAATTTCTCTTCGACCGCGACGTCGTCTTCGGTTACCGACTCGCCGTCGAGATATTGACAAGGTAAAATGCTGCCGCGATGAGACGAGTAAAATACCATCAACAACATGTTCTTCGGCTGGGACAAAATTCCCGCGGACTTATTTGCTCCTGTTTTTCTTATTCGTTAATTTTCCCGTTTTTTCATTTCACCGTAGGTGCCTACGTCGTTTCGAGGCGGTCAGATATGGTTTTTTTCATGGGCCTGCTTTTTATACAGAAGAAATTAGTTCGAGACGATGCTCAAACGTTTGGTACGCACGAACGAATACGGCCACGCGACCGGCATAGAAAATTGCTGGTGGGTTGGGCAGCGGAAAGGTATGGAAGTAAAACGTACTGAGGAATGGTAACGTTGTGAGTTTTGTGACGGTGTTGCAGGTCGCCCTCGAAAAGAACTATCGCGCTTGTTGGGTACCAGACGGCAGCCATTTTGGAAACCATCGTCTCCACACTACTTCGACAAAGTGCAGTCGAGTGTGCGACGAGTAGGTAGGTAGGTAGGTAGGTAGGTAGGTAGGTAGGTAGGTATATGGAGGAGTGAGGTGAGCACCGAAGAGTTGAAAACGTGTAGTATAAAACGTTCGGAGAGAACCCAGAGGAGCGAAGAGAAGAAGAGATGAAAAATAGGAATATAAAGATGAGGGGGAGGAGGAAGTGATTGGAGACACGGGGATACGAAAGAGCCCGCTAGGAACGTCGGGGTCAACGTGTGACGATATAGTGTATGACCGTGAAAGGGCAAGCTGACGAAGTAGATGTGGAGAGTGGGTATAGATTGTTGGAGATTTGCATTTGTAGCTTGTACTTTTAACGCTATATGTCTTGGATAATTTAATCCTTGATGTACAAGTCGTCATATGCATGTGGTCGGTGAAGCAGGCTTTTGACCTTCTTCCGCAATGCTTCATCTCCGTCTTTATCTTCTGTCATTTTATTCTTATATTTATGTATTTTTCTCCCTGACCCCCTGGAGCAGAAAAAGCCCGTAGAGATTTGAGGTCAGGGTTCGTTCGGTCTGGCTTATCTTGCATCTTCCTAATTGGATTTCGCATTGTCGCAACTTCAGATCGTTACCTAGAAGAGGATTATTATTCTAATTGGGAAAGCCGGAATTATACCGACGACTGAAGTCTGCTTTCGCGAATAATTAAGACGACGCTTTTAACCATTGTACATACAAAACTAGCTATATATACATATGTACAATACCTATCCGCCTACCGACTGTCCGGGATGCTGTACACTTTGTAAATTTGCTCCCAATTAAAGAAATTCAAAAAGAAAACAGAGGTAGACGCTAAAAATTAAACAACGAAATTAAAATAATCAACAAGATAATCAGAAACATATAAAACCATTTGGCTACTCGCACATAAGGAGCGATTCCTTAACACGAATTTTCAACCCTTTCGTTGGTGCGAAAAAGAAGAAAAAAAGTAACAATAAAATAAGTTGTGCAGACGTGCAAATGCGTATAGGCATTTTATCCATACGCGAGTTTTGCTTTTGAAAGTATAGCATGAGGACGCGGTGACCTCGAGGGTATTTGTGCGTCCCTTACGGACGTGTGCGAGGAGCAGGTTTTGAAGTCGTCCATCTATCAACGTCCTGGAAATTTAGTGTCACGTGTCACGAGGGACTGGGACCATCGCGAGAGTGAAAAGTGAGAGGAGGATCGTGATCCATCCAATTGCCGCCAAATTTTGGCACTCGAAGACGTGCCACCTCAGGCGAAAAGAAGAGGAAGAAGACGAAGTCATTTTCCTCCATATAGAAATTTTTATCTTCTTTGTCAAAATATCGTGGATATAAGTTGGCACCCGCGAGCGCTCGACACCCACGTTTCGGGGGGTAGTAGATGTGGTTAGTTTTGGGTCGAGGAGTGCATGAAAAGGAGCCAAAGAGATAAAAAAAAAAAATAAAGAAAAGGATAAAAAGGGTGGCTAGAAAGGAATGGTACTACATGAGAGTGCACGGGAAGGGGTCGGTGAAGAACAAACTTGGCGATCAAAAATACTCGGGAACTACTTAGCAGGAAAACTTGAGAGAGGACAGTAGCTGAAGATGGGTAAAAAAGGGAAGAGAAAATGGGAAAATGAAAGGAATAGAAAAAAAAATGAGAGAAAAAATGGGGGGGAAAAAAAGAATAGAGGTCGAGTATGTTTGCGAAACGTAACGGCCATTTGACGTAATGGTGACCAGTGTAGGTATAAGTTAGCAGCGAAAGAGGGTGGAGTTATACTTTGCGCAGTAGCTTCCTCCTCTACTTATATTCTTTTTCTCGTTATATTTCTCCTCTCCGCACACGTAGCTGGCTACGTTCACCGGGACTCAGGTAAACTCGTCTCTCCATGAAAACTGCAGTAGGTACATAGAGAGTGTCGTGATGCGAGATTTTTCCAAGTTAATGGAACTATTACCCGCCACGTGCCCGTGAAAATAAGATTCGCACCGTAGCCCAACGACGACAATGACGAGGAGCATGAAAAGAAAGGCCGAAGGAGAAAGAACGCCGAAGAAGACCTGCCCGGATGATACATGCGCGTTGTCACCTCATAAGAAAATACAGAGCGAACCAAGGGGACTTCACTTCACGTGAGTATGCTAGAAAATGTATAACCGAGCTCTGCACATAGCGCACAACACAAACCTATATTCACACACGTGTCTAAGGTACATGGAACAATTTGTCAAACGCAGTCATGAACTTTTCAGAGAAATTACGTCGCGTTACGCGCACGTGAAAAGGAAAAGAAAAAGAAAAAACAAGATCCGATGTGATGTAAAAATTATTCCAGATGTATCTATGGAATATAAAATCATACGCGCATACAGCGATCTGCAGCCACCGCGTTATAACTCGGAATATGCATTGAATCGATAAATTGGTATATAACAATTCGGTATCGGTTAGCACTCTGCAATTTATAGATTTAAATCATATATAACACGCATGCCTGCCCATATGTGAGGGTACTGAAACTAATCAAATTGGACAGAAAGGTCGAAGTCACTGCGAAGCGAATTTGCATTGCGCGGCGAATACTCTGTCCGTTCGCCCCATATGTCGATATGTATATGCGCATAAATTATA
This sequence comes from Athalia circularis, assembly GCA_963978495.1. NCBI lineage: Eukaryota > Metazoa > Arthropoda > Insecta > Hymenoptera > Athaliidae > Athalia > Athalia circularis. Next base: position 28,313,803 of record OZ021700.1, on the reverse strand, counting down.
TTCACATACATATCTGTGCTACAATTTCCACGGGATCGTATCTGCGTTTTGGATCGACCTATGGGTAACCGTATTGGTGGACAAACATTAACTAGAAATCAAATTACCATTTCCTCTATAACTGTATATACACGGTGTGTACACTCGCTCTGGTTGTATTTGTTTCATTAAACTCGTTACAACAAACGCGTCACTAACCGGTACTTGAGCTAAAATAGCCGATGATATTTTACCTGTAGAAATATGAAATTGCAGCTCCAGCTTTTCTCTGCAATATTATCCGTACCTTTACCTACTACTTGGTAACGGTTTTAGATTCTAACTACTTTCCAACGGAAACTCTGGTCCAATTGAACAGCTTGTGCTCGAATTATCGTTTCATTTTATCCGATTTCTGTTTGCTGCCCAACGTGTTTCAATAGAGTTTTACACTATTACGATATCAACTATTTTCTAGACTGCCCGACCATTTTCTCATCTGACTTATTCGACTGCGGGGTTATTCAAACGGGGAAAAATTGAACGAACCGGATTGCACCGTGAAAAAAGAAAGAAAATAATAATAATAATCATTCTGCAGTCCCGGGTAAATATGAACTCAAAATTAAACTCTGTTATATTTTTCTAGATTCCAGTGACTTTCTTGTATGAGACGTGTACAATTGTCTACGTCCAATGTTTATTGTTTGCCTTAATATTTCCTGATCTTGGCCGGAAATTTGTCGCAATCTTTTCACTTCTTGTGAAAATCTGTTTCTCGATTTCTAAACTTTCCCACCGCTGTACGGGCCAGCGGTAGAAGATAAAAAAAATTTATTCCAAGGCCAAAAAAAAAACTGAAAAAAAAAACAAGCTGAAACTTCACTTTTACGGACGTTTTAAGAAAGTGCCTGTAATTCCCACAATGATGGACATCGTATGTACGTACTCGTGTGTAATTTCTCGCTCGGAAAACGGGTCGGACAAGCTACATACTTTTTCTGTCTATACCTATAGCCTGCACGACGTGTAATTGGCCAGTTCTACGTATAATTTTTTCGCGGGATGCTAAGCGAGCTTGGTTATGGTTGCGGAGCATCATCACGTAATTCACCTTCTGCGCTGTACGTAGAAAGGAAAAGCAACATTCGCGTCTAAAAAGTAGATAGATGCAAAAGCCGGACGCTATGAAAGCGCGGAAGACAACCCCATAATTTTTCTATAAGAAGATGGGCGTCCAGAAAATCAAAATTCGCGGTGAGCCGAATTATTCGACGACGAAGAATTTGAAAGAAGAAAAAAAATATCGTGGGAATGATCTGTAATTTTAGATTTTCCAGACTCGCCATAGATCGCGGAATGCCCATCTACCTTGCTCAAAGATTTTCACGAGCAGTTCGCCATTATGAGAATAGATCCCTCACCGACTGTTTTGAGGTAGCGATTACGTGTTTATAGGAAGGACTTTAGCTGCTCAGGGGGATTAATAGATGAGACGAAGGGTAGGTAAAGAGGTTGCAGGAAATCCGTGCAACAGGTGGTGTTGCCTATATAGAGAGGGCTGCTAGGCTAGCGGCGCGCGGCGTCGCGACGCGGCAGCTTCGTTCGTTTCACCACGAACTTCATCCACTTCAGGATGCGACCGATGCAGCGCAGATAACGCGCCAGCTCGGCGCGGGCGTCGCGGCGGATGAGGAAATAAAAAAGAAGAAAGAGACAAAAAAAAGAACAAAAAATTTTACCCGCTGGCGGGGGTGGGTGGGGGGGTGGATATTCCGTCGCTCAACGATCCCGGATGGTGGAAAGAGAGTCACCGCTAATTAAGACCTCTTTGGTAATAATTAAAAACCACGACACACACGAGAAAAAAAAAAAAATTGGACAGTTGCCATAACATCTTTCCACCGTACATGTATAATCGATCAGAAAATGGATAAAAGTTCCACTGCATTTCGGATAACCTGGTCTAAAAAGCCTTCGAAAAACGGGCTGATTATCGGCGAGCTGTTCTCTTTAAATATTGTAAATTTTTTTTTCTCCCCTTTTTTCTGCGAATCGTTCAACCGTGAACTTTGTTATTTACATTATACTTATAATGGTGTATTTCTGGGCGTGATTTACATGAATCTTTTACAGAGAATGAGACGAAGTCTTTCGTTACAGCGAACGTAAAGTTTTTTTTGTTTTTTTTTTTCTCTCTCTCTTCGGCTCGATCATTTTTATGGGTATATAGATATGATGTCGGTGGTAGATTGATCGGAGGGAACGATCCTCAGACCGCAATCCCGCGGGCCCGTTGACTCTGCAGTATTTGTTACCTTTTCTCGCGAGTCATTGTCTCTCTTTCTTATTCTCTTTTGTTTTTTCTCTCTTTTTCGTGTATTTGCTCTCTTTCTCGAAACGCGACGCGATAGTCGTTCAAGTTTTTTTCTCTCGTCACTCCGGCGACGTGACTCATTTTCAAATCACTTGAATTTATTGAAAAACCATTCTTTGCTCTAATGGGAGGAACACGCGGAAGAAGGAGACGCTCGTTATCTTTACGTTATGTCTTATGTACATCGCATAGGTATATACTATATGCATAATGCGTTACGACGGAAGTATACGTGTATAAAGGTTCAGCTACACGAGTCATTATTTTGGAAAAATGTACCGGCTAAAAATACCCCATCGATTATCTCCGGAGACGATGGAACGTAGGCCATCGGTATTCCCATTAAACTAACGATTTTCTCAAAATGAGGAACATTTTTTTTCTTACATTTCAGATTTCAGATTTCAAATTCCAGTCTGTTTTCTTTTTGCATCTGTCGTCTACTAGTTTCTTCACCTGTGCTCTGAAAAAAGTGTACCTATTTTTTATTTTTTTTTCTCTTTCTTTTCGATGAAAAGGTTTCTCCGTTCGATTCATTCTCGCGGCCCATTGTCTTTGATGGTAATTCAACGGGAGCTGGTTTTGTCCGCAGGATTGTATGGTCTTACATGACAGTATAGACGCATCACATAAACCGCGATTGTTATTACCTTCCTTTGTTCATTTTTTGAAAGAATTTAATGCGCGTCAACCTGTAGCCGGTTAGCGTCACTCCTCGATATGACGCACACGATGTACCGTTCGGACATACCTGAAACAAAAAAGGAAAATAGTCGATAGAGTAAAGAAAGGAAATTCGTAAAATCTATTGTTTAAAAAATATTTTATATTCCGCGATTAACGTCGCTCAGCGTTCTCCTCCTTTTTTTTCTCTTCCATCCGATATGCCCACGCTTAATTCTCTTGATTTTATTTCACTCTCATCTCATTTTCGTCGATTTAGATAATTAGATATACACGAAATAGATTCAATTTAATCATCCCACACCGCGATTAATTTCAAGCAACCGTATGGTATATACTAATGTCTCGTCTCTCTCATTCTTTCGACTATATTTATATTTATAATACCTCTTAAAAAAGCGATAACCATCACATTCACTTTTTCACACGGGGTTTCTTGGAGCAGAAAAAACGAAAGAAGGAAAAAAAAAAGAAGAAAAAAAAAACAACGAATCACGGAGAAAGCGTCAATTGAAAGAAGTGGCCCCGTATTGTCGAGGCCCTGCAATGTACGAACCACTTCAGTGAGCGGTATTTAATTAAATTTTACGACGAATCACGGGGCAATCAACGTGAGGAACGCCGTTCCATGAGATGACGAAGCATGTGAAAGACCCGCTATAATAAAGTATAGCAGTCTTGAACAACCAACGGCAGAAGCAGCAGCAGCAGCAGCAGCAGCAGCTCTGATTTTCTCTTCAGGGTATTACGGAAGGTCTAAACCTAATCCCCTAGCCTAAACGTCAGAATTTTATACAAAATTTGTGCCAAGGGTTGCCAGTTAAGTGCCAAGCGTTATTATTAGGGTGAAAATTATAGTTTCCCATAGTATGCCACTATACCGCCGACGCTGCAGCAAATTCAACATGGCCCATGGAAATTGTTTCGCATAAATTAAACCTTATTACCGCAAAACAATTACCTATAGATAACCATACCCGGGTTCGGTAGGTGTCGGCGAGTCGAGACAACAAGTCCTTAGGGATGAAAATCTTTTTTTTCCAACCCGTTTACGTCGCTCGTCTCTTTAGGAAAAAAAAAATAAACTCCTCCATCCCTCGGATCGGAGAAGGAGAGAAAAAACGCTGAATAAAATAGGAGTGAAAAGGAAGGATGGGGGAGAAAAAAAAAAGATAAAAAATACCGGCCAAAGGTTAACCCCGTGTCCATTTCTGCACCTGTGGGACACTCATTACCCAACTTTCACCGTAGCGTCGACGTAGACGTGAATTCATGAATTTATATCCAGTTTTTTTTTTGTTAACCTTATTTTTTGTCGTTGTTATCGTTATCATTATGGTTATTATTTTTTTTCGTTCAAAAACGTCTTCACATGGTAGATCCGAGTTGGATAAAAGAGAACTTTTGACAGATATCCCCGCATTACGTTCTCTCTGTATAGTATTATGTAAACCAGCTTAACTCCAGAAATGAGAATTCCTTAAGGGATTTGGTACGTATACCTAATCGGAAAAGTTAATTTTTTTTTTTTTGCCCTTTTCCGCTTGGTAAAATTTAATCAAAGGGGTAGCCTAATTTTAATTGAATTCTTTGCGAATGGAACTGAAATCTTTCAAACGTTTAACGAAAAGAGAGAGAAAGAAATACACGCAAGAATCGTCGGTCGTATTAGACATATAACGAAATTCAAACAAAAAAAAAGAAAAAAATGGGGGAGTAAAAAGGAATTTGTGTCGCGAACGGAACTCGGTTGACTTCGGTGGGAATAAAAGTTGGTAGATCACGTCTCAGCCAACGCTGGGCGATAATGCAACGGTGGATATTCGCGCAACGGGGACAGAAACCGATAATCGAATTGCAGGGCGTCGAAAACGCAATTATACGAGGTCGACGGGTTATGCGAAGGCTCGGCTGGTTTGACAGTGAGTGAAAATTAAAAATCTAGCCTCGTCCTCGTCCCCGTGGCTTAATGCATTTTTAATCATCGGCTGGAAAAGGCGCTAATTTCAGCGCGCCTGAAGAGGATTCAAGTAGACTGTAGAGAAAAAAAAACGAGAATAAAAAGAGTGAATAGACGATGAAAAATAAAAAAATTACGAAATGTGTCCACAGCAGTCTGAAGGCTCTTCAAAATTTGTACCTCTCTTGATCTTCATCTCAAGTTTCAACTGTTCCATCTCCTTCCTCTCCCCCTCGCCATTCCCCTCTCGGGAGATATCCAACTCCGGAGTTTATCTCTCGCGACTGACTCCTCTGCTCCTGTGCAGTTCGTACCACGCGATTAAACCGTCGGATTTATCGCGTCTGGAAACGTAGAATCTCAGGACCCTTTGTGTCCCGAAGGGGATCACGACGCTCGATAGACAAAAGGGTTATTAACGGCGACGCGTCTCGGAAAATGATTCAATTGCAGGGGTAAAAAATTGAAGAAAAAAAAATCAACTTACGGTCAAACGATACAAAGTTAACCGAAGTAGTGCTTGTATATTTTATTTCATACATTTACCGAAGTAAGCGTGAAACCGTAAGCTGGAGTCGTTTTGTCGAAGATATGGCGAGATTATATGGAGAAATGACGACGACTTATGTGGTATGTATATTGTATGAGGTCTCCATACGAAGTTTGGTTGTTTCAAAGTTGTTTAGTTCAGTTTCTTACTACAGATTAACCGAAATGAACTTTCTAAGAGGTGAAATAATTCGCTGGCTTCTGTCTACGATACGATCCAACCAACTTTTGAAATTACTCAGTCTGGACGTAGCTCAGCTGCAAATCCAGATATTAAAAAGGTGCTTAAGACCGACTGGATTGAGTAGAATGGCAAGATTTATCGTCCCTTTTTTCAAATTCAATATCAAATTCAAGTTCTAAAATACACAATAACGTAGTAAAATGCATCGGTGGTAGAAGGTAATCTCCCGGTGGCCGAAACTCGAAAGACAAAAGAAGTAAAAGGGACGAACGGATCATGAGGGTAGGAATAAAAATAACAAAAATGAAAAATCAACCGAAATTCCATCGGCGGGGTACCCCGAGAATTGGAAAGTTGTTCGGGATTTGTTCGGTCGGCTACCTCAGGAACTTTGAAGACCAAATAACGTCCAAGAAGCAATCACCTCTTCGACCACATGTTGTCGAGGACGACGCCAACCATCGGGGCCTCGCATCTGCAGACCCGTCACACCGGTCCCAGTTTTTACATTGGCGTAGGAAGGCGCAGATCTTTTCATCTGCATCGCGCACGATACGTCAGAAGTTTCTTGGATCGTCGGAGGCCTTCCTTATCTGGATCTGCAGCTTAACAGAACTAAGATGACGGGTTTCAACTCCTACGATTTCAAAGTCAGTCGGAGCAGATTTCTACATCGATCCATTAATGTTCGACCCACCATTTTTTTTTTCATTCTCCTCTTAGTTGTCTTGTATTTTTAGACGGATATTCAAGAGGCATTTGCTGAGAGGCGAGTTCGAGGAAGACTTTTGGTTTCCGACTGGATTTAAATTCTCGGAAATTGACGTTATGCTTAAAAAATGGCGAACTTCAAGACACAATCTTTTTTTTTTCGAAGGCGATAATCCGCTCAGGATTTTATAGAGCACGAAATGGTCACGGCCCTTGGATTCCGAGGGGTATGCGATTGAGATTGAAAATCTGCTTTTTATTCAATCCTTTTACCGAGTTTTCGCAAAATTTCAATAAACAACTGACCTTGTAGAGTCTGGGAATCCACCAGGGGATATTATTTCATCGTTTCTAACTCCGATAACTTATTTCAACACTCCGATGCATCCGATGCAAATGTATCTGCGATTTTATTCACCCGAAAAGACCCTGGAGATCCGATGGGAAAAGAAGTTTCGTTTTTTGAAATCAATTTCCGAGATTCGCAGCCCGGAAAAAAACCAAACAACTACGTGTATACGAGGTGCGATTGTTTCGAGGAAAACCAGCACCTGGGTTTTGATTGCCTAATCGGCGTGACCTCCTCCTACTCCTTCTCCGCTTGCAAGGAAAGATCAGCAATATAAGGATAGGAAGAGTTCACGGGTCTGATGAATTTCCGTGCTCTCCGAATATCCCCGGAATCTTGGTCCCCTCTTTTATCCCGGATCTTCCGCACGTATCCATAGAACCATCGCGTGCGATCCCGAGGGCAATTGTAGCTCCTAACCAATTTTGACCCTTATATATTACCGGGACACAAATAAGTTTAACCCCCTCCTCTTCTTTTCTCTTCGCTTCTTGTGCCCGCGCCATTTTCGCAGTCGATTCTCAACCCCCAAGTTTATATCCAGCTGTTTCCTCATTTCGCGCGTTTCCAGCGTAAAGCTCGCTCAGCTCTATATGCCCAGTCTTTCAGACGTTGCACGACGACGCCGACGCCGCTGGTTTTCTTCAAGCCGGTTTATACCGCCGCTCCTACGAAGCCGTTACCTTACCTCTCCGCACACAAACATTCTCCCCGCCTCACCCACACCGTTAATACCCGTGTAAACGTATTCACGGTACACTATATTGTTCGAAAAAGACGCGCGCGCTTCGTTTAAAGCCAAGTTCACACCGTCGGAGTTCGCGCGCCGTGCAATTTCGCGACGATTCTCATCGATGGGCGGGTGAATTTTCGGGGTGAAAATTTACCGAAATTCGAACCACCTCAGATTTGCCCCCCGACGATGACGCCTGAATTTTCGACCCCGCAGGGATAATACGGCGAACGCGTGAGCTGCGGGAGAACTTTAAATTAGGAGACGTCCAACCGACGACAGAGCTTTAAATCAAGTTGGTTAAGTCCTTCGGAAGGTTGTCCGCAAGGTTTTCTCTGTGTGAGACAAGCTTTATTACTACAATTACTCAGAGAAAACCCAAGAAACCCGCGAGAGACTCGTAGCACGCACTCGCTCGAGCTGTTTTGCCGTGGTATATACGAAACGAGAAACGACGAGAGTCGTCAATGTTGCTGTTGATGTTTCTGCTCCTGGCGCTCGGTGTACAAGTAGGTATACCAGCTCCGCTTCGAACGTTGAAACTCGTGTACCGTCGCAACTAGAGCATGTAGATATTTGAATAAGAACGTGTACGTGTATCGTTGCGATCTATTCACGCGCGATTGTGGGTTTTACGAGTCAACCTTTTCCACAAACGGAATCAATGGCGGCGGCTGACAATTTAATTCGAGGTCAAGACGGCCTCGTTCTTCGCCGAGCGCGTGCAACTAGCAGATATTCCATTAAACAACTCCGGCAAAAAATCAAATTTCCAATTACCGACGTCAGACTTTGATATTCGATTTGATTTTTTGCCACAAATTCCTCTACGCGACAATTATCCTCATTACTATATATATTCAAGAGATTATCCTCTGCGTTCCAAGAAAATATCCACCCTATTACGAACACCGTTTATCGCGTCGAAGAAATTGCGTTTCGGTATCCGAAAAAAAACAGAAAAAAAAATCGACGTCGATTTTCTTTCAAAATGCAATCCCGATTACTTTATCGGGTGAATTTTACCCTCTGAATCATTCCGTGAGAAAAATCTAGTTTCTCACCACAAATTTTCCCGGCCAAAAAAAGATCTTTTCATGTACCTATACCAAAAGAAAAAAGCAAAATCACATAAAACTGTCGCGTAACTGCACAACTTATGGGGTATAATAACGGAAAAGTAAAAAACGAAGAAAAAAAATAGACGTCTATTACCTGTTAATTTCCAAGAATACCATATAAGAGAGGTAGAAGCGAGATGTGCACGGTGGTGGAGCATCATTTGACGGTGGCGGCGAGTTGTTTGCGGACGGAAAAGTTCTTTCATTCGCAGTAAAGAAAATCCTGGAATCCGAGGGGTTGCTGCAGAAACTGACCGCTTTGACGTTGGCGCGAGAAGACGCGGGTGCCGCTATGAAACGCTCGAGTAATTTTCAAGAAAAAGAGAAAGAAAAACGAAGAAGAAGAAAATAATACAAATACATACACCCCGAAGGACCTCCCCCTGTATCTCAACTCCGGTTGAATAGTCCCCGGTGGTTGAAAATTTTGCAAAGAGTCCTACTTTTCTTCTTCATTCTGCAGGACTCGAAACTCCCACGCCTCATCCCTGTTATACCGCCGCTCCTCAAAGAGAGAAAGAAAAATAAAAAGAAGGAGAACGGATCCTTTACCCGCACCTATTCACCCGGAGGAATAACCAAAGAAGTATTCTGGCTTATCGAAGAAGGTTCCACAGGAATCCCCAAAACCACACCTACTTTTTTCATCCCCTTCTCCGCCGCACCTCATTCCCGGAGCTCCTTAGCGGCGTTTAAACACCGTGTTTATTACACACGATATCTACCTGCGCGTACTTTCTGCCGGGTATATTTTCTCATTCCCGTGGCCCAAAGTTGAAAGCAAAGGACACTACGACTGGTAGCTAGGTTCACACCTTTTGTGACCACACGCGCCTCCCTGGTCCCGCAGGTGCGCAAGGTGAGGCAATAGGAGTAAACAGGTTTACGTGTATCACGCTTCAGGGGAGTGAAATACGCAGGAATATAAGTAGTGTTTCGAAAGAACGAAAAAAAACAAAAAAGAAGGACGGGAAATAGTGAAAATAAAATACAAAACTGGATCGTTTCAAGTGCTGATCATTTTACATACTCGTTACGAGTACATCGCTCTCGCGCATATATACCGGCATTAAGTCCGATGTGGTTTCGTTTCGAAGAGAATGCGGTGCGCCATGTATACAGCGTCGCGATACCTGTGCACGCATCGCACGCACCTTCATTTCAACCCCTCGCTCCCCTCATCCTCACACACGTAATTACACCTCTCCATTTATAAGTGCCCACCATGATTACGGGTGAATTATATTATACATGTACACACGAAAGGAGACGTTCAAGTTTTCTGCGCCACCATGCGATCAAAGGGTTTCATTTTTCCCTCCTCCCTTGTATTGCACCACCATGAAACACCCTTGATGCGAGTTACACCGTGAAGTAACACGCACGCTATTCATCGGACAAAAGATCAGGGCCTGGCCATGCGCGGACATTTAATACGGACTTCCTCATACACCTGTTACCGAATATGCGGGCTGCGGGTGGATCGAATCCTGTGAATATATTTGATCCCTTATCCTTTTTCCGCACTCTTTCGCCCTTGCCTCCGCGGTCATTCTCGCTTGAACGCTTAATCCGTCGTAAACCGTTGTAATTATTTGATTAGATGAAAATACTGAAGTCCTTTTACTTTCCCTAATTTTTCCGTTCCTCCGTTTGTCCGTCTCAGCTTTTCCCTCGGGGCACGGGATCCTTGGAACATTAATGAATGCTTCGCAGCTTTTCGCTTCTTCGCGCTCATCGCGTTCCCCAAAGATCACAGTTCGTGAAGTTATATTTCTGTATACCTATATGTATATCTACAACAGTGACGCTGTTGACTGTTAACAGACAAAAGCTAGTTGCCGTTAACAACATGGGAGACAACAAAACACGACCACGTAGACGTCGCCGTCGTCACAACTACACAGATATTGGCTTCCTAGACTTCACGGACTTGCAGAGCTGCGAGCAACGGTTAGTTAAGTTCGTTAAACAAAGCGTTAATGAGAACATGCTTGACTCTCTCTCCCCTCTAGATATATAGAATCCGGTACCCTGCATTATGACGCGAACCAGGCAGCAGCCACTTTTACAAAACTCCATGGCTCAACCTCCCGGAAAAACTAACTGCAGATACATGTGTACGAACGAACTGCTGAGCGTGGGTAAAAATTAACGAAATAAGCGACTACTGAATTGAAACCAAAGTTTTCAGGTTAGGTTTTCCCGAATAAAAACAATATTCAAACAATTGCGATTCAACAAAGCGTATATATCTAAGGCATGCAACATCGAGAATTATAACCTATCGGCATCTGGGTAGTGATTTCGAAAGTGAACCAGTTTGTTTAGAACAGTTAACAAAAGAAAGGTAAGCGCGCGCGCGTTTCCTGAATGACTAATACACCCATTTAAGCGCATATAAAACTTTTTACCGGTTCAAGGCGCTGAATGCGGTTAAGAACAATTATTCCGCACAGTGTAACGATAAAGATAAAGTTCAATTGTTATATTTAAAAGTAATTTATATAATAAAAAAAAAAACAATTCCTGAAAAGATTATTAACGAGAAGAGCGAAAAAGCTAGAGAACTTGGTAAATGTTTAAAATCTTATTCGGGCTAGCGATCGGGGAAAAAAGGTCTACTAAATCTCACTTTTGGATGCAGAGAGCATGAAAGTGTGAGGTAAAAGAATTCGATATAAGCCGAGGTGGTACGGAAAAGAAACGCTGCTAAAAAGAACTCGGTTTCTATACCTGTAGAAAAATCAACTAGGTGTTAGTAAAGTATAAGGGCGTGAGGTCATGCGAGTCGGAGAATAGTATAGGTAAATGTATAAGGTATAAGGTATAGTAGTGAATCTGCGCCAAGAGGATTGAAACAAGAGCAGCAAACGACACCGTGTGGTCCATAAATTCCCGGAAGTGACACGGCGTATAGCTCTACGGTATACGGAGATGCGGAAGTACGTATAGAGCGTAGCCGATAGGAATAAGTCGGCTCCAGTAGTAAAATGATCTGCGAAAAGGAACAAATGTCCGGGGCTCTACAGTGCGACGCGTAAGCTACACGAGGAATGAATTACCGCGCTTAAAGTACCTCGGGGTGCTCCGGTGTATAAGACCGAAGGCAAGAAACGTGAGGGAAAAAAAGTAGAAGGGAAAAAAGGTTGACCATAACACAAGAGGGAAAGGAAGAGAAAAACAAAAGGGGGGAATCTAAGGAAAAGAAGGCGAGGAACGAAACGGTGCTGGGAGCGCGATAAAGAGAAAAAATGTTTGACGGGAGTCGGGGAGGAAAAAAGAGCGAAGAAAAAAGAGAGAAAAAAAGAGAAGAAAATAAAATAAAGTATGGAGAAAGGGGGAAAAACGATCCAACCTCTGCCCATCGTCTCGCGGTCCTCCGCCACTTTCCGAGAAACGAAACAGGACCGCCATTGTAGTCAAGAACTTTGGCATAAGGAGGTAATTGAAGCGTAGGCCGTTGGGTTTCCAACCCACCGCAGAGCGCAGTGCGAACAGTACATAGGAGCTTGCAATTCTTAAGGTATATACACACCATGTATGTACATGCCAACATTTACAAGGTACATAGCTTTGGAGATTCCTTTCGAAAAATTGGTAGGACGACGCGTTGTTTTTTTAAATGGGAAAAAGTATATAAGGTTTTCCTAATCGCTGTACGTATTCAGGCTACGTGCTACGGTACAACTCGAAAGCACCGTAGTCGCACTCAAGAAAATCACTGCCTGTTACTTTAATTTTCCGATTATCTCATATTACCTCGTTAGACGATATTGCTACGAATCGAGTTAGCTTCTCTTACCGCCCACAGTTTTCTTTCTTTCATACGTACGGCTGAACTATTTTTTTCTTACCGCCCCCGCAAGCTCGCTCCTATTAAATTTATATTATTTTATCTACGGTCAGTACGTTCGAAAGAAAACGCTGGAATTTCGGATTTCATCGGACGTGAAAAGATTTTGGTTCTGAGGAAAGAAAAATTCCCGTGAATCTTCGCGAACTTTCGCGACGATCTGAATTTTTTTTTTCATTCCATGAAAAAAATCTGAAGTCAACCCGCGCGAATGGAAGCCATTCAATTTTCGACGATCTGCATCAAAATCTACGATTTCATTTTTTTTTTTTTTTTTTTCACGTATCCCCGCACTTTGCGTGCTTTACAACATCCATCGCTACAAAACAATTACCCGAAGCGACGTAATGTGCACTAAACTCGATGATATCTGAAAACAAAAAACTACTATCTACGGCATGTCCCATGTAGCTACACCCAAATGCAGGGGATAATATCCCGTTCCAGCGTAATTCTAGTCCATTTACTTTTCGAATTAATTATGCTCGCCATTAAAAAGTAAAATAGAATTAAAAAAAAAATAAAATAAAAAAAAATGAACACGAACGAGGAAATTGAGATTGAAAAAAAAAATAAAAATAAATAAATAAATGAAAAACACAAATTGTATTTACACGTAACATAGTTTTATATTTTTACGGCATGTGAGAGGAAAAAAAAAAAAACTCGTTTTCTTCCTTCCCGAGATACCAAAATTGCAGAATTTTTTTCACTCTTATAGCTAACTTATCGCGTATAATATACTCGGTCATATTTTTCAATAGTCGTGTAAATATCTGAACCATCAGACGATTAATTGATGGTTTGATTACTTTTACGTATACTATCCTTTTTTTTTTTATACATTTTGTACGTTTCCTCTGCGTCATCTCAGAGAAGGTTTGAGCGAATGGACCCAAATATTGTACGATATACCTGAAGAGGAAGCAGATATATATAGAGTAAATGTGATGTATGAGAGCATCTTTTGTACACACATCTTATAAACTCTTACATCCTGCACCGAGTAAAATAGGCTTTTGGCTTCTCCGATCACGTAAACGATAAATATTTCACTTGGCTCATGCGATACCAGGCATTTTGCAGGCACGAGGTTCTGATAAAATATATATCAAAAATATTTTGACGCCGAGTGTTCGCATTGTGGCAGCCAACAGCGCACGCAGATCCGCTGTGTATACGTATCTGAAGAACTTCCACATCATGTGGCAAGTCAGAAAAAAAAAGAAATAAAGTAAGCGGAAGACAACGAAAAAAAGAACAGAAATCGAATAATGAACGCATAAACACACCTCGATGTATACTCGATGCTATAAATAAATGGCGCCGCGTTTGCTCTTCTGGGTTTGCAACTCGAGAAAAGTCTGGCGGTGCGCGAATGTAACGGAATGCAATAAAAGAAATTTACCAAACAGAGAAAAAAAAATAAATAAATAACGAAGGAATTTATTCTCGAGTCCTTAATAATCTTTTTTTTTTTTTATATGCATTATACGATTCAAATCTTTATACGGGCAGCGGAGCCCACCTCACCTGTGCGTAAAAAAGGATGTTGGAAATTTATCGGGTCAAGAGGTCAAACGAGGCTAAAAGTTTATTTCTTCGATATATACGAGGTGTGTGTTTATTGCGTGGATAAATTCGAAGGAGAGAATAATTTGCGATCAGGCTGTAAGTGAGCCGATGACGACTCGATCTTTGCAGGGTGCGTGGTGTGGGGCAGGTTAGCATATTAATGTTGGAATCGGCAATACTTGACGGCAGCGACGCGACGCTGAATCGAACCGACGCCGACGGCGACGCCGTCACCGCACAGCCATTCGCGCCTCTCTATCGGGTTGACGTCGCGTTCCGCTTCGTGCGGTGCAACGATGCTCTCCTATGGCTTCTGCGTGTACATCGTACGGCCTCAGCTGGATTACTTATTTTATAGCTTTACCGTACCTCGTTTAGATGGAGAAACGAGGGACCGCTGCAGACCGATGTGACATTTTTCTTTTCCTCTTATTTTCGTTGTGGCTTTTATTCGAAACCACATCACCGTACCTCGCAACGCACGTCGGTTTACCGGAAAATATAAGAACCTGCGTCCTATCGGAAAGTGAATTTTATTTTTGAAAATGGCTTCATAAAACTGATTCTCGAATCATCGCGATATTCCTACAGATTTTTTAGGCGGTCTTATTTTCCGTTTACTTTTCACCCCATCCGGGGATCGGATCAGAAGTAGGTACTTTCTCTCGGTTCGACAAGCCCGGAATACCGATCTTTGTAATCCGGCCATTGTGTCCGGTAATCTGCTAATACGAGAGAAAGTATTGTGACGCAGTTTTCCCCCCGGGGTATCCATGTAGCGACGTAACGTACACTTATAAATCTGGGACTTATAAGCGTCGCGACGACGGCGTAAGAGGAGCTCGAACGCACGCGGCGCGAGGGGGATGCTGGAATCACCTACGTCTCGGCGGTAGTATAGGAGATACTTGACAATGGGGTTTGTGGTTTCGGGATACTATGGTATTCGAAGAATCTCAGTCACGTTCACGTCAGAGGAATGATTGCGGAAGGAGTTTTGCGCCAAAAGGAGACCAGGTCGTACGCGTCCCTAGCGCCAATCGACCCGAAACCTTCTTTGTCGCGATTACCGGAGAGCCGAGCTTACGATCCTCGGCGCCGAAAACCGACCGATTTCGATTCCGACCTCCTTCCCCTCGCATTATTACTATATAGGTATATCATTCCCGTGTACCTATTCCACGAACTCCGAGGCGGCTACGCCGATATTTCAATTCCCGGTTTCGATCTATAGATAGAAAATCCCGCGCCAGTTTCATTTCGCCAAGATGCTTTTGTCGATCGAACATTATCCGTCAAACATCTACGCGGTGCGACGTCTATGGACGGTATTGTATTATATTTTCAAGAATTCATGGACGTAAAACAAGGAAAATTTCTATCCGACGACGATCGAGTAGGTGTACAGCTAATTAAATACGTAACGCGTTTTTTTTTTTTTGTTTTTTTTTATTTTTTTTCTCTCAGAGAATTAATTGGAACATCGTTTTTTTGCGATAAATATACCTGCGCGTACAAACTCGCGGAAAATTCCGAGTAGTTTTTTCCTTGGCGATAGAAAATTATGGAGACGTTTAAAATGGAAGTTCTGTTACCACAAGATCCGGGTTTTATTATTCTTCTATTTTCTCCGTGTATAGTAGATATAATATATGTGGACGTGGTACTGTACATCGTGTGCTGCAATAGCTGCACGCCGTAGCGGCACGCCGGGAAATGACAGAAAGACAAATGCGCCTCTAAATCTTTTACACGTTACTCTGTTTGTACGGGAAACTTGTGACATCTTATTTTTAACTATTTCCGAAAAAAGATCAACGCCAGAGAAACTCTCTTATTACCAATTACTCGAAATCAATGCGTTTGAATTTCGTCAGCGCAAGAAAAACGATCTTTTTTTAAGTGTAGCTCGATTTGCACGGCATAAGCGTACAACTTTTGCCCACATTAGTTGAGGCTTGCACTTTGCTGAAACACAATAGATACGTACCTATACATCACGGTAACCTATTATACGATCAAACCTCGACCGACGCCGTGACGTGACTTTTAAATATAGAACTCGGATGACATTTACAATTTTAACCGGACGCCCAGCCAATTCGGTCAGCAAGGAATTTCACATGCACCGAACGCCTCTAATTACGTGAAATTTTTAGACACCCAGGTGAACGAACTTGTCAATGCTTTTTTACGCTCGTGATGAATAATGACGTTTCTCTGATTTTTGGTTTCCGGAAAAAGACTCAAAACTCAAAATACTTCGACCGAGCTGTAAAATGAGATGTGAAAGCGTATATGTTTAGAGAGAGAAGTGTTTTGTCACGGAACAAAGTGCAGTTTTTGTTTCCCATGGACTGAGGCGAATGCAAACTGTGCGGTGCAGTGATCGAAAGGATCTTGCGGAAGGTGCAAGATCGTCGTACGGAGAAATCGGAGCCCACGTGCAAGCATGCGTGCAGCGAAGACTCCCAAAGGGAATTTTAAATCTGCGCTCTCAAGCTATCGATACCCATAAACCACGTCTGATTTGCCATCTCTCACGGACTCCTTATAGACTGACACGATATAATTATCTGATCGTGAGTTTCGGAATATTAAATGTGTCCAGAAAATGGCTTTTTCTTTCATCCGTGGATTCGACTTTTCGTATCGCGATTTTCTTCCTTCTGTTCTCTTTTTAACTATGTCAATTCCATTTTTCCTCTGTACATAAATTTGCTGCATGTATTTGATAAAAAGAAAGGATGGGGAAATCGTAGCTGGGTTATCGAATACGTCAGTTAGGTATTCAATACTGATTGAATTAGTATTGAAAACTACTCATCAGGAATATACCGAGAGTAATGAAATTATTGGCAATCAATGTGAGTACAACACGTCAACCGTTTCGACTTTCGGAGTATGTAGATTTGCAATAAACGATGAGTCTGCTTTCAAAAGAAGGGGCAAAAATAAAAAGTAAAAATGAACGAATCGAAAAAAAGAAGAATCTAATTTGTCAAAGCCATACGCGTTGTCAGAGAACGCCAGCTCCTACAGTCGCCAGTACAGGTACAATGACGTATACTCGATTTCATTTTATTTTTCCTCTCGAATTGGGGATATCGAAAAAAATTAAAAAAAGAAAAATAAAAAATCACATTCGATAGAGAAAATTGGGAACAATTCATTCGCTTCTATTCACTGAAGATTTTTTCGACTTTTTTCACGGACGTACATAGGTTCATTAAATTGATTCGAAAAAATACTCGAATTTTAGAACCTGTATAATTGTTATGGGGAAAAAAATTCAAGAGTAATTCAAGATTCCGCTATTCTCTCGAAAAATCTCGTCCCCCAAAGAGAATCAACAATTCGGAAATTTTTTTGAAACGTTCGAAGCAAAATTTAAAAAAAAAAAACAAAAAATAGTATTATATTCTGATATTTTTTCGACGAGTCTATAAAAATTCCATGGTCTGTTTATAATATTATTACTGAAACATTTATGACGGCGAGCCGCGTACTTGACTCTCCAGTCGTGTTATAGTCTAAACATTGGAACTGCATCTTATACGTTCTCCGAGAAGACTGACACCTCGGAGCCGAGCACTAAACACTAAATCTTTAGTCGGGCAAGCCTAATGCCCGTTCCCCAAAGTACTTCGACTGCGTCACTTTTATATACATATACAAAGATAAGTAGGTACGTATGGATACGTTTGTACACGAGGCACATGTGGTTTGTTAGGAATAGGGCAAATATCTGCACAGCTCGGGTATGCTATTTTAGCTAGAAGCGAAAGAAAAAGAGAGGGAAGAAGAAAAAAAAGAATTGGAGGGAAAATACTACGGACAAATAAGAAGAGGAAGTAATGTTACCACCCGTTGTCAGATTTATTACTTACTCCCGCAAAACAAGACGCATATTACTTCGTGGGGAGAAAAAATATGTTCCTTAGAGCTGCTCTTGCCGAGTTTCTGTTGCTTCTGGTGTATATCTTGCTTTTTCTTTCTCTCTACAGTGGCCATATTACCTGAACTATGCGCGCGCGATAAAAGCTTAACCTAGACAGCCGTCCTCTGGTCTCGTCTAACGACTTAATTTCGACCACTGTAAGCTCGAGTAAACGTCAAGACCACCCTCTAATTTTGGCGATAAAAAATTCCCTTAATTTTTCAGACTATTTATTGCGGTTATGAGCTTGAATCTCGCCCATGTAATTTGAAAAAAAAATAGACTCCCTACATGAAAATCGCAGTCGTCTGAATTCTTCCTTTAATTTTTTTTTCGAAATAAAGAATTTGATGTACTTGAAAATATGGTTCTTCAAAAATCGAGCTGAATAGTGTTGAAAAGTTTCGAGAAATATTTCTGTTCTTAGCATCACAGTTAGCATTTCGCGGTATTTTCATTCTTGAATGTGCATTCATGGGTAAGAAATCTAGAGTACGATCAGAGAAGGCGGATGACGGTTGTCCTGGAATTTCCTGTTAGCGTCTCTTGAGAGAAATAAAAAAAATGAAACACATAGAGACGTATATACTAGAATATGATGGCTCAGCGCGGGGCTCCAGGGCAGATCTTCTTCTGGGAAGCGGCGCAACGCGTATTTCTCGATGGCAAACAACCGCGATACTGTTGGACCTTACAGTAGAGAACTTGAAACACATGGCCCCAGAGTCCCGGCGCCCCGCATTTTATGAAGGAAGGTTTTTACAGTGCAGCGAATATATTCGAATTACGTCATCATCGGATCGCGTGAAAGCATCTCATCTGCACCGACCACGTCCGGGACCTCCCTGATGTATTCGTCCGACTCTTTGTTGAGTTTAATTTTTTATTAGACAA
The DNA here is from genome assembly GCA_963978495.1 of Athalia circularis. Lineage (NCBI taxonomy): Eukaryota > Metazoa > Arthropoda > Insecta > Hymenoptera > Athaliidae > Athalia > Athalia circularis. Next base: position 28,294,891 of record OZ021700.1, on the reverse strand, counting down.
AAAACTAAAATTAGGAACCCGTCAATTACAACGTATGAAAAAATTCATTCCGAATAGAATGTTGAAAATAAATGTGATATAAATTCCCAGACGATTTTGCTTGATAACTGAATTGTTCACGGTAAAAATTTTGTACTCGAAAAACGAAGGAATTCTCTCAGGGGGAAAACTTGCAACAAGGATTATGTGCGGCAGGATATAGTAAAAATTGATTTTTCTCTGCATTTTTCAAATTTAATTAATAAAAATGTAAGGACGTTGATCGAGTCACCTTTTCAGAAATAATTTGGTGCTTTGAGATTCATTTTCGAATAGGGTGTATTAATAATGGGGTTCTCACACCTACGCTGTGAATATAGTAGAATTGGCGAAGAATCGATCTCGTCTATTTTTATAAAATATTCCCTCCTTATATTCATAGACTGCATCAACGAACCCTATCCCCCGCGTTTACCCTCGACAAAGTCTTGGCAGAGATGCACAAAGGTACGTAAATATCTTATTCTTTATTCTGAGAACGGAAGAAAGGATCAGGGGTAGGTATATAAGGTATATGCACCCATAGTACGTAGGATCCGCTTGCGCCGAATTCTCTCGTGATTTCGTACGTTACTGCAGGGGCGGTCGCACGCGGTTTGCAAGGCGCGCACCTGAATATTTCATTTCCTTACGTTTACCTCTATAAAAGAGAAAAAGTATGCTCTGCAAAAAGAAGGAATGAGAGCAAAAAAGTAGATACAGGGTAAGAGGAAGAGATGCGGGCGCTCCGGTTAAAGGGACGCGCACATAATAAACTCTCGTATATAATATGCCGGATATAATCGAAATCTACTTCAGTTTCTATTTCATCATCGCGCTTTGTACGAAAATCGTCAATTCAGTTTCGCGATCGAAGTCCATTTGTGACTTGAGAAGTATTTTTAAAAGTGCCAATCAGAAATGGACAGCGAACGAACGTCGGTATAATAGAGTGGCCAATCAGATCGGAACTTCGTGTACAATATAGCTATGACGGGTGGATTCGAATTGATTTCTTGTCACACCTGCACAGCTAAATTTCAGCTTTTTTTTTCTCTTGCTTTATGTTGTTTTGTTTCTTTTTTCTTTTCATTTTGAAAAACTGATAGGTGCGCACGAAACTATTGGGAGTCGTATTGTATTCGTTGCTGTGTACGAAAAAAAAAGAAAGAAAAACTAGAAAAAGACTCACATATTAATAAATGGGATAAAAGAAATCTGCTGAATAAAAGAGGGCGAAGAATAACGCACTTTTGATGCGATTGGGTTAGAATAAAATATACGTGAATATGTACATGCAAAGGTACCTTAAATATATAAAGAAGAAGAAGAACACGACGTTTTTGTATACACGATGAGGATAACTCCTATGGACCACGGCCATCTTGAAAATTTTTACGGTTTAGCTCCGGGCAAAAATCGCATAGTTTTTACCTCTTCCTATTCCTCATTCTTTTACTTGAGATTCTTATTTTTATTCTCACATATTCTCTGCATTCTCATCGTAATCTTGACCACGTTTAAATCCTCGTCGCTGCAAAGTTACCCGAGTGTGCTGGCGAGGTTATTTCTTTTCGGACCTACACATAGTATTTTTCTCGCGATTCCAACTGAACACGTTGAAAATAAAGCGAAAAGATCGAGAATAAAAGGGGAGTAAAACTGAAGACAAGAAAAAAAAAACTCGATAAAGTGCGATTGTAATCTTCTGGCCATTTATCGTTATACCTTTTTTTTTTTGCCTCCTCCGGGCACATGCACTTTTCCAAAAGTACTTTGAACCGTGTTTCATTTTTTTGCTTACTTCTGTCTTCTTACTATGCATCGGAAAATCGGTTGGCAGCTGGAGGACACGGCGTAAGGTAAAATATAAGCACATAACGCATAAGAGGAGGTAAAAAGCTGGCTAGTTGAGCAAAAAACCGGTTAAAATGACACAGAATGGAAAGACAAACCCCGCAAGAGTTGGAGGCTCTGAGTATTCTACCCTTACGTGGAGGATTCGTACCTACTTGCCGCTATCGGAACGGAGAGCGCGGCGTCGCCGTCGTTGCAAGAAAGCTTTGCCTCTCGTTAGAGCGAAATAGAACGCACATATGCGGTTGAGTCCCCAGCGCGGTATCTCCTGGGCTTTGGAAGCGGGCTTCCAAGTGGGTAACGAGTATCTCCGACGTACAATCTCTCTTTGCTATCCACCCCGGAATGTAGAAAAGTAGAGAAAAAGGAAAAACTTAATAAAAACGATAGAAGAGAAAAAGATCTGAAAGAATGCCCACAGTTCATGCGATCCAATTGCTTGCTTTTCGGGCCCATTTGGTTCGGAAGTAATCAGGGAATTTCTTTATCGGCTTTCGAAGGTTTCCCAGAGAAAAACTGCCGATCATATCGGTATATTAATTCAAGAAAAATCTTGAAAAGAAAATTCGCCCACGTTTAGTAGGTACGAGGCACCTATGTGCCCGGATGCCTATGTAACCATAGATACCGTATATAATGAAAGTATGAAGCGATAAAATTTTCATCAAGTCTGCATGATACTGCGACGGGTGGTTTAGCGCGTAAATGAATGAAAAATATTGTCTCGGCGAAGACCTGCAGTATGAACTTGGTGTACGCTGGGTGGTTTTGGTTCGAAGGCGCGGCGAGTCGGAGTGGTTGAAAAATGAAGTGATGTTCGTGGTTTTCATGCCCCCTGAATACTCCCGCGGCTATATATATAAGTAGGCAAGTTATAAGGAGAATTACGAGATTGCCGCGAGGATTACGAAGACGGCCCTCGGGAGGTCCAATCTCAAGGATAAACACTTCAGAGTGTTCTTAGAATCACCCTCTCCCACAGGGTAGTTGTATCCTCGGCCCGCCCCCCTTTTCTCTTTATAAAGAGAAGAGCCTCCTCCTCTCTTTCCTTCGCCCTGAGAAATCTTCTTTTGTTTCTTGCGGGACGGACGTGAAAACTACTCGCGAAAACTCATCTCGTCGACTGTGCGCGCTGCTTCTGCTGCTGCTGCTGCTGATGCTGTTATACCTTTTACTATAGGTAAAGGTATAAGATATGAGGGATGAACGGTGTGGGGATATTAAAAATTTAATTATAAAAATACGAGCATCTATAGCAAGTATTATAATAACCAAACTCAAAGTTATTACGATACGCTGTGCGGCGCAGTGAGATTCGAATAGATCTGCAGGATTCTTGTATGATATTATGTTCTTTTAATTATTTTTAAACACCAAACTTCCGCTTTTTCATAAGGACATCCAACGTATCCTCAATTTCATCACAGTGATTAAAAGGCAGAGTTCAGAATTCGAAATGAAATTTATCAAAATTAACAAAAATCTACCGAACCTACTCAAAATTTTTTTCCATCACATATTATTTCTGTTTCCAAGAATACTGAAATTTTTTCGGACTATCCGTTTTCCAGATTCGAAGGTTTTGATACATCCTAGTTTTTTTATTCCGAATAGTATTCTGTGTCAACTGTACATCGCATAATTCTTGCAGAGGGAAAAAAGTCAAAAAAGACTGATAAACAAAAATAAATCAATAAAAAAAATAGAAATAAAAAAAAAAAAAGGGATGCCGGACGGGAAAAGTTGCGATTTCACGAGAGTATAAAACAGGCGTCCACGGATATCCTGTGCACAGGCAACAGCAGTGGTAGCATATAAACATACATCGGTATATATGTATTTCGACACAACGGCAGATCAGACGTACCATATAGAGGATTTGGAAACTCTGGGAAAATCGGGGAATGTCTTTCTCGTTTGAAACGATCCATCGCGCGTGGATACACGTATGTACGCACATGTGTATGTTCGCTAGAGGGATGTAGAAGAAAAAAATAAAATAAAATATAAAGCGAAAAAGTAAAACCTTGCCAGGGGTCGGTCGCTGCCACTGTTACCACTTGGTCAGGTTGAGCCTCTATCTCTTCGACCTGATCCCGTGTCAGCCTAGAAAATATATCCGGATCGCGTCGCCGACGTCAAGAGTCCTTATTGTTTTTGACGGCTTTCTGACGCCTAGCTTCGTTCAGCGTCTACTTCATCCCTCTCAAATAAATATATAGGTCTATACGTACGGCATAACGTATTTTCTGTGTACCAGAAAATCGAGACAAATGACGCGACGAGGCTGCCTTGACGATTCGTCATTTTCCTCTCGATATTTTTCCACTCATTTTTTTTTGTCGTCCACAAATATCTTTACCGATCTAGATAATAAGGGTGTGTAACGATTGAAGTGTCGGGGAACGAAAAATTAAATAAAAAATAACCAAATCCTGATCCTGATACCACAATTTGAAAAAAAAAAACAAAAGAATCGGTTCTTCATTTTTCTTTTAACTTTTCAAACGGGCAATAGGTCGATAAATCCTGGCTTGGAGAGATTAAATTTTGCGTGCTATCCGATGGAAATATATAACCTGACCTCAACGGGCCACCAATACCATTCGTCGTTCGGACGACGGCTGATGAAACTTACAACCCGCAACCCCGTATGTAATAGCGTACAGAGATCGGGTGGTCCTTTTCTCATTCGCTTCGCAGCGCTTTATAGTCCCTGCACTTTACTTTCTTCTTTTCCTTTCTCTTCTCCTCTGCGTTTTTCCCTTTTTCCCCGTCGTCCTAGAGAGGAAAAAGAGATAGAAAGTTCCTCTTCGTACGATTTTTACCAGACACAAAGGAGGAAATAAAAGATTGGCTCACCAAAAGAGCCGGGATGAGAAAGAAAAAAAGGAAGAGAGAAATGAAAAAAAAAAATCAAATAAAATGAAATTACTACGCTTTGCTTGATCAATTTTGATCGAGTTAAGAGAAGACGCTCGTGTAATTCCATATCAAAAGTATATCTATACTCAAAAATTACATTGCGCGACTCAGAGAAACTTTTAGTTTTCATATAATAATGTAATGAAATTCTAGTTGCTTGAAATGCGAGCGACCAACTTAGGTATTACCCACATAACGAACGTGCATCATCCCCTCGTAAACCAGGAAACTCCGTAGGAAGTTTCCTACGTTGGTATATAAACCTACTTGGAATAGTCGACTCATTGTTGGGGACGAACCTCATACGGCGAAACTGCACGGGAGTAGCGAATAATGTGAATTTTCGTCTCAATCTAGAAACAGAAATCAGTGTGGAGCGCGTTGTTATAATATCGTCGTCCCCGAGGTCGTCACTATCCCTCCTAGGTACGCATGTAGGAAAAGGACCTTCCCAGACGGAGGATATAATGATCGCTCTTCTCGTCACGGCAGTAGACGCGATCGGACGAACTAACGTCGGCGACAATGGTGCCGTTTGAACGGTGAGGCAAAAGAGGCATTTCAAGAGCTGCCTGGAGCTCGTAAAAACGACGTTTGATGAGCACTTACGAGGACGTAAAAAGCACATAAGAAGAAAGAAAACAAAAAAAAAAGTATCTTTCGAATATGTATCCACATGTATACGTACAGGATGTATTAGCGGAACAAAAAAAGTCAGAACAGATGATTTACGTCTGCGGTGCATTTTTCTTCAATCCTTTATTATCACATCACCCGTTATAACAATGCGTCTCGTTCATTTCTACTGCACGACGTTTTTATGCGAAAAAGTATAACTTTTTTACGCATCGGATGTGTTTCATAGTTTTTCCTTTTTGTTTTTTTTTTCTTTCTTTCTCTTCAAGGTTGAATATTCCGGAGCAGGGAAAAAAAAATTTATCGAGTCAGCTATCCAGCGGGAAAACGATTTGATAAATATATCATATGCGTTGCATGCGATATTTTAAAATAGCTTTAATTGCAGAAATAAATTTCAGGCATTTTTAGCACTTAAAATGTTCATTTAAAATTAGTTTTCCGACGCTTTACGACGCGTTGAGAGGGTGGATTTAATCTCTTTTAACTCCCCCGCATCGTAGTTTCTTTCCAAGGATTTTACTTCCTCCGTTGCCGTTGCCGCTGCTGTTGCAGTTTAATGCGATTTGCGACGCGATTGCACTGATTTTGTATTTTTTTCATCCTCTTTTTTTTTCGCCCTCAACCGGTGCGCAAGATTTCACTCCTCGAATAACCTTCTTTCGATTTGAAAAATTTTTCATACAAAACCAAATGAAGAAAGAAAATCTTTTACTTTTTTTAATTTTCTAATTTTTTCACTGCCAATCTCTCGCAACTTTTTTAATTTTATTTGTTTAATTTTCTTCATAAAGACCCAAGCAGACTACAGGATCAAAGCTTGGAGGGATATAGAGGAAAAAAGTTTATTTGGACAGACCGCCCATAGCTCTCCTCTCTCTCTCTGCAGTACATCGCGCAGGGGTGCCGCTTCTTTTGATTTTCTTTTGATTATCTTTTTCCGAGTCGTCTGAGCGACTAGAGCGAAGTTGGTGGTAATTTTGACCGGTCCTCCATATTATGTGGGCTCTAGATTTTACGGAGTTTCCTAAATCCGATAAATGAACTTTGTTATACGTTGACTCGTTAGTCGTGTCTTATCGACCTGAGCCAAGGTATGTAATTTACTTTAAAATTATATACTTATAGTATAAGGTAAACAGGGAGGTCTTTAATGCTCGTATATAAGTTGATTAGTTAATAATTAAGATAATCCTTAACATGCAAGGTGGTATACAGCCGAACCTTACTTTTTTCTAACCAAACGGGATGAGTAGGGGGGGGGGGGGGGGAAATTATGTGTGCTCAAATTTTTTTCTTCTTCAGGCGTCTTACGATCAGTCGTGAACATAATGTGTGACGTATACTCTGCAATGTTAAACGCGACCCTTTAACGCAGGAAACGAAAAAAACAAATTCTATTCTCTAACAAAAACCAATCCCACTTATGCGATAATATCTTGTTTGACTGCAGTTCCTAATACGTTTTATTGTTCCGTGCATAGGAAAATGGAAACGGAAATTATGGGCAGTAAAATTAAAAATTTTTATAGTTTAACGTTTACGACACGTTGTTGAAAAATAATTTTCAACCCCCGTGCAGCACAACGGAAAATCGGAATAATAATGTATGCGGTTCAATCTACATCAATTTTATACAGATTTTTTATACGTCAGAGAATTTAGGCATAATAACGGCTTCGAATATGTTACTTCCCCCGTTCGATTTTTCTTTTCTTCTCCTCTTGTATAATCGCAATTTACTTCCCATGTATACGAGAGTTCCGGGCGTAACGGTTGAAAAGAAAAAGATGGGGAATAAAAAATAAAGTAAAAGACGGAAAAATGATGCATGAATATAAAATTCAAATCTAATGTTTAAATCAGAATATTTCTTACTACGAGTTATAATGTAGATTGAACAACGCTCTCTCGAGGTAACATCCGTAACTTTGGTCCAGAAGACATTTTGCTCGGTTACCGAAGATTCAAGCCGAACTGGTTATACAAACGTCATATAGTTCGCTGTGTGTGTAGAACACACCTAGTTAACTATGAAGACCGGCGTGTATTATAAGCTGAGAATAAACGGAGCATAAACTGGAGGTATATTATGTATACCATGTAAAGATGATAAATATAATTTTCTATTTATAAAGTCGAGGCTGAGGTGGTTCGATGCCCTGATATTTTTCAAACGGATTTGTCGGATTATAGCGATAAAATTCAAAGGAAAGCGAAGAAAACAAATTAGTAATAATAATAATACTAGTCAAATTCACCCCATAAAAATACGAGTCGCGGAAATTACTCAATGCATCTTCGATCCAGTTCCCATACAGTTGCGTCTCGCGGAGCTGATATGGATTTATTCATTTATTTATTTTAAATACGTGCGAAGCAAATAAAATCGAAACTCAGTCTTCCGATGCATCGACGCTGGATCTTCTCTGCCTTTTTACTCCTCTAACATCGCGCGGTGCGAGGTTGCAGTGTTCGTATAGATCAAACGGGGCCGAGTAGATCTGTTTAACGCTCTCTGGTGTCTGGAATTAGTTGGCGTTTATTTGCCTCGTTATACCCAGCTCACGTTCGTTCGTGATCCTAAACTGCCTCCGCCGTTCGTTTAAGGGTCTCTGATGTGTATCGGCTTTCCTTTCACCCTCTTCCCCCTTCTTATTCCTACTTCTAGTCGCCTGTACCTATCATAAATTTAATAACCATATACATACACACGCGAAATGGTGGCCCATGTGCGAGAGAAAAGCTTGTCTTCGACATACACATCCGAAATCAGCACGTTCTCAAACGGAACGCAGAGCTGGTAGAAAAAAAAAGAATAGTTAGTTTTTATCAATTTAAGAAAATCTACATCTGTGAAAAAAATGTTGTTTACGTCCTCGTAGCTTTCCTTCAAGAAGGTCCATTAGCGATCTGCAGCCTGACGACCACCGCATTGTAGGAGAGAATTTCCGTAACTACCGCATTACGCGAACTGACCAAAATGCAAGAGTAGCTACCAACTATGCGGACTTCCTCTAGCTGCGCCCTCCCGCATCTATTCGGCGAGCCAACAACTCGGTTCGGCATAGAGTTGCCGTTCGAATTCCATTAACAAAGAAATGGTATGTACAGTACGTAGTTGGAAAATTTGCAACCCTTGCACGTCTCATAACTCGGTATGATGTATTACGAATGAATAAGTACGTCTAATGTACAGGGCGATTTTTACAAAGCTCGCAAACTGGGAGGAGCCTAATTTGGAGAATGCGGGTCTTCCTCGAAGTCACTTAGCACGCGCTATTTTTTACTCGGCTTTCTAAATTTTTTCAACTTCTGCCGACCCCGGCGCGTTCGGTAGACATAAAAAGATCGAATAAGATAGGCTCCTCCAATTTTTGGAGTTCGAAGCGACTCACCCTTTACGATATGTATAATATTCAAATAAATATACGTATATAATACACCCTTAGACTGTATGTGCGCACACGGAAAACGCGAATATATTCGGCTTAGTCGTCGACGTTGGCCACATAAGTCAAAAGCTGCGCTGTTGCTACCGGTGGGTATGTGTTATAATATTTGCGGTAAAATAGTCGTATATACACCGTTTTCTATACCCGTGTATATGTGTAATGGGTTTCACATGCGTGTATCGAAGTTTTAATACACCGTTCCCGCATCGCGCCGGAAACTAATTACAAAAAGCTTTTAAATCCGCTGATGATGACAGCCGCGAACGTGTGTGTAACACGTGTATATCAGTACATATGTGTGCATTAATTTCTATATATGTTGAATTTCAGTTACGCTTTACATCATGGAAGTGCAGCCCGTCACCTTTGAGCATCGTATTTGCTCGAGCTCTTCGCTCGAGTCTCTGACCTTATGCGCGAGAGAATACATATCTAGTAGGTAAATTGAAAGGTGTGCGAATGATGCTGAATAAAAAAAAAATAGATTTTACTCTTCTTCCTTTTTCATTTTTACCAACGAATAACGATCGATTTTATTTACCCATGTCATCGAAGCGCGTTGTGTCTTATACTTTATATACATCGAAACCGGAATACTTGTTGAGCTTTACCTACACAGGTGCGCGCTGGGTTTGTAATATTTATGAAGTAATATTCTATTCGCGAAGTTTACGGGTCGGATGGGTTCTACATAGCTACGAGGTTTGGCGATGATTTGGAATTCGATCCGATCGGCGAAGGGCTTTCGAAGGTAAAGTTTTCCGGATTCGGACTCCTGTTTACATGCGATTATCAAACTTTCGCGGTTCATCATACGAGAATTTTCTTGTGTTAAAAAACTTGCGGATAGAACGGAAACCCCTTCGAGTATTTTAGTTCCGAGTTAACAATCCGCCCTTCGTGTATAGCTACGAGTGTATAAGCGAGCTGAGCACGGTGAGTTTGAAAACTCGTCGGGTTTCCCCGTATGAAGTTAGATCTTTTTCATTCTTTATTTTAATTTCGTTGTCTCTTTTTTGTTTTTCAATTTATTTTTCACCTCGCGTGCCGTCCGTTCCGCGGAATTTCGGAAAGGTAGAAAATCACTATATGGCATAAATATTCGTCCGAGGTGAATTTTCAGTTGTGTGTTGGATAGATAATTGTAATGTGGAATTATATGTGTTTTATGGTTTCGCGATTTATCCTCGCTATAGGTATATTATTATAGGATTTAAATCCTGCAACCGCATTGTCCGAACGGTGGGAAGATAAGAGCTTCGTGCCGCGTTTGAATATACGTCAAGCTTCCGCATTACGCTAGATATGGTGTGAGTGTATATTTATGTATTTATATATATATACAAATAAATATATTTATAATATATACTATATTATTGTAACGACGTCACGTTCTCGTGGACGCGTAAAACTGTCGAGGGGGGTTACTATTCAGTCGGTTGCTAAACCGCAGATATTTATTATTCTTAACGTAATAGTTCACCGCGAAGTGCAGTAATAGTTCAGCTGTTCTCGATCTCTCTCTCCCTCTTACTCACTGCCTTAATGGACGGTCAGCAATCGTCCCGCAACGATAAATCGAGACTTACTTACTTGCGATTCTTCCCAGCTTATACTTTTCTCGCGGTATACAGTAGCCGTTGCACTTCCATTTCATTAAAAAATAACAAAACTAAATCATGGCGGTGCCGGCATAGGTATACATATGCAGGTTGCTTGAAAAAGGGATGCCACAATTCAGGTGAATTCTGCGGTGTTCCATAAGAAAAAAAAAAAAGGAGTCGATTTTCTTTTTTGACACGTACGTTGAAATTTCTGTGACTTGTATCGATGGGATGAAAAAATAAATAAGAATTTATAATTATCACAAGAGAAGGAATTTTTTTTCAAGTGTGTGGCTTGTGATTTTTGAGTGAAAAAAATGGATCGAAAATGTACAAGCTGTCGCGTGTAGACTTGAAAATTTGAGATGGAAATTTTGGGTGATCGAACGCGGCTTGGATCGATACGAGAAATATTGAGGAGAGGGAAAGCGTGGCTTTCGAAGACTAGGTAATACGTAAATAAGATGCGCTGCAAGTTCATTCTAAGAGTCCGACTGGCTACTCGTGCTTCAGAGTCGTTGTGTCCTGGGAGCGATGACCCGCGATGCCCTAGGCACTTCTCTACTGCACACCGGGAGACGACCCGTAGTAAGAGCAGAAGAAGAAGAAGAAGAAGAAGAAGAAGCAGAAGAAGAAGAAAGAGGAGAAGGAGGAGGAGGGAAGAAGAGGAGGAAGAGAAGAGGAGAAGCTCGCCGTAAATGGCTTCAAAGTGCAGCACACACAGTTCCTTATAAGATCGACAATCAACACCGCACGCTTTAGCGGTTTTGATCCGATCGCGTAGATCCAGAGAAGATCAGTGATCACCGCAGGCCAATAATAGCCGTTCCGACAACGCTCGTGTTCGGATGGAGATAATTCGTGTAATACACGTGCGTATTAATACGTCACGAATTGTCCAGGCGGTGTTTGTATAAAGGAGAAAAACCCGTTCCGAGATTTCAAATCCTTCTCGCGAACTAGCGTCTCATGGTTTCTGAATGTTTCAACGTTTTGAGGCATAAATACTGTTTTAATGGGCAGTTATAGTCGTCTAAATTCTGGAAACTCTTCCGACTATTTTCTCTACGAACGCTGCAGCCCAAGAGGATAAAATCAAATAAAATGAGCATCGAAATAAATGTCACGTTGATCGTAAGCTTCGACAAGACGCACGAATAAATTTGCATCGGAGTTCTCTCTCGAGAATTTTTCTAAAATTATTGAGTGGACCAGACGACTCGAAGTTGGAAAGGGGGAAAAAATAAAAGAAAACGAAGAGCGAGGCGAAGAAGAAGGAGAAAAAAAGAGCGTTGATGAGGAGAGGAGTACGGAGCTAGAGAATGTTTACCGAGTAAAAGTAGGAAAAATTAGATGAAATCGGAGAAGAATTGACTGTTTTCCGTTCGAACAAGTTTTAAGTGTTTTCAAGATGCAGTTACAGCTAGCGACTATCGATTCTCGATTCGTTCGGAACGTTACTTTCCACACGTACCCATGCGCCGATGATACCGAGGTGGCCCGACGTGCGAGTTTGTCCAAAAAAACCAAAGGAAAACGTAAAAGAACGTTTCCAAAATCTCAACGTAAATTTTCTTTGCGTCTGGATTTAGATCTTTTTCCAAAACCGAGAAGAGGTTTCCTCACAACGACCGCGGTTTGTCTTACGCTTTTAAAAAAATTACTCCCATTTCATATCAACGTCGGAGCGGCGCCTGGAGGTCGACCCTCTATTGTTCTACACCTAAACCTGAATTTGGGCTGCTGCCTGGCCAGACCGGCGATACACCCACAAGCGTTTGGTTTTAAGGCTGCTGCAGCGACAACAGACGGTCACGACGTTGAGGAAATTAAAAGGCGTCCATTCGTTCGGACGTACAGCTATAGAAAGAATGAAGGCGGACGAAATTACGAACTAGGTATATACCTGGACAGAACCGAACGTCAAAGTACAGGGCCATGTGTTGCCGCTATACTGTAACCGAAGCCAAAAATTTTTGTAATCTTAGAAAGGGATCGTCGTAGGGTGGGTTCTGCTTCCGGTGACGTTTTCGGGCCCGTCTGCGCGGCCACGAGGATAACAGATGTTGCGACGGTCGTACGGCGCGCGCCTTGGTCTGTTACTTTTTTCTTTTCTTCGTTCTTTTTTTCCCCACCTATTCTCTATACTATTTTCTCTATTTTTGGTTTCAATTTTTTTTCTAAAAACGTCACCTACATTCGGTCTGTTCAATTTATTTTTCTTCTCCTTTTTATTTTCTCTCTTTTTTATTTTCTTCTCTCTGCAGAGTCGCTTACACGTCAAGACGATAATTAAAACGTGCTTCGAAGTTAGCGAGTGACAATTAACAAGCTAGTCAGGGTGCTACGTATTAACGAGAACATCAAAAATATAATTGGGCTCTTGCTCGCCCGCCTTACGGAGGAATACTATTATAAATCACTCCGAATACCCTTATAAAAACCGCACAAAAAATAATGCAAACGTCCAAGACTCAGCGATTGTTTTTATAATTATTTTTCATCTTATTCATTCTTCGGTTATTTAAAGAAAAATGGAAAACGTCCAGCATGAAAGTAATGGATGGGTTAAACTTCATGAGTACCCACTCGGAGAAATTGTCGTCCAATGAATTGAGAGATTGAGATAAACTGTTTTGAATATATAAGCGATGGAATATCTTCCAAAATTTATTTTCTTTTCTTTCTTTTTTACCGAAGTTTATTTAATTCCAGCTTCTTGATTATGACATTATCGGTATTTGTTCCCCCACCCGGAGATCCGGAGCGTCGTGGAATTTCTTTATCTGATCTTCAGGAAACACGCGCGGGTCAGTTTCATTTCCGGGATAACGATTTCCAACGTTTTCGGACAGCAAAATCTACTGGGCAGATATACATACAAATGTGTACAATATTTACGAGGCAGTTAGCACGTTTCTATAACTTTGTACGCAGTTCGGAATTACAGTTGGCACGTTATATTTGCATCGATCCACAAATACACCTGCCCATTAGGGTCCTTCCGCTGTGCCACAATTATACCCCAAAGAGAAAAATCAAAGTGGGCCAACGGGCTGAATCTTTTTTCACCTCTTGTTCTTTGGTTTTTTTCGTCCCTTCTGAAAGACGACGTACTCATTAAATATTTGAAATGATCTCTCCGTATAATTGCTTTCCGCGTGTATTCCCGCAAGGATTTTGTTCCGAACAGTTTTTTACGTGTATTCGATGCTTTTATGAAAATACCGCTATAGTTGATACACATTGCTCGTGGAAACGTTGAAAAGACTAGGAATTTTAATTTTTTAATTTTTTTTTTTGCTCTTGCTTTTTTAATGGGTTCGTTACATCCGTGTGGGGTTACGCGCCGTCTATAATTCCCAGAAATTTTTGCCCAGCTCGCGTTTTCTATCAGCCATTTTTAATCATCCCGCGGTATTTTTATTCAGGAACCAACTAAAAAGCGCTGATCAATATACCCCTTTGACGTATACCGATCGGGTTATCGAATCGCGTCTGGTGATGTTATAAAAAAATTCCGCAAAATTCCGCAAGTGTAAACGTTAAAAGCTTATCGTATATTCGGTACGAATCGTTCTTGAATCGTTTGCAGACAATGTCCACAGCGGAATTACGTTCGTAGCTTGTCACTTACAGACTTCGGCGACAAAAGCCGTGAACGTTGTAGGTAATTCAGGCGTCCGCGAAAATAGAACATCATATTGTGCACGGCGGTTCGATTGGACGATCGACGAACGTTGGTATTTTTAATCATTCAGCGGGTACGCGAAGCAAATTTATCGGGACCGTGGGCGAGGCACGTGATTCCATTCTAATGTCGGATCGCACGGACCTGTAGCGGGATTCAATTTTCACTTGTCGCGGTATCTCTTGGGGATAACCCCGCCGACGTACGCTTTCCATGTACGTAATCCGCGCAATTTCTGTGTGCATATATCTGCGAACTGATGAACATGTTTCTCCTATCGTCAAAGAGGCGGTAATACCGTCCGTAATATTGCAATCCTGATTACCAGGAGCCGCAGGTTTAGCCAACTCTCATGTATCCTGCACCACCGAAACCAAGCCAACCCAAATCGGAGCTCAACATTCATCAACTTTGGAACGGAGAGAGGCAAATCGGAAATCTATATGATCCGCACGTGCTCCCCCCTTTTAATCAGTCTAATAATTATCATCATTATCACTGTTATTGCCACTATTAGGATCAGTTGCGACGAAACTGATGAATGTGAAGTCATTATGTCGAACGTTGCTTCGAAATGAAAAATAAAAGAAAAGAAGAATAGTGAAACATTGTTGTCTTTGAGACGAAATTGATTCTGTTTTATTTCGTTGTGCAGTTACCCAGAAATTGTTCGTGAAGGAAGAAAGGGGTTAGGTTCCGTTCCAGCAGACGTGTGGTGTTTGTTTCTCTTCGGCACCGGCTCGAAATAGAGTGAGCCGCGACGTAAACACTGGAAACACTGAAGCAGTAAAACATCAAGACCCCAGGCAGAGCGAACGTACGTTATTAACTTCGTGTGAAACGGCCCGCGATCGCGGTGGTGTTCGCTCGGTACACATTATAGCGGCATAGTCCCGCTGCAGTATATCAAACCACCAAACGATCCTGTTCGTTCCGAAGATTATGATGACATGCGGATGAGAATGTAGCAAAGGTTATGGACTTCCATTATACTGCGCTCGCTTCACGCGCGCGCTTATTGTAACAACTTATCCATCAAACAAACACTGCCGTACACCGTAGCCGAGTTGTGCATGTTTTAAGGGTATCTAAAATAGTGATCGCACTTTTTCAAATGCAAATAAAAACTGGAACACATTTCCTTCTCTTATTCGCTTCGACAGGAACTGCAGGGAGAATGAACTTGATGCCGAGGAATGTCAATCTCGGCGAGGAAGACCTGGAGATTTTTTGAATGTTCGGGAAGGGGTTTTAATTTTACCAAGTTCTGGACGTTACGGTGATTCGGACCAGCGAGCTTGTTACCTAGGGGAACATATACGGTTTTTCTGGATCAGTAAAGCAGCTCATGCAGCTCGGTATGTACAACAGCATAGGATTGTTTGTCGGTGTTGTCGCCACCAGCGTTTCTATGTTTGCTTTGATTTGGTCGTTCCATTAAGCGTCCTGGAGGAAATCTTTCGTCCATGTTTGAATCGCCGGCTTGCTGCCGTTGCAGCAGCGACGTTCCATCGGACTTTTACTGTACGGTCTATAGAAGCGTACGGGGTGTACGGTACATATGTAATATGTACACATGTACACAGTATGTACACGCGGAATGCGCGAAAGCCCGGAAATGCAATTTCAAAACCAATTTGCACCTATATAACCACCACCTTTTCCGATTAGACTTCCCTTGACCTGGATATATACCTGCTCGGATTTTTGAAATCTCATTTTAACATTTTCCTTCTTCTTCTTCCTCTTTTTTTTTGTTTTTCTCTTTTTTCATATAATTTCAAAGTCATCGGGGACCATTTCGAGGGAAGGAAGTAGAAGGAAAAAAGACACAGGTGAATAATATCATTCCCTCTCGAGGTTGCGGACGCGGTCTGTCAACGATGGGCGAAAATACGCGTCCGTTTTGCATTACATTTATACATATACAGGTGTGTATAAATGACTTTGACAAATTGTCCGTTGTCGCGCAGGAGTCGGGTATTAATATTTTATTTTTTTTTTCCACCTCTTTTTTCATATTTCATTTTTCAATTTTTATAGGTGTTCCTTCCCGAAACGTGCACGGATTTTATGCACGTTCCGTACCCAAGTGAAGCTGACCTAGTTGGCTTTCATGCCATGATGAGCAGCTGTGGGGGATGACGAAAAATGGATGTTAGACCGGCTTCGAAAATTAAATAGCAAGCTAGATGTCGTGCATGATTCGATTTTTTCATGGGATATTTTTTGCAGACGAACTTCGTTTCATATCATACATCGTACACGCGTGATAATAGTACGGAGGATTCGAGGGACTAACGGTATTCGGCTGCTGACGGAGGCCATTTTTCAACGTTAAACTATCCACCTCTGCTGCGTATGTACTGCGCGCTAAAGCAGTGCACTTTTCCACATATCTCATAGCGCGTAGATATAACCTACGCCGTAGCTACTGCATGCATGCATATAGGTATACCGGGCACGGCTATTTTCACGAAACAATATATTCCACGTGCCAGTTCGCATGCAGAACTACCAGCAGCTTCTCTTTACCATAAAGCTATACCTACTTACATACAATATTATATTATATATTACGTGTACGTGTACTTTACCTCGGCGAAATCGTTATTAAATTTTTCCCACCCCCACCCCCGGCCGCGATCGTATGTATAGTTCTAAATATAGAAGCTAATGCGGTCTATTCCAGGATAAGCAAACGATGATTATTTTCTTCTTTTTTTTTGGCCTCTAATATTTCACGCACGCGTATTCGTTTCAATTTTTGGGATTAAGAATCGAAGGAAGGACGAAAAGAGAGGAGAATCGAAAATCAAATTTCGCAAAAATAGGCGCGAAGATAATTTTCTACGTCACTTTATGCACCCTTCGATCGAATAGGTGTGTATATTGTATATAAAATACTCGAGAAGGAATGAGAGTAACGACTTCCGGCGCGGTGCGGTTTGAATGATTTATAAAAGTGCAAAATTGATACCTGCAGTTATTATACCACCACGCATTTATCTCCATAGCTTACCAGATACGCGTGATTATTAAATGCTCTAACCGTATCTATTGCTGTACGACCATCGCCATCCGCTTTAAAATACTGCCCGTGGTATCCTTCCTATAGTCCATGGAAAGCCGTCCCAATATAATAATGATAATAAAAATTATAGCAATAATAATAATAATACCAATAATAAACGTAACTTGTGCATAATTAGTTGCTGTACATGCATCGTTATAGCTATTTGTATTTATGACCTAGCTGTACGTTCAATTCAGCTGAATACAGTTTAAATTACTAAAACTATCATGACAATCCCCCTGAACGCGTACGATGTATAATGAAATTTTTGTTCGTTCGCATGTTTCGCCAAATTAAATAAGATAAAAATGAAAAAAAAAAAAAACAAATCTGTGTCATACAACTAAAATTGCAGCACATATAATTCGTAGACGGTTCAATATCCGTACCACCCCATGTCAGACGCTCGTGTGTGTAGAGGGGGGAAGGGGGGAGGATTATTAATTAGGTAGTGAAACCCTAATTATAATTTTGTATCGCTTAATATGATTAAAGATACCGGTTGTGCTGCAGGCGCAGATTTAAGGGCCCGAGACGTATAACTCACCCCTTGCAGCACATATTCAACCACGACAAACAGATTTAAGTAAGAGTAGAGAATATTATATCCATATACGTGGGCGTAGTGGTTATAACGCTATATGCGGGGAGCGTTTATCACCAGCGAATTAATTATTCTCTAGGAGGTGTTTCGGGGGGGCCATTTTACGAAGCAAAATTTCCGCACTCCGCAGTAAAGGGCGAGCGACGTGCGTATTATAGGTGAACAAAATACGCGTATCTTTACTCGCGCCTAATCTGAATTTTGGATTTTCACCACATCGAAGGGAATCTTATCTCTGCGTATCTTCTCATAATCCCCGCGTCGCACGGTATGTACTAAGAAATAAAGGGGAAGCGAAGCGTCGAAAGATTTCAATGGGGAAAATCGGAACCCAGAGCGATTGGAAAGCGCGGCATTACCTGCCGCAATATTCAGCACTGGCTTTGATTGCCGGGTGGGGTGAGAAAAATACGGAAGACGAAGGGAAATGAGAAACGGAATAAGAGAAGTTAGTACAGATTTTATCTCTATACACCTATTGATAGGTACGCAACGTGAATAGCGAAAGGAAAACAAAACAGCAGCGGCGGTTTTCGACACGAAGGTAAAAGCGCCCGTTTTAATCAGCCCTTCCTTCCTTTCCCTCATACCTAATACTTCGACGTATACATGGATACAATTTACTCTCTCCCTTCAGCATCTGACGGTTATCCTGAGCATTCGTGAAATAAAACGGATTTCGTACGTGTGAAGCCTTAAGATTTTAGGAACTACCCCATCAAAATTAGTGGACATGGAACTTTAGCGACAAAATTTTACACCCCGTTTTCTTCCGTTATATTGAATTTGTTTTTTACGATATTTTGGACCAGCGCATTTCGACGATGAAAAAAAAAAGAAGCTCGGGAGTTTATAATATAAAACGGTTATGGGGGCGCAGCTTGCAGCTTGCAGCTTTTGCACTATACTCTTGATGTATATAATACACATGTTCAGAAAATGTGCAAGCATTAAAGCGCAGGTAAATGAAAATAAAAAATTTGCAAAATGTATGCGAATAAAAAACATACAGAAGATAAAAAATTTGGAAACTAGGGTATACGAACGCAGTATACGGTTTACGAGGCATTTAGGCGAAATCGCTCGCTCTATTTACCGCCATAATATAATAATACATGCATATACGTAGTTGTATGTAAAACGTGGCGGTTTCAGGATAATATAATCGTAGGAGATAGAGATACGTCTAGGTATCTTGTCGTAAATTTGTTACCGAATTTCCGCATGATTTTTTCTTCTTGCGCACGCGTCCTTCATTATTACGGCACGGGCACTGGTGTATTCCCTCATAAATAGTTTGATGCCCCTAGGAAAACGGCATTGCAAAATCGATTACGTCACGCACAAGGGACGCAGAATATAGTATAATATGCATATATTTTGCACCCATTGGGACGAGTCCCGTAGTTTGACCAACGTGAGCTTAAAACTTCGACTACCAGCAGACATTTTACCTCAACGCGACAACATTATTGCTATCAGAGTTCGTTGAGGTATACATTATATATCTACCCACAGCGTCAATTCTTTTTGCTTCCATCAACGAAGGAACGAATTATGGAGCGAAAGGATAAATCCCAAAAACATGGCGTACTTTGTTCCTTCTTTTTTTTTGTTTGATTTCCAGATTTTCGGAAGAAGTTCAGAAAATTCACCGAGTTATATAGATTCTCATTGACGAGAACGAGAGAATCTTATAAAAACTAGTCGATTCCGAAATTTGATATTCTCAAAAACTCGGATACTTTTGATTTCATTTTTTCATGAAAAAAAAAATAACTTTTTTCACCGACTGTTGGTATATGCGACCGTGAATTATACCTCCATTGAACTTTTTTCGAATGACTATTTTCTTCAGGAAGATTTCATTTCGAAAGAAGAAAAAAATACTTTCGTTGAAAATAATCGGACCGCGGCTGTTTTTGCGCAGTCATCGGCCATGCGACTCTGGTTCGTTAATTAAGGGACGTCCACATCACCCCCGCGGATTATTATTAATTTTCACATCGCACAGCGGCCATCATCGTCGTCGTCGTCGCGTAAGAAGATATACAGAGAATTACGATCCTCGTTCGTTCGTTTGTTAAATTTATGTATTACATGTGTGTCGTACGAATCAGCGGCATTTTCATCTTTATTTATTTATTTATTTATTTAATTATTATTTTTTTTTTCCAAATAAAATCCCTTGATACAATTCCGTAAATAATGAATGGGTATTTCGATGCAAGAGCTGAATCGATCCTTCTCGTTCGAGTTTCCTCTCGATCTTTTTTTCTTTTTTTTCTTTTTCTGCCGACGGAAAACACTTTACCGAAAAACTGGGGTATGCAAATTTGAAGAGGTAACAAGACGCTCGTCACGTACGAGATTTCAAATTTTCTCGGTAAACTGACCTCCGGGGGTAAATAGATCCGGTGCAAAAGCGAAAGTCGTTTGAAAGTACGCGGTCGCAGTCGCGGTGCGGTATACCTATACCGGTGCTCGTGATAAATAAGTGACAGGAAGACAAAAACCTCAACCCGTTTCATTGTCAGCTGAGAAATCCTCGGAGGACTTTTAAAATTTTATTCTGACAAGAAAACAAACGAGTTCTGTCCGGACGGAACCGTTACGCAATCGGTCATATCTGGACTGTCAATTATGACGGTTTATTCAGCTGCGAGTGGGTGGGGAAAAGAAAAAAGTAAAGGGAAAAATATATACGGCGCAATAAAGAGTTGGATTTATTTTCGTATCCGCTTGCGTAGCCATTAAAAGGGTGAATTAAGGTAGAAACGGGCTATTATAATTTTTCTCCTATCAGGAATGATGAAGGGACGGAAGTTGCTGCAGGTTTTCGGGACAGCGCGAGCGGTTAGCATGTATAGTTAGGTCCACATTAAGGCTACGAAGATTTGAATTTCCGTGTACGACAGAATTGCCGTAACATCGTAGTACGTATAGTAAAATGTGTTAGAGGGTAAAAAATTAGACGTTATTGCCTCCGCTACCGCAATAACGGTAATATTATGTATTTCTTGAAATAACCCGGAACGACTAGACCGAATGCGACTGTTTGGTTTCGAGTAGTATAGAAATGCAAGAAGAAACTATAGGAGAACTAAAAGAAGATGAAGGAGCAGGGGGAGGGGCAGGGGGCGGAAGTTTTACAGTAAAAGTTAAATGGCTGACGCATTAAAGTTTGTCTCGAGAGTAAAAATCGCAGGGAGTCGCAGGGATCTAACGGAAAATAAAGGAAGGAACGATGAAAAAAAAAAAAATATTAAAAAATAAAGAAAAAATGGGGTGGAAGGAAGGAAATAACGGAAAAAATTACGGAAGAGTAAAAAGAAAATTAGGGCAACCACTTTCGGAATGGCGATCATACGTACCCCTTTTCCCCCCGCCCGTTCGGAGCGAGAAAAGCGAGCGCAAACTGTTCTAATAAATTTGAAATATTACCGCGAGAAGTGTGAAGTTGGCGTATAACGTTCGGTCTGCAGTGCGACCAAATTTCCAATAAATTTAGAATTCCTTCTCTAGGATTTTACTTCGCGTTGGTATACGAAGTTTATCGCATACGTATACGGCGGGAGAGGGTGGCCGAGATGTTGAGTTTTAATTTTTAATTTCTAATATACAATTTGTTCTTCGTCTCGTGCTTTTCTATTTCTCGAAGCTCTCCGCTGACCTCCGAACATTTTTTTTTCTGGCTCTAAAACTTTACGAACACCAGTTTTTTGTCGGCCATCGCAGCCGCGCCATGATTTTCGGGGTGAGACTCGAAATTCGTAAATTTAGAGCTCAACCTCGATTTAAAGCGGCGCGAAAGTGGGATGGGCAAAAACAAAATTCCCTCTAGATCCATTTACATATATCTAGGTACACAGGCATACCTATGTACGTAAACGTGTCCCACCTTATATTCTGCACTTTCTTTGTCGCGTTTATATGCGCAGGTGTGTCCACAATGGACCAGCCAGACGGTATTCATCGGGGCTAACGACGGACAGAAAAGCATCGCGTACATACGAATACCTATATTTTGTTGAGATGAGGAGGAGAGAGAAGAGGGAATAACACAGCGGCAAAGTGGCGTGGGATGAGAGGAGTCCTTTCTCACTCAGGATACGCCAATACCTCGCGAAATACGAGAGGATAGGGTTGCCTGGATGCCGTTGGTCGTTCATGTTCACCCGCACCTTTTTTATTTTATTTTGTTTGTTTTTTTCCTCCTTTTTTTCATCCCCCTCCTTCGCTCAAAGGAGAAAGGTCTTAGTATGAACTTTCGAAAAGACCTCTACAAAAGTTTTCGAAAACTCTCTTGTTTGTATCGTACGCGAGTGTGGTGGAGAGAAGAGAAAAAAAAGAAAAAAAAAAGAGAAGAACGGGCTAATTTATTCTGGTGGAAAATAATAGGATGAGAAAAAAATTTGATCGATCGTCGTAGCGCGACCTACGGAGCAAAGGGTGGGGGTTTTATTTTCGCTCGTAAGAAAAAATTGACAAATAATCTCGATGCGATGATCGCATTATTTTCTGATGGAACGCACTCCCTTAAACGTCCACGTCTTTGACCATCTGGTAAAGTATAGGGTATATTTCCGTCCTAGATTATCGGACCCGGGGCTAAGTCGGAGGAGCAAAATGCGGGGCCCGTTGGGCAACCACTTATATTGCGCTCTTTGATCTCAAAAAAAAATTCAATTTGCCCCGAGATTGGCCCGGGCCAAGTCAACCGAGGAGTGACTCTGCACTATAAAGGGCTCTAGTAGGTATAGAGAGACTTCCATTCCTTTCGTTTCGTTTCGTTTCTGTACCCCATCCAAAAGCTGAACCGGGCCTAGACAGAATTGGGAAAAGTTTTGTTAGGATCGCCTTGTCTCTCGTGGGGCGTAGAGGCCTGTGGCTTGAAGTAGGAGGAGGAGGACGAGGAACAGAAAAGAGTAGAAAAAGGGGAGAGGACCCCCAGCTTTTAATTAAAACCCCGAAATTCAATTTCCTAGCTGAGCGAATCTCTTTTAAGAACCCCGAGCGCGAGTTCTTCGCTATTTAGTCGTTTAGCCGGATAATTTTTTTCTCCATGCTGTTTTTTTTTTTGTCCACCACATCGATTGTGAATCGACAAAACTGTCTGTAGAATCTAACGTCGATGCGCTTTGTAGTCGAAATGTCTACTAAGTACCTTCGAAATTAGTTACCATTGAAGTCCGATTTCTTTTACTGTACGAAATTCCGATTCGATTCAACCGTCGATATATTGGATTTTAGATTGATATAATTTTAGTTACATTATCGCATTCGATTCATCTACCAGCTCCGATCCATCAACAGCTTGTCATTTATCACCCTTCCAAAGCGAAGACAAAACTCGAACTCGAATGACTCTTTGAATCATTTCATCGAAAGGATCAATTATCCGAAGGACGACCATTACCCGGTAATTCCTTTTTTATTACAGGCGGCGAACGTGCGCGTCTGATGGCGATGGGTGAACGGTACGAGTACGAATAGAAAAAAAAACAAAAAAAAAAAACAAAACAAAAGAAGAACAGATAAATGAATAAATAAATGTAATAACTAAAATATAGGTGAAGAGAAAGAGGTAGGTACGTCGATTATTCCACTGTCCTATAAGAAAGCTCACCTTTTCGTGAAATCGATAAAAGCCTTAAAGAGAGAGCTACAGCGAACGTTCCTCTTTAATAAGAGAAACGTCTGTCGCGCGGTTATTTCACTGCTGCAGGATTAAAGTGAAATCTTCATTTATAAAAGTTTAATTCCCATGACCATATTAACCCCCTTGCAGCGGTTAAATTGACGCGTCTCTGTATATTAAACCAGTTTAAAAAAAGAAAGAAAAAAAAAAGGGCCGAATTTGAAAATTTGTTGTTCTGCGAAATCTTAAAAGTTGCTCGTACCATGAGAAAATGATAAAAAAAAACGTAAATAGCTCTCAAGAAGCACGACACATTTTGCTCCCGAACACCTGTAAGAGGTTGAATTTTTTTGAAGAAAAAATAGCTGTGGAATCAAAAATCTAAATCAAATTCAAGTAATCCTATCTTTTTTTTTTTCAAGATACTAAAATCCCGTTGACGATTTGAGCGGTGAGATTAATAATTTGAGGCTTTTTTCGAACCGCTCTTTATACTTGTGCAATAAAACAAAAAATGTCGGAGAAAATGAAGAGCGTAAGTGGTGGTGTTCTCCTCCGGTATACCGACGGTGCGAGGCTTAAATAAGGAAAGAGAAGAATTAAGGTGCTTGGAAATGTGAAAAGGTGCCCGGAACCTGAGAAGGACTGGGTGAAATACCGCAAGGATCTGCAGCGTGGCGTCTATTACATTGCGATGATTGAATGCTCCTCCTACGAGCGCGGAACCTGCCGCCTGCCGCAGTATAACCCTCGTGCATGCGGTGAGCCTGCTCTGCAAGCATGTAACATTTCTACTCGCAAAACCGAACTATACGTACGGCATATCCACATCCCGCATATTCACGTCACTTCGAACAGGCACGTGTATTTGCAAGACCGCAAACCGGGTGTCGCGAAAACGCTTCCAGAATTTTGATGAACAGATGATCTGCGCGTACGATTGATGGACGAAGATGATCCAGAATTGTTAATTGGCCAGCCACAGTAGAGGCGAAGTATGACTTGGTTTTGATGTCACAGCTTCAACTTTTTAAAAGTGAAGAAAGTGTGGGAGGTTTTTGGTACACCCTGTACGAGCGTTAGTTTTCGCTGGACGGTGGGATTTCATTTTGAATTCCGTGTGAATTAAATCTGACGTAGGTGGTGCACCAGATGCAACCGTAGAAATAGCAGCAAAAGCAGATGCAGAAGCAGAGGCATCTGAGGAGATCTCCGCATACAACTCTTTAGAGAAATGTCGACGCGGGTAATATTCTGGGAAGCGAGCGCGCGCGTATGAAGTTAGTTTTGTTTATCTCGCAGCAGAGTTAGCCGGGGGAATACAGACGACCCTTAATTAACCACCCGTGAAAGACCATATAGCATGCTTTCCTGATTCAAAAATTGCAAATCGAAAAATGACGGATTTCCATCTTGACGAAATTAATTCTCTGCCATCGGGATTTGTGGATTCGGACAGTGGTGGGATTCACCGAGGAAAACTATTCCGATTTTTCTTTTCGAATTGATTCCTAATTAAGCGCCAAGAAATTCGATAAAAATTTCATCAACCTCTTCGCGTTCTTTTTCATACCATGGCTGAGTGTATTCGGGGTAAAGTGTATAATACGACGGCTCAACTTTCCCAGTTTGAATATTCTTCGGAATTTCTTAACTGGAAGGGAAGAAAAAAAAAAAAGATAGAGAAAGCAAGCTTGGCGCGGTTATATACGATATCCCTAAACCGTATGGATGCTCACGATGAACCGTTTAGGTTATATGTTGACACGGTTTCGTTCAGCTTTACAAACTTGCGGTCGTAGAATCTCACGAGGTAGTAATTCTGTGGAGGGTTTTTGGCGCGAGGAATGTCATTTTTTTTTCACCCACCTTCAAGGGGTGAAGATTCGATATCAACTTATCGAAGCGTTCTTCGATGATCTGTTTCTGCTTAGTTTCGAAACCGAAAAAAAAAAAAAAAAAACTTCGATTTTTGACGCGGTTTCATTCTCCTCTCCATTCAAGTAATTTCCTCTGCTTCGAAAAAAAAAACTTTTCCAACAAAGAGCGCTGTATCTTTCATCTTATCTGTCTTCGGCATTTTTTTCTCATTATACAAGAAAATTCTGGTGTTGCCCGAAGGATGAAAAAATTATTTATTTCATTTTCTTAATTTCATCCAGGTGTGAAAAGCCCATTCCGAGTCATCGATAGTTCACATCCAGTAATTTTTCATTCTCTTCAACGGCAAAATTTTTTCAAATTTTTTTTTTATATTCCATAACGCGACGCTTCAGATCCCGCGCGTGCATAACACCTACGTGATAAAGTAGGTGTATGGAAAAAAGTAACCACTAGCTCATGTATATTTATTCATTATGAAGGTAAAACCGAAGCTGATCCTTCTGCAACAAGCACTGCCGAGCAAAACGTTCTCCCATTAGTCAACCTGCATCAGCGACTGGGACATGAAAATACTATGTGCCTATACATGGGTATACATGCGTCGACGCCATTTTTCAACTCTAAGATACGAGCATAATACCTCGTGCCACTAACGTTTCGTTACATAACCTACTTTTTACCGAATTTGTCTATCCCAACGTCTATAGCTACTCGCTTTTATTTTACACGCGGTTATTTATATCACGTACACATGTGCCTGCCGTACAGCAGATATAATCTTGCATAACAAATACCACGTAGATACGTAAAACTGCGCAGGTATAGATAAAAAAAAAATTTACCTGCAGCACATGCACGATATACACACGCCCATGTGTCGAGCTCGGACATGCGTTTTTAACGTTTTGCACATATATAATTTTAAACGTTAACTTCTCCTTGCAGGATAAGTATATATGTATGCTCTAATACCTAACTATTTATCATATTTCGCCACGGTATTTGTTCTACCCCTGTATATTTGTACGCCAGCGAACCTTCCCTACCACCATTTTCTTCTTCTAGGGTTAGGTAAAGTGTTCGCTATACGGATCCGCAGCGCGGTCTGATGTTTCCGGGCTTTCCGCCGCCGTCCTTTTGAATATGCACCCGAATACGAACACGAACGTCAGCGAAAGCTCTGCAGATATATACGTACATGTCGTATACCCGCGTACATTACGTGTTACAAGCATGTATTTATTTATATATGCTACCTGCTGCGAAAGCCCGTGGCGTTCGTACTTACCGCCGTGGTATACTGGGGTGATACTGAATTTTTAAACAATTTTAAACAACCCCAAAAGTTATTTAAACCATCTGCTGACTGACACTGATTAGGGGTGCGTTGTATTTTAGAGCTTTCGCAACCGGCTCGTATGATTTTGTAGCGAGCGACAAACTTTTTCTCGTTTCTTTTTTGTTTTCTATTTTCATCAACCTTCCGCGCCCCCGATATACTCTCACCACCGGAAGGGACGGCGTTGATTGTCACGAGGGTGTTTTTTTTTTGTTTTTTTGCATCCGTTTTTCGGACTGATAGTCGTCGGCAAAAAAAAGGAAAAAAGCACGTCTTTCAAGTTTGACTCGCTATTTTAATCGCTCGTAGCAATTTTCGGTGCCTCGGTATCAAATCTACCGTAAAAAATGTGCGGGGGCTGCGCGGTGTAGAGATCGTTAAAAATATGAGGAAATTTATTGGACCCCCTTTAATAATCTTACCCGGGGTGAATCCCCATTGCAAAGAATTTTCATTTGGATAAACAATTTTTAATCATCACGGGGGTTCTAGAAGCCGAATCTCTACTTTTCCCAACTCGTACTTCTTCTTCTGTTCTATATACCTTTTTCCCCTTCGATCTTCGCCTTCGCAACATGCGATAGCGACCCATTCAAGCGCGACGATGTATCGCGTAGATGTAGATTACGAGTAAAATTTCATTTCGTTAAATTTCAATCTCTGTTATTCTATTTAACCGATAAACAAAGGATGCGTACGCATTTCATGGGGGTTCCTACGGGTAAATTCATCTTTTTCTTTCGCTTGACGGGGCGGGCGGCTGTACGGCGGTCTGCACATCACGATCCCGGTGGGTGAGTAGTATACATAGAAGGGTGATGAAATTAAATTATGGGGCGATTAAACGTCGGGAGTAATTCACGTTCAAAAATATATACGTTATACTCTCGTGCCCCGCTACAGGTCGCTCCAACGATGATGATAATTGAAAATCCGATTTCGCGTCCCAGGACGTGTATATGAAGAAGAGAAAAAAAATAAATAAATAACACGAGGACGATCGCTCCGTTGCGCGTTGAGAACAAACCGGCTCGGAAGTTATGATACAACGAAATAGGAGCTACGAGAAACGAGAAAAAAAAAGAAAGAAGAAGGAATTTGGGAGGAAAAGAAATCCGCTGGCACGCAAACGGTTCTGCGCGCGTCGGAGGACCACCAGGTTTGGAAAGACAGGAAGATAAGAAGCTGCCTCGGTCGGTGTTGTGCAGCAGCCCCCGCGGCGGGGTATAAGATGAGATAACAGTTACGTGGTATGGAGGGAAAGGAAAAATGAAAGTGTAGGCAAAGGGTGGACGGGGAGAGAGGGGAGTCGAAGCGAATGGGAATGATAAAGATAAGGTATAAGCTGAGTGTGGTATAGGGTTAGGTTATCATCCTCTAAGCAGTTGCCAGTTGTACTTTTCTGGTCTCGTCGCGGCCCTCGTTTCCCCCGTATTTAGTACGTGCGTGTGAGCGCGTGTGTGCTGCACGCATATGTGTGGGGAAAATGTAAACGATATAGGGTTACACGTTGTAGCGATATATCGGAAATAGAGGAGATAGGAAAAAGACAGAAATTGAAATTGATAGCTCGTCGACTTACGCGTGAGGCTTTCCAAACCGAGGATTTTCAAAACATCTCGTTTTCTCAACCACGACACCGTTCCACTCGAAGGGGGTTGTTTTTCCCTTATCGCACTTTTTTATCTCGTACGGCTCATCGTACGATCGCAAGAACTTCCTCGATTCACATAAAAATCGAAAGCTCTTTTCATAGAACGTAAATTTCTTTTCACTTTACTCTACTTCTTTGTGAAATAATTTATATGTGCGGTTGTTAAAATTCGCCATCGCGCTTTAATCAATTATTGCGGCCATTAAACCGTACGGAGTGAATTATTTCCTAAGAAACTGGACGCTTGATTTATATCCGAATAAAAACAAAAGTAGAATAATTAAAAACAGGAAGAAAGAAAAGAAATGGGAAAAATAAAAACAAAATGGAACTGGGTTATACCCTAATTTTTCGTTCACACATGTTTCTGCCCCACATCTGTGTGTGCGTATAACGTTAATTAATTATCCGTCGCCTGACGTTTTAAAACGTATTGTTCCAACAAAACTACATTAAAGTGAAAATATAAATAATAGTTATAGCAAAAGAGGAAAAAAAAAGAAATGAATAAAAAAAACATTACAAAGAAGCTGAAGTGTAGTGTAGTTAAATTTAATACGTTTAAATGTGTTAAAAGAGTTTCCCGAGTTCACGATCCCCAACTTACTGAAAAAAAAAGAAAAAAAAAAGGTTGCCGGGTGAAAAAACGAAAAAAAAGGATGAATAAAAATAACCGAGGAAAAAAAAAGAAGAAAAAGTAAAATAAAATAAATAAATAAAGGAAAAAACCGAAAAAGTAATGTGACAAAAATTACTCGGCTAATGTTGGGGCCGAGCAATAAATTTTTAGAGATACCAGATAACGCGAGTTTTATGTACCACTGAGTACGCTATATATGTGTGTAAAGGTACATGCGAAGGGTAAAGGGTGTACCGAGTAAACGAACGCAACCCAACTCGCACGAGTAGAAACAAAAAAAAAAAAAAAAAAAGAAAGAAGGAAAAGGAAAAGGAGAAAAAACTGCGAACGTATCCTAATGCAGGGGCGGATATCCGTCTCCCGCATTTAACTGACAGACGCGTACAAGTTATGTGGACTTTGTGACACGTGACGCGTCAATCATTCCTTGATTATTTATAAGGAAGGAAAGCACTCTCGATGTGCGTACGCATGTATCGGGTCGGATTGTGCAATTGGGTCGAGTCCGAGATAATAACAATTATATGAACGTAGGTATAAGTTACCTATATGGGTAGGTACATGGGATTATTATTTACCGAAAGGGTAGGTTATATTTATGTAATATACATAACTTCGGTGCCTCGACCCTGCAAGTAACGGTTGACTGACGGAGGTTGAAAAGGTGGGTGTCTGTAGGCATACACTATACGGCGTATAGGTAGGCTAGCCCATGTCGAGGGAGGACTGACTGCTCCTGGTAAATATATGAGTTTAATTCGTCCGGTCGTGGGGCGTTATCGGGGGCATTTGATTTCCCTAACGGCTCACGTAACGCAACCCAACAACCAACGGCCAAACAGCCCGGCGAGAGCCAAAAGCCAAGAGCATGGCACCGCGAACGAAGAGGGCAACCCACACTGCAACCACTCCGCAGTCACGACCCTGTAACTATTACCTCCTATAAAAGATTCTGATCTTCAAACACACACCGGGTGTGATGTGGTGTTCGTATGCTCGTGTACTTGGATCCGAACCTCACACAAACCTGTTTTACCTACTGCCGCTCGGCGCACGCCTGTATAGTATGCTGAAGAAATAAACTCCATCAACGAGGCCACCCTGACACGGATTTATGACGCGAGATTTGTTAAGCCAATTACCACGCCGCTTTATTTTTCACGATACACCCCAACCCTCGCGAAGCCTGTGCATGAGTATTACGAGAATACAAGCATTGTGTGGTCGTACGGAAATTCAGCACCCCGATCGCGAGTCCCATGGCAGCCATGGTCGTGCGAAAAACAAAACCGAAGAAACAAAAAATGGCGAGCACCTTCGCGACGTCGTTTTCGTATTTTTTAGCACACCCCGTATATTACTGGTTAAAATATGAACCAGCGCCGCACAATGCTGAGGAGATTTTCGAACGAGTAGGCTAGGTTTTATGAAAAAAGGAGTCGTCGAGAAAATTTTTGGCCCTCGGGTTGGTTCCTAAACTCTGACACCTGATAAATTATTGCAAGGGAGAGCAAGGCGCGGCAGAGGTTTGCATTTCCCCTTATTGTGTGGCAAACCGCGTCCTCTTATTTATTCTTATTTTATTTTATTTTCATTTTTATTTCTTTTTTTTTCTTTCTCACAATTTTTTTAGCAGTCTCGGATTATTCAGAAAATATCGAGAATCTGAAAACAGGATATACGAGACGTACATAACCTATTTTTTTATTTTTATTTTTTTTCACCCTAATCGAATCAGCTTAAACATTTGTAAAAATTTCTTCGCGTACACGCAGATCATATCGGAGCGATTTACTTGGGAATTACTAATTTTTCATATCATTAAAAAAAATTCTTGATTGCTTGATGAGATAAATATTCCGGGCACAGCTGGTTCGTGATTTTTGTTATTCCTTTTTTTGTTTAATTTCTTCTTCCTCAGTTATTTTTGTCTTTGGAAGGATATACAACGGTAAATTCGCGGACACAGAAAAACGAAATTTTGTGTAAATGAGGTTGTTTCTAACGTCTAGACAAGTTTTAGCTTCGAAACTAGCATGAGAAATTTGATTTTCACATCCCCCTCAACGTTATACTTGTGGAAGAAACTTAAACGGTTCGTGAGTATACAGTTATTTGCATGGTAAAACGAAATAACGTTACAAAGAGAAAAAAAAAGTTGAAGAAATACAGAAATCTTGATTACACTATGATTGTCGTTTAAATAATGCGGTTCGATTTTATACCAAATGCTTTTCTTCTTTCAACCAGATTATTCGATGTATATATATAAAATGGGTCGAACGTGGCAGCCACCAAGGGAATGACGGGAGTCAGAAATATCGTCGTTTGTATACCAGGTATATAAATTCCTATTCACCTGATACTTCCGTTCTTTCCAACTTCTTGCCGCGGGATTGACGTTTGGAGTAAAAGTTTGACCATAGTGCAAGTCTTCACTTTCAGACCCCCGCAGCAACCGTACATTCCACTTTTTCAAGATAGATTCAATAAAGAAAAAAAAAAAACAAAAAAAAAAGAAAAGGAAAAGTATATTTGAGCGAGGCAAAGTCCAACTCTGTGTATTATCATAAATTGGATCAACAAAGCGACCATAACACGAAACTTTTACTACAATTTTTACTGCCCGGTTGGTTTTAGGGGAAAAAATTCAACAAAAATCTAGATTTAGCTGTGTACGGTGACCGGAAGTCTTCTTCGTCGAAGAAAAATACATAAATAAATAAAATGAAATAAAAAAGTAAACGGAAAGAGGAGAAAGCGTTTCACGACCGAATTCCGGCCTGAGTTACTCCGTTTTTCGAAACCAGCGGAATTAGAATTATTTTTTGTTTTATTGGTTGTATGGATCGGCTGTGGAGACGTACAGCCCTATTTGTATTCGAAACAGGAGTCAGCTGAGACGAGACGCGAGATTCCAACGCGTAGAATAATCCCGAGGACAAGTTGCGTGGAAATACGTTGGCATGTGGAGACGCATCCTCAATCAGTGCGTTGCCTTAGGGCACGAACAAAGTTTCCCGCGCGTTTGTCGTTTCGAAAACATTGACAGAGTGCGCTGTTACTTCCGGTTGTCTTTTTCGACGAACGAAAGACGACCGTAAGCGTTACTGATTTGCGTTGGAAGAAGACAAAAGAAAGAGGGAAATTTTAGAGACGAAAAAAGATCAGGAGTTGAATGAGCAAATTTTGCGGACATTATGTGTTGCGGAGCGAAATTGCGGTAAGCGTATATATATAGTTTCATAAAGTCGTTGTCGACGTCGAGTCGTGACGTCGCAGATGCAGCTGCGCTGGTTTGTGAATCGAATGAAGGAACTTTTGGTAAGAAACTGCTGGATGATAAATTTGCGGAAGACGTTGGCAGAAGCAACAGCAGCGTAAAGCGGCAGGAGTAGCAGTAAGAAGTAGACGGTAAATTTAGTTTAGTGTAAAACTATTACAAGTTACTTCCCTACAGAGAACAAGTTTGTCTCTTATAGAGAACTCGGAGTGACAGAATTTAAACGCGAGATGAACTACGACGCGTTCAGATTTTGGCCAACGCGGACGACTCGACGGTGAGATAATTTTTTATCTTATCTTCTCTCTCACCGCGTGTCCACACCGCACCACACACGGAAATTCAGAAATTGAAAAATATCAAACTTCCGAAGGGAGAGAAAAAAAAAGAAGAAGGAAAACAAACTACGATAATTCAAAAACCATGGAATTGGATACACCTACGTGGCTCGCACGCGGATAATAATCGGAAACTGAAACTCACGTCGTAAATAATAAAAAAAATTCCAAAGAAAAATGAAAGTAGGTAAATAAGCCGGAATTCGAAGGTGCTCTGTTTTATCGAAAAATTGGCATACAGGAGAGATTAGTTATAACAGACGAAATTCGCAGCAGGACGTAGACTGGTGGCAATCAGCTGCTCGTGCAATTAAAATATTTATAATTGCTATAACCGAAGTGGGTGAAATGAAAAATCAAAAACCGAAAGCGATTTTCCCCGCGCAGTAGTCGCTGCGGCCGCACCTCGCCGGATGAGTTTATCGCTTTCTGGGGTGTAAAATATATTTTCGAGTAATATCGCGCGCTTTTCTCCCCAAGGATCATTCTGGGCTCACGTTACCCTACAAAACATTTAACCCGTAAAATTTCCAATTATCATGCGACGTACTCTTCGCCGTTGGTTCAGAATGCCATCATGCAGCGGCGAAACCTCCCCACTAATGAAAAAAGCCTGCCCCACTTCGTTTTTGAACCGCTTCCCTCATTATTTCGAATATGTTTTATTAATATCTGATATACTAATCTACGGTACCCACACACACCCGACGAATTATTAATATTCGACCGATTATATATAATAACAACAAAAAAAAAGTTCAGTGTTTCATTTTTTTTTTTTTTTTCATCTATTTTTCGTCATCAAATAATAAATATAATATCTTGCAGTTTATTGTCGTTATATAATTGAAGTAGTGAGACGCTACGGTAGAAAAGTTTAGCATTCGTTCAAGAATAATAATTATTCCCAATTTAAATGCTGAATTATTCCTAACTTGAGAATAATGTACTCAATTCTCAAGAATACTTTCTTTTTATTTATTATTTTTCTTTTTTTCATTCGCGTGTGTAAAAACAGCCTGGGAAAATATAAAATATAGGAAAGCGATATTGCTAATGGAAAATAAATTATTGTAATTAAGGCGTAGAACCTGTACTGCACCATATAGTAGTAAGAGTTAGCATTATACCTAGCGACGATACTTACCAGTAATATACTTTTTGCGTTTAAACTGAGCCCGAGTCTCATGTGAGACTCACTCGATTGCCGCTTCAAGTAATTTCTTGCTACATAACCGTTCCGCAACATTGCTGTCTACGTGGCTATCACGAAACGACGCGAATACATGAGTGTTTCATATTAAACTCACCAGAGGTACGTATGGGACGCCGTTAACGATTGAAAGAAAAAAGAAAGCAGCGTAAAATTAGCCACCATTTCTTCCAAATTTCGAAGGTGAATTTTTACCGGGCACGCACTCGTTCAGTTCTCGTTTGTTTTATCTCTGATGTATAATAGAGGCAACGAAAAGTCGTCCGGCAGATAACGGGACCTACGTAAAATTCATCCCTGCGATGAGGAGGAAGGGGCGGGTCCAGGTTGTGTGCCCTCGTCGTTTCGGGTCTAAATCTAATCGGGAGCTTGACCCGAACCTTGCGACCCGTATACCATGTATAGCGAACCGCGTAAATTTCTACTCAAGACTTCATCAACGGTTAAGAGTTAATTAAGTTTTAACTTGCCTTCAAGTTGTAGGATAGGTGGGTAAGTTATTTGGGTGTGTTACTCGTATTCCACTACGTAGAATAGTCGCACAGCCATCGCCGACGATTTATCAAGTATATGTGGTGTATACCCGTTTACGACTACCCTGCAATGAATCCACCGATCCGCCAACATCAACGACAATCAGTCGCTGGGTTTTACGCCACCAGCATATCCAATTCGCTCCCAAGTCTCCGAAGCGGACGTGTCGGTCACTCAAATCTCAGTGAAATTCATCCCTGTTAGCCTGGATTTCTTTTTCTTTTATTGGAGGGTGTTCCGTTCGACTTACCTGAAATCAGAAAACATAAATTCATCAATATTTGAAGGGACCATCATCTGCGATTCTTATTTGTTCGTTCGCTTTTTTCGTTCGTGACGAAATATTCGAATCCTCTTTTCTTTCATTGCGATTAGTTCGGGCGAGCGGAAACGTAAAAGTGGCCCAATTTCGGAACGAGGGTTTGTTGCGAATAATGTATAAACGATAAACTGAAAATACGTGACAGGTTGGTATAACTGTTCCGTATAGTTTGGGCGATAAATTACTTGACACGACGGTTCATTTCCGGTTGACGATTTCGGCACGAAGTTCCTAGCTTAATTTGTGTATGTGTTTCACATATTTGTTGTACCCCGTACAACTTGTACCAAATTCACATTTACAGGGTGGCTATGAAGGAAGAAAGAAATCAGCCAATTTCCAAACGTCAATAAAAGCTCAACGCGTCCATGAATTCTGGCAAAAGACTCGTTCTGACACCTAAAAAAGTGAAGCTTTTATTTCCAATTGGACATTTCCAAGACTGTCCAAACGTCAACCCGATCGAACTTCGGCAAAATTTAAAAATAAATTCCGCAGTTGGTGGAATTGCATCTCTACCCCGCATGCGCGCCGATTCGCAGCAAGATTCAAAATTCTTTCGAATAAAATTCTACTCAACCGCGCGCCCAGTTTTTTTGGCTAAAATGATAAACGAAGACGCGGGGAAGCACGCGAATATCTTTCCATTTCATACGTTACACCACCAACACCACGCCGAGAGGGGAATGTGAATGAATATCGCGCATAGCGCAGTTTGGCGGAATGAAGTGTAAAAAAAAAGAAAAAAAGAAAAGAAATGAAAGAAATACACATATTTATGTAGAGACGAGAGTGAGGAGAATGAAACGGACAATGCGACGCGAGTGCGGGATTCGAAGGGCCCGTAATATATCCTAGTGCAGAGTGGTTATCTCGTACACAGATATTTGCAGCAGCTGAAGCAGCAGGAGCTAAAACTCTCCCCCGAGTAAATGCGGCGCGAGTGCGGTATATAGGGGAGGAATCTTTAATACCAAAGGCATGCAGAAGAAAGGTGGTTGGGTTTTGCATTTATGAATTATCGCATTTCAAACGGAATTCTTTCCATTGTTTTTTCATTGTTTTTTACCACAACCATCGCGCTCTTTTTTTTCCACCCTTCACGGCGTTTTTTCACTCCTCTCTTCTTCCGATAGATTTTTTTTTCTACATTTTTTTACCTGCAAGCTCGTTTCAATTTGTAACGGAAAAAACCTTGCGTTTACGAAAATTTTCAGATAAAATGAAGGTACAACGATATAGTCTTCAAAAGCTCGGATCAGAGGCTAAAAGCAAAGTAGACTCTTACCGTAATTCGATTTCGAAAAACAGAAAAACAAAAAAACAACGAAAAACAAAAAATATTCGTCATGACGTGTGTGACGTACTGTGTATGCGATTGCGAAATTCCGGAATAAAACTAAAAATAAAACTAGAATCGTATAACTCGTAGTATAACGCTGAAATGGATGTATAACAAAGGTTCAAAGGGATGGTAGAATAACATAATAGATATAGATACGATATAATACAGAAGAACCGAGTCGGTAGTCGCGTCGGTAGCAGAGGTTTTAAAAATGTACCGAGGAAACAAGGCGAATAGTAGATTCAAAGGCAGGTTTCCATTGTTGGCGGAGATTCAATTAGCTCCTTTCCTTTACATTCCAAAGTAAAGCACCAACGGCCCTCGCTTGCCACTTGACTCACCCTGTATAATACACGTGTAGGAATACATGATTTAAAAGTGCAGGGAATATACATATTACACACATACATATCCACATAATATTCCCCATATATTTTACCGAGGTGAAGCAAATTTTCGCTTTACATTAGCCCGCGTTTGAATCGCACACATACGGTTTACGTGTCTACATATGTGAGGCTAGAAGAGGTTTTTGTTTTTTACTTTTTTACCTCTTCTTTCGAAAAAAAAAAATAAAAATATCTTGATACACGAAGGGTGCATGGCTGTAATAAGGTGTGGATGTAAAAGCGTGAAAAACTACTTGAATTCTAGAGAGAAGATAGAAGTAAAAGAGAAGGTTGTTACGCGAGCTTTGTCCTACATATATCTATACTTCGGCTGAGCTTTTCACGAGGAGTCTCGGTCGCGACTCTTTTACCTATTTAAACATGTCGTCGCGCCTCCTCTGACGCGACGCTATTTCGTGTTGCGCGAAAGATAAGAAGAAGAGGAAAAAAAGAACATTAGAAGCAGAGAAAAAACAGAAAGACGGAAAGGAGGGAAATTTTCTTTCCGTACGTAGCTCGGCTGAGCAAGAAAAGCTTGCAGATATACAAGAATGGAAAAGACGGACGAGGATCAGAATGAGTATAGGAAGCAGTGGCGGCGTTACTCGTTTTCCGATAGCAACGAGGCAGAGTGGAAAAAGTGGAAACAGAAAGGGAATAAGGAATAAGAGAAGAGATTTATATTCAGACGACGGTATAGGTAGTAGAGATGGCCCCGCGATATGTTAACTTAGCTATAGACTTGCAGCACCCGGAACCCTGCAGCTTCAGATTTTTCTTTCACTTCTTTTCACCTTTCTTTCTTTCTTTCGTTTTCTTTCTTCATTTTTTCATCTCCCTCGCTGTACTCTGACCTATCGATATTCCAACCTCAACTTCGTTCCGCTCGACGAACTGAGAAAATCTGTTTGTCCGGTAGGTATTATAGTTCGGTCTAATATGACCTATACGCGAGAGGCGGTTAAATCCGGCAGCCATGTTACTATTTTCGGATACTTCCCACTTCTAAAATCGCAAGGGATCCGAAAGAAAATTCGAAAAGATAAAAATAAAGAAGAGAAAAAAAAAAGGACGTAAAAATGTGCGGCAAAAAACAGAGCTTCCGCCGCTCGCGACCCTTATGATCGTATCATCGATCAAAGAAAGATCGTCTTATTTTATCGCTCGGGGGAAAACATCAAAGAAGTACCACGGCTTATTGATCAACGCGAGGATATATTGTGTGATATTGTTCATTATAGGGTAATCCTTATTTTTTGAAGGTCGATTTTTTTCAACTCTCACCCCCTGCGTAATTATAATTCGAATTGGGGAAATTACGAGTTTTTGAGTTCTTCCATCTTCGAATATCGATAGGTCGAATATTGCTACAGATGACGGATTATTCACAGGGAAGCAATTATTTTGTTGTAAAAAAATTTCGATATTCACAAGAAGAATAAAAAAAAAAAAAAAAGAACTAACTAGCTAATGTGAATCGAATGAGCGAAATTTCTAAAACCGAAGGTAATCATAAACTTTTTTTCTCATCACATCGCGACACCGAGATGCGGGTGTTGGATGAGAAAAAATTGGTTGGCAAACGAGTTTCGATCCAAATGTCGTTGGATCAAAATTAATCTACCGGGTCCTCCGTGCACAGGGTGTCCATCCGCGGCTCTCCGCATTTATGAGAAGTTTCCAGACTGATGCGGATTCTGGATTGAAATGCATTTGCTTTTGGACATATATATAGGAATGTGTACCCAGCTACCACATTGACAAATTCATTCGTCAAGCGTGCATCCTCGCTCTGTGCAGGTGTTGGAATCTAACCATGGATTATAATGTTTGGATGTGAATTTCCAGATTACATCACGCACGCGTATAATTCCTGGTTTTGTTTAATAGCTGGTTACCGTTAGTGCACATAATGCGCCTAAACGAGAATAATTCCTGGAGAGAAACTGCGCGAGGCATCGTATAAACCAAGTCGTTAAAACGTGCCACTAGTTAATTCAGGAAACTGCACAACGTGGCACACTGCGAATAATGGCGGTTTGTTTGCGTTATGTGCTACTGTATCCGTTCGGAGGCCGACTTCTACTTTTTTTCAACACTTACGCGATCTCCGATTTCCGGGTTTCTCCGAATGGGAGAAAAAGGAATGCGAATCATGCCCATATTTTATCGATCAAACTCCGGCATTGGAACACGCGGTTGCGTCAATTTTGAGCAAACAGTTCGATGATGTAGAACGAATCGTGTGATCCTCGAGAGGGAATAAGGTACGTTTGTCCTATTAAGAATACCGGATGATG
Organism: Athalia circularis; assembly: GCA_963978495.1. Taxonomy (NCBI): domain Eukaryota; kingdom Metazoa; phylum Arthropoda; class Insecta; order Hymenoptera; family Athaliidae; genus Athalia; species Athalia circularis. The sequence goes on along the minus strand of OZ021700.1, from coordinate 28,256,143 downwards.
ACGAACGTTGAAGAAGCGCGGGTACGATACACGGGGTGATTTTGCTGTTCAAATAAAGGGGATGATACAGCATCCTTTTCCCGATCAGCGGTGGAGATTTCCTCTTAATGTATACAGGTATACACCTACTATGTATATGGTTAAAGTGTACGTAATCCAGTAACAATGGGAGTTCGAGTGAATCTGTGGAGAGCTTTACGGATGTATGAATTTGTTCCCGATGAAGTTATGATGTCGTAATTTTCTGTATAAATTTTTACTCACTCCCTTCCGGAATTCGCTTTCCTCCCGGTCCGCGCGCGTCCCGCGTAACGATGACTCGACGAGTGTTGTACGGAGGGAGAAAAATGGAAATAAAAAAAGAGGGGGGAGCTAACGGAGATAGAAGTATTCGAAGCTATGTGTACTGCGATTATAGGGGAATAAGGCTCGTTCAAAACAGGAATAATAATAGATCGTTAGCTGCATGCCCGAATTCCTGGAATTTGATTATATTTCGTGTGTGATGTGGACCCCGCATAACTCCCATGTATACTCTTACGGCGCGAGGTATAAACTGAACTGTGTTTCAAACGCAGCGGAAACTAATGCGTCCAACGTACGAATGCGAACGTTCCTATGGTTATGTTCGTTGCATACACACGGTGTATCTGTATTATACGTACGGCCACGGTGGACTGCTGCTGCTGCTGCTGCTGTGGCGGCGAGTGAACGTTTATAGAATCCTGCGTTTGCACACATGAGTGGCAGTTTATTCAATCCATTAAACTCTGGCCGTACGCCACATGCTAAATTTATCCGTGAAATTGCGGATCCACGCGCCAACGACCAACCCCAACCCCCCGATGACCAACACCCGCCGATGCACTGTGCCCATAGCCATCGAGCGATTCCACTGGATATCTTCTATCCGAAACGCGTGCCGATCTTGCCACTTTAAAGGGCTGCGGGGCGCACCTTTGGATGGTCGAAATCGAGTAATTTTAAAAAAAAAATATCTCATCTTTTTTTTCGTGTTAATTTTATCGAGGAAATCGACCGTTGTCGCATTTTCGCTATCGGTATTTCGTGTCCGGTGATTTGAACAGTCGATAGAGAAAAAAGTGAATCATTTGTTTTTTTGTAAAAAGAATGAGGATTCGTCGTTAGAAGAAGCTCTTGCGCAAATTGGAGTCCTGAAACCCCTGGAATTGGCACAGCGGTTGATTTCATTTTCTGCGAAAGGTCGGTTATATTTGGTATTCAGATTTTTTTACTGAAACAAAGGTGAAAATCTTAGAACCCTTAATTATGAGAGTGCTTCTTGAGATAAAGTTTGAATTCTAGAATTTTTCGAACCTCGACATCGATATGTACATCGCACCCCATGCACTTTATACTCTCACTCTGAAACTTTCGTCCTCAAATAATCCGGCCGGTGAGATTCTTCAATTCTCAGTTTCTTTGGATAGGTTAGGATTTTATTTGAATACATCCTACGTACATCTCAACCACCGGATTTGCGGTTTTCCCTAGACATGATTCTGCTACCGATAGTTCATAGCCCCGAGGCGGTAGTAATTTAACATTGTAGAACGAGAACGAAGGAGACGTAGATAGTGGAACGGGGGTCGTGACGGGGATGAAAAACGTGATTAAAACCGATCGGATTTCTCTATATAACTGTACATATAATACGCTCTGAAATAAAAGAAAACGTTCGAAATCGTAGAATTTCGCCCAGATATCTGGCCATTTCGAATTATTTATACATTTTCCGAGCATATAATAACGAGAACAATTACGAATGAAAGCCGAGATATCAAATCTGATTCACTATGCAGTGCCCCGGATCAATTACGCCTCCGGATCATGTAAGAAATAAAATAAAATATACTTCGGATATATTCATCGAAACGGAAACGAGTACAATTCATTTTTTCTTTCCTTTTTATTCGCCATTTTTATTCTTCCCCCCGAATAAAACGATTTCCGTTTTTAACGGAATGAATTGCACGTCGAATCGGTGAACTCTATGTACTCTTATTCGTCGTGACTATCTGAGCTCAGCTTTTATCGACGTCGAGGGTCTGCTTGTGTCGGTTTTCTCGGAAAGAGGACGTGTTTGTATCTTCGGAAGGATGCTGGAGAAATAAACGTCGAGATGAAATGAAGCGTACTTTTTCAATATGTTTATTTTCCGAAAAATTATATTTCTGGATCGAATGAAAAGAAGTTGAGGAGTTTTCCATGTAAAATTGAAGAGGCAGGCCGTGTGTTTGTTGATCTTTGCGTTATGAAAAATTCAAAATTCTTATCAAACGTGTATAATTTTTTTTTTTTTTCCAGATTCAGCACGTCTCGCAAAGATGAATTTTGGCGCCGGCACCCGTGATACGGGACGAAGCTCATTGTTATTCGCTTCGTTCTCTAAAGCGGACGAAGATTATACGCCGAGGAAAATTACTGTAGGAGAACCGGAGATCGAGACTTAGAAAAAAAAAAAAGAGAGAGCGGCGGAGTGGAGTTCTGAGCGAAAAGAAGATCTTGGGATCAGCGAAATGTATTCACGGAAACAAGTAGACTAGATATCAGCTCACTGCTGCGAGAAGTTAAAGTCAAAATCGCGAGATGAGTTCCTTTTGTACGATCATTTATTAACTTTCATTCCTCGCCTCATCTTCATCTTCTGCGACTTATATCCCGGAGGCTACGTCGCCTAAGAATCATAAAGCCGGTCGTATGTTTCATCTTTATTATTTTTCTTGTCGTATTTCGTGGCATGGGTATGCAGATAAATCCCATAATATTTAGGCAACCGAAATTTCGGGCAAACTTTTCGAGGGATTTTTCGATCCCGCGGTACGGGAACCGCAATGTCACGCGGGTCAAGGGTTTTCCTTTTTTTTCTGCTTCTTTTTCATTCGCAGATAACCTTCGAGCTGGATCTGTGCCGCGAATGTGATTCGGATACCATTTCCTGCTGTTTCGAATCCCTGCGCCATACTTTAGGGTTCCCAAATATTCCCGGTCCTTCACCCTACATGATACACATACCCCCACTAGCGTATAGAAGATTCGAACTTGTCAGGTACCTCGTAACTCATGCGAATGAATTTGCATGAGGTTGTAAATTTTACCACTTTTGGCAGTACGTTGGAAATTTTATTGCCAATGAGCTTCTTGATGTAGCACGGAGATGTGAGCATGCACATAAATACCGAACTTTGAACGGTGTATTATATTTCTTTGTAAAATTATGCGACAAATCTTTTTTTTTTACCTGTAGATCACGGATAGATAGATACTACAGATATACTATACGCATGCTTGCGGCGTAAATTCTGCTGCATTTATTTCATTCATTCATATTCATTCATTTATTCATTCCAACAGCGATCCAACCTTCGCACGTCATTGGACGTGCGGATTATCTCTACGGAATTTTAATACCCCAGTGCTTCCATACCTTGAGTGAAATTCTCTTCGGACAATGTATGGGTAATTCTTCGCCAAATCACCTGACCTATGATTTTCACCGATTCGTCTACCTATATATCTTTTTCTTTTGTACAATAGTCTCAATTCTGGAAATTAGAAAAAAAATCTTGATCGTTATTCAAGCGATTATTTTTTGAAAGAAAAAATTCCTCACAAGTTTCTCAATTTTGTCTCAAGATAATATATTTATTAATTTTTTTAATTATGTTACTGATCCCATCGGAATTCAAAGCAGGAATGCGTTTTGGAGAGAATTTTTCTAGGGTGAAAATGGAGTGGAAAAAAAAATTTAATGCCCTGCAGGGAAACGGTCTACGAGTGATTTTGCACGGAATGCCCCATATGTATGTTAACAACTGTTACCGCGAATCGAACGCACGAACGATCAAGTGATTCTAAGAACACGACGTGCGGGTCGATTATGTTCTTCGCGTTCTCTCGACTCAGCATATCGCAATTATACCCGCGGGTTATGTGCTATCCGTTCACCGCAGTATAGATGCCGTTAGTATCCGACTGTTCTAGTGTACAAGCGAATTAAATCTATTATACGATGGGCCTTGAAGATTTGAAAGTTCTCGATGTCATTTTGCTGGATTTTCTTGCAGATTTTACGACAAAAGTTACCAATTCATGTTTTTATTTTATATATGATAATCAACTGTCGAGTATTTTCTGAGGACGCCAGAACCTGGGATTGAAAATTTGATCGTCAAATTGACAAAAGCCACGTTTTTGACGCTTCTGCAGGGCGCTTTGATTTTCGTGCGATATTATAAGATGAGAAAAAAAGTTTGTAGGTGTCGTGGGTTACTTTTATGTCCTTTCCACTTGGCGTGACTCTTTTCGATACGAATAGATAGGAAAAATTTAATCGAAAGGTGATCGGCGTCCGGCTGAAAGGAACATTTTGTACTTCGAGAAGAGGCAAGCCATACGTAATATACATGAATACACAATCCGTATGGTGTATCTATGAATACGCGGAGTTCGAGGTGCGTATATAGGACGTCATTCCACCTAACTGCGAAGGTCTAGCCTCGTGGAGTCGTCGAGGTCGTTTCTGGGGTCAAACGTTTGCTTTCAGCTACTGAATATATCAACGGTTTGGGTCAACTCACAACCTCTATAGAGCTGCGACAAACCTAAACCACTTTACCGAGCTTGGCAGGATTCGTTGATTGCTGTTATCGCCTATCGCCTGCTATACACACATAGGAAGTACCCGTAACATCTGATTACGTAACCACTTCACTCCTCTTTTCCACTCCCTTAGATTGGCCGCGGTATACTTATACTGTAAATGTGCAATCAATAATCAAGACACCGTCCGGCAAGCAGCAATGCAGCGTTAAAAGATATGTGCACATGGCGGTGCAGTCGCATGCTTTTACTGCACTTGTTCGAAAAAATTCCGCCGCGCGTCGAGTTTATATATCGCGACTTGATGATTATGAGTTGCGATGTACGCGTACATGTATAACACAAGTTGGATAGCGTCGCTGCATCGTGGAGTAGAAGGACAAATCCAAGTTGAATGGGTGCTGCTCCGTTTGATTCAAAACATGAAAGAGAAGTCTGAGCATCTTCGCGAACGTTCTCGCATTTGTTACTCGCTTGTACAGCCGCTGTAGTAGGTACTGCACATTAGGTGTGCATTTTTCTTCTTCTTCCTTCTTTCCTCCTCTACTTTTTCATCGCAACGACACTTCTCGGAAGAAAAACCATGCCTCAAGTGGGTTTCGCTGTTATTCATTGGACAAACCGACTGCAGGCACTTGAAGGAAGCTTTGAAACGTCCTGATAATAGTTGAAAGTTCGCTATGTGCGTTCGGTTCTTTCATGAAAATGTGGGTATATACCTACTTAGAAGATCTTACAGATTCCGCAGGAGAAGTTCAAACAAGTCTTCCTGCTTTAAGAGTTCTTAATTGGCGTGGAAATAAGAAGCACGTGCAATACAAGCTTCAAAGAGTCGTCGAACGGCTTTGCACGATAAGAGAAAATAGAAGAGAAAAAAAGAAAGATAGATTAAAAACTGAAACGCAGTTAGAAAAAAAAAAAAAAAATGGTATACAAAGAACTAAATTGTTTCAAAACTTTCACCGGGATAAACTGGCTTAAATATTCAGACCGAAGTAAGTTGGCTTTGGGAGATAGAGAAATATATATGTATGCAACTGCTGTCCTCCCTGCTCATATATGGAATACGCCCAGGCGTCGGCGTCGCGACGCCCGATTCACCAGGTCGCTTGGGGATCGACGATATCATCGTCCTCGCCTGCAGGCGTCTCTCTGCAGAACCCTCGTTCTACCGAGCCACCGGCTATACGTATATCCATTCCCTACCCTATTCCTAGTTTCTGGTGCACGACCCATTTTGCCGCACGAAACGTAACAGATCTGAAATTGCAACACGGTGCAGCTTATATACCGTCGCTGCAACAGACGTCGTAACAAACGTCGTGTCACCATTTTCAACACCGTGCACATCACACGAGATAGACGGCGTCATATGAATTGCTGATTATATTTTACATATCCACATTCACATATCCTAGTTCATAGGCAGAGACTAGATGATTAGTCCTCCAAGTTTCGCACGTTAAAAACAAAAGACAATAGCAACAAATCAAAGTGCAAGTGGCATGTCCTTTTTCTTTCTTCTCTTTTTGAATGGTAGTAGAATAAAGTTTCGATTTCTTGTCGAAGTCGCTATGTTTCTGACTCACCCTATATACATACGTAGATGGACAAAAGTTTGAACTTTTGCATACAAGAAAAGCTCCGCGGGGTGCCGCATCGTTCAGTGAAGGAATGTAAGTGGATGAAAGGAGAAGATAAAAAGAAGAAAAACTGGCAGAATTCACACTCGTTGAATTTATAAGAAAAAGATAATGAAAAGGGCAAACTGCTGCAGGTGTATAATAGCTAACGGCGTGTTGTCGTGCCTACTTTAAGCTCTTTGCGATGGTGCAGAAGAGCTTCGAGTGTTGCGCGCGGTTGAAACGTGACGTGTTTTTCATTTTATTTGAATTCTTTACTTTTTTGCGATTCTGCTGGCTTTGAGGATCGTTCTTTCGAAAATTTTATACTTTGACTTCTCGACCGCGAACTGTTGTTAATGGCCTAACCATAGCACCGTGCAAAAACTGACGACGACAACGAAACGCTTGCGATTCTTCGTATACTATTCTCAAGTTGGTCGTACAAAACTCATTGAATTAATCGCGGCACGCTACCCAGACATCATCTAGTCGTGGGTTATATGCCGTAATTTTACTCCACTTTAGCCGCGCAGGAATATTAACTTTCTTCAATTGTTACCAAACAAGATAAATACACTCACGGAAAGTAATACAGTTGAAAGTTTGCTCCGCGAACACATCAACGGTTCTAACAACCCCTGCATGACGTTATATTATTTACACGATCCGTTTACAAAAATACATCTGTGGAGCGAATCAACTTAAAAATCGATGTTCAATACCAGATTTAATATCCTCGGATTAATAATTGCGCAAATTCATATATATCCATCGATATCCGTCCTTCCAACTCTTCCTCGAACCTGTTCGGGTACCGCGCGCTGCTGCAACCGGGCGTCGCGTTGGTTGGTTAGAGAAAATGGGAACGATGTTAAATTTCGCTCCATTACCCGCCGACTGGCTATCCCTCATTTTATCTTATATATTCCATGATTCTCAGCTAAATTAAACTCACCACCGCAGAATGAGTTACTTCCGAAAGAACGAACGAATGAATTTAAAAATTTCATTCTTTTTTTTCTCTTTTTGTTTCTTCTTTTTTTCTTCCTCTTCTTCTTTTTCTCTATCTCTCGCGCTGCGCTACCGCGAATAAATCATCCATGGATTCTCTCGTTTCCACTTCGCGAAATTTTTCGCACACATATAATAATAATAATAACAATAATAGTAATAATAATAATAATATAATTTATATACCCATATCGCGTTGCATCGGATGGAAAATCTAATCGGTGCGACACCGATAAATAAAAGATAAAACGGATGGGATGAAAAACAAAAAAAAAAACAAAAGAAAAAGCAAAGAGAAAAATTATCGAATCACGTCAGCTAACGGGGATGCGAAACGTTTGCGGGCGATGGTAAAACTTTGTCGTAATGGTTGAGCACAAGCGTATCCGCGTTACAAAGTTGACGGAGTCGGTGGCGGGGGGGTGGGTGGGGGTGGGGGGAGGTGGGGGAGTGGTTCACCGAGCCTAGGGGGCAGTCAGAGGGATGCCAGACACTTGAGAATCGAGTTACCGAGGGTTCTCGCGTGCGCCATTGCGCCCGTCATGCGTACTTGTTGCTTTTTTACACCCTGCCACAAACGAAGCTATCCGAGATTCACGTTACCGTTTGTTACCGCTTCTGTTGCCGGTGCCGCTGCCGTTGACGATCTCGCATGCAAGCGGAAGCGACTGTGACTTTGAGCGTTTCAAAGGAAAATGCAATCATGGAAGCGAAGTCAAGACGGTTGTTCGCGTACATCGATAATTTGAAAGTATATCGTTTGAAAATGATTCGCTCATTTATCGCGTCGTTGACGATTTTTAAAGCTGTTATAAAACATTCGAGAGTAGAGTGGAAACAGGTAGGTGATGAAGCACGTGTGTATAAAGCTGTTAACGGAGTGAACTTACCTCTGCACGCTGAGGTATCTAGCCGAGGCCAGTTGGCACGGGGTTCTCGAGCCAGCAACAGTTAGCGTTCGAAGTCTGCGCTGCGTTTAGTTGCGATAATGCGACAAGAAGACCCTACCAATTTACCCCGTACTACTCACCGTGTGGGCATGCCAAACTTTGTTCAAAAGTTCAAAATCCCACGATACACTGGAGAACAAGAGCACGACGAGACGCGCGCGCGCTCCCCGCTGTTGCTGACCAAAGTTGGAAGTCTTTATGCTTCAACTGGTTGTACATTATATACTCACCGTAGACTTAAAGTTACCCGCAATGATGCCGATCGACGTCTGTTCTAAACTTCCTTCGGCGTATCCAGCTCTCTTACTTGTTTGAAATGTCAACACGGATTACCTGTCCGTATAAGTAAATCGATTCGTTCAGCGGGAATTTAGAGGAGAATTCACGACACATACCGCAATTTCGCGCGTTATGTTCATCGGATCTGCGATTTATTTATGGATCTATTTGGTTTTTCATGCTCGGAATTGGATCTTCGAACTTATCGCTTATAATTTGGAAAGAAAAAATCACAGATTTCACGTTGACGTGAAAAGTAGAAATTCGGGAACCGCAGAATCAGCGTGAATGGAGAGAGGAGTAAAGAAAAAAAAGCAATCGGAAAACAAAATTAATTCGCTGTCCCATGCGGAGACAAAAGTTTCGAGCAATCATCAACTAGAAATTTGATACGGATGCACAGGTGGCAAGGGAGTTAACGCCACTAGTTACTGTACGTGAAAACGTTAAATCGTAACGAACCTGTTACGGGTTTGTGATCCGGTAATTTGTAGAGCTTAATACCTATGAACAAATAAACGAACAAACGGACACACGCGGACGGAAATAATAATTCCTGTAACGAATAGCGCGGTGCTTTTATACCCCGGAGTTAATAATTCACGCCGTGTATATATAGCTATACGTCATACACCGTTCATTAAAACGCAAGCTAAACTTTTCCTCTTCCAATTTTCCAGCTACGTTTTTTTTTTTTTTCAATTTATTTATTTATTTTTATTTTTTCCATCAAATCTCTCGAATATTATCTGAAAATATTTCAGAACTACTGTTCGAAATTCAGTTGAAGTTTAATGTCACGTGAGATAATGAAATCGCGCGATTAAGAGTAGATACTGAAAATTAGTACATAAGACAGATGTGTTACGTATAATAGGACGTAGAAAATGTAGCTAACAAGCCAATTTATGCAGTTGGATAGGTGAGGAGATGAAAAATTCATTCGCCATCCATAAAACAAAGGGATCCTACCACTGGTCTCGCATCCTGATAATTTAATCCTGACGCAAACCCGGATTAGATGCCATACGGTTACTCCTGTTACTTTTAATGGATAAGTAAGTAATGCAAGGTGAGAGAAATTATTTCCGTTGACGGCGTGCGCTACGGATGAATGTAATTGACTCTAAATAGTCGATGGGTAAATTTGATTAGTCCTTGAACACGTGATCCCGAATTAGCCTCACTTAAGAATTTAATTTGAAGTCGAAGAACATCCTCGCTTTATAATTCTTGAACAGGGTTTTCAAGCTCCACTTTGCTGAGATTATATTCAGTGCATAGCGCAGACAATTGCAAGTACATAGACGATGTAAAGTGTAAAAGCGTAACTTTACATACCGCATGAAATATCGTATGCGCGTACGACGACGAAAAATATCGTCCTGCTAAAAAACGTGACGTCCAAACTGAAGATAGCGATAAAAAGTGATGGAAGGATAAAGTCAGTAATTAGAAGTTACCGGGTAGCTCTTCGAGGTATCGAGCGTTGGTTGGACGAAAACGTATGAATAATTTAGAAATTTTGCAATTTGAATATACCACCTTACAGCTCGTGATAACGGTCTTGGTGGAGCGGAAAAAAGAAAAAAGAAACGAGAGAAAAAAAAAAAAAAAGGAAAAATGGCACGGGAGGAAAGGGATTGAAAAAAGATGCGACGAAGACTGGCGAATATTGAATTACCTCAGAATATATAAATACGATATTTTAACGAGGACCGCAGGCCGGATTATTGGCTCGAAGAGAGACTCCTGCATGTATATTAGTGAAAAGAAAAAGCGAAGAAGACAACCAAGCAGAGAACGAAAGACAGAGTTTGAATGCAAATTGGGCGAACGAAGAAGAAGACTTCGCGTCGAGATGAATGAGACGAGGGAAAAGTTATGCCTGAAAAAATCACTCCAATATTTTATTTATAAACAAGCCAAGTAAAATCATTAGCGAAATCTGGATAATTATTATTACAGCCCAAAAAATGCCGCAGAAAACTCAAGAAAATTCAGGAGCTTTCGACTGCGAGTGTTATATTCGTAAAGATCAGCACCGCGAATGTGGTTCGTAGTTCACGCCGCAAGATATTACGGTGTAAACTTCAATCTTGAGGGTGTAACGAAGTTGGGCATAAGCCCACCCTCTGTAATACTGTGTTTTGCATTTCTAGCGACACTTTTTTTTTCTCTTCCTACTTTTTCTCCGGCTTTTTTCTTCCTCCTGCTTTTCGGAGGGGGGCCAGGAGGTGGAGTGTGGGGGTTATCGCCGGGTAGATAAGGGCGAGGTTAAAGTAACACCTATTGGCTCGTCGTCCAATTTCCTTCAATGACAAAGACCCCTCTCCTTGTACCGAGCGCGAAGATCCTTCCTAACCGAATAAGGCGATAACACGGAATACTGCGTTGTTTGCACACCCGTGTTGAAACTCCTCTTTCCGCAGTGCGTTCGGCGAAATGTACAGATAGAGATAAAAAAAAACTGCCGGCGCTCGTTTGATGAATAACTTAATAACCTGGATGAATTTTAAAATATCATCCCGACGGTCAGTAAATAAAAAGTACGGGAATTAACCGAAACATATCACATTCCCAAAGTTGTAACGTGTGCGGTATCGCAAAATTGCGAGCGATAAAATCTATGGATATTCAAAAGCATAATATCTGATTCCGTTGGATGAAAAGTTAACACGAACCGCGGATCTGAACAGTCAATTATTGAAGCGTTCGTAATCACATGAGCTGTATGTTGTTAATTATTGACGTTATGGCTGACGAATTAGCATATTTCGAAAATAATTGTTTACCGTTAATAATCACGTAATTTCGAAATGCTTCGGGCTGCTACTGCTGCTAATATTTTTGCTTCCGCCGTGGCGTTACGATTATTGTGTGTAAAGTTACAAACGTCAGTATTCCAACATCTATTTTGTTTACACTTGCTGCCGCGTGGCTTTGATTATTCGATTTATACCCAAGTGCACACCCTCGTTTATTTTTATAAATTTTATATCCTCTACCAATACGAAAATAAAATTATATATTTAAGTGTACATAACGCGTAATTCGCGCAAACATGAACGTGTAGTGCGAACGAATTTGCAAATAAATTTGAATTATTTGACTGGAAATGGAAAACGTTTTCTCTATTCGACGTGTATTTTAATACTGCATTGTCTACAGGTACGTATGTATCTGTACGTTACATATAATATAGATGGATAGACAGATAGAGAAGTAAATTGAAACGTCAGGAAATAAATTACGGCATCGTTTTTCCGCTTTCAAGGAATTTCATCTGCTAACGCGTACCGCCCTGCACCATACGAATCAATGAACGTGGGATACAATATTCCTATACATGCACTGCATGGTACATAGGAATATATATATTTACATAGAATTGTATTTGCATACGTCTCACTATTGTCGATTCTGCAGCTAGCCGGGTATAAGATGGGGATTTGGGGTTACTGATAGAAATGTAGAGAAAATAAGACAGAAGAAAAAAATTGATAGTTCTTACTGTAGTCAGACATTACAACGTCAGATGTCGTGGTACAAGTCACGATGCGCGGTGACCATAGACTCTGTGAAATTTCAAAAAATCATGTAATGACGAGGCGGAAACGATACAGCGCGCGATAGAACAGCGTATAGTTGACCCAAAAAGCTCCACTTTGTCGAACCTAATTGGGGGAAAAAAGGGTTCCTGTATACAACGGCTTTATGGCAAAACACCGTGGATGTACGAAAAGGGAATATGATAAAATTTCAGCGATTGCTTTTTCCACCTTTTTTTCGCAGGTTACGAATTACGAATTTTGTGCAAAACTGTTTCCGAATTTAGAGAATCTATAAAAGCTCCTTTTTTACAAACCATCGTACAGGTATCCAAAAATCCGGGGAAAAGAAAAAACAAATGAAGATTTATGATAATCAATTTTCATGTATAGCAGCGTAATTTTCGTATGGTAGGTTAATCGAAGAGCTTCCATATCATTCGATCGTGCGGGGTATAGAATTTAATTGAATAATTAAACGAACGTTGGAGGCTAGCCGTCAGTTCGATAATTACGATAAATGGCGTTATATATAGGATATAATATAACGGGGTCAGGGGAAACGTTCGGCCAAGCGATAAGTACATACCTTGATTCGATACAAATCGATTAATCTCACCAAAAATTTCGACGGACTTTAGCTTCCGAACTCACACATCTACATACTTGTAGACGGTGAATTTTTTACGAAAAGGTGTAAAAAAAATTTCTTCAGTTCGTTGACAAGAGGATCAAACCCAATAGTTGCGATTCGTACCCTACTACGTCTGTTGAATCGACTCAACAATAAGTTTGCGGTTTGCGTCTGAAGTAAGAACAAAAGTTGGTCAGGTTAGCGGGGAATGGAAACGTGGAAAACAAAAGTTGGGACGCGGAAAGCTACTACCGTATGTATAGGGTCGGTTTTGGTTTGATTTTGACACTTGAAAAGTAGAGAAAAGCGGAATGTTCAGGCGTATACGTATAAGTATGTATATGCACATACCTATACACGTTGGTAACCGGCAGAAGGGAAGATTGCGCAACTTTTCAAGTGATTCATTATCTAACCCTAACAAGAGTGACGGATACAGGAGAAAGCAATCAGCAAGGACGAGTTCAAGGTCACGAAAACAAACTACGTTTTCCCAGTTCATCTGTCAAGTTAAGGGAGTTTACGCCGCATAGAGATTTTCAGTTAAATTACGCGTGTATTATTCGATCAATACACATGGCTACGTACCGACGTGGCGTAAAGCAACTTTGAAAAAAAATATATGCATGTCAGGTGGTTTTACACACTCCAATATATGTATACCTGATTTGGTTTTTCCCGATAAGGGATGAGAATAACATCCCCGTACACGGTGGGTTGAGCGTGTCATTTAATTAACGCCGTGATGATAATATGAGTAATTTAATGAAAATACCTTGGAAAAAAAAGCGGGGGCTTAGGGTGGTATGAATTTTTCGGAACAGTTATTCGCCGCTGAAAGTACGGTTTAAAAATCAGAATGGCGTCGTTTTTACGACTTATGGACTCAAACTCCAGAATATTCGGATTTCGCTAAAGAGAAACAAAAGTGGAAAATAGAGAGTGTGAGAATTAAGAATTGAAATGTGATCGTTAACCACTCCGAGTCACACTTTTTCTAGGCGAATTACTCGAACCATCGAGTTTTGAGAAAAGCCACGTGGAAAGTTTCGAGTTGGGATTTTGTCGGCTCGAGGAATTGTGGAATTTAAATATTGAGATGGAGCGTTAAATATTTCCGGACTATCGGAAATGGAAAGTCACGAAATTCCGCGTCGCACCCTTGCGATAAATAATTCATATTTCTCGTTTGCGGCTAATCGCTATACCTTCTACTCCGCGAACTGACGTTTTCAACCATACCCAAAGCGGCTGCCATACCCTATCCCACATTTCAGAGAAAAACAGCTTTCCTCGTTTTGCATACAACTTTTGCTAATGATGCAGAAAGATTCTAAAAAAAAAAGAAAAAAAAATGCACATTGCACGCACCAGCATCAGATCATATACGAACTATGTGCATAATAATAATACACGTTCGTCGATATAAATTTCAATAACGTGAATTCGAAAAAATTTTTTTGCACCTATAGAAAATTATGTGCGTTTCTTCGCAGATTTGATTTAAAAAATGCTGGAAGAAGAGAGGAAAAATTCTGTATACGTAAATTTTGAAAGACCATTATAAACCACACCAGAGGTGATTTAAAAGCCAACGAGAAAAAAAAAAAAATGGAAAAAGAAATTCTCACAAGTCGTAAAGCGCAGATGGTTTAAAAATGAAGGATATATTTAAGAGAGACTGGGAGAAAAATAGGAGCGCCTAGCTGTATAGACCAGGGAAAGCTATAGGAAAGAAAGAAAAGAAAGAAGTGCAGGAGAGGCAGCTTGGTTATCGTACGGGATGATCTGGTCTCCGTGAGGCGAGGAACAAAGTGACAGACGCGTAAAAAATTTACGCCCTTTACGATGACACATGATAAGAAGTTACGTTTTTACGACGGGTTTAAAGGGTGAAGGGGCGAAGGGTTGAAGGGGGGGCGGCGAATCGAATAGGGCTATACGCGCAGCACGCTCCTGTGTAAGCGCAATCAACCGACGAATGGGTTTATTTTTAGAAAACGAATATTCCGAAAATAAAAGAAAATAAAATAAAAACGTCTACTGCACCGTTCGCGATCACGACTCGTCGTGATCGTGTCGTATAAGGAAATCGATTTCTGAGCCCCGCAACAAAAAGCGCATTTCACGTTACATATACACGCGTATATTGTAGCTTCCGGTCGGATGAGAAAAATCTTGCGGATCTAACGAGCATTGAAATTTATTTAAGTCGTGAAAAATTATTATTTGACGGATCGGATATTTTATGACGACATTCGGGATAAAAATCGTATGCGTATACGGAGCGTGAGGTTACAATTTTATTTCTGAACTTCGCACACTTTACTATGCAGTTTCTGTAAACAATTAAGATAATCAAGTCTTTAAATAATTACGAGCATCGGGTTGCGAGATAATCAACTATATATGGATACCTGAAAAAAGAGGTTTTCAAAAGAAAGGAAATTTGTTTTTTTGATTTGAAAAGATTTTTGGCCGCTACATTTTTTACTCTAGCGTACATTAGTTTTGCTACGGGGTATGTTTGCCAAAAAATTTTACGTATTTTTTTTGACGCACTGACAAGTCCGGTTTCCATTGGGTGACGTCCGACAAGAAGTACCGGGTGCGCAAACCCATGTGGGCGGTACTCCGCGGAAAGTAATCGGGCAGGGCTGTCCTTTTGCTATAGATAATCGAGAATAACGAATACGTATGGGTAAAATTAGGCAGGACAATGTAGAGAAAAAAAAAGAAAACCGTCTTGTGCTTTGTTGGGGCGACTTACCGATCACTGTTTTGCATAGTGGGCAACAGCCACATGCACCACCGTTGGGATCGTAAATATTGCCATTAGCTTCGCAATCTTCTTTAGATACGTATAGACAGTCTACAATCGCGCAAACATCAGGAGTGCAGACCAAGGCCTCTCGACCAGCCACGCTCAAAGTGAGAATAATCAGTGCGTAGAGAAATTTCATGGTTGATCTGCAAAGTTTCGGAAAATGAAATCGAAAATCAAAGCTGCACTGAAATGTGAAACGACGCGATGCGGATAATTAGATTATGACAAGCCCCTTATACTCACATATTGGCACGACGAAATCACCGCAGCGTCAGGAGAAACGTTGAATTCAGCAGTCAAAGCGGAAGAAATGAAATGAAAGGTCTCCACCAGCTTAAATACGATAATGATTTTGCGTCGTGCAGCATGTGTGTGTGATAGGAGAATAATTAAGATTAAAAAAAAACCGGCTTTCTGACGCGAAAGTTATTCTTTAGTTAAAATTCAGTTCATGGAATTCCCACTAACATAAGTGATATGTTTCTGTGAAATGTGGATACTTTTATACCGCGCGGAATGCTATTTTGAAAAATGTTGTCCACTCGGATCTGACACTTGTGCATATATTTATATTGTAATATGTATTGAGATTCACCTTTTGTTTTAATACGGGTCAAAAGATAATGGTTTTTCTGAACAAACGTTCTACATACCATATGTAATGTAAATATATGCATATATCTATTCAACCGTCACAAGGCCGCGAGTAAAAATTTACAACGTCGATTTATAGATTCCAATTTTTGTAAAATACGTTTTGCTCGCAGATATCAAACGTGAATGGTTGTAGAATTATATTTCCGGGGATTCCTTTCACTACTTACGAATGTCCTTGTTATGACGCTATTTCTAGCTAGAATTTGAATGAAAAAAAAAGGAAACAAAATAATAATAATATGGCGCGAAAAATTCATCTCTCCATTTAAAAAAAAACTTGCGAAGAAAATGAACTGCGATAATAGAAATAGAATTCGCAGTTCTCTTTTTCGCCAGAGATTTCGACTCAGGAAATTGTGCATGATAAAGTTCGATATCAAAAAATTGAAAATGAGCGGAAGTGAGGCGTTCACACGCGCTTTGCATTCTATACCAGTATTTTTATCTTTATTTCGTGCTACAATTCAATCTACGGTACAGTATAGTTCAAAATTTTCTATTCGTCATCGTTCTTTGCCGCGGTTTCATCTCGAAGTAACGGACCGAATTCGTCCATGGTCTGAGAATTTTTGTTTCACTGACAAATCCAAGTACTGTCACGTGACAATTGACAAGAGGTTCCCTTTTCGCAAATAGATGTGGGCGGTGATCCTCCGAGTAAAAGGTTGTAGCAGACCTGTCCTCTTGCTTAATGATTGAAAATAACGAGCGTACGCAATGTAAAATGCATCAGTGTGTCGTTAATTGGAATTAAGAGAAACTAAAAAAGAGAAGAAGTCTTGTGCTTTTTTGGGGCTACTCACCAACAACTGTGACACACGTTGAGCAACAGCCACAGAAACCGCCGTTTGAAACAAAAACTTGACCTTTATTTGTGCAATCTTGTTCAGTCAACGGTGCGCAGGTGCCACAAAGTTCCGGAGAACAGACTATGGCCTCTCGACCAGCTATGGCCAAAGTCAGAACGACTAATGCGAATAGAAATTTCATGGTCGATCTGCAAAGTTTTAGGAAACGATCGAACGAGTGACAATAAATTGTGAAATTACGTATTATTTTACTCCAACAAATTGAACATCGGGATTTGTGTTGAATGTTGGTGGACGGAAAAAATTGGTCTATATACTAATTCCGGTGTAACAATATAATCAGGGTGAAAGAAAATTACCGGTTCTGATCTGACGCGCAAATTAATTTTCAGCTATGATTCGGTTCGTATAAAATTCGTACATAATATGGAATAATTTATTCACAAAAAAATGGAGACACCTCTATACAGTGGAATGCTATATTAAGTTTACTTTGTCCACTTCGATGTATAGCAGTTGTGCACACATTCATATACTTGCACAATATTAAGGTCTATTTTCAATATGCGGATCAAAAGACGACGGACGTACTACAAAAACGACCATACAATACATGTAATGTAAATATAAAATATTGCAAAGCCGAGAACGAAAATTTACGAGGTTAATTTACAAAGTCAAAATATTTATTCATCGTGCAAGGTTCAATTAAATTAGCAGTACATTTCATCGATACTCACGATAAATTATAATTTTCTCAAAAAACCTTTCGCTCGTATGTCAAACGACGACTATCCGATGTTCTTGGGAATGCTTTTATACACAGAAATCCCGTTTTTATGAGGAGTTCAGCAGAAGAGATAACATAAAAATCCAAAGTTACAAATTATCTTTACTGGTAACTATAATTCCACTTTGTTTCCGTATTTCGCACGTTTTGCCGTACTACAGTTTCTGTAACAGTACAGATAACGAGACTTTTAAATAATTTAGCATCGCGTAAAACACGAAGTAGAAAAAAATCTTTGAATTTTTTTCGAAGTCTTCGGTAAAGGTGAAATAATTATACATGCTGACATACACCGCGAAGTTTTTTTGTTTTCTTATTATCATGAGTGAAAGAGCATAGTAAATAGATTGCTCACGTTATCCAACTATTTGCACTTGGTTTACTCCAGCGATGCAGAGTAATCGAATCTCCGGCGTCTTAGATGGTCGTGCGAAAAGAAATCTCTTCTTTTTTTTAATGATTTTTATAATTGGTTTTTAACATTGGCAAGTCCAGCCACCATGACAGTTCTGTTTACATTCAGTTCCCGGTGCGCATGCCGAAGTTGGCGTATTCGAGTTCTTTATCAGTTCCGAACAATCCCCACCAGACGCTTGAAATGAGTAAAAAAGGAAGGCGTAGAAAAAAAATTAACAGATAATTCTACGACTGAAAAATCGTGAGAGAACTGGGTGAACTCTACTCACGGATTTTAGTTCGGCAAGCATCGCAGCATCCACAGCGGCCACCATTCGGAACGATAACCCCATCGGGGCAAGTCTCGTTATTCACAGAAGCACATCTAACAGCCCAACAAGTGTCATAAGAACAAGGACTAGGTTTGTTAAGCGCAATTGTTGCCGCGGAAAACATCAAAAGAACAGCTGCCAAAGTGTACGCACAATTCATGACTGTATCTTCAACCTGCGTGTGAAAAGTTAATGGTCTGTGATGATCAGAAAAGTCGATCGAATTATTGCAGGATCAGAAGAATTAGAGTTCATTTTTGGTGGAGGTCTTTCAAGCTTACCAAAATTCTGATTCCTGGTCGATTACTGCGGGCGTTTTCCGGAAACGTTCGTTCAATTTTGATATAATACTGACTGCAGGTGCTTCGAGAGGCGTCTTTATATATCGGCCTCTGGAGTGTTTTATTTTTATAGAAATATACACGTACGGATAATACGCAAATATGAATACATCATATCTCATATCTATTGACATATAAAACCTGTTTTGTATTCGTCATTAAACCGTTAGCGCACGCGCGGAACGTGCAACACAAAATGGGCACGTGTTAACTTCTTGCCGCACGTATATGTTAGTTATAATATAACAACAATTAAGCCTGAAGTCTACGATGGAAGAAAAAATAACAAACCAAGCAAGCGCGGGTTTCACTTTCTGTATTTTGTATTCCATAATCCATATTATTCACAATGTGCACGTCCTACACATGATATCTCTTTAAATCACGAAGACTGACCAGAGAATTATTTATTTCGTCGTTTCCACATTCCCAGTCAACTTTTGATAAGAAATTTTGCCTTCTCTCATAAAAACGTGGTGTGGACGCAGGTATACAGATTATGCATTATTAATTATTCATTATACGAACGGCACGTTATAAAATCGTTAGGAAATGAATTTTTGGCCATAATCGTGGGATCTGAACCTGTGTATGATTATGATTATTATCTCACTGGATGCACGTGTGTCCGCTACAGCTGAAGATCGATTATTGCCTTCCAACGTTGAACGGTGAGCATGATCCGCCAGAATATTGAAATTTCGGCGAAATGTATTTAAATTTTATGAAATTAGACGACAATACGTATTGTGTATTTGACGCTGCATAATATAATATCGAGCGAAGCACGCTCTCGTATATAAATCAATGGTAAATATAATTCTCTGTACAGAACGAATAATTATTAACCCGTCTGCAATTTATACAAACATCGCATCATTCCAATTTATCGAAATCGGGTTTTAGCAGCGCCTATAAATATCATTATCTTGAATTTATTATCGTGTAAATTATGCGCCGGGAATTCTGCGGGGAAAAATAGGAATATGTTTTCATCAACTTTTTCCTGCATATTGAACACGCAATTAGGCCGTGCCCAGGCTATTGGTTTTTTGATCCTCCTTTCGTTCGTCTTCCACATTCATCTTATTCATTACACATTTGTTAGGTTTTCTTTTTTTCTTGTTTTTTTTCGAATTTCTCGTCTTTAATTAACCGAAGTCCCGATATTAGATACCGTTATGGTTTCCATGGCGATAAATTGGAAAGCAGTTCTTCCCTGACTATATACCTTAACTCGACGTACGAAACCCTGCGTAGGAAAAAGTTTTTCAGTCCGCAGCTGCTCGTTTTAGTTTCACGAGAACACCCACGAAGAAGGTGAGCGGTATAGGTGAGAGGTATATAGGTATTACTTATTGGATAAAAGAAGAAGAAAAAAAAAAAAAGAATAGAGATGCAAGAACACACGGAAGGAAAAAAACGTAATTCAGAAGAGACTGAAGCGGCCGGGTATACAGTGTATAAATGCTCGTGAAGAAAACTAAGAAAGCGAACTACACGCGAGAGAAAAAGAAAAAGAAAACCTTGTCTAGGAGAAAAAAAGGTGAGTTTTTTTGCTTTAGAAAACGGTATTATATGAGCGAGGGGATACGACTCAATAATACCCGCGTGGCGCGGAAAGACGTCTTGGAAAACGAGTGTAGAGGAAAATGTGAAAAACCGGAAGGACGTGCGCGGGGAATGATCGTGGGAGGAGGGAGTGAGGGTTGGGGGTTTTCGACCCTGAGTGAAAAAGGAAGGGACGGAGTGGAGGTGGAAGAAAAAATTTCTTAAATGTCGCCGCAATGACTCGCACGACCAAATATCGTATAAGTCCGGGATAGCTGAGTTCGAGGAAGGTTTATACCCACCATAGCCGCGAAGAGGGTGAAATTAATCGTTTCTACGACTGACCTCTGACCTCGGTCACGATCATCTATCGCCGTCTTTGCTCCGAAAGGCGTCCAAAGGCCATAACTTTCCATCGTTCTCCCCCGCCGCGACCCTCCCTCGTGGTGCAACGGGAGCTGTAAACTCCTTCGAGGAAACCCAGACGCATGGGGAGGAATGAAGAGGCGAGAGGGAGAAACCGAAGGCCTAAGCCAACCGCTACGACTGACTGCAAGGACGCGTAGAGGTTGTGCAGGAAGCGGCTGATACCGACGTGGATCAAGCTCAGATTAACTAAGGATTTATAATATTGTGATAAGGCCCGATGCCCCGTACCCAGCTGGCCTGTTGGCCCCAATTACAAAGCGAATTTCAAATGGCTTGTTTCCATGATCCAAAGGGGGGCAAGGGCGGCCCGTAAGAGATCCAGAGAGATATGGTTCGGCGACACCCTCGCTATCCCGCGGGAAACTATACATATATATCGGACTCGTTTTCGGCGATATCGATGTGGATATCTCACAGGATATCCGGGAATATCCGCGGCTAGGATCGCTCGGTCAGCTGATAGGTTTAATGGTCAATTTCCTACCGTTACGTCCAACTGTCCGAAACCGATCAATCTGGATCAGAGCACCCATGTATGATATGTATGTATTATATACATAGCCCGTCACATATCTCCAATACTCCTATGCACATATTGATACGACACGGATACTCTATACTCCCGTGTGTTCGGATTTATGCCTATAATGGATAATATCATACCGATACCAATCTTTTCACATCTGATACACCTAATACTCTCGGAATTTTTTCATTCCGAAAATTCCATTTTTTGTTTCGAATTTTTGTTTTTGTTCAAAAATGATTCAGGGAGCAACCTCGGAAAAAAGCTACCGGTTAGAAAATACAAATCTTTTGTCCGAAGGTCATTTCGTTGACCAAAGTATAGGATTTGGTATTCGATAATTTGTTAAAAGCAACGACAGCTGTCTAACCCGAAATTGAAACGTGAAAATCAAATTCTTTTTTCCGACGTTTTTTTCCTCCTGACTTGAAATCGTGACAAACAATCGAAAGCCAAGGGTGCGGGTTGGGTAAGGTAGGTTCGGATGACTGGTATGAAATTCAAGACGTTGGATGGAACCTTTTCATTGGGTTTATGGGGTCAAACTTTGGATCGGAAGTTATCCTCGCTCTTTCTCCTCTTTTCCCTCGTGTCTTTCAGACAAACTGCGAGGAGGGGCGGAGAACAAACCGCGGATTTCAGGGATGGACGAACCCGGAGGAATCCGGTTAAACTCCTCCGTGAAAATGGGGAGTGGAATTCAACGTCATTTCTCCGAGTGAGACAGGATATTTATTTTCAGTCCCATTTCGTTTCAATTAACGTCGTATATATTCCGGGTGATTTTTATTATTATATATAAACGCGTGTATGACGTATTCTTTCGGCTATTATCCGTAACAAAGAGGGGTGAAATAATGAAAAGCTGTTCACTCTAAATCTCGTTTTAAAAATATATATACGACTCGCATCGGTAAATTAATATTGTATAACGACAACATTTTCCTTCACCCCGGTATCGCATTTGGACAAATCTGCACATCGTCGGTCGACGAATAATTTTTCACCAATTTTTCGTAATTTTTAACAATTTTTCACAATCACCCGTCACTCTCGCGAGATCAAATTGCGTTCACACCCACCCACTGCAGCCTAATTCGTCGCAGTAAAACCAGCGGCGGGGGTGGGGAAGGGGACGATTTCGCACGGTTTTACCGGTTTTACGGTTGAAGGGTATAGAAAAGGAAATATTATGGGTATAAGGTATAGAAGACCCCCGTAATCCAGCCACTGTACGCGGACTAATATTTCTGGCGAAACCCCATTTGCAATCCTTTCCGACGCTTCATCAATCTTTATTAATTCCGATCAAATCCTTCGTTATCTCCACCACCCCTCCCGTTTCTCTTTTCCTCGGTGCAGCATCGTTTCGTTCGAACTCTCAGAGCGCGGCGGCGCGGTTCATCTCGAAAAAGCTTGAAGAAAAAAAAAGGAAAGAAAAGAAAAAATGAAATACTAAAACCAAAAAAAGAGAGAAAAAAAAAGTACAGGAAGAACGAAAACGAGTCCCGGCAGGGGGTGGAAAAATAAAGCCACGGGAAAATCCAGCGGGTAATTTAGTCTTGAAGAGATATCGATTAAACTGGTTGACAATTTCTCTCTGCAAGGCCCCGTAGGCAACGCCAGACGCTAACGCCGACCTCGACGTTCGCGAGATATTTCCCGGCTCGCTGACCCGGAGGGTATTATTAGGTTGGCCTAGGTTAGGATGAGGCGTAAGGGCGAGGCGCACATCCTAGCCACGGACATTGATAGGTATCCTCAATCAACCGTGTGAGACAACCTCCTGCGGCACAAACCTTGCGCAGCTCAACTGTTGGGACGAGCTAGAGGAACCTGGAATTTCTCAACCGTTGACCTCTTCTGGACGCCAGAATTCCCGCGTACGTCATATCGTAGACACTCCCATTATGGAAGATAATTCAAGTTGCTGGACTTTGACCAAATATTCGAAATTAGCTAACGACAACCGTGAACTTTACTCATTACTGGAAGTGGGGGGTGCAGGATTATACGAAAGTTTAAGTGGAAACCTCGCCAAAATTTATCCGATAACAACGCAATCGCTTTTCTAAACAAATATGGAATATCGAATCATAAAATCTATCGCACGATTTTTGTATCATACGTACTTTGATGTGTGTCTGGAAAAGTCGGAAGAAAAAAAACTTCGATCTCCTCCGATGAAAACGCATGTACAGCGAAAGCTTTCTTCATGAAAGCTTTCCGAAGAACCTTCGCATAAAGTTCCTTCCGCATGTCGGTTTAAATTTTTTCCAACAGACACCAACTTGTATAATAATGTCTTGAATTTGGAGAGAAAGAAAGTGATGGTTTTTGTCGAAATTTCAACGAGAAGAGGAGCTGGACTCTAGTTTTTAATCAATTAATTCAGTCTGTTGATGCGTGGGTCGGTTGAAAGACGACGTAAAAAAGCGTTAATGACTAAGCATCGCTGACCGGATGTGACTGAAATTAAGAAGGTGTACACGATTACAATCTTTGGCTTATTTCCCTCGGGAACAATGTCCTGCTACATAAGGGGAGCAGCTTACGTTGGAGGTAAAAAGTGGGATGGCCTACCGGCAAAAAATGATCATTAGAAAAAACGGTAGAAAAAAACAAGCGAGGAAACCGGATCGATCGCGACTAAACCACAACCGGCTGGTGCAAATACGCCGGGAGCACTTCGGATCCTCCATCTCTTTTCAAGGTAAAAGTCGCTAGACCAGAATTCCACCGGTCTCGGAGGTCTAATGAAAATTGTACCGGTAAAAAACGACGATAAAAGCTGTCGGTAATAATTATAAGCCCACGGCGCGTTCGGTACGAACGGAAAAGAAGGATTGACCGTCGACTGACATCACGCAGCGCACTGAAATCACCCTATTATAATCTGTGAATAAACAACAACGACAACATTCGACTGTTCGGAATGTGTTGGCCAAATGAAAGCGGAACGACAGTTTTATTACCTCGTTATTGTCGAAATTTTATTTTCAGAAATGACCCTCTCCGTGAGCTGTACGAGAGCACAATGAGAGCGAGCGTTAATCCGAACAAATGGGTATGGTATGGTGGTGCTTTTGCTGCAGCACCGTTCGAATGTATAGCGAAAAACGAAGCCGAAGAAAAGCAAACCTGAAATTCATTGCAGGTCACGCGAACTCCGCCCTCGTCTACCTCGGATGAAAATAGTTTATTGCCTTTCTTCGAAACTCCGCAGTGAACCCTAAAAAATAGCTCAGCAATCCTTGAAGTGTTCCCTTCATCTTCCAACTCTCGATTCCCTAAACATTTTCACTTCCAAAATCGTTTTCTCTATATAATTTCAAATTCATCTCCGCAGGACATTTTCGCGGACGCGATGGAAAACCGCGGTCTTTTCAGCCTCGGGGTGTGGCTTGTTTCATGGACCGTAATCCGAGTGTAGAAAATATGATAACCGGGTAAAAGTAGGGTAACTGGGGTATGATGAAGGGGCGATGACGAGATGAAATGCATATTCCTACCTCGCGAGTAACACGATGTGGATTAAAAGTCTAAAATTCATTTCTCCTCGCGTGGGACTTTTTTTTTCCCCCCCTTCATCTCGAATTTGAGAAGGTTGTCATCGCGCGGATCCATTCATGAATCATACCGTTGATAAACGAGTTGGTAATTCTATGAGGTTTGATTTTTCCGAGAACACGATGTTGGGGTATTGGTAGAAAAAACTCTCATTCGATTCGTTATATTTCTTTGATTTCCGCAGCTATATCTAATATACACTTGTAAGAGTTCTCTTTCACAAGATCTTTTTCAACTTACGAAAGCCAATCGCGCGCGCGATCATTTTTCCCGAAATACACCCACCTACATTCCTCACCTTTTTTCCCTTCTTCTCTCTTCGCGTATCCAATTTTCTAATTCAATTCGAAAAGTGTCTCTATACATTCCCTATGATTTTATACATCAGCCGAGCGATAAATGGCGGAAAGTAAACGAGCGGAAAATGAAAGAGTAATAAATGTGTGTGTACTGCACGTGTATTTCTTTTATTATCTGGAACGGACGTAAAATTCAGCCAATATTCGAGCACTCCGATCGATTCTCGATACAGTTAGTTATATATACGACGACATACCTCATCGCAGAGTAGCTACCTAGCTGCTGCAGCTTATATTATTCCTACAACTGCAATTGCTCCGGGAATATTAAGGCTCTCGAATCCCGTAGGATTCGCAAGACGAGCTGCTACGCTCTGATAACCAAATGAGCTGCTCGTTGCCGAATGATCTGGCATTATGCCTGGCAAATGTCCTCCTTCTATTTCGAATGGATATCAACCGCGATTTGCTCCGACGATTCCATCGGCACGTGCCAATTCATTGAAATTATACCGCACGGTTTCGATTCCGTATTAAACCTATAATACCGACTCATTACAGGAATACAAGATAAACGGTAAACGAAATTATTGTTCAAAATTCCGACGTATTATAACTTCGCAACTTTTTCTCCAAAACCACCGTCGCACCTAACTAGATTTATAGCAGAAAGAATCAATTTACTCCATTCACCTTTATAATTCTCCCGATCACGACTCGCCCTGATAATTATTTTCATTTTCTTGAAAATTACTTCGCGTTGAAGTTGACTGAATGTGAGGTTAGAAATGAATGGAAATTCTGACGCGCTCGGTAAATCGTTCCGCATTTAGGGGGCTGGAAATTTTTCTGTAATATCACTTTTCTTTTAATGACACATTTTCGCGTTTCATGATTTGTACAACGATGATGCGAAAGTTAAGCTTAGAACGTCGAGAGTGGTGTTTAAAATTCTGATGAGTGGAGGAGTAATTATTTTTCTACGTATGTTGTTACATGTCGTCTTGCTCGTTGTACTTTGACATTACGTACCTCATGTAAGGTGCACTCTGCCGTTTCAATTATAGCCTCGCATATGTACGTACCTGAAACAGAAAGAGGAACGTCTGTTTAAACTTTGTCTTGGTCCTTAATTACTGTGAGGTCGTAAATACAAAAGGTTTCGTATAACTTGTACAAGTTACTATGGCGGCCATGTTATTATACCCTACTCGCGTACAGGGGTCGCACGGGGGCATTTCTTTGAAAGTTTTTAGCTGCGCGAGCGCCCCCTAGACTATGACAAAATCGTAATACGTATATATACTCGCAAAATTATATTTGACCCAGTGAATTTTAACGGTTAAAATAAGAAAGAAAAAATTAGACAATAATTTTCCCAGAGTTTACTTTAACTTTATTTATAAGGTCAAGATATATGCATATTACATTACGATACGGGGGACTTGAAATACTGAAATAACACGGTACGTCCTGGAAATTGAAATCATAACTCGATACTCATTACCCCCGAAAAATATTCAACCATTTCGTGGAAGGAAATCACCTTAGCGTGATCGCTGATGATGAAAAAATATTAACAAGACAAACTGTACTTTAAACTCGCCCACAAATTCCGACATTTCTTGAATTAATTTTCAGAATGATTTTTTGGAATCCTGCTCCTTCGAGTTGGAGGAAGGAAATCAATGAGAAGGTTTTGAAAATAGGAAACGTACGAGAGAGAGTGGACGTGTCAAAGATTTTGGATTTGGTATAAAGAAAAATTGGAGAACTCTTATTTCTCTTTTTTATAACCCAGTAAATTTCGGGCAAAAGAACCTTGACGCTCTCTTCGGGACAAATTTTTCAGGTCACGATTAGAATTGGGCAGGTCAAGCAGACGTGACGGTCGGATTTAAGAGCGTTGAAAAGTTTGAAACTTCGTATGTGTAGGTATATGTATTATATAGTTATTTATCGAACCGGAGAACGTCTCAGGAAAAGTTGACTTTGCCGACGCGTGTGCGTTTTACTGTACATTATAATAGGTGGGCACGCACACATGTTCCGATTTATATAATATAGCCCACGCAAAAGTGAGATTAACGCGTTATTTCAACTCGACGAAGCTACGCGGTGACCCCGGAAAGTAGCGAAACCCGTCTTGTAGTTTTGCCTCTCTCACTCCGAAGTGCAGAAAAAGGGAAAAGAAAGGAAAAAAAATTACGAGAACGGAACGTTACTTATTCGGCTACTTTACCACCCCATTGCTGTTTCAACGGGGTTAATAGACCCGTAACACTGCAGAATAAAGAACCGCAAATCCGCCCTGAAGTAGATCCTGAAGCTCGAGTGGTATATTGGGTGCTCGGATTCGCGACTTTTCTACCAACTATAAGCTATCTCAAAGTAATCACGTGGTGGAAACTCAGAGCTAAAGGGTTGTAATAGACCAAATATCCAATCAAACTTTACCCTGACCAACCTCGTGACCAAACTTTAAGTGAAAAGTTGTTTTTGGGATCTTGGAATTAGGATGATATGCATTCAAAGAGAACACGTATCGTTGGGTCCTTACCATAGCGGGCGGGTAGCGGATCGTTTTTTTTTTTTGCTTTTTTTTTTATTCCTCGATATTTTACTTTCGCGGAGATCCTCCGGTGAAAGGTGCTGAATCTGATAAAACTTAAGTTCCCTCAACAAACTTACGA